>CM073584.1:28485777-29918995 GCA_037074715.1 Magnolia kwangsiensis | reverse complement strand
TGTGTGTGTGTGTGGGCACGCGTATTAGTTTAGAATCGTCCAGTCATTGTGATTTTTGGTCTATTGTCTATCATTCACTATTGGGAGGGAACAAATTAAAATAAATATGATATAATAAACTACCATTTACATGCGTGTAGAAAGAATCTGGATCCACTGCTTGCCCTGGTAGGAAAATCTTGCTTTTCTTCAGCGTGATCGGTCTCATCACTGACATTATTAGCAATGCTACATTAAATGTAGTGTGTGATAATGTGGTCCAATTAGATTGCAACAACGTATCCGGATTCATGTAGGAATGGTTTAAAACTCAAAATTGCCAAAATAAATAAATAAGTAAATACAAATCAATGTGCGGATTTCTTCCCCTTTCCTCCTTTCCTAAAACTCATCTATGCTAATGGGTAGGTCTCGGCCTAAACTTTGTATTGTTTTGGGTTGAGCTGTCAAGCAGTCCCTATTCAAAATTCTATTTTTTCAGGCTCGAGCCCAACCCATTGACACCCCTAGCTAAGTGGTTTTTTGTTTCATGTTTTAAGAAACATGAGTTTTGACTTGCTTCCCAACAAGTCACTAAGCTAAACTATCATGTAGTTCATCTTTGATAGACATTGATCAAGAATGAAAACTTGCACTCACATTTTTTTTAATGCAAAATAAAACCTTGTTTTATACTAGGCTTGAAAAGCCCAAACAAACCAGCTTACAATTAAAATCAAACCCATATATTCATGGCTCCGCTCACCCAACAAAAAGGACACTTGACTCTAAAAGTCATTAGCATTTTTTTTTTTTAACCAGCGAACTTTTTTTTATAACAATGTGGAAGATGTACATCCTTCGAACGGGCTGAACAAAAAGAGCCAGGACCGCCTATCATATGACACTCGTACATGGCACAAAACAAAAGAGAGGGGGAGAACGGGACTCCCAAAATAAGAAGGGAAAGAAAACAGAGGGAGATGGGCTGGGGGGGGGGGGGGGGGGGGGGGGGGATCCTGATTAAAAGGGCCTACCCAATGCCCGTTCTAGATTTACTGTGTCTCATGGAGGCCATCCCAATTTTGTCCAAGACCATGGATCCTCGAACTTTGATGGGAAGGTCCGCTGGAGAGGTAAAGAACTTGTTAGGCACTCCACTACTAGCCTCCGTAGCAAGACCATCGGCAACGGAGTTCCCTTCTCTGTACGTGTGTCTGAATCTGACATAGAGAGTTTCGGCTAGCTGATGAATGGATTGGAGGGTGTACCAAAGCTTCCAGCCACAGCTGATTTCAGGGGCTGTGACCGCCTTAAACAGAGCCTTCGAGTCAGTCTCGACTACAATGATAGCCAGTCCCATCATTTTGTAGAAATTAAGCCCCTTAGCCATTGCACGGGCTTCCGCTTGCATGTTGGAGAGAATGTTGTAGCTATAGTGGAAGGCAAAAATGAGGTTCCCATTGCAGTCGCAACAAACTCCTCCACCACCACTGGGCCCTAGGTTCCCGCAGGATGACCCGTCGACATTGAGCTTCAGCCAAGGAGTTGTGGGCTTGAGCCATGTTATAGGCATCAGACAGCGGGGTCGAATTGGAGGCACTCTGATAGTGAGACCCCGGTGCACCAGACTGGTCCAAACTGCGTTGTCAAGGCTCGACAATAGCATACCAAAGTCCACAAGCCATTTGTTTGATCTTGGAGATGATTAGACCTGGATTGATGGCCCGATTGTCGAAGATTGCACCATTCCTTGCAAGCCAAATCTCCCAAAGAATTATTGGGAAAGCCAGCCCTCGAAAAAGATTCTTGTAGGAGGAGAAAGACGCTGAAGTAGACTAGAGCTAAATACGGTCTTTTATAGGCTGGTCCCGGATAACAAGGATGTGGAAAAGGAGAGCAAAATGATTCCATATTTGCTTAGTTGTAGCGCCAAGGCTAAACAGGTGATTGTCATCCTCGGTCTGGGGGCCCTGAGAGACCGAAGTTGTTTGCGCAAACTGTAGTGTGGCAGCAGGGCTGGTAGAGGAGAAAAGGGGGACTGTTGAGGGATAGCAGTTGCAAGTAGAGGCTAGGTTAATGCCGAGCCGCTGAATGGCAGAGTCCACTGGAATAACGTTGTTCATGATCTTCCAGACCAAGATCGTAATTTTTGGAGGGATGATCTTGTTCTAAATCCATTTGGCCCATAGCTGCTCATTTCTGCATTGACGGAGCGCGTTCCATGCTGATTTAGTGGTGAATTTACCATTGGGGGATAGTTTCCAAATAAGCCTGTCACGTTTGTCACTAATCATGATTCGACTACCAAGGATGAACTAAATATTAGAGGCTGAGAGACGATCTACCACTTGAGAGAAGTCCCCATAAGAAGCTGGATCCCATAATTCTGATAGGCGGACATGCCTGTCTTGGACTTGAGGGGTTGAAGAAGCAGCGTGAAAGAGGAGACCATTACCGGTCCAGTTGTGGAACCAGAAGGAGACTTCCCCTTTTCCAATGACCATTGGGAGTTGAGAATAGTGAAATGGAGGATGCTTCTTATATCTTTCCATAGAATGGATCCTGTGGTCGTGGTTGGGCTATTGGAAGAGAGGAACTTACGAAGATATTTAGTCGTAAAAAATCTTACCCAAAGCAAGTCTCCCTGAATGAGCCTCCAGGCCATTTTGCATCTGAGGGACTTCATGGTGTCTTGAACCCTTTGAATACCAAAGCCCCCTTCAGCGAGCAGTAAGCATAAATCAGCCCATTTGACCCAGTGATGTTTGTTAGATTTAATAGGCGATTCCCAAAATAAGGAAGCAAAACTTTGCTCAAGATGTGTGCAGGCTTTCTTGGGGATGTTAATGGCTGCTAAAATGTGCATTGGGATGCTGGCCAGGACATGTCTGATGAGGACTAGCTTGGCCGCTTGGTTGAGGAGCTTGGCTTTCCACCCCGCGATGCGCATTTCGATTTTCTGAAGGATGGGATGAATATGGGCATATCGAACTCTGCCTTTGTGTAGTGGAACTCCTAGGTAGGTAAATGGAAAGAGCCTGGCCGGTAGCCCAGGATTCTCTCAAGCTATCTGGCTTTGGCAGGAGGGGCTTTGCTTCCTAGAATAAAGCAACTTTTAGATGGGTTGACTTTTTAGCTTGAAGCCTATTCATAGGAAAGAAGAAAATTGAGGACAGCTCGAATCGATGAGGACCTGCCATTCAGAAAAATGATAGTGTCATCAGCAAAGAGAATGTTCGAAATGGTAGGGCACCCTCTAGGGAGGCTGAAGGGGAGGCAATTCCTGGAGAGGAATTGCTCCTTGAGGCCTTGAGAAAGGACTTCGGCTGCAAGGATGAAGATGACAAGAGATAGGGGATCCCCTTGGCACACTCCCCTTGTGGATTGAAAGAAACCAAAAGATTCCCTATTGATGAGGATGGAAAACCAACTTCCTTCCCAACTCTGTTTAGCAATGTTGATCCAAACAGGGTGAAAGTCGAATTTGCTTAGGACCGCCTCTATGAAAAACCATTCCATTCTATCGTATGCCTTTTCCATGTAAAGTTTGACGATGACATTTCCTCCATGAGCTTTGCGGTCTATGGCATTGGCCATCTCAGAGGCTAAAGAAATGTTGTCAGCTATCGACCGATTTCTGACAAAGGTACTTTGCTCTTCCGAGATGATAGTAGGGAGAATTTTCGATAATCTATTGGCGAGGATTTTAAAGAAGATTTTTTGGATGTTGTTGCAAAGGCTTATGGGTTGAAAGTCAGCAAAGGATAAGGGGTTCTTCTTTTTTGGGATAAGGAAGATGGTAGTGCATTTGAAGGCTCTTGGGTATTGCCCTCCCTGGAACAATTCGATGGTCGCCTTGTGGATGTCAAAGCTTATGATATCCCAGCAGTGGGTGAAGAAATTTTTGAAGAAACTGTTAGGGCCGGGGGGTGTAACAGCCTGAATTTTTACGACCAGAGTTTGTACTCGTGCCCCAGAAAATCAGGTGTTAATAATGTATAACTTGGATGCTTTTAAAAATCGCACCATTTTTTTTTCGCTTGTTTAATTACATCCAGGTACATTCAAGAAAGTAATATTCACAAGAATAAAATCAACTATATTGATTATGTTTCACCAATGTAAAAAGAATAATCAAAGGCCTTCTTAATGAAGCTTATTACAACATCAGAGTTTACAGCGAAAGTATAAAATTAAATAGTAAAACTGCCTTCTTAGTCTTTCAAGATAATCTTCTATAGGAAAATAGTTCTCTAAATCTTCAATCTGTACGTCATCTACATTAACTGTACGGTTGGGAGAGGGTCAATGCCCTACTCATAGTGAAGGTTATCCTTCAAGATTAACAATAATTTTAGAGATTCATAAAGGTAAAGTAAGGGTCTGATATGTCCGGTGCTCCACTAACACGAGGTATCAGCATGCACAAACAACCTACATGAGATGCATGCCTAGTAAAGTATATGAGGCTCATCATACATAGTGATCATCACATTGTGGAGTACGATTTATAGATAACCGGCTCGACCCGCATCCCATACTACAAATATTCGCTGGCATGGCCAATACTACCGTGGATTTACGAGGGGACCTCAGAGCACATAACAACATAAGCTGGGTGAATTACGTGCAACGATTTGTTCATTGAGCGACTATTTGTGACATCCAATCCCGAAGTGATGTGACACTACATTAGAGAATTACATACATCAATTTATGCACCACTACCCGAAGGCTCAAGGATTTATATGCCCTAAGAGGGTCTCTACCTAGAGCGTATTACGTCCATAATAGAATATTTGAATCACTAGTTGTGATACATCTTACGCATTAATTACTAGCACTTATAGAGAATATAGATGAATCATTAATTAAGAATATAAACTGAATCATGGAGGTTCTGGAATAACAAGACACATGCCCATGCCTATTAAAATAGACGACACAATGCCAATATAATAAAGAGAAGAGTGACAATGGTCAACTCAGCAAAAGTGGCAATGACCAACAAAATAGGAAAAGAGTAACAAGGGTCAACTTAACAAAAGGAGAGTAGTAGAGCCAACTCAAATAAAATGACGAGTGGCATAACCACTCAAATATAAAGACGAGTGGCAGAGCCAACTCAATAATAGATAAGCCAGGGGTAAGGCTTGTACCTATAGCCTCACATAAGTTAAGAGAAATTTTCTTGTATTTGAGATCATGTTATAATCCCAAAAGGGCCAATAAATCAATTGATAGGATAATTTCTAAGGAACATATAAACATGGAATACATGATAATTCATATTCTAAAAGGCACGAAAATGTCATAATTGATGGTGAAACATATAATAACATGAAAGATTCAAATTGATATATAAAATGAATACATGTAAAGACAATATCAAATTCTCGAAAGCATGTATAGAAGCCAAGATAAACTAGTATGAAGATAGATAAAATATAGGAAGGCATGTAAAAGGCAGGATCAACTTAAATTACTGTAAGCTTAAAGGATAAAACCCTCACCTTGTGTGTTGCTTCCTAATTGAAGATGGGTATGCGTCAAAGAGTTTCACCTTTAATCCTGATATTAACCCATGGTGTAGTGAGTCACTTGCTCGAAAGGCCTACAGCCAACCAACACTTTCTCTCTCCCTCTCTTCTTTCTTTCTTCCTTTTTCTTCCCTTTCCTTTCTTTTCTTTTTCCTTATCTCTTTCTTTTTTCTTTCTTTCTTTCTCTTTTCCTTCCTTCCCTTTCCTTGCTGTTACGTCCAGCCCGTTGCCCTCTCTCTCTCTCTCTCTATTTACTGGTTTTTTTTCTTTCAACCCAACCTAGTTTCAGCCCGATTCGTCAGCGCGTTGAGGCAGGATGGAGCAACACTCGACGTGTTGCAACACCACACGAAACTCCTCTCTCCTTCTTCCTCTCCACGTATCTTCTTGTGGGACTAGAGACCTATTTTGTAGGCTGTCCGGATCCAGCGTCTCTTCTGCGTAACAAAATTATGCAGCGCGAAGCTCGTCGTAAATCTTACGCAACTCTTCTTCCTGCGTAAAGAGTTGGTCGTAGATTTATGCCTAAAAATGATTCTTTAGCGACTCAGGTGTGGGATCTGGTCCGAACGATCTTCCTGGGAGCGGTCGGAATCCCCTAAGGATGGGTTTGATTGGCCTTGATTTCATCATCGTGTGATCGGTTTCCAGTTTTCAAATAGCAAAGGTCCTCCTTGTGCCTGTTATTGTGCACGCAACAGCTCGCATGAGCCTTTCTTAATCTAACATCCTTGGTCGGGGTCGAAAGGTGAACTCGCTAGACGGTTCAGATCGGTGGACGGTGTGAGGTGGAGGTCCCTCTCACTCCTGCAACTCCTATTTTGTCATCCGCTGTTACAGCGGATGGGGAGGTGCGGAACTTGCTTCGATTAGTGGGTCATGTGGGGTCCACTTTAGACGTTCTTTAGGGAATCCATACCCTCCATTAACATGAGAGGTTACGGTTTTGCCATGAGCCAAAAGATAGGGTGGATCCGAGTTTGGTTAGGGTTTTGCCATGAGCCAAAAGATAGGGTGGATCCGAGTTTTGGATGGGTCACATGGTTAGTCACCGCAGGGACGATGCTCACCGTTGAAGTAGGGAAGTCAGTTACGTGAATTTTTGGTTTTTACTTGCACGTAATAGGTGGGGTCCACTATGGTGATCTTTCGGGAAATCCGTTCCCTTCACCGACTTCAGCTTTCTGTGTAGGCCCACAGGCCTAAGTTTGAAGTAGATCGAAATTTTAGGTGGGCCACAAGGTCCAATTGAATATCGAGAATTTTCACTGTTGAAACTTCCATTGAAACTTTCGTCCATTGTGGTATCCCTAATTTACAATTCTACCCTTTCTTTTGTCCAAACTTCCGCCATCTATAACTTTCAACTCCACCATCCAAATGTGATGAGATCTAACGGGTGATCCTTATTTTTCGTGTTCTTTTCGTCGCTTAAATTTGAGCTTTGATCTCCTGAGGATGAGTAAGATGGTCTTTTAATGGTTACTACATTTCAAAATTTCAAAATAACATTTGTACTCCTCTAATTGATAAGTTACTAGGTGGTTTGGACCTAAACCTTAAGATCTTCATGATGATCAGTTTATCGTGATATTTTTGTGGCCCGATCGGCTGACCCAAATATGACGGATGGTCAAATGACTTGCTAAAAATAAGTGGACTCGATGGTTACCTCTCTGACCGTGTATGTAGGTGGATGTACGGTCAGTTTCATAAATTGATGGACATAAAGTGGGTTTCTGGAGTGATTAGGGGTAGAACATGTATATAGTTAGATTCGAGTGACTTATTCGTATGCGTAAGTTCCTCCGATTGTAATTCTAATGGTGGGTTAAACATATTCATGTGGGGTGCATAAGATGAACGGATAGGAATTTCGATCTAATAAGTGTACGGACGGATATAGAGGCCAAGTAGTTGATTTACTATGATCTATGGGTTGAAATCTGACATGTATAGTTAATTTATGATAATTAGGCATGGTATAAATTTTTACATGGAATGGATAGTGAGAACCTTGTGATTTAGAATTCAGGGGTACAGGTCAATAGCATTTTCATAATTATTGCTGATCTGTGAGTTTTGAGAAATATAATGGCTTTGCATGGTTATAGACACGTTTCTAAGCAATTCTTACAAATAGACGTATATCTAAATCATTATGGATAGGGAGTTATTTGTTAATTCATTTAAGGAAAAACATATACGTTAAATCACATGATGGAGTCTTACCTTGACAGTGACAGTCAGATGGCTTGATCTATGAATGGATATCATTCCTAACGGTTAGGTTTGTGTTAGGACAAGGATGTAGGGCTAGGATAGTCGGATTGGTATTGTAACCATGTACATAATAGGTTAAATTTTAAGGTAATGTTTGAGAACTTTTAATACTCGGTATTGAAAAGTTTGGGCCGTTATAAGGGGCGTTATCAGATGGAATTGAAAAAACTGCAGCCCTGACCTCGTCCAGAGAGGGAGGACAGAGGAGGATCGTGTTGATGCAGTCTGATATGAGAGGGGGAATGTTGGCCAGAATGGGGGAAGGGGAGGTCGAGCCATTGGAAGCAAACAAGTCCGAGAAAAATGTAACAGTGGCTGCTCCAATGTCTTGGGTAGATGAAATGTGAGAACCCAAAGGGGATTGGATTAAGAGAATGGTGGCTCGCCTCCTCTTATCCAACATAAAAGCGTGAAAGAATTTGGTGTTCTAATCCCTAGCTTGCAGCCAAGAGATCCTGGAACGTTGCTTCCAGAAGATTTTCTTTAGAAGCAGAGTTTCTTTAGTGTAGCCTGGGCCTGATGGAGGGCTGATCTGTCATTAGCGGATCTGGATTGCAAAAGAGTAGCTTCAGCTGTGGTGACAGCATCTTCAGCGTTCCTAATGTTCTGGAACACGTTTCTAAAAATTATATGATTCCAGGATTTCAGTGTAGCTTTTAGTCTGCTCATTTTAAGGAGAAGAATTACCATTGGGCGGCCCTGAGCGTCTTGTTGCCATGATTCGGAGACTAGGCTGAGAAATCCCTCGTGATGTAACCACATGTTTTGAAATTTGAAAGATCTAAGGCTATTACCTGGCAAAGCATCCATGGAAATGAGTAAGGGAGAGTGGTCAGAATATACCCGAGTTAAGTGCTCCACCTTGCTTCTCGGGAATGCCTGCAATCAATCTAAGTTGAACTGCATTCGGTCGAGCCTAGCCCAGTGTCTGCTCTACCCCGTTCTATTATTGCACCATGTGAATTTGGAGCCTACAAAACCAGTGTCGATCAGGCATGCTGCACTAATAGCAGACCAAAATTCTTCCATGCTTCTAGGATCTGACGCGGAAGAACCTGCTCCCTCATCTTGGCTAACAGCAGCATTGAAATCTCCTTCACCAACCAGGGGCCTGAGATGGTTGAGGATAAGGAGTGAAATTCCTCCGAGAGGAGCCTCCTGTTGAGCCTGTTACATTCAACGTAAACAACTGAAATGACGATCTCTTGGCTATTGTCGTCCAAAACTGCTTGGACAGAGATGCATTGGCTGGTTGCTGATAGAGTTTAGAGATGGTACGGAGGATTGAACAGGATCCAAATCTTCCCTTCAGTAATGTCTTCAGAGATCGAGTGTTGGAATCCCAACCTGGTAGCTGTTTGAAGTCTCCTGTTGGGTTGGACCATAGGCTCTTGGAGCAGAAGGATGCCAGTCTTGTTGGTGTGGACTAGTCTTCTGAGATATCTCTGGGTCAGAGCATTGTTGGTTCCACGCACGTTCCAAGGTAAGACACTAGACATCTGAGTCCCATTCCACTCCCGCTGCCCGTTTCCTGATTCCTGCTAGGCGAATGCTGTGCCTAATGGAGGCTTTTTCTGCCGCATTATCTTGCTACAGATGTGATTTCTGAGCTTAGATTGTAGAGGGGCTGAGGGGGATGGGAGGCAGTTAGATATGTCAACCCAAAGCTCCAATTCCCCGCTTGTGCCCTGGGGAAGAGCAGGGGAATGGCGGGGCTCTGCCATGGGATCCGAGTCGTAGCCAGATGATGAGTCACTGAGATCTGATCCAGAGTTGACAAGGGGAGGTTCGTTGGCGATTCTATTGAAAAGGATGTCCCCTGCCCACGGTCGATCCTCATGGAATCCACGCCTGTTATCTATGGTTTGGAGGATCTGAGCTTCAACTTCCGGGTTAGTCAGGAAAGCAGTCTTGACGGGGCTGGGGCAGCTGAATTCTAAGGGAAGAGGAAGGGGCTAGGTGCTGGAGACAGGGTGGGGATGAGGTTGGGTGTGGCTGGGATTCGAGATGAATGCAGGGTTGGGGGGAGCTGATAAGGTGAGTGAGTTGGGGAGTAGAATTGCAGAGGGACTAGGGGGACTAGGGGCTGTAGAGGCGGGGGTTGGATTGCAGGGAGCTGAGATGGGTGTGGGGTAAGGGGCTGAGATTACATGACTTGGGGATAGGTTGGGCAGATGGGTCCAAGAGAGGGGGCTATTGGGTGCTGAGATAGAGGGGGTAGAGGGGATGGAGCTCCGAAGTCGAGGTAAGGCCATGGGCTAAAAGCGTGGATGAATGGTTGTTGTGGGTGATAGAGGTTGGAGGAGGATTTTATTGCTTGGGTTGGGTTATGCAGAGAGAGGATGGGATGGAATGGAAAAGGTGTTGGTTGGAAGGAGGAGGGGGTTGAGAGGGAATGAGGGGTGTGCTGGCAGGAGGATTGGAGTGAGGTGCCTCGACGTTAGATATGGTTGGCATTGAAGGAGAGAGTTGAGCAGCATGCTGGAACGAAGTAGCTTGGGGGGCGGGAGCTGGGTTGTGGCTGGTTGAGGCATATGATCGAACAAGTGGTGGGTGAGAGGAATTGGAGGCATTAGGGAGTGGGACACTTCCTAAAGGTAAACTGGAGGTTAGGGAGATGTGAGCACTGTGGGGATCCTCAGGCGGAGGGTCCGGGTGGGAGGGTTGGGGATTGGGTGAATGAGATGGGACCAGGTGAAGCCGATTGGGTAGATCAGCGTGGAGGGTGTCACGGCCTATGAAAGGGGGTTCTGCAGAGGAGGTGATTGGAAATGAGAGCCCGTCCACCCCCAAATCGAGAATTATAGCTAGAGCTGGTCCTGGATTGGGAAGAATCCTAACTCGCGCAAACATGAGGAAGGAGGAAGTCAGTGACAGATGGTCGATCTCCAGGACCAAACCGAAGAGTTGTGCGATTTGCTTGATGGTTTTCTTGCACCACGCGTGGAGGGGGATGCCTTGGATCCAAATCCAGATTCCTTGGTTGGTGGAGACAGATGACGGGTTCTATGGAGAGATCGAGGAGAGACCCATTGAGCGGTGTAGAATAGAATCCCGTTGAAAAGCAAGAGCACCTTCTCTGGATGGGAATGTGATGAGAAAAGACTATGCCGAAACTCTCGCAATGTCCACCTTGGTAGATCCAAATGGGGATGAACGAAGAACATCTACCAGATGGGTTATGGGGTAATTGGGCGACTCCGCTGTATTGATGAAGGCATTGGCAAGAGCTCTTTTCTTAGCTGTTGAGATGCGGAGGGGGACCTGGATAGCATAGGAAAAGGGCGTGGTATCTACTCCAGACCAGAGTGGGGAGGGAGGGATAGGCATGGGAGCGAGAGGGTGGGTCGATGGGTTAGAGGTAGGGTTCAGAGAAGTGGATGCAGGATCGGCTAGGGTTTGATGTGGGGATGAGAGGGCTTCTTCGATCGAGATTGGGCATCCCTCCAAGAGGGAACCTTGCAGCTTGGCCATGGCCAGGAGGGCTTCTTCCTTTTGAGCAAACTGGACAAATCCGAATCCTCTATTGCCAGGCGATCTCGGCATGGAGGGGATGTAGACATTGACTATCTCTCTGAATCTGGCAAATAAACGCTGCAAGGTCGACTTACTGCAGTTGAAAGGAATATTGGAAATGAAGAGGGAGAAGGTGGAGGAGAATGGGCGCCTCCGACAACGCACCATCGTCCATTCGCCCTGCTCCTTCAAAACTCCACTACCAGATCAAACTTGCACTTACATATCTTATCAAATTCTGCGAATCGTCACTGAAACAGAGATTGTTCCTCTTGCCATTAATGACCTCTAGCAGTAAGACTCCAAACCTAAAGACATCTGATTTATCTGAGAAAAGCCCATCTATAGCATACTCTTTTGACATATAACCATTGCATTCAATTTTTTTACGTAAGGTTTAGAGTCTGCTGGAGTTCTTAGTATGGTGAACCAAAGATACAACAATGGGCCCAACCGTGGATGGCTAGTGTGCCGAAAAATTCCAAGACAGGAAAATTCTAACCTTTCAACTGGTGACCAGAAAATAATTAATGGTTAAAATGGAATAGTGATATGCATAACAAAAAGAAGACATGGATTTGATGACTTGAAAAGGTGCTTTTGTTCCATATATAGGCCATCCATGCTGAACCCATCATATCCATATATTTGGACTGCTAAGTCACGGGTCCAACTTTCGCAAACTAAAAATCAAGCAGATCACTTGAGATATCCTCAGTCACTCATTGTTGAATACCTAAAGTTTTGAGTGTTCATCATGTGTTTTGAAGTGCTTACAAGTCCCAACAACTCTCTTAGTACTTACGTGAGTCTGATTTCCACCAAATATCCTTGCCAAACCAAAATCTAAGATTCTAGGGTTCATCTCATCGTCTAGAAAAACATTGCTAGCCTCTAGATCCCTATGAATAATTCGAAGTCTAGAATCTTGATGAAGATGGGGAACCCTATGAGCAATCCCCATGACAATCTTAAACCGCTGTCTCCGATCCAATAACACTCTCCTCGTTTCATCTGCACCAGATTTTAATCTAGTTATAGGAAATTAATGTCATGTGTGTATGTACATGCGCGTGTTTGTGTTCCACCAAAATTGAGAAATTACAATAAGGGAAGAGAGTCTTGTAATGATTTCGATGCTTTTTTGTGTAACATTTTTTTTTCCACATACCTATACACCAAGAGTAGATTTATAAACCATATTTGCACATGATCAATACAGATTCCAATCAATCAAAACTATTCATACAATGGGCCATCTCTTGTATGGGACATAACCTAAAATAGGGTTGATCTAATGATCCAAACTGTAAGATTGGTATGGACTGTAATGATCTGGAGATTCAGTTTGCATTTCTGCAGCCGAAAACCTATGAGAGATGGCCCACTAATTTGATGGTGCTCTGGATCAATATGCACGCATGTATCAATTTGGCATAGAGATGGTAATTTCGTTTATAACTTAAGCTCAAGATCATGCCACAATTAATGCATACGCATAAAAGAATCAAACAAAGAGGGCTAGTAGTGATATGTAGATTTTTAAGTTCCCTGATCAGTTATCTTGATTTAGCTAAGGACTCATACAAATCAGGTGGGTCCCTTGTCATCCTTGAATGGAATCCGTCAATTATACAAATAAAGATGAGTAATCAAGTATTAAGAGAGTCAAACCTAAAATAAACTAGTCCAAGCTTTTGTTTCTCAAGTACTCCTAAATCAACATGTTTTCCTCTCCTTGAGTGTAGCAGCCCATAATCCTAATAAGATTCCTGTGTTGAAGTTTTACAATCAACAAAACCTGATTTTTGAATTCTTCATTCCCTTGCCCAGAAATCTTAGAAAGCCTTTTCACCACCATTTCTTGACCATTCATCACCTTACCCTGAAAGTAACAATCGAATAAATTTGGGTTTTGATTACAATCAAGAAGCACATGAATCCACCCATTCTTAAAATGATCATATAATAGTATTATGCACGAACTTTCACATATAGCTCCATCTTTCCCATTTAACAATCTGAAATTTTTATTCAAGTTTAACTATACATAAGAATATACTATTACACTTGTTTAACTGTATACTTACACTTGTTTAACTGTATACTTGTAGATCAATTAATTTTAACTGTCTATCTGTAGTTTAGCTTGATTCTAAACCATATGGAGTACTTTTCGACCATTCATTGATAGGACAATCCGTCAAATACACTAGTATTACTCTTACATTAAAACTAACCGTGATATAGCCTATCATTATTAGATAAAAATATCTGACCGTCAACTTTGACTCTGGACCACCTGATCAAAGTAAATTAACTACCAGATCTTCATATCCAGTCGTTCACACATCAAATTAAAATTTAAATATTCTCATCTTGTTTGTCACTTATAAATATACTTAACTTACCGTAAAAAATATGATATAAGTATTTTACACCCGTGAACTAATCACTTGAATCTAATAATATACATTTGTAATATGAATTACTTTAAAAAATTACTTTATACGCATATTTTATAAAACTGACCGTCATTACAAGAAAAGAGGTTTTTAGCGACGAAACTTTTAGCAACAATTTTTTTTTTTTGTTACTAAAAGTGACTTGTAGCAACGAAATAACAATTCGTTGCTAAAACTTTACTTTAGCGGCGAAATCATGATTTCGTAGCTAAAAGTCACTTTTAGCAACAAAACATTTCGTCGCTAAATGTTGTGAACAATTTTTTAAACATAAGGGAACGAAAGCAGAGGTTTACTTTTAGCAACGAAAATTTTCGTAGCCAAAAACGTGGTTGGGAGTTTAAGCGACGAACTCTCCGTCGCTAAATGTTTGGCTACTTGACTTTTAGCTACGAACATTTTCGTAGCTGAAAAACGGGTCTGCGACTTTTAGCGACGAAATTAGCATCACTAATGTGTGAACAATTTTTGATATAAAATCCCAAGGTTTACTTTTAGGTACGAATATTTTCGTAAATTGCTTTATGAAAATTTTCGTAGCTAAAAATCCGTAGCTGGGACTTTTAGCAACCAAATTTTTGGTTGCTAAATGAGCGGAAAGAAAATGCAAGGGCTTGTAGCTACGAAAATTTTTGTAGCTAAAAAACGTGCCTAGGCTTTTTAGCGACGGAAATTTTCGTCACTAAAGTTTTTTTTTTTTTTTTTTATTTCATGTCAAATTTCCTTTCATTGTATTTTTCCTGATATACACCTGTTATATAAAATATTTCATCGTATTCATATTCACATCCATCTAAAATGAAACCATGTAAATCCATCCAATCATAAACTGCATCCATCCAAACATAAACTGCATCCATCCAAACATAAATTGCATCCATCTAAACATAAACTGCATCCATCCAAACATAAATAATCCTATGGAAAAAAATAAATGAAAAGAGAGAGAACATATGAGAGATGATCCAGACAAATGAAAAGAAAAATAACCTTAACCTAGGTTAAGGTTTAGGTTATAGGTTTTGGTTTTGGTTTAAGGTTATAAGTTTTGGTTTAGGTTAAGGTTTAGGTTTTGGGTTTAGGTTAAGGTTATAGGTTTAGGTTATAGGTTTAAGTTATAGGTTATAACTTTGGGATTTGAGAATATGTTAAGGTTTAGGTTTAGGAATTCGGGTCGGGTTCGGGATCAGGTTTAGGCTTGGGTTTTCAAGTTTAGGTTTAGGTTTAGGTTTAAGTTAGGGAGTTGAGATTAGGATTTGGTGTAGGTTTAGGTTTAGGGATTTGAGAATAGGTTAAGGTTTTGGTTTAGTAAATCGGGTTCGGGTTCGGGTTTGGGTCGGGTTTAGGCTTAGGTTTTCAAGTTTAGGTTTAGGTTTAGGTTAGGAAGTTGAGATTAGGGTTAGGTGTAGGTCTAGGTTTAGGAATTTGAAAATACATTTAGGTTTTAGGTTTAGGTTAAGGTTATAGGTTTAGCTTAGGTTTAGGTTATAGGTTATAGGTTATAGCTTTAGAAAATTGAGAATAGGTTAAGGTTTAGATTTAGGAAATCGGGTTCGGGTTCGAGATCGGGTTTAGGTTTAGGTTTTCAAGTTTAGGTTTAAGTTAAGTAGTTGAGATTAAGATTAGGTGTAGGTTTAGGTTTAGGAATTTGAGAATATATTTAGGTTTTAGGTTTAGGTTATAGGTTTAGGTTATATGTTATAGGTTATAGTTTTAGGGAATTGAGAATAGGTTAAGGTATAGGTTTAGGTTTAGGAAATCGGGTTCGGGTTTGGGATCGGGTTTAGGTTTGTGTTTTCAAGTTTAGGTTTAGGTTAAGTAGTTGAGATTAGGATTAGGTGTAGGTTTGGGTTTAGGAATTTGAGAATACATTTAGGTCTTAGGTTTAGGTTTTGGTTTTGGTTTTGGTTTAGGTTATAGATTTTGGTTTAGGTTATAGGTTATAGTTTTAGGATAAGGTTTAGGTTTAGGTTATAGGTTTTGGGATTTGGGAATAGTTTTAGTTTATAAGTATAGGTTTAGGTTAGGTTATAGGTTATAGGTTTTGATAATAGGTTCAGGTTTAGGTTATAGATTTTGGTTTTGGTTTTGGTTATAGGTATTAGTTTAGGTTATAGGTTATAGGTTTAGGATAAAGTTTAGGTTTAGGTTTAGGTTATAGGTTTTAGGATTTGAGAATGGGTTCGGGTTTAGGTTATAGGTTTTGGTTTTGGTTTTGGTTTAGGTTATAGGTTTTGGTTTTGGTTTTGGTTTAGGTTATAGGTTTTGGGGTTTGAGAATGGGTTCGGGTTTAGGTTATAGGTTATAGGTTTAGGATAAAGTTTAGGTTTAGGTTTAGGTTATAGGTTATGGGATTTGAGAATGGGTTCGGGTTTAGGTTATAGGTTTTGGTTTTAGTTTTGGTTTAGGTTATAGGTTTTGGGGTTTGAGAATAGGTTCGGGTTTAGGTTATAGGTTTTGGTTTTGGTTTATGTTATAGGTTTTGGTTAAGGTTATAGCTTATAGGTTTAGGTTTAGGTTAAGGTTAGGCTTAAGTCATAGATTTTAGGATTTGGGAATAGTTTTAGGTTATAGGTATAGGTTTAGATTATGTTATAGGTTAAGGTTTAGGGATAGGTTATAAGTTTTGAGATTTGAGAATCGGTTCGGGTTTAGGTCAAAGGTTTTGGTTTTGGTTTAGGTTATAGGTTTTGGGATTTGAGAATGCGTTCGGGTTTAGGTTATAGGTTTTGGTTTTGGTTTAGGTTATAGGTTTGGTTTTGGTTTTGGTTTAGGTTATAGGTTTTGGTTAAGGTTATAGGTTATAGGTTTAGGTTTAGGTTAAGGTTATAGGTAGGTTATAGGTAAAAATCATTTGGGAATAGTTTTAGGTTATAAGTATAGGTTTAGGTTAGGCTATAGGTTTTGGAATTTGATAATGGGTTCGGGTTTAGGTTATAGGTTTTGGTTTTGGTTTAGGTTACAGGTTTTGGTTTAGGATAAGGTTTAGGTTTAGGTTTAGGTTTAGGTTTTAGGTTTTAGGATTTGAGAATGGGTTCGGGTTTAGGTTATAGGTTTTGGTTTTCGTTTAGGTTATAGGTTTTGGGATTTGAGAATGGATTCGAGTTTAGGTTATAGGTTATGGTTTTGGTTTAGGTTATAGGTTTTGGGATTGGAGAATGGGTTTGGGTTTAGGTTATAGGT
Source organism: Magnolia kwangsiensis (assembly GCA_037074715.1). NCBI lineage: Eukaryota > Viridiplantae > Streptophyta > Magnoliopsida > Magnoliales > Magnoliaceae > Magnolia > Magnolia kwangsiensis. Next base: position 29,902,026 of record CM073584.1, on the reverse strand, counting down.
TTTGGTTTTGGTTTAGGTTATAGGTTTTGGGATTTGAGAATGGGTTCGGGTTTAGGTTATAGGTTTTGGTTTTGGTTTAGGTTATAGGTTTTGGTTAAGGTATTAGGTTATAGGTTTAGGTTTATGTTAAGCTTAGGTTTAGGTTTTAGGTTTTGGGATTTAGGAATAGTTTTAGGTTATAGGTATAGGTTTAGGTTAGGTTATAGGTTAAGGTTTAGGGATAGGTTATAAGTTTTGAGATTTGAGAATCGGTTCGGGTTTAGGTCAAAGGTTTTGGTTTTGGTTTAGGTTATAGGATTTGGGATTTTAGAATGCGTTCGGGTTTAGGTTATAGGTTTTGGTTTTGGTTTAGGTTATAGGTTTTGGGATTTGGAAATGGGTTCGGGTTTAGGTTATTGGTTTTGGTTTTGGTTTTGGTTATAGGTTTTGGTTAAGGTTATAGGTTATAGGTTATATGTTTAGGTTTAGGTTAAGGTTAGGTTTAGGTTATAAGTTTTGGGATTTGGGAATAGTTTTAGGTTATAAGTATAGGTTTAGGTTAGGTTATATAGGTTTTGGGATTTGATAATGGGTTCGGGTTTAGGTTATAGGTTTTGGTTTTGGTTTAGGTTACAGGTTTTGGTTTAGGATAAGGTTTAGGTTTAGGTTTAGGTTATAGGTTTTAGGATTTGAGAATGAGTTCGGGTTTAGGTTATAGGTTTTGGTTTTCATTTAGGTTATAGGTTTTGGGATTTGAGAATGGGTTTGGGTTTAGGTTATAGGTTTCGGTTTTGGTTTAGGTTTTAGGTTTTGGGATTTGAGAATGGGTTCGGGTTTAGGTTATAGGTTTTGGTTTTGGTTTAGGTTATAGGTTTTGTTTTAGGATATTGGTTATAGGTTTAGGATAAGGTTTAGGTTTAGGTTTAGGTTTAGTTTATAGGTTATAGGTATAGGTTTAGGTTAAGTTATAGGTTAAGGTTTAAGGATAAGTTATAGGTTTTTGGATTTGAGATTGGGTTCAGGTTTAGGTTATAGGTTTTAATATTGGTTTAGGTTATAGGTTTTGGGATTTGAGAATGGGTTCGGGTTTAGGTTATAGGTTTTGGTTTTGGTTTTGGTTTAGGTTATCGGTTTTGGTTTAGGTTATAGGTTAAGGTTAGGTTTAGGTTATAGGTTTTGGGATTTGAGAATGGGTTCGGGTTTAGGTCATAGGTTTTGGTATTGGTTTAGGTTATAGGTTTTGGGATTTGAGAATGGGTTCGAGTTTAGGTTATAGGTTTTGGTTTTGGTTTAGGTTATAGGTTTTGGGATTTGAGAATGGGTTCGGGTTTAGGTTATAGGTTTTGGTTTTGGTTTAGGTTATAGGTTAAGGTTAGGTTTAGGCTATAGGTTTTGGGATTTTAGAATGGGTTCGGGTTTAGGTTATAGGTTTTGGTTCTGGTTTAGGTTATAGGTTATAGGTTTAGGATAAGGTTTAGGTTTAGGTTTAGGTTATAGGTTATGGGATTTGAGAATATGTTCAGGTTTAGGTAATACGTTTTGGTTTAGGTTATAGGTTTTGGGATTTGAGAATGGGTTTGGGTTTAGGTTATAGGTTTTGGTTATGGTTTAGCTTATAGGTCATAGGTTTAGGATAAGGTTTAGGTTTTGGGATTTGAGAATGGGTTCAGGTATAGGTTATAGGTTATGGTTTTGGTTTAGGTTATAGGTTTTGGGATTGGAGAATGGGTTTGAGTTTAGGTTATAGGTTTTAGTTTTGGTTTAGGTTATAGGTTTTGGGATTTGAGAATGGGTTCGGGTTTAGGTTTGTAACATCTCAGATTTTTTACAACCTGCGATTAGATGTCCTTGGGCAATGGGTTAACCATAACACCTTGGTAACCTCTCAGAACCCAATTCTAAAGCCAAAAAAATCACTTAGGATTAATTCCTTTAGAAATTAAGCGTAAGTTAGCTAGCGCTACGTTAGATTAGCTGCGAAATTGTCCCTGATCACTTTAAATACGTTCTGTAAGACCCAAAACTTGTAGAAACAAGGTCGCTACAATATCCTAAAATCCAGAATCAAACTCTAAACCGGTTTGTTCTCTGGAACCCTTTGAAACTTTGTATTGGATCTAGACCGCGCGTCGAAAGTCTGATATCTATAATCTTAGACCATTATGACCGTCTTGTTGGACTTGACAATCGTTTTGAAAATCAAGCCCAACCGACGTCCAGGGGCTATTTCATTGAGCTTGGAGTGAAGAGAGTGAGAAAGGGGAAGAATTTGGAAATTTAAATCCAAATCTGGCACGTGACTTGGCGCGTTATTATTAAGCATTCTAACCGTCAGAATTCAACCAAATTTCACTGTCGGATCAGGAAAAATTTCTCTTTCATATCATGAGACTTGTAGACCTGATTTAGGTGCGATGACCGCTGAACTGAAATTGGACCGCCACCTGCGATCTGCGAACTCTACAGGACTGAAAACTGAGTGTGAGCAACATCTAGTGACCATGAGCTTAAGTTCGATCGCGTTCGGCCAGAGGACCTCCCGAAACCCTCTTTTGGATCGGAACAGCCCCCATTTGGTTATAACCTAAGTATACATTGTTCCTAAGTCTAAATAGGTGAAGTTTTAGCCTATTTAAGAGCTTGAAACCCTCAAATATCTCTCCCATCCGAATTTGCTAGAAATCCTAGCTAGAGAGAGAGAGAAAGTGAGAGATTGTGAGAGAGTGTGGGAGAGTTCTTCCTGCCACTTACTGCAGCTGCTACACGTGCTTAAGCACCGCATTCAAATCACTTTATTGGTGATTCCGACACACTTCTAGATAAGAAAAACCCTAACTACTTGCTGATTTAGGATTTCGTCGATTCAAATAGCAAAGTAGCTTATGTATCTTGTGCATTACGTCGCCATAACGCCGTTGACGAAGCGTTGACGTTCGATTCTAATCGATACACTTCTACGACACAAGGTGAGGATTTTAGACGCTTTGATTGACTGATTTCAAAGCTTTCAATGTCGTTTAATAGTAGATTATCGACGGCAACGTCGTTTGACATGTACAACATACTATCCATTTTTCATTTCGTAAACGTACGGAAAATATGAGATTTAGGGCATTTTAGTCATTTGTAGGAAATACTGTTTACATCCATATTTTGCTGAAATATTTGCCATGGTTATTTGTCGTGTTAGGATACTAGGAATGCATGCATGATCTGTTTGGCGAAGAGATTCGCCCGAATGCGCACTCTGGGTCGACATACACTATGTAGACTAAAGTGTATAGACTAAGTGTTTGTATAAATGTTTGTATTAGTATGTATTGAGTAAATGGTGTTGTGAATTAGTTTTGAGATTGTATTCTCAATTAACATGCTGATGTATATGATTTCCACCACGTTCGCTATATGAATTGATTTCGTTACATATATGGAATGCATGTGTTAGTTGATTTGCTTACGTAGTATGATATAACATGTGTCAACATGCTTGTATTGTTTATATGCATTTTTGTTACTCACATATGCTTACTGATGTTGATACACAAATGCTTGGGGCTATGACCTAGTCCAAGCAGTCGGTAATGGATCGAATTTGTGATTGGTTTCTATTTGCCACGAAGGACGCGTCGATGAATGCGAGTCGTGTTTTGGGTTGGCGGCAGTGGTTAGGCCACACGAAATGTTTCATGCACTTCATGTCGTTCAGCTTGAGATGCGCTCGTACTAGTCGAGCCCGTCAAGTAACCCGACTGGCCATTGTATATTCACCTTATATGAGTCATAACTGTTTGAACCTAGGGTACTGAACTTACCATTGAAAACCCTGTCAACCATGGTACCTTGATCCATAAAGACTCATGAGCCGGGCATGGTAGTATGGGACACCGTGGTTGAGCTGTCGGCCTACGCTGGGGCCACAAACCTTCCCATAGTGACCAGTGAGCACCCTAATCTAAGCAGATTATGGTGGTATGGGACACTATATTCTTGCTGTCAGCATACATTGATAAGGTGATGGGAGAGTGGAGCAACGAGTACGAGCAACAGCCCTGGAAGCCCTTTGTAGTGACCTTGAGTTTATCCTGACACCTCATGGGGGCGACGAGTCCTGATGCAGTCTTAAGGATATAAACTAGGCCTGTATTGATAAGGTGATGGGGGAGCGGTGTAACGAGTGCGAGCAACAGCCCTTGCAGTGACCTACAAATATAACATCGTATGAGATTACTAGGAGTGACGAAGGACTAATAACAATCCGATAATCATTATCCATATCGCATTGCATGTGCCTGGAAGATATGGAGCACTGCGGGAAGAAAGCATGCCGCGGACACAGATGGTGCCGCATGAGGGAGTATGTCGGTGAGGGCATCCATCATGTCATTCATGCTTGCATTAACAACAGTATCTAGGAATGTTTGATTGTTTGTTTTACTATTAACGCATGATTGATTTGATAACATGCTAATCTTTGCTTTATGATTTCACTGAGTTAATTACTCACTCCCACGTTACGGGACTGTGTTCCGGATACCACCAAACCCTTTTGTAATTGCAGATGATGGCGCGGCCTACGAGGCAGAGCCAGACTTGATGATGAGGAGGAGGATCCCTCCTTTATGCGTGTTCTGATCAACGGGATTACAGGGAGGTTGATTAGACACCATGACAATTGTCATTTTATATTTTTGGAGCACTCATGTATATTCTTTTCTTTTCATTTTTGGAGTATACATGTATTTAATTAACCTGGTAATATGTTCACACTCTAGAAACTTACAATCAATTATATATTTTATGTATTTATCATAGTCTTTCGCTTGCTAATTTAACTCTCTCTGGAGTATGATATGCTGTTTTGGCTTAGTCTCAATCTTGTTTAATACCATTCTACAGACAACATGCATTTATCATTATCTATGTTGCATAAGTGACGTTCTGGAACTCGGGAGTTGGGTTTCTACCTGACCCCCGATTTTTAGGGTGTTATAGATGGTATCTGAGCCTGATTGAGATTAAACTGGACCTGGGTTATGGCCACGCGACGTACGCTGTCGCCCCTTTGACTTAGGTGGGTGCGAGAAAAATCTAGAAACACTCGTAGGACTTCAGTTTCGCCAATCGGCGAAGTCAACTCAAATCGATCATTTTAGTCGAGTCCATGACGTATCTTTGGTCGTATGAAGTGACTTAAGTTGCCTCTAGGTCGTTAGTTGGCGGGTTTGGGATGATTCCAGATGAATTCTGAACCCAGAAATGCAAGTCCTTGGGTTGTGGGGCAACCATAACCCTTACATTCAATTTCAAGGCTTGAAAACCCCGTTTTCTCCAATTCCTTCAGAATCCTTCCTCTTACCACCCCATTCTTTAACTTTTTTCTAAGTATTTTCATAATAGGCATAAATCCTAATGTGTAAATGAGAGAAAATCATACTTAGATAAAAATTTATTATAAATAGTAAATATAGGTAAGAATTGGACTTTTGGCCATTCCAGTTATGGAATCTCTTATAAAAAATGGGTTAATTGGATGGATTATCTTCTCCTACCCCAAAATCATATGCTACATAATGCATAAACTCATTCTGGTTTACAGACTGGCCCCGAAACGCCCAAAATGGAGTCTTGGGCCTATCTAGGCCAATATGCAATGAACCAGGGTGGGACCCATGTACATTTGGGGCCTACAGGACAGGGGGAACCAGTCCTTGGGGGTGCCCATCACCGGATGCCACTTTGGCCGGCGATGGCATCGCCGGTTCGGCGATGCATCGCCGACCGGTGGGCCCCACTTGATCTGAAATTTGGGTCGACGCCCTAAATGGGTTAGGGCACCCCTCCTATATATGGGTCGCACGTCAAAACCCCCCAAAACCCTATCTCCTTCACAACAGCCCCCTTCAAGCTCTCCTTTCTTCACTTCCTTGCTGCCTCTTCTTTCTAAACCCACTTTAAATTGCCCCCATTCTCATTTTCGGGCATAGCCGACGCCAACCCATCTTTTCGTCGTTTGAAGCTCCCACAACCTCCATTCAAGGCTGAAAGTCGGGTGAGCTCCATTCCCACTTATTGTTCTCCTTTCCCTTTAAAAATTCAGCCTTTGGGAGCCTGATCTACCCCTCTACAGGGCCTAAATTCATTTCAGTCCATTAGAGCAGCCATTTCTTCCCATTTTTCTCATTTTTCATGGCTATTGTTGAGGCTATTTTAGCCTTTTTCTCCTTTTCCACCACCTTTCCTCTCATGTCCCTGTTATTTGAGCCTTTACACCCTTTTTGGTCTCAAAATCGTGCAAACCTCAAATCCCATTTCTCCATTTTTTTCGCTTGAGGAGTAGTGAAAATACATGACCGATAGAGCTTTAATGGGCAACAGGCAGTGTAAAACTAGACAGTATTAGAGAAGGTAAGTCGGGACCGTGGTAGAAGTCCTTTGGTAGAATTAGGCATCTATGTCGTTATCCTGTAGATTGTTTGTTTACCATTTTAGAGATTTCTGTGTTTTGTTATTGTTGGGTCTAGTGAAGTCATTGGTAGAAAATGTGTTTGTGTTTAGTGGTTTGGGCTTAATATAGCTGAATGCGTTCCTGTCATAATTCATGTGGAACTTTATTCCATATATTATGACATATTTTGTTACATGAAGTGCATGCCGTTTCGTTCGCTGTAAGGTATTGTCCCTAGATTGGGTGTATCCTATGGTTTCCACTGCCATGTTGTAAATTCCGAGATTAAGCCTACAAAATTAGTTTTTATCCCACCCCACCCTCCTGCCAAGCATGCCACTCCCAATCCCGACGTAGGATTAGGAAAGCAGTTTCATTTCATACAACTTAATGCTACTAGCCATATAGGCCCTTGGCGTTTTGGACCTAAAGTTAGTGCTCCTAGATTTGAAAGGTTTAACGATATAGGAAATCCAATCCCATTTAGACAATCTTGACCCTAAGCGATAGAGCAATTCCCTGTATTAGTAATGGTATGAAACCATCTAACGTATAAGTATAAATTTTAGATTATAGCTAGCAAGTTACGGACTAGTCTACTAATTACCTTAAGTAGTGTAAAGCCTTTATATGTTAAGAAATAGTAGGTTAGATTTGGTTGGACTAGAACCTCATTCCTTCGATAGATCCCCTTAATACTTATAGACTTCTTTTATAACCCTTAGGAAAGTTGTTTTAACATAGAACCATTCACTCTCAGGGAAAACTTATAAAACCCTCAGATTGAACTTAAAATAAACCAGCACGCCCATTCAAATTTTCCTTAGAATTGCTTTCCCAAGGATCTATTGCATTCTGGAACGCGGAGTAAAGGAACTATACATGTAAGCGATGTATTCGCGGTTTGAATTGACTTCTCAATCCTAGTAGTTGCCAATAAATCCAATGCTCTGATCAAGCAGAAGATCGGCATCGACTCGGATTAAGAACTGATACAACGAGTTTTCTATCCTTATTAGATAGAAGGTTCAATGTATCCGGCTCAGACCCATTACACAACTTTTCTTCCGTGTTGGCTCGACTACATACAACCAAAAGTTATTGCTTTGCCTTTGGAAAATGTTGCGGACATCTAGTCAATAAAGAGTAGGCTTATTTCTATAACCATACGTACCAATGCCATAGAACATATCCCTAACAAAGGAAGACTAATGTAGTGAGAGGTTATTTTCCATTTTATGTCAAGGATAACCTTAAGTTGCACCTCGTTCCGATATACGGATCGATACATAGATTCTTGAACCTTAAGTAGAACTAAGTTTTAAGGGGGGTAGAACATTTTGAGCCCAATCTAGTTAGGTCAGCCAATGCAACCATTAGATCAGAGTAGCGCAGCAGAAGCGTGGTTAGCCTCCTCCCCACTGGCCCAGGATCGAAACAGTTGATTTAGGTTATAAGTATGGTTAGGTCATTAAATAGGATTTGAGCCTTCCTTAGAATGTCAATATAAAAGTCTCTTTAAGTACCCATTACCCTTAGCCAATTTCGGGGATGAAATTTTATTTTAAGGGGGATAGATTGTAATACCCCAGATTTTTGCCAACCTGGGATTAGACGTCCTTAGGCAATGGGTCAACCATAACACCTTGGTAACCTCTCAAAACCCAATTTCAAAGCCAAAGAAATCACTTAGGATTAATTCCTTTAGAAATTAAGCGTAAGTTAGCTAGCGCTACATTAGATTAGCTGTGAAATTATCCCTGATCACTTTAAATATGTTCTGCAAGACCTAAAACTTGTAGAAACAAGGTCGCTACAATACCCTAAAATTCAGGATCAAACTCTAAACCGGTTTGTTCTCTGGAACCCTTTGAAACTTTGTATTGGATCTAGACCGCGCGTCGAAAGTCCGATATCTATAATCTTAGACCATTATGACCATTTTGTTGGACTTGACAATCGTTTCGAAAATCAAGCCCAACCGACGTTCAGAGGCTATTTCATTGAGCCTGGAGTGAAGAGAGTGAGAAAGGGGAAGGATTTGAAAATTTAAATCCAAATCTGGCACGTGACTTGGCGCGTTATTATTAAGCATTTTGACCGTCAGAATTTAGCCACATTTCACCCTCGGATCAGGAAAAATTTCTCTTTCATATCATGAGACTTGTAGACCTGATTTAGGTGCGATGACCGCTGAACTGAAATTGGACCGCCACGTACGATCTGCGAACTCTACCGGACTGAAAACTGGGTGTAAGCAACATCCAGTGACCATGAGCTTAAGTTCGATCGCGTTCGGCCAGGGAACCTTCCGAAACCCTCTTTTGGATCAGAACAGCCCCGATTTGGTTATAACCTAAGTATACATTGTTCCTAAGTCTAAATAGGTGAAGTTTTAGCCTATTTAAGGGCTTGAAACCCTCACATATCTCTTCCATCCGAATTTGCTAGAAATCCTAGGTAGAGAGAGAGTGAAAGTGAGAGATTGTGAGAGAGTGTGGGAGAGTTCTTCCTGCCACTTGCTGCAGCTGCTACACGTGCTTAAGCACCGCATTCAAATCACTTTGTTGGTGATTCCGACACACTTCTAGGTAAGAAAAACCCTAACTACTTGCTGATTTAGGATTTCGTCGATTCAAATAGCAAAGTAGCTTATGTATCTTGTGCATTACGTCGCCATAACGCCGTTGACGAAGCGTTGACGTTCGATTCGAATCAATACACTTCTACGACACAAGGTGAGAATTTTAGACGCTTTGATTGACTGATTTCAAAGCTTTCAATATTTTTTAATAGTAGATTATCGACGGTAACGCCGTTTGACATGTACAACATGCTGTCCATTTTTCGTTTCATAAACGTACGGAAAATATGAGATTTAGGGCATTTTAGTCATTTGTAGGAAATACTGTTTACGTCCATATTTTGCTGAAATGTTTGCCATGACTATTTATCATGTTAGGATACTAGGAATGCATGCATGATCTGTTTGGCGAAGAGATTCTCCCGAATGCGCACTCTGGGTCGACATACACTATGTAGACTAAAGTGTGTAGACTAAGTGTTTGTATAAATGTTTGTATTAGTATGTATTGAGTAAATGATGTTGTGAATTAGTTTTGAGATTATATTCTCAATTAACATGCTGATGTATATGATTTCCACCACGTTCGCTATATGAATTGATTTCATTATATATTTGGAATGCATGTGTTAGTTGATTTGCTTATGTAGTATGATATAACATGTGTCAACATGCTTGTATTGTTTATATGCATTTTTGTTACTCACATATGCTTACTGATGTTGATACAGTCCAAGCAGTTGGTAATGGATCGAATTCGTGATTCGTTTCTATTTGCCACGAAGGACGCATCGATGAACACGAGTCGTGTTTTGGGTTGACGGCAGTGGTTAGACCACACGAAGTGTTTCATGTACTTTATGTCGTTCAGCTTGAGATGCGCTCTTACTAGTCGAGCCCGTCAAGTAACCCGACTGGCCATTGTATGTTCACCTTGTATGAGTCATAACTGCTTGAACCTAGGGTACTGAACTTACCATTGAAAACCCTGTCAACCATGGTACCTTGATCTATAAAGACTCATGAGCCGGGCATGGTGGTATGGGACACCGTTGTCGAGCTGTCGGCCTACGCTGGGGCCACAAACCTCCCCGTAGTGACTACTGAGCACCCTACTCTGAGCAGATTATGGTGGTATGGGACACTATATTCTTGCTGTCGGCCTACATTGATAAGGCGATGAGAGAGTGGAGCAACGAGTTCGAGCAACAGCCCTGACAGCCCTTTGTAATGACCTTGAGTTTATCTTGACACCACATGGGGGCGACGAGTCCTGATGCAGTCTTGAAGATATAAACTAAGCCTGTATTGATAAGGTGATGGGGGAGCGGTGCAACGAGTGCGAGCAACAGACCTTGCAGTGACCTTCAAATATAACATCGTATGAGATTACTAGGAGTGACGAAGGACTAATAACAACCCGGTAATCATTATCCATATCGCATTGCATGTGCCTGGAAGATGTGGAGCACTGCGGGAAGAAAGCATGCGGCGGACACAGATGGTGCCGCATGAGGGAGTATGTCGGTGAGGGCATCCATCATGTCATTTCATGCTTGCATTAACAACAGTATTTAGGAATGTTTGATTGTTTGTTTTACTATTAAGGCGTGATTGATTTGATAACATGCTAATCTTTGCTCTATGATTCCATTGAGTTAATTACTGACTCCCACGTTACGGGACGGTGTTCCGGACACCACCAGACCCTTTTGTAATCGCAGATGATGGTGCGGCCTGCGAGGCAGAGCCGGACTTGATGATAATGAGGAGGATCCCTCCTTTATGCGTGTTCTGATCGATGGGATTAGAGGGAGGTTGATTAGACACCATGACACTTGTCATTTTATATTTTTGGAGCACTCATGTATATTCTTTTCTTTTTATTTTTGGAGTATACATGTATTTAATTAACCTGGTAACATATTCACACTCTGGAGACTTACAATCAATTATATATTTTATGTATTTATCATAGTCTTCCGCTTGCTAATTTAACTCTCTCTGGAGTATGATATACTGTTTTGGCTTAGTCTCAATCTTGTTTAATGCCATTCTACAGACAATATGCATTTATCATTATCTATGTTGCATAAGGGACGTTCTGGAACTCGGGAGTTGGGTTTCTACCCGACCCCCGATTTTTGGGGTGTTACAAGATTATAGGTTTTAGTTTTGGTTTAGGTTATATGTTTTGGTTAAGGTATTAGGTTATAGGTTTAGGTTTATGTTAAGCTTAGGTTTAGGTTTTAGGTTTTGGGATTTGGGAATAGTTTTAGGTTATAGGTATAAGTTTAGGTTAGGTTATAGGTTAAGGTTTAGGGATAGGTTATAAGTTTTGAGATTTGAGAATCAGTTCGAGTTTAGGTCAAAGGTTTTGGTTTTGGTTTAAGTTATAGGTTTTGGGATTTGAGAATGCATTTGGGTTTAGGTTATAGGTTTTGGTTTTGGTTTAGGTTATAGGTTTTGGGATTTGGAAATGGGTTCAGGTTCAGGTTATTGGTTTTCGTTTTGGTTTAGGTTATAGGTTTTGGTTAAGGTTATAGGTTATAGGTTATAGGTTTAGGTTTAGGTTAAGGTTAGGTTTAGGTTATAGGTTTTGGGATTTGGGAATAGTCTTAGGTTATAAGTATAGGTTTAGGTTAGGTTATAGGTTTTGGGATTTGATAATGGGTTCAGGTTTAGGTTATAGGTTTTAGTTTTGGTTTAGGTTACAGGTTTTGGTTTAGGATAAGGTTTAGGTTTAGGTTTCAGTTATAGGTTTTAGGATTTGAGAATGGGTTCGGGTTTAGGTTATAGGTTTTGGTTTTCTTTTAGGTTATAGGTTTTGGGATTTGAGAATGGATTCGGGTTTAGGTTATAGGTTTTAGTTTTGGTTTAGGCTATAGGTTTTGGTTAAGGTTATAGGTTATAGGTTTACGTTTAGGTTAAGGTTAGGTTTAGGTTATAGGTTTTGGGATTTGAGAATGGGTTCGGGTTTAGGTTATAGGTTTTGGTTAAGGTATTACGTTATAAGTTTAGGTTTATGTTAAGCTTAGGTTTAGGTTTTAGGTTTTGGGATTTAGGAATAGTTTTAGGTTATAAGTATAGGTTTAGGTTAGGTTATAGGTTAAGGTTTAGGGATAGGTTATAAGTTTTGAGATTTGAGAATCGGTTCGGGTTTAGGTTAAAGGTTTTGGTTTTAGTTTAGGTTATCGGTTTTGGGATTTGAGAATGCGTTCGAGTTTAGGTTATAGGTTTTGGTTTTGGTTTAGGTTATAGGTTTTGGTTTAGGTTATAGGTTATAGGTTTAGGATAAGGTTTAGGTTTTGGTTTAGGTTATAGGTTTTGGGATTTGAGAATGGGTTCGGGTTTAGGTTCTAGGTTTTGATTAAGGTTATGGGTTATAGGTTTAGGTTTATGTTAAGGTTGGGTTTATGTTTTAGGTTTTGGGATTTGGGAATAGTTTTAGGTTATAAGTATAGGTTTAGGTTAAGCTTTAGGGATAGGTTATGGGTTTTGGGATTTGAGAATGGGTTCGGGTTTAGGTTATAGGTTTTGCTTTTGATTTTGGTTATAGGTTATAAGTTAAAGTTATAGGTTATAGGTTTAAGTTTAGGTTAAGGTTAGGTTTAGGTTATAGGTTTTGGGATTTGAGAATAGTTTTAGGTTATAGGTATAGGTTTAGGTTAGGTTATAGGTTATGGTTTAGGAATAAGTTATAGGTTTTGGGATTTGAGAATGGGTTCGGGTTTAGGTCATAGGTTTTGGTATTGGTTTAGGTTGTAGGTTTTGGGATTTGAGAATGGGTTCAGGTTTAGGTTATAGGTTTTAGTTTTGGTTTAGGTTATAGGTTTTAGGTTTAGGATAAGGTTTAGGTTTAGGTTTAGGTTATGGGTTTAGGTTAAGGGTATGGTCCCTGCAAATACAAATACAAATATAAACACTGTCTGTCCAAAATGTCAGACTCTTCCAATGCTGTCCATAGGAAATGAACAGCTTCATCATGGTCATAATAGCTGTTCCCACCTTCCAGGGACCCCCGCTCTTCCGGACAGCTCCGACGCACATCCGGGTCTGCTCCATTAATTTCGAGCAATTACATAAACACGGCCTGTCCAAATGGCCAGGCCCCTCCAATGCCATCCATAGAAAATGGACAGCTTCATCATGATCATAACAGCGGTTCCCACCTTCCATGGACCCCCGCTCATCCGGATAGCTCCGACGCACATTCGGGTCTATTCCATCAATTTCGAGAAAATACATAAACACGGCCTGTCCAAATGGCCTGGATCCTCCAATGTTGTCCATAAGAAATGGACAGCTTCATCATGGTCATAACAACAGTTCCCACCTTCCAGGGACCCCTGCTCAACATCCGAATAGCTCCGACGCACATCCAGGTCTGTTCCATCAATTTCGAGCAAATACATTTAAAAACAGGATAGGCATCTATTTTTTTATGGATGAAAACTAATCTTGAAGACTATTCATCAGGCAGTCCCTACAATGGAAAGTAGTTAGACATTGAATGATTAAAAGCATTAACCACTTCCGTTGCTTTTCTACATATACACCAGATTCATAGGCTGAAAAATTTCCATTGAGTTCGTGTTTTATGTTCGGTTAGTAGAGACGGACAAACTCTTTATACCATATGACCTACAGCTGATGAAAATTTCAAGTAAATTGTACGAGGTTTATAGTAATCATGGAGATTAGAAAATTTTCAAGTATGTGCATTTCAATCTAAGTTATTTTTCTAATCATGATAGCCTTGGGAGGGGTGATACGAGGGATGGGTTAATTACAAGAGGCCTGATTAAAACTGTATTGGGTTATCTTGCCGGACATAATCATTTCTAGACCAGCAAGATAACCCAATATAGTTTTAATCGGCCTCTTGCAATCAACCCATCCCTCGTATCAACCCTCCCAAGGCTATCGTCATTAGAGAAATAACTCAAACTGAAATGCACATACTTGAAAATTTTTTAATCTCTAAGATTACTGTAAACCTCGTACAATTTACTTGAAAATTTTATAACATGAAATAGTACATGAGTGAGAGAAGATAACGTAACCTTTTATATAGAAGCCAGAAATTGATAGGTTGGGATTGTCCTATCGAGGAGATTCTTAGGCGTAGTCCATCTGTTGTTGAGACAAACACACATGGGTTTGGATTGTCCTATCGAGGAGATTCTTAGGCGTAGTCCATCTGTTGTAGGGACAAACACACATGGGTTTGGATTATTAGACCATGGACCCCACCTGTCATTGAAAACCAAGGATTAAAATGGTGTGACAATCTATATGTAGTAAGATATATATATAAATCCCTTGTGTAGTATTTGTGGATTATGTATTTGTGGATAATGTGTAGTTGTGCACTATCATTTATATAAGAACATGTCTTGACTATATATGGACACACATGCTAAGACATACGTATGTGAGATTGGTGAAGCTAAATTTCAATGGATCACATTAACTCGAAAAAATCAAATGTCAAGGTCAGTCTTGAGGTGTTGTCATTCCACTATTAGCTCATATATGATAGTTACACATATGATGAATGGTTCCAATCTTTGGATCATCTGTACATGTGGGCCCATGATGGTGATCTTGAACCAGCACATAGGGGAAGCAAAACCCATAAAGAAGATCTACCCCTAGCCAAACAACCACACAAAATATAACAACCATCAAACTACATTCATACAGGTCATAAAGAAACAAGATAAGGAAAAAAAAATAAGGCATCATTTTTTAATCCATGTCTTAACCCAATCCGTTGATTTCTCACAAACATCATGGTGTTCCCTTTGCTTCCCGCCTACTATGACAGGCAACCCTCTACTTACCATAGAAATTCTCATTTTGGATGGCAGATACTCACTATCTCTTCAAATACTCACTTATCAAGCTGCCTGCAGCACGTGCCTTCAAATATATCCATGAAGCATGGCCTGCGTTTCGGACACTACTAGTCAGTTCTGGAAAGGATTTGTAATCCCACCACCATGAATGTGTTTTGTCCGGGCTGTATATACATTTTGCCAGCTCATTACAGGGCATGGCCAGGAAATGTACAATCCATTCTCCGTTGGGATTTGAGGTTTCAAATGGTAATATGCTACTCATGCTATTACTCTATGTATGGCTTGTTCCATGATGGAAGTACTGTGTTTGTTTAAGTATGGTTTTCAATGCGTATGATTCGGGTTGGGTTCTAGATATCCCATAACCCATGATCAGGTCCGGCTTTTGCTAGGTCAAGGTCTTATTTTTAGAGGTACCTATATTCAGTTGTGATCAGGTTTGGGTACCCATTGGATGCATGTTTGGACTCTAGTTTCAAGTTAGATCCAAATTAAACAAGGGCATTTACATTGTCAAGCTTGCATAAATAAATGGATAAATAAATGAATTGGATGAAACACACATGTGCCACATTGACACATGGGAATTGTAATGAGCTCTTTTAGTTGCATCTGGCTTAGAAAATCTCATTCTAATGCTAGATTAATTAATATACATACTTTGTTGTGGAACAACACCCACACACAATTGATGTTAGTCCAGGTTGAAAAAAATAAAAAAATAAAAAATAAAAAATAAAAGCTAAACAAAAAGCCAAATAGCCAACTAAGATATAAGATGTGTTGAGATGTTTCTTCTGGTTGAGTACCAACCAATGCATAGGATTGGTACTCAACGCCAAAAATACATTCTCAGTGGCCGCAAGCAGATTGGTCTGATGGAAGCCTGAAAAAACTACAAATTACCATACTAATAACAGGACATCAAGATATCAGTCCCTTCTTGCTAAAATCGAAAATAGAAACTCAACATTTCAAGGATCTTGTGCAGCTTGTATCCAGATTCCAATCTGTCAAGTTAAGAAGCATCCAAACGGGCAAAAACATGAAGGCTACATTTGGATGCACAAGTGAACATAATTAAAATTTAGTTTTATGAAGAGAATTACAAAATTGATCTTATCAGAAGAATCAAAAGTGAAAACCCAATCAAATCAACAGATCCAGGGAAGTTTATTCAATTGAAAATCCAATTCTAACCATCTCAACAAAATTAAGGTAAAACGCACTACAAATGACAGAAATTCCTACCAAAAAAATCTGTTGTGTTGTAGCTCACCCTATAGTTGGCAAGATATATATATATATATATATATATATATATATATATATATATATATATATATATTCATTTTTTGTGTTGTAGCTCACCCTATAGTTGCAAAAAAATCTAGGATCCATTTTTTCCTGCTTCATAATCTCACAATTCGTACGAACTTTTGGCTTGAAAATGGTTATTCACCACTAGTTTCTGCATCCACTCCCACACCCACTTCCTACTATTTTTAGCAGCTAAGGTTCAGCTTGAGTGATTAAGATATCCATCAGTTATATGTATTCAATAGGAACTATCTACATTCGCTGAAAAAGGCTACAGATTGGTGGCTAGGATCTCTCAATCTTGGGATATTTTTTTAGTTTGGTGCACCATCCACAACACAACAGACCGACGATCTGGATCACTGAACCATGGCCCCACTTATACAAACTGAAAACCTGATTACACTGCATTAACCTTGGGTCGGGGATCAAATATTTCCTCAACATTCTACCAGCTATTTTGGACTCCTTAGGTTCAGCTGTGTATTAAACCCAACTCCCTAAATCCCTAAATCCCCAAATCTCCAAATTCGTAAATCCGCAAATCCCTAAATCCCCAAATAGTTTCAATCGGTATTGAGATTGAGAGAGATTTTGAGAGAGAGAGAGAGATACCTCACAGTCAACTGAGCTTTAGAGGAAGAAAACAACTTCCCGTTTGAGTTGGAGGCCCAATCACGAGTCCATGCCGAAAATAGGGTTCCTGAGCTCTGAGGAGAGAGAGAGAGGGTGCGCGAGAGAGAGGACCGAGAGATAGAGAGAGAGAGGGCGCCGTTCATAGAGAGAGGGCGCAGTTGAGAGAGGACCGAGAGAGAGAGAGAGAGAGAGAGAGAGAGAGAGAGAGAGAGAGAGAGAGAGAGAGAGAGAGAGGAGAGGGCGCGTGAGTGTGAGAGAGAGCACCGAGAGAGACGGAGAGCTCTGAGGAGAGAGGACGCTGTTGAGAGAGTGAGAGAGATTAATAGAGTGAGAGAGGACCGAGAGAGAGAGAGAGAGAGAGAGAGAGAGAGAGGGCGCGCGAGTGTGAGAGAGAGCATCGAGAGAGAGAGAGCTATGAGCTCGAGCGGGCGCTGTTGAGAGAGTGAGAGAGATTGCGAGAGTGAGAGAGGAAACGGATTGGCTACTCACGCTGACACCAACGCAAGGGCTGGTGGTCGGTGCTCTGTGGGCCCCACCATAATGTATGTGTTTCATCCCTACCATCCATCTATTTTTCCATATCATTTTATGGTATGGAATGAAAAATGAGGAATATCCCACCCTCAACTGGACCACATTATAGGAAACACTGTTGAATGAATGTCGAACATTAAAAACCTCTTGGGGGCCATATAAAGTTTAGGATCAATCTGATATTTTTTTTCCCTTCATCTGGGCCCGTATGATCTAATCAACAGGTTGGATGTCAAATAAAAAGAACAGTGGGCCTTACGTGGGGCCCATTGTGATGCTTGTGAGAAATCCACTTCATTCATCCATTTTGACAGATCTTGTTAGGACATGGGGGGAAAATTAACTCAAATTTAAAACTCATGTGGGCCGCACAATAGAGGATTGAACATCCACTATTGAAACATTCATGGGGCTACGTAAGTTTTGGGTTAAGGTCTCGGGTTGCCCGACCCAACCCGAACCCGATCAATACATAACTTACTTATAAATTATAATTGAGCGTGTATCGTATTCGTGTCGGAGGCACACTAGTGATGTCGAGTCTCATTTGTCCACATCATTTCCAAGGACTCAAGTTAACAAGATATGCCAGATTTCTCTCCCAAATAGACTTCGTGTTATGCTGCATGACTTTTAAAGGAGCAGTTGTCTTATATTTTAGCTTGTTTTTTCAAAGAAGAAAATAAAATTTTTTATAATGAATAATCACATATATAATTAATAAAATTATAGGTACAAAAAATAAGTCCTATATTAAAATATAATAAACTAATGTAATAGCGAAAATATTAGCACGTATATAATCGACCAGCCCGATTAACCCGACCGAGCCCGCTTGAGTTTTAGATTTGTATTATTTTGGGCCATGTGAGTCTGGAAAAACGGATGAACGGGTTGGATTTCATGCCAATACATCATGCTGGTAAGACATCCCAGCCGCACAAAATATGGGTCGCACCATGATCATTTCATGTCATCAAAATTTGGTCCATTGACTCACTGGGCGAGTAACACACCTGCATTGAGTAGGACCATTGGCTTTCGATTGATTTCAATGATGCGGCCCACCCATTGAGGGGACCAACCTGATTTGTCACAGGTGATTTTCATGGGTGGCCCACTTTTTACTCATGGGGATGTATGTGAAAGTCCATATTTGTCTAGTTGGTGCAGTCTTTTTTCGAGTGACCAACCTTTTCGCACTTGAAACAAATCAAGTTTCGGGATCGACTACCCTCTTTCATCTAATGCCTTTGTTGGCCAGATTGGGAACATTTCCTTGGTTGTGCTACCACACCGTTTGTGGTTTCTCCTCGTGACCCAAGTTCTTCGATTTGCAGATGATGACCCACCTTGTCGACTTCACTTCCTGTACTAGGCAACGGTTGGGATACTTTTCCATTTAATGTATTGAATGATGCACTCTCTCGTCCATCAATATCTCCTGCACCCCCATCTGTATGTAAACCGGGCTCCTTACTAGGCAGATGGTGGCCCACCGAATCCACTTGGAATCCTTCACCAGAAGATGATGGCGGCCCTTTATCTGTGAATCCATGGAGTAACATACCCTCCAGTGCATTATCGTTTCCTCCTGCCCCTTCATGTAATCCACGGGGAGGGGAATCAAACTCGTGTCTGTGAGCTAGTGAACCCACGACAAAAGTCGTTTGCCCCAACTCGTGATAGGTAATTCACGGGGAGGGGAATGAGATGAACTCTTGTCTATGGGGAGCAAACCCATGACCAAAGCTATTCACCCAAACTCATGACGGGTTTTGGGAAGGTTTATATATATATATATATATATATATATATATATATATATATATATATATATATATATATAAAATATGACAGGGTGTCCCCGTCCATTTAAGGCGAGACCATGCAAAATAATTAAAAAATAAAAATAAAATTGTTAAGTATAAATAGTTGATTTGAATCAGGGGGTCAGTGGTAGACAGGGGAGGGGGTATTTCAACACTCAGGTCATGGTTTGAGCCCAACTAATCATTTACCCAAAAACTAAAATAAATGAATAAACAAATAGTTGGTTATCAAGATGATTTTAAATCCTTATAAACAATCTCCACTACATGATTTCTTGTAACTAAAATGAGATGAACTCATTTCTAAGTGGGGAGTAAAAGAGTTGGGTATTTCGAAAATAATTAATTTGGGGGCATCTTACATAACTTGCTACTTAAGTAAGAACATGAGCACCATTATATTTTCCAATTTTGGCATCTAAAACAAGAGAATGAACACATATGATCGAACATACCGTAATTGATAGAATGGAGCTGTGTGTAGCCCAGTGTGATATGTGGTGTGGTCCATTATGAAGTAAGAAATTTTCAATGGTATATGTTCAATTCACACTGTTTCCTGTGGTGTGGTCCACTATTTTGATACAGTGGAAGAGTGTAATGGATGATGCTCAAATATATTGCTTTTTCAAGCAAAAGAAAAAGACTTGAGCACTTATAAATTACTTAAATAAAAAAAAAGTGATTAGGTGACATACAAGTAATACAAACTAATCAAACTGTCAAAATGATGGGACCCATTATAGATTTGTCATGAACAAAACGTTCATCTTATTTGGTTTTTAATTGGTGGACATTTTAACAAAAAAGTGTCTTGTGTATCAAGAGAAGTTAGAATTAATGTTTACACCAATCTGATTTTGTGACTTGTCCACAGTGTAAGATTTCTGAGTGACCGGCTATCAATACATACTAAGAGTATATTAAGTAATGCCCAGATTTATTTGTCCTGAAATTAGGTTGGCAGAACGACCTTTGCGATCTAATAACTCGCAGATTACCAAACTAAAATTGAGTAGAATTCGCAAGGAGAGTTATTTGATACTCTGGGAGAGTGTGTTACTTGATACGCTGGTACTAAGATATTGTCAACTTATCATATAATATATAGCTCAAAGCAAGCTGTCCAATTTTTGGGAGCCAATCTAGATAATTGATCATTGAAATTTCAGATTGATCAAACAATCATAACCAACGATTAATGGCCATTTTTTTCTGAATTCGGACGGTTGATGTTTTTCATTATGACAATTAATTTAAATTCGAGCAATGTGCCAGCTATGAAATAAAAATCATTGTCAGATCCGTCTAAATCAGGACCCACTTTTTGGACGGTTTAATTTGCGTTACTTAGACGATAGATTTACAGTGCATCCGCATCAACCCACACTCTGCCAGGTTCTGGGATTTTCTCAAAACATATATCCTTCAAAAATCAATCTCTCTCTCCATTTAAAATGAATTTCTTTGAATCAGAAGTGCTTGAACCATTTAAAATGAGTATATGTGTTTAATCCATGCCGTCCATTTATTTTTAAAAATCATCTTACGGCAAGAGACAAAAAATGAGGCATGTCTCAAAATGAAATGGAGGCCACATAAAAATGAAACAGTGTTGAATGAGCGTCAACCATTTAAAACATTTTGGGGGCCATAAAAGTCTTGGATCAAGATGATTTTTGTTTTTCCCCTTTATCTAGGCCTGTATGACCTAATCAACAGATTGGATTTGTGGACCACATCTCGGTGGGCCCAAAAAATAATTATGAATGTTTTAATGGAGGGTAACCCCTCTCAACTTGGAAATATGGTGTGGCCCATACAAGTCATAGATTGATTTGATTTTTAATACTTGGGCCCACCATGGGATGGTGCATCTGACTGATGGGGTAGATGTCTGACACGCATCATGGGGGGCCCACAGAGCTATACCACCTGTGTCCCAAATTTGGGCGGGTGCCCAAATACAGACGCCCGCCCAAAAAACCCCCAAATCAGTGCATCTCTCTCTCTCTCTCTCTCTCTCTCTCTCTCTCTCTCTCTCTCTCTCTCGCTCCGATCCCTAAACCTACTAGACCCCGATCTTCCTCCAGCTCTCTCATCTTCCTCCCTCTCTCTATTCGATCCCCAATCTCTCTCTCTCTCTCTCTCTAAAACTCACTGTGGGGATTTCTAACTAAAATCATGGTGGGCCCCACTTGGGTTTCCAACGCAGTAACTTCCTAGCAGGAAATCCGCGTCCGGCATCCTCTCCCTCCTCTCTCAATCTCGGTGTGGACTCGTGATCGGGGCTCCAACTCAAACTCCTCTTGTTCTCTTCCTCAAAACTCGAAAGGTAAAAACCCTAACCCTTCATCTAAGTGGGACACATATAGCAGATGGGTTAGATGTCTGAAAAATTAAGACAAATGTGAAATTATAAATTAATTTTGCATAATAATTGAAGCATGAACTGTGTATATGCTTTAATGTTTCATATGATTGTATACTATATGCAGTTATGAGTCAATGCAGCAGTACATTTTGCGAGCGTTTTGGAATTATTAATGCTACTTTTTCTTAATTAGAGTTTTTCAGATGGAAAACCAAATTACAGTTAAAAAATAAAAATAAAAAATTCTAAGGTTTTGCTAGACTTCCATGAATAAAGTAGTGGCACAAGTGTATGCATAGAGTCCAAGTATTGATGAATGAATCTCTATAAATACAGTCTTATTGTTTGGGTGTAGAGGCCAAAATCATGCATGTCAATGATACAAAAAATCCTTTACAACCCCCAATAGGTTCTTTGGATCTCACAGAAGAATTGGACCATACATACATGGGTTGCTTGGGGGTCCCACAGTCTAAGAAGTGGCTTCCACAGGTGGAGCTAGTTGGCCTAGTGGTCCTCCATCAAAAGAGACTACGATTTCTGTCCACTGGACACCCATTTGGCACAATCATCAGGATACTCTATCCATATACCTGACCAACATGATAGCCTTGGGCACGCTTTTATCTCGCATCCATCAGGTTTGCTTCTTGCCACATGAGTTTGAGAGTCCAATCCCAGCTTACCAACTGGAAAAGAAAAAGGACAGACATGCAGTAAAATGGTTGCACAGATCACAATCTCACCCAATAGCTAACTCCGAAAATGCTGCAAAAGCATGGAAAATATATCTATATATATATATATATATATATATATATATATATATATATCTATATATATATATATATATATATATATATATATATATATATATATATATATATATTCTAATTTAGGAGGCAATACTAAATGGAATACTCAAAGAGGCATGGTTTCATCATCAACATTTTGTCAGCGAAATCAAGATTGCCTATTTGGAAGCGCATGTGAGATGAATTGTGAAGACAATTTTGGTGAACTGATCCATTGTGCATAATGACAAATTTGAATTTTGGTGAACTAATTCATCATGCATAGATGACCAACTTCATAATCTGATTAGAAAAGACAGTTTGGTGCCATTCAAACATTTTTTTGGGATCGACTCCAATGCTTTCTTTTCTGAATGAATAACCACATTTCCATTCCAAAAAGTAATGAAGTCATCCTTGGTAGGTGGGTTGTGAGTCACCAGGTAACTTCAACAATTTATTATATTATTAATGCTACTTTTTATATATATATATAAAGCTCATGTACATGGTGCACATGTGCCAGCTTGGCAGGATAGGTCTAGAATCCAATCCATCCGTCAAAAAGGCACCATTATATTTATGGGTTAGCCAAAGAATCAGGTTGATCCACTCGTCAGGTTTTGGGATTTGAGAATGGGTTCGGGTTTAGGTTATAGGTTTTGGTTTTGGTTTTGGTTTAGGTTATAGGTTTTGGTTTTGGATATCAATTTGGTCCATTGACTCACTAGGTGAGTAACACACCTGCATTGAGTAGGACCATTGGCTTTCGATTGATTTCAACGATGCGGCCCATCCATTGAGGGGACCAACCTGATTTTCCACAGGTGATTTTCATAAGTGGCCCACTTTTTACTTATGGGGATGTATGTGAAAGTCCATATTTGTCCAGTTGGTGCAGTCTTTCTTCGAGTGTCCAACCTTCTCACACTTGAAACAAATGGAGTTCATTTGGAGAGGTCATTTTAGGACATCAACCAAGGAATGAGTCAGATCAAAATCTTTAGTAGACTTGACCACAGAAAATAATGTAGAGAGTGACACCCACCATTTAAAACTTCTAAGGGCTGTAAAAGTCTTCGATCAAGCTAATTTTCACTCTTTTCACGTATTTAATGTCTGTGTTAACTTATGAATAGGTTGAATCTCAAATAAACATCACGGTGGACCTTTAGAAGAGTTCAATGGTGCATCACTCTCTCATTCTATTCTCTTGATCATGCCCTAGAATGATATCTCAAGATAGATGGACAGTGTGCATAAAATACATAATTAATGGTAGGGCTTATATAAGTCAGTGACGTCACTTTAGTAGCCAATATAAGTCAGTGACATTTTCAGCCTTCCTAATAATCAAACAGGTTGTATTCTATCATCTAGTGATCTCACTGGTAGGGCCCATATTTTGCATGGCCTGGATGTGGTATAACTTTATATGTTGGAACCTGTTATCGCTTCTAGCTTAATCGAAATTATGACTGTTTGTAGGTGATCATCCCTTTTAAACAAAATGGAATTTGAATGAAATAATGAAAAAGATGGAAACTACAATGAATCATGATACCATCCCCTGCATATGTACGTCTTTTGATCCTACCGAAGCATGGGTGCGTCCTATCTAAAATGGACTATGTCAGTTTGTAACTAGAACCCTGGATTAAGCTCCATGAATGACTCCTGCTCAAATCTTCTAAATGTAATCTGTACAATCTCTGAAAAATGGCAATGTTTTTCATCCTCAAAGAATCTGTACCCCATACTCTATAAGTGATCGACTTGATCATATCGTAGTTGCTGATACATCATTATCATGAACAGGCACTGTTGCAAGGCCCCAGTGGAAGTATCAGTAAAAGATCTTTATGTGTATATAAGGAGACCTGACCATTGGGTTGGTCCCACTCATCAGGTGGACTACTATGCACACGACATGTATCATGGTTCTGTCCACATTTAACATATTATTTTGGTACATGTATTATGCTAGCTGACTTGACCTGTTTATGTCTCCTTCATGTGCTGAATGTATCGCCATGTCTAGGGATATGTGTCGACTTGACCTGTTAGTGTTACTGTTAGAGGGCAACAATCTTGGTATAGCATCTTACTATCGTCTGGAGTTCTTGTTTGCTTTTGCTCTATCTGATTCTCCTATTGGATGATCCTAACCATCAAAGAGAATTCATTTCTGTTCTTTGCTATAAAATTAAGAAGTGGGGTGTGTTTCTTTGTAAAATTGCTGGCATATCTCTTGCATAGTTTATCTGTTTAGGATGTGTTTAGATAAACAACTGATTTGATTCAGTTCATTCAATAGGATATGACATTTTCTACTTCTCAAATGGATAAGCTTGCTTGAAATTGTTACTAGTTGCGTTTTAGGTCCAACTTGTAAGTTAGATAATTAGTTACTCGTTTGAGGATTTCTATGGGGCCATACATAGACATGGTGTATTTTTGGTGGCATAGAAATCGCTCAATTTGTCCCATTTTGGACAGTTCAAGATTAGATGGATAGTATGCTTTCATATAATCTATTTCAATGTTCATGCCTAATCCGTGATCCATCTCCTCATTTCTCTCTGGATATGTTTCTTCTGTTCTGTATCCAATGCCAAATATCTTTACACTGCTATAGATATTTGACATCAGAATGTAACGTAAGATAAACTTATCTGGAGAGGCATGGGAAGATGCTGCTGGATTTTCGGCGTGGACATTTAAATGAGAATATGAAAGTATTACAATCTATCCAATCTTGGATGAGTAACTAATTTAGGATTTCATTATATTATTTTAGAAAATCTTTGAGTAGACCCGGATGTGCGTCAGAACTATCTGGATGTTGAGCGGGGGTTCCTAGAAGGTGGGAACCGCTACTTATGTTCGGGTAAGATAAGATGCATGATTTTTCTTTTCAATAGTTCGTCATAGACTGACAGTACTTGTTTTAATTTTCTTGGATGGATGATGAATGTATTTGCAAATGTAAATGAAAATAAACAACTTATGATATATATATATATATATATATATATATATATATATATATATATATATGTTATCAATGGAGGATACCTTGGTTAGGGGGGACATGAAAATCTTGTAACTTATGGCATGATGCCCCAATATAAGTTGTATGGTACTAGTATGTAGTAGATAATACTAGGTTCAATAGTAGATAATACTAGAGAACACCTAAACCTAATCCATAACTCGAAACCGAACCTGATTCCCTAAACATAGACCTAAACCTAAACCTATGACCTAAACCTATAACCTAAACCTAAACCTATGACCTAAACCTAAAACTTATAACCTAAACCTAAACCTATAACCTAAACCTATACTTATAACCTTAACCCAAACTTATAACCTATACTTATAACCTAAACCTATACTTATAACCCTAACCTAAACTTATAACCTTAACCTTAACCTAAATCTAGACTTATAACCTAAACCTAAACATTAACCAAAAACTAAACCTAAACATAAAAACCTAACCCTAAACTTAAAAACCTAAACCTAAACTTATACCTATAACCTATAACCTAAACCCGATCCTGAACCCGAACCTTAACCTATAGCCTATAACCTAAACCTTATCCCATAACTTATAACTTATTCCCATACCCAAAACCTAGAACTATAAACTAAACCTAAACTTATAACCTTAACCTAAACTCATAACCTTAACCTAAACCTAAACATATAAGCTAAACCTATAACATAGCCTAATCTTAAAGCTATCTTTGTAGACTAACTCTAGTCTTTTCATTGTAGAGATGGATAAGAGTTGCGAGCTAAGAACAGGTTTGGCCCAGAGTATAAATAAGGGGTTCAAGAGTTCATAGAATTTGCGCGAAATGGGGCAGATTCAGGGAATAGGATTAGGTGTCCATGTCGAAAATGCATGAACTTGATATACAAGACTTTAAACAAATTAGAGGATGATTTGTTCATAGTTGGGATTGACCCGGGTTACACTTGGTGGGTCCATCATGGTAAAGATATGACCCATAGAGATGAGGCCACTGAAGTCAACGAAGACCCAATTGTGCCGGATGACAAGGGTGAAGACGTTGACGAAATGCAAGATATCATAGGTGATGTGTTTAGGGGAACAACTGCGGATACTGATTTTGTAGCGACAAGCAGTAGCCAAGATATTCCTCCAACGAGTAATGTCGAATCAGATAAGTTTAGTAGGTTGTCGAGGGATGCGCAACGTCCACTTTATTCAGGGTGTGAGAACTTCTCCAAGTTGAATTTTCTTATAAAGTTACTTCATTTGAAGACAATAAATCGTTGGAGTAACAAATCGTTCGACATGTTGCTTGAGTTGCTGAAAGATGCATTACCGGCTGGTGAGACATTACCCAAGTCTCATTACGAGGCAAAATCCTTAATGCGAGACTTGGGCCTTGGTTATGAACGAATCCATGCATGTATAAATGATTGTTTATTATATAGGGAAAAGAACATGATAAGGATGATCAGTGTCAAACATGTGGAGAGTCTAGGTGTGTAAGACCCGTATCTTGGTCCGTACCTTTCCGTACACTTCCGCGGTCTTACCGGTCGAATTTCGGCAACCTTCGACCCTTAATCGATATCGACGCGCGACCCTAATTCATGTACCGACAACCCGAGTCGACTCAGCCCGACACCAATACCATAGCGACCGCGCCGTTGTTGCGGTTCCGATACCGCGACTCATGCGCTGAGGCGATACCCTGGTCAAGAGATATGGGCCAACGTTCGGTGCGAGAAAATGCCGCGCATTGCGAAAACTAAGGGAATTTCTACGATGTGTCACATCAATCACATCAATCCCATCAATCAATCACCCATCAATCCATCACATGTCAAGTATACATCACTTCCATCCCTTTTTCCAAGCAACTACAAAAGTCTTCACCACCCATACCTCTCTTACACAAAAAGCCACAAAAGTCTTCATCTCCCATACCTCTCTTACACAAAAGCCTCAAAAGTCAAGCTTTTTTTACACAACCATCACTCACCCATCCATCCATCACTCTCTCTCTCCCTTACATCACTCTCTCTCTTTCTCTCTTTCTCATTTGCAAAACTCTAAGAAAAGGAGCTCCATACGTATGGAATTTTGCAAGAGCTCCTAAGCTCCAAGTGGCCCACCTTCCTACCCCAAAATCTCCCATCTCAACCCTCCATTCTTCATCTTAACCATTGAAGTTGAAGCTATGGTGCCAAGGAACCTCTAGGAGCAAGAAGATCGGACGGTGGGTGCCTCTATAGGGTAGTTTTTCTTGTTCTTATGGTGGACCAAGTGAGGCCCACCGATCAATGGTGTGGATCTCACTTGGGACCCTTATTTGTGGCCGATGGACCACTTAGATCATCATGATCATTTCATGATGGGGCCATTCTCCATGGACCCCATCATGATGTTTATTTCTTTAAGAAAGGTCATCTAGACCGTCCATTTTGGTGGAGAGAGGATCTCCACCGTTGATTCTCGATCTTGATGGTCCCATGTGTTGAGGGACCCTTTTTTTGTATCATTTGCTTTTAAAGGAGGGCCCATAATGTCGGGGTCCCTCCATCACAAGCCGTGTCCCACTCTCCATGTCTCTCTCTCTCTCTTTTATTTATTTTATTTATTTTTTTTTATGCAAAAGGATTGTGTGGCCCACTTGAATGGATCCCACCTTGGCATTATTTTTTTTTCTCTTCAAGATTTATTCAAGTGGGGCCCACCATATGCATTGTACACCCATCAGTGGTGGCCCACTTCATCAGGGCCCACCACAAATTCTTTTTAAAGAAAAGTCAGCCGTCCAGCGTCTGGGACGCTGGACGTTTTCTAAGGAAAGAATAAAAGGGAAAGAAAGAATGAAGGCTTTTGGATGGTCCCCTTACATAGGCCCCACCATGATGTATATGTTCGATCCAAGCCGTCCATCCTCTTACCCACGGCATTTTAGCCGTTGGGTAGAAGTTTAGAGCTGATCCAATCACCTGGTGGGCCATAGCGCCAAATATTGCATTCCCACCATTCAAACACTAATTTCTTATTTTATTTCACTTCCAAGCATCAAAAAAATTCAAACTCTGGACTCATTTGGACGGCCTCGAGCCGCTGATCGCAATGGCTGGGGTAGATTTCATTTTTGCGGGCCCCACGTGCGAAAAACCCTTGCAAAACAGGTTTTTTTTTTTTTTTTTAAATACGTTGACAGAGGCTTTGCCTCTGCCCTGACAGCGACCAGCGGCTGCACGCTCCTGCGTGCAGCCTTGTACAGGCGGGCGGACGGGCGTGGGGAGGTGGCCCACGGCCTTGCACGTGGTCCCCACAGCAATGTTTATTTTGTCATCCAACTTGTTCATTAGGTGGGCCACCCCAGTGGTGGGCCCCCCTCCAAAAATGAGTCAGATCCAAAACTCAGGTGGCCCACACCACGCGAAACAGTGTGAATTAAATTCTACCACTGAAAATTTTTTGGGGCCCACAAAAGTATTGGATCAAGCTGAAATTTTTGTTGCCCCTTCATTCAGGTCCGAGCGACCTTATGAACGGGTCGGATGGTACCTAGACATTATAGTGGGCCCCACACGGGACCCACAAGAATGATGTATGTGTTTTAATGCACCGTCCACAGCCATGGACGGTGGACTCCCACCATGATTCATGTGTTATACTCCACCGTCCAGCGGACGGTGGAGCCCCTTTGTGATATATGTATTCAATCCGCACTGTCCAATGGACAGTGGGACCCGCCATGGTGCATGTGATGTACCCAGACCGTCCATCTACTTGTACAGATGATTTTAAGGCCTATGGTCTAGGCCCATTTGCTTCGTTAAAGGCCTTTGGGTTTAGGCCCACTTGATATGTTCCAAGGCCATGTGACTAGGCCCATTTGAATTAAATGTAAGGCCTAGGTATTTAGGCCCATCTGGCTCATAGAACGCCTATGGGCTAGGCCCATTCGAATTTCAAAAGGACTATGGGCTAGGCCCATTTGGGTTATGAAATGCTTATGGGCTAGGCCCATTGGTTTCATTTTAGGCCTAAGAACTTAGGCCCATTTGATGTGTTACAAATCCATGGGACTAGGCCCATTTGATGTACTTCAAGGCCCATGAAATTGGACCCATTGTTGCATTCTTAAAACCCATGGAAGCAGGACATTTGATATATGTAAGGCCTAGGGGTTAGGCCCACTTTGATATGTATACAAGGCCTACGGATTTAGGCCATTTAATGTACCATAAGGCCTAGGGGTTTAAGCCCATTGAACGCATGTTAGGTCTATGGGTTGAGGCCCACTTAATCTACATGTGGGGGCCAATTGGTGTGGCCCATTAGTCATATTTTGGACTCATGAGACTAAGCTCAGTTGATGCCATCCTAGGCCCACGGGTTTGACCCATTGCAATGCACATAAGACCCATTGGTGTGGCCCATTTGTATGGCCCATCTGATGAATAAAAGGCCCATAAGATATGGCCCATTTGATATATAAGTAAGGCCCAATGGGATGAACCTAAGATTCATTGCAACGTGTAATCCCAATACAGGTTATGTAGCAACGTTTAAGAAGATCGTGCCTGGGGAGCAATGTTGGTTTGACGTCCACATTGCGAGTGTAATGCTGGTTGGATGTCCACATTACGACTCTCCTTAGGGCCCATTGTTAGGCCCGTATTTATTGTGTATAGGCCGCCAGGTCCATCTGCATTGTAAGATAGTTCATTTTATTATAACATGTTTAGTACAGTTCATGACTCATGATCATACGCATCATATGTATGCTTGACGTGAGAATTGTCTGATCATAGCATTTGCCTTCGGGCAGAATGTTTATGGGCTCCCGGTTAGGCAGCGTTGCCCTACATGAGCGCACAATATGCGCAGGATTTGTTGCATGACTGGATAGCGTGAATCATGCATTTCGCATTTGTGTGACATGGTTATTGTACGCCCTAGCGACATCAGGGCCGTAGCCTCCACAGACGCATCGTGGTTGGCAGGATTGGATACCGAAAATCTTATTCTACATGGGGTATTATAGATATCCCTGGATGAAAGTCCCTAAGCCCTTATGGTACCAAGAGGTTGCTCCAACATCTAAATAGAGTAGGTAGATGAGCGTTGAGTGTCGAATACCAGACAGTTACGCTCTCCACTGTGTCGTGGTCGGTTGGAAGGGGGTGCAGCCTTACCCGCCCGAGTGTAGGGGGCAATGCTAGGCTGAGTTTGACCAGCTCGAGGAATGGGTCCGTTATCGACGAATCGCGCCCGATATTGGCAGACGGATAGTGTGGTCTTTTTCACTTACCTGATTGCGTGCGATGTAGCGACAATCTGGTTTAGAGTGTACTAGACCCCGGTGATATTCCATATTTTGAGCTGTATTGATATGTGGACATAGATGAGGATCTGTATGCTTGAGTTGCATTGCACATCGCATGGCCTTGGGATGGTCGAAATCATTCATGTCTTGCATCGCATAAGCCTTGGTACGACTCATGATATTATGCTTCCATCTACATATTCCGCATCACTCTGACATTGCATGTTCATATTACTACCTTGCGCACACACTTTCACCACCCTCTAAGCTTTCTGTAAGCTTATGCACGACCGTTGCGTGCAGGTGACGTTGGTTCGCAGCAGCGCTGAGGCAGGAGCACGTTGCAGAGCATTTTGAAGTTTTTGGTTCTTTACCATTGTATTTCCCTTTATGCTCATTATACTTGTAAAGTTTTTGATCATAGTGGAAATGTAATGGAGTTCTTAGTTATTGTTTGTGGGTTATGCCTTTGGTTATGCTTATTACGAATCAAACTGATATTTAAAATCCTCCTCATAGCATCCCAGGATCGGAACCTGGCGAATGGGAGCTAGGAGCCGAGAATGAGGTTCTACGGAGGCTGTCGGCGCCGGATTCGGCGATCGAGAATTTTGTGAGCCCGATTTCTGAGTTTAGGGCGTGACAAGGTGAAAGTATGACAAAGCCGGGCATAAGAAAATCCCACAAAAGGTGTTAAGGTACTTTCCATTGAAACCTAGATTGCAAAGATTGTTCATGTCTCATAAGACGACTGAAGATATGAGGTGACATAAGGAGAAATGCGTTCATGATGATAGTACCCTGAGGCACCCTGCGGACTCTGAAGCCTGGCAAAATTTTGACAAGCAACATGACTGGTTTGCAGAGGATTCTCACAATGTTTGACTAGGTCTTGCAAGTGATGGCTTTAATCCATTTGGTAATATGAGTAGCTCGTATAGTATGTGGCTAGTGGTACTTATGCCCTACAATTTACCTCCTTGGTGGTGTATGAAGGAGTCATTTTTCATGATGTCATTGCTTATTCCTGGGCCCAGGTCACCTGGGAATGACATTGATGTGTATTTGCGACCGTTAGTAGATGATTTAAACGATTTTTGGGTGTAGAAATGTATGACACATTTGCAGGATAGAATTTCGATTGCACGCAGCGGTCTTGTGGATAATAAATGACTTTTCTGCGTATGAAAATTTGTCTGGGTGGAGCACGAAGGGCAAGTTGGCTTGTCCTACATGTGGTATCGAGACTTGTTCATTGTCATTGAAGCATGGTAGAAAAATGTGTTATATGGGCTATCGTCGCTTCCTTTCGAGCGATCATAGTTGGCGCAGGAAGACGATGATCTTTGATGGCAAAAAAGATCATAGGCCACCCCCGAAAGAGCTATCTGGAGAAGATGTGATACAACAACTGAGTAATATTGGAGAAGTTACATTTAGTAAGGCATTGCACTTGAAGAAGAGGAAACGTACAGTACTGGAATATAACTGGAGGAAGAAGAGTATCTTTTTTAAGTTTCCCTATTGGAGTGATCTGAAATTGTGACACAACTTAGATGTCATGCATATTGAGAAAAATATATGTTATAACGTCTTCAGAACATTAATGAACATAGAGAAGAAAATAAAAGACAGTGTCAAGGCTCGATTGGATTTATAAGAAATGGGTTTAAGGAAAGAGTTACACTTGCAACCACATGGAAATTCGTATACTATACCAGTAGCCTGCTATACATTGATAAAACTAGAGAGAAAGCGTTTATGTGAATGGTTGAGATCGGTGAAGTTTTCCGATGGGTATGCGTCAAACATATCTCAGTGCGTAAACGTTACAGACTGTAAGGTAATAAGCATAAAAAGTCATGATTGTCATGTCCTTCTACAACGCCTACTGCCAGTTGCTATTCGTGGATTCCTGAGCAAGGATATCAATGCTGCATTGATTAAGTTGGAAATATTCTTTAAGGATTTGTGTTCGAAATCGTTAAATGTAGATGTTATTAAACGATTGGAGAAGGACATTGCCGTAATCCTTTACAAACTTGAAAGAATATTTCCATCTGCATTTTTCGATGTCATGGTACACCTAGTGATTCATTTACCGCACGAGGCGAAGCTTGCAGGCCCAGTACAATATCGTTGGATGTATCCGATCGAAAGGTGGTAGAATCTAGCCAAGATTTTTTTTTTTCCATTCCGTAAACTACATATATCCATGTTTAAAATCCTGTCAACATATTAGTTTTGTGTGCAGATACCTTCACACACTTAAACGATTTGTGAGGAACAGGACACGCCCAGAGGGATCCATAGCTGAGGCATACATTGATAATAAGTGCCTTACATTTTGCTCCTTGTATCTTCGTGGCATTGAGACTCGATTCAACCGAGAAGATCGGAATGCTGATGAAGGGCAGGAGCATGAACAAGGACTCATATCTGTGTTTGCACATAACGTTCGTCCTTTAGGATCCCCGACGTTTCAAGATATGGACGTTGGGGATCTAGCAAAGGCGAGGTGCTATGTGTTGCATAATTGTGAAGAAATAGAATCGTACTTGGAGTAAGTCTTCCACCTGATTATTGCTTTCTCTGTAAACTGAAAACCTTAATGTTTCTTACTGATGGCGTGTCATTTATATGTAGCGAACACCTAGATGAGATGAAGTTCAAATTCTCCACAAGTTATAATCGAATGCATCAGGATCAGTTTCCACAATGGTTTGAAAAATATGTAAGATTTCACATTGTATCTCTCCACACTTAGAATTTTCGTTGTATTGCACATTATTTGAACCTAAGAAAATTTCTAAATAATTATATTCTGTACATGATAATAGATGAATACGTTGCGCACAAGCAACTCTACGGATGCTTCTGATGCACTATACTCACTGGCGTGTGGGCCTGATAGACGTATATCTAGATATACAGGTTGTATTATAAACAGGATTCGATTTCATACCGAAGAACGTGACAAGTACAGGTCCACACAAAATAGTGGGGTGGTTGTGAAGGGAACGAATGAGGAGGATGAAATTGACTTTTATGGTATTTTGACAGATATTATTGAGCTGAATTATTGTATGAGAAAGCAGGTGTACTTATTTAGATGCTATTGATGGGACGTTGAAAATAAGAAGTTGGAAATAAAGACTGATAACTACTTTACGAGCGTAAATTTATCTCGAAAGTGGTTTAAGGACGACCCATTTGTCCTTGCCAGCCAAGCCGAACAAGTATTTTACTTCACTAACATCAAGTTAGGTGGCTCTTGGCACGTGGTGCAGAAAATAAAGCCTAGGAACGTATTTGACGTTCCCGAACGAGAAGTTGACGATAACGAGGACGGAAGAAATGACACGTCTAGGGTTGAATAAGCATATCAAAAAGACGTGCTGTCTGCAGATACAGGGACTGATTCAAGTGTTGATATTGATGTGATGCAACTGGACAGAGATGATGTGCCACCTGATCATGTTGATGCCTCAATAGTACGTGACATTGTTAGAGATGATAGCGGTTTCATTGAGGGATCCATTGCAGACGAT
The DNA here is from genome assembly GCA_037074715.1 of Magnolia kwangsiensis. NCBI lineage: Eukaryota > Viridiplantae > Streptophyta > Magnoliopsida > Magnoliales > Magnoliaceae > Magnolia > Magnolia kwangsiensis. The sequence continues at coordinate 29,867,765 of CM073584.1, read as the reverse complement.
GAAGAGAAAATACTGATCAGCGATAGTGATAGTGAAGAAGAAATATTCCTAAGCGATAGTGATACAAACGACGATTATCAAATGTACACATGATTTACATGTCATTTTTCAATTCGAATATGTACTTTTAATATAGAATGACAATGTGTAATGGAATTTAACAGGGTTATAGATCAAAGTTTACGGTTTTAATATATTCTGCTTACATTATAGTGTAATGGTCTAATCATATTTTAATCATCTCTCTAAGCATAAGCATAAATGCATTGTACCGTGAACACTACTTGTATAATGTTTTAGTATATTTCACTTGTATTGACATTGTTTAAATTTATAAGTTCGTAGCTCGCACATATTCAGTGATGGCACCAGGTGGGAGAGTACGTCGTTCGCGCACTGGATCTACCCCTTCCACCCATGATGGGACGGAGCCAGCATCGCTGCCACATGTTGCATCGCAGTCCTCGGATCCCTCAGTCACGCATACACCGGGCACTGCATGTAAGGTTATATATATATATTAATGACTTTGGTTTATGTTTATACTTATATATTTCTTTTGCAGCAGCGTTGTCGACCAGCCGACGAGGACGTGGACCCACGCGTGGGTTGCTTTTACAGCTACTTACACGTGAGGGTAGGGTGACGGTAGAGTTCCCACAGGACTGTGTTAGACCTGTTGGGGACAATGCCAGATTGTTTATGTCAGAGGTCGGTGTCTTATGCCGATCTATGATCCCCGCCATCAACTCCCGTTGGGCAGACGTGACAGATGATGTGCGACAGCTCATCCGTAAGCGTCTTTAGGTAAATTTATATGTTATGTGTTTTATTTATATATGTATTGCTCAAAATTAATGGAGAAGACCCGGATGTGCGTCGGAGCTATCCGGAAGAGCGGGGGTCCCTGGAAGGTGGGAACCGCTGTTATGACCATGATGAAGCTGTCCATTTTCTATGGACTGCATTGGAGGGGCCTGGCCATTTGGACAGGCCGTGTTTATGTAATTGCTCGAAATTAATGGAGCAAACCTGGATGTCCGTCGGAGCTATCCGAAAGAGCAGGGGTCTCTGGAAGGTGGGAACCGCTGTTATGACCATGATGAAGCTGTCCCTTTCTTATGGAGGGTATTGGAAGGGCCTGACATTTTGGACAGGCCGTGTTTATATTTGTATTTGTATTTGCGGGGACCACACCCTTAACCTAAACCCGAACCGATTCTCAAATCCAAAAACCTATAACCTAAACCAAAAGTAAAACTTGTAACCTAAACCTGAACCCATTCTCAAATCCCAAAACCTATAACCTAAACCCGAACCCATTCTCAAATCCCAAAACTTATAACCTAAACCTAAACCAAAACCTATAACCTAAACCTAAACCTAAACCTTATCCTAAACCTATAACCAATAACCTAAAACAAGACGTATAACCTAAACCAAAACCAAAACCTATAACCTAAACCCAAACCCATTCTCAAATCCCTAAACCTATAACCTAAACCAAAACCAAAACTTATAACCTAAACCGGAACCCATTCTCAAATCCCTAAACATATAACCTAAACCAAAACCAAAACCTATAACCTAAACACGAACCCATTCTCAAATCCCAAAACCTATAACCTAAACCTAAACCTAACCTATAACCAATAACCTAAAACAAAACCTATAACCTAAACCAAAACCAAAACCTATAACCTAAACTCGAACCCATTCTCAAATCCCTAAACCTATAACCTAAACCAAAACCAAAACCTATAACCTAAACCCGAACCCATTCTCAAATCCCAAAACCTATAACCTAAACCCGAACCCATTCTCAAATCCCAAAACCTATAACTTAAACCTAAACCTAAACCTAAACCTTATCCTAAACCTATAACCTATAACCTAAAACAAAACCTATAACCTAAACAAAAACCAAAACCTATAACCTAAACCCGAACCCATTCTCAAATCTGAAAACCTATAACCTAAACCTAAACCTAAACCTTATCCTAAACCTATGACCTAAACCAAAACCAAAACCTATAACCTAAACCCGAACCCATTATCAAATCCCAAAACCTATAACCTAACCTAAACCTATTCTCAAATCCCTATAACCTATAACTTAAACAAAAACCTATAACCTAAACCAAAACCAAAACCTATAACCTAAACCCGAACCCATTCTCAATTCTCAAAACCTATAACCTAACCCAAAGCTATACTTATAACATAAAACTATTGTCAAATCTCAAAACCTATAACCTAAACCTAACCTTAACCAAAACTAAAACCTATATCATATAACATTAACCAAAACCTATAACCTAAACCCGAACCCATTCTCATATCCCTAAACCTATAACCTACACCAAAACCAAAACCTAAACCTAAACTCGAACCCATTCTCAAATCCCAAAACCATAGCCTAACCTAAACCTATACTTATAACATATAACCTATAACCTATAACCTTAACCAAAACCTATAACCTAAACCAAAACCAAAAACAATAACCTAAACCCGAACCTATTCTTAAATCCCTAAACCTATAACCAAAACCAAAACCAAAACCTATAACCTAAACCTAAACCCATTCTCAAATCCTAAAATGTATAACCTAAACCCGAAACCATTCTCAAATCCCAAAACCTATAACCAAAACCAAAACCTATAACCAAAACCCGAACCCATTCTCAAATCCCAAAACCTATAACATAAACCTAAACATAAACCTTATCCTAAACCTATAACCTATAATCTAAAAAAAAACCAATAACCTAAACTAAAACCAAAACCAAAACCTATAACCTAAACCCGAACCCATTCTCAAATCCGAAAACCTATAACCTAAACCTTATCCTAAACCTATGACCTAAACCAAAACCAAAACCTATAACCTAAACCCAAACCCATTATCAAATCCCAAAACCTATAACCTAACCTAAACCTATACTTATAACCTATAAACTATAACCTTAACCAAAACCTATAACCTAAACCAAAACCAAAACCTATAACCTAAACCTGAACCCATTCTCAATTCCCAAAACCTATAACCTATAACATTAACCAAAACCTTTAACCTAAACCCGAACCCATTCTCATATCCCTAAACCTATAACCTAAACCAAAACCAAAACATAAACCTAAACCCGAACCCATTCTCAAATCCTAAAACCTATAACTTAAACCTAAACCTAAACCTAAACCTTATCCTAAACCTATAACCAATAGCCTAAAACAAAACCTATAACCTAAACCAAAACCAAAACCTATAACCTAAACTCGAACCCATTCTCAAATCCCAAAACCTATAACCTAAACCAAAACCAAAACCTATAACCTAAACCCTAACCCATTCTCAAATCCCTAAACCTATAACCTAAACCAAAACCAAAACCTATAACCTAAACCCGAACCCATTCTCAAATCCAAAAACCTATAACCTAAACCCGAACCCATTCTTAAATCCCAAAACCTATAACCTAAACCCGAACCCATTCTCAAATCCCAAAACCTACAACCTAAACCTAAACCTAAACCTTATCCTAAACCTATAACCTATAACCTAGAATAAAATCTATAACCTAAACCAAAACTTAAACCTATAACCTAAACCCGAACCCATTCTCAAATCCAAAAACCTATAACCTAAACCTAAACCTAAACCTTATCCTAAACCTATGACCTAAACCAAAACCAAAATCTATAACCTAAACCCGAACCCATTATCAAATCCCAAAACCTATAACCTAACCTAAACCTATACTTATAACCTATAACCTATAACCTTAACCAAAACCTATAACCTAAACCAAAACCAAAACGTATAACCTAAACCAAAACCAAAACCTAAACCTAAGCTTAACATAAACCTAAACCTATAACCTAATTGTAACACCCTGAAAATCGGGGGTCGTGTATAAACTCAACTCCCGAGTTCCAGACCGTCACGTATGCAACAAAAATGGTTATGATTCAATGTTGTCTGATTTAAAGCATTCACATGAGTAAAAGTATACCAAAACTGCAATTCATACTTCAGATCCAGTGATAAAAGCAAGCGGAAGACTAAACAATATATATATCACTGTATGGAAAAATAAAGTAATCTCAACTGTCTCCAAAGTATGACTACATCTCTGAGTCTCATATACATGTAAATAGACAAAAGAATAAGTTCAAAATAGTCCCACTGAAGTCCCCCTCGATCCAGGTCACCTACGGGAAGCCGTCGTGGTACTGCATATACGAGAACTCATCCTGGTCCTCGTCAACCTCCGGCTCCACCTCCTGGATCTCGTCGTCACCTGCAACTACAACAGGGTCTGGTGGGTGTTGCAAACACCATCCCGTAACGTGGGAATGAGTGATCAACTCAGTGGAATCATAGAGCAAAGATTAGCATGTTCACAATTCAATCACGCGATAATAGTAAAGCAGTAAATCAGACAATCCTAATACTGTTGTTTAATGCAAGATGATATGACGTGATGTATGCCCTCACCGACGATCTCCCTCATGCGGCAACATCTTACGACCGCGGCATGCCACACTCCCTAGAGTGCTCCACATCTTCCAGGCACATGCAATGCTATGGTGATATGATTACCAAGTTGTTATTAGTCCATTCAAACAGCAGGATTGGGAAACTAAGGTACTTCCCTTGCATCAATCCCAACACAGATCCTGTCTAGGGTCGTCACTCCTAGTAATCTCATACGATGTATATTTCGTAGGTCGCTGCAAGGGCTGCCAAGGCTGTTGCTCGCACTCGTTGCACCGCTCCCCCATCACCTTATCAATACAGGCCTACTGTACTCTACTGCACGGAAGGGTCGTCGCCTCCCGTGGACTCAGAATACACTCGCGGTCACTACAAAGGGCTCGTCGCCTGATCAGTGTAGGCCGACAGCTAGAATATAGTGTCCCATACCACCATAATCTGCTCACGAGTCAAGGTGCTCACTGGTCACTACGGGGAGGTTTGTGGCCCCAGCGTAGGCCGACAGCTCGACCACGGTGTCCCATACCACCATGCCCGGCTCATGAGTCTTCGTGGATCAAGGTACCACGGTTAATAGGGTTTACAATGGTAAGTTCAGTACCCTAGGTTCAAGCAGTTATGATACATACAAGGTGAACAAACATCGGCCAGTCGGGTTACTTGACGGGCTCGACTAGCGCGATCGCATCTCGAATTGAACGACATGAAGTGCGTAAAACACTTCGCGTGGCCTAACCACTGCCGCCAACTCTCAACACGAATCACATTCATCGGCGCGTCGTTCGTGGCTATGACCAGTCAGCCACGAATTCGTTCGGTTACCGACTGCCTGGACTAAGTCAAGTCCCACACATCTATTGAACTACATTAACGCTATATACCAGGGTATTAGAATTGAAACACATCACGTGAGCATGTTAGCACATGTTATAACATTCAACTAAGGCAAATCTTCAAGGCATACTTCCCATGCATATTCAACTTAGGCAAATCTCCAAGGCATCATGTCTATGCATGTGATGCAATCATGCATAAGGTCAACATATAGGAAATCATTTAGGTCAGCATATTAATCATGAAATCAATCTCAAACTACTACTTAACATCATTCAATACAATACATACTAATACAAACATTTATACAAACACATACACTACACACTTAAGTCCACATATAGTATGTCGACCCAAAGTGCGCAACTTGGCGAATCTCTTCGCCAAACTGATTATGCAAGCATTCCTAACTCTCTAATGCGGCGACAAATCATGTCAATCACGTCAGCAAAATATGCATGGAGACCGTACTTCCTACAAATGGCTAAAATGCCCTAAATCTCATATTCTTCGTTAATTTGCGAAACAGGAAACGGAGAGCATGTTGTACATGTCAAACGGCGATGCCGTCGATAATCTACTATTAAACGACATTGAAAGCGTTGTAAACCGTCAATCAAAGCGTCTAAAATCCTCACCTAATCTCTTACGGTCGCGGGATTTTGAACGGAGCGTGTACGCTTCGTCTACGACAGTAGGAGAACCTGATTCATGGATTACGTTAGCTAATATGTTCAGAATCTATATAAACCCTAAATCAGCAAGTTTTTGGGGTTTTTATATACCTGAAAAAGTGGAAAAATCACCAGCCAGGTGATTGGAATGAAGTGTTGAAGCAGCACTGTCAGGGGCTCGGATGCGGGAAAAATCTCCTCTTCCCTTTCTCTCAAATTCTCTCTCTCTTTTCTAGGGTTTGTGATTTTCGTATGCAAGGAAGGAATGAGGGTTTCAACCCCTTTTATAAGCTTGGAAACGCCCAAAATAGGCTCCGGGACGAAGTTTACTTATTGCCTATCCATTTCGGGGCTGTTTCGATCCAAAAACTGATTTCTGGTGGTCCCCTGGTCGATTGCGATCAGACTTAAGCTCATGGGTACCAGATGTACCTCGTATTAAGTTTTCAGTCTGGCAGGGTTCGCAGATCGCACGTAGCGGACCAGTTTCAGTTCAGCGGTCACCGCACATAGATCAGGGCTGAAAGTCCCATGATAATAAATAGATATTTTTCCTGATCCGAGGGTGTAATCTGGATGAATTCTGATGGTCAGAACGCTTAATACTGACGCGTCAAGTCGTGTGCCAGATCTAAATTTGAAATTCCCAATTCGTCCCTATTCGCGGTCGCTTCAGTCCGGGTTCAACGAAATACTCTGTGATTATCGGTTTGACTTGATTTTTGAGATGATTGTCAAGTCCAGCTGGGCGGTTCTAACGGTCTAAGATAGGAGGTATCAGACCTTCGACGCGCGGTCTAAATCCAATACAAAAGTTCAATATGGTCCAGAGGACAAACCTGCTTAGAGTTGGATCCAAGGTTATAGAGTATTGTAGAGTTGTCTGTTCTACTCGATTTGGGTCTTGTAGAACGTATTTAAAGTGATCAGGGACTATTTCCCAGCTACTCTAGCGTTGCGCTAGCTAACTTACGTTTAATTTCCATGGAAATTATTTATACGCGATTTCGGGTCAAATCGGTACTCGATTCCAAGTACGGATTTTTCACGGGCGTTACAATCTACCCCCCTTAACAAATAATTTCGTCCTCGAAATTTGTACCTGTTCGTACTCCTCGAGAAGCTGTGGGTAGTTCTTTCTGATCTCGGCTTCTGTCTCCCAAGTAGCCTCCTCCTCAGAGTGATGCGTCCATAGTACCTTCACAAGGGGAATCACCTTGCTACGCAGTACCTGCTCCTTCCGGTCTAAGATGCGTGACGGTCGCAGGATATAAGTAACATCCTCTCCTAACTGCACCTGCTCCCATCTGATGATATGGGAAGGATCAGCAACGTACTTCTTCAGCATAGAAACATGAAATACGTTGTGGACGCTCGCGAGGGGCGTGGGTAAAGCCAATCGGTAAGCCACTGCTCCCACACGATCGAGGATCTGAAATGGACCAATAAATCGCGGTGCCAGTTTTTCCTTCTTCCCGAACCGAAGGACTCCCTTCATAGGGAAAACCCGCAAAAACACATGATCCCCGACTGTGAACTCTAGTGGCCTCCGTCTCGTATCGGCGTAGCTCTTCTGTCTGCTCTGCGCTGTAAGAAGTCGACGTCGAATAATATCAATCTTCTCTGACGTCGCCTGCACCAACTCTGGGCCAATCAAGCTGCGCTCACCGACCTCTAACCAACAATGCGGTGCGCGACAAGGTCGCCCATACAGCGCCTCATAAGGTGCCATGCCGATACTCGTCTGGAAGCTATTGTTGTACGCAAACTCCGCATATGCAAGACAGTCATCCCAACTGTCCTTGAAGTCCAATGCGCAAGCCCGCAACATGTCCTCCAGGATCCGGTTCACTCGCTCCGTCTGTCCGTCTGTCTGTGGGTGGAAGGCAGTACTGAACTTCAACTTCACACCCATAGCCTCCTGAATGCGAGTCCAGAAAATAGAAGTGAACCTCGTGTCTCTGTCCGACACGATCTCCAACGGAACTCCATGCAGACGCACAATCTCTCGGATATACAATCTAGCCAGCTCGTCTGCAGAGTTCGTAACTCTGATCGGTAGGAAGTGCGCCGACTTCGTCAATCGGTCGACGATCACCCAAATGGAATCATGCCCCTTCCTCGTCCTCGGCAACCCAGAAATGAAGTCCATGGAAATGAAATCCCATTTCCACTCTGCAATCGGCATAGGCTGCAAAAGTCCAGGTGATCGGCGATGCTCTGCCTTCACCTGCTGACAAGTGAGACAACGGGACACGAACTCAGCAATGTGGGTCTTCATACCTTCCCACCAATACGTCCTCTTCACGTCACGATACATCTTCGTGCTGCCAGGATGCATCGCGAGTCTAGTAGAATGCGCAGCCTCGAGAATCTCTCGTCTCAAGTCAGGGACATCTGGGACGCATAAGCGGCCACGGTAACGTAAGCCTCCATCCATACCAACTCGCCAGTCGGCGTCAGCATCATCACTGGCCTGCTCTCGAAGCTCAGTAAGATGCGCGTCGTCCCCCTGCGCCTCGATGACACGGTCATCGATCTGGGATCGCACCTGTACATGTGCGATGAACTCAAATGGCTCCTCTACGGTGAGTTTCTGCTCAAAGTCTCGCAAAAACTCAACCATATCCCACTCGGCAACCATCAGCGGAGCCGCAAACTCTATCGCCTTCTTGCGGCTCAACGCATCAGCCACAAGGTTCGCCTTCCCAGGATGGTAAGAGACTTCAAAATTGAAGTCCTTCAGCGTCTCCATCCATCGCCGCTGCCTCATATTCAAGTCTCGCTGCGTGAATATGTACTTGAGGCTCTTGTGGTCGCAAAAGAGCTCGAACTCCTCTCCGTAGAGGTAATGTCTCCAGAGTCTCAGTGCGAATATAACGGCTGCCAACTCCAGGTCGTGTGTAGGGTAATTCTCCTCGTGCTTCCTTAATTGTCTCGAGGCATACGAAATTACTCTGTCCCTCTGCATAAGGACACAACCCAAACCAACGCTAGACGCGTCAGTGTATATAGTGTATCTAACCCCCTGCTCTGGCAATACTAGCACAGGGGCGGACGTAAGTCTGTCCTTCAGCTCCTGAAAAGCTGACTCCGCCTTATCATTCCAGGCGAACTTCACGTCCTTCCGTGTCAACTGAGATAAGGGTCTCGCGATCTTCGAGAAATCCTGAATGAAACGCCGATAGTAGCCAGCGAGACCCAAGAAACTCCTCACCTCAGTGACAGAACTAGGCTGCTCCCAGTCCTGCACCGCAGCTACCTTAGACAGGTCAACTGCTATACCATCCTTGGACACCACGTGTCCCAGAAACTTCACCTCCTGCTTCCAGAAGTCGCACTTCTTGTACTGTGCGAACAACTGATGTCGTCTGAGCGTATCCAGGACCGAACGCAAATGCTCCTCATGCTCCTCTCGACTCCTAGAGTATACCAAAATGTCGTCGATGAAGACAACGACGAATCGATAGAGGAAAGGCCGAAAAACCCGGTTCATCAGATCCATGAACACGGCCGGTGCGTTCGTGAGACCGAACGACATCACGAGGAACTCGTAGTGACCAAAACTGGTCCTGAATGCTGTCTTCTGCACGTCCTCATCTCTGACGCGCAGCTGATGATATCCTGACTGAAGATCAATCTTCGAGAAGTACTGCGCTCCTCTCAACTGATCAAACAAGTCATCGATCCTGGGCAAAGGGTACTTGTTCTTCACTGTGAGTTGGTTCAGCCTGCGATAATCAATACACAATCGCAGCGAACCATCCTTCTTCTTCACGAACAAGACCGGTGCTCCCCAAGGAGATACGCTAGGCCGTATAAAGCCAAGCTCTAGCAGACCATCAATCTGCGTCCGTAACTCCTCCATCTCACAAGGTGCCATGCGATACGTCGGAGTGAGACGGGTGTAGAACCAGGAATCAGATCGATAGTGAAATCGATCTCACGTCGGGGCGGCAAACCAGGGATCTTCCTGAACAGATCCCCGAACTCAGAAACAACTGGCGTCTGCTCAAGTACCTGGGCACCAGCGTCGCGCAATATAGTGGCGTAGCTAAGAATGCGGAAAGGAAGATTCACCCGCACTGAAAATGTGAAAGGCGTGCCCTCAGGCTCGTACACCGTCACCACACGAGCCTCGCAGTCAATCTCGGCTCTCGCTGCAGTCAACCAGTCCATGCCAAGAATGACGTCGAGATAAAAGAGCGAGGGATCGACGACCAGATCAAGAGTCATCGTCCTGCCTCCCAGATCAACTAAACAACCCTCACACATCTGGGTGACATCCGAATAATCACCATGAGCTGCAAGGACTCGCACGCTATCCATAGTGATAGTCTGCAACCCGAGACGTCTGACTACGGCACGCGATATCAAAGAAATCGTGGAACCAGTGTCCACCATGATAAGAACGGGAGTACCTCCGATGTGGCCCGTGACCTCGAAGGCTGAATGCTGGAAAGTCGGTGTCGTAGCTGCCTCAGCGGTCAGCGCATGAACTCGTGCCTGCTGTGGCCGGTTCGGCCGCTGTGTCAAGGGCCGTGGAGGCTGTCGAATCTGCGATACCGTAGGTCTAAACGAAGGATGCGCAGGAGCTGACCGTATAGGCGGTGCTGATATCGCCTGTGGACGTACACGATCAATCTTCTGCGGCGGCGAGAACCCACTGTCCCGCATCCTGGAAAAGCAACTCTGCGATAAATGGCCCGTCCTCCCACAGTACGTGCATAATAAATCAGGGCGCCGAAACGGTCGTACAGGCGCCGTGGTCCTGGTAGGAGGATCAATGCGAGGCCTCTTGCCCGCGAAGGGCCTATCTGGCAACTCCGGTCGTGGCCTGGAAGTAGTCGGGCCTCGAGATCGCGCCAGTCGATCCACGTCCTGCTCTGCCCGCATGGACATATGAACCAACTCCGCATAGGAAGGGAAACTGACGCAGCACATCTTCGACCGAATATCCGGTCGCAAGCCCTCCAAAAAGCGCCGTATGCGCATCTGCTCATCAGCTAGAATCGTCGGGACATACCTGCCCAACTCTGTGAACCGATGCTCATACTCAGTAACCGTCATCGCTGCCTGCCTGAGACGGAGAAACTCATTCTCCCTCTCGTGCCTGTAGGTCTGGGGATAATACTTCTCATGGAAGCGGAACTCGAATGCTGCCCATATCCATACGAAATCTGCAGCAACAGTCCGCAATATACTATCCCACCACATACTGGCCTCTCTCTCAAATAGGAAGGTAGCCAGCTCTACCTGCTCTGCCTCGGTACAGTGTAACATGCATAGAATCTTCGACACTCGGTCGAGCCAGAACTCTGCCTCCTCGGGCCTGTGAGAACCCGAAAAAGTAGGAGGCCGCAAGCGCTGAAATCGCTCCAGAAGGCCCCGTGTGTCGGCAGGATTCCCCGCAGGGAAGGCAGGCTGTGCAGGATGTGCTATGCCCTCATCCTGGGCGTAAGTATAGGCATCCTCAGCTGGATGCGCAGGCGGTGCAGGTGGAGTAGAGGTAGTCGCACCCCCACCCTGGGCTAAAGTCCCAACTATAGTGGTCAAAAGCTGCTGCTGCTGTAGCATCATGGCCATCATCTGCTCGAATCTATCAGGGGGTGGAGCAGGCTGTGGCGGATGAGGTGCGGAAGTAGATACGCGCTGTGGCTCTCTAACAGATGGTGTAAATGGCGGTGGTCCATCTGTAGGACCAACAGCAGGCTGAGACGATCGAACAGTCTCAGGAATCGGGCCCACAGCAGGGTCCGGACGAGTGCCAGACTGAGAAGGAGTCTGATCCATCTGCTCAGACAATGAAAGCCGAACCGCGCTCCTCGTAGTCTTAGGTGGCATTCCCTATATTCAAAATAGGGTGCAACCTTGTCAGTCTCAATTGCACAAATACACCACAATCATTCACTAAAGAGTCAAAGGCATTCCATGCATTTCAATTAATCAAAATTGTCACAATACAAGGGATATATCCTTACAAGCATCATGACTAGAATGACATGGAAATTAAGACAGTTAAGCAACAGCAACATAAGCAAAGCACTAGCCCTAATAGGCTTTACACACATAAAACAGGAAATGGCTAACTACTAATAATCAACATCAAAAGATCGCATCGCTAGTCGGAATCTGGTGACGGAGGAGGAGCACCCTTATCCTGTAAACAACACAGGATTGCCTTCAAGGTGCGAGTCACCTTGCCAAATTTCTTCTTCGTAACGGCCTTGGCATCAGCGACCTCTGCTCGAAGTTCTTGGACTTCCCTTCGCAAAGCGGTCTGACTCTCCTCCATCCGAGCAATGCGGTCAGCGATAGTAGTCTGCGCAGAAGGAGGAGGGCTCTCATCAGTATCCTGAGCCTCCTCTTCTGCTTCTTCCTGAACCTCTTCTCTAGGTTCTTCTTCGCTTTGATCTTCCTCTTCATCAAAGTCGTCCCCATTATCCCTTTCGAGTTGATTTTCACGGTATTGCGACCCAATCTTCATCTTGAGCATTGTCGACTCATCGATGATGTGAATCGATACCGGCAATTCGGGTCCAAGTCTATAGGCAAACTCAAGCGCAATCTTGCAAATGAGTCGGCCAAAGGGAAGGGATTCGGATGTTCTCCTCGACCTGGCTATGAGAACTATCTGCCGTAAGATGAAAGTAGCCATACATACGTTCTCTCCCTGGGCCACCAGAAATAAGAAATCAACCATAAGACGTGTACATTCAATGCGGTTCGTCGACCTAGGATAAACATTGAACGTGCAGATATGGTGCAGCAGGCGCAGATCCTCAGACATGTACGTCGCTTTGAGGCTATTATTAGGCTGCCATGGAACCAACTTACCGCACAGAAACCTGGTGCGGCGATCTCGTTCACGTCTAGTCCTCAAATTCTTCTCACTTGGATGCACATCGCCTAGAGGTACATTGAGAAGTCGCGCAACCAACCGGACGTCGATCGTAGCCATCCGATCTCTACCAAAAGGGATTTTGAACTGTAAGGGCTCCAAGGTAGGACTCTGGATGTTAGCATAGAAGGCACGAACGGTGCTCAAATTGGCACGAGCGCGAGCTTCAAAGATCGGTCCCCAGTACGCAGCTTCAATGCGTTCGAACAACAGATATTCGCCAAACAATCGCCCATCTACGTCCGTCTCAAATAACACTCTACGATCAGTGTATTCACCATGAGGCATCTCTGATAGAATGGTTCGTCCAAGGTGTGCATGGGGATCCAAATCCCGCTTTGTACGGCATTCCAGGACTGCAGCTGGACCTGCGGCGGCGCTTGAACTTGCGGCACCACCCCGCGGTCTTCTCGATCGAGCAGGGCGGCTCGGCCCAGCTTCGTCTGTCGCAGTTTTCCTCTTACCCATCAAAGATATGATGGATGAAAGCGACAAAAGGCCCAAAATGGCTTCCACAAAGGCCATGAAAAACGCCGAAAATGCGGAGAAATGGCTGCCCAATCTGACAAAAGGAAATCTAGGCGTCGTAGAGGGATGCTTCAAGCTTCCCAAGGCTGTACTTTCAGGGAAAAATACAAACAAAAAGATGGGATGGAGCTGCTCACGATTTCAGCACTATTTGGGGGATTTTGGAGCTCCAAATGGGGAAATCTTCAAGGAAAGGGGCTGCCAACACCCAATAATTGATGGGTGGTGGTCGGTTTTGGCCAAGGAAGGATTTAGGAGGGGTTTGGGTCGCCGGGGTTTGGAATGGAGTGCTGAAAATCGAATCTAGGGTATGCAAGGGGGCTGTTTGTGAAGGAGAGGTGGGTTTTGGGGGTTTTCGTGCTATGGGAGTTACATAGGGGTGATGTGGAGGGCATTTAAGTGGGTGCGCCCGAAGGGCAGCACCAACGGAGGTCGCCGGCCGGCGATGGCATCGCCGGCCAACTCTTACGTTGGCCGGTGGGACCCCATGGGTCTGGTCCCCCATGGTCCCAGGGTCCCAAAAAAGTTGGTCCCACCCCCTGGTTCATAGTATTTTGGTCTCTATGAGCCCAAACATGTGTTCGGGGCTTTCCGGGTCCAAATCGCAATCCCGAATATCAAACCATATGATGCAGCATATGAATTTGGGGTAGAAGGAGCCAGTACATCTTTCTAGCTCCTTAGTTGCTAAAGAAAGTGAATTTAGAATGGCCTTATGGCCATTTTTCATGAAATTTTACTATTCACTATAAAATTTAGTGAATATACTAATTTGTGTTATATTCACATTAGGTTTGATGCCTAATATGAAATGGATAAGAAAGAACTGAAGGTTGAAGTGTTTAGAGAAGGAATTTTGAGAATTTTTGGCGAAACGGGGTTTTTAAGCCCCGGCGATTGATTACTGGAGTTGTGGTCATTCCACGGCCCAAGGATTCACTTTTGCGGTTTAAAACCGCTCATAGGACGTCTCAACCCGACTTCCTACACCTTAGAAGTGATTTGGGTTGCTTTACGCAACCCGAGATACGTTACAGACTCGATCTTGCGATCGATCCTTATAGACTTCGCCTATCGGCGAATCTGTGATCCTAGAAGTGTTTCTAGACCCTTCTCGCACCCACCTAAGTCAAAGGAAGCGACAGCGTACGTCGCAAGACCATAACCCAGGCCCAGTATACTCTCATTCATTCTCTGATACCAACTTGTAACACCCTGAAAATCGGGGGTCGTGTATAAACTCAACTCCCGAGTTCCAGACCGTCACGTATGCAACAAAAATGGTTATGATTCAATGTTGTCTGATTTAAAGCATTCACATGAGTAAAAGTATACCAAAACTGCAATTCATACTTCAGATCCAGTGATAAAAGCAAGCGGAAGACTAAACAATATATATATCACTGTATGGAAAAACAAAGTAATCTCAACTGTCTCCAAAGTATGACTACATCTCTGAGTCTCATATACATGTAAATAGACAAAAGAATAAGTTCAAAATAGTCCCACTGAAGTCCCCCTCGATCCAGGTCACCTACGGGAAGCCGTCGTGGTACTGCATATACGAGAACTCATCCTGGTCCTCGTCAACCTCCGGCTCCACCTCCTGGATCTCGTCGTCACCTGCAACTACAACAGGGTCTGGTGGGTGTTGCAAACACCATCCCGTAACGTGGGAATGAGTGATCAACTCAGTGGAATCATAGAGCAAAGATTAGCATGTTCACAATTCAATCACGCGATAATAGTAAAGCAGTAAATCAGACAATCCTAATACTGTTGTTTAATGCAAGATGATATGACGTGATGTATGCCCTCACCGACGATCTTCCTCATGCGGCAACATCTTACGACCGCGGCATGCCACACTCCCTAGAGTGCTCCACATCTTCCAGGCACATGCAATGCTATGGTGATATGATTACCAAGTTGTTATTAGTCCATTCAAACAGCAGGATTGGGAAACTAAGGTACTTCCCTTGCATCAATCCCAACACGGATCCTGTCTAGGGTCGTCACTCCTAGTAATCTCATACGATGTATATTTCGTAGGTCGCTGCAAGGGCTGCCAGGGCTGTTGCTCGCACTCGTTGCACCGCTCCCCCATCACCTTATCAATACAGGCCTACTGTACTCTACTGCACGGAAGGGTCGTCGCCTCCCGTGGACTCAGAATACACTCGCGGTCACTACAAAGGGCTCGTCGCCTGATCAGTGTAGGCCGACAGCTAGAATATAGTGTCCCATACCACCATAATCTGCTCACGAGTCAAGGTGCTCACTGGTCACTACGGGGAGGTTTGTGGCCCCAGCGTAGGCCGACAGCTCGACCACGGTGTCCCATACCACCATGCCAGGCTCATGAGTCTTCGTGGATCAAGGTACCACGGTTAATAGGGTTTACAATGGTAAGTTCAGTACCCTAGGTTCAAGCAGTTATGATACATACAAGGTGAACAAACATCGGCCAGTCGGGTTACTTGACGGGCTCGACTAGCGCGATCGCATCTCGAATTGAACGACATGAAGTGCGTAAAACACTTCGCGTGGCCTAACCACTGCCGCCAACTCTCAACACGAATCACATTCATCGGCGCGTCGTTCGTGGCTATGACCAGTCAGCCACGAATTCGTTCGGTTACCGACTGCCTGGACTAAGTCAAGTCCCACACATCTATTGAACTACATTAACGCTATATACCAGGGTATTAGAATTGAAACACATCACGTGAGCATGTTAGCACATGTTATAACATTCAACTAAGGCAAATCTTCAAGGCATACTTCCCATGCATATTCAACTTAGGCAAATCTCCAAGGCATCATGTCTATGCATGTGATGCAATCATGCATAAGGTCAACATATAGAAAATCATTTAGGTCAGCATATTAATCATGAAATCAATCTCAAACTACTACTTAACATCATTCAATACAATACATACTAATACAAACATTTATACAAACACATACACTACACACTTAAGTCCACATATAGTATGTCGACCCAAAGTGCGCAACTTGGCGAATCTCTTCGCCAAACTGATTATGCAAGCATTCCTAACTCTCTAATGCGGCGACAAATCATGTCAATCACGTCAGCAAAATATGCATGGAGACCGTACTTCCTACAAATGGCTAAAATGCCCTAAATCTCATATTCTTCGTTAATTTGCGAAACAGGAAACGGAGAGCATGTTGTACATGTCAAACGGCGATGCCGTCGATAATCTACTATTAAACGACATTGAAAGCGTTGTAAACCGTCAATCAAAGCGTCTAAAATCCTCACCTAATCTCTTACGGTCGCGGGATTTTGAACGGAGCGTGTACGCTTCGTCTACGACAGTAGGAGAACCTGATTCATGGATTACGTTAGCTAATATGTTCAGAATCTATATAAACCCTAAATCAGCAAGTTTTTGGGGTTTTTCTATACCTGAAAAAGTGGAAAAATCACCAGCCAGGTGATTGGAATGAAGTGTTGAAGCAGCACTGTCAGGGGCTCGGATGCGGGGAAAATCTCCTCTTCCCTTTCTCTCAAATTCTCTCTCTCTTTTCTAGGGTTTGTGATTTTCGTATGCAAGGAAGGAATGAGGGTTTCAACCCCTTTTATAAGCTTGGAAACGCCCAAAATAGGCTCCGGGACGAAGTTTACTTATTGCCTATCCATTTCGGGGCTGTTTCGGTCCAAAAACTGATTTCTGGTGGTCCCCTGGTCGATTGCGATCAGACTTAAGCTCATGGGTACCAGATGTACCTCGTATTAAGTTTTCAGTCTGGCAGGGTTCGCAGATCGCACGTAGCGGACCAGTTTCAGTTCAGCGGTCACCGCACATAGATCAGGGCTGAAAGTCCCATGATAATAAATAGATATTTTTCCTGATCCGAGGGTGTAATCTGGATGAATTCTGACGGTCAGAACGCTTAATACTGACGCGTCAAGTCGTGTGCCAGATCTAAATTTGAAATTCCCAATTCGTCCCTATTCGCGGTCGCTTCAGTCCGGGTTCAACGAAATACTCTGTGATTATCGGTTTGACTTGATTTTTGAGATGATTGTCAAGTCCAGCTGGGCGGTTCTAACGGTCTAAGATAGGAGGTATCAGACCTTCGACGCGCGGTCTAAATCCAATACAAAAGTTCAATATGGTCCAGAGGACAAACCTGCTTAGAGTTGGATCCAAGGTTATAGAGTATTGTAGAGTTGTCTGTTCTACTCGATTTGGGTCTTGTAGAACGTATTTAAAGTGATCAGGGACTATTTCTCAGCTACTCTAGCGTTGCGCTAGCTAACTTACGTTTAATTTCCATGGAAATTATTTATACGCGATTTCGGGTCAAATCGGTACTCGATTCCAAGTACGGATTTTTCACGGGCGTTACACTAATACCTTAACAAAAACCTATAACCTAAACCTAAACCTGAACCTATTCTCAAATCCCAAAACCTATAACCTAAACCTAACCTTAACCTAAACCTATAACCTTAACCAAAACCTATAGCCTAAACCAAAACCAAAACCTATAACCTAAACCCGAACCCACTCTCAAATCCCTAAACCTATAACCTAAACCATAACCAAAACCTCTAACCTAAACCCGAACCCATTCTCAAATCCCAAAACCTAAACTTAAATCCGAACCCATTCTCAAATCCCAAAACCTATAACCAATAACCTAAAATAAGACCTATACCTAAACCAAAACCAAAACCTATAACCTAAACCCGAACCCATTCTCAAATCTGAAAGCCTATAACCTAAACCTAAACCTAAACCTTATCCTAAACCTATGACCTAAACCAAAACCAAAACCAAAACCTATAACCTAAACCCGAACCCATTATCAAATCCTAAAACCTAGAACCTAACCTAAACCTATACTTATAACCTAAAACCTAAACCAAAACCTATAGCCTAAACCAAAACTAAAACCTATAACCTAAACCCGAACCCATTATTAAATCCCAAAACCTATAACCTAACCTAAACTTATACTTATAAACTAAAACTATACCCAAATTCCTAAACCTATAACCTAAACCTAACCTTAACCTAAACCTAAACCTATAACCTATAACCTTAACCAAAACCTATAACCTAAATCAAAACCTAAACCTATAATCTAAACCCAAACCCATTATCAATTCCCAAAACCTATAACCTAACCCAAAGCTATACTTATAACCTAAAACTATTGCTAAATCCCAAAACCTATAACCAAAACCAAAACCTATAACCTAAACTCGAACCCATTATCAAATCCCAAAACCTATAACCTAACCTAAACCTATACTTATAAACCAAAACCTATAACCTAAACCAAAACCAAAACCTATAACCTAAACCCAAACCCATTCTCAATTCTCAAAACCTATAACCTAACCCAAAGCTATACTTATAACCTAAAACTATTGCCAAATCCCAAAACCTATAACCTAAACCTAACCTTAACCAAAACCAAAACCTATAACCTATAACATTAGCCAGAACCTATAACCTAAACCCGAACCCATTCTCATATCCCTAAACCTATAACATAAACCAAAACCAAAACCTAAACCTAAACCCGAACCCATTCTCAAATCCCAAAACTTATATCCTAAACCTAAACCTAAACCTATAACCTATAACATAAACCAAAACCAAAACCTATGACATAAACCCGAACCCATTATCAAATCTCAAAACTTATAACCTAACCTAACCTAAACCTATACTTATAACCTAAAACTATTCTCAAATCCCAAAACCTATAACCTAAACCTAAACCTAAACCTAAACCTAAACCTTATCCTAAACCTATAACCTATAACCAAAACCAAAACCATAACCTAAACCTAAACCTAAGACCTAAATGTATTCTCAAATTCCTAAACCTAAACCTACACCTAATCCTAATCTCAACTACTTAACCTAAACCTAAACTTGAAAACCCAAACCTAAACCCAATCCCAAACCCAAACTCGATTTCCTAAACCTAAACCTTAACCTATAACGTAACTTAAATCTAAACCTATAACCTACACTTATAACCTATAACCTAAACCTAAATTCATTCTCAAATCCCTAAACCAAAACCTACACCTAGTCTCAACTCCCTAAACTAAACCTAAACTTGAAAACTCAAGCCTAATCTTGATCCCGAACCCGAACCCGATTTTCTAAACCTAAACCTTAACCTATTCTCAAATCCCTAAACCTAAACCTACACCAAATCCTAATCTCAACTCCCTAACCTAACCTTAAACCTAAACTTGAAAACCTAAACCTAAACCTGAACCTGAACTCGATTTCATAAACCTAAAACCTTAACCTATTCTCAATTTCCTATAGCTATAACCTATAACCTAAACCTAAACCATAACCTTAACCCAAACCTTATCCTAAACCTAAACTTTAACCTTAACCTTAACCTTAACCTTAACCTTAACCTTAACCTTATGAATTCTAATTTATTTTATAAAAGTTCATTTACGACTAAGTTATTTTCTTAATAAGTTTATTGCCTTAATTTATTATTTACGAAACTGCAGGATAAATTTCACTTGGATTTGAGTGTTCCGCACATATCTTATATCGTCGACGACATGATGAAGGAGTGGTTCAAGGCTTACCACGGTAAGTTATACCAGCAGTACAAGCGGTCCATGAGCCACGAGGAGCTCGCACAGTCCGCACCGCCTCATGTGACCCGTGAGGACTGGCAGATACTCTGCGATAGGTTTTCGTCTGATTCTTTTCAGGTAATATTTACATATTTATGATATCTTAACGTAATAATTAAATTCACAATTAATAACAATGTATTATGTATAATATGTTCAGAAGAGGAGCAAAATAAATTCCGACAACAGGAGAAAGTTAGAAGTGAACCACGTAGCTGGTTCAAAGTCATTTGTACGACTTCGTCACGACATGGTAAGAAATTACAGGTAATTTTTATATTCTTTTCATGCATTTATATTAACTCTATTTTCCTTTCGATTGCGCAGCGAAATTCCGTTACTGGCCAAGAGCCCGGACGAGTAGACTTCTACAAAGGGACTCACTGTCGGCAGGCGAGTGGATCTTGGGTACATCCTAAAGCCAGCGAGATTTAGGTAAAAATCATTACATTGTTAAATTTAATTGTATTAAATTATAATAATGTCATTTATTATGAAAATTCATATGTTTTAATTACAGGAGGAGATGGACAGCTTACGCAGTCAGCCCACTCCCGATGGTACTCAGTGGAGTGAGTCAGAGATCCTCAGTCAGGTGTTTGGCACTCGTTCTGGATATGTCCATGGCCAAGATCATGGCACCCGCTAGAGCTGCCTCCAGCCGATCCGTCGTAGTTGGTGACAGCGCCGTACGTCGAGCTGATACCGCAGAGAGAGAGGTTCGGCAGCTACGGGTTATCGTCGATGACATCAAAGATCAACTGGACAGGCAGAGGGAGGAGTAGGAGAGGAAGATGATGGATGAGCTGACGAGGCAGAGGGAAGAGCATGAGAGGAAGATGGAGGATCAGCTGGCGAGGAAAAAGGAGGAGCAGGAGAGGAAGATGGAGGATCAACTGGTAAGGTAGAAGGAGGAGCAGGAGAGGAAGATAGAGGAGATGCGGGTGGAGCATGAGCGACGGATGATGGAGATGTTTTAAGCTTTCACTGCACGCTTACATACTGATGCCCCACCACATTTGCCTTAAGCTTTATGATTTTTTCTTTTTTATTTATGAAGTTAAGCTTTTATGTATTTATGCGTGAATGACTGTGATGCGTATAAGATTGGTTGTGTTTGAATGTATGTACGTAATTTATGTTTGGAAGGATTTACTAGTTTGGATTAGATGGATTTGAATGTGTACATGATGAAATTTGACAGGTGTCTTATGATATAACAGGTGTATATAAAGATGTGAATATGAATATGATGATATAACAGGTATATTAGGATGAATATGATGAAATATATTGCAACAGGTGTCTATCAGGTATTTTGCACGAAAATTTCAATCGGATATTGTTAAAAAAAAAAAGAGACTTTTAGTAACGAATTTTTTTGCCGCTATACTGTTTTAGAGACGAAAAATTTCGTTGCTAAAAGTTTTTTAAAATACGAAATTTTCGTTGCTAAAATTTTTTGAAATTATTATAGGGACGAAATGTTCGTTGCTAAAAGATTTTAAAAATATTATAGGGACGAAACGTTTCGTTGTTAAAAGTTTTTGAAAATATAATAGGGATGAAAGTTTCGTTGCTAAAACGTTTTAAAAATATTATAGGGATGAAACATTTGGTTGCTAAAAGATTTTGAAAATATTATAGGTACGAAATTTTCGTTGCTAAAAGGTTTTTAAAATATCATAGGGATGAAACATTTCGTTGCTAAAAGATTTTGAAAATATTATAGGCACGAAATTGTCGTTGCTAAAAGTTTTTAAAATATTATAGTGACGAAAGATTTCGTTGCTAAACATTTTTAACAATATTATAGGGATGAAATTTTCATTGCTAAAAGTTTTAAAAATATTATCGGGACGAAATTTTCGTTGTTAAACGTTTGTTAAAATATTATAGGGACGAAATTTTCGTTGCTATAAGTGTCGTATAGTATTTTTCGCTGCGAAAGTATTTGCTGTAAAAAATAAAAATATATTTTTAGTAGTGAAAATTTCCACTGCTAAATGTTTCCAAAAGATGCTAAATGTTTCCAAAAGATTTTTTAGTAACGAGAATTTTCGTTGCTAAAAGTGGCATAATTTTTAGCACCGAAAAATTTCGCTGCTAAAAGGTTTGTATAATTTTTTAGGGACGAACTGTTTCGCTGCTAAAAGTCCTCCACAGCTTTTTTAAGCAGCGAAATTGGTACAATTATTTTTTGCATCGAAACATTTCGCTGATAAAAGTCCTCTACAGTTTTTATTGCGACGAAATTTTCGTTGCTAAAAAGCTTACATTTAGCAACGACTTTAACTTTTTGGCTGCTGTAAGTTTGTAGTGACGGTGTATTAGCAACGAATTGAGCGACGAAAATTTTCGTCGCTAAAAATATTTAGCTATGAAATGTTGACCTTTAGAGACGAAAATTTTCGTTGCTAAAAGCAGGAATTCTTGTAGTGCATACAATAACCCGTAAACATGATTAATATCCTAATCATCTAATTACTTAAAATTTAACCCTTCAACTGTCTACTTATCATATTTGTATCCACCAAACGGTTTATCTAAATATCAAAATAAACTATTCAATTAGAAGATCATAGAGTATACATCAAAATTATCGGTTAATTTTCATTTAGTATGTTGATACATATTATTTTGAATTATGGATATGTGTATGCCATTAAAAAGGCATCTTGGCCATCCTAGTGAGATCAAGGCCCAAATTTAGCCCATTGGTAGAGCACGTAAAATTACAAGTCGTGATGAAATTTCACTCTGAGTGAATGGCCCAAATAAAAGTTATTTTTGTTTGAAATTTTTTATTGCAAAAGTGGGATGTGAGGGGTATGGTCTCTTTTCTTTTTGGAAGTGAAAGTCATTGCAGAAATGGCCACCTAGGTTGAATATGCCATGAAATCCTACCCATTATCCTTTCATCCCATCCGACCATCTTATCAAGACTACTGACTTAGATATTACCTCAACTACCCATATGTAGAAATTAAGGACCTAAGCTGTTTACTTCAGTACTGCTCTTTAAATGCACCGCTTCATATTTATTAGTCACACCAACATCATTTGAGTAAATCTAAACTACCTAAATTAGATTTTCTTATTATCAAGATCAAATCTACACTATCGCTTCATGAATCATCACTTGTGTGCACCTTATAGTTGTTACACCAAGAAACATTGAATTCGTCAATACAATTGTGGCTTTGATAAAAGAATCAAAATACTCATGGCGTTGGCGTTGTAAACTTTTATTTCCTTTGAAATTGGCTAGAATGTTGGGTGCACATCATCATACCTATTTTTTTGTGCGGTGCACCTAAGATTTAGTTCTACCTCATTTTTTAACCCGCATCCTAACATGTTATGACAAAACTAGTGATCAGTGTTGATTTTGTATAAACACCTCAGTGGGCCACACAAGTCCATGTCAATTCTAAAAAAAAAAAAAAAAAACAACGTGCTTGGTGAAGAATCCCAAGCCTGGTCATCTCTCCAGCTCCCTCCTTCGCCTCCTTTAATTTTGCAACCCAACTCACGTTGCATGCCACCTATCTTTATGGAAGCCACCTTGTCGATCTGGACCGCACATCATTAGTCACTAATGGTCGACATCCCATCTTTGTTGTTCTTTACCATGCAATCTGTTTTGATGATTTTGATATAAAGTTTATTTATGCTTCTCTCTAAGTATGCACAATTTATTTTGAGTAAGTAAAACTAAGTCGTGTCTCGTTGGAGACATTTGAAAGCTTTAGGACGTCTTAAGGATAGACACATGTCATCACACTACGTGTGTAATATTCCTTATACCACACTTCTTATTTTTAGATTTATGTCATCAAGACCCATAGTATTTGTGACCACATTTGTCTCAATTCTTTTACATTAAATGTTTTGATGACTACCATAATCCAATGCTAGTGGTCTTGATGGACCAAATTATTATAGCATTGCTCGTATTATTTAACAATTGCATTGGTTAACCATCTAAATGTTTTTTCAAATTAAAATATATTTTCAAAATATTTTCAAAAGATTAATCATGGACATTTATCAATGTGGCCCAAGTGAGAGAATGTAAGAATTTTATAAGGTGGGCTTGATTGATCAACAGTCTGGAATGTCCTAAGGGTTGGATAATGTGATCGGGTGTACCAATGAACCCTACTAAGTTGTGATGCATACAGAAATTTCGTGTTAGGGGTAAGATGATAGAACTGTAATACACAAATAATATTCAAGTGCGACTGAGATTACATAATTGGTGTACAAACATCGGGAGATGAGTTTCAAACTCCTCTGCCATCTATAACTATAAGAAGAAGGGTGGGTCTCCAATCCAACACATCAATAGGAGCAAGGATTCCCATAAGAGCTTCTCCAAGGGTGTAACAAGAGGAAGATTGTGACATCAAGCCTACATCGATGGCATCCCAATAAGGTATGCCATTTCATTCATCTAATCTTCATACTCAATTCACAACAAGATCCTTTTGCAATTCTGCATAAAATTTTACATGAGTCTCTCTTGAAAAAAAAAAAAAAAAAAAAAAGAAGCATGAGAATCTTAAGTTTGAAATGCCACATTAAGAACCATTTTAAAAATATTGTATGTTGCATAGGAAAGATAAATGACTACTTTAAAACTTGGCGGAAATGTTGTTCAAAAATAGGAGAAGGTAAATAAATAGTACTAAAGAAGAATGTATCTGGTAAATTATAAATGGGCCTTTCTTCCCCGGCTCAACCGGAGAAGCTGGAAATGCACCAGAAAGACGTCGGAAACTCTCTCCAGCTGAAAGAGATCGGGTGCTAGCAGCCAAGCAAATTTAAATCCCCAATTGGATCCCAAATTGACGGGTTGGTGTGGGCTTGCTTTGCCTCATATCTTTTCGGGCTTTGCTAATCTTCCCGTGCAACGCGGGGACCAAGCAAGGGGTTCATTTTGTAGTTGTGAAGAAGAAATACAACTTAAGGTGCACTATGCAGAAAACAATACATGTGAAAGGCTAGAAGATCCTACACTCATGGATTCGGCCACACGGTAGCAAACGATATCTTCTCGTTATTCATAAATACAAAACATAATCGCGGTACACAATGCATGGGTTGGATTTTGAAGATAAATGAAAAGTTTGAAGTTATCCAATGGCAGACTGTAACGTAACATGTTCGTCCAACCATCTGGAGAAAAAGGCATGAGCGACTTTAACTCTTCTGACGCCGTGGACTATTTATTCACAGTCTTGCTGGTAGTAAACTTTACGAAGGTCCTGTAACTGTGGGCCCCACGGGTAAACTTTTCTCGCAAGCCTTTCTACGGAGCTTGTCATTGCTACTGCCAATATTAATTAGCCATCGATATCCTACTCTTCCAGCTTCCATCAGGCAGATGCGAGGTCGTTGGATCCCGTGAAGTATGATACTTACATCCTCACCGCCCAACCATTTAGACAGCTCGGCGTGACCAAAAAAAAAAAATATGTAGATCCAAATCTTAGGTGGACCACACCAAAGGAAAGAGTTGTGATTGAATACCCAACATAAAAAACATCTTGGGGCGAACAGAACGTTTATTTTCCATCCATCCTGTGGATAAGGTCAAAAATATCGGGATGAATCGACCACACAAATATCAGCTTGATCCTAAACTTTTGGGCTCACAGGAAGTTTTTAATTGTCAGTCACTGCTGTTTCCGGTGGCGTGGTCCACCTGAGATTTGTATCGGCTCAATTTTGGGATTTTGCGTAAAAAGAATCTTTTAAAATTGTTGGACGGCGTGGATGTAAGGAACATACATCAAGGTGGGTGCATCCCCGAAGCCACCGAAGCACCCCTTAATGCAAATGTCATAGGTGTGAATTCTAGGCCGTTCATCATCTGTGTCCCATCATTAATCTCTAACTGGAACGTCTTGACAATAGAGCCAGGCTACATACTTTTAGTGTATCATGAGATCAACGTCCTGGATAAGGCAAGTAGAATTTGGATAGCCACTCTTGCGTGCAGCAAACTTTTCATCCCTCACAGAGAACAACAACAACAAGAGAACGTCCAAAAAAGAAAATCAAAGACATCAATGGAGTGTCCCTTCTCTATTCCATTGCTCATCCTATCATCCTTCTATCTGCTAACCTGCACTGGGGAAGATAGGATAACCCTAGGCCAATCCATAACAGCAAACCAAACCATAACCTCTCAGGGTGGAATTTTCTCACTAGGTTTCTTCAGTCCTCAAAATTCCACAAACCGCTATGTTGGGATCTGGTATCACAATATTCCCGGTCAAACTGTCGTATGGATCGCCAACAGAGAAAACCCAGTCACAGATTCCTCAGGAGTTCTTACAATTACCCAAGATGGAAATCTCGCCTTCTTGGGTACAACTGAAAACATCCTTTGGTCATTGAATGTGTTGATTCCAGCTCGAAGAAATACTATTGCAATACTCTTGGATGATGGTAATCTTGTTTTAAGAGATGACAGTCAGTCAGTCTTGTGGCAGAGCTTCGATTATCCTTCCAATTCCTTTCTCCCAGGTATGAAATGTGGGACTTAATCTATATGTGGAATAGGCCCATGGATCTGCCTGTGCATGAGACATGGCGATCAGGAGTTTAGATAGCGTACCTAAATGAGACACCGCATAGATGCTGAATAAGAATACCAGAATACCAGAATTCCTATAAAGCTTAGAATGTTCCTCTCCTTTACACCCTTACTGCAATTCACAAGATGAGACTCGAATTTCTGTTGTGGTGTAGGATCGGGGACCCAGCTCTCTGTTGTAGTGTAGGATCGGGGACCCAGCTCTCTAATATAGAGACTGTGGAGAGAGAGTTTGAAACCCATCAAAACTCTCTCTCCCACGCTCTACATTGTTGTGTCCTAGTTCGATTCAAATTGCCTTGCGTAGAGCTATAATATTCCACTGTGTAGACAGACTACGCAGCGCATCACCTTAAGTGGGGCCACTGATTAACTCAATCAAACAGTCCAATCAGAGTACAATCTAGACCGTTGATCAGTAAGTCCCACTACATAGAGTTCTTACATGAAACTATCAGCAAACCTAAAAACTGGTGAAAATACATGCATTTTTTCATGGAAAGATGCCAATAACCCAACACCAGGAGAATTTTCTGTATGTATGGACCCTCACACACCGCGCCAGCTGATCATGCTGAGAAGATCAGACAAGTACTGGAGAAGTGATGTTGGGCTGCTTGGAACGGTTGTAACGATGCTTGAGAAAAATATTGTACTCTACCAAGTTACTGTAACTGACGACCAGGAGACCTATTTCACCATTACAATCACAGGCGGTATGATCATGGCAAGGTACTTTTTGGCTCATACTGGGCTAGTCCAGGCGCTGATATGGGAGGAAGATTCCAGGAAGTGGAAACCGATTATTTCATTTCCGACGATTGGATGTGACTTTTATGCCCTATGTGGTCCATTTGCTAGCTGTGATCGTAGAATGTCACTGACTATCTGTAAGTGTTTGGAAGGATTCAAGCCAAAATTTCAGAAAGATTGGTATATGGGGAAATGGTCTGGAGGTTGTGTGAGGCGGGAGCCGTTGGAATGTAAGATTGGAGACGGATTTATGAAGCTGGAAAATATAAAACTGCCTGATTTTTCGATATCCTTATGAAACGTGAGTATGAGAGATTGTGAACTACAATGCCACAACAACTTTTCTTGCACGGCTTATGTTTACAGTAATCTGACGGGCACGGTTGTTTGGAGATGCTTGATTTGGAATGGGGATTTGATTGATCTTGTGGAGGGTTCTCGAATGGCTCCGGATATCTATATACGCCTTGCCGGCTCCGAATTCGGTACGTCTGAGATCTCTTCGAGGTGAGGAATGTTAATTCCAGACGCCCCAAGTTCTAACACAAGTGCAAACTCATCGCATATGCCAACAAGGCACGTGTGAAGAATCCAGAACGTTCACGTGGTGGTCCCCACATGAAATATTTATTATGTAAAAGATTCATCCGGCCCATTACACGGGTTGTGCACACGTAGCAACGGATGGACGGTCCACATTCACGTGCATATGTCTCTGACGAGTGGGCCAATATAATTTCAGGATAGAACATATGCACTGAGGGGAAAGTTTGTCCCAGGACGTGCGCACGTAGACCACGTTGGCATGTGTGGTGGTACTTTGTTTCGGTTGCCGGAATTTTCACTCTCCCTGAAGCTTCTTTTGCACTGTAGTTTTTCCTTTTCGTCCATTCAAGGGTCGACCCTAAATTGATAGGAGCAAGGGAAAGACAGCCATGATAATGTTATTAAACAATGGTCCAGAATGACTTCTTAGGTGAGTGAAAATTCCATCATGTAGAACGCCTATGATGCGTAAAAAGCTATGCTAATTATATTATTAATGTAATGATCCTAATTTTTAGTACACTTAGAACTAAAATAAATAGTTAAATATTTTTATTTTAATTAAGAAATAAAAACAAGTCAATATTTGAATTGGCAGATACATTTTGGTTGAGAAAGTGCTCGAGGATGTGCAAACAAATGAGAGAAAGAAAACCCTACAGAGAAAGAGAGAGGATATTTTAAGAGGGCTTGATCAGGTAAGTTTCAACCTTTAGATCTTTTTTTTTTTTTTTGGTTATTATATTAATCTCCTCCTGATCTATGCAATGGATAATGTGGATCATTCACACAATCATTGTATATGTGTGCAGAATTTTTTTTAACAAAAAGATTATTTGTATTTTCAAATATGGACAATAGTATTTTAGGAATACATTTACTTGTTAACATACGATTGTGTTAAGATAAATATGAACCCGTCTTTGATCCTAAGTGGTGAAAGATACTGGTGCCTTAAATTTCAAATTAATCTGATCAGTGGATGAGCCATTTTTACTAGATTTAACCATACGAATTATTTATACCTTAGATTCTAAAATGGTGATCAAACAGATTAGAGTAGATCCCCATTACGTATGCTCATTCTAGATCAGAGTAGATCCCCACTACGTATGCTCATTCTGAAATTCCACCAGTGTGAGTGTGTGGGGGTGTATGTGCATGTGTAAAAAAATAAAATAAAAAATACTCATTCTGGAATAGATCTAAATTGTTATCCAGAGAATATGAGTCAATCTAACCATTTGATGCGCCATAAGGATAAAAGCTTAGTATCATACCTATTATACTTTAAATAAGTTTTTATTTATTTATTTTTATTTTTTAAAACATAAATAGTTAGGATTTAAGCGATCTATTGACCCATTCTTAATTTAAAATTTTATGATGCCAATGGATAACTTAGATCTGTACTATATGATCAGTGGGTCGTTTAAAATAAGATAGATAATGAAACTTAACAAGTTAATTAAAATTTTTAAATTTTCTACACTTTAAATTTTTAAATTTTGTGAGTTAAATTAATAACAATCATTGATCATATAAAATTAACATGATGATCAGAGCACTTGGTTGATCGAGTGCACCCCATATGATAAAATGACTAACTACTAGTATGCAATCTAAGAGAATTCAGAATTGAACGATTGAATTCTCCATGTGAACTGTCCAAATTGATAATTTATTAACTAAATGTGAATTGATCAAATAAGTTAGAAAGATGTAAATAAGGAACTAATTGAGCTATATAATTAGGTAATTGATAATTGATTAATCTCCATATAACATATTGAAATCCACATCACTAGATTTCAAGTGGGTGATCCTAATATGTTTATTCTCCATTGTGATTAAATTAGTCATTTGATTATTTTTACTGATTGTGATTCTTTGTGTTGAATGCTTGTTTGTTTAAAAATAAAAATGATATTATTGTTGTGTGTGTGTGTGTGTGTGTGTGTGTGACAATTGTCAACATGATGTATAAATCATCCTCATGCATCACATAACCGTGTTGAATACCTGTGGGCACTCCTCGGATTACCTATAGGTACTTACAGTACCGGATAATCTAGGGGACTATTTTTGGATGCCTACAATATGTGAAAGCATACGAAGATGATAAAAGCCTACCCCAGAAAGGGGGATATGTGGGTTGATGGGATTCAATTCAAGCAAGTGGATTGATTAACCGACTTGATGCATTCACGCATCCATGCATCTCATGACATTCACACATTTCTATTTTAATTATAATGTGCACGAAATATGATGGGTTCACTCACTGGGCCTATCCAGGTAACATTTTATTAATGAAAAAATCGTACATATTTAGTGAATGATGAAACAACTACTCAAATTTCAATGCAGTAAAGTGAATCGGTGGATGATTTACAAGGGCTATGGCCCTATCTTGATGACGATGAATTGAATATGTTAAATAGCTAACATATCTATTTGAACTTATGTTATTCATTGAATTATGTGTTTAAACAAATTTTAAGTTTAGTAACTAAAAGCTATGAATAATTAAAGTTTTCATCAGTAAATGGTTTAATAGAGTCCCAAATGGGTGGGTGAACTTTTGTGAATGTTATGAATATGTAAATTGAATGCCTACAAATGATCCCGATGGTGGATATATGTGTATATAATTAAAATAAATGAATGTGAGATGTTTTGTTGAAAGTTTGAGTTTGGAAACTTAGCCTACATTTTAACTAACCTTCTGGAAAACAGTATGAATGAATAGTTTTAGTACACATGGTACAAGTCATGTGCCAAAACTTGGGTCTAAAAGTGCACCATCTGCATTCGAATTTCGGGGCTTGACAATTATAAACATCCAGTTATGACTTGCTAAATAAGTCTTACAATCCCTTTTGCAAGCCCTTAATTAGGTTGTTGTGACCACTTGATCAGGGTAATTCTTGGACCATGTGCAATCACAAGTTGGCGTACTTGAGCTCTAGATCAATATGGACCTGAACACATTAACCGAGAATAATCAGTTAATGTTACCACAACGTCATTTATTAAATGGAAGGCAGGTGAAGATAGGTTTCTAATGAAGTGGTAAATTGTTTTCCGTTTCAATGCAGGTGGAAGTGATCAGATAAGCGACATCTCTAGTAAGAGAAACCGTTTGCTTCGGATTATACTATGCATAATTGCTACTTCCATGGTTGTTTTGGGAATGTTTGGCTATTTTTTTTATGGAGGAGACTCAAGAAACAAGGTAATTCTAGTATCTTCTGATCACCAATATTTTAATGGAAATATATGTATTTGTAGGAGTGAATATATATGCATCAGTATGACTAGGCCTTCGGGAAAAAGTGGGGCCAATGGTTTAATGATACAAACAAATGAGTTGTTGGGTGTCACCCTGGACGAACTGTGCCCCCAGAAATCTCCTAACTTGAAAGATTCTGGCCACCAATCACGGAACTTTTTTGAAGGTGATATTTACAGCATCTTCCATCTGTAGTTGGGGCTGATAAACGAATGGACTGGATCATTCATCCATGGTTACCACTTTCATGAGGAACTAAATTTCCTCTTCTCAAGAGTCGCATAGTTCCTCACTAGAGTAATTAATCCCTAGGTGTAAGATTTCAAACTTTCTTTGCATCACGGAGACTTAATCACATTCTTGTTTAGTCTTAAAAGAACTAAATTAATTATTGTCTTTTAGGGAAGAGAGATGCAAATACTGCAACATTTGATCAGAGAGCTAATTATTTTGCAACCGAGTTTAGAAGTGATGATACACTTCTAAATGGGGAGTACGTATATTCCAGATCAGGTACCACTATTCAGTTTCAGTAGCATTGTAGCCGCTACAGAAAACTTCTCTTTGGCGAATAAGCTTGGGGAAGGTGGGTTTGGTCCCGTTTACAAGGTAATGTCCAATCACCATGACCAAATTTGTAAGTTGGGGAAAACAATGGGTGGTATAAAATATATATTGATGGATGTCCTTCATCTTCTTTTCCTTTTTTTTTTTTTCTTCAACCTTGTATAGTATCTTGTCGGTGGTATAATAAATGGTGTTTATAAAGTAGCGGTTGAACTATAAGTTATTGTTCACCCAGCAGATAATTCCACCTTTCATGTGCAGTTAGTTAGAATCATCTTGTGTGAACATTAGCAACATTGACTAATGAAGTGAACCACCCATGTATATGTCTATTCATCAATGGATATATGGAAATTGTATTCTATGTTGTGGCCCACCCGATGATTATATGAGGCAGAATTTTGCAATAGGTGATCCTCATGGGGAGTAAACCCATCGGAAGGGTTGGATGTTGCATGAAAATAATATTTTCTAAGTTATCTGCTTGGTGAACTTTAACTTATGCTCCAACCAATTGAACTTTAAACATTTCTGTATAAAGAAAGGTTGGTGGAAGTACTGAATACAAAGCGCATTAACAATAGCAATGCTGGTGTTTTCAGGGAAAGTTGCCAGGAGGTTTAGAAATAGCAGTCAAAGCACTTTCTAAGAGTTCTGGGCAAGGCCTGGAGGAGTTCAAGAACGAAGTAGAACTTATTGCAAACCTCCAACACAAGAATCTCGTTAAGCTGTTGGGTTGGTGCATTCATGCGGAAAAAAAGATATTAATCTATGAATACATGCCAAACAAAAGCTTGGACAAACTTCTGTTTGGTTTGTTACTCATCACATGACAAAAGAATATCTCAATTCCATTTGATTTAGGAAAAAATGCTATGGGTGAATAGGTTTATTTGTATCATTTTATTATTATTATTATTATTATTATTTTTAATTCTTCTTCAATCAAAATATCTAATAAAGAATATCCATCAGATCCAACCCAAAAATCACAACTAGATTGGGGGAAACGCTTCTGCATTGTTGAAGGTATTGCTCAAGGGCTTCTTTATCTTCACAAGTATTAGAGGTTAAGAATCATTCATCGAGATCTAAAAGCCAGCAATATTCTACTGGATGGTGAAATGAACCCCAAAATATCAGACTTTGGTTTGGCTAGAATTTTTGGAGGAAACCAGATTGAAGCGAGTACAGATAGAATCATGGGAACATAGTAATTAGTACCATTTTTTGGAGACTCACTTGCATTCAAACGTCTAAATGCATATACACCACAAACTGATGCTTATTAGTCAACCAGTTTTCTTTTCTTTTTTTTCTTTTTTTCCCCCGAAACGTATCTATGCATTTCATTGATCAACCCCAAAAAGATAAAAACCTATACACCAGGAGGCTCCTATCCATAAAATAGGAGACCCATCCTAAAAACAGAGGAAATAATTACAAAAATAACCCAATGGGAATCAGCCCATCTTAATCGCACCCAAACCCACTTTGTCGAGAAAAATGTTACCTCGCACCTTACGAGGAAGATCTGAGAGATTCTCGAAAGAAACATGGGACCGAGAGGCACTACCCAAACGAGCCAAAGAATCTGCCGGCATGTTCCCTTCCCTTTGGACGTGCACCACATGTACTGTACCCTGCCGCCTCAACTGATTAATTCTAAACAGCCATGCCCTCCATTTCCAGCCTGGCTGCGCCAGCCCATTAATCAGATCCACTACCAGTCTCGAATCTGACTCCATGACGATATAATGGAAGCCCTTCCTAATACCGTTAAGCAGGCCATCATGCACCGCTCGCAGCTCGGCAACCATGTTAGTCCCAAAACCATAACCATTTGAAAAGGCAAAAATGAAATCCCCCATCTCCCCTTTACAAATTTCCCCTCCACTAGAACTCCCAGGATTCCCCCTGGCAGATCCATCCACATTAATTTTGACCCAATCAGGCATTGGTCTATTCCACGTTACTACCTCCAGTCTACAAGCATGATTGACATTAGAAGAGAAGCCAGGCAACGGTAACCTTGGCGCACCTCTAGCATTCTCGTTATCGAAAATGAAGGCATCCCACCATCTAATTTTTATTGCTACTCTATTAGGGGACACCGATCGGCCCTCAAAACAGGCTGCATTCTACGCTTTCCACACTTCCCAGATAATAAAGCATGGCAGTAACATGACACTTACCGATCCTCGATGTCTGGCCTTACTAGCTGCCCAGCATTGCGCCAACCTCGCTTCAAATGAAGTCGTAGGCATAACATTAATACCAATCCAACTGTCAATGGCCAGCCAAACAGTCTGCACCAACCAGCTATTAAGGAAGGGGTGTAGCGGAGATTCGTTGTGAAAGGAATGGCTGTTGCAGCAGACACACTTTGACGCAATCTGAACTCCTCGAGATTGCACCGCACTATCCATCGGAATAGCATTTTGAATCACCTTCCAGACGATGAGAGAGATTTTGGGGGGAAGTTTTGAATCCCACACCCATTTAGACCAGCTACGACTCAGATTTGACACCCTAGAAACCGACCAGGAAGATTTAATAGAAAAAAACCTCTAATGGAGTTAATGGCCAGAAAGGCCGATCAACATCATCTGTAGTACAAAAGCTTGCCTGAAAGATGTGGTTAATGACGGTTTGGGGAAGAAGAAGAAACGCTGCAGAGGGGGGAAGAGGATCAGATGGTCCAAGCACCTGACAAACCTGGGTATCCTGCAAACCGATAGGCACATCTGCTTCAACCAAGAGGAGGAGAGGGCCCAGACCTGTCCAATTTACCGACCAGAAGTTGCAATGCCCTACACCTATATGCCATTGAACAAGGGAATCAATAGCAGGAATCAGATCCCTGATACGTTTCTACAAGGGAGAAGATTGCCGGCTTGCCATACTATAGCCACCTATCGACCCATCTCGAAGATACTTCGGCGTCATGAACACCTTCCAGACATTCTCCTCTTTCCCAAATTTAATATTCCAAGCCATTTTAGTACGGAACGCCCTCAAAATGTTAGCCAGTTTCCTGAATCCAATGCCCCCCTCTTTTGGTGTAGCCAACAGCTTCCAAGACTTCCAGTGGCACTTCATAATCCCCTCGGACTAGCCCCAAAAGAAATTCGCTATATGTTTTTCAATTGAATTAAGCACCTGGGCATAAATATGGACCGCCACCATAGAATGGACCGGAATGCTCGAAAGCACGTTCTTAATGAGTACCACGCGCCCAGCCTAGGATAAGATACGACCCTTCCACCCATTGATACGCCACACGACTTTATCAATTAAGGGCTTAAACTCACTTGCTTTGAGCCTCCCTTCAAGGATAGGAACACTGAGATATTTTAAAGTGGACGGTGACTTCCCAAAACCGAGAACTCCTTCTATAGATCTGAGATGAGACCGTGTCAACTTTTCGGAACAATAAAAGGAACACTTGTGCTGATTTATTTTTTGGCCCGAGGAGGCTTGGTAGGAATCGAGAAATCTCTTGAGTTGCTGGAGAGAATGTTTGCTCTCATTCGTGAATAGTAATGTGTCATTGGTATATAACAAATGAGAAATGATGGGGCACTGTCGACCAAGTGCAAAAGGAAGGCTGATTTGTTGAGTAATCAAGCTTTTAATGCCCCTACTTAGAATCTCGGCTGAGATGATGAACAGACTTGGTGAGATCGGGTCCCCCTGCCTCAGCCCCCTTATGGATTTAAAAAAACCTGCCATTTCGCCATTCATAAGAACCGAGAACCAATTGTTCGCCCAATATTTTTCTACCATCTTAATAAACCCAAAGTGAGTTAAAACCTGGATTAGAAAATCCTAACTAACCCTGTCATACACTTTATCCATATCTAATTTGAGAACAATGTTTCCCCCATGGACTGGCCTATTTAAGTCCCTAAACACTTCTTGTGCTAAGGTAATATTCTCAGCAATCGACCTCCCATGCACAAAAGCCCCCTGTTCTGGTGAAATGATCGCTGGAAGAACCTGACTCAACCTTACTGCAACCATCTTAGAGAAAATTTTGTACAAAACGTTGCACAAGCTAATAGGCGGATAATCAGAAAACTGCTTAGGAGTAGATGATTGGGGATTAAACAAATAATGGAAGACGTAACTGACCTTGGGAGCTTTCCTCCTTGGAAAAAGAAAGAGACCACTTTATGAATGTCCTGCGCAACCACCTCCCAGCAAGACTGGAAAAAACTCGCTGAGAAACCATCTGGCCCTGCCGCACTATCCCTCGGAATGGAATGAACTACAGCCTAGATTTCCAACATCGAAGGGGTAGCCATCAACATGTCATTTTGATCCTGAATAACCAGACGGGGAATGCACTGAAAAATGTTGTGATCGATGTGGCAGGGCTCAGCGGAGAAAATCTGCTGAAAATGCACCACCGCCACAGCTTTAAGATCAGCCTGGTTATCAGTGATATGCCCTGCTTTGAGCTTCACCTGACGGATAGCAGCCCGCCTCTGTTTATCCATGGCTGTGGCATGAAAAAATCTCATATTTTTGTCTCCCTCCGCCAACCAATTGACTCTTGATTTCTGCCTCCAGAATATTTCCTGCATAAGCTCCAAGGAGGAAAGTCTGTCTGAGCTAGAGTTTAGCTCCTACTGCAAACTGAGAAGCTGGTCCAACGGTCCAGAAAAATCATGCACCTGAGCTTCTAAAGCAAGCACATTGCGCTCCGCTGTCTTAATCTGCTCAAATATATTCCCAAATACAACTTTGTTCTAGACTTTTAAATCATTTTTGACCTGCCTTAGTTTGAAAATAATGTTGTATATTAGATGATTTGAATCGACCTTCTTCCATGCTGCACTAACTACCCTGATGAAATCATCATGTTTCGTCCACACACGTTGAAAATGGAACGGCTTCGGACCGCTGATTGGCTGATCTGGGAAACTGAGAAGAAGAGGAGCATGATCCGACTGCACTCAAGGTAGGTGAGAAACTTGAAATTGCGGGAAAGCCACGGACCAGCTGACATCAATGAGGACCCGATCTAGCCGTGCCCAAACACGAGAGTTTCTGGCCTGGTTGTTGCTCCAAGTGAATCTATTTCCCAAAAATCCCACATCCAGGAGACCAGCTCTATTAATGGCATCAGCAAATTCTGCTGAGGAGGCTCTATCCGCAGACTTGCGGCTCCATCTTTCCGAGACGTCCACAATGGCATTGAAATCCCCACAGATTACCCAGGGGCGATGCATCGAAGACGAACGAGAAACCAGATCCGCCCAGAGGCTTCTCCTCAACACCCAAGCACACCTGACATAGACAAATGTTATATAAATCGGAGCAGCAGAGGTCTGAATGGATGCCACAATCGTTAAACACTGATCAGATTTAAAAAGAACAGATACTGAAGCAATGGATTTATAAAAGATCCAAATCTTTTCTCCCTTCTCATAATTCGAAAGGGAAGAATGAAAACCCAAAGCTAACCCTATCTGCACTCTTCTCTCATCACCAAGCATGGGTTCTAGAATCGCAACATTCCGAGGATCATGTTTGTTAATAATCCATTTAACAGTCCTAACCGATCTCTTATTACCAATGCCATGAATGTTTCACACAATTATCTTATCCATCCATCACACAACTTGTAAGTACGGCCCTTCTCTTCAACCTACAAAGCCTTGAACTCCAGTTTCCTTTAGTGTATAAATTTTTGTCTCCTAAATTGCTTCTTAGAATGTTCCCCCTCAAGAGTTATTTCCTGTCTTCCTTGTTCCACCAACTCCTGGTACCTGAAATCACAGTCAAAACCTTGCCCCACCTCCATATCCTACTCCTGATCTTGTCCCGAACACTGATTCTGAATTGGGCTATCATAATCTTCTTCTCGAGTCCCATACGATGTAGTAATCGGTCTGATCTCAGAGGAGAAGTAAGATGAGAGGTCCACTTCAAGTGCAGATATCTCGTTCTAGTTTAGCCTGCCTTCCATTCCAGAGAATGGATAAGAATGTCTCCCACTTCTTGTCATAGCTTTGTTATAACCCCTAACACCCGCCCTAGTGTAGTTTCGTGACTAAACGTTCCGTACCTCAGGTGGAAGATTCTCCTTTCCACCAGCCTGCACTGCTACCTGAGTCAAATCCTGGGTCTGGAAATGGTTATGGTGATCTTTGGAGAGATCCCCTCTGCTTCGGATACAACATTCCTTACTACTAAACCCTCAGGTTGAATCATATCCAGATGAGTAACCGCAAGAACCATGTATTGTTGTGTCTGAACATAAGGCTGCATTCCACAGGGCATGTCTTCTTCCCTTAAAGAGACAATAACCTGATCTGAATTCTGATCAACTTGATTAGACAGTAAGCCAACCTTTGATCTCGCCCGATGGCACTCCTGACGGCTTGGAGAACTAACTGTTCCGGGCAGAATAGTTGAAGCCTTAGCTAGACCTATCAACAAAGTCTGAGAAGACGCTCCACGGCCCCCACTAGCTCCCGAACTGTTGAGAAGCTCTACCTCTCTTCCTTCCTTATCACCTGACTGGCGAAGTTCAGTTATGATGGCATTTTTGCTAGCAAGGATAGTTACACAAACACCTGTTGAGCAAACACACCCACTGCTATCCTTTTCTCCAACTGTCGTGATTGTCATCGTGCCATCCTCTGGAGTGGCAACTCCACCAGTGTCTGAACGTATCATGACACCCTCTCCCATACGAGTACTATTAGTCGTAGCAGATTGTTTACCCAATATTTCGCCGCTAATATCTTCAGCTCTTATAGGGGCATTTCCACAAACAGTTGGACCGATCAACATAGTCTGAGAAGACGCTCCATGGCCCCCACTAGCTCCCAGACTATTGAGAAGCTCTACCTCTCTTCCATCCTTATCACCTGACTGGCGAAGTTTAGCTGTGATGGCATTTCCATTGGCAATGACATTTACACAAACACCTGTTGAGTGAACACACCCACTGCTATCCTTTTCTCCAACTGCCATGATTGTCATCGCGCCATCCTCGGGAGTGGCAACTCCACCAGTGTCTGAATGTGCCATGACACCCTCTCCCATACAAGTACTGTTAGTCGTAGCCGATTGTTTACCCAACATTTTGCTGCTAGTTTCTTCAGCTCTTACAGGGGCATTTCCACAAACAGTTTCTGGGGGTCCATTATTACCGTGAAACCTTCATAGAACCCACTCCTTGGTTCTTTCTACAGAAGCATGATAAATAGAAGAAGAAGAGCCGAAGCTGAACAGAGGTTCCAGCTCCGCGATTATGGGATAAACCTTCCCCAGCACTTGTAATCGCAACACGTGGTTGAAACTTACACCCGGACGGGGAATGACTTCGATCCTCGCAAACGCCTGGAAGTATCCAAATCTCGAGTTGGAGTCGATTTGGACGATCTTCCTGAAATAGCTCGCTAGATCTAGAATGACTGACTCAATCCAAGCGTGTGTGAGAATACCAAACAATCGTACCCAAACCCCATCGCCCCCAATTACCTCTTCAGGAGTCCACTTCGCTATCGATTGAAGCCCCATCTCTTTTTGTAGATCCGCGTTTCCAGTGAAGTCCTCCATCGCAGCTATAGATTTGAACAGAATTAAGAATTTCGTAGCTGAGATCCTTACGATCTCAACCTTGGAAAACTTCATATTCGGCTTCTTCAGAGCACCATATAGCCGATCTATTCGAACATCCCTGTCCATCGCTATTCCCACCATAGAGAGAGCCAACCACCTAAGCCGATTCTCAACTGCTCTAGAATATGATATGGTAGTGACCCCGGACTCTGCTTCCCTTGTTTTATGAGAGGTAGTTGTTGATTTGATAACTGCATTAAGAAACGGCCGAGCCCCATTCGAAGTTCCCTGTTGATTTTCCGAGTTCGATTTAGCTGGTTTTACAACCCTACTTCCCGGTTGACTTTTTGCCCAAGCAATATGCGCCACCCTCCCATCAATTCTTCGTTCATGGAGGCAATTGATGGCATTAAGAGCATCCTGTTCATAGCAGAACCGGATGAACGCAAAATCACGTGATCGATTTAGCTGTCGGTTCCAAGGAAGGAAGACATCCCTTATTTCCCCAAATCTTCCAAAAATACGCAGGAGATCATCTTCGATGGTGTCAAAAGTGAGATTTGCTGCAAAAAGAGAGATCGGTTTTGGAAGATTTTAGGGAAGAAACTCGCTCCCAAGGATCTTCTCGATCCCGATCACGATTTCCCACCTGCTCACGCTCACGCTCCTGCTCTTCCATCATTGATGAGCAGTAGCAAGAAGAACCTAATCCCCAAATAACCTATGTTTTCCAATTCTCCTGAAATCCCCAATTCAGCTTAATCTCTGGTACAACAATGATGAAAGCTCATCCTTGTCAACCAGTTTTCTAATTAGTTTGGTTGTACTAATTTCTGCAGTGGCTATATGCCCCCAGAGTATGCATTGGCGGGTCATTTCTCTGAGAAATCTGACGTATTTAGTTTCGGTGGGTTACTGTTAGAAATCGTGACCGGAAACAGGAATGCAGGTTTTTATCCCACCGATTAGTGGTCAAATACTTTAGTATATCTAAGTAGCATACAAGAATTTTATTGTATTTTTTTTTCCGGCCCAGCTTCTGTACACATGATATCGTGCACTAACACATTTGGTAGAGTGGCAATTTGGTTTGGGCTAGCTGAGGGCCATAGCTAGTGTTGGACCTTACCTCATGTTGAACTTGGACACGCCTCGGCGTAGCCCAGTTGCAAACCAAACATTAATCCCAAACGGGCACCCATCCCTTTGAACATTAAAAATGGGATTGGAATGCATATCAATACCAAAC
The DNA here is from genome assembly GCA_037074715.1 of Magnolia kwangsiensis. NCBI lineage: Eukaryota > Viridiplantae > Streptophyta > Magnoliopsida > Magnoliales > Magnoliaceae > Magnolia > Magnolia kwangsiensis. The sequence continues at coordinate 29,827,053 of CM073584.1, read as the reverse complement.
CGGCGACAGTCCAATCCAGCTTGTTTTATTCATCAAGGATTGCCATTTTTCATGAATGAAAATGTGGCAGCATGCCGTGTTTTCCATCTTGGGCTGATTCTTGTTTTGCATATCCCATAAAGATGAAATTTATTACATGACGCCAATGGTGGATTTTAATTTCTTCAGGCATGGGAACTATGGAAAGAAGGTAAGACCACGGAGCTGATGGATCCATCGATAAGCAGTTCACATGTCACTCATGAAGTAGAGAGATGCATCCATGTGGGGCTCTTTTGTGTCCAAGAAGACCCAGGTGAACGCCCAACAATATCTTCTGTTATCTCTATGTTGGGAAATGGAACTGTGCCACCACCAATGCCCAAGAAACAAGCCTTTTCAACAAGTAGGGGCTCCATTGCTGTCGATCCATCTTCCAGTGAATCCAGGAATTATTCTATAAATGATTTGACAATTAGCACGGTAGAGGCCAGGCCATAGTTATCACTTTGTCATGATAAGAGGTAACATAAATTTAAATTTTCAAATCATGCATGTTTTTTAATCAAGCTTGCTTCTTGAAGGAATTCAATTAGGAACCTATGTCAAACCACAACCTGAAATGTATTTTCTTCCCAGATCAATAAAAGCGTCTCGATAGGGCATATTTGGGTGTATATCCTTGCAATGGAGTTAATTAATAATCAAAGTAAAATAAAATGCTATTGATCAATAAAAATTTATGTTGAAGGAATGCCTCTAGAGGACAAAAAAGAATAGTGGACGTATATAATTGAAAGCGACAGAGAAGAGGGGTGACAAAAAACCCAAATCGGCCACGTCTCCTGAAAGCGAGCGACAAATGAAAAGGAGATAGAAGAAGATAAAGATGAGGGTCAAATATAATTAGAAGAAATGCATGAGGAGGCTGAAGAGGAATAGCTAAAAGATAAGGCTGAGATCCAAGTAGAGACAAGTCAAGTATCACTCCTAATGACCCGTCATCCTTTCATTGGTAGGAAGGGATTTTGTTTTTTAATCCTGCTTATTTGTTGGCGAAGGGGTACTTGAGGCAAGAGATGCTTTAAAGCTATCAGACTTTTAGTTTAATGTTTTGCATGTTTTTGGTTTATGATTTCCTATTGGTGTAGCAAGTTAAAATAGTTTTTATGGTTTTGTTTAAATCTTATATTGGTAACTTTCTTTACATGCTTTGGCTTTTTCTGGTGAGTGTATGATGGCATGCTTACATGGTTGATTGAGTTTGAATGTGGCGTTGATAGTTCTTGCTGATACATGGCTATGAGATAGATAATATGATGGGGAATAATAACCTCATTAAGAAAACATGCATCATCGGACTGCTTATTGAATCCATGGATGGATCAATTACTTAATACATGCATCATGACAAGAAAAAGAATCTACCATCAAATTGCTGGATGGATTGACGGTCGTCATACATAAAGTTGTAATGGAGTCAAAATATCAATTGATGAATGGCTTGATGGAAATAATCAATGAACCGACTGTTAAAGACAAATTGATGGCCAAGGATGCGGGCAATTTCAGTCATCATGATGAAGATGAACCAAAGTACATAGATGGAAGGCTGGTAGTGACGAAAACAACAGTGTGGCCAGCAACGTTAATCTAAATTGACTAATCACAAATTAATTGTTACAAAAGAGGTAGAAGATGATTCCATGGATATGAAGGATGACAATGAAAGTAAAGGTGATGTTTTGTTCTCTGAACTTCTACTATGAGTATAAAAATTCTAGTCAGTCGAGTATGCTTTAATTATTACTTGCTGCCAAAGATGGGGAAGGCCAATTATAAAGATGGGTCATCACAATGGGCTGCTACCGCTCTAAAGTCGGGGACAAGTTTAAAATTTTAAGTTGAGGAGTCCCATGTATGACAAAGTAAAGGAAAATCATATAAATGGCTAGGATTAAAAGAAATGGAGCTAAAAAGTTTGATAAGCAGTCTAAGAGTGCACTATTAGCTTCCTATAACAATATCTATGATGGACAGAATATAAATGACTAGAAAATGAAATATGTACCAATAAATCAATGGAATGGAAAGTACATGTTTGGAACATAAAAGCTGGACCGCATAGTACCATTTCCCACCAACTTGGAACTCATGTGAACTTACCGAGAACTCATCACACATGATCTAAGTCCAAAATCTCACTACAAGAAAGTGGGCCATTGCCGGCACTTTTTTTGCCGATGACCAGCACGAACTGCCAGCAAATGTAAAAATCATTAATTGCCGATGACGATCCGATGGTGTTATGGGAATTCTTTTCGGCACTTATTAAAAGAAGCCGCTAGCAAAGGGTGCCAAAAAAGCTTTTAAAAAAATAAAATAAACAGAACCCTTATTCTTATTTTCTCTTCCCTCCGTCTCTCTCTCTCCCAGCGCCCTCCACCCCCGTTCCCTCTCTCTCTCACTCCCAGTGCCCTCCGCCACCCTTCCCTCTCTCTCTCTCTCTCTCTCTCTCTCTCTCTCTCTCTCTCTCTCTCTCTCTCTCCCAGCGCCCTGTTCCCCTATTCCCTTTCCCTCTCTCTCTCTCTCTCTACAACTTGGAGCAGATCTAGTTTGGATTTCTTTTTGCCTTTCCCACTTCACTAGTTTTTAGGGATCTCTCTTCTTTTGCAATTTTCCAGTGCGTAAACGATTATTTCAAATCCCTAATCTCTCTTCTTCTGCGATTTTTCGGTGTGTAAACGAGGATTTCAAATCCCTTTTTTTTTATCTTTTCCAAACCCTATATAGGAGTTCGACAATACCTGTTTGCAGTCAAGGGCGGTTCGGACTCTCATTGCCATCCACTTTTTCGCCGATTGGAACGGCAGATCAGTGTCGTCATTTGGCAAAAGGGGGGTTTTTGAAACCCTATCATGGTAGGAAGCGTGGAAGCAGTGTACGCTCGATGGATCAGGGGTGGAAGTCGAGAAGGGAGCAACCATATAAGATGGTGGCCGAAGGTCTGGATCGAGGATTTGAGTAAGCCACGTCATAGGATGACGGTTTTAATAGCTGCCTGAGGCGCATGGGTCGCTGATTTCTGAGGGTTGCCAAATTTAATGGAGGATCGAAGACGGAAGCTAATGAAGAAGAAGGCCCTGTAATTTTGCGATCTGCGACAGTGGTGGACTGACAATCGGAGCAGAGCTCTGCTCTTTGTTATTGTAGGTGTGGGTGAAGGCCCTGTTCTTGCACCAACTCAGGAAGGCTTGTTGAGTTGACTCGATGCGGTCCATTTGCTAGCTGTGACAACAGTAAGTCCTTTGATTGTGAAACTTTCCTTTCCTATTATCTAAACATGCTTGTTCTGTTTATCTCGTTGCTGAAAATAAATCAATTCCTCCATTTGCACTGATCCATTCTTATGTGTGGGGAGGGTCTGCTGCTGGATTTTTCGCTATTCAGTTAGATGTTTCATTTCATTTATCAATGGTTTTACTAAGTTTATATGAAAATATCAGATGAGCAGCATAAATGAATTCCCATAAAGAATGGAGATATGTAATTCTCAAAATTCTTGTTACTGATGGATGAAAAATGGAATATGTACTGCAACAGTGCCATTGGCACTCTCTTGAACTGAATTTGTACTGCAACAGTGCCACTGGCACTCTCCTCAGAGGACACCATCAATCGGAAGAGGTATGGTACTACCTATCTCTAGAAGGAAATAGGTAATATCTTCATTTCTGGATTTCCTGATTTCGTAGCATAGTTGGGACTTATTTTTGTGTCTAAGAAATAGAGAAGCATGTGCAGTTGAAGGTAATGCCAGTGACTAAGAAAGTTGATGAGTCCCTTTTTCAATTGCACTGGAGAATGACCCATCAGCAAGTTTGATACCACCAGGGATAGGAATATATGAAATAAACTCATCTTTCTTACTAGTCATATGATCTGAGGCCCCTAAAGGGTGTGGAGGAATGAGAGTGGAATTAAGAGGCATAATTTTCTGAAGTAGATGTACCTGGCTGCTAATTTGTAGTTGTGAATTGAACCAATGCTATAAGAGCAACCACTTGTTTTTGGAGATCATTGATGACTTGGTCTCTTGGGTCTACGGTCTACCATGGTGGTGCTGGGAGCAGAATTTGTGGCAACAATTTTATGGCTTGGAAGAAGATGGAGATTTAAATCTCAATATTGCTCCTTAAGAAATCTGCATTTTCTGCAATGAGTGAGTTGGAGTTTATCTTTATTATTAAAAGAACATGGTAAATGGCTTTGTCCCTTTCCAGACCCACTCACTGTAAATGTTCTAGAGTCTACTACTATAATCATAGTTAGCAGAACTCCTTTCTAAACTTGTAACTTTGAGAAATACTCGTATAATTGCTTTTATATTTAAAAATTTGTATATTTCAGAAGATCTTTTTTTTTTCTCTGTGAAAACTGAACAATACTCATTTTTCAGAAAGAAAGAAAAAAGTAGAAATGTACAGGGTAAACTGGACATGATTTTTTGAGATATGAACCATCCACATGATTGTCTATCAAGTCAACTATCCTGGTGAGCTTAAACAAGTGTTGTGTATTAATGTTTTAATGCATCTGTCAAAATAGCGGCCTCTTTCCTTAAACAATGCAACTACTAGGGCTTCTTTCTCTAGGTTCCTGACATTGTTGTTTGCTTTGAGAATGGATGTTTACTAAGCTGAGATACACTGCCCAACAATGGGGCATACATGATTCACTCATCAGATAAAAAAAAAGAGAGCAAATATGCAATTCAAAGAAAGAGATGCCCTGTTCCTTGGGGCTATACATTACTTTCACATGTCATATCCTATAGTAAAAATTTTACAAACATAATGCCTAACATATTTGTAATCTACCATAGAACATTCAAGAATAAGGTGAATACCTTTCTACTGCCAAGAAATCAATGTTCATCTACTGCAGAAGCTCAACCTGGTGAATAGTGTGCAATTTACTGGTGGATGGGCTAAAACTGGTTTATACTATGAGACTGTGTAGGAGATTTTCAAGGTGTTTAACTGTTTTTGCAATTTATGCTATTTTTATTTTTCTGACCTGATATCCACATTAGTGGGTACAAGAGATTTTCTTTTCCTGTCTAGACTATAAGAAAATGAGCTGCAACATTTATTGAGATGAGGTGCTTTCATTGTTTTTGCTAGCTTATGTTCCTATAGAGTATGAACTGAACTAGGCTTGAGCTTTAGATGTCTATGCCTGTCACAGGCTTGATTCTTGCTAAAATTGGGCAGCCAGGTATAGGCTAACCCAGAGGCCTAGCTTAGTTGCCTTCTCATTGACTCTTCCGTCTTTCCCCCAACAGTTCTTTTACTGAACAATTTAGAAATATGATGGTCACCTTTTGGTAATTTACTGTTTCTGATGCAGCAAGAATTGAACAGGACAGTCGATCTTGGTCCTTTTAAGCACACTATAGACGATAGCCTTGAGCTTAGGAAAGCTGCTTTTGAATGTGTTGACACGTTGTTGGATAGCGCTGCCTTGATCAAGTGAACTCATCATCTTTCATTGTTCCGTACCTTAAATCCAGTTTGGATAGTGAGTAATTAACTATGCTGCTGTAATTGTTTAAGGCGTTGAATTTTTTTCTCTTTCAATGGTCAACATCATTGAAGCTCAGTCTCTTCCAATAGTTAATATAGAAAATTATGATGTAAAAAGCTCAGTCTCAGCCTTTGTAGTCTTCCTTTTTTCTTTTTTCCTTTTTTACTAAAATGAACTTCGAAGAAAAAGATGAGAAACTTAGGTGGTTACTAACTTCGCTGTCAAATCGAGGTTTTGTCCATTAGGAATTTCAACTGTCTGTAACTCAGAGACACTGCCATTTCATATTTTCTTAGAAAGCATTGACCTTTCACATGGCATCCAAACACACCCTAAAAACACTTGTCAATTTGTAAGTGTTAAAATGGAGAAGCAAGTCACTGAAAATGGAGCAGTACGAAGTACTTGAGCAGATTCGGAAAGGAGCTTTCGGTTCCGCTCTTCTTGTGAGGCATAAGCATGAAAAGAAGAAGTCAGAGTATAGCCATCTGATTTTCATCATCTTTTCTTACCACCCTCTCAGTTGTGACAGTTTATATCTAGCTTGAGAATGTTTCCTTTTGTTTAGTTATGATTTGACTGGTTTTTCTCTCGATTTTTTGTTCTCTTTTAAGGTATGTCTTGAAGAAGGTTCGGTTTGCCCTTCAAACTGATAGGTGCCGCAGGTCTGCTCATCAGGAGGTGAGTTCTCTTTCTATTTGTGTCATGCATTTATATTTTGAGTGAGATAGTCCCTTCGTTCAATGTCATGAAAATCATTCTGTTATGAGCTCCTTCTATGTTTTGTACATTTTCATCCAATTGATTCTGTTATTTTCTTGTTTCTTTGAACCATGTTTAAAAAAAAAAATAAAAATGCTTGCCAATGTGTAAGTTTTGCAATTTCTTCTCGTTTATTGCAGAAGTGTAAATCCTGTAATTATTGTTGTGTAAGTTAAAACTTATCCCATTGAGAGTGTTTCAATCCTCTAGTTTATTGTTTCTCATCCTGTCTTATATTCCTGAGGATACTGTTGTCACTTTGTTCTTCCTTTTTTTTCTTTTTTCTTTTTTCTTTTTTTTCTGTATACTGTTGAGGATTTCCCCTCTGGTTCATGGTAGTAGGCAAAAATTGAAAATTTCTGTTCCCACTTCTTCTTGTACTATGTTTCAATGTTTAAAGTGCTGGGTAATTCATGTGAGGAGAGATTGAAGAGGTGATTCATGGCATTTATGTGAGATATCTGGGTGATTCATCAGGTAGGGGTCAATGCAAACATTTCTACAGTCTAGAAATCAATGCAAACATTACAGGTATTACATAATAGTAAGCTAATTACCACACTGTTACTTGACATATCTCGAGGAGTGGTGTGTCCATTCATGCAATACTCCTGCAGACCTAATCCAAATGGTTCAAACGCACCACTCCTCGAGATATGTCAAACAGATTCTCCATTTATTACCATAATCATTGAATGCTGTGAGAGGGATCCTTTTAGGATAATTTGGTGATGTGGGCAACCTTTGGCAAAGCCTCTTCCTGATAACCTGAAATGCTTTTCCAGTGCTTTTCTATGACTTCTTTCTTCAATCATTGTGGCATTTAACCGTGCTCATTTACTGTGGGTAATTGCAGCTGAGGAATTATTGGCTAATGGAACTAGTCATGTCTGTAAAAGAGGACAAAATTCCTGCATTCTGAGAAGAGTTAAATCCTTGGTAACTGAATTAGAAGACTAAAGGTATATCACCTTTATGCATTACAGTGTTTCTTCCTTTCAAAGCTGCAATTGCTGGCCCATGTTCTAGTGTCGATTTGCATTTGGTATATAGAAACATTAGATTTTTTTAAAGTGCCTCATTATGCATTGATGACACTCTGCTAGAGTATCTATGTTTTTTACAAATCATTGTCTTAGATTGATTTGAACTATTTATTTTCTTACCACTACCATATAGACATGGCTCATATGCATAGCAATCACTATCTTTGGATTGCTGTTCTCTTACAGGTGGTTTCTTGTAGGTGCTTTTTCTCAGTTTCATGTTGTTTTGCTGGTGGTTGCTTGCTAACTTTTAGGACTTGATCAGGTTGGTTAATGGTGCTACTTCTTTATTTAGTTAACTTTAGTAGGAAACTATGCTTATCATGATATTTCTATTAGGTTGATACTCATTTTTAGGATTTGTATTATGCTCATGAGTTTCTTCTCTTTTGAGTCGTCTATTGAGAATTCATGTTTAAAATACACTGTAGTAGTGTCCAAGCATTTATTTTGAAAGAAATGTTAAGAAGTGGCAGCAATTCTCTGTCAAAAGCACTCCCTTGGATTGTTTTGTAACAAAGTTATACATTGATACTTGGATCGTACATCATGATGAACAAACCCACCATATCCTGTAAGCTTTCATGACACGTCTTGTTTATTTTCTATTCAGTGTAAACATTGGCCTAATTCTTTGAAAATTTTTGTATCAGGAAACATCATAAAGGAAGCTGGACCTGTAAGCATGATTTTCACCATACTAATGTATAATGCTTCAAAGATTCAGTGTAAACATTATGATTTTCACAATGGAACATGCCCCACCTTGTTCATTGGATAGGCATGGTCATGTCCGCACTTATAGCAGATCATTTCACCATCTTGTTGCTTTTTGAGCATTAACTTTTGAACTCGTTCAATGATTTTCTCATTAGTAAACACCTTCTGAACAAGTTCTAGGATTCTTATTCTTGATTCAGGGGTCTCTTTTCTTAGTGTCTAGGCCAAAATGGGCATGACAGACGAATTTGAAGCTTCTTTACAAGTACTATGGGGATTTGATACTGACATTTCTTTTGAAGTGAATGAAATCAAAGTGTGGATTTGAACTGCCTTCGATTCTTTTATTTTTTTTGTTCTTTTTTCTTTTTTGCCTTCATTTTTTCAGGTCCATCAATTCATTCTTCTATTTTTGCACTGTACTTTTGGAGCTGCTCATTTATTCATATGTTGGCAACCTTAAAGCTATGATCATTTTTTAAAATTTGTTTCATGCAAAGATCTGTAACTTCCACAAGTACGAGAACAACCATCTGATTTTCTGATCTCAAGCAAAGAAGATATTAGTTTCCATTCCATGATATATGTTCATCGAGTTGAAGGAGGCAGAGGTTCTGAAGAAACAGCTGAACAAGGTGCTTCTTTGGTTTCTTATTTTGTTGAGTTTGTTCAGTAAGATCTGTGTTTGGCAGAATTTTCTTGCTCCCCCCCCCCCCCCCCTCACAAAATTACAATAGTGCTCTTTTCACTGCATCATATTATTGTGATTTAATTAAATTGAATTCATGGAGCTGCAGAATGAAGATTTTGGATTTTGGGGGCATTTGACAACAACAAAAAAAAAAAGATGAAAGAAAAAAGAGTGGTCTACCTTTCGGTTCTTACCAGGAAGAGTTAAGTGGTTCATGTTTACAGGTGGTTGATTTGTTACATGTCTTTCATTTCATTCTTGTTTTGTTTGTTGAATAGACTTTTTATCGGTCTTGTTCATATGTATTAGAGATCAAGGAGTTTTATCGGTTTTTGTCTCTTATGCATTAATGCAAATTTGATTAATTTAGAGTTCATAGCTAATCCAACAGTTCCTTCCATGTTAAGTGAAAGGAAGTGACAAACCATAGTCTATGCAAATTTTCTTTTCTTCACTTGTGTATTCATCCGAATTTGATTTGGATGCCTACCGCATCTTAATTCCATAATGTGCGGACATCTTCTCCACTAACATGGATCGTGGTGGATCCCCCTAGTGAATCATGGCAGGTTAGACAAGGACCGCATAGAATGGATTGTTCAATGGGCCATGATTGGATGGTTGGTCGTATACTAATGAGGTTAGAAATTAGACTCTGGTTAGCATGTATTAAGTTGGTTAAATTTTCAGTAATTCAACTTGAACTGACCATACATATATTGTATTTGCTGTGCACATGCATATAAAGCATCCTATGCAAAGTTAGTTATGGATGCAGATTTGAGATTATCTACAGATCCCAAATGCAATAAACTGTGTAGTTCTATTTGTTTGAATTCTAATCAAAGTGGAATGGGATTTGCAATCCTCTGCCATAATGTAAGAACTGTTGTCTTTCATGGGTGCTCATGCTATGACAGTGCATAAGCTTTGATAATCATACACTTTTGGCATCACTCATATATTTTTGTGTGCAGGGTACAATGAAATTCAATTGCAGAGCATCGCAAAGTCAATAGTAGAGGAAGCTGGTAATTACACTTGACTATCTCATTTTTTAGTTTTATTATTAGATGTCGTTTGGCTGCATGGATTTGGATTCTAACTTACTAGATTTTCAAACCTGAATTTTGGCAGGATATTGCTGAAGCTGTAATTTTGATTCTAACTTTTCATTTGTTTGCTTGTTTGTGAATTAACCGTGAAAGATGGCTAAAAGGTCACAGACCTTGTAGATTTTGAGTATTCAATGTTTTGATTGGATTAAAACATGGAATCCAGTTGATCAGCCAAGCATAAGGAAACGAATCCTAAAATGGGTTTTTGGAAAAATTGAAATCAGAGATTCACCAGCTAAAAATAAGTAAAATTAATTGAATTTCTTGAGTTTAAAAAGGTATACAGAAAATTATCTTTAGCCATTCATTTGATAGGCCACCATTTGTAAGGGTAGGAGCCCCATCAGTATTAAGCATTAAGGTATTCTACATCATTGGAACCCCAGTTAGTATGATTTGGATGTTTGCATCATTCTCTCTAATTTTATTTTTTTGTGTATCAAGCATTCATTTAAATGATCATGATGTACTCCATTGCATTTTGATGTGCTCCATTACATTCAAAAAGTCCAGATACTAAGTGTTCTAATTGCCCTTACCTCTGAAATTTATTTTAGGTTCAAAGCATCTAACTGTTTTTTTGTTGGGAATATTCAATTGAGCAGAGGAAGAATACTTTGTTCTGTCTGCGAACCAGTTCTGCCGAAGGAAAGATTTTCCACCTGCACCAGATTATGTATTCATTGGTCCAGAGGAAGAATACTCGCCAGATGTTGTTGTATGCTCGGGAGGTAGTGTGTTTATTTCACCATCAGGAACTATTTTGGTGGGACCCAATCATGAAGGAGAGGCCCTCATCTCCGCTGATCTCGGCATGACTGCCTCCTTCGCAATCAATTCTGCTCAAATGATACTTATTTAATAAATACGAAAAAATAATGTGTATGTGGGGGTACACCCATGATTCCTTCAAAAAATGAGGGAACTAGATCCATTGTTTCAGGACTTGGACAAGTCCCATTGGACTCATCCAAGTCAACTCAAGACTCAGTCGGACCCAATATGGTTTGAGTCACTTGACATCCCGAGGCACCCTTGACTCAGTCAAGTCAGACCAATTTATCCAGACGTGGGCGAGTCCCAACTCGACTCCAGACTGGACGAGTCGGTCCGAGTCCCCATGTCTTTTTTCCATGACTAGATTCATGAGGTTTTCTGATCTGACGACATGTGACCCAGCTGTTCTACATACCCCCTTATGTGCCAATGTGGCACACATCAATGGGTTCCAAACTATCATCATGCAAGCCCCATTGTGTACTCTGGCCCAAGAATGAGGCTGGTCAGGGCAAGCCAGTGTAAGAAAAAAAGTAATGGATGACTAAGAAGAATTGAGCAGTGATCCACATTCTGTGTATATGTGTGGCCCGCTTGATTCTTTATGGTGCATGCTTGATGGATAGCTTGATTTGGCACATGTTTTCCTTCAATTAGTAAACCTTATAGACACATTACAGATAGATGCCCATGCATGCACATGCACATGCAAATGACTGCATGCTACGTGTGTGATTGTATGGTTTTCTGATCTGACGGTTTGTAGTCTGTTCACTGCCCCCTACACTGAGCTTGATTTATATCATACCATTGTTTCTTTTAGAATTAACAGCTCATTGATTGATTATCTCTTTTAGAATATTATCTTCTGTTATTCTTGTTATTGTTTTAAGGTAAGCTGGATCGAGCCCGTGACCTCAAGGTCGTGACACTAAGCACCATTCAGTTGAACTATGTGCTCAACTCCTTGTCTTTTAATTATCTCATCTTGTAACAGTTTGAGATGCAGTATTTGCTGGCAGATTTAAATGGTGCCTTGATAATTCTGCAGGCTTCAGTTACAGGGGCTTCAGTTAAAGGTCTGAAAGGGTGCAAGACATTGAACAAGGATCCTGACCCTTCTAATCCGTTGGAGGGGAAGGAAGAGAGGTCTGTTTTTCATCTCACATGGATCTTATCTTAGGTGTAAATCATCCAAATGTAATAGAAATATAAATGCTTGCCAACGCATGGTTTCACTAGGAAATTTTCAAAGTTTCCACACTAAACATTTTATGCCACATCTTACAGAATGTATTTAGTGGAACTGTTTCTAGGTTCTGACCAGTTTAATTGCAATTCAGGGAGGTGATCACTTTTCCTGGATTTATGGACTACATTTACCTTGATGCACCTAATGAGCTACACCTTGACAATGGACTTGGTGATAAAATTTTCGTCAAGAAAAGTGCATGATCTGTGACTGTCCTTTGATGCTTTGGCTTGGTTTTGGCCCCATTGTTTGTAGATATTCCTGCAGTTATTGGTATCTGAATGCCTATGTCTATTTGCTTGACTATGCATGTATGTAATGTTTGTGGGATGAGAATGTTTTTCCATAACAATTTTAAATCATGTTTATAGATATCAAAGATTCATAACATCCTTCTTCTCTTGAGGAATTGAAAGTGCTTACAGAAGATGCAGTTGAGGTGAATGATGAGCAAAGTCATGTTATTGTAGTATGGCTACAGTTATTGGCCTTTGCATATGCATCAAACTAATGCGTAGTCTACCTTCTCATTACAAGGTATCACTACACCAAATTCGTCAATTAGGAACAACTATATTTTTTGGTCTTGATTGGGGTGTTGGGAAGGTAGGCAGTTTCCTATACTTCACTGTTGAGAAATCTTGCACATCATTTAATTTTATTTTAAGGTCCTACAAACATAGCAAGTGAAAGCACAGTACTTTAGAAGTGTCTTAAACTAACTATTTTTGTAATGATCTTCTGTCACAGAAATTTATCAAAGAACAGGTTGCAAGCCTCTACCTCTGGCCAAAGGTCCTATAAATACCTATTTTAGACAGTTCAAGGTAAGCTTTTGTTTGATATTGAGATTGTATAGCTTGTCGTGGTTCACAATGATCATATTGTTTTTTAACAATTCCTGTTAGAAAGTGAGTTTTTCTCATTTTCGTAGTCTAAAACATTGTTGGTTTATCTAGCTGAGATAGAATAAATGTTATATTTTTTTATTATGAAGTAATATAAAATTTATTTAATATTCAGTTTCAATTGTATTGCATCATTTTAAATGTTTTAAATATTAAAAAAACTGTAGGGTTTTCAATTGAATTATTGGCCTATTGTGACATTTCAAATCTATAAAAAGACTTTTAGCAGCGCTTTTCTGTGAAAAGTGTTCCGAAACAGTACTTTTAGCGGCACTTGTATAGTGTTTGCGGCGCTTCTTGTACTTCTAGCGGCGCTTCTGTCAGAAATACCGCGGTCACCACAAGCATGCTAAAACCCCAATGAGCGTTGCAAAAGACTTTAGTATTCGCGGCGCTCAGACAAATGCCGCTAAAGTATGCTAGCGCCGCTAATTCATTTACCGACACCTCTATTTAGCGGCGCTTTCCTAGCGCCGCTAACTATTGACAGCGGCGCTTTCGTACTCTATAACAGCACTTAAAAGCGCCGCTAAAAATTCTTCTTCTAGTAGTGAATCTACTAAAAATGTTGATTCTCGACAACATGATGGATGAAAAAACTAGACACTGAGATTTTCATATTTGGTGAACTAAGATTTTGGAAAGATAAAATCTATATTAGCCTCTCATGTTATGGTGGCAATGAGGTATACTGGATTACCACGCTTTTTCCAATTAAAAATCCTAATCTACACCCTTCAACAGCTACATCTAGTGTGGGACCCTTGATGTTATTATCCTCTCTAGCGGATAGCATTGCAGCTAATGCGCGAGTGGACCATACATGATTCGTATAAATTTCCAACCGCTTCTCATCAATCATTAATTTGATCATGCTCAATCAGGCTTGTTTGATCAGGTACGTGCATAAGATCAAATATAACTACTTGAATCATGATGCACATTTGTTTACTTTTGAGATCGAATAAATTTATGTATACAATATTTATTGATTAAAATTTTATTAAAATATTAATACAACAATACATAAATATTTTTTCAAAATTTATTCTTAATTAAATCCAATCTTGCATAACATGGGTAGATACTGTTTGGTTCAGTTTGGCTCTGGAGTGAAATCAGAACTAAACTGTTCCCAACAGTTCCAATAAAACTAGAACTAGAACTGGACTATTTGCACCCTAGAACCGAATTGGAACCGGATCGAAAAAAACCGGTTCAGCTCAGTTCACCGCCCTTTGGTGTTCCCAAAATGATTTTCCTGCCAATGTTTACGAGTGTTGTGATCCATTTGATAAATGATCTAATTTTTTATATTTAAAAAATAAAATAGAATTTAAACGTTTATTGACAAAGGGGTTTAGTTACAGGTTCAGTTTTATGGTTAGGTTATGTAGATCGAGAAGTGAACCAAATTAACCAAGTCTTTTTTTCTTCTTTTTTTCATAACTAGAATGAAACTGGTGCACTTCAGATCCGGACCAAACTTGTGCGGTCTGGTCGGTTCCAGTCCGATTTACCAGTTTGGTGTGCACCCCTATTGCAGGTGTGGAGAAAAGAAAAAATCAACCTGCGTGAGTGCACTTTGTCAAAAACTTGCCGCCCGCGCTTGCCAATGCGGCAAACAGTTGTAATATCTGACCTTCTCATCAAGCCAAACCCACCTAACAGATGTCCTGAGTAAAAATGGACTCGTAGGAGTTGGTCATGACCCTCCATTGTGAGCGGCAAAGGACCGGCCGTCCGGATTATCAAACCATAGCCCTTTTGTACGAGGAATTCAACGATACACAGGCACCTGAAATGGTACACACGGCATATATTAACTCAATTTAAATGGGCTAAATTTGTGGAACACGCTATCTCTAATGGGGCGTTTGGATCGTAAGTTAAGTTGCTTATGCCTTAAGTAACTTGTGTTGGTTTCTTTTCGTATGATAAGAGGCCTCCGCCCTTTTTGTATTGGAGGCACAGCTCGAATCCGAATTGCATGTCAGTTGTAAATATCTATGTTTATCAATGAAATCTGGCAAGTTTTACATATATCTTATCTTTCTTTCTACTTACTAAACTGAAGTAATTTGGTAACTTTTACAAGTAGAAAAACTAACTTATTTGGTGGTATCCAACCAGGCCCTAAATTTAAATCTAAAACTCAGATTTTTCCAGCAATCCTAACTTTTAATCGTGGACCCTTATTTTTTGAAATCAGATTAATGGATATTTTCATTATAAACTGTTCAATAAATGTTCAACGATATAATAATTATAAAATGGTATTAAAGTAATTTTGTATTCATGATTCATCCGGACAGGTAAAAATAGTTTAAATTACTTGCATGATGCGTGTGCAAATTCTCAATGAATTTGTGTGGCCCTAAGAATTTTTCATGGTGGGCACTCAATCACCACTATTTCACCTGGTGTCGTCCATCTCATATTTGGATCTACTTCATTTTTGGGCTCAGTTTTATACATCATGCTCAAAAATGAGCTGTAAATCTGAATGGACGGATGAATATAAAAAACATATATCATGATGGCCCCACAGATTTTTCAGAACGAGGTTAGTACTCGAGGGGTTACTACGAAATCTGAATCCTGACAAGGCTACTGTCCACCTCGACCACGGGTGCCACGGGTCCTATTCAATTGTGACAGGTGGGGCCCAATGGTTGGATAATTCATACCATCCTATTCAATTGTGACAGGTAGGTCCAATGGTTGGATAATTCATACCATTAGGATGCTAAGCGCTGCTTTAAGCTAGCTATGTGCCGTGTAGCATGTAGCATATGCCACGCATATATCTTAGTCATAACGCCGTGTAAGTCTTTTTTTTAACACACACAGCCGCATCACATCTACTTGATCTCTTGATCTCAATGTTGAAACATAGCATATCAACCAATAAGCTATAGATCCGGCCATGTATCTGATGAAAATAGCTTCAGTCGTCTATAAACTTACATATGTTGCATGCTATATAGTTTATGGTACTCGTTGTATAGTTTATACTACAAGTTATTTTTCATTAAAATAAAATAATTTATATTTTCAATAATTTATTATATTATTTTATTTTTCAATAAAAAAATAATTTTTCATTTCAACAATTTTCTTTATTTTTATAGTTAATTTTTATCTGCTTTTCCTGTTATTTTATATTGTGTTTGGTTGCATCAGATGTTATAAAATTTCAATATTAGTTTGTTTAATTTGGTACAAAATATTATAAAATTTCATAATATTTGATGTAATTGACCATAACCTTAATTAAAAAATTAAAATTAATGTGTAGCTTACACCAGACGCTATGTAGTTAATGCCTCAAATTTCATAGCATAAGACGCTACTCTATGCATTATTCACCAGTCAAGTCACTGATGTTGAGTCCCACTATTGATTGACCCAAAATTCCATGACTACACGTTATTTACCAGTCAAGTCATTGATGCTGGCCCCTACTATTGATTGACCCAAAATTTTATGGCTTTCACATTATAACAACCAAAATTAGGACTTTTATGCATTGATGTGGACTGTCATTGAATTCGAAACTCTTTCCAAAGATACCGAACAATCTCTCCGATGACTTTTGTTTTTTTTCCTTAAAGGTGGGAGCCCACCACCAATAATTTTATTACCAGTACGAAAATATCCTCACAAACATTCAACACAGAAAAGAAAACATAGTGCAACTCATCATTTGCCCTTACATTCGTTCTATCATTTGCCCTTATTTACAGCCCACATGAGTTGCGGAACAGCTGATTTTTGGTCCTAACTCTTCATCGGGGGAAGATGAAGCATCAGGACTGCTTATAGACAACATGGTGGCCATGCCCTCCCAACCTGTCTCCTGTGCTATGGGACACAGCTGATGGATCCTGTCGTGAATGGGAGCGGATTACATGTGTCCCTGGCCTCACCAAGTTCATGCAGTCCTTGCTGTGGGCGCCACCTTGATTATGTAATCTATATTCACACCGTTCATCGGTTTTACCAGATCATTTTAGGGCATGAGCCCAAAATGGTAGAAGATCCAATTCTCAAGTGGACATACAATGGAAAACAGTGCTAATTTCACCTCCTACCATCAAAAAAAAATTGATAGGACCATTGTAAGGTTTCTGTAATGTTCATCTGTCATCTAGACTTCTTCTTTTTTTTCTTTTTTTTTTTTTGTTTCCCTTTAGCCAACGTCGATCCCTCAATCGTGGAGGTGGGATGATGAAGCTCAGTAACACCTAGGAAAGCTTAAGGTTGGCATCAGTCATCTAGCCTGTTGATAAGGTCGCATAAACCTTAATAAAGAGATAAAACAAATATCAGCTTGTTCCACAAAATTCTGTGGCCATTAATGGTCAATCCCCCCTTTTCCTATGTTAATATCCAGGTGAGAATTGGATCTGCTTCCTTTTTGGGCTCGTAGCCTAAAACGGATGGATGGCGTGGATATAGAATATGTACATCAAAATGAGCCCCACGTTAAAGGATGCAGAGTCTTGGGTGAGGCCGGGCCACTCCCAAATCATGTGGCCCCACCTGATGCCTTTTTACCTTCCAAGTACAATCCAGATAGAAATTGAATAATGCCAAGAGATTTTATAGAACTGCTTAATCATTATAGAATTTACATTTTGGTCTCCTTTCAAAAGGTTTCCACTGAGTTGCCTCAATCCCAATAATTATCAATAGAATACCTTCAATTAGATTTTTATTAACAAGTTTGAGTCAGCTCATGCAAGCAAAGAGATAAGCCCGATGGGGATGTTTATGTGAAATCCACCAAAACCACTAGGTGAATCACTCCCGGTTAGGCTCAAGTACCAAAAAATCAACTCTATCCGTGATTTAGATGGGCCGATTCGAAATAATGTACACGAAACATTCACCCTCCAAAATATTTAAATGTGGTTGTGAGGATACATTTGATACTTTTGGGAGTAAAACAGTCACTTACAAGGCATGACAAGGCTGGAACCTGGAACTATCATCCTAGTATTGCATATGGATGACATGTTGATCGCCAATCATAATATGTTTGAAATCGATGTACCGACGACTCGGTTATCAGGACATTCGAGATAAAAGATACAGGGGCTGCAAAGAGGATTCTCTGCGTATATATTCATAGAGATAGGAAAAGGAGCAGGCTTTGGATGGACAAGGAAAAGTCGGTTAGCATTCCCCACGTTACTCACTTTAAGCTTTCCTAAGAACAATGTTTTAAATCAAATGTGAAAAAGAAGGATATGTCTCATGTGGCTTATTTAAATGCTATAGGCAGTTTAATGTATGTTATGGTCTGTATGAGACTGAATATTTCACAGACAATTGGTGTTGTGAGCAGATACATGTCAAATCATAACAAACAACACTAAAAATTGAAGCTGTGAAATGGCTACTTCGATACATTCAAAGCACAAAATACTACGTCTTAACTTTTGAGAAGACAAGGGTCAAGTAAGTTGGGTATGTGGATTCAGATTACGCAGGTAGTATGGATTTCAGAAAGTCAAATTAGATTTTTCATTTATTCTAGCGGGAGGAGCAATTATTTGGATGTCGAAGCTTCAGTCAGTGGTGGTTCTTTTCACAACCGAAGCTAAGTACATGGTAGTACGGAGGCATTTAAGGAAAGTGGTTGGTTGAGAGAGATGATAAATCAGTTGGGACTTCAACAGAAAGCCGTGCCAATTAATTGTGATAATGAGAGCACTATCAATTTGGATAAAAACTCTATTTATCATTCACGTGTTAAATATATTGATGTTCGTCACCATTTTATCAGACAATTAATTGAGGAAAGAGGCATGACTTTGCAAAAGATTCACACCAATGTGAATCTGGTGGACATGCTCACCAAGGTGCTTCTTGCAGATAAGTTCAAGTTCTGTACGACTTCTCTGAGCTTGGTGAAGGCATAAAAGGAGGACATAGTATGCACAAGAAGTGATGATGGAGTTATGATGCAAGACAAAGATGAGAAAAGAAGACATGAAGCTTCACATTTGATGATTGAAGATACGGTGGAGATTGTTGTTTTTGGATGTCTTAAATCTATTCTTAAAATTTATAAAAAAAAAAAAAAAAAAAAAAAAAACCAGAACCTTGGTATTAATGGAAAGCTGGAGACACGAAGGGGGACAGAGGACCACTCGGATAGGGCCCACAAGAAAAGGAGGGGCTCAATCTATCATATACTATACATTGAGTTGTTACAGGACACTCTAATTGAACCTAACCCGATTAAGTCGGCTTGGGACACAATCCGCGTTTAAGCCGCTGACCTCCTCCCTGATTTTCTCTGTTAAGTCGGCTTGGGACACAATCCGCGTATGTGGGATAAGACGGTGCTAGTTGAGGTGGGTGTGGCACCCTCAAATTCCACCCAAGCTGTCCGTTTTTATGTGGAGATTGTTGGCAGGCGCGATTCCAGTCGATGGCAGAGTCCAGAAAAAAGGGTGTTTCTTTAGTATCTGGCTGTGAGTGTTGCCCCAGGAACACCTTGCGGCCTCAGTTAGAATCCCTTGCTCACCTCTTCATTTCAGGCCAGCTAGCTAAAGTTGTTTGGGGTCATTTCAGCACCATTTTTGGGATTAGATTGGCTGATCATATCTCCCCATTGGAAAGGCTGACCCAATGGTGGGGAACGACCATTGGGGCATCCTTGCTTCAAGTTCAGGCCTTAGCTCCTCTATTCCTTTGTTGGGAGATATGGAAGGAGCGGAATGCAATTAGATATGACGACAGACAGCTGAGTATAGGTGGAGTGATCAAACGCATCAACTGGTGGTTGGGGAGGATTTACATTGGAAGTCGTCCATCCTCCTGGGTGACTAACCTTCAGCTGGAAAATCTCCATATTCAGGTGGGTTCCCAACCAGCCAAAAAGGTAGAGATTGTAAAGTGGGGCAGACCAGAAAGCGGTTAGGTTAAGTTAAATGTGGACGGATCAGCCTTAAACAACCCGAGGAGGTCTGGAATTGGTGGCATTTCCAGATGAGCTGACGAAAACTTCATTTTTTCCTTTTCGCATGGATATGGGGTAGACACAACGGTCTTTCCATTTGCGTTCAAATGGGCTTGTGGAAACTTGTGGTGGAATCAAATTCCAAGATGGCCGTAGATGCGCTTAACCATGTTTCTCAGGTGGGATGGCGTTGGGTCCACTGGATGGCCCGGATCACTAGCCTTAATTGTAAGAGCTCTTTTCGCTTCACTCACACCCTTAGAGAAGGCAACGGTCCGACTGATGGCCTCGCTCGGCTAGGGAGCAGTTCTCAAGAAAACAGGTTCTTCCACTCTTCAAGGGATCTTCCTCGTGATATCAGAGGAAAGGGTGGTGTTAGATAGAGCAAGGTCGGGTGCCATCAGGGTGACGGATCATGTATAGTGTTTCTTATACTCTCTTGTTGGGTAGCCATAATCCCCCCCTTTTTGTGCTATTGGGGTGGCCTGTTATACATGTACAATACCCCTTTTGCAATGAATCTTTCCTTTTCTTTAAAATAAAATAAAAAAAACTAGGTGCATGGGAAGGCTATTATATGGAGATACTAACCAAAAAGGGGCATACTTATATGATATCAGAGTTGCTAATAAGAAAACCATTATCGAGATAAAAAATAAAATAATAAAATAAAATAAAATAAAATAAAAACCTAACCCGATTTTATTTAGGAACATGCTTCCTTTGACGGCGCGAGGAAGCTCAGACGAGTCCCTGAAAAGTTCGCTGGTTGTTCACTCCCCAAGTATAAGGTTGTGATGTAGTAATAAACTCGGTAAGATCGAGGTCGAATCCCAAGGGACTGATACCTCTATGTTATCTGAAACTAGGTAAAACTAGAACTAAATTAAGATAAAATCTAAATGAAATAAATTTAAGGAGTAATGGTGAAATATTTATCTAAAATTTAGAGAGATCAAAGGTAGGAAACTAGAGATTTAGAGGATCCACTTGTATAGATCAGAGAGACCTACGCTTGATTCATGAACTCAACTAGACTTAAAGTCCCATCTTCATTCAGTTGAAAGGTGTAACCATGAAAATTAAACTGAATTTCCTTTGATATAGTTTTCAAGAGGTGAAACTATATGAATTAGAATGGATTCCATCACCAAACCATGCCCAGGAGACAAAGTAAACAATAGAATTAAACTAATTACCAACCAATCAACAATGCACGAAGGTTAAGAAGGGTACCGTCATCTAACCATGCCCAGGAGATGATGGTGAACAACAGAGGTTCCTGATGTCATAAACATAAAAAGGAAAGGAACATGCTCAAAGCTAACGCAGACCCATTATAATTTTAGTCACAACAGACCAATAAAAAGTAAAAACATTCCCTCAATTAATCTAAAATCAACATCATTTCAGTCTAAACAAAAGACACAACCAAAAAGTCTCCCCGTTACGCTACAAGCTTCACGTCTCAGCCTTAGCTAAGAGATTTAGCTAACCATGGGCATGATTAACTAAATCTTAAAAGAAATAATAAGAAGAAACAGTAAAAATAAATAGAAAATCTAAAATACTCTCTCTCTCTGCTCATGATGTCCCAGCCGTGGATTCAATCCCTTTCTCTTCTTTCTCTATTTTCCTTTTATAACAGCAACAAGTCGGCTAAAAGAACTGACCTTCTTACGCACACCCTTTCGTAGATGAACTGCACTCTATTTTTCGCAAAAGAGACACAACCTGTGTCTGAATCAATTTTTGAAAGGAAGATTGCTCCACTCAAGCAATCCGACTTCTTGGGCAGGGTAAACATCCCATTATCTGGCTTATGAACGGTCTAGATCACGCATCCAAACATGATCTTGATCACGTTATCACGCATACTGTTGCATTTTCTGAACAGTCCACATGATGCACCACCGCATGAAACCCCTAGGGCTCAACTTTTACTTTGATCCAAAACTTTGGTGGGCCATGAATAAAGAAAACAGTTTCCTCTCTTGATTTGCATCTCTCTTTGTTATGGCCCATCAGATTTTTATATGAGGGTGAAAATTGTTTCCATTATGTTTCATGGGATGCCGCATCACATGGACGGTTCTGATTAGATGCCCATAACACGTGTGCAAGGTGTATAGGTGCGCGGGTAAGCATGCCTCCATATATATAATTCCGCGTATAGTTGCACCGACGCATGCGAAAAATGGCTGAACACCGGTTGAAATAGCTAAATATGTGATGAGGATTGGAGAGGTCTTAATTATTATGACAGGCCCCTCGTCTTGTGGTCCGAAATCATGCATTAAATTGTCAGCGTTCATACCAGTTGTTAGGTCAACATCGAGTCCACTACCCAAACATAAAAAGAAAATTAGGAACGCTTGTTTACCTGTGTTGCAATTTTCCTACTAAGCTCCAGACAGTTCATTATGGAAAATAGGCATCGAGGTTAGATAACGATATATTGGTGACATTCATTGCTCAAATCATCTTAGGGCCTGTTTGGGAGCTTGGATTTAGAACCCTCTGGATTCAGAACTCCGGGGATTTGAAACCCTCTGGATTTAAAATCCTCCTAATGTATCTGGCACCTTCGATTGTGTGGCGGCCTAAACGGAAAAACATCCGCTAACGTATCTCTGCCGGAAGAGTATTTATTGGAAAGAAACAACCAATTAGTATCCACCAATGCCATTTTTGCACATCACTTCATAGCCTCTTGGCTACTATAGCGTTCAGTGTCCAACCCGCCCCGAACCCCCGGGGTGCGTTAGAGATTGCATAAACCGTTGGACTAACAAATTAAACTGGACCTATTTAAAATTATCCGGTCAAGATCTGATGCGTCCATTCCACAGAGGTGGGGCCACTGGACTACACCCGGGAAAGAGGTCTCAAGTACAACCAATTGGACCACCGGTATCCGTTCACCCAGCGAATGACTTCCAACCTTTAATGTGTGCTTGACATCCAAACAGCGCAATTGGTTGTCCAGGTCATAAGTTTCACCCTTGAAAAAGAAACCCTGCAACATCCAGTCATTGAGTGGACCACTCTTGTATTTTGTTACTTATCAATGGCTAATAATTGTTTTCTATGATATGGCACATCTAATGAGTGGATAGGGCTGATTTTTACACGAGGTGATTCTCATCGTCAGTCCTACCTATTAGAAGGGTTGGATGTGACACACAAACATCATAGAATGGGATATATTCGGTGGGTGGGTAGACGGTAAGTTTGGGTCCAAATGGTTAGACTTTAGACCTTTTCCCTGAGAAAATAGTGCAATAAAACCTCTTGAGTAAAAGCACTGTCCTGATTAATTAAGAGTAATTACAACTACAAATAGTGCATGGTTTAGGCTGTTGTTGGTGGCACCAAATATCATGAAATTTCACTATATTTGGTGCAACCAAACACAGCCTTCCACATACAAATTAACTTCACAATAAAATATCATAAATCTTTGGATTATTTGATGAGATATCACCTAGGTAGATACCCAAATGTTCTGGAGTGATCATCTGGAAGAGATTAAGAGCTAGTTTTCGATATGAGACCTTCAACTGCAATCAAATGGGAGCAATGGCTCCATGCTGTAGGGTTGGTTGTCCACGATGTAGGCATCTTATTAATTAATCTGAGTCATTCAAAAATTGCAGGTTTTCAACATCCCATTCCAAACCACACCCTCCATAGCAGTTCTATAGAATTGATCAATACAAAACTAGTCAAGGATAATTCGAACTCCTACCGAGCTTGTAAATCTGTAATGCTCACTTCATTAAGGGAACATGGGCCAGTTCTGCTGGTAGATTTGTCTTTGTTATCGAAGCTTTTCCGCACACAGAATGCAGGTTGCTTTGGGGTAGGCATGGCTGCATCGATGCCAAGCATGAAAACAACAGATGGCATGGTTGGTCTATCCCTTGCATTTTCTTGCACACACAACAGCCCCACTTGAATGCATCTTCGAACTTCATTGGTGGGACAAGAACTCACCAGCGAGGAATCGACCAGCTCCAAACCTCTGCCTTCGTTCCACAGCTCCCATGCCTGGAGTTGTCACCAAAAAATCAGTGTTCAAGGTAGAAAATCCTAGAAGACAGTCGGAGTATTTCTTGGTCCCCGCTATGGATTAGCAATATATCACCACTATCAGATTAAATAAACAAAACCCTAACTAGGGTGTTCGTTTGATGAATATAGACCATCAAACATTTTTCTTTTTATCCATCAATTTGATGGCTGTGATACACACGCACCAATTCCCATGGGAACTCATGAGAACTTTTTCAGAACTAATCTCCTATAATATAAGCGTAAAATCTGAACTGTCCACATAATGCGGCACCCCATGAAACCCATAGGGCTCAACTTTCACCTTGATTCAAAATTTTGGTAGGCCATGGAAAATGAGACATGAAACCCTCGCTGCCCAACTTTGACGTGAGATAAGTCCTGAAAAAGTTCTCACAAGTCCTCGTGGGAATTGGTGCGTAGGTGAACATTAATTCCTCTCTCTCTCTCTCTCTCTCTCTCTCTCTCTCTAATCTCTATGAGCCCAGTTTTCAGCACAATCCAAAACTCTAGTAGGCCATAGCAAAGAGAAATGCAAATGAAGGGAGGAAACTGTTTCCTGTTGCCATGGCTTACCAGAGTTTTAGATCACGCTGAAAATTGGACTAGTGAGGTTTCAAGGGTTGCCGCATCACGTGAACTATTCAGATTATGTGCCCATGACATGTGTGTAAAGGCGTGCATGGGTGCTCACCTAAGCTGTTGCACAGGTGAGCTTTCCTCTCCCTTTATATATATATATATATATATATATATATATATATATATATATATATATATATATATATATATATATATATATGCATGCTTTCCTACGCACCTACACACGTGCGAACCTTTCCACATGTGTCATGGGTGTTGAATCCGAACGGTCCATAAGATGCGGAATCCCATGAAACCTTAGAGGATAAATTTCCACCCTGATCTAAGATTTTGGTGGGCCATAGTAAAGAGAAATTCAAATCAAGGGAAGAAACCGATTGAATTTTTATGGCCCAACAAAGTTTTGGTTTAAAGAAAAAATTGGCACCAGGAGGTTTCATGAGATTCTGCTTCATGTGGACCATTTAGAATTTTGAGAATCATCAAATATGATGAGTTTTTAAAAAAGTTCGGAGGTAGCCAGTGAGAACCGGTTCGCACGTGAGCATTCTGCTATATATATATATATATATATATATATATGATTACTTTAGGATCGTCCTGTCATTATGATTTTTGGTCCATGGCCCATCGTTCACTATTAGGAGGGAACGTATTAAAGTAAATATGATATAATAAAGTGTCATCAGCATGCATGCGGAAACCATGCATTCAGGCCGGCTGACGGTCTTGCTAAGCTGGGAAGTAAACAGCAAACTGTTAGGCTTTTACAAAGTTTGCCCTCTCTCCCTCGTTTCATTAGGGGCCAGATTCTCATGAGATAGAACGGGGTTGGGTGCGCTTCGTTTCGGTTAACTGAAGGTTGAATTCTCCGTTAGCGGTTGCACAGAGGTGCTGGGGGTTTCAGAGGGTGTTCTCGGCTGCTTTCGTGTCTTTTCATTGCTGGTTATATGATAGGTTTTTTATGGGGGACCCGCCCGAATGCATGTAAATTGTGGCGGTTGAATGAAGTAGCATTTTTCAAAAAAAAAAAAAAAAAGCATGCATGCGGAAAGAATCCGGTTCCTCTGCTTTCCTGCATTGTCATCGGTCCACATTAGCGTTGATATTGTCAACACTGCTGTATTAAATGCAATGTCTTGATGTGGTCTAATTAGATTGCAACAAGCAGGATAGGATCCAAATCCATGTAGAGATGGTTTAAAACTCAAAATGGCTAAACAAAATAATAATAATAATAATAAACTCAATGCGTGGATTCCAACCCCTTTTCTCTTTTCCAAAAAGTCATCTATGCTTAACGGTAGGGCTGTCAATGGACCTGGGCTGGGGCAGGTCTTCGCCCAGATTTTGAACTGTTTTTGGCCGGGCTGTCAAGCTGGCCCTATTCAATTTTTTTTTTTTTTTTTCAGGTCGAGTCCAGCCCACTGATACCCCTAGCTAAGGGTCTTTTTCTTTCAGGTTTCAACAAACATGAGTTTTGACTTGCTTCCCAAAAAGTCACTACGCTAAACTATCAAGTAGTTCATCTTCAATATACATGTATCAAGAAGGAAAACTTGCACTTACATATCTAATCAAATTCTGCGAAGGATCATCACTGAAATAGCGGTTGTTCCTCTTGCCATTAATGACCTCCAGCAATAAGACACCAAAGCTAAAGATATCTGATTTCTCCGAGAAAAGCCCATCCATAGCATACTCTGGAGACATATAACCACTGCATTCAATTTACCTGAGTAAGGTTTCATTGTGATGAGAGAATTTTGGAAGTTACACAGTGCCTGATCAGAATATATTTAGAGTCTGCTTGGGTTCTTAGTATGGTGAACCAAAGATATAATAGGCCCCACCATGGATGGCTCGTGCACCGAAAATTTCCCAGATGGGAAAATTCTAACCTTTCAACTGGTGACCAGAAAGTAATTAATCATTAAAATGGAACAAGATCCTCATCCAACAGAAAGACACCAGAGATTTGACGACTCGAATGGGTGCTTTTGTTCCATAGGCCATCCATGCTGAACCCATCATATCCATATATTTGGACTGCCAAGCCACAGGTCCAACTTTCAAAAACTAAAAATCAAGCAGAGTTGAGATGTCCTGAGTCACTCATTGTTGAATACCTAAAGTTTTGAGTGTTCATCATATGTTTTGAAGTACTTACAAAGTCCCAACAACTCTATTAGTGCTTGCTTGAGTCTGATTTCCACCAAATATCCTTGCCAAACCAAAATCTGAGATTCTAGGGTTCATCTCATCGTCTAGAAGAACATTGCTGGCCTTTAGATCCCTATGAATAATTCGAAGTCTAGAATCTTGATGAAGATAGAGAACCCCACGAGCAATCCCCATGATAATCTTAAACCGCTGTCTCCAACCCAATAACGCTCTCCTCATTTCATCTGCACCAGATTTTAATCTAGTTATAGGAAATTAATGTCATGTCTGTGTGTACATGGGCGTGTTTGTGTTCCATCAGAGTTGAGAAATTACAATCAGGGAAGAGAGTCGTGTAATGATTTTGATGCTTTTTTGTGTAACATTTTTTTCCACATACCTATACACCAAGAGTAGGTTTATAAATCATATTTTGCAGATGACCGATACAGATTCAAATCAATCAAAACTGTTCATACAATGGGCCATCTCTTGTATGAGACATAGCCTAAAGTAGGTTTGATCTAATGTTCCAAACTGTAAGATTGGTTTTGGACTGTAATGATCAGGAGATTCAGTTTGTGTGTTCTGCAGGTGATGACCTCTTAGACATGGCCCACTGATTTGATGTTGCTCTGGATCAATATGCACAAGCACCAATTTGGTATAGAGCTGGAAATTTTGTTTGTAGCTTAACCTCAAGATCATGCCACAATTAATGCATACGCATAAAAGAATCAAACAAAGACGGCTTGTAGTGATATGCAGATTTTGAAGTTCCGCTATCAGTTTTCTGGATTTAGTCAGTGACTGATACAAATCAGGTGGTTCCCTTGTCATCCTTGAATGGAATCCGCCTATTATACAAGTAATTAAATATGAGTAATAAGGTATAAAGAGAGTCGAACCGAAAATAAACCAGTCCAAGCTTTTGTTTCTCATATACTCGTATATCAGCATCTTTTCCTCTCCTTGAGTGCAGCAGCCCATAATCCTAACAAGATTCCTGTGTTGAAGTTTTGCAATCAACAAAACCTCATTTTTGAATTCTTCATTCCCTTGCCCAGAATTCTTAGAAAGCCTTTTCACCGCAATTTCCTGACCGTTCATCAACTTACCCTAATCAAGAAGCACATAAATCCACCCATTCTTAAAATGATCATATAATAGTATTGTGCATGAACTTTCACACATAGCTATCTTTCCTATTTATGTGTCACTTGTGTGGTGTTGCAGGGAAACACCAGCACAATCGATGCAAGCCAAGCAAAATCATAGAAAAAAAAAGAGCTAAAGTAAAACCTAAAAGCTTAAGAGAAAAAACAAGAGACAAGAACAATCATTTACATGGTTGGGCACTATGCTTATATCCACGAGGAAATAACATGGAGTTGTCTTCTTTGCAAGAGAAATCATAGTATACAATACTTACCCCCAACTCTCTCTCTCTCTCTCTCTCTCTCTCTCTCTCTCTCTCTCTCTCTCTCTCTCTATACATGCATGCATGCATACATATATACATAGATACATACAAATATAATATATATATATATCCCTCACCCTCCATGTGTTTTTCCTTTTATAGATAAAACACTGTAGATAACACTTGCCTAAATAGGCGGATAACACTTACCAAGGGGGGAGAGAGAGGGAGAGAGGTTTCTGTGTTCGTGTGTTTTGTATGCCTACGCTGCCTCAATATGTGGGACAACAGAACTGTGAAAATATATGGCAAAAAATGTCGAACAAGGGGGTGGGTGGGTGTAATCAGGCCATTCTGCTCATTTTACAGACCACATCATCAAAATCAATTGGTAGCTGTAGGTCTGATTCAATATACAGGTGATCTTACCAACTTTTGAGAAAGGTGATCTTGATTGTGAGGCAAACTTCCTCCATAGCTCAGATGTTTTACAAAAGTCACCCATTGGCAAAAAGCCTATATGTGATCATTTCTTTTTTATAATTTGCAAAACCAGACATTACCTTATATACAGGGCCAAACCCGCCCTCACCAAGCTTATTTTCACTAGAGAAGTTATTGGTAGCTACCGCTACAACACGGAAGTCAACTAATGGCAATTCTGATCCCTTTGTATTTTCTTCAAGCTCATTTTCATTGTAAAAGATTTCATGATTTCTTCCATATCTTCTTCTACCTTGATTTTGCATGGTAAAAAACAGAAAAATATTAGATTCAAAGTGATAAGAATTTGCTAACACTCAATCAAATATGGTCATTTGTACCTTTTCCTTTTGTCTTCCACCACAGGAAACAACCACAAAAAGCAAAGAGAATCATCCCCAAAATGACTGTTATTATCAGTATCAACCGCTTCTTCTTGTCAAGTAAGCGTTTGGAGTCTGTAAAAAGGAAATCATGCACATTAGTAAAGGAAAACGATGAGGTGTTGGGATGGCCTGTTGATTTAGGATGGGCTGAGGATGACTCAATGGATGCCCAGTATTGCATTAATTCGGGCTAGAGGGGCCCCGATTGGGCAAAAAGGACGTAAACTCGCACAATAGCTTCCAACGGTCATAACTATGCGAACGGTTACTCGTTTTGTGTGTACAATATACAGTTACAAAGCAATTAACGGGCTCCACACCCTGGTCAAGAGCTTCTCAAAATTAAAACAATTTCTCAAGGTTTGTTGGCGTTTAAACAACTTCTCAAAATTCAAACATTTTTAGGAGTTAAATTAGATTTTTTTGATTAAAATTGACTATTTTTAGTAAGTTTTGTCTTTGCTATTCTTAGGGTTTAACACCCCTATTATGATGTTCAATATTTGTTTTAGTCATCCAAACGTTATATGTGATGTTTAGTACGATTAGACATCTAGTAACTATTTTTTTTTATAATTAATTTTGATATTTCAGAATAGTTTCTATTAATTAAACTCCAATTAGAGGACTTCTTTTGGTTATATGAGGTTACCAGAACACTTTACTTTCATCTATAATAACAATTTTACTTCTAGTTTTGTAGAGATCTTTCTCTCATGGATTCAAGGACTATTCTTGAGAAGGAAACAACTACTCTTTTCTTTATCTGCACACTTGTTGTGTTATATATGTTGTATCAGGCGAGGCCCAACATGTGGAGACCTCTTGATAATCCGCAATTGTATGCTCTTGTTTAGATGTGGAGCCACATCTGGACAGGACCGCTCAACTAGTCGAGTGCCCTACTCAACTGATTGAGGAGCCCACTTGACCAATCGAGGGCTGGCTCGACCCAAAGTCCAGCGAGCAACAATTTTTTGGGTCCGAGGTGCTCGACCAGTTAAGGGTCCGTTCGACCAGTCGAGCAGCCTGCTCAACCAGTCGAGGTTACGGAGATTCGTTTTCAGATCTTGCACGGACTGCGGATTTTTGAGACGTTTCGCAAGAGGTGCGAAATTGAAGTTATCTAAACTATAAATAGGGGTCCCTAGGGCTTTTCTAGGGTTATGCGAGTTATTCTAAAGTGTGAGCAAAGGGTTTTCTCTATACGTTCAAGGGAAAAGATTAGTATATTGCTTGTAATCTCATTTTCTTCATAGTGAAAGTTTGAACCCATGATTTTTTACCCTTATTTTGGGTTTTTTCACGTATATCTTGTCTTGTAGTTTGTTTGGTATGCTTGGATTCTACTTCTAAATTATATTTCTTTCTGTTTATCATTTGTGGGTGAGACTGGAGATTGAATCTTAGTTCACTGCGTTATTGGCGTGCTGCGCAACAACTGGTATCAGAGCTAGTGGTTTAATTCTATTAGGAGTGATGACGGAAGAAGGGAAGACTAGAACTGACAAGTTTGATGCTTCAAACTTTGCCTTCTGGAAGATGCAGATGGAGGATTATCTGTATCAGAAGGACCTCTATAATCCTCTAGGAGGAAAAGAGAAGAAACTAGAAAAGATGACAGATGATGAATGGTCTTTATTGGATCAGAAGGCTTTAGGAACGATTCGACTCTCTTTGATCTAAGTATGTCGCTTTCAATATATCCAAGGTAAAGACCACAAAAGAATTAACTGAAGTTCTAACTACGATGTATGAAAACCTTCAGCATCCAATAAGGTTCATCTTATGAAACATCTATTTAACATGAAAATGTTAAATGGTGGGAGCATGGCTGAGCATCTAAATCAGTTCAATACAGTCATGAGCCAGTTGAAATTTAACGTGTATATTTTGGAAACAAAGTCAGTGGAGGTCAGATTGGCCCAGTGGTGTGCTGCCATTGCCTCTGGTTCGGCTAATTCCGTACTGCATAGGCTGGCTCTGGCTATAATCTTATGGAGCATTTGGAAGTGCAGGAATGCAACAATCTTTGATGGGATTTCCCCTTCGGCCGCCTCGGTGATTGTTAGAGGTAATTGGTGGCTAACTATCCTCATCGGCGACCTCAGTGTGGAGTCTACAGCTGGTATGCATGGTAGTCAGTTTCGGCCATCGGTTGCTGCTAGAGCCTCTGTTAGGACTAGTTCGGTTGCTCCCTTTGCTAGTTTAGGGAGGTCGATTCAGGGATTATACTGCCCGCCCATGGTGGTCAGATGGACTAAGCCACAATCAGGTTGGGTGAAGCTCAATGTGGATGACTCATCCCTTGCTAGTCCCGGTATCTTAGGAGGGGGTAGCTTCTGTAGATATGATGAAGGAAATTTCCATTTTGCGTTTTCCGTTGGGTATGGGGGGGGATCTAATGTAAACGCGGAGCTTAGATTCATTTTTTATGGTATGGAACTCTGTATACGCCGAAGCTTTACGAATGTGATTATAGAATCAGATTCGCAACTTGTGGTCAATTTTCTGTCAGGCTCCGTTGAACCGGGTTGGAAATGAGGGTATTGGATCCGGAGGATAGACCACATTAGGCGAGGTGGCAATTTCAAGCTCCAACATATTTTCAGAGAAGGGAACACCGTGGCTGACCAGATGGCTCGGACGGGAAGTTTAGCACTGGGTCGTACAGTCTTCTTGCAGTAAGGAAACCTCCCGGACATAGTGAGAGGTATGCTCTTCCTAGACAAGGCTGGGCTCGGCTCCATCAGGGATGCTCGTCGAGATGAGAGAAGTCGAAGATAAGTCTATGTTTCCCCCTTTCCTTTTGTACAGAGTTTATTTCTCTTTACTGTTCCTACGATAGGAGTCCTCTGGGTTCTTTTCCTCCTGGGGGGCCCCGAATGTAATTGGCCTCGCATATATGGATTGCTCCTTTATATATATATATATATATATATATATATATATATATATATATAAAGTTGTTGAGACAAAAAAAAAAAAAAAAAAAAAAAAAAGATTTGGTAATATACTGTTCATGCCTACACTTGAAATCATGGGTAATATACACTTCCCTAATAGTGTAAATGAAGTGAAGAATCTTGTTTCAATAAAAAAATATAAAAAATAAAAAATAAAAAATGAGCCAGTTGGAATCTGTTGGAATTGTTTTTGAGGACAAGGTCAGGGCGTTATTGATCTTGTCTAATTTTCCAGACAGTTGGGATCGTTTGGTGATTGCTATGAGCAATTCTTCAGGGTCGACAAAACTGAAATTTGATGATATGGCCGGTCTAATTATCAGCGAAGAATCTAAAAGAAAGGCATCAGAAGTTTCAGAGGATTTACGGAATGCTCTAAACATTGAAGGAAGATGAAGATCGCTGAACAAATGATGCAATAAATACAAACGTTCTAAGTCGAGAAAGAAGTCCAAGAGACCGAAAGAAAAAGATGGGTGTTGGCATTGCAACAAGAAAGGACACATGAAATGTGATTACAGGGCGCTTAAGAAATAAGAAGGAATCTCTCAAAGTGGGAAGGATTCAGTGAATTTATCTGAGGAGAGTGACACAAAGGCGTTAATCTTGTCTCTTGATGCGATGAATGAGTCTTGGGTCATAAACTTGGGTGCTTCATTTCATGCCACTTCATGTAAGGAAGTTTTGCGTGATTATATGTTAGGTGACTTCGAGAGAGTCTACCTAGGTGATGATGGGCCGTGCAGTATTGTTGGAAAGGGAGATGTTGATGTAAATCAGAAAGATGAAACGACTTTAAAATTGAAGGATGTTAGACATGTACCAAGTTTGAAATGGAATTTAATCTCAGTGGGGCTGTTGGACAATACCGGATACGTGATGACATTCACTAGTGATTTCTGGACGATCACAAAAGGTGCCTTGGTGATATCTCGAGGCAAGAAGGAACGCACTTTATACGTGACTTAAGGATCGTATAGTTCACTCGCAATTGCATCAGTTGGAGTAAATAGGTAATTATGACATCAGAGGTTGGGACTGAGTGAGAAATGGATGAAAGTACTATTGTCAAAAGGTAAAATATAAGATCTAAAGTCTATTGACTTGGAAATTTATGAGGACTGCGTTTATAGCAAGCAGAAGAGTCAAGCTACAAGAGGGTATGTTTCCTCTTATAGAGTTTTTTGTCCATATTCTGTCACATGATAGGTGGCTGCAATTTTTTACTGGGACCACCCGAATGGGTGTAAATTTCGAATAATCAATGCAATCCATGGCTATCGCCATTTCTTTTTAAAAAAAAAGTTTCAAGAAAACAAGACGCGCTCTAAAGACACATCTGTTGGAGCTTGTACACACTGATGTGCGGGGACTGGCATAGGTATTATCTCTTGGTGGCTCACATTATTTTATTTCTTTTATTGATGATATTAGTAAAAAACTGTGAGTCTATTTCTTAAAGCATAAATTTGATATATTTGATGCATTTAAAAAGTGAAAAGTAATGGTAGAAAATGAGATAGGTAAAACAGTAAAATGTCTCAGATCAGATAATGGGGGAGAATACTGTGATAAGAGATTCAAGGAGTATTGTACAGAAAATTGAATTAAACATAAGAAAACGATTCCATGAACACTGCAGCAGAACGGTGTGGTTGAGCGTATTAGCAGGACCATCCTTAAGCAGGGTTGCCCAAGACGGTGTGGTTGAGGTTACATGCAGGGTTGCCCAAGATGTTTTGGGCAGATGCTGTGAATACTGCTACATATTTCATCAATAGAAGTCACTCAGCACCATTGGATGGTGGACTATTAGAAGAAACATGGACTGAGAAGGAAGTGAACCTTACACATCTCAGAGTGTTCGGTTACACTTCATATGTTCACATTGATGCAAAGCATAGAAACAATCTGGATGGAAAGTCCAGGAGGTGCACGTTTATAGGTTACGGGCAGCATAATTTTTGCTACAGGTTTTGGGATATTTAAAACAGGAAGATCATCATAAGCAAAGATGTAATCTTCAATGAAAAAGTGATGCATAAAGATTGTGCGCAGCAAAACAAGGACGAGGAGAAAGAATTCGTAGAGTTGGAAGAGTTACTGGACACGGGTCTTACAGTGCCACAGGATGATCATGTATGAGAGCGTTATGAGGCAGAGCCACAGACGTCGGTTGTGAAGAGGTCTACACGGGAGAGGAGATCCACGGTCTGATACTGACCCTCCTTACATTATCTACTGCTGACAGATAATGGTGAACCAGAGTGTTTTGAAGAGGCATTACAGTCAAATACACGGGTTAAGTGGGAGCAAACCATGGATGATGAGATGGAATCTCTTAAGTCTAATCGTACATAAGAGCTAGTCACTCTACTTAAGGGTAAGAAAGCTGTTCATAACAAGTGAGTTTACAGACTGAAAGATGAGTACGATGGTTCAAAAAGGTACAAGGCTAGATTGGTTGTGAAAGGTTTCCAACAAAAGGCAGGTATCGACTTCACTGAAATATTTTCACCAGTGGTGAAAATATATACGATTCGTATGGTCTTGAGTATAGTGGCCACAGAGGACTTACACTAAAGAAACTAGATATTAAGACAGTCTTTCTTCATAAGGACCTTAATGAAGAGATATATATGCATCAGCTGATAGGATACGTGGCACTAGGAAAGAAGAACAAGGTATGTAGACTGAAGAAGAGTCTATATGGCCTGAAGCAGGCCCCGAGGCAGTGGTACAAGAATTCGACAGTTTCATATCGAGAAACGATTTTAGGAGATGTCATGCAGACCACTGTTGCTATTTGAAGAATTTTGATACGTCGTACATCATCCTTCTTTTCTACGTTTATAATATGCTTGTGACCGGTTCAAGCATGAAGGACATCTCAAATCTCAAAAGACAACTGTCTAGAAAATTTGCCATGAAGGATTTAGGAGTTGTAAAATAAATCTTAGGCATGAGGATAAAGCGTGACAAAAAAAATAAGAAACTGGTTCTGTTACAGGCAGAGTACATAGCCAAGGTACTTGATCGATTCAATATGGGAGGTGTTAAGCCGGTTAGCACTTTATTAGCCAACCACTTCAAGATTTCTAAGGAGAAAGGTGCAAAGACATGGGAGGAATGAGACTACATGGCTAAAGTCCCATATGTGAAAGCTATTGGGAGTCTCATGTATGCTATGGTGAGCACGAGGCCAGACATTGCTTATGTAACGAGAGTTGTTAATAGGTTCATGAACAACCCCAGGAAAGAACATTGAGAAGTTATGAAGTGGATCCTTAGATACCTAGTAGGTACTGTGGATATAGGGCTGTGCTATGGTAGATCAAAAATTAAGCTACAAGGTTATGTAAATTCATATATATTTAACAAGAGATATCGACAGAAGAAGAAACACTACAGGTTATGTCTTTATTCTAAGCAGTGCTGCAGTAAGTTGTATCTCTCAGTTACAGAAGATAGTATCTATCAGTACAACAGAAGTAAAATATGTTGCAGTTACAGAAGCGTGTAAGGAAATGGTGTGGATGTAAGGTTTCATGGAAGAGTTGGGTAAGAAGCAAGTAGATTGCAAGTTGTACAGTGACAGTCAGAGTGCAATACACTTGAATAAGAATCTAACCTTTTATTCAAGGACCAAGTATATTGACATCAGATATCACTTCATACGTTCGTTATTAGAAGATGAATCAATTGCTCTAGAGAAAATTCATACAAGTGAGAATCCTATGGATATGCTGACCAAGACAATCACACGGGAGAAGTTGAAGCTCTGTTCAGTTTTGATTAGTCTTCAGGCTTGAAGACGTAAAGGTGGTGCACTCCGAATGTATAAGATGAAGGTTTATGGTGATGTGTCTCCAAGTGAAAAATTATTGAGATGTGGAGCCACATCTGGACAGGGTCGCTCGACCATTCGAGTAATGTGCTCGACCAGTCGAGTAGCCCACTTGACCAGTCGAGGGCTGACTCAACTCAAAGTCCAGCGAGCAACAGTTTTTTGGGTCCAAGGTGCTTGACCGGTTGAGGCTCATGCTCGACCGGTTGAGGGTCCGCTCGACTAGTAGAGGTTACGCAGATTCGTTTCCGGATCTTGCACGGACTGCAGATTTTTGAGACGGTTTCGCAAGAGGTGCGAAAGTAAAGTTGCCTAAACTATAAATAAGGGTCCTCAGGTCTTTTCTAGGGTTATGAGAGTTATTCTAAAGTGTGGGTAAAAGCGTTTTCTCTATACATCCAAGGGAAAAAGTTAGTATATTGCTTGTAATCTTGTTTTCTTCATAGTGGAAGTTTGCGCCCATGGTTTTTTTTACCCTTGTTTGAGGTTTTTCCACATATATCTTGTCTTGTAGTTTGTTTGGTATGTTTTGATTCTACTTCTAGATTATATTTGTTTCTGTTTATCGTTTGTGGGTAAGACCGGAGATTGAATCTCGGTTTATTTAGTTATTGGCGTGCTGCGCAACAGCTCTTTGTTCATATATACGAAAGTTTTCCTATATATATATATATATATATATATATATATATATATATATATATATATATATATATATATATATATAAATAAACAAATAACAAATAACAAAAAACACAGTATCAGAGATGCTATGCCAGTTGGTATAAAGAACATGGGGCATAAAGTGGTGTAGACAAGTTGTAGCTGAATATGGATAAGCATCATGCTATATGTATAATCAGATGGATTAAGAAGGTAATTAGATAAACTAAGATATTGAAGAATTCTTAATTCCATTTTTCGCAAACATCATAAAGAAGAAGTTGTGAGTGTGCCATATGATACTTCAATGATCAGGAAAGTATGATGTTGATTCTACCCGTAAGGTAGAGGACAATATTTATATCTTCTTCCAAGGCGAAAATGAGATCACCATTACCTCGAGGAAAACCAACCCAAAGCTGACAAGTAGAAGGTAAGTCTTTCATATTGATGGGTGGCATAGAGCATGTGGTCAGAACAGTTAAATTATGGCCATTAAAGAGAGAATTGAAGGAGATTATTCCAAAGGATTTCCAGATGGATTATCACCCAACTACTGTAGACATTTCTAGGTTTTAAAGTGATCCAGGAAGGCAATCTTGTGGCTGTAAATTTCGATGATCAAAGGAACCCATGGCTATCGCCATTTATTATTATTATTATTATTATTATTTTAAAGGAAGGCAATCTAGTAATGGTTTGCTTAAGCAAGGAGTGATTGCCAATAGAAGCATACAAGCGGATGAATTAGCCCGTGTTTTATTGTATGGGAGCTCTGGATGGGGCACAACACGTCCAGATTTGATGGCAAGAGGGTGTCAGCTGGTCTTATTATCTCAATGTGGATGGATCGTCCAAGGGCAACCCGGGTCTAGGTGGATGTGGGGGGTATATATGTGTAGAACATTGTCTCGAAGGATGATCTTTGCCTTCACCAATTACTATGGGGAGGTTTTAAAAAATGCGGCAGAGATCCGTGCTCTAGTGGACGGGTTAGCGAGAAGCGTCTGAGCAATGTCGTCATCGAAAGCGCCTCAAGCTTGGTAGCGAACTTGCTGAACTCGGGGGCTACCCCACCATGGGGAATTTGATATTAGTGGATTATAGCACGCGATACTCTCAGGAAGGCAAATTTTGCATGTCTTGCGGGAATCTAACTTTGTAGCTATGGGTTAACTAAGTTTTTTTTTTTTTTTTTGAAAAGGAGTTTTAACATTGTATTGCATCATCAAACAGAGCTCTTACACACTACAATTCCACTTAATTGGCATGCAGTTCCCAAAACAATTTCATCTTCTTCGACAAATCAGATCTTCCCCGTGGTAACTGAGGGTTGTTTTGCTTTATGATTTGGGCCTGGGCTCGATTAAAATGGCTTAATGGTTGCAGATTCTTCTCTTCCAAGTGAGGAGTTGAAAATTCAGGTAATGTGTATCAGTGAAGTTATTTTTGGGCAGGTGGGAGGCTGGTGAAGCTGCAAGTGTTTGTTGTTATGATGTTCTTTGGGGTTGCTCCTTTAACTTTTGTTTGGAGAAGAAGGTGGTGCCTGGAACTATTGTCATCCTGTCTTAGGTTGCTGTTGGATGATGATGATACTAGGAGCATCAGATTTATGTCGGGTTTGAATGTGCTAGGTGTGGTGTTGTAGCTAACCAACAGGCATTTTATTGTTATTTCTGTATGCTTGTTGCGGACAACTGTGGAGGGGAGTTTCATCCGGAAATGCCCCTGCCCTTTCCTCCTCACTTGGCTTGGTGTTTGGATGTTCTGGAAGTGGAATACGAATTTGTATTTGTTCAGACCCAGCCAGTCCATTTTAGCTGGAACCTGTGGCAACTCCTGCCTTGTTTTTGGTGAGGATGGAAGTAGGACTCGCCCCGCTGAATTTTAGTTGTTGGTAGTATTAGAGCCTCGAAAGAGGTTCCTTGTAGACTGCTGGAATTTCATCGTTGATGATTTATTTGGGGAGGAAATGGTGGTAGTGACGAAGTCTCGGTGGAGGGAAAGTTCCAAAGCTGTTCAGTCAACGATGGTGGTGGCCGATGCTTCCTCTTCTTCCTTCTTTCACCCATCTTGGAGCAGCTGGGGCTTTCTTCTTGTTTGGGTCTTATTTCTATTTTTTTTTTTTTTTTTTTTTCAAATCCGATGGTGTCAATATGGGTAGTTGTCCACATGATAGGTGTGGCCTGTAATTGTGTAGGGCCCACCTGAAATTCTTCGTTTCCCTAATTTCCAATATTCAACAAAGATACAGGTGGTGTATTCTCACCTTTATTGAAAAAAAAATAATAATAATAAAGAAAGAAAAGAAACACAATGGGCTGAGAGAGGTGATCATGCGTGACTGGGGAAGATAGTAACTCCCTGTTTGAGGCTGTCACTCTGCAATCCCTGAGTTTAAAATGAGGCAATTCTAGGAACGAAGAGAGGATTAAAATCATTAGATGGTGTAGACTGGAGTGGGGGTAGCTTAAATTGAATGTTGATGACTTCTCAAGAGGAAACCCGGGTGATGGTGGAGGAGGGGGTTTGCAGAGATCATCTCGGGGCGCTCTTTTTGCTTTTCTCAATTTTTTTAAACGGCTTTCTAATACGATTGCAGAAACACGTGTGCTGTCAGATGGCTAGGAGATGTGTCATAATCTAAGGTTGTTCAACAACATCGTGGAGACTGACTCTTGTGTTACAGCGGACGCAGTGTATAATTCCTTAGGCCCAAGCCCTTCGAACATCTTGTATTGATTGAGAAGTATTTGAGGAACGTGGTTATCCCTTAACCTCAAGATATCTCATAGCTTAGATGAAGGCAACGCAGTTGTGTATGGGCTAGCAAGGATGGCCAGCGGCCAATGTCTCAACAGGCTCTACGGGAGTTGAGCGGACCTACCAAGGTTAATAAGTGGTTCAATAGCCTTAGAATGCAGGGGTAGTGGTTGTTAGGGAAAAAAGGCCTGCCTGATGCGGCCCCTTTGGTTGCGCACGGGAAATTCCCATAATGAAAGTTGTAGGGATTCCCACACTATCCCTCTTTTATCCGTTTCTGGAGCCTTTTGGATTCTTAGTGAGTTGTGTATTTTGGGCATATTTACTTTTTAGGTTGTACAGGGATTGGGCTTCGTTCTTCATGGGCTCATTTTTTTTTTCTTGTTTTTTTTTTCAAAAAAGGAGAAATTTTTATTGATAATTGTTCTTTATATTGCTTGACCTTCGGGAGCCCCACGGACAAAAACAGGGGCACCTATCGATTAGGCAGCCACATAAGAACACAAAAGAAAAGAAGGAAAAACTGTACAACTAGAGATGGTTACTTTTAATAGAACCTAACCCAACTTTGTCTAGGAACGGAAGGCCAAGACTTGGGGAGGGAGATCCCCAGCATGGTCTATAGCAATTGCTTTCTGCTCTTTACTGCCCTCCGTTGCCATGCCGTCAGCCAGGCCGTTCCCTTCCCCTTTGGATAAGCGAATTCACAAAGGAAGCAAAATGGCCCAACTTTTTTATTCCGGTGACCCATGGTAAACATTGCCAAGGCGTGTTGGAATTCCCAATTTTCATGGGTTCGTATAATACGTGGACCCAATCTTTTTATGCCCCATATGTTTGTAAAACCTTTTTTGAAAATCAAAGTTTCGGGGGTGAGATCCCACCTTTTAGAGAGAGAGAGAGAGAAGCTTTTCTTAAAAAAAAAATAAAAATGAAAATATAAAATATAAAAAAAAATTTTAAAAAAAAATAGAGCAAGTTTCCTAATTAGCCGTCCTGAAATCTTTTGTAGTGGGGCATCGAGTTCTAGAAATAGTTGCATCAAGTCATCGAGTTTTAGAACTATGATTCGCATAACATGAATAGAGAAAGGTCCCGCAAAAGTGTAT
This sequence comes from Magnolia kwangsiensis, assembly GCA_037074715.1. Classification (NCBI taxonomy): domain Eukaryota; kingdom Viridiplantae; phylum Streptophyta; class Magnoliopsida; order Magnoliales; family Magnoliaceae; genus Magnolia; species Magnolia kwangsiensis. The sequence continues at coordinate 29,786,749 of CM073584.1, read as the reverse complement.
TAAACAATATCACATACCTAGCTCAGAAGCAACCACACGTACGTAGATATCCTGCCCTCCATCAGAATACACCTGAAGATCCATTATATCTCCACCCCACATCATACACCCACTCCCACCTCCATTAATATCAGCACTAGAATAGGCCGTGCAAGAACAATTCTTCAAACACTCATCTTCACACTCCTTCAGGCTAGCACCTGTATTAACTCGAGCTTGCAGAGTATCAGGCAACTTCGCATGTTGCAACTTGAAGAAGCCATCTCCTTTCTCACACTCCAATGGTCTTCTCCTCACACACCCATCCGACCCATCTCTCAAATTCCAGTCCTGAGGTGACCTGGGTTCGAACCCATGCAAACACTCGCACGATGGTGCATGATTCACGTTGCAGCTAGCGTACGTGCCACATTCACCATATCCATCACAACGTTCCCCCGGAACGGCCCAGAATGCATTCCATTGATGGTGCTTATCTGACCACGTCAGTCGTTGGAATTCACCCGATCTGTTCAACACCATCCTTGAGATGACTGACGCATTGTAGATACTGTAAGTTAAGTAAGTCTCGTGTTCATTGCTAACATAGCTGAAATTGAATATGGAGTGTAGATGCATCTCTCGCACGCCGCTGGACCGCTGTCCGTTCCATGGCCCACTTCGCCAAACCCGTTCCGATCCCTTCCATAGAATGTACTGGGGCAAGCCTCGTAAATCAAGCCGAAATGAGAATTCCCCTCGTGCCGGATCATTGGGGGACTTCCATGATATTAGGTACCGGTCTAGGCTAGTTCTCTTGTCCACACCGAGTCTCATACCTGGTAACACTGTGTCCGTCGGATGATCAAAGCTCTCCCACAATACCCTTCCCCCATTATCACTTAACACTAAATTACCTGAATCCAATAGCCTTGCACTCGAATAATTTGTGACATCCGTATCATTCATCGCCGACCACAGAGTGCGACGCCTTGCATCCAAGAGTACTAGATTACCATTAACAATTGTAAGTACACCGGAGGAATTTGTAAGTGCGTTTTCTCTGTTGGCGACCCACACGACCGTTTGCTCTGAGATGTGGTTGTACCATATCCCTACGTAACGGTTCCTCGAGTTGTCGGGGCTGAAGAACCCTAATATGAACTTCTCGCTGGCCGAAACTAGGGTTTCACCATCATTGATAGTGTGAGTTGGAATTATGGTGTCGATTGGGGTGCAAAATCGGAAGAGAAAGAAGGAAATGAGTAATGGATGTGAAAAGCGGAGAGGAAAAGCCATGTACAAAATGCTTCGTTTCCCATGGTGTTGTCAAATGTATCAGTTTTTGGTTAAATGGTATTCCTTGTTTGGTGGAATATTTACACCATTGCCCTATGTGAAGTTACACGTGTGGAAACTTGACAATCATGTTACAGATTAGAACTGCTCATCTATGTAGTTCGAGAGGCAGGAGAAATTAGGATGGGCGAACCGTTTTTGCTTTTCACCGACCATCAGGGTACCTTTTGAAAGTGGAATTACCTTAAATACCTCAATTTGAAATTTTTTGGAACCAAATTAGTTCCTATGCATAACTATGATAGGCTTCTTCATATTATTAGAATACGTACAAAAATAATAATCTACTAAAAATGTTGATTCTCGACAACATGATGGATGAAAAAACTAGACACTGAGATTTTAATATTTGGTGAACTAAGATTTTGGAAAGATAAAATCTATATTAGCCTCTCATGTTATGGTGGCAATGAGGTATACTGAATTACCACGCTTTTTCCAATTAAAAATCCTAATCTACACCCTTCAACAGCTACATCTAGTGTGGGTCCCTTGATGTTATTATCCTCTCTAGCGGATAGCATTGCAGCTAATGCACGAGTGGACCATACATGATTCGTATAAATTTCCAACCGCTTCTCATCAATCATTAATCTGATCATGCTTAATCAGGCTTGTTTGATCAGGCACGTGCATAAGATCAAATATAACTACTTGAATCATGATGCACATTTGTTTACTTTTGAGATCGAATAAATTTATGTATACAATATTTATTGATTAAAATTTTATTAAAATATTAATACAACAATACATAAATATTTTTTCAAAATTTATTCTTAATAAAATCCAATCTTGCATTACATGGGTAGATACTGTTTGGTTCAGTTTGGCTCTGGGGTGAAATCAGAACTAAATCATTCCTAACAGTTCCAATAAAACTAGAACTAGAACTGGACTGTTTGCACCCTAGAACCGAATTGGAACCGGATCGTAAAAAACCGGTTCAGCTCGGTTCACCGCCCTTTGGTGTTCCCAAAATGATTTTGCTGCCAATGTTTACGAGTGTTGTGATCCATTTGATTGAATGATCTAATTTTTTATATTTAAAAAATAAAATAGAATTTAAATGTTTATTGACAAAGGGGTTTAGTTACAGGTTCAGTTTTATGGTCAGGTTATGTAGATCGAGAAGTGAACCAAATTAACCAGTCTTTTTTTCTTCTTTTTTTCATAACTAGAATGAAACCGGTGCACTTCAGATCCGGACCAAACTTGTGCGGTCTGGTCGGTTCCAGTCCAATTTACCGGTTTGATGTGCACCCCTATTGCAGGTGTGGAGAAAAGCAAAAATCTACCTGCGTGAGTGCACTTTGTCAAAAACTTGCCGCCCGCGCTTGCCAATGTGGCAAACAGTTGTAATATCTGACCTTCTCATCAAGCCAGACCCACCTAACAGATGTCCTGAGTAAAAATGGACTCGCAGGAGTTGGTCATGACCCTCCATTGTGAGCGGCAAAGGACCGGCCATCCGGATTACCAAACCATAGCCCTTTTGTACAAGGAATTCAACGATACACAGGCACCTGAAATGGTACACAGGGCATATATTAACTCAATTTAAATGGGCTAAATTTGTGGAACACGCTATCTCTAATGGGCGTTTGGATCGTAAGTTAAGTTGCTTATGCCTTAAGTAACTTGTGTTGGTTTCTTTCGTATGATAGGAGGCCTCCGCCCTTTTTGTATTGGAGGCACAGCTCGAATCTGAATTGCATGTCAGTTGTAAATATCTATGTTTATCAATGAAATCTGGCAAGTTTTACATATATCTTATCGTTGTTTCTACTTACTAAACTGAAGTAATTTGGTAACTTTTACAAGTATTAAAACTAACTTATTTGGTGGTATCCAACCAGGCCCTAAATTTAAATCTAAAACTCAGATTTTTCCGGCAATCCTAACTTTTAATCGTGGACCGTTGTTTTTTGAAGTCAGATTAATGGATATTTTCATTATAAACTGTTCAATAAATGTTCAACGATATAATAATTATAAAATGGTATTAAAGTAATTTTGTATTCATGATACATCCGGACAGGTAAAAATAGTTTAAATTACTTGCATGATGCGTGTGCAAATTCTCAATGAACTTGTGTGGCCCTAAGAATTTTTTAATGGTGGGCACTCAATCACCACTATTTCACCTGGTGTCGTCCATCTCATATTTGGATCTACTTCATTTTTGGGCTCAGTTTTATACAACATGCCTAAAAATGAGCTGTAAATCTGAATGGACGGATGGATATAAAAAATATGTATCATGATGGCCCACGGATTTTTCAGAACGAGGTTAGTACTCGAGGGGTTACTACGAAATCTGAATCCTGACAAGGCTACTGTCCACCTCGACCACGGGTCCTACTCTGTGGAGGAATCCACCGCTGCCACGGGTCCTATTCAATTGTGACAGGTGGGGCCCAATGGTTGGATAATTCATACCATCCTATTCAATTGTGACAGGTAGTTCCAATGGTTGGATAATTCATACCATTAGCATGCTAAGCACTGCTTTAAGCTAGCTATGTGCCGTGTAGCATGTAGCATATGCCACGCATATATCTTAGTCTTAACGCCGTGTCAGTCTTCTTTTTAACACACACAGCCGCATCACATCTGCTTGATCTCTTGATCTCAATGTTGAGACATAGCATGTCAACCAATAAGTTATAGATCCGGCCACGTATCTCATGAAAATAGCTTCAGTCGTCTATAAACTTACATATGTTGCATGCTATATAGTTTATAGTACTCATTGTATAGTTTATACTGCAAGTTATTTTTCATTAAAATGAAATAATTTATATTTTTAATAATTTATTATATTATTTTATTTTTCAATAAAAAAATAATTTATCATTTCAACAATTTTCTTTATTTTTATAGTTAATTTTTATCTGCTTTTCCTGTTATTTATATTGTGTTTGGTTGCATCAGATGTTATAAAATTTCAATATTAGTTTGTTTAATTTGGTACAAATTATTATAAAATTTCATAATATTTGATGTAATTGACCATAACCTTAATTAAAAAATTAAAATTAATGTGTACCTTACACCAGACGCTATGTAGTTAATGCCTCAAATTTCATAGCATAAGACGCTACTCTATGCATTATTCACCAGTCAAGTCACTGATGTTGAGTCCCACTATTGATTGACCCAAAATTCTATGACTACACGTTATTTACCAGTCAAGTCATTGATGCTGGCTCCTACTATTGATTGACCCAAAATTTTATGGCTTTCACATTATAACAACCAAAATTAGGACTTTTATGCATTGATGTGGACTGTCATTGAATTCGAAACTCTTTTCAAAGATACCGAACAATCTCTCTGGTGACTTTTGGTTTTTTTCCATAAAGGTGGGAGCCCACCACCAATAATTTTATTACCAGTACGAAAATATCCTCACAAACATTCAACATAGAAAAGAAAACATAGTGCAACTCATCATTTGCCCTTACATTCGTTCTATCATTTGCCCTTATTTACAGCCCACATGAGTTGCGGAACAGCTGATTTTTCGTCCTAACTCTTCATCGGGGGAAGATGAAGCATCAGGACTGCTTATAGACAACATGGTGGCCATGCCCTCCCAACCTGTCTCCTGTGCTATGGGACACAGCTGATGGATCCTGCCGTGAATGGGAGCGGATTACATGTGGCCCTGGCCTCACCAAGTTCGTGCAGTCCTTACTGTGGGCGCCACCTTGATTATGTAATCTATATTCACACCGTTCATCGGTTTTATCAGATCATTTTAGGGCATGAGCCCAAAATGGTAGAAGATCCAATTCTCAAGTGGGCATACAATGGAAAACAGTGCTAATTTCACCTCCTACCATCAAAAAAAATTGATAGGACCATTGTAAGGTTTCTGTAATGTTCATCTGTCATCTAGACTTTTTTTTTTTTTTTTTCTGTTTCCCTTTAGCCAACGTCGATCCCTCAATCGTGAAGGTGGGATGATGAAGCTCAGTAACACCTAGGAAAGCTTAAGGTTGGCATCAATCATCTAGCCTGTTGATAAGGTCGCATAAACCTTGATAAAGAGATAAAACAAATATCAGCTTGTTCCACAAAATTCTGTGGCCATTAATGGTCAATCCCCCCTTTTCGTATGTTAATATCCAGGTGAGAATTGGATCTGCTTCCTTTTTGGGCTCGTGGCCAAAAACGGATGGATGGTGTGGATATAGAATATGTACATCAAAATGAGCCCCACGTTAAAGGATGCAGAGTCTTGAGTGAGGCCGGGCCACTCCCAAATCATGTGGCCCCACCTGTTGCCTTTTTACCTTCCAAGTACAATCCAGATAGAAATTGAATAATGCCAAGAGATTTTATAGAACTGCCTAATGATTATAGAATTTACATTTTGGTCTCCTTTCAAAAGGTTTCCACTGAGCTTCCTCAATCCCAATAATTATCAATAGAATACCTTCAATTAGATTTTTATTAACAAGTTTGAGTCAGCTCATGCAAGCAAAGAGATAAGCCCGATGGGGATGTTTATGTGAAATCCACCAAAACCACTAGGCAAATCACTCCCGGTTAGGCTCAAGTACCAAAAAATCGGCTCTATCCGTGATTTAGATGGGCCGATTCGAAATAATGTACACGAAACATTCACCCTCCAAAATATTTAAATGTGGTTGTGAGGATACATTTGATACTTTTGGGAGTAAAACAGTCACTTACAAGGCATGACAAGGCTGGAACCTGGAACTATCATCCTAGTATTGCATATTGATGACATGTTAATCGCCAATCATAACATGTTTGAAATCGATGTACCGACGACTCGGTTATCAGGACATTCAAGATAAAAGATATAGGGGCTGCAAAGAGGATTCTCTGCGTATATATTCATTGAGATAGGAAAAGGAGTAGGCTTTGGATGGACAAGGAAAAGTCAGTTAGCATTCCCCACGTTACTCACTTTAAGCTTTCCTAAGAACAATGTTTTAAATCAAATGTGAAAAAGAAGGATATGTCTCATGTGGCATATTTAAATGCTATAGGCAGTTTAATGTATGTTATGGTCTGTATGAGACTGGATATTTCACAGACAATTGGTGTTGTGAGCAGATACATGTCAAATAACAACAAACAACACTAAAAATTGAAGCTGTAAAATGGCTACTTCGATACATTCAAAGTATAAAATACTACATCTTAACTTTTGAGAAGACAAGGGTCAAGTAAGTTGGGTATGTGGATTCAGATTTCGCAGGTAGTATGGATTTTAGAAAGTCGACTTTATGTTTTTCATTTATTCTAGCGGGGAGAGCAACTATTTGCATGTCGAAGCTTCAGCCAGTGGTGGTTCTTTTCACAACCGAAGCTAAGTACATGGTAGTACGGAAGCATTTAAGGAAAGTAGTTGGTTGAGAGAGATGATAAATTAGTTGGGACTTCAACAGAAAGTCGTGCTAGTTAATTCTGATAACGATAGCACTATCAATTTGGATAAAAACTCTATTTATCATTCACGTGTTAAATATATTGATGTTCGTCACCATTTTATCAGACAATTAATTGAGGAAAGAGGCATGACTTTGCAAAAGATTCACACCAATGTGAATCTGGTGGACATGCTCACCAAGGTGCTTCTTGCAGATAAGTTCAAGTTCTGTACGACTTCTCTGAGCTTGGTGAAGGCATAAAATGAGGACATAGTATGCACAAGAAGTGATGATGGAGCTATGATGCAAGACAAAGATGAGAAAAGAAGACATGAAGCTTCACATTTGATGATTGAAGATATGGTGGAGATTGTTGTTTTTGGATGTCTTAAATCTATTCTTAAAATTATTAAAAAAAAAAAAAAAAAAAAAACCAGAACCTTGGTATTAATAGAAAGCTGGAGACACAAAGGGGGACAGAGGACCACTCGGATAGGGCCCACAAGAAAAGGAGGGGCTCAATCTATCATATACTATACATTGAGTTGTTACGGGGCACTCTAATTGAACCTAACCCGATTAAGTCGGCTTGGGACACAATCCGCGTTTAAGCCGCTGACCTCCTCCCTGATTTTCTCTGTTAAGTCGGATTGGGACACAATCCGCGTATGTGGGCTAAGACGGTGCTAGTCGAGGTGGGTGTGGCACCCTCAAATTCCTCCCAAGCTGTTCGTTTTTATGTGGAGATTGTTGGCAGGCGCGATTCCAATCGATGGCAGAGTCCAGAAAAAAGGGTGTTTCTTTAGTATCTGGCTGTGAGTGTTGCCCCAGGAACACCTTGCGGCCTCAGTCAAAATCCCTTGCTCACCTCTTCATTTCAGGCCAGCTAGCTAAAGTTGTTTGGGGTCATTTCAGCACCATTTTTGGGATTAGATTGACTGATCATATCTCCCCATTGGAAAGGCTGACCCAATGGTGGGGAACGACCATTGGGGCATCCTTGCTTCAAGTTCAGGCCTTAGCTCCTTTATTCCTTTGTTGGGAGATATGGAAGGAGCGGAATGCAACTAGGAACGGAATGCAACTAGATATGACGACAGGCAGCTGAGTATAGGTGGAGTGATCAAACGCATCAACTGGTGGTTGGGGAGGATTTACATTGGAAGTCGTCCATCCTCCTGGGTGACTAACCTTCAGCTGGAAAATCTCCATATTCGGGTGGGTTCCCAACCAGCCACAAAGGTAGAGATTGTAAAGTGGGGCAGACCAGAAAGCGGTTAGGTTAAGTTAAATGTGGACGGATCAGCCTTAAACAACCCGAGGAGGTCTGGAATTGGTGGCATTTCCAGATGAGCTGACGAAAACTTCATTTTTTCCTTTTCGCATGGATATGGGGTAGACACAAATAACAATGCTGAATTTGCGACGGTTTATGACGGTCTTTCCATTTGCGTTCAAATGGGCTTGTGGAAAGTTGTGGTGGAATCAGATTCCAAGATGGCCGTAGATGCGCTTAACCATGTTTCTCAGGTGGGATGGCGTTGGGTCCATTGGATGGCCCGGATCACTAGCCTTAATTGTAAGGGCTCTTTTCGCTTCACTCACACCCTTAGAGAAGGCAACGGTCCGACTGATGGCCTCGCTCAGCTAGGGAGCAGTTCTCAAGAAAACAGGTTCTTCCACTCTTCAAGAGATCTTCCTCGTGATATCAGAGGAAAGGGTGGTGTTAGATAGAGCAAGGTTGGGTGCCGTCAGGGTGATGGATCATGTATAGTGTTTCTTATACTCTCTTGTCGGGTAGCCCTAATCCCCCCCTTTTTGTGCTATTGGGGTGGCCTGTTATACATGTACAATCCCCCTTTTGCAATGAATCTTTCCTTTTCTTTTAAAAAAAAAAAACTAAGTGCATGGGAAGGCTATTATATGGAGATACTAACCAAAAAGGGGTATACTTATATGATATCAGAGTTGCTAATAAGAAAACCATTACCGAGTTAAAAAATAAAATAATAAAATAAAATAAAATAAAAACCTAACCCGATTTTATTTAGGAACATGCTGCCTTTGACGGCGCGAGGAAGCTCAGACGAGTCCCCGAAAAGTTCGCTGGTTGTTCACTCCCCAAGTATAAGGTTGTGATGTAGTAATAAACTCGGTGAGACCGAGGTCGAATCCCAAGGGACTGATACCTCTATGTTATCTGAAACTAGGTAAAACTAGAACTAAATTAAGATAAAATCTAAATGAAATAAATTTAAGGAGTAATGGTGAAATATTTATCTAAAATTTAGAGAGATCAAAGGTAGGAAACTAGAGATTTAAAGGATCCACTTGTAGAGATCAGGGAGACCTACGCTTGATTCATGAACTCAACTAGACTTAAAGTCCCATCTTCATTCAGTTGAAAGGTGTAACCATGAAAATTAAACTGAATTTCCTTTGATACAGTTTTTAAGAGGTGAAAGCTATATGAATTAGAATGGATTCCATCACCAAACCATGCCCAGGAGACAAAGTAAACAATAGAATTAAACTAATTACCAACCAATCAACAATGCACGAAGGTTAAGAAGGGTACCGTCATCTAACCATGCCCAGGAGATGATGGTGAACAACAGGGGTTCCTGATGTCATAAACATAAAAAGGAAAGGAACATGCTCAAAGCTAACGCAGACCCATTATAATTTTAGCCACAACAGACCAACAAAAAGTAAAAACATTCCCTCAATTAAACTAAAATCAACGTCAGTTCAGTCTAAACAAAAGACACAAGCAAAAAGTCTCCCCGTTACGCTACAAGCTTCACCTCTTAGCCCTAGCTAAGAGGTTTAGCTAACCATGGGCATGATTAACTAAATCTTAAAAGAAATAATAAGAAGAAACAGTAAAAATAAATAGAAAATCTAAAATACTCTCTCTCTCTGCTCATGATGTCCCAGCCGTGGATTCAATCCCTTCTCTTCTTTCTCTCTTTTCCTTTTATAACAGTAACAAGTCGGCTAAAAGAACTGACCTTCTTACGCACACCCTTTCGTAGATGAACTGCACTCTATTTTTCGCGAAAGAGACACAACCTGTGTCTGAATCAATTTTTGAAAGGAAGATTGCTCCACTCAAGCAATCCGACTTCTTGGGCAGGGTAAACATCCCATTATCTGGCTTATGAACAGTCTAGATCATGCATCCAAACGTGATCTTGATCACGTTATTAGCACACAACGTCCGGGCTCTGTGGGACGCACAGCCTGCGCAAAGGCTTATGTTGTGTTGATGGTGGGGCCCATTATTGATTTTAATGGGAGAATCCAATCCGTCCATTACGTTCCTCTTGAAAAATTGATTGGAAAAGGGTATTTATGTATGTCTTGTGATGCATCCCATTGAATCTTTTCTTCCACCATTCATCCTGTGTTTGAACAGTTAAAAACCGATCTTTGTTGTTCTTTGGAATTCCATCTCCTAGGAGTGGGTTGTGGCTGCCACACGGGACGAATGGACGGTCCAGATTGTTGATCTGGATGATGAGCTGGCCTCACAACTGAAAAAATGGATGGACAGCGAAGGATGATGTCCGTTCTTACGCAAGGAGTCGGGTGAGCCGACTTTGACCGAGATTCCCAGTCTGGTGCGTCTCGTGTGCGGACATGCTGTGTACAAGTACGTTGCACGTGGGGTCCACTATGATGCATGTGAAATATCCATTCCGTCCATCCATTTTTTCACCTCAATTAAGGGGTTAAGACCAAAATTGAAGCATATCCAGATATCAGGTGGGCCCTAAATCAGGATTTTAAGTGCTGATCTATCCATTGGGCCACTTCCACATGGACCCAACGGCTGAAATTCAACGTGTACGATTATTTTATGGTCCTCATGCCATGTATAAAGTTTCAAGACGAACAGATGGCGGGAACCTTGTGATCTTGCATTCAAGACGACTTTCAGGCTACTTGAACCTCAATCACTTGATTTTCTCAGAATCTCTGTCATGTAAATTCTTCGATCTTGGTCCCTTAGGGTCCATCCCTTGCCTTGGTGATTTATGAGTGTTAAATCCATACTTTTAGCACCCTTTTTCAGTCCAAGCTCCTAAATTAACCTTGCAGCACAAACACGATTAAAATAAAGCATTAAACGGTATCAGGTTTGTAAAATTAGGTAATAATTAGGCTCTAATATGCAATATTTGACCCTCAACACTGGCCTGCCTGGAATTGCCTTCCTTAGCCAGCCCGTCAGCAGGCCCATTCGCCTCGCGCGGGATGTAGGAGAATCGAAAATTTCTCCTATTCATGAGGGACTTGTTCCTACTCAATCAATGCCTCTATGACCAAGAAGGGCTGAAAGTACCCAAGATACATCCTATCAACCAATTGAAATCTGATTTGACGTCCACATTAACAATGCACATGTTGACACAAAGCTCCAAGCCTTCATACATCACCCTCATTTCAGCCATATTGTTGGAGGCATTGTCGTACCCCAAAGAAAAAGGGAAGATCATTTTGTCGTGGCTATCCCTGAAAATCCCACCACGCCCAGTAGGGCCTTGGTTGGCAATAGCTAAACCATCAACATTCATCTCGATGACACCCTCCGCAGGCCATTTCCATCGAACCATGGAGAGGGAGAAGGGCGGAAGGGAGGGGCTAGGCGGCTGGCCTGTCGCTGAGGAGGGCGATCTCCTAGGAGGGACATTGAACAGCTTCTCAATCCACCATCTAGGTCGGTAAAGGAGGACTGGAAGATGGACAAACTAGTCATCGGATCGAGCACTGTTTCTCAACTTCCAAATTTCTCAAAGAGAGAAAATCGGGGAAAGCCGGAAGAAGGATGAGTTGCTATTAGTAGGGAGGGGTCTATTCCACCACTAATGAAGCCAATCTTGGAGGGACTGGTGGCGAAAAAGAGGAATGCCAAAAGAATTTGCCAAATGCTTCCATATTAACTCTGCCATGTAACTATCCGAAAAAAGGTGGGACAGTGATTCAGGGGCTGGTCTGAGACTAGGACTTGAACTGCAGCAAGAGCATTTGGAGGCCAGCTAGACTCCCATGGATTGGATGGCCATGTTAACAAGAACAACCCCCAGCAAGAGCCTCCACAAAATAATAGAGATTTTTAGTGGAACCTTGGGGTGTCACACCCATTTGGACCACAGCTTCTTTAGACCATTGACTCTAATAACGCCCCAAGCAGATTTTGCTGAGAATCAACCTGTCGAGTCAAAGGGCCAAATCCGACGATCATCACCCATGGAGCAGCAAAAACTACCTTGTAGAATGTGGCCCCTAAGCCAATATGGGAGGAGAAATGGGGTGTCTGATTTGAGACCATCCTCACCCAAAAAATCAGTCATGTTGAGACTTCTGACATCATCTGGGGTAAGCAGGGAGGGGACGTCGAGCAAAGGGCCCAGGCCCGTCCAATTGGTAGACCACATGTTGCAGCTCCCTTGATGGATGTCCCAGCAAACGTCGCTGTCTAGCACGCTGAAGAGACCAACCAGGCATTTCCATAAAGGGGACAATCCAGCTAAGAGAGAGGGGATAGAGTCTGGCTAGGCAGACTGATAGTATTTTTCTTTCATGAAATTAGCCTAAAGGCTCCTCTGGTCGTCGAAACGAAGTTTGCAGGCCAACTTTAAGTACATAGCTTTCATAACATATCTAACCTTCCAAATTCCCAAACCACCCTCATTCTTAGGCATAAAAATGGAGTCCCAAGAGATCCAATGAAATTTTCTTTTTCCCTCACGCCATCCCCATAGGAAATTAGAGAGGACCGCTCCATCTGGCCTATCACCTTGGCCAGGAGGATCGTGTCAGCCAGCATGTGCACCAAAATACTACACAGAATATGGGAAAGGAGAGAGACGACCGGCCTGTAACGCCTTGGTCACTGTTTTAATGTGGGCGGGCGCGATGTGCATGGGGCTAGATGCTTGGGCGAGCTACTGTAGCAGGTGATTGTGGATGGAACTTTATCCCACATCACTTGGGTAGTCGTTTGAAGAACTGACTATATGCGGGGTTTGGCCTTCAATGGTATAACAGGTTTTGGGGAGTCGTGGGCGAACCCTGAGAATAAACCCATATGCCCTCAGGCAAAGCGGACAATATTATACTATTGGGGTTGGCCATTTCATTTGGTATCAGAGCTAAGGATGACTGATTTGGCAAAGTGGACAATATTATACTGTTGGGGCTTGGCTTTGACACCAAATGAAATGGTCAGCTCTAACAGTATAATATTGTCCGCTTTGCCAGAGAACACACGACTTTGTTCTCAAGGTTCGCCCACGGTTCACCCTAAAATGCATTATACCATTGAAGGTCAAACCCCGCATGTAGCCAGGACTTCGAACGACTTCCCAAGCGATGTGGGACAAAGTTCCGGCCACAGTCACCTGCTACAGTGGTTCACTTAGCGCAGTAGCTCGCCTAGGCATCCAGCCCCGCCCACATCGAAACAGTGACCGGGGCGTTACATTCTCCCACCGTGGGAACAGAGTCATCCTCGGCTCTGATACCAAATGAAATGACCAGCCCCAATAGTATAATATTGTCCTCTTTGTTCGAGGGTGCACAACTTTGTTCTCAGGGTTCGCCCACTGCTCACCCCAGAATGCATTATACCATTGAAGGTCGAACCCCACATATATCCAAGACTTCAAACAACTACCCAATTGATGTGGGACAAAGTTTCGTCCATAATCTCTTGCTACAGTAGCTCACCCAGGCATATAGTCCCACCCACATCGCACCTGCCCACATTGGAACAATGACCGGGGTATTACATTCTCCCACCGTTGGAACAGAGTCATCCTCGTCTTTGATACCAAATGAAACAGCCAGCCCCAACAGTATAATATTGTCTACTTTGCCCGAGGGCACACGGCTTTGTTCTTAGGGTTCGCCCACAGCTCACCCCAAAATGTGTTATACCATTGAAGGCCAAAACCCACATATAGCCAGGACTTTGAACGATTGCCTAAGTGATGTGGGACAAAGTTTCGTCCATAGTCACCGGCTACAATAGCCTTCCCAGGCATCTAGCCTTGCCCACATCGCGCCTGCCCACATTTGACCAGTGACCAGAGCGTTACGTTCTCCCACCGTTGGAACAGAGTCGTCCTCGACTTTAATACCAAATGAAATGGCCAGCCCCAATAGTATAATATTTTCCACTTTACCTGAGAGCGCGTAGCTTTGTTTTTAGGGAACACCTACGTCTCACCCCAAAATGCATTATATTTGTTAAGGAAGGAACCCAACTTATAGCCACCACAACTTCAGACGACGCTTTCGATATGGGACAAAGTTCTACCTTCACTGTGTGCACAGTAGCCTACCAACAAAGTAGCTTGCCAGCTACATAGTAGCCTGCCAACCACCTTCTGGGTTCCACCCATATGCACGCCCGCCTATGTGTGCAAGCCCACATATGACCACAGTGACGGGGTGTCACAATATCATGTGTTGTGGGGATGTGCCTTATAAGTGGTATCATAGCCGAGGATGGCTTTGCTCTCAGTAGGGGATATTGTGACACCTCGTCACTGTGGTCATATGTGGACGGGCACACGCGGGCGGGCGGGCATGTGGGTGGACCCTAAAAGGCGGTTGGTAGGCTACTATATGGTTGGCAAGCTTCTATGTTAGTAGGATACTGTGCACATAGAGAAGGTAGAACTTTGTCCCACATCAGAAGCGTCGTCTGAAGTTGTGGTGTCTATAAGTTGGGTTCCTTCCTTAATAGATATAACGCATTTTGGGGTCAGTCGTGGGCGAACCCTAAGAACAAAACCATGCACCCTCGGATAAAGCAGATAATATTATATTGTTGGGGCTGGCCATTTCATTTGGTATCAAAGCAGGTGACTGTGGACGAAACTTTGTCCCACATCGCTTATGCAGTCGTTCGAAGTCCTGGCTATATGTGGGGTTCGGCCTTCAATGGGATAACGCGTTTTGGGTGAGCCTTGGGAAAACCCTAAGAACAAAGTCGTGCGCCCTCGTGTAAAGCGAACAATATTATATTGTTGGGGCTGGCTGTTTCATTTGGTATCAGAGTCGAGGATAACTCTGTTCCAACGGTGGGAGAATATAATGCCCCGGTCACTGTTCCAATGTAGGCGGGGCTAGATGCTTGGGCGAGCTACTGTAGCAGGTGACTGTGGACGGAACTTTGTCCCGCATCGCTTGGGTAGTCATTCGAAGTCCTGGCTATATGTGGGGTTTGGCCTTCAATGGTATAACGCGTTTTGGGGTGAGTCATGGGTGAACCCTAAGAACAAAGCCGTGCGCTCTCAGGCAAAGCGAACAATATTATACTGTTGGGGTTGGCCGTTTCACGGCCTACGACAGGACTTACGATAGGACTTAGCACCCCAGCCCTAAATTTTGGATGAGAATTTTCCAATCAGGGGGTTAAAATTGCTGCACAACAATCTGCCTTTAGCTATGGGGAACCCCAGATAGGAAAAATTGCTTGAAGCTTTACGAAATCTAAGGCACCTCTCGATAGATCTGGTTCTGCCTTGGAAAACTCTGGTCGAAATGAAGGAGCTCTTTCTAGGGTAACTTTCTGACCCGAAACTTGATGATAGCTATCAATGAAGCAGCGCACCCACGAGAGAGAAGAAATTGACCCATTTAGGAACAAGACCGTGTCATCGGCGTAGAGGAGGTGAGAAATCTGATTACAGCCCCTTTTCATCTTGAAAGAAATGACGCTACATATGTAACCATCTTGGAAATTCCTCTGCCAAACACCTTTATGTAGAGGATGAAAAGGCTGGGGAAAAGGGGGTCTCCCTACCGCAAACCCTTAGAAGATTTGAAGAAACCACTGCTTTCACCGTTAACAAGGACCAAAAACCAGTTGCTATTCCAGCAACGTTCCACCATCTTCCATCAAACAAGGCTGAAACCGAACCTGAGGAGAACCAGAGACATGAATCCACAGTCTACCCTATCATAATCTTTTTCCATGTTAAGCTTCAACACCAAATTTCCTCCACAGACCTTCCTGTCAATGTCTCTGAACATCTTTTACTTGAGAACAATGGATTGGCAATGGATTGCCCCCTAACAAAAGCCCCTTGTTCAGGGGAGATTAGCTTTGGAAGAAGGGCGCTGAGCCTACACTACACTAAAATCATTAAACCGGTATGGTTGGTATCTTGGTTCAAAAACAGCTTTAAGCCGTTACTGAATTTGAAATGGTACTAAACCATACTAGAATTGTTGCGGTTATACATCGTTATTTTCACTATTTTGTTGGTGTGTCCCAATTGAGTGTTGGATCTTCTTATTTGTTATTACTGGTTTTTATTGTTTTATTTTGAAACAGATGGACGGAATGGATTCAATTAGTAACCTCTGAGTGGACCCCATAAGGACCAAGAGGCACACTGCATCCATCTGCTACAAACTACCAAATAATTTTAACCCTTTTCTTATGCCAAAATCCCTAAAATCCCTCATTTCATTTTGCATCCATCACCGGCTCCGTCTCCCTCTCCCTCTCTTTCAATCTCCCGATCTCAACCCTCTCTTTCTATCTCCTTCTCACTCTCCCTCAATCTCCCTCTCCCTCAATCTCCCTCCTTTACTTTTTTGATGATTTGATTGTAAGGACATAGGATCTCTCATCTTCCAAGCTTCAACCCACACCCCGATTTCTCTTTCCCATCTTCTAAGCTCCGGAATCTTCCTCTCTCTCTCTCTATCATCTCTTCCTAACTTTCTCTAGTCATCGCCTTCGGCTAAACCGCCGGATTTTCACCGGGATCCACCCTGAATCTTACGCCATTCTCGCCTTATAGCGAGCTTAATCAAGTCTGCCTCTCTCTCTCTCTCTCTCATCCCACCCGTGAAACACTCGGGATTGTGGTCGTCATAAAAATTTTGGGCTGAGCTCAGGCTGGACTATTTTGTCCCGTAATAGACCTTATGGTAGGTCCGCAGGTGTGCCGCATGTATGCATGGGGCTGCATCGTGGGGCTTGTAAGCCTCTTATCGTATATGATCCCATTGAATTTCAATTACTGGTATTATCAGTATATTCCATCTGCATCGTCGTTTTGTATTTTTTCTTCCTAAGCTCTGTGTTCTGATTTCTGCAGTCGCCATATGTGTTTAAAGAATTTATTTTCTTTCTTTTGATTTTGCTTCATTCTATGATTTTTCTCTTTACTTTTCTGATGATCTGATTGCTTATACTTGAGGTCCTATTCAACTACGTAAAGAATTTCTTGATTCAATTATGTGGGCCTAATCAACTGTTACTGTCTGTACATGGTCAGGTTGGTAGTTGGAGATTCGTGGTCCGCTAGGGTAAGCAATTTGCACTTGCTTTCCAATTCCCAAAGGGTTGAGAAGACTAATTGTTGCCTGTAGTTTTCATTCTACCATGTTTTTCTATCTAAGTAGTCACGGCTCATCTAGACCTTGATTTGTTGAAGTTGCCGCCTGGATGGATTATGCATTACATATCTTATCAATAGGAAAATCATAACCTTTTTATTTGTAGCCTACATGTAGAGGCTTACGAACAGAAATGCAATAATCGTCCACATTTTGGAAATGACACACCAATGGTCCGGATTACTGAAACATCGTCTCCCATTGTAAGAATTGAAAATTCATGTAGGCTGTGTAAGCCTGCAGTTTTCATATTGTATGAGTCCATATATCTAAGTATTTATTAAGCACTTTGGTATGTATCCATACATGTGCTCCCACAACTATTCATGCTATTCATCTACTTTTCTTACCATGACTGGTTGTAATCTACCAAAATTCCTCCAATCAACAGTTCAGATCATCCAATCAGGGTAAAATGCCCCATTCAATGAAGTTCCTCCAATCTCTTATTGCCTTGAAGCTCCGCTGCAACATCCAGTTGTATAATCTCTTATTGCCTTGAAGCTTCCCATTTCTCTATTTTTGCATCAGGCTATTACTTAGCTTCTATATTTTAAGTTCTTGTTCACCTCGTAGGTTAGCAAGTTTAGTAAACACTACAGAAGCTGTGACAAATGTGTGGATGGATTTGATCATCATTGCCAGGTATATAGTTAAAAGCTCTTTGTATTTTTATTTTTTATGTTAAAGAAGAAGAAGAAGAAGCTTTTTTTAAGGGTTTTGCTAGCCCATATGTGACCACACATGTCAACTAGGCAGGTGGGTTGGGACATTCAAGTTGCATCGAGTGGGAGTTGGGATCCACAGTGTAGATGATTTGGCATCAGTCAGGGTGAGCCACATGCATACGCCGTATGGACTATTGATGAAAATTTTAATGGCTATCCATTGTTTTCATGCAAATGGGGCACATTTGATGAGTTAATTAGCCTAATTTATTGGGCCGGGTCAGTTGATTGTTTGCATCCTGATGAATGGTTAGGTTATCCTACAACATTGGCATGAACTCATTGAATGTGACCTTTCCATCACAATTGGCATCCATCCAGTCAAAAATCTCATCAAGCTTCCCAGGTTCTGTTATGACTATTGGAAGGCAGTCTTCTGGCAAGGCCTATACGGATTTCAGTTAGCAGATGTTTTCTACCATGTCCAAATAAAACTATAGAGAAATACTAAGGTGATTCATGTGCCGGCAAACTGGAAAGGTGGAGATTCAGGTCACACATGTACAAGATCCAGGCTGTTCATTAGGTGGGGAATGCCATGAACACACCTTGTCCCAAAATTCTGGTTGGTCTGCATATCAGGTGAGACACACAAATGTTGAACATAGATCAACATGTATGGCTCCCCTAGTAAGTGGATCATTGTGCTTTTTGGGCTAGGGCATCTTCAAGGTGGCCCACATCAGATCAATGGACATATCTTGCACCTTTGTACTGCCTTAACATTTCTTGAAACTCTGCATGCTTCAAAGGATGGGTGAGAGATATTTACTCTTTGATGCTACTTCTTCCTTCGTGATGCATCCTGACCTGTCTGTATCATACATCTGATGGGAACATAAAATGTTATTCTTTTGTAAATTCTCTTTGAGGGAATTGTCTCTCTGCAGAGCAAATTCTCCTTTTGTAACTGTTACGGTTTTTCACGAATGGAAGTGCAAGACGGAAGAGAAGTCGACGACCCACCATGGAAGAGGATCGGCCCTAGGAAATCACCACACTCCCCTTTCTCGATTTTCGCTGCAAATCTTACATTCGACACCACAGCAGAAGATCTTCACCGCTTTTTCGGTAGGTTCAAAAAGGTAAAGGATGTGTTCATACCATGAAATAAGATCCTCAACCGGCCCAGGGGATTCGTCTTCATCTGATTTTTCTATGAAAAAGAGGCCCTCAACGCCATCAACTGCCTTCATGAGAGGAGAATCGATGGGAGGATCGTGTACATTGATTCGGCGAGGAAATCAAATCTAGGACAACCACAGAAACAGGGCCCCAGTAGTTGTGCTCCTTCTCGCTCGAATAGTCCTTCGCAAAATCATAAGGAGTATTCCAGAGGTATGTCTCTTGGACGAGAAGCCAACCAGGACAATATCCCAGCTCGGAGCCAGGAGAAAACTTTCAACAAGCTTTCCTACAAGTATATTTTGAAGCCAAGGTACCTAAAACCTCTAGGGTCTGCGTCTCGTGTATTCCCCCTTCCTCATCCTGAGAATGTGGTCCCTGATCCTTTCCTGATCCCAACGGACGACCGCTTGGTAAACCATACCATCCGAACCCTCTCCTTTGCCGTAATCGCCACGGTTGAAAACAAAGGGGGTTTCCATTTTATACCTTATGGATATTTTTCGGACATCATCTTATGCTAGATTTCAGGTGGATTTTACTCACATAAGTCCTTGCCAGATCCTCCTGAAATTTAAATCTAAATCAGAGAGGTCAAAGTTTGCTACTGACCACAATCTGCTCAAGAAAATGAAGATTGTTTCCATAGAGGAATGGAAGTTGGATTCTGCATCCTGTGGAGAGGGGGTATGGATCCGCCTTTTCGGAATCCCGCCACATGCTTGGTTCCCCAAGGCCATTGTAAGTGTGGCCAAGAGCTTCGGGAAGGTATTGGAAATAGACAGACTCGCCACATTGGGTGTGTTCCAAGGATTTGTTCAAGTTCGAATTCATCAGTCTCCACCGCCCCCCCCCCCTTCAAAAGCCTCGAAACATGTTGGTACTTGGGCAACTATTCCCCATCTCCGGTCAGCTAGAAGTGAAGCACTCGAGCTTGGCATTGGCTTACTGCCCTCAGTCCACTACAAAGCAGGCTACTTCAACAAAAGTTTGGGTTATCCAGGCCTTCTCTCACCCCTACAGGCCTTCTCAACAATCCCCGGAAAGTGCTCGATGAAATGCCGAACCCAGTACAAGTCTCCCCAACCAGCTAGCCTTACCGGTCCCAAACTCTGGCCCCACCAACCAACTGGCCCTGCTCGGCTCTTCCCCCTGCCATACCCCAGTTCCGGCTCCTCCATTAGCCCACCCCCTCTCTCCCCACAGCCCGTTGCGGGATCAGCAACATCTGCTAGAAAACCACTCCCTTGATCAACCTAACTACTTTGATCCCACCAGCCCTGCTCCTCCATCGGCCCTCCCCTTCTCTCCTCATCGCTTGTTGCGGGAATCTATCAATCCACCTCCGCTTTTGCTAGAATATCCCTGCCTCTCAGAGGCTCTCCCTGACCTCAGTGCTGTCCTCTGTAGGCTATGTCAAGATGACTTTCCCTGCACCCCTCCTTCTGTCTCTTTGATTACCCCCATTGCAGTTTCTCCCTGCTCCACCCCTCGTCCTATCCTAGTTATTCCGCCTACATAGCCCACCTCTCCTTCCTGTTTACTCAGTCGAAACAAAGCTCGTTCGGAGGGTTGTTCCCCCATTCATCATCACAATCCAGTTAGAAGCAGGGTGTCGGGTAGGCCAGTCCTCAACTGTGAGCATGTTTTTCAGAAGTCTTATAATCGGGATTCCAACAGAAAGGTTATTTTGAAAGAAAACTCGGGTCAACATCACAACAACATTGTAGCACTGGAAGACAGTCCGGGTAGCTTTATAGTGGACCTATCAACCTTCTTCGACCAGGTTAAACAACATCAGTCTCCTCATGGCATTACTGAGCAGGTTGGTAATCATCTATCCACAGATCAGTCAGAGGTAATTCATCCGCTTACCACCAATCAGAATAGACAGCAGAGAAGAAAGAATAGAGCAACGCTTCCTTCAACGAGTGAATGGTATAGCAGACTGCGAAAACTGAAGCGTCGGGTAGTGAACTCAGGATGTGTCACGGATGGATAACGCGACCATATGGAATGCGCGCGGAGTGGGGAACGCGCCTACAGCAAAATCTCTCAAACAAATGATAAAGAAGTTCTCCCCCTATTTAGTGGCGATTCTAGAACCCTTGTTGCCTGAGAGTAGAAGGGTGGCGCTGGGCCTAAGACTGGGTTTCCATTGCTTAATTTCAAATGGGGATCAGGGAGGAAAAATATGGATTTTCTACAGGAATCAGTTGAATGTTGCGGCCATATCCATGTCCTCTCAGATGATAACTTTATCTTTCTCTTCTCCTTCTCTGCAAGAGCCCATCTATCTCTCAGTGGTTTATGCGTGCTGCTATATTTTGCGAAGAAGGCCTCTTTGGAATGAGATAGAAGTTCTTAACAAATCGATTCGAGGGCCCTGGGCCATAGTGGGAGATTTCAACGTGGTGGCAAGTAGTGATGAAAGGAGAGGTCTTTGCGCCCCTGATGGGATGAGTATGGAGGAATTCTCAGGGATGATAAATAATTTCGGTCTTCTTGATGCAGGGTTCATGGAAAATCGGTTTATGTGGTGTAACAACTGTCAAGGTACTGCCCGTGGGTGGGCGAGATTGGATAGAGCGCTTTTAAATTCTAGCTGGGTGACTAAGTTTCCTCTGTTCCGCGTCGAACATCTTCCCAGGGTCAATTCAGATCATGCGCCGCTACGGCTCATTTTCCATCCCCTTCAACAACCTCAGGTCAGGCCTTTTAAATTTCTTAGGATGTGGACTTTACACAACTCATTGCGTCAACTGATCCAAAAGGCGTGGGACGGCCGCTGCTCATCCCAACCGTTGATTAATGTCCATCTAAAACTCAAGAAATCCAAACAATTGCTCAGAGTGTGGAACAAGAAAATTTTCGTTAATATCTTCTACCAAATCCAGAAAACGGAAGAAGATTTAGAGGGACTTGATGTTAGGTGCAATCATCACCTACGATTGATCTTTCAAGTTAATTTCTCGAAGTGAAAAACAAGTTAAATCACCTTCAACTGATGGAGGAGGTGTTCTGGAAGCAAAAATCTAGAAACTCTTGGCTTAAGGAGGGAGATCGAAACACCAATTTCTTTCATGCTTCGGTTAATGAAAGAGTTAGAAGGGCTTCTATCAACTCTATTACAACTGTAGCCGGGGTTACTGTCTCGTCTACTCCCGACATTAAAGCCGAAGCGGTTCACTTTTTTGAAGATCTGTTTAAATTTGATCCCATCAGCGAGCACCCGGACTTTCTCCAGGCTATTCCCCGCGTCATCACCCAGCTTGAAAATGACGTTTTGTTGACCCCCCCCCCCCCCCCCCCCCCCCCCCCCCACATCTCTTGAGGAGGTCAAAGCGGCTGCCTCTGCCCAAAGACGGGGTAGTGGGGCCTGATGGATTCTCCACGGCTTTCTATTCGTCATGCTGGGATATTGTTGGAGAGGACGTTCTAGCTGCTACAAAGGATTTCTTGGCAGGGTCCCCGCTCCCTAGAGCGTTCACCTCCAACTTCATCTGCCTTATCCCCAAATCGCAGTCTGCCTCAACTTTTGCTGACTTCCGACCTATTAGCCTCTGTAATGTTATTTATAAAATCTTTGCTAAATTGTTAGCTAATCGGTTAAGTCTTCACTACAAGAAAAACGGGCAAAGGCTACGACTAAAAACCGTAGCAAAACCCGTAGCACGTCCGTTGCTATTGGTGGGGTAGCTAAAGGTATAGCTACGGATTATATCCATAGCAATATATACCAATAGCTACGGATATAATCCATAGCAATTAATACCCATAGCTACGGATTATATCCATAGCAATATATACCAATAGCTACGGATATAATCCATAGCAATAAATACCCATAGCTACGAATTATATCCATAACAATAGATACAATAGCTACAGATTATATCCGCAACAATACCTTTAACTACCCCACCAATAGCTACAGATGTGCTACGGATCATATCCATAGCAAAAGGAATTTTATCCATAACAATGATACCAATAACACCAATAATATCTGTAGCAATAGATATCAATAGCTACAGACAAAAACCGTAGCGATAGCTACAGATTATATTTGTAGCAATTTTTTTAAAAAAAAAATTGTAATAATACGACCTGTTTCCATTGCAAGAACCTGCTGTGATTGATAACTCATCTAAGCTTAATGCTGATAGAAATAGTACATAAAATGCAATCAGAAAAAAAAAATAATGCATTTATTACAAATAACAATCAAATCATACAATGCATCCTACTTTCACATTTCTAAATAAACAATACTTCACTTTGCTCAACCTATCATAAGAATTACAACTAAGGCATGCCCTCATGTGTAAGAAACAAATATACTCCAACATTGCATTCAATAATGCTCACGTTTTTACAGAATTTTCTTCTTTCAGACAGTCAATTTCAACAAATGCAGAAGATAGAGCTTCTTCTTTCCTTGAAACTACGTATGTAACTTCTGTGGACTTCAACACAAGATCACTTTTAAGTTCTGAAACCCTTCTCTTGAGAAAATGAATTTCATCCTCCACTGACTTTTTTAGCTTGTCAGCTTGTATAAAACAGCATGTATAGACACAATCAAATAAGCATGCCTTTGTACACATCTCAAAAGGAAGAAAGATAAAATAAAAAATAAAAATACACTTATATATGAAGAAATAAAAAATGTACATATAAATCTTCTAAACTATAGCAAAATCCAACATGAGTAATGTGTTCAAACCTAGGATGGACTGTTAAACTCAAAACCTAGGTTTAGGTTAAGGTTATAGGCTTAGGTTTAGGTTTTAGGTTTAGGTTAAGGTTATAGGTTTAGGTTATGTTTAGGTTATAGGTTATAGCTTTAAGGAATTGAGAATAGGTTAAGGTTTAGGTTTAGGAAATCGGGTTCGGGATCGGGTTTAGGTTTGGGGTTTCAAGTTTAGGTTTAGGTTTAGGTTTAGGTTAGGGAGTTGAGATTAGGATTAGGTGTAGGTTTAGGTTTAGGTTTAGGTTAGGGAGTTGAGATTAGGATTAGGTGTAGGTTTAGGTTTAGGTTTAGGTTAGGGACTTGAGATTAGGATTAGGTGTAGGTTTAAGTTTAGGGATTTGAGAATACATTTAGGTTTTAGGTTTAGGTTTAGGTTATAGGTTTTAGGTTTAGGTTATAGGTTTAGGTTAAGGTTAGGTTATAGGTTATAAGTTTAGGTTATAGGTTGTAGGTTATAGGTTATAGGTTAAGGTTTAGGTTATAGGTTTTGGTTTAGGTTAAGGTTATAGGTTTAGGTTTAGGTTAAAGCTTTAGGGAATTGAGAATAAGTTAAGGTTTAGGTTAAGAAAATTAGGTTTGGGTTTAAGATCGAGTTTAGTTTGGGTTTTCAAGTTTACGTTTAGGTTAAGGAGTTGAGTTTAGGATTAGGTGTAGGTTTAGGTTTAAGGATTTGAGAATACATTTAGGTTTAGGTTTAGGTTTTAGGTTTAGGTTACAATTATAGTTTTAGCTTAAGGTTATAGGTTTAGGTTAGGTTTAGGTGTAGGTTATAGGTTATAGTTTTAAGGAATTGAGAATAGGTTATGGTTCAGGTTTAGGAAATCAGGTTCGGGTTTAGGTTTGGGTTTTCAAGTTTAGGTTTAGGTTTGGGTTAGGGAGTTGAGATTAGGATTAGGTGTAGGTTTAGGTTTAGAGATTTGAGAATACATTTAGGTTTTAGGTTTATGTTTAGGTTTTAGGTTTTAGGTTTAGGTTAAGGTTTTAGGTATAGGTTAAGGTTAGGTAATAGGTTATGGGTTACGGTTTAGTTTATAGGTTTTGGTTTAGGTTAAGGTTTAGGTTTAGGTTATAGGTTTAGGTTAAGGTTTAGGTTTAGGTTATATGTTATAGATTACAGGTCATAGCTTTAAGGAATTGAGAATAGATTAAGGTATAGGTTTAGGAAATTGGGTTCGGGTTCGGGTTCGGGATCGAGTTTAGGTTTAGGTTTTCAAGTTTAGGTTTAGGTTAGGGAGTTGAGATTAGGATTAGGTGTAGGTTTAGGTTTAGGTTTAAAGATTTGAGAATACATTTAGGTTTTACGTTTAGGTTTAGGTTTTAGTTTATAGGTTTAGGTTATAGGTTAAGGTTTAGGTTTAAGTTATAGGTTTTGGGATTTGAGAATACGTTTAGGTTAAGGTTATAAGTTTAGGTTTAGGAAATCGTGTTCGGGTTTAGGTTTGGGTTTTCAAGTTTAGGTTTAGGTTTAGGTTAGGGAGTTGAGATTTGGATTAGGTGTTGGTTTAAGTTTAGGGATTTGAGAATACATTAAGGTTTAGGTATAGGAAATTAGGTTCGGGTTCGAGATCGGGTTTACGTTTGGGTTTTACGTTTAGGCTAAGGATTTTGGGATTCAGATTCGGGTTCAGGATCGGGTTTAGGTTTAGGTTTAGGTTTTACGTTTAAGTTAAGGTTACAGGTTTAGGTTTAGGTTATAAGTGTAGGTTATAGGTTTGGGTTTAGGTTAGGTTATAGGTTACGGTTTAGGGAATTGAGAATAGGTTAAGGTTTAGGTTTAGGAAATCGGGTTCGGGTTTGGGTTCGGATTCGGGTTTAGGTTTTCAAGTTTAGGTTTAGGTTAAGGAGTTGAGATTAGGATTAGGTGTAGGTTTAGGTTTAGAGATTTGAGAATACATTTAGGTTTTCGGTGTAGGTTTAGGTTTAGGTTTATGGATTTGAGAATACATTTAGGTTTTAGGTTTAGGTTTAGGTTTTAGTTTATAGGTTTAGGTTATAGGTTAAGTTTAGGTTATAGGTTAAGGTTTAGGTTTAGGTTTAGGTTATAGGTTTTGAGATTTGAGAATAGGTTTAGGTTAAGGTTATAAGCTTAGATTTAGGAAATCATGTTCGAGTTCGGGATTAGGTTTAGGTTTGGTTTAGGTTTGGGTTTTCAAGTTTAGGTTTAGGTTTAGGTTAGGGAGTTGAGATTTGGATTAGGTGTAGGTTTAAGTTTATAGGGATTTGAGAATACGTTGAGGTTTAGGTATAGGAAATCAAGTTCAAGTTCGAGATCAGGTTTACGTTTTGGTTTTAGGTTTAGGCTAAGGATTTAAGGATTCAAATTCAGGTTCGGGATCGGGTTTAGGTTTAGGTTTAGGTTTTACGGTTAGGTTAAGGTTATAGGTTTAGGTTTAGGTTATAGGTTTAGGTTTAGGTTAGGTTATAGGTTACGGTCTAGGGAATTGAGAATAGGTTAAGGTTTAGGTTTAGGAAATTGGGTTCGGGTTTGGGTTCGAATTTGGGTTTAGGTTTGGGTTTTCAAGTTTAGGTTTAGGTTAAGGAATTGAGATTAGGATTAGGTGTAGGTTTAGGTTTAGGGATTTGAGAATACATTTAGGTTTTAGGTGTAGGTTTAGGTTTAGGTTTTAGTTTATAGTTTGAGGTTATAGGTTAAGGTTAGGTTATAGGTTAAGGTTTAGGTTTAGGTTATAGGTTTTGGGATTTGAGAATAGATTTAGGTTAAGGCTATAAATTTAGGTTTAGGAAATCGGGTTTGGGTTCGGGTATAGGTTTGGGTTTTCAAGTCTAGGTTTAGGTTTAGGTTAGGGAGTTGAGATTAGGATTAGGTGTAGGTTTAGGTTTAGGGATTTGAGAATACATTAAGGTTTAGGTTTAGGAAATCAGATTCGAGTTCAAGATCGGGTTTACGTTTGGGTTTTAGGTTAAGGGTGTAGTCCCTGTAAATACAGATATAAACACGGCCTGTCCAAATGGTCAGGCCCCTCCAATGTTATTCATATAAAATGGACAGCTTCATCATGGTCATAACAGCGGTTCCCACCTTCCAGGGACCCTTACTTATCCGGATAGCTCCGACGCATATCCAGGTCTGCTCCATTAATTTTGAGCAAATACATAAATACGGCCTGTCCAAATGGCCAGGCCCCTCCAATGCTGTCCACAGGAAATGGACAGCTTCATTATGGTCATAATAGCGGTTCCCACCTTCCAGGGACCCCCGCTCACCCGGATAGCTCTGACGCACATCCGGGTCTGCTCCATTAATTTTGAGCAAATACATAAACACGGCCTGTCCCTGGGTTCCACCGAATTCATCTGATCCAGGGATCCAAGGAAGCTAGCCTTAGATGTACAAAACCACAAACCCATTATGCTAAAACCAAAGACTAAGTCACTGAAGAGACGATTCACTAAACAGATACGTTGGAGTTGAAAGTAAAGGGTAAGCTCTTACCAGAGAGGATCTTCTTGTCTAATCAGATGGCAACGACGGATTTGTGAAATCCCTGCAAATAAAAAGTGAGTCTCAACAACAGTAGCATTAATCGGACAATCGATAAGTCCTTTTAAGTATAAAATTTTCAAGCCACAGAAAGCTAAATGTATGAGAATCCACAAAAACCTATATGTATGAGTCGCTTTCGCCTTGAATGCCTCAGCTCCATTGGATTCAACTTTGACCTTTGGACGATCTTCTTCCTCCTCCTCTTCCTCATTGAATGAGTATGCAACATCCTTAACTAACTTGGAGCTGATTGAAGTCACAACTTCTGCAGCTTTTTCATTGACAATAATGGTGTCTGCAAGCAATCGCGAGAACATCTTAGTCTTTGGATTGTTGGTTTCTGATTGCAAGTTCTGGAACTCAAGAGATACATTAAAAACCATTCCAGGCTTCAACACCCGATCGTTCCTGGCATTTAAACTCAATCCCGGCTCACGGAACTCGAGACCAATTCCTTTTCCTGCGCGCTGACTTTGTAAGATGAGAGGAAAATTCAAGAGCATCCCTCCCTACCACCGAGACTGCTGCTTGGTAAACAGCACTGACCTTATTCCCAACCTTCAATGCACCTATCGCTACCTCATGGGCCTTGAGGAGAACCTCATAAGCCTTACTCTGCGTTACATTTGCATCAATGAGAAATGTTCTGGCAATGTTTGGGCAGTAGCTGTTGTAGCGCATAGGATCACACTTGTTGAGTCATAACCAAGAGCAGCAAAGACACATTTCAGCAAGCATTTTTAAACAAAAAAAAAAAAAAAGGAAAGAAAAGAAAGAAAAAGAAAATAAAAAGGAGAAAGGAAACAAATTATTTTACCTCCAAGATCAACTCATCACGCTTCACAAGTATTCTAACAGGATCTGTCATAAACTTGTTTGTTATCTCCAAAATTTCATGAGGCAGAGTTGCAAATGTCAATACAACCTACACAAAGCAACCCATACATTTCAGAACCTTTACATGGATGAAAGCTGAATATTTGCTTGAACTGCAGTTAAGCTACACCTGTTGCAATCAAGCTGCAGTTAAGCTGCACTTATTGCAGTTCTGGGGCTGCACCTACTGCAGTTCTGGGGCTGCACCTGCCGCAGTTAAGCTGCAACCCCATTCAGGCCTCCATACATGCATAAATACGTACATCCATACATAGATACTTGCATGCATGCATGTACATGCATGCATCCAATTCCATTCAGAATCATGTATGCATGCACACATGTATCTATGTATGTACTTATTAATATTATTCATAAGATAAATTTATTGTATTAGAAACAATGATTCCAAATAGAATGGAACTATTGAAAGCCAAAACCAAGTCCACCTGCCCAACAATGATTGACCCAGAAAAATCAAACTGGCTTTTCATTGATTTGGCATGTTTTTAGTAACTCCCACTAGGTTATTTACTCCATGTACTCAGCTAGGTGCCTAGGTCAAAATCAGTCAATTTGGGTGGGTTGCTGATTGAATGAAAAACATTGGTAATAACTCACCTTACCACGAACGTCAATCCGTAGCAACAATCCTAGAGCATTTGCATAAACCTGAATGCAAGAGACAACGACCATAAGTGTACTAAACCGGGTCATGTTGTTGACAGTATCTACTAAATATACCTGTCCACAATCGGCATCACTTCTTTGTAACTCTTTCCAGATATGATGGTCATAGACTTTTAACACTTTGTTAATTGGAGAATGACCTTCCAAATAACAAACAGCAACATGCCACCAATTGTGAGTGTACCTGCAAAGTCTTTCCTCAGTGACATTGAAATAAAACAGGGAAATTCTATTTAATCATCAAAAGCGATGATCTATAGAACAAAAACCCCATACATTAAAATATATGGTGTTATTCATTAAAAAATTGCAATTAGATTCAAGCTACTTGCATTTGCTATTGTGAATACTTACAATTATATGCATCTTAGTCATTTGGACTTCTGTCCCCCATGAATTTTGCTGCATTGATACATGGCACAAGAAAAAATATATGCACCTAAGGTCACGTTGATTTTGAAACGCAAATGCATGCTCAGAGTAGACTTCCCTTACTCTGCGTGAAAATGCAAGGTTAACTTGTATCCTTGAGACAGCCTAGCCACCTCTGTGCCAATGTAAGCTCTATATTTTTTAAGACAATTGCATTTTTTTCTTTTTGTGCTGATGCACAGATGTGAAGGTGAGCAATTAGGAGTTTCCCAAAAAGGGAAAAGGAAAGTCTTTCTATAATACTATCTTCCAAAATATAATGGGAAAGGTACTGATGGTATGTTTGGTTGGGTATGCAAATCCACATGTTCTTCTCATAAGTTATTTATCTGATGCAAGGTTTTGGTTTTATGTACTACATTATGTGCCATTTCATGTTACTATATTCTTAACTTCCTGTTTTGGTTCGTTACTCATCAATTGATGGTAGCATTCAAACATTATTGACTGGCCAGATAATTTCCTAGATAAGCAGTAAATGTTTTGTTTGACATTATGATGTTGTGGAACTTACGACATATCTTATAACATATAAGCATTTCTTGAAAGAAAAAAAAAAAAAGAAAAAAAAGAAAAAAGAGAAGTAGTGCACCAGCCCCCTTACATGCATGTGAGATTCAAACAATCCACTATGTAGGCCGAACATACAGTTGCACAAGAATCAGCCCTTTCTGCTCATCCGATGGAGCACATTTACATTGAATTGGGTTTGTTGGTTAACTGTTTGTAGTCATCCATTTGTTTCGTACATTTGTCCCACCTTAGTAGATCAGATTTTTGTATCATCAACATGGCATAAACATATACAATTCTTGAACTTCTAGGTTCACCAATGTATAAATAGCAACAGTTCTACATTATCCCTCATTTAACAAATAAGCTCTTACCAGTTTATACAATTAAAAATAAATGAGAAAGAAGTTGATGAATAGCTTTCAAGATAGAAAGGTAAGCAATCATTAACATGAGGGAAAAGCATTTACCATGGTGAAAGGCCCTGAGGCATCCATCACAAAGCAGAAAATCTCCAAAATCTGCACATATTGTGCAAAGTGACAATGGAAGCAGAGAACATTTGTTAGTTGACACACACCCTTCTTGGTTAGAGATCTCATACATGCACAAATTGAATGAAAAGCTCTACTAAATTCAGTTATGGGTGTCCATGTGCAAGCATCTGGATCAAGCGTCTGATGGCCATTAAGCTATAGTTCATTAATGCAAGACCATGAAATTTCAGACTGTGTGCTGCGTGGTGGGTAGTACTCATCATTTTAAACATCATTCAGTACAGAGTCAAATTGATACCAGTGGAATTAACAGTTTGGTATGTCTACCAAATGGTCTATTCCAATGACAAACACAGAAAGGAGATGGGAGTCTGGTTTGTCATTTGTCATTGGCATTGAAATAATGGCCCTAACTTTCAATAGAAAGGAGAAGATGGAGGATACCGTACCCATACTACCTAAACTACTATTTGTCAAAACCACCATGTTTTGATTTTGGTTTTCACTTTGGGGTTTTTCCTCAGCAAAGCCAGCTCCTTTAGCAGCCCAATTGCATCTTACTTGTCTATTTTTGAGCCATTTACCTGACAGGAGCATAGTAAAATCAAAGAAAAATACCATGTACAAGCATTCTGACAAACCCAAAATTTGCAAACCCTAGATGCCTTACCAGTCAAGTCATTGATAGCATTCTCAACATCCTGCAAAACAATAACAAATAAATAGATAATCAGGTTTCAATGAATAATGAACCATGAAGATTGACATAGAATAAATAGATAATCAGAAAATGAAGGAAAAGTACACAACTCACCTTGATGCCCATTCTCCCTCCTCCTTTACCCGGGCTTGGGACCGGCAATGCAAGGAGTTGCATTGGCAGAGTTAAAAAGGGGCTTAGACTCCATTTGGTTTGCGACAACCAAATGGAGGCTAATATGTTTAAATATAGAGTATAAAATTCATTCAAATTTACAAAAACCAAACCAAACAACATATAGAGTAACTAAAAAAAAACAAGCGAAACATCAATATAAAGTAACTAAAAACCAAACCAAGTTCTGATTTCATCAATATAAAGTAACTAAAGTGCCAAATTAGTTCAAAATTAACCAAAAAAAACAAGCGAAACATCATATAAAGTAACTTAAAAAAGCATCCACACCAAGTTCAATTATAGAGTACCAAATTTGTTCAAATTATCGAAATCTCAAAGATTCCTTCCCCCATTGCACAAGTGATCTCGGACTGGCCTCTCCAAGTGTAGATGCGAACCCATCTTCTTTCCACAAACGAGTGTCAGGATGTATAATCTCAGTCAGGGTAACAACAAAAGCTCTCTCCTCCAATGGTTCGAAATGGACAACTGCATTTGGATTAACTTCGTGTACTTGACCACGAGCAACTACATCACTATTTCCCCAACCAAGCAAGTCGCATCTCCTAATGATATATATAACATCCAGTTACATGTATACATATAAAATGGCATTATTATTGTTATCGTTTATAAAATAATTGTAAGTTCAATACAGTAGCAAATTTACACTTGCATACCGACGATACCTGAGCAGATTTAGCAATTGTTGGTGATGAGAGGTTTTGAGTAGATTGTGCGTGTTGCTGCAACTCCATCCAGGCCTCCATCTTGGCCAATGATTTCTTTATATCAAATATCTCTTGCATTAGGCCATCTCTTTCTTTTATCAAATTCTCTACCTTTGAATGGGCAGGGGCTGACATCTTCAGTCCTGTCTTGGTTATTGAGCAACCTAGACCCCGCATTGCCCCTCTTCTGTCAGAACCAACCAACTGTAAAACATTGCAAAACAAGTTATTAAAAAATTCATAATTACCACGAATTTCATTATAATTTTTAAATTTTATTATTACCTATGTAAGGGCATCGTCAACGCCGGTAATCTTAGACGAAGGATTGCTAGAATAAAACTCATCTGATTTTTCCTACAACAAAATACAAATGAATGTAAAATAATTCAAAGTTATACATTGGCATCTCATAAAGGTACTGGTTAGTGGTAGAAAGGGATGTACTTACAACAAGGTCAGGATACTGGACAACTTTGTCCTTGCTTGTATGGGCTCTTAAGTAAACATCACATCTACCTATCTCGGCATCAGAGGTAAGATTCTTCTTCTTCGCCTTTGGCACATTACATATTAATGGAGTTAGATAAGTGATAATTCAAAAGTAAATTCAATATTAAACTATAATACCTATATTTATAAATAAATAATACATATCATCTGACGGCGAATAACAACCATGTTGTTCCTCCCAAGACACGCAGGTCCTTTTAGCTTGGACCGATTGATTTTATTCCTTTCGCTTGCTCTCTTGAATTCCTCAGTGCCATGTTGATTCATGAAGACTAACCAATCCTCCATAAGGATGCCTGGGGGGGCAGGACTATCTCTCACAATTGCAGGATCCTTGTCTTTAATATATTTTGCAGTCAACCTTTTCTTGTAATTTCGTCATGTTTCCTTGATGCGTTTTATTACGTATGTAAGACTCACATCCCAACTTTGACCCTCAAACTCATAAGCCCATGACAATGACTCTATGATCATTTGAATGTGTGCATGAGGCACTTGGCGAAAGTCCTGGTATATGATCGAGATATGAGTACGGGTGAGGATATCGATATGCGATGCAAATTTCTTTTGTTCAGGACAATCCTCATTCGGTTGCCCGAATTCATTCGTCTTTAGGACTTTTTTTCTATCAGGTTGCTCATGTAAAAAAGCACCCCTAATAGGACCTCTCTTTCTAGACGAAGAAGAAGAAGCTAGCACAACAACATAAAAAGAATAACAGTTATATATACATATCGTTGATTACCGCCAATATATAAGAAAATTGAAATTTACATATCTAATTAAGAAGAACTATCATATTAACTTTGGTCTTGCTCGCATCTGTAGTCTCGGTCAAGTGCACACACAATGCCTCTGGTTGTGAATCCATGTGCTTGTTTAAATTAAAATAAAATAAAATAAAAACACTAATGATTAATACAATAATTTGGATAACAAATAAAGTACAAACAATTCACTACATTATCCATACCTTGATTGGATTTCCTCCAATAAATATCATATTGTTACATGCTTAGTAAATATAAACAATTCAAGAGATTCTCTTTGGTCACTTTCTTTTCTTTGTTTTCTCGACTACAGCACTGATGTCTTCAGGTTCATTGAATATCAACTCATTAACAATTGCTAATGAGGTGAGATTAGGTCCTGCATCGGCATCAGTTACATCCTTAAATCGTTCTGATAGATGGCATGTCTCTTCTTCGATAAAAATCTTTTTCGGAACCTCCAATACCACATGCCATTCAGGATTTTTTAGATCTCTGGAGTAGAAAAGTTACGTGGCATGCTCCGTAAGAATGAACGGCTCATCACCCAATTTGTCTGAACTGTAAAGACTGGACAAATTTACTAATCTCAGATTCGCTTCAACATTAAAAGAAACACCATAATGCATCACCTTCACCCAATCACACTTAAATAAGATGGGCTTGTACCCTATTCTGTACTCCAATTGGATAATTCTTCGAAGGACTCCAAAGTAAGGTTGATTTTCATCCACTGTATTCATATCCTTAGCAC
This sequence comes from Magnolia kwangsiensis, assembly GCA_037074715.1. Classification (NCBI taxonomy): domain Eukaryota; kingdom Viridiplantae; phylum Streptophyta; class Magnoliopsida; order Magnoliales; family Magnoliaceae; genus Magnolia; species Magnolia kwangsiensis. The sequence continues at coordinate 29,752,796 of CM073584.1, read as the reverse complement.
TAGATTGGAAGGTGGTCATACCCTCTGTCATAACCCTACTGTTTTAGTTCATTTTATTCTCCTCATAGTCCTTAGTGACAAAGAGAAAACCATTAATACAATACTTATTGTATTGAGTGCAAAAAACTAGAAGTCCTCTCACTATATCTTTAAATTCTTTATCGTCAGATTCGCTAAACTCTGGTTGCCTCTTCAACCAAGGTATGAATTTATCCTCGCTAGGTACCCTGTTGGTCCTCCTGTAACATCGTTGCAAAAAATATTTGTGCTTCCTGCGCGTTATTTGATACTATTGTTATATTGAAATCGCATAAAGTAAAGAAGATATATACAAATGAGCTAATTGTGCATACCCTTCCCACACATCATAGCTGGGATGACTCTTCAGTACCCATGTACGAGCCTGTTCATATTCAATACACACTAGGGTAACACTTTGACCTGAATCTATTGGACCAACATCATCATAATTGTTATCGTCATTTACGACATCTTGCAAATTTTGTAGTCCTGAAATGACTCCATGAAACTGTTTTTCCAATTTTTTCAAGAGGCTTGTTTTTTGTTTTCCTCCGTATTGGTTGCAATATATAATTGTCTCCTCTTGGATATATTGTTCTGCAATGCAACCCTCAGGTCACGTCTTGTTACAGACATAGGCCTTGAATGTCTTCATGAACCTGACAAAGATAATGATACATTACATATACATACAACCGTAGATGTTAAGCCGGATTATTCTTACTAAACTTATAGCATACCTTTCGAATAGATACATCCATCGATAGTATACAGGACCACATATGCGAACCTCGTAAGCCAAGTGGATCGACAGATGCATCATCACGACAAATATAGATGAAGGGCATATAATCTCAAGCTGACATAACGTCCTAGCCATACCCCTCTCAAGAGTGAGGAGAGTTTGAACGTTTACTGTTGTCGAGCACAAGGCATTAAAGAGGGTGCAAAAGCTTGTAATTATAGGACGAATGACCTTCCTATCCCTGAATGCATGCTGGATGAGAACTGGGAGCAAATGTTGTATCAACACATGGCAAGAATGAGACTTCATTCCCTTTATGATGGTCTTCCAATTCGCACTAAAATCGATTGGAACACACAAGTCATGCAAAGTCTAGATGAAAAGCTTTTTCTCTTCTTTTCTTAAACAAAAAAGACCTTATTTTTGAATCATCTTACCATTGCTCTTTTTTAGCCATAGAAGCTTCTTAATTCCCAACCATTTCAGGTCCCTGCACGCATTAGCATCATCCTTGGTCTTGCCAGGTGTGTTCAACAACAAGGCGATAAGGATTTCACATATATTTTTCTCGACGTGCATACCATCAAGGTTGTGACGCACTGGAATATCTTTCCAATACTCCAGATCAAATAATATAAACCGTTTGAAGAACCATGGTGATTCAACATCACCCATTAGCTCTTGTCAGCCTCCATTAATACCCCTCATATTCCTCTTCTCAGTCTTCCCTCATTGCAATGCAGGTTCGCAGTCTGTCTTTCGACCTCAATCCCGTCCAGACGAATGGGTTGACATCGTATCTCCACCTTCTTATTGAATGTGTCAGCACTTGTGTCCTTCCTTGCCTGGTTTGACATTGGCAACCATCGTCTGTGACCCATATAAACATGTTTCTTTCCATATTGGAGTCGCAAGGAATCTGTGTTGGGACCACATACAGGACAACCATACTTACCTTTGGTCTTACAACCAAAAACATTACCATATGCTGGAAAGTCATGGATTGTCCAGAGCAAAACGGCACACATCTTGAATTTATTTTTATGATATGCGTCAAGCGTCGTGACCCCTTTATGCCATAAGTCTTGTAATTCATTAATCAATAGTCATAAATAAACATCAATATCCTTTCCTGGTTGTTGTGGTCCCTCAATGAGCAAAGTCAACATAGTAAATTATGGTTTCATGTAAAGCTTTGGTGGAAGATTGTACGTCACACACATAACGGGCCATGAACTATGAGCTGTAGTGAAAGCCCCGAATGGGTTAAACCCATTTGTAGCCAGGCCCAATCGAACATTACGAGGCTCAGCTAAAAAATCCATATACTTCTCATTGAGATTCTTCCATGCAATAGAATCAGCCAGATGCTCCATCTTTTCAGGTTATAATTTTCTAGTTGAGTGACAGGACATTTCTTTCGCTAACCATGGCACACTGAACATTCTTTTTAGCCTTGGGGTGAATTGGAAAATACCTTAACACCTTGACAAGTACTTTAGATTGTTTTTTCTCAACATTCATTTCTATCTTGAACCTAGGAACTTTACAAGTTGGACAACTAGTTTTCATCTCGTTCTCTTTCCAATACAAGATACAGTCATTTGGACAAGCATGGATCTTCACATAATCAAGACCCAACTTTGTAATGATCTTTTTCACTTGGTAAGTATTAGTAGAGGCCTTGTTACCAGATGGTAACACCTTCTTTAGCAGTTGAAGGAGCTCTGTAAAGCTTTTTTCGCTCCATCCATGGTTTACCTTTAATTTGAAAAGTTGTACAATAAAAGTCAGCACGGTGAAATCTTGGGCCCCTGTGTATAGCTCAGTCATTGTGTCTCGTAGATTTTCTTCAAACTCATCAGTTTCATTTTCCCCAAAGACGCCTTCGACTACAGGGGTCACATTTGGCTCATCCTGTACAAATTCATCTAGGTTATCACCACCGAGTTCTTGAACAATCGCGTTGTGAACCTCATTTAAGTTCAGGACATTGCGGTACTATTGGGAACTTGATGCATATTCAGTACACTTAGGTGATACATGCTCACCATGCATGTCCCAAACCCTATAGCTTGAGTCGAATCCATTTTTCATTAGATGTATTTCCAAATCATCATAAGAAACCAGTAATCGTAAACTTCACAAAGCTTCTGATTCCGGAAATAAAATGAGGGTTCGAAAAACTTAGTGTCATCCACTCCCTATCTGTTATAGCTGGATCCTGATTAACCACGGGGTTCATTTTGAACCTGCACCTTACAAAAAAAAATAATAATTATTATTATTTTTCACCGATTCACGGATCTAATTCTAAACACATGCATCTATGACTATCTTTGGAGTTTAGTCTTTTGAATAACTTTAACTTTTCATGGGCATATCACGAGGGACCTGGATCCGGTAAACTAACGTGGAAATGTCATGATGCAGCTGCTGCAATAACTGAGCGTGCAGTTTGCTGATCAGAAATGTGGAGCCCATTGATTGATAATCCAAAAATGGTGATCTTACATTTCACCCCACCAAATACTCCATATTAGATGATGACCAACAAATAGACAATGGTCAAAAACCATATTCAATGGGGGGGAGGGGGGTGGAAAGGCACCAAGACTTCTGCATAAATTTAACATAAGCTAACGATTCCAAGCTAACCATCACCAAGATCAGATTTTTATAAGGTCTTTCCTGTGTTAGTTGTCTTCACATTTGACCCGTTTTCCTAAAGCAAAGCAAAATCTTCATCTCAAAAATGGGATATAGCTCAAGAAAAGTGTACATACCCATATTCGTCATTCATCCCATTTCAAATGTGTACATACCCATATTCATCATTCATCGCATTTCAAATGTGTATTCTTTTCACCAAAGGCGACAAAAAAATTGCTCTCTCTCTCTCTCTCTCTCTCTCTCTCTCTCTCTCTCTCTCTCTCTCTCTCTCTCTCTCTCTCTCTCTCTCTCTCTCTCTTATATATATATATATATATATATATATATATATATATATATATATATATATATATATATATATATATATATATATATATATATATATATATATATATATATGTATATTTGATTCACATCTATGGTGATCAGGACAGATGTCCTAGTACATATGTCCTAGTACATATAGTACACAGGTAATCATGTTTGTGGAGCAATGACCAAGAGAACAAAAACAGTTGGATGATTTTAATCATTTTCTCATCATAAACTTTCCCTGTTGAATAAGGAAGTCTGCTCCACCTTTTTTAAACCATCCATTTGCAAACTACTTATCAAATGGCTATCAAAATCCAAACTTTGAGGTACAGCCCACCCATGTGACAGCCCAACAGTTGCTATGGTCACACACTCGTGCGGCACATGTACGTTAAACAGATTCCTCAATGTAATATGTGAAACATCATGACATGCGTGCATTATAGAAAAAAGCACCATCGTGATATAATAGCTCAAATACATAATAGCCCCCTTGATGAGGGTCTGGCGCATAAGCATGCGACTACAAGCACAACAAAGAAAACAAACTATTTCACTAATATGACCATTTGTCAATCATAGACTTGTTTTGCATGAATTAGAAAAAAAAAAAGAACAACAACAACAACAACAAAAATGGATGGTGATGGTGCACTTTATTGCAACATTAGTGGAAGTTTTCCCTTGACAAATGAGCGCCTTAAAACTTGAATCCTACAAATTCATTTGTCTTTTTCATTTTTCACCTAATTTCTTTTGTTTATATGCAGTTTGACAAACCTAACCAAGCCAAGTGATTGCTTTCTCTCAATGTTTGTAGATGATTTTGCAGAATGAGCTTCCTGATGTCATGGGGTAAAGAAGATTCAGTATGGGAGTGATGGGGGACTACCTAAAATCAGATCTCCAGAAAATATATACAGGCAATGAATGATTGGAGAATCTAAAGATATATACTTGAAATGGATGGTTGCATTGTCTTTTATATAATTGTGTGCATACCTTATTTATTATTATGGTCTGTTACAACTATTACTACTAATATTATTATTATTGTTTCCTTTGTTGTTGTTATTATATTGGTATATGATAAGTGTCTTTTGTACACCTTTTAGCCTTGAAACCACAAGGCACATGTCAATGATCAAGATGACTTTGTCCAAGGAGCTGGATGCATCCTTTGTCGGGTGAGTGGGAAATAGTATGTTTTCTATCATAAAGAACATTAGAGATTCTACATTCCAGAAGAAAAAACAATACAATGGAACCAAAGTTACAAGTTGGCTTGGCAGAAAGAGTAAAATGATTTACATATTTTGATAACCCATAATTTACATAAACTATTTTCTCTAATACATCATTACTGTTAAATGAGATGAAATCATTTTTAAGTGGCAATCAAACATGGCCTGAGCTGTGTTTGAGACATGAGTTCTTCATGGCAATCAACAAGTTTTGGCTATTTTGGGTGTGCATTTCAATTTGGGATTTGTCATTTAGGTCTTGATGGTTAATAAAGCATCACATATTTTTTAATTAAATGGGTTTAATTCACAATACAAAAACAAATAAGTTGTGATTTTTGTGATTGTTTACTTCTGAGTGTGATCTTAGTCAGCGTGGATGTTTAAAGTGGTTTTTAGGCACTCTTTTATGGAACTCCTAACATGAAGAAATGCTAAAAAAATAAATAAATGTGGTGCTAAATGTTTCAGACTTTCAGTTTGGGATTGTGAAAAACTGGCATCATAGCAGCCAAATAACTGTTTTGGGACATCTTCTTTTCTTGTCCAAATGGTTTGGAGGCCATTCAGGGTGCTGAATGCAGTTCTTGAAAAAAATACCAAGCAAGAGGAATTTTCACTTGGCTTGTTAGATTTTAAAAAAGAGAAAACCAGACAATGTTAGGTTGGAGTGCGGATTCTTGTTCGGAACATGAAAAGTAGCACATCCATGATGATTGTCCATATGAAGTTCCCACCTTTCAGTTTTCTTCCATAACCAAATGGAATAACTTTAAATGGTCGTCTTGTTGTCATCTTGAGAGTTTCAGTGGGTTTGATCTTTCTCATCAAACTCCCTTATAGTAGGTTGAGTTAGGAGTACCTCCAAGAAATGATTTGAGGGTCCATGTGGCCATTATAGATTTTATGGACCATTGGGCAGGGTAAGCACGAGATGGGATGCAGATAATAAGTCTACATGTTTATAAAGCTGCCCATCTCTCCATGGATTCATCTCTGAAGATACATACACAAGAATTAACTGAGAGTATTTGGATTGGTGGCAAACAATGGAAACTCATGAAAATGAAATCTATTTCCACAAATGTGATGCTTTCCCCTGATTGCAAATATACCCAATAGTAGGTGAAAATTGATTTCCATTTCCACAGTTTCCTCAAAAAATGAGTAAAATGATTCCCCAAAAAACATGTTAAATCTAGATTTCCATGGTTCTGAGCGGCGAGGCAAGTTGCTACTTGACCATACATCAAATCCAAAATTCCACAGTTTTCGTTTCCTGAGGATTTCATAGGGGTTTTTCATGTCTACATTTTAAAGCAACTGGAATTTATTAAGAATGAAAAATAGGGAAACAAAGGGGACTGCTGAGATAGCGGGAAAAAAAAAGAAAAAAAAGAAGCGTTATCCAAACTGTTGAATTGGTGGACCAGGGTGCGGGTGGGCTATCCTATACTGATGAACTTCCAAGGACAGCCTGCTTGGTGACAATTTGGTAACAACTGGATTGGACTCTAAGCTGAAAATTAAGGCTCACAAATTAAATGGGATGGGGACGTTGCATTAAAATAAAAATAATAAATAAACCTGGTCAATATCTCCTAGCATGAATGTCATTTCAACAAACAGATAGCATGCCATTTCATCAAATAGATACAATACCATTTCAACAAACAGATAACATCCCATTTCAACAAACAGATGGTGTATATCAAATCTAAAAGACAGGAAAAGAGATACAAATAGAAGAAGATATCAAACCTGTGGAGAGGAGCTTCACGGCGTGTGTATCTTCGGGTAGGAGATTCACGACTGCTTCAATGGAGAGAGATAGAGAGAGAGAGAGAGAGAGAGAGAGAGAGAGAGAGAGAGAGAGAGAGAGAAGAGGGTGTTCATGGCTGATGCATTGGAGAGAGGGAGGAGAATGAGAGAGATGGAGCAGAGATAGGGAGTGAGAGAGAGGATTAGGGAAAGAAGAGCGTAGGGAATGCTCTGATAAGGGAATGGAGAGAGAGAGAGAGAGAGAGAGAGAGATATTGTGCTCGCGCGCCCAAATTTAGGCGTTTCTGACGGACAGACAGACAGTCCGATCAGGGGCTCCGTGGGGCCCATCATGATGTATTTCCTCAATCCATTCCGATCTATAATTTACATAAATTATTTTAGCTTACCACAATAAATTCCAGATATATTGAAGATCCAAGTGGACCACACCATAAGAAGCAAATGTAATTTAATAACAATGTTTCCTCCTGTGTGGTCCACCTGGGCCTTCGATCTAGCTGATTTTTTTTTCTAATCCTCTAAAGTAATATTTACAAATATATTGACGGCTTAGATAGAACATATAGTTTCTTTTAAGCCTCATAGAGCCCCTTACATCACTATTAAATATTAATGGTGTATTGAGTTTTAACTACGGATTAAAACCGTAGCAATCTTAGCTAAGGCTTATATTCATCACAAAAAATTAACGTAGTCTGAATCCTTTGCCCCTTTTTTTGGTAGTGCTTCTATTGCCTAAGATGATCTCGCAGGAGCAAGGCGCATTCGTTCAGGGGAGATCGATAGCAGAAAACATTGCACTTACTCAGGAGGTGATTTGGAATATCAACAAAAAAGTTGGGGGCATAAATCTCATCATCAAACTAGACGTTGAAAAGGCGTATCACAGGGTGAACTGGGGCTACCTCAAGCAAATTCTCTTCAAATTCAGCTTCGATCAGCGGTGGGTTCAGCTTATGGAAAATTGTTGGGGTGATAACTAGTTCTCCATTCTCATCAACGAAGAACCGACAGGATTCTTTAAGTCATTCCGAGGTCTAAGACAAGGGGACCCCCTCTCCCCTGCGTTGTTCATCATCGCAATGGAGTCCTTTTCAGCAAATCTCAACCTCATGATCGCTAGCGGTGGTCGTCAGCCTTTTGCAATGTGGCAGGGCAGCCCTATCACCTCTCATCTCCTATACGCTGACGACATTCTGCTATTTACCAATGGGAAAAAGGAAAACCTCACCCTTATCAATCAGTTCCTAACCTTATTTCAAGAAGCTTCAGGTCAGAAAATCAGCTCGCGGAAGAGCACCTTCATTTGCTCCAAGGCGCTTCTCCTCTCTAAGGTAAGAGTCACAGAGCGAATCCTGGGTTTTAGGAGGGCCACCGACGGTATCACTTATTTGGGCGCTCCTCTTTGCGGCGGCAGGATTAGAGCCTCAGCTTTTCAATTTCTGGTGGACAAGGTGGATAGGAAGATCTCTGGCTGGGCTGGTAGGCAGATCTCCCAGGCTGGTAGGGTAACATTAATTCGACATGTCTTGGGTTGCTTTCCCATTCATATCATGGCTGGTATGCACATCCCAAGCCAGGTGTTAGAGAAGCTAGAAAAAAGCTTTTCCAATTTTTTCTGGGGCTGGGCTGAAGGGAAAAGAAAATTCCATTGGGTGGCGTGGGCTAGGATTGCAAGACCCGCCAAGGAAGGAGGGCTGGGAGTAAGGAGATTAAAAGAAGTGATGGACGCCCACTGGCTTAAGCTAGCTTGGTCAGTAAAATTTGGGGATCAGCCGGGTCCTTGGGGGAAACTCATGCGTAGAAAACATATCAGAGATATCTCTTCGCAAGTCCTTCCTCTGCCTTCCTCTAACGCTTCTCCGCTATGGAAAAGAATTAGATCCCTGATACCTCTATAGATGGAAACAGTCTTGTGGAGTGTGGGACGAGGCGAAAGAAATTTTTGGTCGAAAAACTAGATGGGCAAGGGCCCCCTCCACCATCAAATTGACTCTCCTATTTCCCTAAAGTTACAAGATTTAAAAGTAAATGATGTTATTGGTTCCTCTGGGCTGCTCCCCCCCTCCCGGGTCCTCAATATCCTTCCTCAACACATTACTGAGGAAATCTTCAATGGGGGATTTGCTACGTCAGATGCGAACTCAGATTGCATCTAGTCTCTCGAGAACTCAGGGTCGTTCTCCCTGCGGTCAGCCTGGGACCTATTAAGAATGTCCTCCCCTTCTATTGCTTGGGCCAGCTGGATCTGGCATGCTCAGCTCCCCCCAAAATTCTCAGTTTTTATGTGGAGACTCCTCTTAAAGGCTATCCCAGTGGATTCTCGTGTCCAAGCTAAAGGTGTTGCTCTAACTACAACAAATGGGAATTTTACAGGCGCTCACAAGCTCCAAACCCCTAAAAGCGCCAGTGATTCTTTTAGCGGCGCTAGTCAAGCGCCAATAAATGGGTATGTCGCTAAAAGTATTAGCGGCGCTAGGTAACTTTTCTTGGCGCTTCTAAGTGCCGCCAATTGTAGGTTTTCCCGACGCGAATAAGCCCCGGTAAAAATCACTCAGATCGCCAGTAAAAGTTCGTAAGATTTCTACGCAAGTGCCGCTAAAAGCCTTTGTATGGATTTGAGAGGCCCTAGCATGCCAGTAATTTTTATTATTATATATAATTCAATCAAAACCTGTAATTTTTAAATATTTGAAACATAAAAATGATGCAATACAAATAAAACAAATATTAAACAAAATTTATATTAATACACAATAAAAAAGTTTTATTACAATTATGAAGAGAAGGAAAATGTCACACAACACAATTATAGGTTTAACCATCTCTAAAAAAACTAAAAAGAAAAAAAAAACAAACAAACAAATAAACGATGGGGCTTAACAGAGCATTCCATTGTGCGAAAATTTTCTGTCATACCAAGAGCTTTCATGAACAGAACTTTAAAAAAAAAAAAAAAAATTAATAAATAAATTCTGTTTTTGAGGGCCTGATTTCTTGCCCAGGAACATGGCAGCCTCCATCATAAACAGCTTGGGAGATCAAACCCATCAATCCCACACTCCCTCCCCCATAAACCAAATCTATCATTCTCTTCACCTGAAACACCACACTCAAAGAAACAATTTTAAAAAAAAATTAAAAAAAAAAACATAAAATCTCATTAAAAAAATACAACAAAAACATACCACATCAATCAGCTCTCTTTTACACAATTCAAACAATAAAAAGAAAAAAAGCTTCAAAAATCAAAACATGAGAACGAAATGCATGCCTCACCAAGTGTAGCCCTCGTCTAGGCATACACATCTAGCATTTGCTTGATAATCATCTATGCCATTTCTGATAATTTTGGAAAGGTTTCAAAGGTCGATATGTTAGAATTAGCATTCTATTGATGTTGGATACACTTAAGTGACATGAGATGAGATGAGACAAACTTCTAACAAAACCTTCTTAAAAACTCTAAAGGGCAGGGCAACTGATGTTGGAATTCCTATCAAGGAAGGCACTTTTCCTTTTAGATATGAAAGTTTATCTGAATACCATCCCTGATTTTCCATATGCACATAGATTAACTCCAAAATGCCATACCGATGAAAGAAATAAAGAAGTGGAGGGGAAAACAGATCTTCAAAAAACCATTCCTTACATTTTACAAGACTAACCATTTAACAGGTGAATTTATGAGTTGGTATAGCATATCCACCTGCTTTCTTATCAGAGTCGGGGACGGTGAAGATCCATCTTCTTTCAAATTGTTGAGCTTGCATCAGAGAGTTCACTCTCCTCAATCTCACTATTGTTAAGACAAATGGATAAGGATCCGTTCTGTATTCATGTAGCTAAATAATAACAGAATGAATTTTAAACTAAAGAAATGAATTATGTTTTGATAAATTAACCTAGTAATATCTACTACATACTAGTAACATACGAGCTATATTGGGGCACCATACCATAGGCTGCAAGAATATCATGTCCCCTTAAAAAATAAATCCTCCAAGGATAACACACACACACACACACACACACACATATATATATATATAATAAGTTGTTTATTGTCATTCCCAATCACAAGTATCATTCATCATCCAACTAACCAAATTCTGTGAGATGGTAGATAACGGAAGTCCCATTTGTTGTAGTGTTTCGTGGGATGCTTGATGGGGCCACCATAATGTTTCTCCAAATCTGATCTGTCCATCCATTTTGAAACATAAAAATGATTCACCTTCACTGTTGAGTGTTCTGAAGAGCCATGATTGGAAAGCTGCAAGAATCCAATAACCAAATTCTGTGAGATGGTAGATAACGAAAATCTCATTAAGGAAATTGACTTCACTACATGACAAATTATTACAGAACCAATAGCTAATAGGAACTTTAAATACTTGGAATTGGCAGGACATGGAATAATATATGGATTTATGGACATGGCATGAGACACACAAACTGAGAATTCTAAATTCTATAGACCACACCTGTTTTGATTACATATTAAGGGGCTCAAAAGGATGAAGTCTCCAATTGCCAAATATGAGTGGAACTGCAACTACTTGACATTAAACAACCAACCCAACAAAACCAAACATTGGATGGGATTTGCATTTTGAGAGCAGAAATATAGCAGCATCAATAGATCATGTGGCGTATTGCAGATCACAAAAAAGTCACCAGCTTAACATGTCCTCACTCTCCAAACTTAACAACTCCTTACATTGGAAAAGGGAACAAATATACTAGCACGAACTTTTAGAAATAATCAATACCAAGCAGTTAATCAGTATAAAAATTAAAAAAGCGTAACCACATAATGAAATGGATACGCGGAAACAAGCACCAGCACTTAAAATCTCAGGGAAGTAAATTGAGATAACTAAGTACAGTTATCTAAGGAGTTGATCCGAACATAAATAAGTTCAGCATATACCTCTCGTGTTTTTCTTTTAAACTAAGTACAGTTATCTAAGGAGTCGATCGCTAACATATTTTCCTTTTAAATATTATTCTAACTATGATTCTGCCACAATGAAGATGTGAAAGGATGACACTAGTGGACCATTAATTATTCCTAAGATTAGAATCATTCCTACGGAATTGGAAATGAAAATGCAATTTACATTTGTGCATGTGGACCATCCTAACATTGATCTAGATAGTCCATTCCATATGGGCCATGATGAAATATCTCACTGATTGGATAATCTTAACCATAAGGGCAACAAAATGAGTTCAATCATCAATCATAGCCATCATTTTCAGTGGGCATCACCTGGAATTTCTTATGGTTCTCAAGAAAACAATCTTAACCAAGATCGAACGGTAGTGATCAAACGGTGCAATCTTTTCAATGTGACTTGAGAAGATTGGACTGCCAGTCCTTTTTCACCTTTGGAGCGTTTGTCCAAGCAAGTGGGTCATGGATTTTAGAACACTTTAATAAGTTTTGAAAGCTCTGCAACTGGAAACATCTAAATTTAAGAAAAAATAAAATAAAATTATATCATAGCAATGCTGAAAATGATATAATTAGTAAAGGGTATCAATCCAAAAATTATAATTAGAGAGAGAGAGGAGAAAATGCAGAAGATTGACGGAGAGATAACACACTCTTTTATTCTGCACTGAAGATTTTGGAAGATTTGGTAGTCACTATGCCTCTTCTTGAAGCTCCTAAAGGAAAATCATAAGAGCCTCAAGTTTCCAAATTCAAAATGAACCAGGAGAACTTCGAAGTAGAATTAATGGAGAAGTGCCTCTTTCAAGCCAACTACAGTGATCTGTCACGAATAATTGTACAAATGCCTCTACTAGGTGACCCATTGATTTAGAGTGGCCACACAAAAGTGCAGTAAAGTGTTTGGCCAGTTGTTGTTGTTTCATTTTGGTCTAGTCTCATTTTGTTGATCTTTTTCTTTTTCTAGATGACAATACATACAACTATGGCTGTATTTCAATCCCATTCCACAAATCCTGCAGTCTCCTAGTTGCTTCCCACTTTTCTAACTGCCCAAACACAAAGGCCATGATCATTATCTTCAAGGAAGAAAGAAAAGACCAACAAAAAGATAGAAAACTCTGTAAGCTGGAAGTGGACCCACATAAATCACAGTTCCACAGGGAAAAAAAAAAAAAAAACAGTAGCTGTTCCTAATAAATGATTTTGGTGTAGTGCCACTTACCACACATCAACAAGAGTAGAGTAATGTCAGGATCCAAGGAGGATTTCTAGTGCCTGGTTCTATAGCGTAATCACCTGAAAAGAGCGCAACTAACCACACAAACTCACCTACAATGAAGAAAAGTACCAATGCGGGTGTGGCCCCATTTTAAACCAATGATGGTCAAAGCTATTAATGATGTTCCATGTTTGGTGGCTAGCCCCGCATAGGTCATTCCTCTTTATTGATCCAGGCAGTGGCACATGTGCCACAAATTGCCTTTCTATCTATACTTGAGAAAACAGTCTTGGAAATCCTCTATTACAAATCATACACAAAAAATAAAAACAAAAACAGAAAAATGGCCTAAAAACTACAGACACCCTTTACACTAATATGAAACATGCAATTACACTATTTACACCACCTTACAGATAGATGCACCCTTTCCTCCAAGTTTCAGTAATACAACAACAAAAAGCTATACTACCATAATACCAGAAGTAGAAAGAAAGGAGTCATCTAACAAATAGGTTGTGTTCAGAAATTAGTTGCCATTCTCAAAATTTTCAAACCCATCAAAGAATTCAAAATAAAAAATAAAAAAATCTCTAAAATTCAGACTCAATCCTACTTCAAATATTAGATTTCTCAAGATAACAGAATCATACAGCAAAATTTCCCAAATAATCCTGAAAAAAATGGAGCAAGAACACCCAAAACAAGATATACATAAACAACACTTACAATAATCTCTACAAAATTCCAATTCCTTACCAAAATCCAGTAACAAACTTCCAATCAGAATCAATGCTGCAAAATCAGAGCCAATGTAGGAGTAAAGATCAGGCAGGTAAGTTAAAGACAATGCACAAATCAAGAGTGTTTCAAACATCATGTACACAACATTAGCTAAATGAACATATCCATGAGCACATGAGAACTAATTGGCATGGGCAAAATCAGGGTGAGTATATATGGAATAAGAAAAGAGAAGAAAGGTATATGATGGCATATGACATGCATGGAGATTCAAATGTTTCATACTCGCAGGATGATAGCATGATGGGTGCCTAGAATTCGTGCCTGGATGATGGGAACTGGATGATGGGTGCCTAGAATTCGTGCAACTTCAACAGGATGAATGATAACAGGTTCTGCACTTCCTCTTTTTTGTCCATCATGAGCTTCAAATGCCATCTGCAGTAACCCAACAAGCATATCTACAAGTAATCATTGCTCCCTAAATAGAGATTATGAGTAGTAGTTTTCCTAGATAATAAACAGCTGGATAAAGTATGGCCCAGAGACCAGAATAAGAATATTAAATGCAACGGGACCTATGCCCAGGATTAGCCAAAAAACAGAAGATCTATTTCTGCGTCTCAAAAAAGCCAAACATTAAAAACAACATGGGGAGGTCGATCTCTTTGTTGCTTATCATTCTAGAGAGAAAATGTTTTGTGCACAAATAATAGCATGCAGCTGTGAGGCTGCCAGGAATCATCTAGAAGCCCGCATTTCTTTATTTTATTTCCTGCTGCACCTGGTGAGGCCTAAATTTAGGCACAATTGATTAAATTCCTGCACACAAGGGGGGAGAGAGAGAGAGAGAGAGAGAGAGAGAGAGAGAGAGTGAGTGTGTGTGTGTGTGTGTGTGTCAAAAAGTAGCATTCAAATAGGCCTAATAGGACCCTACCCATTGACAACCCTACCTACCGTACAACCCCTATTGGCTGTCCAGTTAATATATAGAAAAGGAAGAAATTATTCCTCATTTGATCTACTTCTTGACATTATCCTAAGTACTTGTATGTTTATAAGTGTATGTTTGATGGAAGATTGAAGAGTAGTGGATATTTCTGTAGATAATGACAAGAATATCTGCTTCTGGAACAACTGCTTGATTCTTGTTTCTTACAAGAATATTATGAAGGGTGTAACCTCACAAAATTCCAAGTCTCACATATCAACATTAGTATTTAGGCAAAAACCAAAATGCTTTCATGACAATTATTGAGTCTATTCTGACAGAAAAGTATTTTCACTATTTCTAAAATGCAGGGTATTTTCACTGGTATATTGAAGGAAAGTCAGTTCAGAAAAATTCCCATTATATCATGGAGAAATCATATATATCCCCTTATTTCATAAAAGAAATCTTCTCTGAGAAAGAGAACATACGTTTTGTGACATTTGTTCCAAACACTTTGTTAAAAGAAAATACTCTCCTTGCATCTTTACCATGCTCAAGAGGATTTACAATCATGATACTCCCATTTTCTCCAATATAACCTACAGTAGTCTAGCCATCCGCTTGCCCTGGTAAAAAGGTCTCACTCTATAGTAGACCCTAATACACCCTGCAACAATGACAAAAAAATAAAAAAGTCGATGTTTGGCTTCAAAGCTCCTACAAAATCAATATAGCCTTTAATCCTACAAATGCCAGCTAGTAACCTTTAAGTTCTTGTTCTTAATTGAAGAGCGTGCGATTTTCCTCGAGCACTCTATGATAGGAAGATGCAGCCTGTTCCAGGGCGTTGATATGATGTTCTGAGGTGACAAAAAGCAAAAACTGGTCAATGAACTTTTCTCTTTTAAACAAAGTAGGAAGTCAGAAGTTTTTTTCCCTCTTGTTTTTCTTTTTTCTGCTAACCAAAGAACATCAACCTATGTAAGTTTCCAGTTTCTCACCAAGCCTTTTGTGTTCCTCCTCCCACTTTGATTGAATGCACCGGACCTGACCTTTAGTGTCGTGAAAGACTGATTTCATCTCCTGAAAATCATAGGGAAAAATGATTTTATTATGATCCTGTTTGGGTGCCCACTTAAAAATGAGTTCTTCTCATTTGAGTGTGCATTTGAAAATTCCTAATATTTGGTACAACCAAACACACCCTCAATCATAATTATGCATTAGAAATCATGATTGTTTGTTATCAAAATTACTTTTAATCTGTACATATAAGATTAACTCCAATGAGATTGGCTCATTTTTAAGTGGTGTTTGTTCCAACCAATCAATGACAGTACAGACCTTCTAGTGTATCAGAACCATTGTCTCGAATTGAGACCTGTTCACCACCCTCTTTAGCATCATTTCCTTTTGATTGTTCTTCATATAAAATGTGTGGATATTTCTCGCTTAAAGAATCCTTCCACTACACAACCAAGAAGAATTGTTGGATCCGTCATTATCACTGAACTAGAATTTGAAGACAAATCAGTAAATCTTGAAAAAGATCCAAGTATTACCTTTGGCAGTTCACAATTACGTCTGATTGATGATGTTCTCCACCCAGCAATTTAACACATCCAAATGACTGCATAAATCATCCTGAGGAAATATTAAAAATTCAGGGCATGCAGGAAATCTTACATGCTGACTGCTGGTAGCGTCAAGTCTATCATGACCAGAAAATGCACCAAGAAGAATGGCAGTGTCGATGACTGATGAACTGAAGCATCCATGACATCCAATGATGATGCATACGCCATGAGTCCAAAGCGAGAGACGCCCATAGGTTGGCTTCATTCCCACTGGCTTCATTCCCACAACACCACAGAAAGATGTTGGCTACCTGACACTGCCCCCTGATCATCTGCTAGCAATAATGGGCAGACAGAATACCTGTACTCAGTTGCTACTCTTCCTTATCAATAGAATTGATGATACAAAATAAATGCCCATGATCTCAGACAGGAAAAGAACAACGTTAACAGTCACATACCTCGCTCAATAGTAAATAACTGTGTAAAACCAGGTAAAGAAAGAACAGATGATAAAAGGACAAGAGCGTAATTTGGTCAGAGAAAAGATTGGAAAACAAATAAAGAAAAGATGCCTAAGGTTTCATATGCATACCTTAATCATTTTATACACACAGTACATAGAGCAAGCATAGCCCAGCAAATTCTGCAAGTGCCCCGGCCAGGTTCGAGAATATGCTGTGGCTTCCTGAAAATACACATCAAGTTAATATCCCAATCTGCAAAAGCATAGGAAAGCACCAGACTCATAACAACATCAGCTAGATTAATTGCAATGTCTAAAAGATGCTATCATCATCATATCCTTGTCCCAGCTATTTGGGGTCAGCTTTGTGAATCATATCCTTGTCCCAATCTGCAAAAGCATAGGAAAGCACCAGACTCATTTTTCACCAATGACCAGTTTTGTGAATCATGTTTCACCAATGACCAGCTATTTGGGGTCAGCTTTGTGAATCATGTTTCAAAAATGGATGACTATAATTCATCTGATCAGTGCAATTTTAACATGGTAGTCCATGAAATGTGTTCTGGAGTTAATGAACAGTTTAGGTCACTCAATCGGACTGTCCAAGTGAACCAGTGTAACTAGGAGCACTATAACCTCTACATATGCAATTAATTTCATAAAAGAAAAAAGACAAAAAGCCAAGTGCATAGCTAAATATAGCAACTATTTTCAGAAAAGAAAAAAGACAAAAAGCCAAGTGCATAGCTAAATATAGCAACTATTTTCAGAAAAGAAAAAAGACAAGTGCATAGAAAAACATAGTATCATCATATGATTAAGACCTGCCCAATGTTTACCCCTATTTTACTGCATTTTGTTTCATGTCAATATTCCATACGAGTCTGCCCCACCTTTGAGTGGCATATGTATTGAAATGTCGGGACTGACAGTGGATGGGTAGACCTAAAATCCTCTCCACCAAACAATATAATTTATCCAATCAATGGGGCTCTTCCATTAGGTGTCCCATTGGCTATATTTTATTTTTAATCCTTGGTTATTCGCAGCTCTCAATCAGAGTTAGTATAAATTCTATGAAGAAAATTTTTGGGGCATAGCACATCCATTGATGCACCCTCGTAAAGGATGTTTATGGCCTAGTGTTGTCTTGATCCAAACGGGAGTTGATCCTGTGCGTTTGGATGCTCCTTTGCAAACCCTGTTCTCATCTCCCACTTCAGAAAATAGCTGCTAAAATGTTGTCTTGACAAAAACCAATTCAACTGGCTTTTTGCTGATTTGATGATGTGGAAAAATCTGACTGACGCAAGGTCCAAATTGCTAATCACGTGGTCCCCAGCTGGACCACACTTGTGCTTTGGAAGTGGACCAATACAGACACAGTAGAAATATGTATCCTAGTAGATCTACCAATAACAACCCCTGTTAAGACAAGGTGGCCGGAGAGAACAACTTGAGTTTGAAAGGTATTGACAAATTTATTATAACCCCCTAAACCCTTAAAACCCTAACCCCTAAACCCTAAAAAACAGAAAACTTCTAGAGATCTGCATTAGGAACAGTGATATATATCATCTCCAACACCTAGTCAGAATTAAAGATGAAGTCTGAGCGGCAATAAGCAACAACAATAGCTTGGAATAAAATGAATACGTGCTGACCTTCAAATTGTGATAATCAGAATCTGATGAATTGATCAATACTATTAGTAGGAGGCACATGAAGCACTTATCCATGACGGAATTTATGCACCTATAAATCATTTCTCTTTCAATTTTCCATAAGAGGAACTAATTGTAGCACAAGAGATGGAGTATTCTCTGTACAAGACTCCAGTTAGCCAGACAAAAAAGGAACAACAGAAGGGGAAAAAAGATAAAAAGGCTAGTCTAGTGAGCAAGTTGCACACTGTATACCCTAAACTACAGGGAAGAGGATGAAACAAGTGAAAAACTAAAATCTACAATCTCCATAAGAAGTTCCAACATAAGAGGCTTCTCAATAAAAGTACAGTTACCTGAGACTGATGTCAGGTCCTTGACACCCCATGACAATCCAACAGCCATATCACATACTGAGGTTGCGTTTTGTAGCTTCCATTTTCAATAAAAGATCCTCAATATCTCCTTCCATTCTCATCTTCATATTGAAGTATTCACAGTGTGATCTTTCTAGGACCTGAAGCTCTTCAAGCTTTTGTCTGCGTCTTTCGTCAGCCTCAGATAAACATAACTTTGTGCTTCGACTAGCATACTCCTCCTCGATCTTTTTGTTCTTGGCAATTGCAATACGTTTCAGGGCTTTAGCTTCTCTTCTTGCATCATCAGCACGTGTTTGGAACATGTTAGCCTCCACCTGTTAATCCTCACAATGCTCTCCAGCTCATCTAGAACAGGCTTCTCTTATCGACATTCAATTGAGACTCTGGGACTGAAGTTTGTCTGCCCACCCGATCCCAATCAATCCTTGGAAGAACACAGTTTACATTTTCGACTCGAGGAGATTTCTCTGTGGAAATGGATCTCAGCCACATGGCTTCTTAACTTGGACCAACCATTCCATTACTTCCTTCTCTTGAGTTCTTCTGTGAAAGTTCCTTCACCAATATGAATGGACAATGGCATGCTTGGAAAGAAATATGCAATTAAGCATGATTTAAATGGAAATACACATCTCTGACCTTACAGTTGTTGACGTGTGTAGTATCAAGGAGGTTTCCTCTTTTCTACACCAAGCTGCACAAAGCAGGTTGTCTTTTAAAGGACTTGTTGTTGTAGATTTACAATAGTTCTCTTTCCCAATAAGGGTGGAAGATATTAAATGGTGGCTTGCTATATGGTTTAATTCTGCTAATTTCTTTTATACTATGAAAAGATAAATAGAGTAGTTTCCTCTGTAGTTATTTTTTTGATTTGCACATCTTTTCAAACTGTTTTCTTATGTTTAACTGTGAAAGCTATGAAATGGTGGTTTCCTAAATGGTTCCATTGTGCTCGTTTCTTTTATACTATCCTATGAAAAGACAAATTGAGTATCTTTATTTATCTTATGTTTCTTTCTTTGTCATCTTACGCTAGAACCTCACCAAATGAGGTAAATGATGTAGTTTTGCAAGAACATGACACTAATTAAAGTCAGATGGTCGTGCGATCTGATGAAGCATGTGCACAACTTGAATGTATTGAACTAGTAAAGTGTACAACCTCCAAGATTATGCAAAATTGATAAACTGTTCATTTTCAATAGAACTAAAATGAATGGAAAAGGACAATCCACAAGTTTGGGCCGTTTGGCATTTAATTGAGCATGTAAGGTGCCAAAGCATAACATAACCAAATTTTAAAAAAAGATTGATGAAAACTTCACAGATTCAATCATTTGCACCTGGTTTTATAACCTATAGTCATAGACAAAAAAAAAAAAAAAAAATTGATCTAACAGATTGATGACAGATATATACAGAGAGATGACCTGTAGATCTTTGGGGAGATATTCATGCTTTATGGAGAGATCCATTGAATGCTTGATATGCAAGTGGCTAAGGCTGCCTTGATGTCCATATCATACATCGGATTGCAGAGATC
The DNA here is from genome assembly GCA_037074715.1 of Magnolia kwangsiensis. NCBI lineage: Eukaryota > Viridiplantae > Streptophyta > Magnoliopsida > Magnoliales > Magnoliaceae > Magnolia > Magnolia kwangsiensis. Next base: position 29,732,517 of record CM073584.1, on the reverse strand, counting down.
CTCGTATCTCATCGTTAGACATGTTAAAAGAGAGATAGAGATTAAAAACCCCTAAGAGAGAGAGAGAGAGAGAAACCCTAAAGGAGTAGAGGTGGATTGAGAAAGCGGAAACAAAGAGAGATGCTCATTTGAGAGAGGGAAAAGGGGAAATTGAGAGAGAGAGAGAGAGAGAGAGAGAGAGAGAGAGAGAGAGAGAGAGAGAGAGGGTCGATTGAGAAATGGATAGTAGAGGTGGAGATGGCGATGGCTGTCGCTGCATCTAAAGGAAGAGAGAGAGAGAGAGAGAGAGAGAGAGAGAGAGAGAGAGAGAAGCGCCAGGGCTTTTGGTACGCACGGTATTTATACCGATCACTGACCGACGCCCCGTTTTAATTAGCGCGGCTAAACTAGCCACGCGAATCGTCCGCTAATCCAGCATTTGTTGTAGTGTCGCATGTAGTTGTTCCTGTTGCCTTGAAGTCGCATACGCTAATCCGCAGCCAGAGAGAGTTGAGCATCTTTTCCTGTTCGGTTGGCAGGTGAGGTTTCTCTGGATCACATTTGGTCAGTGGCGTGGAGTTTCCCCTCTGGTTCACAACTCTTTTCTTGGGAAACTGGCTCACAGATCAGTAGTGGCGCCAGATGCAGCGCCAAAAAAGGTCAGATTTTTACTCCCTATTCTCTTCCTTTGGGAGCTCGACGCTCTAGAAATGAGGCGATTTTTGGTAACTCGCCTATGTCCACCGTGAAATCAGTGGTCCACGTTAGTTGGTGGGCAAAGCGCATCTTTGGGGCAGAGATTTTGGATAGTTTTGTGAGACCCCGTCGACCTCCTTCCTTAAAGTCGGATGGTTTTCAGCCTTGTGATGGTGAGGTCCTAGTTAAATGGAGATTCTCGTCCCTTGGATGGGTCAAATTAAGTGTCGATGGTTCAGCTCTCGCTAATCCTAGGCCGTTAGGTGGGGGTGGGGTTTACCGGAATGCCTCCGGTGCTTTCTTATTTGGTTTTTCGGCGGCCTATGGGGTTGGTCCTAACAATTTGGTGGAGCTTCGTGCAATTCATGATGGGATGGTGCTATGTTTGGAACAAGGTTTGAATAGGGTTATGGTTGAGTCGGATTCAAAGTTGGTGATTGCGTGTCTTCAGCGGCTGGGCCAATTTTCCTTCTCCCACATTCTCAGAGAGGGGAATGGTCCCGCGGACGACTTGGCCCGTGTTGGGAGTTTGCACCAATTATCTTCTGTACACCTACATTCCATAGCGCTTCCGTCTCATATCCGCGGGATGCTCATCTTAGATAGGCTCGGGATTGAGACTATCCGAGTCCCCGGTTAGTTCTGATGTAGTCGTTTCTTACTTATCTGTTCAGTTTCCGTTGTACATAGGGGTCATACAGTGTCCTTTATGGTAGGTCCCCTCAACTTATAATGTTGGTTGAGAAGGGACCCGAAAAATTTCTTCAGTGTTTTGCTCTGTAAGACTTTCTTATATGAAATGATACATATCAGACTTTTTTAAAAAATTAAAAATTAAAAACAATTAAAAATTAAAAAAAAAAAAAAAAAAAAACTGTTAGTACTACTACTGAATTGGTTGTAGTTATTTGTTTTATTCTTTGCATGTAGTGGCTTGACATTTGCGTTGGTCATAAGAATTACACAACTTTTATTCTGCTTATTGCCACAAGTCTCATTAGGGTATGTGGAAAATCCACGTCATTGTTCAATTGAGATGTTCTGATTTCTTTTAGTATTCTCTTCAATAATTTTAACTTTGAAGCTTACTAGATTTTTGGCTTTTGTGGTTTCATCTCTCAGACGGTCCGATTCGAATTGGACTGAGATCCTTTGGTGCGTTGCCATTTGATTCATATCATTTCTTTTAGTGTTCTCCTTCAGTTTTTCATGTAAAAATCACCCAATTTGTAAGAACGGGTCCTGTCTATCATCAATTTGGCTAAAATTTCAAATCAAGCTTAAATTAGCTGCCTTTGTTGAATCTGTGATCACTTCCCTGTCAAAAGTTTCTCAACCCTTGGAGTGGAGAACTACAATAGGCACTTACATTCTTTTAACTTCCAGGTCCATCTATAAAATGTGATTCATAGTTGATTGATCCATTGTATGGAAATTGATTAGGTTGTGTGGCCTTGGATTCAAGTACTTTTCACTTTGTTGCATTTGCTTTTGTAACCATTGGTGGTACCCGAACTAGCACCCATAGCAAATTAAATGGACATGAATTAAAAGTATGAAATGATACTAAATTCACTTTAGTTGCACCACTACTATCAAATATCAACATCATTCAAGACATTTGCATATCCCACTTTTTCTTTTTTTTTACCCTTTTGTATTTGCAGATTCTCATAAGTTAAAACAAGGGGATACATGATCTCACTTTTTTTTTTGCCTTCTATATTTTCAAATTCTCGCACAAGAATATTGTGTTTGCAAGAATGACATTCTTGATGCACAACTATTTCAAGAAACATGATATTTGTTCCAAATTAGACTGATAAATCATGAAATTTCAGATATTTAGTGCAACCAAATGCACCCTAAAGATAGTGCTATGAAGCTCTTTTATGTATATGCCAACAAGCCAAGTATCAATTCTAGTTTGTAGAAATTGTTCCCGTTTCTATTCTTTTCTTTGTGTTGTTGGGATATGTATACATCTTTGACATATTCCTATTATTTTCCTGAAGAGCTGGATTTTTGTAGTACAAGCCGCAGGGAATAAGGGCCCAAAGTGCTGGAATTTTTGCCATTCCTTTTTAAAAATTGCTCATGTTAAATGATCCTAACCATCTGATTATCTCTGGCAAAAATGATAGTTTCATGGTACTTTCTTCCAAAATTTCAGGACAGGCATCATGTGCACAAATGAGATCAGTAAAACTCCACTCCAGTGACTCGTAACAGCATAATCTATTATTTCATTAAGGAATATGTATTTGAAATTCCTTTCCCAATTTACTGAAATTTCATGCGCAAGTTCAAATTCAGCAATGTCACACTAAAACCAGCAACATGCAAAGAAAAATCTCCACACATAATCACTAAGGTTGGTCCACATCTATTGTGGATTGGAGGTCCTTGGAGTGGCCCTAGCGGCGCCGGGTCCATAAATTTGACGTGCCGGGGCCCTATGATGACGGAATTAGCTTCTAAGGGCGCAAGCACAAGACTATATGATCTTGAAATTTAGAGAAGGCTGGAGGGTTACCTTTCTATCATCGGTGGGCCGCTTTTATAGTGGCGGAGTTGTAAGCTTCGACGTGGGATTGTGGTAGGAGAGGAAAACTCCCCAAATTCTAACACCTAAGATCCCCCCCACCCCCCCTCTCTCACCCTTGCTGGAAATTTCTATGCGAGTGAGGGAGAGGGGTTTAAAGGTTTTTATAACCTAGAGTTTTTCACTAATTGGCCCCAGGTGTTAATTTCTCCCTCAAGTGACCTTTTGGGGCCCACTTATAGCTTTTTGGGCTACCCTAATGGCCCCTTGGCTCATCTAAATTATGGGATGGGTACCCCGTGGTCCGACGAGGAGCTGTCCAATGTTTGGCGGCAAACGGATGCGGGGATTTATCGTAAGAGTCTAATTTGCGATTAACGGTCATAGTTCCTCGATCAAGGGTCAGATTTGGCGGACGAGTGCAGGAAAATATCTTCAACCTATAGTGCAAATTTGGCTGAAATTCAAGGGCCGAAATGTCATAATTTATTGTCCTAAGTGGTGGGGCTAATTGTTTTAAAAATTCAGATTTTAGGTTATTACTTGGGAGAGTTGTGTTTTACAAGCAACGAATGGATGATACAGATCATTCGTTTCCAGCATCATTTAAGTCCATTGTCCGCGATGGACCATAAATCCAGTGAGATAGACATTACTCTATAATTTCGGAACTAGCGGCCCACTAACGAGCGATATAGATCTTGTTCAGGTAATCGGAGCACTTCTTGAATAACTTGGGAAGGGAGATTTCCTAGGCACAATTGTTGAGGTATGGATTAACTAAGTTTACAATATGGCCTATTCGAAATTAGTGAAAATGGTGATTCGATCATAATCACTCTAAACCGTCAGTTTAAGGATAAAAGAGTAACTGGGTTGATTTGGTTTATTAATTAAGTTCGACCCATAGCTGGCTCGAGTTTAGGTAGATCTCTAATTTAGTTACGGTTGTTTGATTAATCGGTAGCAGGTCGATTAGATTTAGGCCCTATGTGAACAAATCATAGGACTAAACTCGATGTCTAGTGATCTGTTGAATTCATTGATTTTCTACGGTCGATCAATCCGATTTGTATGGTTTTTTATCGGTATCAGCCACGTATAAGCTCATCTCGAGTGTTATGGATCAGTAAGTGACAATGCGGCTAGTTATATATATATATATATAGGATTTTTGGCAATCCAAAATAGCAAAAAATTGTGGTGTTACATATCCCTACTTCGTCCAACCTCTTTGGTGCAAGTCATCACATAATGTCAGTCCATATTAACTTACTTCCCGAGCTTCTGAAGAATGCTCGGAAGTAGGGGATTACTATTATGGGTAAAAATGGATTGACCATATGAACAGACTCGAAGACTATGAATTGCCTCGGGTACCAACTTTGGAGGTCAACCTTGAATATCAACATCGACCTCGGTTACGATCATCAACCTTGGATACTGACCACCACCTCAATATAAAAATACACTTACAGTATATTAAGATAGGATTATCCTCCGAGATATTCCCTAAAGATCTTGAGAAATCAATCACAACACGTTCGGAAGAAGATATCTTCCGTAATACATAATCACCATCAAAGAGGCAATATTGCTATATACATCTCTCAGACCAAAGGCTATAAATAAAGGCATCCTCTATAGTAAAAGGTACGACAACTATTCTGATTCTTCTACACTTTCTATAGGCCTATTTTGACTTAGACATTGGAGGGTCCCATTAAATCACATGTACTCCGGCTAACAGGAAGTGAGCAAGGATCGACCGGATTTTTGTATCAACAGCTTACATCCAAGGTGAGTCCCACGTGATGGACAACCCATAGTGAAGGCAAGACCCATATGATGAACAATCCACATCAAAGGCTTCATAGGATGAATGACTCACATTGAGGTGGGCCCCATATGATAGATGGTCCACATCAAAGGTAGACCCTAACGCTGAGTGGCCCACATCCAAGCTAGGCTCAACATGATGGACGACGCACATCCAAGCCGAGCCCCGCAAGATGGACAACCCACATTAGAGGTGGGGCCCACATGACGGACAATCCATAGGATGGGCAATGGATATTGAAGGTGAACCCCACATGACGGACAATAACATTGATGGTGGGTCCCCCATGATGGATGACCAACATCAAAGGTGGGCCCTACATATATAATGTATGAGGCACATGAATGGTCACCCCTGGTGGTGAATAGCTCAAATCCAATGTGGGCCCTACATGATGGATGGCCTATATCAAAGGTGGGGTTTACACAATGAACAGTCCACATCCAAGTTTTGCCCCACATGATGAATAGTGAATATAAGGGTGAACCAAACAAACCCGAGGGATAAATACCTATGTGATATTGGAAACATAATATTCTTTTTAACTTTTTAGCCAACAATACGTTGTTTACCTAGCAAGCGTATTTACTTAATAAGTAGAAACAAAGATAAGCTATTTAAGGCCTTAGTAGCTTATCTAAAGCAACTTACAATCCAAACCACCCCTTAGTGTAAATAATAATAATAATAATAATTTAAAAATAAGGGAGCTGTATATTTCAAAAATTTCCTATATTATAGTACTTTGGGTTATTGCTTTGTAGAAGTGCGGCCCACTTTGATCCAAACTGTTGACATAATGGGATGCAGCATGAAGGATCAAACAATGAATATCTAGCCAACATACAAATGGTTCTAAAAAATAAAATGACAAAAGTTTTTATTTAACGAATAAAAGATCAAATACTCTATCATCACTAAGATCTTCCAATGGGAGAGATTATGGGGGCAAGAAGTATTTACAATGTGTCCTATCATATCAAAATTACGGATCATTGGACCAATGGGGCACTTGTATAAATTAATAGACCTAGCTTACTACATGATATCTCAGCCCGAGCATAGCATAAAAGGTTGGCAATGGATATTCATTTACCCAATTATTAAACATAACCAATCTGAAAAAAATCAGATTTAGATATGTTTTTTTACTTAATTAAAAGCTTTAATCCATTTACCCGATTACACAACATCTAAGCCGGCCATATCTACTTACCTACTTACCGAAGAGTATTTTTATATTTTAATATTGGACAAAAAAAAACCTAATATGGAATTTATATCCTAGTACCTCTTTTCGAAAAAGCTACCTTATTAAACATATAATCATCATTCCACTTCCTTTTGTCAAGGAGTAAATGGCTAAGTAGCTTGGATAGGAACCACCATAATATTTATGTAAAATCCACCCTAACTATTAGGTATGTCACCTCATGTTAAAGCAAGGACTCATAAATCAACTATGTTTTTTATTCAAGTGTAAACAATATATAGGGCAATGCTCGTCCTTGTCCTCCAAAATGTCTCCACTGTCTCCACTTGAGGTTTTTGGACCACATGCCTAAATTTTTGTGTAATTTAATGTTCGGAGTGGATTTCATACAATTATCCTGGTGGGGCCTATAAAAATCTAGGTTGGGCATCTCTCTCATAACAAATTCCATTGTTGTGGCCTACCATAATCATAGGTGAGCCTTTTTTTTGTCTTTGGGCCTAAATGAGATTAAATATATACTGCTCGAAGTGGATCTTACATAAACATAACTTTGGGCCTCATACAACATCCCACACAACGGTTGGAGTGGAAGTTAACCCTTTTTTTGATTTTATATATATATAAAGAGAAAGTTATTTGGACAGGACAAGAAAGGGATAAAGTTATTTAGTATAAAATAAAAAGGGAGGGTACTATATATATATATATATATATATATATATATATATATATATATATATATATATATATATATATATATATAATTTCATTATTATATTTATTAAGTTATTGCTTCGTAGAAGTGCAACCCATTGTTCACCGATCCAAATTGTTGATATCTTGGGATCCAGCAAGAAGGGTACATGCAACCAAATATCTAGCCAACATACAAATGGTTTGGAAAGGAAAAATGGAAAAAAGTTCACATTCAATGAATAAAATATCAAATATATCATCACTAGGATCCTGCAATTTGAGGGATTTTTGCTGCACAAAGTATTGGTGATGTGTCCCATCATATCAACATTCTTGATCATTGGATCATTGGGCCACTTGTATAAATTGACAAACTGAGCATACTACACAATATCTTCGTTGAGCACTAGCAATGATTATTCATTTACCCCATTACCCAACATCAACAAATCGAAAAAATGGATTTATATGTGTTTTTACCTTATTAAAAACTTTTACCCAACACAACTAACTCAAAAAACTGAATTTAGATGTGTTTTTACCTTATTAAATGCTCCTACCTATTTACCCAATTACTCAACTTCTAAGTGGGCATATCCACTTACATGTTTTATCGTAGAGTATTTTTTATATTTTAATATTGAGGATTTTATAAAAAATACCAAATTAATATGGAATTTACATTCCAATACCTTTAAAATAATAATAAAAAAGCTACCTCATTAATCATATAATTATCATTCCATTACCTTTTGTCAAGGACAAAATGATTTAGGGGCTTAGGTTGGTCTCACAATAATGTTTACGTACATCCACCTCGATCACCGAGTGTATGTCACTTGACATTAGGCCACGGACCCAAAAATCAACTCCATTTATCATTCAGGTGAGCCACATGATTGGAAATAATGTATACGGCAATGCTCACCCTCCAAAATATTTCCATTACCCATGTGAATTACATATGGGTATAATTTTTGGGCCATATAGCTAAATTTGTGTCTATAATCTAATAGTAGGAGTGAATTTCATATAATTATCATGGTAGGCCCAATAAAAACAAAGGGTATACATTTCTTTCCCACTTGTTTCTTTTGCTATGGCCTAACAAAATCACAATTCAGCCTTTCTTTCTCTCCGTGCCTAATATGAAATTAAATATCTAGAAGTATAGTCAAAGATATCATAGTGGGCCCATGCGGTGCCTATACAATTCCTTTTTTTTTCAAAGTAATCTCTCTATGCAATTAAATTTGGATGTCGAACTTGGTTTTTGGTAGGGGCCACCACAATGTGTATATGAAATCCACTTTAGCCATTAGATTCTGTAACGCCCTGAATTTCAAGGGCCAAGTAGGAACTCGGCTCCCGAATTCCTGAGTGCCACATGTGCCCTAATGGGCTTCAGATTTTAATTATATTTGGATGATCTCATAAGCAACAGAGAGTTTAATAAGACATGAAACATAAGCAAGTCATAAAGCAGTATCAAGTGCCACTAAATATAAAAATATCAAAACCACAAATTCAAAAATATCCAAACAGGAAACTAGTCCCACCTATACATGTCCCAAAGTGACTGGGGCCCTGGCCCATACCCTGCGATAGCTCGAACTCGGACTACAAGGATCCACTAAAAGTCTGGAAATACGCCCGCTCCTGCTCGTCGTCCACACTAGCATCCTCTAGGGCATCTAGTTCCATCATCCCACATCTATGACAGGTTCTGGTTGGTGTTTTAAAACATCGTCCTAGAGTGAGAGTGAGTGATCAACTTAGTGGTACAATTAACTATAAGTTACATAAGTTATCATGCACATGAGTAAATTTAGTGAAAAACATACATTCACAAAATCCTATATACTCTTGTTAATGCAAATGCATGATTCAATGATATGATGCATGCCTCTCACCACAACACTCCCTCTTACGACATCATCTAACATTCACTAACCAACACTCCCACAAGCGATCACGACTATCAAATCGAAAAAGTAACTAATTCATGTAATGCACATGTTAGCCGAATTGATTAGTTAAGTTTATTCATCCAACAAGTTGGGTAAACCAAGATACCCCAAAGAATATTTGCCCTAATCCGATCACGCGGCTCTAATGGCCGTAGCCGTGCGACTCTCGCGATCCTTGGCCCTTGTGGATTTGGCATTCCCATAGCTCTTAAGCTCATATGAAAACTGTTAGAACATTAGAGTCCTGCTCGCGGTCACCACGGGGAGGTCGTCACCCCAGCATAGGCCGACAGCTTGGGCATAGTGTCTCATACCACTATCCTCAGCTCATGAGTCTTTGTGCTCAATAATCACTACGGGAAGCCTCGTCACCCCAGTGTACGCTGATACCACCATCCTCGACTCATGAGTCTTTATGGGCTGTAAATTACGGTTATCAGTAGGTGCAAAGGTTACAGGGTGCCCCAAGTTCCAGCAAGTGTGTACAAACACAGTTAATGTATAAGGATGACCAACCAGTGGACCAATCTACCCCCACGAGACAAACCACGGACTGTACGACCTGAGAACAACATCTTATGTCGTCCAACTACGGCCGATAACTCGCGGTTTGGCTAGTTGGGCCAAACTTGCCCGTGGGCTGACCCAACGAAAAGGTTGCCTAAAAAGAGTTCCGGTTGGCTAGTCGATCCACAAAGGGGCATATGCGCAAGTGTATAGCATATATTCAACAATTCTAGCAAGAGACTAACATGTTTCAGAATTCCAGCAATATAAACAGCAATACACTCAATTCCCACACATCAACAACATGTGACAGGTTCTAACTTACAAAATCAGCAACAGTGGAGATCATGTTCAACATATTTTAGCAATTCAACAAAGTGGATAGCCATACACCCAACTGCACCTTTCAATTGCATGTGCCAACATCTAACTTACAAAATTAGCAACAATGGGAAATACACATGCAATTCCTTAAATTGACCAATAATTCAGCAATCTACGTATCAGGGAACCTCGAGACCTAAATCCCTTTCCCAAATTTAGTGAAATTCTATGCATGGGTCCTAAATCAATAATACATAAAATTCAGCAACATGCACATATATTCTTCACACAAAATCACTATGATTTACGCTAGGCATGATAATCAGCCACCTGGAGGTAATGGTTCGCACCTATTGTTGATCGGAAGTTCTTGCAGTCGCTCTAGCGGTGTCGGGTCCGCAAACTTAACGTGTCGGGGCCCTGTGTCACATGAACTTTGTGTCAAGGTGCATGTATGCTACCCTAGCTTAAGAAAAACGGAGGAGAGCTCGAATTTGTTACCTTAGATCAGCCACACCTTGTCTCTACGACGGTAGGACCGTGGTTCTCGGCAAATGATGGAGGTAGGAGTGTGGAAATTCCAATTTCCTAGCTCCCTTTCCCTTTCACAACCCCTCTCTCTCTCTCTCTCTCTCTCTCTCTCTCTCTCTCTCTCTCTCTCTCTCTCTCTCTCCCCTTTGCTGGAAATTGTTGTGGGAATGAGGGAGAGTGGGGGGTTAAATGTAACGCCCCGTGTTTTCAGGACCCGAGTACACGAGTCGTTCCCAAAAACCTGAGTGTTAACCTTAAAGGATGGTCAAAGTCTAGTATATATTTTTCTTTTATCTTTCATCAGAGTAAGCAGATGAGCTTCGTATGGACAAGTGAGCAAAAAGGGAAATATCAAATTTTGTTTATAATATATAAGTGGTTGCCCATAATGACTTTATACAAACTAATATCTCTAAAATTTACAAATATAAGAATTTCATGATCCAATACATGAGAAATAATATAATGCAAGTGAATTAGAGTTGCAAGACCCCTCAGCTCCTCAAGGTAGATACAATCATGCGATTCTGGCACTTGAACCCGATTCTTCATCAATATGAAGGTGAACATTATCAGGGCCACCTGTGCTACCTGTACGGTTATATTTATTTGATGGATGAGTGGGCAACTCAGTATGAACTCCCGCTAAGATTACACACCGCCGCCCTAAACAAAGAATAATACAAAAGCATATAGGTAGTCCAAAACACAGTATATGCAGTCTTATTAAGTGCATAGATGTATGAAATGCATTCATGCCCCGGGGATGCTCATCCGTGCGGACAGGGCTGCCGCCCATGCAATCATCGAATCTGGAAAACATCATCCAGTCGGAACATCGAACCTGAGAAACATCATCCAGTTAGAACATCGAACCCGAGACACATCATCCAGTCGGAACGATATGTACATTACGTACAATAGTAATAGATGTTGGTCTGTGCGATGTATGCATGACTAGTCAGTCCATTATTAATCCGATTGCACTCAGCCATTTTAAATAAGCTCACGGTCACTACGGGGAGCTTGTGGCCCAGCGTAGGCTGACGGCTCGAGCATAGTATCCCATTACCACCATCCCCGGCCCATGAGACTACCGCTTTAAGGTGTGTGTAGCACCCACTAACATGTGGTCAATCAATTCAACATAAAGGGGCTACCACCAATATCAACTAGGGGTGAAACGTTGAAACTACCAAAAGTGGCAATTTAAACATGTCGGTGTGAATGATTCAAAAAGAACGAGTAAACAATGGTATTTGGAAGTGGTAAGAAGTCCACCCCAAGTCAGTCAGGTGAAACCACACATGGATGGTAAACCCTATGATCAAGTGCCACAACCAATACCTTCATGTCAGGGGCCTACTTATGTCACAACCAATCTAGTTACACCCCAAGCATGGCCTCTCCTTTGCTACGACTTTTTATGGAGAGATTTTTTTACAGTATGTGTATCATAGCAACATATATTACGATATGAAAGGGAAATAAGGAATGACACATGTATTTCTATCAATATACAACAATTGAATTTACATGTAAATGACTAGATTATTCACTTAGGCAGTTTGAAGAGATCAAGAATCTAAACCATAGTAAGCATGAGAACTATCATGTTAAACAGATAAATCAAGTGAATATAGTTTATTTCTACACACATTTATCATTAGTCTATCTAGCCATTTACACTAATACAGCTGTTATTTCTAGTCTAGTTAAGGATAAAAAGCTTAAGGGGAAAGAATCATCACCAGTCAATTCGTAGATTGCTCCTAGGGGCAAGTTTCCATAAGGAGATGGTGCACTTACACTACTCAAGTGACTCCCTGCACAAGTTTATTCATAATAAATAATGAGTCACCAATTTGATCATATGAGAATAGATGGAGGATAGGAATGCCCTAAACCAAGTTTGTTTGGGCTGAAACCAAAGGCGATTAGCCTGTCAACACGTGCCACCTATATTAGTGTGAACCGGGCCCAATCAACACCCACTTACTACGTTCAATCTCCACATAGCATTTATATTATACATGTGTTACATGCACTATATGCATACGTTGCATACATGGTGTGTATGTATCGCATAATATACATGCCTATATTATATACAATAAGGCATATATGTGTACGTTATCTATGTATTACCTAGTATGTACATGCCTACATTATATAGTATGTATGTATCCCATGGCATGAAATACATACACCATATGGATTATATCTGTGTCATATGGCATATACGTATACACTACTAACATCATATGTGCATCATGTGGCATAAATGCATATACTGTTTACGGTGTATGTGCATCACACCAAATGACCCAATCATGGCTCATTTAATCTGATGGAGGGTGTGGCCATGACACATATATCGTGTGGGACCATATAGTGGAGGCAGCAATTTCCGCTGACACGGAGGCATGTTGGCCCACCGTCCAAACAGTGGACGGCTGGGACAAACATATGTCTTGAGGTGAGTGCCCATGCATGCACGTAGGGCCGTCACCTAATACATGATATATAATTATATCAACGTGAATTCCATATGAGCATGGTGTTAAATCTGAACGGTCCATAAGGTGTGGAATCCCAAGAAACCTTAGGGGGTGAGTTTTCACCCTGATCTAAGATTTTGGTGGGCCATAACAAAGATAAATGCAATTTCAAGGGAAGAAACTGTTTGCATTAATCATGGCCCACCGAAGTTTTGGTTCAAAGTAAAAATTGGAACCAGTGAGTTTTATGAGGTTCTGATCCATGTGGACCGTTCAGATTTTCAAGATTCATCAGATGTGATGAGATCTCAAAATTTTGCATTCGTACGTGGTTTACGTGAAATGATTTGCATGTGAGTGTTCACCTACATATTTATCTGTATATGTATCTGTTTCAACGACCTGGTGCATGCATGCACCCTTTATTCACCTCACAGGTGGGTCCCAGGTGGGGCCCACCACGTGTATATCCATCCATGTATCACATATACGTACACCCTATGTAGTATAAGGGTTACGTATATTGTATATTATATAACATATATATTTATCTATGGACCGTTGAAGAGTCCAGCAACCACCAGATGAACGGTACAGGTGGGTTTTCACTCAACTTACAGAACAGTGGACGGTGTGGATAGGCAGCAAGGTGGCCTGTGTGTGGTGTGGACTACTGGGCCAACTGCTCAGGTGCGGCCTACTCGTTTTACATGGAGCGGGAAGCAACAGAAGTCTTGGTGAGCCCCAACACTGCAGCCCACCTACGTTTTTCGCAGGGCCCAGGTCGTTTGTGCAGCCCGCCAGCTCTCAACGTGGAGACAGAGAATGGCAGTTGAGCCCCACTGATGTATGTGGTGTAGCCAACGGTGATTTGAATCCCAGGTGGGACCCGCATCTTGGTGACGCCCATCAGCAGCATGCAGTTGCTGAAACGAGGCCTGTGTGGAGCACCATGCAGCATTTTCGGCGAGGCCACCCCAGCTGCATAAAGGCTGGTTTTGTGGCCGGGTTCCGGGGCATCTTTACTCTCGTCGGGACCGATCCCAACCACCATGTCTAGTTCCTGACGTTGGTCTAATTTGGCTCCTATCTCAGCCATCGTTTAGCCTGTCTTCTTTGTTTGGAAGACAGCCATTGATTGGCTTGTCTCCAACACAAAACAGAGTTCCACACCTCATGATTATGGCCCATCATGCAGCCACCATTTGGGTCCGTTACCTGACTGAAACCCAACCACTGCTTGGTTGGTTTCAGCCCCAGAACAGGACCTAGTTTCAGCCTTGTTAAGCTACTACTGTGTGGACTAGTTCGGACCTGGAACAGAGCCATTATCTGGCTCAGTTTCAGACCGAGCTTCCGCAGGTGTTCCATCTTGATAGGACCTGGTGCTTTGGCCATTACTTGGCCTGTGTCAAGCTCAGAGTCGAGGCCATTGTTTGGCCTAGCTCCTGTTCGAAACAGGGCCCTTAATACAACTTGTCTTTGGCCCCATGCATGGCCTGTTTTCTTCCGTAGCTCAGTCCAGAACAGAGGCATTTCTTGGCCCGGTTCATAGGCCAAAACGGCTAGGTTTGGACAGTCACACGACCTTATAATGAAGATGATGGGAGGCGTTACCTGAAATGGGTGGATATCAGCCCCTGTTTTTCTCTTCTTTCTCGCACTCGCTTTTTTCTAATCTGTCGGCGAATTTCCTAGGGCTACAGGACCCATCTTATAGAGGGAGTGAGAGAGAGAGAACGGCTAGGATTGCTTCCCCAATAGTCGGTTGGGATTCGTCCTTCCCAAAGAGGAAGGGCGGTTCTGACTCCCTCCTCCCACACGCCTTCGTTTGGCTATTTTTGGCAAAAAGAGGAGGGGGTGTAGGTCTTTAACCGGACAATGGGCGGGTGAGACGGCCAGACTGGAGCGATCTCTGGCTGCTCCTGCGGTCCCAGATGAGTCCCCCATGATGGATACCGCCACGTGTAAGAAAATGGACGGTGGCGTTCAATCTCTTTCCCCCAGTTACTAATGCTCAAATGGCTATATCGTTATGTTCATGTGGGTTCCACAAAGGATTTGAATGGTTTAGAATGCTTGGAAGCGATTGTGGTGACCCACTTATAGGGTTGAAGTAGGTCGGTTTAAAACAGAGGGAAGGCAGGAAGAAGATATTTCAATCTCATTCGAGAGGTGCTCGGTCAAAGCCAGTTTGACCGAGCTAAAGGTTAAGTGCACTTCATGTACAAGTATTCTCAGTGCTCATGCATAGCATGAGGGCCTACTAAATTGTGACTATTATAATCTACTTCGTTCATTTGTATTGGGGGACATTACCCAGGGATCCTGGTTCACTTTGGGTTGATGGAGAGTCCTAGGTGGGCCTTTATATACACTTTTGGGCCATCATTGGCCCTTATGTCACTATCTGTTGATCGGGTGGGCCTGATATTTGTTTTCAATGGTTAATATCAAGTACCAGTTATGATGAAAGTGCGATTTGTCACTAACTAGTTCTCATGTGTTGGTGACGAGTGTATTGCAACAGTATTAACCATCATGATGGCTTTAATTTAGAGTGCCCAAGTAGTCTCACCTTCCTGTCTGTCGTGGGACATGTTCTGACTCTTGGACACCCTGTTGGGTGGCTTTAATGTCGACCTGAATCCCCAACCTGAGGTGTGTCGAGTTCAAGTTTTGGTTAACCCAAATACTTAGTTTAATGTGGGTTTAAAAGGTAACACCTGAGTACGCAAAAGTATGGGGTGTTACATTAAAGGGTTTTATACCCTAAATTTTAAATCAGTTGGCCATGAGTTCTATAAATTCCTTCAAATGGTCCTATGGGACCCATTTCTGACCGTTGGGCCTACCCTGATGGCCCCGTGACCCATCTAATTTATGAGATAGGTGCATCATGACCCGATGAAGGGCTGTATAAAGTTTGATAGCAAACATACGTGGAGTTTTATCGCAAGGGTTCGATTTGTGATCAATGGTCACCGTTTCTTGATCGAGGGTCAGATTTGGCGGACGAGTGCAGGAAAATATCTTCAACCTATGGTGCAAATCTAGGTAGAATCCGACGGCTGAAATGTCCTAATTTATTGTCCTAAGTGGCCGGGCCATTTGTTTTAAAATTCAGATTGTTTTGTCAATACTGGGGAGAGTTGTATTTAACAAGTACCGACTGGACATCGCGAATCGTTTGTTTCCAGGCGTCGTTTGAGTGTATTTCTTGCGATAGACCACAAGCCCTGTGAGATGGACATTACTCTATAATTTCGGAACTAACGGCCCACCAACAATCGATTTAGAGCTTGTTCAGGTAATCGGTGTATTTCTATAATAAATTGGGTAGGGAGATTTTTTGGGCACAGTTGTTGAGATATGAATTAACTAAGTTCACAGTATGACCTATTCGAAATTAGCAAAAATGGTGATTCGGTCATGATTGCTCTAAATCGTTGGTTTTAGTTTAAAAGAGTAACTGGGTTGATTTGGTTCATTAGTTAAGATCTAGGCCATAGCTGACTCGACTTTGGGTAGATTTTCAATTTAGTTACGGTTGTTTGATTAGTTAGTGGTACGTCGGTTAAATTTGGACCCTATGTGAACAAATCATAGGGATAAACTTGATGTTTAAGTGATTAGTTGGATTCAATCCTTTTCTACGGTTGATCAATCTTATTTGTATGGTTCTTTATCGGTACCAATCGCGTATAAGCTCACCTCGAGTGTCAATGGTCTACAAGTGATGACGTGGCTAGTTATATAAAAAATATTAGAGATTTTTTTTTGGCAATTCAAAATAGTGAAAGTTCGAGGTGTTACGGATGTGTATCCCAATTTAGGCTTAAAGCAAAAAAAAATAGACCAACTCGTGAGTTACGTGGGCCACACCAAAATAAAAAAAATTGGGAGAGACATGTCCATCCTTGATTTCTATGGGGTTATCATTGTGATTATATGAAATTACTCTAACCATTAGATGCCACACAATTTTTATTTTTTTGAAAGGTAACACAAGCTTAAATTGAACCCTTAATCACTCATCCATTACAATGTCCCTGTCAGCTAATCTAACAAGTGGAAGATCCACACAAAAATTTAGGCCTCAGACTTAAAATTAAGGCCATTTGTGATTCAGATAAGCAATACTAAAGAAAACAGTTTGGAGGGCAATCGTTGCCTGGTACACTACTTCTAACCAAGTGGTCCACCCGAATCACGGATGACCTTGTCCTAGCATGAGGTGGCACACCTTAGTGGTTGGGATGGGTTTTACCTAAGCATCATGGTGGGGCCCTCCTAAGAAGCCAACCCATTTGCATGCATGCCCACCCAACCGTTTGTTAAAAAAATACAACAGAAACATATGGACTAAGTTCGTAAGAGACAACACCTGTTTTAAGCCGTCAGTAAAACACCCTAGCTCTGGGTTCCACAATATTGTATATGACATCCAGTACATTCACTTGGTGTTCTCTTCAATAGAAAGCCCTGGGATAAAAAATTATCCACAGCTTAGGTGGGCCACACCACAGGGAGCTATGAGAACGGCATGCTAAATATAGGTATAAGGATACCACTACATGTATCTTTCATCAAACCTGTTAATTACTCAAAGCTTAACTCGCTAGGATGAAGTGAAGAGGAAAATCAACCATATCCAAAACTCAGACAGGTAATGGTAGTCGGACATGGAGGATTTAGGAGTAATTTTATATTGTTGTGTAGGTGGGACTTACATGTATATGATGTTTCACGTGCTGCTGCTTAAAACAGGTGTGGTAGACTATCCGGTCTACAACCCATGTTAGAGGAGAAATTTACCACTATGGACACCACCTTTTATCCAGTGATTTTTATGAAGCAAACCAAACTTAACATACCAACTTAGACCTGTACGTGCGGAGACCCAATTTGAGGACGAAAATACCCCTCATTTTTCATTGTATTGCTTTCACAGCCCTTTCTACCGCTGCTTTCACCGCCGTTTCTTTCACCCCCTTTCCTCACTCCGTTTCTTGTAAGAAAGACAAAAAAACCCATTTTTTGGGGCCCCCTTCCTTATCAGCATTTCATCATCTTCTGAAAATGGTCGGTCCAGTGAAGAAAGCACGCACCACATGTATATTTTAAACTCAGTTGGGCCTACATTGAATGTATATAGTATATCCATGTCGTCCATCTGTTTTTCCATCTAATTTAAGGGGTTAAGCCCCAGATTGAAGCATATCAAAAGATCAAGTGGATCATACCATGGGAAACAATGGGGATAATGATTTCCACCGTTGAAACCATAGTAGGCCCAACAATGAAGTTTGTTTGTTATCAAACCTATTCATAAGATCATACAAACATGGATTAATAGAAAACACAATTATAAGCTTGATCCAAAACTTCTGTGACACCTAAGAAATTTTCAACAGTAGAAGTTCAATTCAAAATTTTCATGTGGTGTGGTCCATTTGAACATTGGATATGTTTAAATTTTTGAGCTCAAGCCATGAAATTATCTGTTAAGTTTGCTCCGATGATTTTCTAGTTTGCCCCGCTCAATTTCATGTTTGCCCCGCTGATTTTTTAGTTTCCACTACTCAATTTCCAGTTTGCCCCGCCGAATTGCAAGTTTACCCCGCTCAATTTTCAGTTTATCCCGATGAATTTCATGTTTGCCCCCCAAAAATTCAAATTTGCCCCACTGAATTTCAAGTTTGCCCCGCTTAATTTCATGTTTGCCCTGCTGAATTTCATGTTTGCCCCGCTGAATTTCTAATTTGCCCCACTCAACTTCATGTTTGCCCCACTGAATTTCTTGTTTGCCCCATTGATTTTCTAGTTTCCCCTACTGAATTTCATGTTTGCCTCGCTCAATTTATAGTTTGCCTCACTCAATTTCATGTTTGCCCCTCTCAATTTCATGTTTGCTTCGCTCAATTTCTAGTTTGCACCGCTGAATATCCAGTTTGCCCCGCTCAATTTCTAGTTTGCCCCGCTCAATTTCTAGTTTGCCCCGCTCAATTTCTAGTTTTCCCCGCTGAATTTCTATTTTCCCCCGTTGAATTTTTAGTTTGCCCCACTGAATTTTTAGTTTGCCTCGTTCAATTTCCACTTTGCATCGTTGAATTTCATGTTTGTCCCGCTCAATTTCCACTTTGCCCTGTTGAATTTCATGTTTGCACCGCTGAATTTCATGTTTGCCCCGCTAAATTTCTAGTTTGCCCTACTCAATTTCATGTTTACCCCACCGAATTTCATGTTTGCCCTGCTCAATTTCATGTTTGCCCCACTGAATTTCATGTTTGCCCCACTTGCTTTAATGGATAACCCACGCGCGCATATTCAAAACACATGCCTTTCTCACTCCATTTTAACGAAAAACACTCGTAAGCACATTTTTCTTCCCATTTTTCTTATTAAAATATTTGTTTATCATCTACATATTATCATTCTACATTTGTCATTTTCCATCTTCGTTAGGGTTACGTGAAATCCTCTAAACTGGTTGCAGTTGCAATCTTTGAAAAGGTTCAAAATATTCCCTCACCCTAAAGCACCCTTCCTCAACTTACATTTGACTAGTACTACAGTTGTTGAAGGTACAGATCTTGAAAAAAAAAAGACTAGTAGGGCTTAAAGTTACTTTCCTTTATAGTATTAAATGACAGTGCAATGACAAATCACTAACTACCTGTAGAAATTCATGTTTGCCCCGCTGAATTTCTAGTTTGCCCTGCTCAATTTCTTGTTTGCCCCGCTGAATTTTCAGTTTGCCTCACTGAATTTCTAGTTTGCCTGCTCAATTTCATATTTGCCTCGTTGAATTTCATATTTGCCCCACTCAATTTCCAGTTTGCCCCGCTCAATTTCTAGTTTGCCCCGCTCAATTTCATGTTTGCCCTGCTCAATTTCCAGTTTGCCCTGCTTAATTTTATGTTTAGCCCTCTCAATTTCACGTTTTCCCTGCTTAATTTCTAGTATGCCCCGCTCAATTTCATGTTTGCCAACTGAATTTCATGATTGGAATTTAAGATGCAACTGATTAGGTCCTTCTAACCTTGGATCAATCCTACTTTTTATCTACCCTTCATAGACCTAACATTTGTTTGATTTTAACCTAATCAAGTCCTGAAATGATTCCATAGCTGCAGTTGCACTTGCAAGAGATAAATGACATAGGAGAAGTAACTATCTTCAACTCTAAAATAGTCATTTCAACCATATAATCAGCAATCAATCATTTTCTAGTTTGTCCCTTTGCTTGGTGCAGAGTAAAGAGAATTGACTGAAAGCAGTCTAACAAACTATACTTTAGCTCGGATAAGATATGACCCAGCTCTTTGCCGAATCTTTTCCCAAACTCTATTATCCATTTGGACTTGGATTTCTAAATTTATATAATCTTTAGTACTATGTTGAATCTGATGTAGAGTGATGTACCATGATTGGTTCCAACTCGACCTGAAGGAAGGTTTCACTGTCCTCATAGTGATGTACCATAATTGGATTTCTAGTTTACCCTGCTAAATTTCTAGTTTGCCTCACTCAATTTCATGCTTTCCCCACTCAAATTCAACTTTGCCCCATTGAATATATAGTTTGTCCTACTCAATATCCAGTTTGCCCCTCTTGCACTGCCTCTGGCGATGGAATTCTCTTAGTAGAGAAGGACAAGCTTTTTATACCAGATGACCTAGAACTAAAGAAAATGTTTATAGAAGCTAGCGAAGATGGTAGTCTATTGGTTTGGTACCCGCAGTCCAGCTTATAGACCATTGATTCAAGGAAATAGTACTAGGTTTACAGTAATCTTGGAGTACAGAAAATTTCGAAGTCCGTGTATTTCAGTCCAAGTTCTTTTTCTAGTCACGATAGCCTTAAGACGGCTGATCCAAGGGATGAGTTGACTACAAAAGGGTTGATTAAAACTATATTGGGTTATCTTGCTGGTCCTCAAATCATTATGTCGGTGAAAGGTGGATGAAGCTTGTTTTTGGGTTTTTGGTTCATTTATGTATACATCATCCGATGAACATAATGGATTACAAATAAAACATCATTATGGGGCGTAGCAAGCGAAATCAGATTGCGTACTAAGTTACTCAGTACGCTCCTATCGTACTGAGTAAACTCAGTTTTATGATGAAGAGGATGGGTGAGGAATTGAAGAAGAGAGGGGAACTAATGATATTGAAGAGAAAGAACTTGGACATGGGGAGGTGGATGTGCAATCATATAGTATTACCGAAGGTAATGTATTAGATGCATCCACTTCTCATCCCGTCTATCAAAGGAGAACTAAAAGGGTACTGAAGCCCTCATATTATAAGGTTTCTCCATACCTGTCCTTGTCTGCATTTGATACAGCCCCTGGGGAGGTTCCCAAACCCAAGCAAGCAACAACTTTTGCTAATTCTCATACCATTTCCTCTACACATGGATCCATTCAGGATACTATCCGCGCAGGAATTGAAAGAGGCAGAGGACTGGTATGAAGTAAACAAGGACATGGTAGCGAGGAAATGGTTAAGTAAGATATGGATGAAGGATGCGTGGGTTGATAGCGAGGTAAATATTACTAATTTATTCTATATATACAATGATTGACATATAATTAATTGCTATATTAATCTATGGATAAATCTTACTATCATATTGATTAGGCTATCAACAAATACATCGATTTCCTTGAGAAAAGATGGTTTGACTTGTCAATATCTGCTTTTTAAACTGCTCTTTCTTATCTAAGTTTCCTTCTTGGACAGAACTCAAAGGTCTACATTCACAAACTGGATCCTTTGCATATTGATATTATTGAACAACGCTCGATAATATCCAGAAATTATGAATTTTTATGTTTTGGTTGCTGGTCTATAAAACTCTAAGCACAATAGCAGTAAGAAGCATCATATCTAAAGTACCTGAAGCCCCATCATGCTCGGAGCAGCAGCAGCACGGTTATCAAGGTTATGATGTGCCTCAAATAGCTCAGGGACTAAAGATTTCCAGTAATCCAAGCATACTTGTCCATGTATTTGATGCAGACAAGGTAAGACTTTGTGCAAACTCAATTACAAAGAAAAGAAGGCATGCAGTTAACATAAGAAATGCCAATTAGATATTCAAGACCCATTAGAAATGTAGATCTATTCTCTGGAGTGGATTCAAGTACTCGGATATGGGACTATACAGGAAAAATACTGTCAAAGTCACTAAGCAAGTTCCATCCAATTACATGTCTAGCAAACCGGTAAACATAAAAATAGGATATAATACTAAATCCAGTATGCTTGTCACTCTACGAACAGTAATGACCACAACATCCATAAGTTGACAGAAAAATGCAGGTTTTCAGTTAACCACCAAGCTTTAAAACCAAAAGCTAGAGGAATGCATATCACTTCATATTTATCATACACTATTACCTTTACAACTGATGTAGTCATATTTTATTCTATAAGAATGTACAGGTTTTGTATAGTGCAAACTATGCTAAGTAAAGAAACTTGCCACGTTGAAATGCAAGTTTGCCTCGTTAAATTGAATGTTTGCCTCGCTCAATTTTAGTTGAGGTTTATTCCATTTTATCTGAAGCTCACTCAAATTTATTAAGTGTTAAATTGTTTAGTTTATGTATTTATGTCTTATTTCATTTGAATTTCATGTTTGTCTATCTCATTTTCATGTTTTCCTCGCTGAATTTCATGTTTGCCCTGCTGAAATTCAAGTTTGCTCCGATCAATTTCATGTTTGCCCCGCTAAATTTCAAGTTTGCCCCACTGAATTTCATATTTTCCTTGCTAAAATTCAAGTTTGTCCCGCTGAATTTCATGTTTGCCCCGCTGAATTTCAAGTTTCCCCAGCTGAATTTCATGTTTTTCCGGCTGAATTTCATATTTACCCTGCCATAATTCAAGTTTGCCCCACTGAATTTTATATTTTTCCCGCTAAATTTCATGTTTGCCCTACTAAAATTCAAAATTTCCCCGCTGAATTTCATGTTTGCCCTGCTGAATTTAAAGTTTCCCCCGCTGAATTTCAAGTTTGCCCCGCTGAATTTCATGTTTGCCTCGCTAAAATTTAAGTTTGCCTCGCTCAATTTCATGTTTACCTCGCTGAATTTCATGTTTGTCCCACTCAAATTCAAGTTTGCCCCGCTCAATTTCATATTTTTCCCGCTCAATTTCATGTTTGTCTTGCTGAATTTCATGTTTTTCCCGCTTAATTTCATGTTTGCCCTGCTGAATTTCAAGTTTCCTCTGCTAAATTTCATGTTTGTCCCGCTGAATTTCATGTTTGCCCCGTTATATTTCAAGTTTACCCTGCTCAATTTCATGTTTGCCCCACTCAATTTCATGTTTGCCCCATTCAATTTCATGTTTGCCTTGCTAAACTTCATGTTTGTCTCGCTGAATTTCTAGGTTGCCTTATTGAATTTCTAGATTGTCTCGCTCAATTTGTAGTTTGACTCACTCAATTCCTAAGTTGCCTCGCTCGATTTGTAGTTTGCCTCACTCAATGCTTGTGTTGCCTCGCTCAATTCCTAGTTTGCCTCGCTGAATTTCTAAGTTGCCTCGCTGAATTTCTAAGTTGCCTCGCTGAATTTCTAAGTTGCCTCGCTCAATTTGTAGTTTGCCTCACTCAATTCCTAGGTTGCCTCGCTCAATTTGTAGTTTGTCTCGCTGAATTTCTACGTTGCCTCGCTTAATACCTAGGTTGCCTCGCTGAATTTCTAAGTTCTCTCGCTTAATTTGCAGTTTGCCTCACTCAATTCCTAGGTTTCCTCCCTCAATTCCTAGCTTGCCCCGCTGCATTTCTACGTTACCTCACTCAATTTGTAGTTTGCCTCTATCAATTCCTAGGTTGCCTCACTCAATTTGTATTTTGCCTCGCTCAATTCAAGGTTCCCTCACCCAATTCCTAGGTTGCCTCGCTCAATTCAAGGTTCCCTCGCTCAAATCCTAGGTTCCCTCGCTTAATTCCAAAATGCATTCCAAACTTGAAGTAATAATCACTGTTCACTAAGACAGGTTTTCATCACATATCCAAATCTTTCTGACAAGTATAGTTGAGCTGGCAAAAAAGAAGGATTCAGAATATTGGCAAGATAACCATAAATTCTTGTTTTGACACTAATCTAAATGGTAACACATTAGCCATTTTCTCAAATACAAGAGGTTCTCACAAGTTGAATTCTTTTCTGTGGAAAATCAGGTAATAAAAGCCATCTTTAAATGAAAGTTAATGCCTTAATATCTTGCGAGCCATGAAAATGATGGTCATTCGGTTGTTCTGTAAAGCCAACAACACTATCTCATCTTAAAGAACTACATCTTTTTATTTTATTTATTATTATTTTTACTTTCTTTCCATTAGGCCATGTTTGGAAACCATGGATTCAGTGCCAAACAATAGAAAAAGAAAATAGATTCCATTGATGTGACTATTTATTTTGCTTAGATAGTAAGGGGTCATTTGGCATCGTGGATTGAAGGGGATTGAAGGGGGTTTCAAATCCCCTTGATTGTTTGGCACAAAGTAACTGGAGGTTGCAAATCCAGGGGATTTCTAATCCCCTCTTTAAGGGGGTTTGCAATCTACTATGAGAGTTTGGATTACACCTAAAATCATTTCAATAGTTGTAGGTGTGACATGTGTGTCACTGTACACTATCATTCTATTGGGCACATGGCCTACTAATGATGATCAACACCGTCCAAACATTGTCCATGTAAATCAGCACTGTCCAAACATTGTCCAGCACTATCCAAACATTGTCCAGCACTATCCAAACATTGTCCCTATTAATCAACAATTAAAAATCGTTGGTTAGTCACTCAGACATGATCTTGTGCTAGTAGTCCATCCAAGACTTGGAATTTCATCATTTTTAGGCAAAACGTATATTTCAGTGGACTTATCACAACAATAGTGTCAAAAATTACATATATATATCTCAGTAATTAGAAATATTAAAGTTGATTTAGTAATTAAATTGAAACCCCTGTAAATATACCATGCATAGTTATTTTTGGATTAAAGTGGATTCACACTCCAGGTGCCAAACACACTATGAGGATTGCAAATCCAAAGGGTTTCCAATCCCGAGGCTTCCGAATCCAGGGGGTTCCAAATCCACGCTTCAAAATAAGTCCTAAAGAAAATGGTGTACGGTACTTATGGCTACGGTTATAATCCTTAGCCATAGGGTGCCGCCATATCGGCGAGACCCTACTAGATCGGCGTGGCCCCGCCGGACAAGCCCCGCTGGTTTAGTGAACTCGCCCCGATTCGGGGTTTGTTGCTATAGCTACAAATAATGTAATATATAGCTGCGGTTATAATCCGTAGCTATAGGTTTACTTTTAAAACCAAGGGTACTCTTCTACTCTAACTGCTCTGACCTTACTTGCAAAGCCTTAGTTGGTAGGGTAAGGCTTGTATGATTGTATCCTCCGTAAAAATCGCCGGATAAAAGGCAGCGTCTGCGGCGGTTAATTTCTCCATGTTAGAGGAACCAACAATAAATAAAATTTCCATGAGGCCCACGGTGATGTTTGTTTGTGACATGAATACATTAGGACCTGTTTTGCCAGTTGCGTTGGAAAGGATTAGATGGGATGGAATTGCATCTGTCCAATTGCACTTCATGTTCGGGAAGAATGGAAAAGCTTGGAAGTAGACTAGATGGAACCGCATTGGTCCCGTGCTAATTTTACTCAATGTTAGCAAGTTGTGTAGGTCCCACCATGATGTGCGGGCTATATGCATACCATTCACCCATTTTTTGAGATCATTTTAGAGCATAGGCCAAAATATTAGGTAGATCTAAAGCTCAATTGGACTCCACCATAGAAAGCAACAAGGATTGAATACTTACCATTGAAAACTTCTCTAGGGCTATATAAGTTTTGGATCTGCCTCATTTTTTTGCCCTTGCCATAAAATGAGGTTATAGAACAAATAAACGGTTTAGATATAACACATGTGTGTTATTCTTAATATTTTCAAATGATGGTGAGTATATCCCTTCAATGTACCATCATATTACAAACTGAGCATGAAATTAAGCTTATCCCATGTAAAAGGGAACAATCCCGGCCAGGAGTAATAATTATATTTTTTGAATCCTATCCCACCTGATCCTTTCCAATGCAACTGGCCAAACAGGCCCTTAGTTTCTCCGCCCATGTCAGGATATTAGCCCAAAAGTGAGACGATCAAAATCTCAAGTGGGCCACAATGAATACCCACCATTGAAACTTTCCTGGCCCACTATGATGTTTGTGTGCCCTCCAACTTGTTAATAAGGTGTTTACCAAAGGATGAATGAAAAAAGAAAGGCTTGATTTAAAATTTCTGTTGGCCACAAAGAGCTTTTAGTGTGGGCATTCAATCCCACTGTTTCTTGTAGTGTGATGCACTTAAAATTTGAATCTACTTTATTTTTAAGCTGGTGTCCTAATAGGAGCTGGGAAAAAGAATGGATGGAATGGATATAACAAATACTTTATGTTGATCCCTGCTTACATTTTGATTGCGCTCGGCTCACCACAGCATGTTTTGAAAATTAACGTTCAAGTACCGATGCTTTAAATTATGGAAATTGGTTGTTGGGGAGGATTTCCATGTGAGTCCTATCTTTCATCATGAGTGCCATCCAATCCGTTCATTGGATGGAAAGCTTCATATTAGGCTTACCCTCCAAATTTCAGCCTAATCCTTAATATTGGTGTGCCACACAAAAGGGAACAACCACGGGAGGTTAATGCCTAACATAAAAACATTAGAATAGAAATAATCCATTATGGGATGTATATACCATCCATCCCAGTGATGATGGGGTGTGATCCATCAGGATGAAGGGACACTGAAACTCAATTCATTCCAAACTCAAATGCATGATAATTTAATTACTATAAACGCATGTAACATTCCTGATTGATTCAACTTCTTCTCCCTGCTGGCTGTTTCATACGGTGATACATCTCTCTCTTTCCTGGCTGTGAGAGTGATGTGACACTGCGAATAGATCTTTCTAGTTGAGATGATGGTGACTGTGATAAATCAGATATTCATTTACCCGTCTATCACACACATAGTGTGTATATTTGGCAATATCTAGGGCTGTCAATAGCAGCATTAGCCTGTAGCAATTTGGTCAGGCCTGGCTTGGACTGAAGTGAAGTACCATGCTGGAGGGCTGGGCTCACGCTTAAAGTCCAGGCCATTTCTCAGCTGGGCTGGGGTTGGATAGTGTATAGAAGCCTGTCAGCCCAGTCTAAATTTTAGTTTGGCATGTAATACTTGGAGTGGATGTTAAATAATCATCATGGTGGGCCTGAATATAATCAAAGATAAATGTCTCCCCTTAACATCTTAGTGGGCTGTGTAAAAATTAAGGGTGGGTATCGAGCTCTCCCAATTATTTCCTTCATATAGCCCACCTGAACCACAGATTGGCTTTATTTGGGCCCTATAGCTAAAATGGGGTGTTGCACCAGGTGATCGGGCTAGACCACTTAAACATCATGGTGGGGCACACTTCAGGTGGCCACACCTTAAGACCTCTGACTCTGCACACACCAACCCTTGGGCTTGGGTTCAAGACCATCATAGACATTACGAGCCAAGCTTGATCTGGATTATATTGGCTCTTCATGGGCCTGCACTAGGCTTGGACAAAGTTTGGCCTGGCCCTAATATGTCCATTGACACCCCTAGCAAAATCTGACCTGAAGCTTGACCCAACCCTAAACTGGCCTGTTGACGCCCCTAGACCCGTTTACAACCCCACCCATTTCACTATTTATTAAGAAATAAATGCTATGGGAGTCTGCGGAAATATGCAATCAAATACCATCATGAAATTTATTTGATGGCTATACAAGATTCAAACAAACATCATGAAATTTTAATTAAGCCAAGCCAAATATCTCACACCTCCTAGATAGAGTCTTTTGTGATCTGTTTCAAGCAAACATATTGAATGTGATCACTTGTGTATTCAATCCACATTATACAGACAATGTGTATAAATAGTTCAAACAAAATAAACCATGAACATATGAAAATAAAATTGATAAATAAAAAACAAAGAACTAAACAAGGTGCTAAATCTTTCCAGTTGAGGAGCTGAAACACATGCTGTGAAGATGGACAACCGCCAAGCTTCTTGCAAACCTGCATTCCACAGAGGAGAAGAAAAGCAAATGTAAGACAAAAACATGCAGTAATTGCATTGGTTTACGTAAATTGGCACTCCAATGATTTTCCCTTGTTTGTTGGTTAGCCTAACTTCACCATATATATATCTCAAAATCATTGATAAATATTTTATCAGGTGGGCCACACAAAGAATGAGCCTAGACAGTGATAGAACTATATATGGTGGAAAACTTGTGTTTGTATCGCATGGAGAACTAATGTTTATATACAACTATACAGAATCAAAGATAAACTCAAATTGAATTTAAACATATCCCGATATCATTAAAGATATAAATCATAATCCTAGTATTCTAGTTTCCTCCATACTGTTGGACGTTAATTCACTTTTTTTTTTTTTTTTCAACTCTGTATTTGAAAGACCATTGGCTATAATGTTGTGATAGTCCCATGGCAACAATTTTAGGAATGCACCATATGATTTATTAGATGGCTATACACATAGCAGCTTATTACAAACCATTAATGAGTCCGATGAATAGTCATTTTGAGTAGCTCACATTAATTTGAGAGTGTCATTCCATGTAGTTTTCATTCTTTGCATTAGCAATCTCGCAACATTTTACCAGTGCGAAACCCTTTTAATTTGTCACTAACGACTCTATACATAACTCATTAGTTTTAAATACTTTCAAGTTCGAGTGGAGCTTGGATTTATGCTTGTAGTATGGAATTTCTTGTTTTTCACCCAAAATATACCACTACACGAAAAATAATTTATTACATAGATTGCTCCAAAGGAGGGAAAGAGAAGAAAGAATAAAAGGTTCGTAATAGAATGTTAAGGAGAAAAGAGTGGAATGCATTTTCTTTTCATTCTTTTCAATTAGAGTTATCAGGCTCTTATTTTTTTCAATTCATTAATTGAAGGCATGAATTAGCCAATTTTATCTTCCAAGCTATTTTAGTTTAGTCAGTATCCAATTTGTGTGATGGGCAAAAGTTTTCAATTTTAGTCAGTGATGTAGAAAAGTAAGGAAATATGTATTTACCTCACTTTGTAAAGAGAAGAAGAAAAAACAAGTATTAACAACATGCCAAAGCATTCACATTTAATCAGTGAACTGAAAAGATAACAAAACGAGCTACAATGACTCTAAATACCTAAGAGGAAAAGCAGATGTAGAGTTATAGAGTAAACATCGAATGAATTACAAGAAAATTCAGATAGAAAAAGATCCAGTGAATGATTATATTATCCTCTCCAGAAATGAAAATATCAAATGAGAAATTAGATCTGCCCATCAATGTATAGATTACTAGATAGCTAGGTTTTTCACATGGGGGCACTACGGTT
This sequence comes from Magnolia kwangsiensis, assembly GCA_037074715.1. NCBI lineage: Eukaryota > Viridiplantae > Streptophyta > Magnoliopsida > Magnoliales > Magnoliaceae > Magnolia > Magnolia kwangsiensis. The sequence goes on along the minus strand of CM073584.1, from coordinate 29,703,199 downwards.
CAAAATACTGAACTGTTGATCTGAGGGCCCACCATGGATGGGGAGTGCCGTGAAAATCGCCAATAGGAAAATTCAAACGCTTCAATAGGTGGGCACTTTCCTCATCAAATGTGGATGGATGGTCTACTTTATTCTCTTAACCATATATTTGAATTAAAGAGGTATAATCTTTCAATATTGGAGACTTCTTGGACAACCTCCATTTTTGTTGGGCCCATCAAATCAACAATTTAGATTATTGAATGATGGGTCTATATGTATGGAGCTCTTGACCATTTACTCTTCACCATCATTGATTTTGTACGACGTTTTAGGTGTGACATAGAGGCCTTGCCATCTGGATGGTTTCAATTGAGGAACATAAATTCCATTCATATAGTGGCTATGTGCATATGCATTGTCACTAATAATTGCCTCTATGAAAGGAAGTGCTAGTGTTCCGGGCCTTAGAAGTCTTCCAATTTATTAGTATAAGATGTATAAAGCTGAATATAATTTCGGGGTGCTAATGTTCTAGGCCTTAGAATTCTTCCATAAGAAGATGTATAAAGATGAATATATGAAATCCACTCCAACCATTATATGCCACACCAAAAGTTAGCCTTGAACACTAAAATTAGGCACACAGGTGATCCAGGTGGGTCACACTAATGGAAACAGTTTAGAGGGCGAGTGTTGCAATGTACACTGATTTAAATCATGTGGTCCACCTGAATCATGAATGGAGCTGATTTTTAGAGCATGGGGCCTAGCGACGTATCTGGTGGTTGGAATGGATTTCAGATAAACATCACAATGGGACCCACCCATGCTGCCCACCCCTTCGGCATCACTTGTCCCCATTGAGAAATATAGGGGAAGGTATTCTATTGATAATTACATAGATTGGTGAGATATCTTACTGAAGACCTTTTTTCAAAGGTATAAGATTGTAAATTCTATAATGAGTAGTAGTTTATCACAATGGAACCCACCCATGCTGCCCACCCCTTCCGCATCACTTGTCCCCATTGAGAAATATAAGGGAAGGTATTCAATTGATAATTACATAGATTGGTGAGATAGCTCACTGAAGACCTTTTTCCAAAGGTATAAGATTGTAAATTCTATAATAAGTAGGTAGTTTATCATAAAATTCTCTTAACGAAACTATAATATACTCCTTTCTACTTTAATAAACTAATAGCTAAATTTCAATCCTACAGCACATCCAAATGCAGACGGGGAGAAGGCTAGAAATCAGGAATACTCAAAAAACAATACTAGCACTTAAAAAAAAGTATGTTTTAGTAGATTAGAGGAGTAGCATCTTTAAATTAAAGGAGGAGATAAATAAAGAAAGAAGAGGGAAGTTGATTACGCTAATATTCACTGCAGGTGTCACTTGAGGAGCCTGTGTAATGAGAAAAAAAGAAGATAAACAAATAAAATATAAGTTTTTCGATGGGAAAAAAAATGATAATGAAACTACATATAAATTGACCATTGCAAGGTTCTAATATGTAAGAATACAAACAGAGCTCATACTTCAAGTGTTGTGACCGTTGGTATGAAGGAGCCCACAACGGATCATGGTTGGTGAGAAATACAACATCATTCTGTGCATGGATCCGATGGATCGAATTTGGGGCATGGTCCATTAGAGTAGTACTCATTATATCAAATGACTTCCATCACATAACCGTGGGTAGACTAGGGCTTGAAAATCTTCTCAAGAGAAGAATTCTAATTAATTAATGAAAAAAAAAAAAAAAAAAAAGAAAGAAAAAGGAAACAAGAAATTGTAAAAATTCAACTGAGAAGAGGGAGCTGGAATATTTATGTCATGGCTTATCAACAACAGGCCACCTCGGATTGATGGTCTTTAATTCTATGCTTACAACCCATAGCCCTAAAAAATTCAAAATCTGGAAATTCATGACACCGTCCCATTGAAGGTAGGCCATGACAGAGCAATGGTTTGGATCGTGCTGATGCATGGGCAGACCTTTAAGGGAGCGGATTAGGTGCACCCCTGCGTCACCCAATACGGTGCAGCCCTGACTGTGGGGCCTACTTTGAAGTACGTATTATATCCACGCCATTTATCCATTTTTTTCAGCTCATTTTAGTATATGAACCAGAAAATGAAGAAGATCCAAATCTCAAATGTATCACTCTACAGGAAACAGTGGTGATTGATCATAAAAACTTCTTTTAGGTCATAGAAGTTTTCAATCAAGCTGCAATTTTTTTATTCTTTTCTTCCAAGTCCTGTGCGATCTTATCAACAGGTTGGATGAGAAGTAAACATTACGGTGGGCATTCAATCATCAATATTTCCTATGGTGTGGTCCACTTGATATTTGGATCTGCTTCATATTTGGGTTAACATACTGGAATGAGATGGAAAAACAGTTGGATGGCGTGGATATAGAATGCATACATCAAGGTGGGCCCTACAGTCAGGACCGTACCTAATCCCCTCTACAAATGTAGAAACCAAAAACACAAACGAATGATGCATATCTTCCGTGTCATTTTACCTCTCATTCTATAGTATTTCTACCAAATGAATAAGGGTTTGAATGCGGGCTTTATGGCTCTCGTCTTCCCACTCCACCTCCTCCAACCATTCTTTGGGTGAAAAGATTGCCTCTAGGTTTGGAGCACTGTTATGTCCCATTTGAATCTTCCTGAAATTCTGACACCTCCACACCTCAAGTAATTCTAAGGAAGGCCAATCGAAAAGTACCCCAACTCCTTGGTAGAAGCTTGTTAGCTGTTCTAACCCCACTAATTGTAAATTCCTTAATCTCGGAAGCATGCCTTGATCTACCATTTCATCGTTTGCCTCCTTTGCTATTATCACCTCCATTCCCTTGCAATCGGAGATATCGAGATAATTGAGTTGCAAGAGACCTTGGGCGACACTCAAAGGAAAGAGATTTTGGAGGCCATTACATTGATAAATGTGCATGTTTGAAGGTTGGGGAACATTCTTCCATGTGGAAGTGAGTGAGGGAGACACTGTTGGGGGCCTTGCACAAAACCTTAGGATCTAGCCTCCCGAACAAACCAGAATTATGGGATAATAATAGCAATGAAAAAAATCAAAGCAAAAATCACACACCACACAAGCTTTTTACGTGGAAAACCCTCAAAGAGGTAAAAACCACGGGACCTCGTCCAGATCAACAATTCACTATGAAGTAGAATGTTACAACCTTCATCACTCACACAGGAGTGGATGAACAATAAGAGAATAAAGGAAAAAAAGAGGGATCTCACCGATCACGAGGACGTAGAAGCGCTGAGACGACGGCTCCCTTCCACAAGCTTCCTCTCTCTCTTTTCTCTCACTCTCTCACCTTTGATATCCCTCTTGTGCTTTTCACATCCATAGAAAAACCCTAAGAATCCCTAGTTATAGTTTTAGGAAACTCCTTTCCGCATACCAGTTGCGAAAGGACTTGCGACACGAAATCCGCACAAAATCGTGGAACGAATCTGCGTAGGTTCAACCGGTCGTGGACCTCGTACGACCGGTCAAGCACCTCCTAAAAATAGTCCACTCGTTGGACTTTGAGTCGAGCTACGACTCGACTCCCACGACTGGTCGTACCTGCCTTCGACCGGTCGAGTAGGGCCTACGACTGGTCGAACACGAAGCAAAAACTCCATCAAATCTCTCCCTTTTTGACCCGGAAGGGATCCTCCTTCTTCAAGCCAGCTACAAACCTTAAATTTACTTTTAAGCAAAGCCTTGGTCATCATGTCTGACCCATTATCGTCCGTGTGGACCTTCTCAAGCTGTAACACCTTCTGTTCCAAAGTATCCCTAATCCAGTGATACTGAATCTATATGTGCTTCAACTTGGAATGCTGACTTGGATTCTTGATCAAGTGTATAGCACTCTGATTATTACAATAGACCACGTGTTGCTCCTGCTTCAGGCTAAGTTCCTGTAGGAACCTCTTCATCCAAAGCATCTCTTTACATGCTTCTGTGACTGCAATGTACTCGGTCTTTGTGATCGACAATGCTACGACCCTCTGTAGCTTTCTCTTTTAAGAAACCGCTCCCCCTGCAAACGTGAACATGAACCCCTATGTAAACTTCCTGAAGTCTATGTCACATGTCATATCTGCATCTGTGTAGCCCTCTATCACAGGTTTTTCGTCACCATAGCATAGGTTCAACCTGGATGAGCCTCTTAGATACCATAGTATCCACTTTACCGCTGCTCAATGCTTTTTGCCAGGATTGGCAAGATACCGGCTGACAACACCAACTGCATATGCTATGTCTGGGCGTGTACACACCATAGCATACATCAAACTTCCTATAGCTGACGCGTAGGGTATCTTCTACATCTCTTCCACCTCTGCTTTTATCTTGGGACACTGTCTGTCACTCAATCTTAAGTCATCATCAAGTGCAGTACTGACTGGCTTCGCTGCATTCATATTGAACCGCTTTAAAACTTTCTCAATATACCGCTCTTATGACAACCAAAGCTTCCTGCTGCTTCTGTCACAGGTTATCTCCATTCCTATGATTTGTTTAGCCGAACCCAAGTCTTTCATTGCAAAGGACTTGCCCAATTTCTGTTTCAGCTTGTCGATCTTCTTAATGTCTTTTTCCATGATGAGCATGTCATTAATATATAACAGTAGAACTAAGAAATCACCTCCTGAGAACTTGCGCGTGAACACACAGTGGTTCGACTCCGTTCTGTCATACCCATGTTGTAACATGAACGAATCGAACTTCTTGTACCATTGCAGTGGAGCTTGTTTCAGCCCATACAAGCTCTTCCTCAGCCTACACATCATATGCTCTTTGCCCTGGACTTCGAACCCTTCTGGTTGGTGCATGTAGATCTCTTCTTCCAGGTCACCATGGAGAAAAGTAGTTTTAACGTCCAACTGCTCTATCTCCATATACATGCTGCTACCAACCCAAGCAACACCCATATGGATGTCATCTTCACTACTGGTGAGAATATCTCCTCGAAGTCTATGCCTTTCCTTTGATCGAACCTTTTTACCACAAGTCTGGCCTTGAACCTCGTCTGTGAATTCTTCTGCTCAACCTTCTTTCTGAACACCCACTTGTTGCTTAGAGTTTTGTTGCCCTTAGGCAATTTCACCATGTCATAGGTGTGGTTCTTATGTAAGGATTTCATCTCCTCTTGCATAGCTTTTAACTATTCCTCCTTATACTTATCGACTAGGGCCTCAGAATAATCTTCTGGCTCTCCCCCATCATTCAACATAATGTACTCATGCGGCGAGCACCTCTTGGACGGTTGTCCGTCCCTAGATGACCTCCTCACCTGTGGCTCAACAGGTGGATCAAGTGGGGACTGCTCCCCCGGTCCATCTTCTGTAGGAACTCCCTTGTCCTCTGCACCTTGCTGTACTCCCCCGTCATCAGGCACCACGGGAGGAATAATCGGATCCATGTCCTCTAGCTCACCTGAACTAGGTTAGTTCTTCTCTAGCTTATTAATGTCTTTTATACACTGATCTTCAAAGAAAACCACATCTCTGCTCCTGACGAGCTTCCTCTCAGTCGGATCCCATGATCTGTAACCGAACTTTTCATCACTGTACCTTAAGAACACACACTGCTTGATCTTCATATTGAGCTTGGACCTCTCGTCCTTCGGTACGTGAACGAATGTCCTGTATCCAAACACCCTGAGATGACTGTACAATGGATCCTGTCCAGTCCACACCTTCTCAGGTACTTCTCCATTCAATGGGGCTAATGGAGACCTATTTATCAAATATATCGCCGTGTGCATTGCTTCTCCCTAGAACGTCTTGGGCAACTTTGCATGGGATAATATACATCAGTTGATTCTCTTAACAATGGTACGATTCATTCGCTCTGTTACACCATTATGCTGGGGAGTCTTGGGAACCGTCTGTTCATGCCGTATACCTAGGGACTTGCAGTACTCATGAAAGTCGTCAATGTATTCACCACCATTGTCAGTGCGGATGTACTTCAATGATCTACCTGTCTCTCTCTCGACCATAGTATGAAATAATTTAAACACGCCAAAGACATCGTCCTTGGATTTTAAAGCGTAAGCCCAAACCCTCCTAGATGCATCATCTATAAAAGTAACAAAATATAATGCCCCACCCAAAGTTTTTGTCCTTATAGGACCACAAACATCAGAATAAACCAAATCTAATGCATGTACTTTATTAACATGAGAAGAAAATTTAACAAATGAAACTTTATGTTGTTTCCCTGATAAAAAATTAAGATATGTTTTGAGAGGTGTACCTGTCACATCTGGAAGGAGTCGCTTCCTCGCTAGTAGTTGAAGCCCTTTCTCACTCATGTGGCCTAGATACCTGTGCCACATGTCTATAGCTGAATCTTCCGCTGTATTTAACTCACCCTTGCATACACTGACACTTGCCTTGTACAGGGTGCAACACTTCTTTCCTCTGACTGCGATCAACGAACCCTTGATAAGCTTCCAGCGCCCACCAGCAAACCAGCTTTCATAGCCCATCATCATCCAGCCTTCTCGTCGACATCAAGTTGCGGTGAAGGCCTGAGATATGCCTCACATCCCTGAGAACCAATGTACAGCCGATATTAGTTTTCACATAAATATCACCGACCTCTAAGATCTTCGATACGCCAGAATTTTTTATCTTTACGGTTCCATAGTCACCTGACTTATAGCTTGTGAAGAAGTCCCTGCGTGGAGTCGCATGAAAAGAAGCTCCTGAGTCAATCACCCAGTCGGTGTCCTGACTCGTAGCCGTAAGACATACGTCATGATTTGCAGAAAGAATAATAACGTTGTCATCTGAAGCGACCACAGTGGAATTTGATTCATCTTCCTTTTCATTTCCTTTTCCTTTCTTATTATTTTTAGCCTTACGACATTCATGCTTATAGTGGCCCTTCTTGCCACAATTCCAACATTCAACATCTTTTCTGTTACTCGACTTGCCTCTTGATTTATATCGGGCCTTCTCGCCCTTCCTGTTCTTTCCTCTCCCCCGTTCCTGTGTTACAAGTGCCTCTTGTTGAGTAGACCCCTAAGACTTCCTCCTTATCTCTTCATTGAAGAGACAACTAGTAACATATTCCATGAATATCTTTCCATCTGGCGCGGAGTTACTCAGAGACACCACCAGTGTCTTCCAACTGTCAGGTAACAAACTAAGCAATAGTAAAGCCTGTAATTCATCATCCAGGACCATCTTCATAAAAGAGAGTTGGTTCACTATATTGTTGACCTCATTCATGTGCTCGGCCACATAATCACCATCCTTGAACTTGAGATTCACAAATCGCCTTATCAGAAAAATATTATTATTGGCTATCTTCTTCTCATACAGCCTTTCTAATTTCAGCCATAAGCTAGCAGCTGAGGTTTCCGTAAACACATGGTGGAACACAGTATCATTTAGCTATTGTCTAATAAACCCCACCGCCTTCCGGTCCAACTTCTTCCAATCTTCATCAGACATATCCTTGGATTTTTCTGATATGCCTAAAATTGGAGAGTATATGTCCTTTTAATAAAGCAAGTCCTCCATCTTAGCCTTCCATATGGTCCAGTTAGAACCATTAAGGCTAATCATCCTTGATGAACCACCTTCCATAATTTCAAACCGATCCTACCCGTTCAATGAACTTAGTGCTCTGATACCACTTTGTTGGGGGCCTTGCACAAAACCTTAGGATCTAGGCTCCCAGAACAAACCAGAATTATGGATAATAAAGCAATGAAATAAATCAAAGCAACAATCACACACCACACAAGAGATTTTTACGTGGAAAACCCTCAAAGAGGTAAAAATCACGGGACCTCGTCCAGATCAATAATCCACTATGAAGTAGAACGTTACAACCTTCATCACTCACGCAGGAGTGGATGAACAATAAGAGCATAAAGGAAAAACAGAGAGATTTCACCGATCACGAGGATGTATAAGCGCCGAGATGACAGATCCCTTCCACAAGATTCCTCTCTCTTTTCTCTCACTCTCTCACCTTTGATATCCCTCTTATGTTTTTCTTATATGCATAGAAAAACCCTAGGAACCCCTAGTTATAGTTTTAGGAAACTCCTTTCCGTATCCCAGTTGCGAAAGGACTTGCGACACAAAATCCGCGTAAAATCGCGTAATGAATCTGCATAGGTTCGACCGGTCGTGGACCTCCTACGACAGGTCGTGCACCTCCTACGACCGATCGTGGACCACCTACAACCGGTCGAGTACCCTCCGAAAAAAATAGTCCACTCGTTGGACTTTGAGTCGAGCTACGACTCGACTCCCACAACTGCTCGTACCAGCCTTCGACTGGTCGAGTTGGGCCTACGACCGGTCGAACACGGGGCAAAAACACCATTAGACACATCAGTTCTGATTGCCTTGACCCTAATGATGACGATAATGATACACTTGTGCTCTCTTCTACTTCTACCCCCTATCAATTTCTCCATCTTCTCATACCACCCAATGTGAAGCTGCTTTAATTGTTGAAGTCTTTGTGCTAGCGCAGGTGAGACAAGATATCTCAGTCTCTTGCAATCTTCAACATTTAGGTATCCTAAATGGTGGAGGCTACCAAGAGGAGGTACGGCCCCCTTCCAAAAGCTCATCAGTTTTGGTAGAACACACAATTCGAGTTCTCTTAATTTTGAAAGTAGAGCATCTTCTTTTGAGGTCCCCTGGAAGTGAAAGACTTCCACTAACTCATCGTAGTATTTTATAAAGAGTCCCTCCAGACTCTAGAGCAGATCAGATGGCATGATATTGATTAATTTATTACAACGGAATATGTTGAGCTTGCTCAGGTTTTGGAGGGAACCGGTTGGAAGTGGGCCCCGACAGAACTTCTTTAGATTCATTAACTCATCTAGTGACAATTCCTCCAAATTCTCGAATACATTTCGTGGAGGCTCTTCTCCTTCTTCTACACTTATAAAATGTTCCATTTCACTACATGCTCTGATAAGGAGGATCTCTAAGCTGTTGAAACTTAGTTCATGTGACTGCATGAGATTGTGGAGTGACTGCATGAGATTGTGGAGACCCTCGCAATGCACTAATTCTAGCTCGTTTGTTCTCTTAAACAGCACCTCAACCCAATTTCCAATTGAACTCGGTGAATTCTCAATTTTTATACTCCTTGCAGCTTTGCTGTCTGTGTAATCTCTACCCACACATATGCAGAATTTCTTCAGGTTTTTCCATGGACCAGGGATGTCCTGAGACAAGCATTCGACATTTTCCATATGGATGTGTAAAACGGTTAGCTGAGACAAGGATGCCATCTCGGTTAAGCTTGCTTGTCTTGTATCTCCATTTCCCATAACTTCCCACTTGCCAAAGCTATTTCCCATTCGCAGTTCCTCTAAGCGAGTCATCCTTGATATGACATCCGGTGTTACCATTTCAAGAGAATCCGTATTCATCAAATCCAAGAGCTTTAGATTTTCTAACTCACCCATTTTTTCTGTGAGCTCCCATATGCCAGTTTTTTTTAGGCAAAGTATTTCTAGCTTATTCAATCCACCAATTAGAGTTACATCTTTTAATTGAGGACATCTATCCAACCACAGCTTCCAAAGATTTTTTAGGCACTCCAGTGATGGGGGCAACATTGAGATATCAATGCCACATATATCCAAAACTTTAAGGGAATTCATCCCTTGAAAGAAACCATTGGGAATTTCTGCCAAAGAATGATTACCATCCAAAATCAAGGATAGGAGTCGAGGACACTCAATTTGATTAGGAAGTCTACAAATTTCATTCCCTAGTAATGAAATCCTCTTACATTCTTACACATTTCCAATCTCTGGCAACTGTTTCAAACCTACTTTAGTTCTTACCAAAAACCCATGCTCAGCTCTTGATGCTATTGATAAGGCTACGTCTCGAACAATATCATGCATTTTTACAGATTTTGATTTATCTTCTTCTAGCAACAAGCATGAAGCCTTAAGTTTGTCGAACAACATATGAACTCTGCATGATGCTTCCTCCAACGTATTAACATTCTTGAAGAGACCTTCCCCAATTCCATATTTCATCATCTCATCCTCATGAACAGAATAACCTTCTGGAAATAAACAACAAAACAAGAAGCATAACTGGGCCTCTTTGCTTTCTAAGTAATTGTAACTCATCTCCAAAGAAGAGAACACCTTCTGATCCATACCCTTGATGTTTGTAGGATTAGACCTCTGTAATTGTAGTAGTGCATGATCCCACACTTTTTTATCCTTATCTTGTAATGCCATTCCAAGTGTGATAATCGCTAGAGACAAACCCCCACATTCCTTGGCAACTTTTCTTGCGACAACATGCAATTCAGCGAAGTCGACAGCATCACCTGCCTATTTTTTGAATAGATGCCATGCCTCTTCTTCTGATAACACATTAACAGGGATCTTTGCTTGGCTCTTCATGTGATCACCACATACTTCCACTATTCTTGTAGTAAATGCAATCTTACAATCCCTATCATTCCATTCCAAAGGGATTCCTACGTAGTCTAGCTCCAACCTTTCCCAAAGATTATCAAAGATTAATAGGATCTTGCTCTTCTGAGCTCCCGCTTCAATCTCTCTGATAGCCTCCCTGCTCTTACTACTTGATTCTCTTCCCTGAGTTCTAGTCCCAATTGCTCTGCAATCTCGCCTTAAATCGTCTTCAATTCAGGTTTTTGGGTTAGGGTCATCATGATCACCTCTTGAAAAAGTTCTTCACTTATCACCTTTTTGGCCACTTGTTTCATCAAGGTTGTCTTTCCCACTCCCCCATGCCGTTCACCCCAATCATGTTAATGTTATCATCCTTTAGTGCATTAATGACTAGATTGATGGAAAATTCTGTGGATTCAAGAGCCATAAAGCCCCAAGCAGGCAAAGATTCGATGGTAGGAGGCTATGGAGGGTGTTGAGACTCAAATATTGCATAATTTTTCTCATTAATCCTTTAATTTTATGGACATAAATCATCTTAATATTTTATTTTACGTATGCATGTGTTGCAAGGTAAATTCAAGTGCTTGGATTGAAAAAGAGTGCTAAAAAGCATGGGTTTGATGCTCAAGATTTACCAAGGAAAGGGATGGATCTTAGGAGACTAAGATTGAAGCATTCACATGCCAAATATCCAAGAAAATCAAGTGACGAATGAACAGAATCGACGATTAGAAGTGAAGAATCCTGAAATCGTCCTGAAAAAGTGTATTTTGAAGCTGTGAAGTTTATTTTGAGAAACTGCGCAGCAAGAAGTCTGTTTTAAATGAACTAAGCAGCGAGAAGTCTATTTTGAGAAAATACGTATATTTGATGCGGTTTCTAGGGTTTTCAACTTTGTACGAAAATTAGAGTTCCCTACTTATAAATAGGGCTTCCTAGGGCATTTCTAAACATCATTTAAGGCATCCCAAAATAAAATTTAGAGTTTTTAAAGAGTTTTTAGTTTTATTAAAGCTTTTAAGTTGTTCTTTTTATTTTAGACTTTTTCTATTTATATTTTTTTTCTTGTTGCTTTTTATTTCTGCAATTTAATTATGTTTTCCTAAGTTCCTTCTATCCCAAGCTAGAAGGGAAGCACATGGGTTTAATTTTTCTTTAAGATTATGATGATTGATTGTTTTAATGATGAGAAGAATGGTGTATGCATATTGTCTATTATTTAGGTTTTATTTTTTTTATCCTCATATGAGATCCATATGTTTCCATCATATAAGATCCGCATTGATGGATAGGCTTAGCCTAAATCAATCAGATTTCCTAGATAGGAGAGGTTCTCAACCTATTATATTTCTTTGATATTCATTATCATATAGATATTGAATACTTAAAATCATTGACGCTTGAGAACATATGTCAATGATGCAAATTCATGATTTTTTAATATTTTATATCACTTTTTAAAATATTTAAACCGTCTTATTTTCCGACTAGGTTGACCATAGTACTCAGATCATAGTTGTGTTATCCAAGTCATCATGATTTTGGAACATTAACGTATGTGTGGAACTTTCAAGCTTGGGTGTTATTTTATTCAGTTGAATTACATCCATTCAAAAATCTCAAAATCAAATCATCAGTTTAGTTTTTATTACTTAGTTTGTTTTGCATTTAATTTTTTTCTTCTCATAACTCATCTCCCTGTGGGATCGACCCCGTATTTACAGGATACTTCTTACGAACCTCTGCAATTTTAGGCAAGCAATCAAGTTTTTGGTGCCATTGCCGAGGAGAGACTGAGATAGATCAGATCTGTGCAAGATAGCTAAGGTAAGTTTTTTCTAAGGTAAGTTCTCTTCTAAACCCTCCAAATTTTCTGTAGATTTTTTTCTTCTTCTTTTGCTTTGAAAATAAATTCAGTTGGGTCTTTCAAGTATTAACTATGACATAAGGTTGCCCAGCTTGGAATTTTATCACCCAAGTGCTACGGTTGTCCTATAGTTACTGTTTGATCACAAAGATCATCCGCTGAATCTATTTTCCAGATTAACATAGTTTAATTTCTGTATTAGTTTTACTTTTATTGATTTATTTTTTCTTTATGGACTGAACCCTCATGGTTAGCCCTGCCGCCTGGGTTGTTAATTTATTTTACTTTGTGGACTGAACCCTCATGGTCAGCCCTACCGCCTGGGTTGTTGGTTAAGTTTTTATTTTTATTTTAAGTATCAAACTTGCTATTTAATTTAGTGGTATTTGTTGTGTGGTGTGAATGGTTTATGTCCCGTTGGAGTAGGGATCAAAACAATCGACTCTCCTCTAAAGGTGGACTAGTTCCAAGCCTTGATCATTCATTTAGAAGAGACACTCAACATCACTTGGATTCCATGGCAGACTTAGTTGATAATCCAAATCCAAATCTGTCAGATCCAATTGTAAATCAAAATAGAGAAAATCAACCTAATCCTCCTATTGAGGATGAAAATGAAGTTCATACGAATGTGTTAAACCAACCACGCACTTTACGTGAACATTTACACCCTGAGAGATCAACTTTACCATCTTGCATAGTGTTTCCTACTCACACAAGGAACATTGATTTTAAACCAGGTGTGATTCAATTAATTCTTAAATTTCATGGCTTGGATTCTGAAAGCCCCTACTTGCACCTCAAGAATTTTGAGGAAGTAATTGCAACGTTACAAGTAAATAATGGCAATAGGGATGTACTTAAGCTTAGGTTATTCTCATTTTCTCTAAAGGATCGGGCTAAAGCATGGCTCAACTCTCTAAGACCTAATACCATCACTTCATGGCAAGCCTTAAGTAGAGAGTTTTTAAAAAAGTTCTTTCCCGAGCACAAAATAAATGCATTAAAACAAGAAATCATGTCATTCTCTCAAAAGGGGAATGAACTATTTTTTCAAGCATAAGAGCGCTTCAAAGACCTTCTAATTACTTGTCCACATCATGGATATGAACCATGGCACGTGATTGATGCTTTCCAAAAGGAGCTCACCATGGATACCCGTCAGTTCATAGAGATGATGTGTGGTGGAATCTTTCTTGACAAATATCATAATGAGGCTTGGAATTTTATAAATATGTTAACAGAGAATACACAGACATGGGATGTCTCTGCTAAATCAGACCAAACTAGACCCATTCCTAGAGAGAAAGCGGGGATGTATGTCCTAAGAGAGGAAGACGACCTTAATGTAAAATTCGCTGCATTAGCTAGAAAGGTCGAACCTTTGGAAATTAGGAAGGTTGATATGGTTAAAACAAACACTTCCTTAGGTAATTTTGTAGCATTTGTGGTGATACAGACCATGACACAAAGGATTATCCAATAATCTCAGTTGTACAAAATATCACGCATGAGCATGATTAAGCAAATGCTATAAATAACTACCAAAGGTCAATTATGTAGCCAATGAAAAACACATATAATCCAAATTGGCGTAACCATCTTAATCTTAGTTGGAGGAATGGACCACAAATCAATGCGCCTAATGCACCTAAATGCCTCCACAAAATAACTTTTTTGGGGCACCTAACAATGCACCATATGTGCCCCCGCCAAAGCAATCATCTGTGGAGGATGCATTGACCGTATTCATGAACTCTCAAGCTCAAATGAACCAGTCTTTAATCCAATCAAATCAGGAATTAAAGACAGTTGTGGCTAGGATTGAGACTCAACTAAATGCTAGGAAAAAAGGCACCCTTCCTTCTCAACCTGTGTCAAATCCTAGAAATACACATTTCATTGGAGACTCAAATCCAAATGAGCTACATCATGAACAAGCTAAGGCCATCATTACCGTGAGAAGTGGAAAAGAGGTTGATAACAAGATAATGCAACCGGTAGAAATACTAGAGGATGAGCCATTGTTTCAAGAAAATGATGAACCGGCTATTGTTCAAGAGCCGCAACAGCAAAAGGATAAAGAGACTAAGTCATATGAGCTTCCAGTTCCATTTCTATCTAGACTTCGGAATCCGACTGTCCTCATGAAATATCAAGAGGTGTTGGATGTGCTCCAAAAGGTTACTGTCAATGTTCCTCTGCTTGATGCCATTAGATAAATTCCATCATATACTAAATATCTCAAGGACTTGTGCACTGTAAAGAGGAAATTAAATGTGTAAAAAAATGCCTTCCTTACCGAGAAAGTGAGCTCTATCATTCAACAAAGGGTTATACCCAAATATAAAGACCCGAGAAGTCCCACTATTCCTTGTATTATTGGAAATTTTCAAATTGAGCGTGTTTTGCTTGATTTGGGTGCAAGTGTCAACTTAGTACCTTATTCGGTTTACAAACAAATGCGGTTAGGTGAGCTTAAACCAACCACGATTACACTCCAACTCGTTGACTTCTCCATTAAGGTACCAAGGAGAATTTTAGAAGACATACTAGTCCAAGTGGAGAAATTCTACTTCCCCGTGAATTTTATTGTACTAGACACCGAACCATGTGTAAATGCTAGCGCTCAAGTTCCTATCATTTTAGGCCGCTCATTCCTAGCAACTTCAAATGCAATCATAAATTGCAGGAATGGAATGATGAATTTATCTTTTGGTAACATAACTCTAGAGCTAAATATTTTCAATCTATGTAAGCAGCCCATTGATAATAATGAAATCCATGAGCTGAATTTCATGGACTGCTTGATAGAAGAAAAGGAATTGGAACCTAGTCTGACTGAGGAATTTATTCAAGTCATTGGAGACTTGAAAAATTCTGATTTAGAAAAAGTACTTACTGAAATTTTTAATGATAATGAGAGCATTACCACCCAGGACATTGGTATGTACCAATGGAGACCGCCCCGTCAAATCCTATCTATCGAGGACTCGCGACCTCTGCCATCACCAACCAATGTTCCAAAGCTTTATTTAAAACCACTACCAAATGAGCTTAAGTATGTATACTTAGGTGAAAATAAAACTTATCCTGTGGTGATCTTTTCATTTTTAGACAAGGATTAAGAGATTAAATCGTTGAATGTTTTAAGGGACCACAAAGGAGCCTTGGGCTGAGCCATTTCTGACATCAAGGGTATAAGCCCTTCCATATGCACTCATCGGATCCACCTCGATGAGGACGCCAAACCAATTAGACAACCTCAAAGGCATCTCAATCCAAACATGATGGAAGTTGTAAAAAATGAGGTGATCAAATTGTTAGATGTTGGAATCATCTACCCAATATCTGATAGTGTTTGGGTGAGTCCAACTCAAGTAGTCTCAAAGAAATTCAGAATAACTATTGTGAAGAATTCTAATAATGAACTCATACCAACACGTGTTACCATAGGTTGGCGTGTTTGCATTGATTATAGAAAATTAAATCAGGTCACAAAGAAAGACCATTTTCCTCTACCATTCATTGATCAAGTTTTAGAGAGGGTAGCAGGTCACTCCTTATATAGTTTTCTTGATAGATATTCTGGATATAACCAAATAGAGATAGCCATAGAAAACCAAGAGAAAACCACGTTCACTTGTCCATTTGACACGTTTGCTTTCAAGCGGATGCCATTTGGATTGTGTAATGCTCCAGCAACTTTTCAATGATGTATGTTAAGTATTTTTTCAAATATGGTTGGAAAGTTTCTTAAGGTTTTCATGGACGACTTCTCTGTATTTGGGAGTAGTTTTGAGGAATGCCTCAACAATTTATCTTTTGTCTTGTCTAGGTGTGAAGAGAAATACCTTGTCTTAAATTGGGAAAAATGTCATTTCATAGTTCAAAAGGAAATTGTTTTGGGGCATGTTGTCTCCAAAATTGGAATCGAGGTAGATCATTCAAAACTCGACATTATATCTAATCTACCTATCCCCCGAACCGTTAGAGATATTAGATCACTTCTAGGGCATGCTGGCTTTTATAGAAGATTCATCAAGGACTTTAGTGCCATTACTATACCTTTAACTAATCTTCTTCAAAAGGATGTTCCATTTAAGTGGACAGATGAGTGTGCAAGTGCTTTTAATAAAATTAAATCATTTCTTACCACTGCACCTATCATGCATCCACTAGATTGGACACTTCCTTTTGAACTAATGTGCGATGCAAGTGATTATGCCATAGGAGCTGTTTTGGGCTAAAGGAAAGATAAATGGCACTACGTCATTCGCTAAGTGTGTAGAACTCTAAACTCGGCCCAAGTGAACTACTCAACAACTGAAAAAGAGTTACTTGTAGTAGTTTTTACTTTAGATAAGTTTAGGTCTTACTTGTTGGGATCTAAAGTGGTCATTTTCACGGATCACTCGGCTTTAAAATATTTGTAATCTAAGAAGGATGCAAAGCAGAGACTTTTGAGATGGATCCTCCTACTCCAAGAATTTAACTTAGAGATAAAAGATAAGAAGGGAGTAGAAAACGTAGTGGCCGATCACCTTTCCAAATTGATGTTAGATAATTCCACTGAGGAGATGCATATCCAGGACACTTTTCCTGATGAATAATTATTTGCGATCTCCAAATTGCCTTGGTATGCGGATATAGTGAACTATCTTGCAACGAGAAAAATGTCATATCATTGGAAGTCGTAAGATAGGAAGCGTTTTGAAACTGAGGTTAGGAACTTCTTCTAGGATGACCCGTATTTATATAAATATAGGATTAATCAAATTTTTAGACGTTGTGTCCCAGAGGATGAAGTTAAGAGTGTTATTTCCTTTTATCACATGGAAGCATGTGGTGGCTATTTTTCTGCTAAGAAAACCACTGTAAAAATCCTGCAGTATGATTTTTACTGGCCCATCATGTTTAAAGACACTCATGCTTTCTGTGTTGCTTGTGATAGATGTCAAAGGTTGGGAAGAGTGTCCCGGCCCAACATGATGCCTTTATCCCCAATTTGACCATTAGAGATTTTGATTGTTGGGGTATTGATTTTATGAGCCCATTTCCATCTTCTTTTGAATTTCTTTATATATTGGTTGGTATGGACTATGTTTCAAAGTGGATTGAGGCAGTTCCAAGTAGGACCAATGACAACAAAGTGGTCATACGATTCTTAAAGGAAAATATTTTTTCTAGATTTGGAACTCCAAAGGCCATCATTAGTGATGGCGGGTCTCACTTTTGCAATAGGACATTTGAAGTTTTGATGAAGAAATATGGCATCAAGCATAAAGTGAGCACCCCATACCACCCACAAACGAGTGGGCAAGCTGAGATTTCTAATCAAAAAATCAAACACATTTTAGAGAAAACTATAAGGCCAGATAGGAAGGATTGGTCCCTTAAACTATCTGATGCTTTATGGGCTTATAGGACTGCTTATAAGACCCTTATTGGAATGTCTCCATACAGATTGGTGTATGGGAAGGCTTACCACTTGCCCGTGGAATTGGAACATGGAGTCTACTGGGCAATAAAGAAATTAAACTTTAATATGGATCAAGCAAGTGAACAAAAGAAATTAGAATTGAATGAATTAGAGGAACTGAGGAGAGACTCTTATGAAAATTCTAAAATCTACAAAGAGAGGACTAAAGCTTTTCATGATAAAAATATCCTGAGAAAAAATTTTGAACCTCAGGAAAAGGTCCTATTGTACAATTCTCATCTCCAGTTCTTTTCGAAAAAGTTAAGATCAAGATGGACAGGCCCCTTCATTGTGAAGAATGTTTATACTCATAGGGCTATTGAAATTGAGAATCCACGTAATGGCAATGTGTACAAGGTTAATGCTCAGAGATTGAAGCCTTATATGGAAAACTTTCATTTGGGAGAGGAGTCCATCCCTCTTCATGAACCAGAATATTCAGAATGATACTCCTAGTCTGATGGAGTATTTCTGGATCTGTATCATATTCAATTCTTTTTAGTGTCACATAGCAGGTGAATTTTTCATGGTAGGTACTATCCACCTTTTATTTTTATTTTATTTGTATTACATTGTCATTACATTGGAGACAATGTAGATTTTAGGTTGGGGGGTGTGGATAGTCATCCATGTGAATGTTTTTAATTTTTTTGGGTTTCAATTTATTTTTTTTATTTTTATTATTTTTAGGTTTCAGTTAGGTTTACATTTATTTTTAGATTTACGGAGAAATTTTTTTCAACATTTTCAAAATAATACTTTTATATACAAGAATGTGAACATGATATTTTACGAATTCAAAGGCAAAGTTAATACTTAGTTTAGGTTGATAGTAGTTAGAATTCTGACAACGAAAAATTATAGACTTGAGTTCAATTATCGAATCACTAGTTTAAAATGAGTTGTAAGTTGATGTACTGAATTCACAATATACCCTAGCTAACTAAGTGAAGAATGTAATATGTGAACTAAAATATATAACAACTTTTGATTCAAATAAGATTGAATGAACTAATATTATTGATATATGCTTAAAAGAAAGAATATTTAAGGCAAAAACTAATGAAATTTTTTATTATTATTATAGAGCATGAATGTAATGACCATAACAATCGTGTCAGTAATCTAGAGTAAGGATACCTAAGTATCCATTATTGTTACCATTATAAGTATGATACCTTATGTTATGAAGCAAATCCGGTGAGAATCTTCATCTAAGGGTGGTTTATAAAAATGAGGATATGATGATAAAAGAAGAAATGACATGAAAAAAATGACATAACTAGAGATTTCATATTCTTGGAATTATTGAAAGGAGTTAAGATAGAGAACATGCATATTTCTCAAAGTTAGACTTGTGTCACGGAGCACCTAAGGATATTGGATCATAACTATTCTAAAATTTGATTAGGTCTCTGAACTCAATGATGTAATGGATTAGAAAATTGAGATTCTAACTAACTTCAGACTTAGGGTAAGTATTGGTTTGTTTCGAAATTCATATGATGAATGGAAGCATAATTATATAATTTTTTGAGTATTGAACTATTTTTCATATTGTCAATGTTTGTGGGTAACAATTCTGGAAACCCTCACAAGACTATAACTCATCTACTAGGGGAAACCTAGGGGTTTAAAGGCTTGTTGCATATGCTAAATGCAATCGAGATTACCTACGAAAGTGGTGTTGTTAGAATTTTATTTTCATTTTAATTTTGTTTCTAGAATTAATTGTTATTCTTATTTTTATTTTTCTTCACTTATTTTGCTCGGGACTAGCAAAATGCTGGTTGGGGGGTGTGTTGAGACTCAAATATTGCATAATTTTTTTCATTAATTTCTTAATTTTATGAACATAAATCATCTTAATATTCTATTTTCCTTATGCATGTGTTGCAAGGTAAATTTAAGTACTTGGATTAAAAAATGGTGCTAAAAAACATGGATTTAATGCTCAAGATTTACCAAGGAAAGTGATGGATCTTAGGAGACCAAGATTGAAGCATTCATATGCCAAATATTCAAGAAAATCAAGTGACGAATGAAAAGAATCGACGATTTGAAGTGAAGAATCCTGAAATTGTCAAAAGTGTATTTTGAAGCTATGAAGTTTATTTTGGAAAAATGCGCAGCAGGAAGTCTGTTTTAAACGAACTAAGCAGAGAGAAGTCTATTTTGAAAAAATACGTATATTTGATGCGGTTTCTAGGGTTTTCAACTTTGTACAAAAATTGGAGTTCCTTACTTATAAATAGGGCTTCCTAGGGCATTCTTAAACATCATTCAAGGCATCTCAAAGTAAAATTTAAGGTTTTTAAAGAATTTTTAGTTTTATTAAAGTTTTTAAGTTATTCTTTTTATTTTAGATTTTTTCTATTTGTATTTTTTTCTTGTTGCTTTTTATTTCTACAATTTAATTATATTTTTCTAAGTTCTTTCTATCTCAAGCTAGAAGGAAAGCACATGGGTTTAATATTTCTTTAAGATTATGATGATTGATTGTTTTAATGATGAGAAGAATGGTGTATGCATGTTATCTATTATTTAGGTTTTATTTTTTTTTATCCTCATGTGAGATCCATATGTTTCCATCATATAAGATCCACATTGATGGATAGGCTTAGCCTAAATCAATCAAATTTCCTAAATAGGAGAGTTTCTCAACCTGTTATATTTCTTTGATATTCATTATCATATAGATATTGAATACTTAAAATCACTGACGCTTGAGAACATATGTCAATGATGCAAATCCATGATTTTCTAATATTTTATATCACTTTTTAAAATATTTAAACCGTCTTATTTTTCGATTAGGCTGACCATAGTGCTTAGATCCTAGTTGTGATATCGAAGTCATTATGATTTTGGAACATTAACCTATGTGTGGAACTTTTAAGCTTGGGTATTATTTTATTCAGTTGAATTACATCCATTCAAAAATTCTAAAATCAAATTATTAGTTTAGTTTGTTTTGCATTTGATTTTTTCCTTCTCACAAATCATCTCCCTATGGGATCGACCCCGTATTTACGGAATACTACTTACGAACCTCTATACTTGGAGGCAAGCAATCAGAGGGTATGATACATTAATGGATTTCACCTTTGTTTGGAGACTATAAACATCATCCATCTTCTTTTTTGCTTCTTTACTAAGACAGTAACGTGAGCGCAAGTTGAAACAGCTAATGCTCTCTTTAACTTGGTCATCCAAGCTCTATGCATCTTCTTTGACATCTTCAACATTTTTCAACCTTTCCTAGACAACCTCAGTGATCACTTGCCCATTCCGACTATCTGCATCCACCTGTCCCATCATTTCTTGTCCTCACCAAGTTTTCAACTTCTTTGATAAGATCAGGGACATTACTTCTATAGCAAAGCAGATAACTGGTTTGACGCTTTATAGTACCCGCTAAAGCTTTTCCGGCTTCTATAATTGGTGTAACTATGAGCCTCGAGATCGCTAAGATTTCTGCCATTGTATCTTTTGAATGGATGAAAGGGATAATTTGTGGAGCAACAACAATTGCTCAACGCTAGAAAAGAAAAACCTGAAATAAGCATGGCAGACATAAAGACAAGTTGAAATAAATAATAAAAAGAAATAAGTTATAAGAAAAGAAGAAAAGGTATTAGTGTTACCGTATCTTTTCTTAGCAATTAATTTTCCCAGTGAAAATTGAAGACATGAGCTGTGTTAGAACCAACTCAAAGGAAGCTCCTTACTTCTCACCCCAATATAAGAGCAGACTCCAAATGCTGCACCACCCAGTTAAAAGAAGCTCAGTGACATAGCTTTGATCGATATAGTATATACTTGTAGTAAAAATGCTAAAATAAAAAAGACTGGATGTGTATGCATACTTACTTTTTAATTCATAAGGGAGCCTAGACTCAGTACAAAACTTTGTAGCATGTAGGTAAACTTACAGAAAGTCTCGTGTTTAAGAATCATAAATCAAGTACAATTGTGGCGAATGCTATGTAATGTTTAAGACAAAATACAATAACAACTACAGTAGCACTAAATGAATAAAGAAATAGCTGAATCAAAATCACATATCCTTTTTCTTGAAGCTGTTGCAATGGCAGTGTAGATCGTCTGTTTCTAGAGCAAAGGAATTTCCTGTTCCCTGGAATCTCATGGGGCCATGTCATCTATGATGACATCAGCATAACAACTAAAAAAAGATTATTATTATTATTATTTCAAAGATTTACATTTCAGTACCATCTTATAAATAGTTTTAAAAAATGCTCCACCAACTTCCAACGTTACCTGTTTGGTCCAGCAAATGGGTTGTTGGTTCGGGTGGACCTAATGATGTTTGGTCCAGCAAATGGGTTGATGGTTGGGGTGGACCTAATGATGTTTATGTAAAATCAACCCTGACTATTCAGTTCCTCACCCTATCTTGGGCCAAGGGTGTAGAAATCAGCTCCATCTATGATTCAGGTGGACCAAACAGTGTATAGGGCAAAGATTGCCTTGTACATTTTTCCATTAGTCTAGCCCAAGTTAATCACTAATGGGTATGGGTTTTTGGTCAATTGCCTAAATTTTCGTGTGCTAATGGTTAGAATGGATTTCATATGATTATCACCGTGAGCTATGTATATATCAAGGGTGGGCATTTCTCTCCAAACTTTTTCCTTTGGTGTGGCCCACCAGAATCATAGATAAGACTAGTCTTTTGTCTATGAGCCTTATATCGGACTCAATATCTAATGGTTGGGATTTTACATAAACATCCGGATGGGTCAGTCGAAATAAAAAAGTGTCCTTGCACTTCCGTACACTTGTATTTTTTAAATAATAATAATAATAATAACAAACACTTTGGACGTGGATTGTGTGCTGAGTAACTCGGCACCTTATAACGTGCTGTGTAAATTTTGTTGGGCCACCGTGATGTATGTCTCATCCATGCCGTCCATCTATTTTTCAGATCAATTTTGGGCAAAAGACCAAAATCGAAACATATCCAAAGCCCAACTGAACCACACCGCACGAAATAATGGATAATGACATCTACCATTAAAACCTTCCCAGGGCTCACAGCGTTGTTTATTTGTCATTTTATCTGCTCATAAGGTCACACGAACATGGATGGAGGGAAAATACAATTATCGGCTTGATCCAAAGCTTCCGTGGTCCCTAAGTTTTCAACGGTGGGCATTTAATTTGGACTGTTTCCTGTAGTGAGGTCTACTTGAGCTTTTTGTATGCTTCAAATTTATTTATTTTTTCTCATGCACTAAAATGAGCTGAAAAAATGGATGGACGGCATAGATAAGTCACATACATCACAGTGAGCCTTGCCAAGTTTACTGGGCATGTTATATCATGCCGAGTTAGCGCGCAATCCGCGTCCAAACTCTGTATAGAGAAGTAGGGCTGTCAACGCGCCGGGTTAGGGCAGGGCTGAGCTCTGTTCAAGCCCGGCCTGCAATTCTGAAACTAAACTCATATCCAGCCCAGGCTCATGAAGGGATAAAATAGTCCAGCCCGAGTTCGGCCTGGGACATTTACACAAAGCTTGACCTGAGTTGGCTTGAGCCTGAGCTCTGAATATCTCTGTGGATAAATGATATTTTGGCATGGTGTGCCTCATGTGTGAGAGGGAAGGAGAGAATGAAATATAAGGGAGAAATCTAGGTTCAGCGGGGCCGGGTATATTGGTTTTTGGGGAGCTAAGCCTGAGTCTGGCCTGATTTACAATCCGGCTCCTGATTTAAGGCCGACCCGACCGTGGGCCTGATACACCATCCCAAACTCGGCCCAATACAGGATAAGCCTGAAGGCCCATCGTGACTACCAGGCCCAATGACAACCCTATGGAGAAGGCTTTCTATACGGTTGGAGTAGATACGATGTAAACATCAGAATGCGTTTCTTTGAGATCAAGAGCAGTGCCCCGTGCAGCTCGGTACAGTTGGAGAGGGCTCTTGTACAGGTGGGTGCTATTGTACCGGTGAAGAGCGGCGCCAGGACTAGTTTTGGCAGGGCCCATTGAGATGTGTGTGTGCGAAATCCACCCCAACTATTTGACACCTAATCCAAAAAAATCAGGATAACTTTTGATTCTCGTGTGCCACATTAAAGAAAATATTTGAGAGAGATGTCCACCCTTGAATCTTACAGTGCCATTATGATGATTATATACAATGAATGTGGATTGCTTGCGACAGCCTATGTAGGCTAGGTGGATTTAGCTCACCATGATGTTTGCGAGAAATCCACCCAGTCCTTCCATTTTGCTAAATCATGCTAGTACATGAGGTAAAAAATGATACAGGTCCAAAGCTCCCCTACCTGCTCGACATGAAGTAGCTGCCTGCACAAGCAAATGGGTGAGTGGCACAGGTGGGCTCCACTATGATTTTTCTGTAAAATTAACCATAACCACCAGGTGTGTCACCCCATGGTAGGTCAAGGGCCCAAAATCAGCCTCATCTATGATTTAGGTTGACTATATGATTGGAAACAATGTACAGGGCGCCACTGACCCTCCAAACTGTTTCCATTAGTGTAGCCCAAGTGATTGATATATGGGTATGATTTTTGGGCTTAAGGCCTAAATTTTTGTAACTAATAGGAGTGGATTCATATAAGTACTACAATGGGTCCTTTAAAAATATACGGCCGATATCTTTCTACAAGGGTTTTCTTTGGTGTGGCTCACTAAAATCACAGGTCAGCCTCTTTTTTTTCTTTATCTCTGGCTTATTATGAGAGTCAATAAATAATGGTCCTAGTGTATCTTATATAAACATCACCAAGGGCTCCATCAAAATTTAGAGTCGCATTCAATGAAATTCTTTTATGTTTAAAAATAAACTCTTCATGCGGTTAGAGATGAATGTGAGACATATTCTTTTAGCAACACCTACCATTATGTATATGCAAAATCCACTCTGATAATTGGAATCATAATCCCAATTTAGGCCTGAATTTATTTAGTTTTTATTTTTAAAGGCTAACTTGTGATTCATGTGGACCACACCAAAGAAAATATTTGGGAGAGACATCTGCCCTTGAATTTTATAGGACCCACTATGATGCGACACCATGTCACAGCAAATTCCTGCATTAAAAGGATATCCTTAACCTTCTACCGCCACAAACTAAAATTGTTCTTCTCATTGAATTTCGACCCTAATATCTTCATTGAATTCTCGAACCACCTTAAACCTGATACTCTTATACGAGTTTATTGAACTTCAGAGACCTCAACAAGCCCATATTGACCCTAGGTATTAGAAATTCAAATCTAACACCATCATTAATTTGTGCACTTTGCGGAAGTACGTTTGACGAAGGTAGAACCTTAAAGGCCATAACCTACCCACCCGTTTCTTTACATTTCCTTTTGCAAACCCAACTTGTTACACCCACCTGAGCTTCTCTCTCTCTCTCTCTCTCTCTCTCTCTCTCTCTCTCTCTCTCTCTCTCTCTCTCTCTCTCTCTCTCTCTCTCTCTCTCTCCTTCTCCTCCCCACTTGGTCACTCACCCGAGCTCAACTTAGTGTCTTAGCCGCATGGCCCTTACCCACAAAACTCACTCACTCTCTCTCTCTCTCTCTCTCTCTCTCTCTCTCTCTCTCTCTCTCTCTCTCTCTCTCTCTCTCTCTCTCAACCGTAAAATAGCTCTAAAACTAATCTCTGATTTATTCTTTTATGTAATTTCTTAAAAATAGAAAAATTCTAAACTCTGAAATTAATATTTGGAATTTTGAATCTTTGATTTGCAAATTGAAAGGTTTAGGGGTCCGGTTGGGTCAGGTTAGGTCCAGGTTGAGATTGGGAGCTTGAATGGTAAGCTTAAGGGTGAGCTCAAGCTCGAGAAGTGCACAGACGTGTCAAGCCAAGATCCAAAGGTAAGTTTGAGGAGAGAACGGACGAGTCAAGCCAATCTCCAATGGTAAGTTCGAGGAGACCACGGACGAGTCAAGCTAAGCTTGGCCTAGCTTGACTCGACTTGGCTCGATCTATAACCTTAATCACATTTACGTTCACTGTCATGTAAATGACATACGTTATGGTCCTAGAATGAAAAAAATTGACAGACATAGTTGTTGCATTATATATTTTTGTTAGCAAAAAAATAATCCTTAATAATCCAGATTTTACCAAATAATGCTCCCATTGTTATAGTTGAATAGAAATCCAAGCTCAGCTTAGCTTGTCCCCACCATGACCCGAGCTCACCCCTCTAGCTCGCCTTGGCTCGCTGGTTCGAGCCAAGTCAAGCTAGGATCGAGTCGAGTAAAGCGAGCTATTCGAGCCAAATCGAGTCAAGTCGAGTTATATGATTTTTTTAATATTATTTTAAAATTTATTACAAAATCATTAAGCTTTAAAAAATAAGATTGTTAGAACTGAGATAGGTGCAATGATAGTGCATAACAAGTTATTACAAGCTAACAAGTAACAACATAAAAATGTTTATTACTACAAAACCTTAAACTCACTCAACATTCATCAACAACTTGTTAATATGGTCCATATGAGGAATGCCTTACCAGCCAATAGATAAAATAGTTTTTACCTTCATCTGAACCCGATCCATCAACATCGCTTTCGTCATCTCATCCACTTGATGCATTTTTAGTTTCATCAACGACATGAAATATGTTTGTAGATCCAAAGGTATTATCTTCTCCTAGGTAGTTGTTTACTTCTTCTGAATCAGAAGGTGATGAAACTTCACCATCATGTTCCTATATAGATTTAGTTAACTTTTTCAATCCTTCTTTATGAGCCAATTTATAAGGAATTCCAATATCTTATAGAATGAGGAGAGCCTAGAGAGAAACTTTGATGTTTTATAGCTCTTCTTAGTTTACTTTCTTGGCCTTACGTCGATGTTATATTGTCTTGTAGGACATCGATATCTAGATACATCTACATCTTTCCACTTATTCTCAAGCCAAGTTTCAATTCTTCTTCTTCTAGAGCTTTTAATCGGGCATTCTCCTCTTCTTCTTTCTTACTAATTCATTTTAATCTTTCTATTTTTGAATCTTTATTTATTATAATAGGCTTGTTATTATATTTTTGTGGCTAATTGAATTTGGTGTGGAGGGGGCATATTTTTTCTTATTTGAGTCCAAGAGAGCCTGGAATAGAATTCATACTTCCTGTTAGGCATTGAGACATGGTTTTGCGTCTCCTCCCCAACCAAATAAGTGTATTCTTAGCCGGTTTGTTTTGTTCACAAATTTATCTCATACAAACGACATTTAATCTTTATTCTTACAAATGTTAGAGAGTAGACTTTGGTACCTTAACCCAAAATGTTGGTGGATGGATCATCAGACGACATTTTTACAGCAGAACTTTTGTTAATAGAGAATTATATTTTTAGGCAAAGTCATGAAGCCAATATAATTTACAAGAAATAAATTATAATATGTTCATGAAAATTTAAATGTCAATGTCAATTCACTTAAATAATAACAGAAATTAAAGTCTTACAGAACAAAATATGAATTATAACATGTAACAAGATCAAGATGTGCTAAAAAAAAATTTAAAAAAAAAAAAAACATTTAAACTTAAAACAAATGAAGGTGCAGTCTCATCTAAACTATCAGTCTCGTCCGCTTAATCATTATCTTCATCAAATAAACTACAACCCCAAATTGGACGCAACCAATCTTATACAAATGAGTATTTCGATTGTTTTATGTGTAAGAGAGCTTCTATACTTGTTCACGACCCTACTACTGATGCTAAATGCAGACTCTGATGCTACTGTTGTAATCAAAACTAATAAAATATTTCAAGCCATTAGCGATAGTCTAGGGTATTTTCCTTCACAAGCTCTAGTCTTCCACCAATCTAAAATGTCAAAGTCTTAGTTAGAGACTTTCATGATTGGCTCCTTAATTAAGATATACATCTAATTGTGACTCGTTTATTTGTTGAAAAGCTTCATCTGAGATGTATTTATAGATAAAATATTCATCACCTACAGACGAACTACAACAACGTTCATTCATAAGTTGTGTCCTGTCTTGTGGTAGAATTACCCACATAAGAAGATTACGATTCATCAATTGTGATATGAACGCTAGATGTTTCAACCGATGCATTATCAAACAAATAAATCTTCTTATAATTGTAATTAACCAGTCTTTTCAATTTTTACTTACATGTTTAGTGTTATATTCTAAATATAATTTGGGCCTATTGTGACACTTCTCTAAAGAGCATCATTGATCTTCCAAAGCATTGGAAGAAACAAATTTGTCGTTGGATATTTATTTTCAGAGAATAACTTTGTGCAGTCATAGTAAACTCGAAGAAAACTACGAACACCTTCATCTCTTCTCCAATCATCTTAATTAGGTAACTAATCATATGCTTTATCATGAACCACAAATTCTGAGAATTCAATTATTAAATCGACCGCCTATCTAACATTTCATATGTTGAATTCTAACAAGTGCACACATCTAACTTCAATGTTTTTTGTGATCCAACATTCAAATGTTGGAGTATAACATTCTAAATACTAAGTCTTGATGGTGACCCCTTTATATACTTCACACTATCTTTTATGTTCTCAATTATATACTCAATTATTTTTAATCACTCTTACACAATCAGATTTAAAATTTGAGCACAATATTTGACTTGAAAATTTTTTTCCCCCAAAATAAAGATTCCCTGTTGTCTTGAATTGGCTCCACAAAAAAAAATCACAACATCATTTGCAGATGCATTATCTAATATAATTTAAAATATCCTACTTTCGATGCTTTGCTCCTGAAAACAATTGTATATGCAATTTGAAATAACCAAACCGGTATGAGGGAGAGAAAGGTAATGAAAGTTTAAAATTATCTTACGTAGATTCCAATTTGCATCCACATAGTGTGCAATTAATGACATGTACCCCTTCCTTTGGTTGGACGTCATCCACAAACTTCAAAGTAAGACTTATATGTGAGACTGATGACAAAAAGGCTTTTATCTTTGTCTTCTCATTCGTGTAGATCTTCGCACATTCTCTTTTCATTGTGACTTGCGAACACTTCTCAAATTTGGGATTCAAGTGTCTGTTGCATTCACTAAAAATTCTGCTCTTTATAAATCTAAATTATTTCTACTCAACAATAATTATTCTTCTAAAGTACTCTTTCAATTTGTCTTTTTAAAATTTATGAATGATGAGAGCATCTTGCGAAGTCGCTTCTTCCAAATGAGGTAAATGAGAGCAATTATAGGCTAGATCGCAAGATTTTGGGCTCTTAGCACAATTAATACTATGTCTATGATAATGTGAAGTTGATCCCCCAGAATGCTTTGTGAATATTGACTTGTAATGCTTACATCTTACCTTGGTAACACATTTCGAACCCTTTTTTACCTCAACCTCTTCAAAATCATTACAAACTTCTGATCTTTTATTTCTTTTATTAGACGTATCTAAATGTAAGTTTTTCTCATCTCATTCAACATAAAAAACTAGAGGGGATATGGCAGATGCACTAACACTAGGGGTAGTGGGGACTTCCTTACTAGCCATATTTAAATATGAAAATAAGAAAATACGCGTAAGATTGTAAAGTTGGAAAGTGACATTCTAATATGTGATTTATAAGTCCGCATTTTCTAAACTGTCCTAAAATTTAATTTCACTTTTATCACATTTAGTAATATATCATGTATACTTTACTCACATAATTTACATGCGAGTCGAAAATTCGACAGCATCTCCCCATAATTATCCAAATATATGTAAAAATTATTTACTATTTGAATGTCATCACCATTATCTATTATTCATAGAAGGGAGGTAGTCAATCAGTTGGGAACCATATATTCAGAGAATAAATTAGGTTGATGTACTAAATCTCAAACTCTATGTAAATTGTGTAAGCAATATTAGGTACATGATATATTACGAAATTGTCCAACTTGGACAATTTAAGAATTCACACACACACACACACACACACACACACACACACACACACACACACATAATATCAAGCTAATAATTGATTCAAATACAATTTATTGTATATGAATTCGTAAATAAGTAGGTAGATTATTAAATTCATCTATCAAGTGTGTCAAGTGTCAAATGGGGTCGCTCTAAAACTAATTGATTTGTATTTAATTAAAGTATACAACTACAAATCATATATTTAAATATGATTTGTAGTTGAATACTTGAATTAAGCATAAATCATATTCAAGTAATCAACTACGAGTCTATAGAAGTTTAGAATTTCTCAAGTAATCAAGAATTCAAATTTAAGTAATTAAGAATCAAATTCAAGTAAGCAAGAATCAAATTCAAGTTTATACAAGTTTAGAATTTCTCAACTAAGACCCAACCCGATGCAACCCACCTAAACTCCTACCCAACCCGAGCTGATGGAGGCTATTAGGGACTCAAGGGATGAGATGGATGATCAGAATCATCCAAATTAGACCGTTGGGAATCTAATACATGTCGGGGGGACTCTGACTCCCTTCGGTTGACTTTTTATCCAACGCCTAACAACAGCCTCTTCTTTATCATTCACACTCACTCCAACTTCGAGATTCCTCCATTTGTCCCCCCCCTCAATCTTCTCTTTTTGGACCATTTATAAATCTTATGAGGTTCACTTTGATAGTGTCATCAATGTTGGATGGCCTTCCTTTACTTGGTAGTGGGGAGGCATTGGATAGTGTGCCCTCACGTGCAATCAGCTCCATCTGCATCAAACATTCTCAAATTAGCTCCACCGTTGGATTGGCGATTTGACCCTGAAGGAGCTATTTAATCTCGAGTCTCGTGGCTTTGTAAGGTGATTTAGCTGCATAAGGTGACAAACGATTAGCGCATGCTTAGTGTGATGACTTCTACGTGGGTCTCGTCACTAAACCTGTTTGTGTTTAATGGCATGGAAAAAGTTGTCCCCAACCATCGGGTTAGGTGTGAGATATTAGTACTCGGGGTTGTGGCAATCCCTAACGAGAGCCACTTGCCCCTACATGTGGTGTGAAGCCCCCCCCCCCCCCCCCCCCCCCCCCCCTCCAAAAAATAATAATAATAATAATAATAATCACTTGCTCACACACCTCTCTTTGCACCTGCAGCCATAGGACCATGCAGCGGGTGCTCCAATCGGGAAAGCCCCCACTCCCAAAGTCTCATACTTGCATCGTAGTTAGTGACTTGCACACTCTCATCTCGATAATTGATTGTGTACTCTCACTTCTATTTAGTGGTCATAAATTACATATGCTTTTTTCTAACAAACTTCACACTCATGCCTCAACTTAGTAGACTACCCACTTTCACATGTTTCACTAAGAGCCGAGAGACAGAGAGAGACAAACGACATATATAGTGTGTTAGTGCACTTATTTGTGCACCTTATTTGTCAATCACGTATGTCGGTGTGTTAGAGAGTCAGTTGAACCCTTAGAAGCTAAAAACTGAAGATACATAAAAACTAGAGCATCAAAGAACAAAGAACAGGTATATGAGGTGTCTTGGTGACCCTAACCCTTATTCAAAATATTCATAAACCTATATATGATCATGGCCTAATAGGTAGCCTTTAATTGATCATCCATTAGCCTTATTAGCCCCAATTGAATATGCTTAGACAAGCTAGAAGGTTTCAAGCTAATGTAAACCAAACTGCTCAATAACAATAGACTCATAGGTGTCATCGATCATTCCTTGATCAATTAGTCTCGAGTGATCGAACATGG
This sequence comes from Magnolia kwangsiensis, assembly GCA_037074715.1. Taxonomy (NCBI): domain Eukaryota; kingdom Viridiplantae; phylum Streptophyta; class Magnoliopsida; order Magnoliales; family Magnoliaceae; genus Magnolia; species Magnolia kwangsiensis. The sequence goes on along the minus strand of CM073584.1, from coordinate 29,671,645 downwards.
CCCAAATCATCTAACAGGCTTTTGGAAAAATGCTAGAATTATAATGATGGATCGAAAAGGAGTTCGATTACTTAAAGGTTCAAATAGATCAATCGAACCAGCCGTTTCGTACATGTTTTTTTTTTCCATTGGAATTTGGTTCCTTTACAAAGGGCATACAGATCTTGGGTATTTTTATAAGTTTTTTTGTGCAATAGAAGGTTAGGTGTTTTCTAAGTTATACGACATGTCTTAAATCTCTAATCCTATGAGTTCTAAGTCACGTTTCTTGAGATTTTAACTCTAATGAGGTTTCCAACCTTCACCTAGAAGATGATCTTGAACTCCACCATTTCTTAAAGTTTAGATCCAAATCTCTTGACAAACTCTTTATCTAAATCCTCTAAAAGACTCATCTAGGTGAATCCCTTATGAATTACAACATTTTCTTGTGTTGGAGAAAATTCACCTAACTTCTATTGCATTGGTCACTTCATTGGCACATCATATGCAAGGCAAACGACTGTAGAAGCTGAAGCATCAGCATTAACATTCAGTAGAAAAAAAAAAAGGAGCAGATTCAAGTACATGAGAGCTTTGAAGAAACAACCTAAGAAAGACACATCAATGGAGTTCAATTTGACAAGTAAGTGTCATATATAAGTGCATACTCTCTCCTTTGGTAGGATTACAAGTAAGAGTATATGACCCAAAACCAACTAGGTTCTTATGTATGACCTAAGTTCATGGGTAGGCCGAATTCACCAAACACTTGTGCGTACCTATTAGTCTTCATGAGAGCCTCCAGCGGGAATAAATGTAGGTCATTGGACTGGGACCGAGGTTGCTGGTTAGGTAATGGAAAACCAACCAAAGTCACTTGCAGAAGCTTCTAGCGTAAGCGTACACTTGATAAGTCTTTGTGTGTGCCTCTAGCGGGAGTGTACGATAGTGAATACTGGCATACTCAAGGAGAGTGTGTCTGCCAGGAATGGAGTAGGGAAACCGAACCACTATATATGCTTATGTTTGCGATTGCGAATTTTGTAAATTTTATTCTTTCTTATGTATTTAATTAGTTAAATAATTTGAATGCTTGAATTGAATTGTATATCGGGCACTTAACTTGTAATGCACACACAAGCTTACTATCAATTATAGACTAATTTCTTCATTGACATATCTTGTGTAGTCTGTGATTGGAACCACTTTGGTTTAGAAGATTTAGTGTTAATTTGCCTTAGTTTAAATTGACATATTAGTTTTAGTAGGTGATTATGGATTTAATTGGCAAAATTTTTATTAGTCTTATTCACTCCCTCTCAAGAACTTAGTTATTCATTACTTAGCTTGAACAAACTTCTACACATATTTCCCGTATGGCCTGCCACCTCACGCAATCTCATAATGTGGGGTCTATCTAACTTCATTTGGCTGGGACCGCTTCATCGACACTATTGTCTTCGCCATCAGATCGAGAATGTGAATTCGATTGTCTTCCCATATGTGGTTGATTTGAGCGGATCACTATCCCATGTTTCGACTTCCCGACTCAGTCATGTAATCATCTCACTCAATCTATAATAAATTATTATTATTATTATTATTATTATTATTATTATTATTAAATATATAATGCACCATGCTACCCGCATGTCCCTAACACCAAAGGTTTCTCCCATGCAGGGATGTATGAAGTGATAATCGAAGCCATTCATCATCAAGTATCGTGCCTAAAGGAGTGTCGTGCATCATTACCATGATATGGCTCAAGATATATGGGTAACCCCACTTCTACTTTGTGGTTTTGTAGATGATATCTTTGTCTAATGCATGCCTATTATAATCTTATTGATTATTTATGAGCTCATGACCTTTGATTCAATTCCATGAAAAGTAAACATTGTAAGCTTGACACAAACCAAGTTAGCTTAAAAGCTTAACTCAAATTGGTTTGAAAAAACTTGGCTTTGATTGGCTCGAATAGAAGTTCGAACCAAACCAAGCCTTAGAGTCAAGCTCTTTTTTTTATTATTTAAAAAAGCCAAATCAAGCTCAAACCAAGGTAGTACCAGCTCGGCTGGAAGCTTGACTTGATTCATCTTGGTTTGATTCGGCTTACGCATTGTATGTATATCTTTTTTTTGTGGTGTGATCCACCTGAGCTTTGGATATGATTCAACTTTGGGATCATGTCCTAAAATGATATATAAAAGTGGATGGACGGTGTGGAAAATAGATATACATGACAACGTGATTTAGCTTGGTTTGATTCGACTTGATTCGACTTGTAGATTGCATGTACACTGTTTCTTGTGGTGTGATCCACTTGAGCTTTGGATATGATTCAATTTTGGGATTATGTCTTAAAATGATATGTAAAAATAGATGGACAGTGTGGATAATACATATACATGACAACGTGGATAATACATAATCCATATACATGAATGCACATAATTTCATGAGGTTTTGTCCACTTGAGCTTTGGATATGATTCAATCTTGCATCATATCCTAAAACGATATGTAAAACTGGATGGGCAGCATGAATAATATATATACATGACAATGGGCCCACAAAGTTTACTCAGTACACTAAAAGGGATTCAATTTGGCTGGTGACCTCGACACCCGCCACATAGTTGGTGTGTTGTAGTCCCACCATGATATATTATGTGTTTTATCTAGACATCCATAAAAAATTTCAGCTCATTTTGCAGTATGAGACTTAAAATAAGGAAGATCTAAACCTCCGATTGAACACAACACAGAATCCAAACTCATTTTGCAGTATGAGACCAAAAATAAGGAAGATCTAAACCTCCGATTGAACACAACACAGAATCCAAACTTGTTGGGGGACAAAAGTTTCAAATCAATATTGTTTTCCTGTGGTGGGGCAAACCTAAATGTATGTAATGCATATATATCGATATCGCCTATCCATTTTTCCCGCTCATTTTATGGCATAGGCCAAAAAATGAAGTAGTTCTAAATATTAGGTGGGCCATATTCCAAGAAACACTGGTTGATTGAACACCCTACCAGTTAAAACTTCTTTAGGATCAATTTAATGTTTCTAGTAGTTTTTATTTGTCATCAAATCTTTTGACAAATATTAGCTTGATCCAATACTCTTGTGGCCCATTAATGGTCAATCACCACTGTTTCCTATCATATGGTCCACCTAATAATTGGATCTCTGCTTATATATTTAGATAATGCCCTAAAATTATCTTTAAAATGGATGGATGGGGTGGATACAAAATACACATGTCAAGGTGGGAACAACCGGAAGGCCTGCTCCATCTTCAATGACGCCGAAGTCTCACATAATCAACTCCCTAGCACCACACAGCTAGCAACGGAATTTGTTGAGGTGTGAAATTTTTGTGGGCCGCACGATGATGTATTTCTTAGATCCACACCATCCATCCAATTTTTTAGATCATTATAGGATACTAACTCAAAAACAATGCAGATCAAAAGCTAAAGTGCCACACCATTGAAGACGGTAAGATTTTAAGCTACCTTTGAAAACTTCTTAAGGCCACGGAAGGCTCTGATGAAGCTGATATTTATATTTTAATTTAATGTAGGGATTTTTTGTATCTTATGAACACATCAGATGGAAAATAAACCTTACAGTTGGCCCTACGAAGGTTTCAACAATAGTTTGTTCAATCCCCACTACTTGACGTGGTGTGATCCACTTAAGCTTTAGATGTATATCATTTTTGTGAATTTTATGGATGGTGTAGATCTAACGTAAAAAATCACGGTGAGACCCAAAAAAGTTCCACACTTTAAAAGTTATGACATGTAAGGAAATCCAGCGTGTCTAGTTAGTGGGAGTCATTGGAAATGACATTGACCAGTGTGATGTCATGGCACTGGAATTTTTAGTGTCTTCAATAAAGATGATCTCCACACCCTAAAATTGATACCCTATCCTATAGTGTATCTTTCTCCAACGTTCCTAAGCATGGCGAATCAATGAGAGGACTCTTTTCCGTTTTCCTGTTCGGCTCCTAGTTACGTAAGTGGAATGGAAGAAATCTCTGCGCTCGAACCCACCAATGTAAAAGACATGGACTTTCGATTTGGTGGGTCCCTAAACTTCCTATCTAGCATCCAAACCATCCACGAGAATCAGCTTGGCGGGATCCATCATCTGTCAAGTTCTACTATAAAAAGACTTCATCCTCCTCATTTAAAAAAAAAAAAAATTTTAAAAAAAAAAAGAACCGCTGATCACCCACTAGCAATTGAACAATCAGATAACCACCCCTCTAGAATTAAGATTCCATAGCATATAACCAACTGTTAATACCTTTTTCACTTCTGAAAAACAACACAGAAATCCCTTGTCAAACCACCAGCGTATGAACGCATTCAGACAACACAGAAATCCCTTGTCAAACCACCAGCGTATGAACGCACGCTATCCCTTGTACAAAAGCAGTCCAAAACCTGAAAGATCAGAGGAAACTATTTAATAAGAGCTCTGCAAACATTCAAAGGCATGAAGAGATCCATTCAATTAGTAAAGAGGAGGAGAGGCTTTGAATGGTAGAGTGCGAAGAGAAGTCAATGTCACAGCAATGGTCAAGTCGAACCAACGATCTGGCGCTTCTCTATTCATGTTCGTCTTCAGGGTCATCGATTAAAGTCACTTAACTCACCAAATAGGGGAGTCGTCCCGTAGGAAGTATTTGTCTTTTTAGTATTATTTTTCAAGTAACGAAAACTCAATCTGAATACCGTACACTTGAACGTATGAAGAACTCTAGCAGAGTTATGCTCACAAATCCATGCTACCAAATGTACAGATCCAATCTTATGCCTCATGGCTCTAATAGACTTATTGGTTATGAGAATTATCATTAGAGAAAAATTGTATTTGCACCAACTGGGAGAAATTGAAGCATTGGTTTTGCAAATGGGATAATAGAGGTACTTGCGAGCAAAATCATCAAACCATGGGTGACAACATAGATTTTTTTCCTCGCTTTTTTGGGGAAATTGATAACGAGTCCTGCACTCATAAGAATCCTAAACCAGTGATTCAAGTAATCATAATCACTACAATTGTGGCGAAAGCTATGTCATGTTTAAGACAAAATACAATAACGACTACAATAGCAATAAATGAATAGAGAAGAAAATAACTGAATCAAATGGTAGTAGCAAATGTGAGAACAAAGTATATACCTTTTTTTTCTTGAAGTTTTTCTAATGGCGCCTCTCAATCAAGCAACAAAGATGAAAACCAGTAGTCCCAGATGCTCCGAGACAAGTCAATGGATGGAACTCCACAACAAAAGTATACAACTATGCACATGGGGAGCAAGGAGGTATTCTGCAATACTCGGGGGGAGTATTGTACAATACGCTTGGGTTTTCAGTTTCTGCATGTAGCTTACTTGTTTAACTGATCCCATACGTTGGTATGGTGGGCCTCACCGTGGATGTCCAACGAACCAAAGATTATATAGGATTTAATTGATTGAATGGAAGAACTTGCCGTATTTTCTTTCTTAACCCTTTCACTGCTTCCCAACTATTGAAAGATCAAGGATTTGTCTATAAAGGATTGAATGGATGTCCTTTTATTTTTTCCATTGAGCATAAACAGGTAGGATCACAGTATTGAGGGTTTGGATCATTGAACAGTCGACTCCACTTACGCAAACTGAAAGACTAACCACTACTATACAATCTTTTGGCCGAGGCAGTGTGTGGCAGATCGGTGGCTTTGAATATACTAGCTTAGACAACAGAAAGTAAATTCAATATACATTAACCGAGTAAAGATTCCAAAATTAGTTTTTGGTTACTGTGACAATAAATTAAGTAATAAGACGGGCAGACTACTAGGCCAAGTAGGCATTATATGCGGTTTTAATCCCCATCGACTTTCTAATTTCTAAAATCGGATTAGCAAATAAGAATAGTCTACCATACCTATTTTAAGAACACAACACCTTTACCCAGCTGCCTAAAATACCCAAGCTATGTGTGGCCCACCAAGTTATACATTTAAATCCACATCATCCTACTGGTGAGAACCCATATTTGAACCGTACTTATAAAATATGATAACAACAAGAAACTTCGATGGTCCACACCAATAGGAACAGTGTAAAACTGCATGTACAACCTTTAATTTCACCTGGGGTGGCCTGCCTGAGTTTTGGATCAAGCTGATATTTTTATCTTCACTTCATTTCAGGGTGTTAAGATATACACCATGGTGATCGCATATACAAACTTCCAGTTGAGATCGCATATGCAAACTTCTAGTTAGTATCCTATCTCCGTTGTACTCCTTGGTGCGGCCCACCGGCAAATTATACCAATGGATGGTCACAAGATTTACCATAATGAACTCCCACTGTAGGTGTTTTCCAGCGATCTTATATGTAGTGACCCTCCCAGTCCTCAGCTCGTTACTGGCAGTGCCGAAAAGCTCTGTAAACCCCACCATAAAGTATGTGTCTTATCTACCCGGTTCATCCATTTTTTCCAGCTCATTTTAGGTCATGGGTCCAGAAATAAGGCAGATCCAAAGCTCAGGTGGACCACACCATAAAAAAGAGTGGTGATTGAACACCTACCATTTAAAACTTTCTACCACCCCCTATAATATTCATTTTCTATTCAACCTACTGATCAGGTCACATAAACCTCGATAAAAGGGAAAACGTAAAATATCTGCTTGATTTAAAAGTTTGGCATCTTAAAAGTTTTCGCCACTGTTTTTTATGATGTGGTCCATCTTAAATTGGGATATACATTATTTTCGGGATTATGTCCTAAAATGAACTGAAAAAATGGACAGGCAGGATGGATGAAGCACATAATTCATGGAGCGGCGCATACAGCTTTTTCCAACACCGACCACTGCCTAGAACTGGAGGTCCCACTACGGAATCTGAATACACTGCCGGCTGTATGCTAACCTGACATTTGGGACTATGTTTCCGCCCAAAGTGTAGCTGGTGCAGGACATTAGAGCAATGCAGAAGGTAGGTCCCATAATGAAAAGAGTGTCTCTAAAATCATGCCCATCAGCTCATTAATAGCCTTCCTTCTGAGTGGATCAGCCTGTTTTTTTCCCAGATGATCCTCATGTCATGGTCCAACCTGTGGACGGTTTGGATGTTCTAGACAACTGACAATATCTGCGGGAAAATGAGAGCGCACGTTAAGCAAGCACATACAGCCTGCTACCCTTGGTATACGGGGATTAGGGGTATCTAACGTGGAAGTGGATTAGCTGGTGTACCACACACCAGCTATATGGCTAGCTGATGTAGATACGTGTCGTGCCAAGACGAGCACCGACGCTCCTCGAGCTCCAAGTTGTACGAACAGTTCAAAGGAGATCAAAATTATATGCCCCACAATGACGTATTTATTACATCCACATCGAGTTCATCCATTTTTGGAGATCATTTTAGAGCATTAGACAAAAATTGGTTATGAGCATTAGACAAAAATTGAATCATATCCAAATCTCAAATGGACTACACCAAAAATAACAGCGGGGATAATGATTTTCACCATTAAAATTTTCACAGGGCCTATCATAATGTTAATTTTCCATCCAAATCTGTTCATAAGGTCACAAATACATGGATGAATAGGAAAAACAAATTTCATATTGATCCAAAACTTCTGTGACTCCCAAAAGGATTTCAAAGGTACATGTTCAATTCCCCACTGCCTTTTTAAGTGTGGTCTACTTGATATTTAGATCTATCTTATTTTTCTGTTCAAGCCTTAAGACGAGCTCAAAAAATGGATGGACGGTTTTGATGTAATACACACCTCATGATGTGACCCACATAACTTGCTGACATTGATATATCAGCTATATAGCCGGTGTGTGGTACACCAGCTATTCCGCTTCCGCCTGCCTACTCCTGAGGCCAAAGCCGGGGAATCGGATTGTGTACTGAGTTACTCATTACCTTAAGGGGTACGGAGTTGAGGTGGAAAGAAGCTATTGGCGGTAAGATGTGGGGCCTGATCCCTCCTCAAACGGCGACAGAAATGTCGTTACCTCTTTCTCTCTTTTCTCTCTCTTTCGTAAAAGGAAACAACGATGTAATCGGCCATCTCTCTCCGGTGGAAATCGGTTTGCGCGGTGCTTACTTATCATACCATGTAAACTTAGTTGGGCCCACCTTAAATGTATGTTATTTATCCACACCGTCCATCTATTTTTACAGCAAAATTAAGGCGCTGAGCTCAAAATTTAAGCATATCTAAAGATCAAGTGAATCATATCACAGGAAAACATTATGAGTAATGATTTCTACCATTGAAACCTTGCTAGGCCCCGCTAGGCCCTACAGTAATTTTATTTGTCATCCAACCAGTTCATAATATCATAAAGACATGGATGAAGGGAAAACACAAATATAAACTTATCCAAAACTTCCATGGCCCAAAGAATTTTACAACGGTAAACATTCAACTCACACTGTTTTCTGTGATGTGGTCCATTTGAACTTTATATGTGATTAATTTTTGGCCTTAAGCATTTAAATTCTATGGTAAAATAGATGAACAGAGTCGATAAGATAGTGGAAATTTATGTATCTTCAACATTTTAATTTTTAAGCATTTAGCATTTAGCCATCTATATAATAATAATAATAATAATAATAAATTTATGTATCTTCAGCATTTAAATTTTTGGTCTTAGGCATTTAGCCATCCATTTGCAGGGGAAAAATCAAACCGATAAGATGGTGGAAATGAGGTGCATCTTTATGGCATCGGCCATCCACCGTGCAAACCACCAAATGAACGGTCCATATAATTACAAGCTACTCCTTACGTGTGAGCAATATTGGTCCAAATTAAAACTAGGGAAAGTCATGGAAAGATACATAAACATATGTTCTAAAATGAGGCGGAGGTGAATTTTTTTTAAAACTTCAGCTACCAAAATAAAATAAAAAATTCATGTATCTTATCCACTTCGTTTATCCATTTTACCATATAATTTAAATGCTTAAGACCAAAAATTAATCATATATAAAGTTCAAATTGACCACACCATAGAAAAAAGCGTGAATTGAATGTCTACCATTGTAAAATTCTTTGGGCCCTGGAAGTTTTGGATAAGTTTATATTTGTATTTTCCCCACATCCATGTCTTTATGATATTATGATCTGGTTGGATGACAAATAAAAATCACTATAGGGCCTAGCGGGGCCTAGCAAGGTTTCAACGGTGGAAATCATTACTCATAATGTTTTCCTGTGATATGATTCACTTGATCTTTGGATATGCTTAAATTTTGAGCTCAATGCCTTAATTTTGCTATAAAAACGGATGGACAGTGTGGATATATCACATACATTTAAGGTGGGCTCAACTAAGTTTACACAGTACAAACCGATTTCCACTGGAGAGAGATGAACGATTACACCGATTTTCACTGGAGAGAGATGAGCGATTACGTTGTTGTTTCCTTTTAGAGGAGAGAGAGAAAAAGAGAGAAAAAGGGTAACTGTGTTTCTATCACCGTTTGGAGGAGGGATTGGGCTCCACATCTTATCGCCAATAACTTCTTTCCACATCAAGTGAGTACCCCTCAAGGTATTGAGTAACTCAGTACACAATCCGAATCCCAAAGGCAGTGAACATTTTAAATATATAATATTTTAAGGGTAAAAATGGAAACTTAATTTTCTACATGTTGCGTACACCATATTCGGTGCTTCTCTTGGCATGCACTGCCATCTGTTTTAATTTGTCGATGAAAAGTGGACCATTGGATGGAGTCAGTTAAATATGGCTCCATCAATGGCTGAAATTTCACCTGAATGTACGGTGCAGATGAGCGGGAACGAATTAGGTGTGGTCCAGCCTCAACCATAGGCCCACCTTGATTTATGTATTACACATCCACGCCATCCATCGGTTTTGCTGGATCGTTTTAGTGTAGGAACCTAAAAATGAAGCAGATCCGGATCTCGGGTAGACTAAATCAGAAGAAACTGTGGTGACTTAACACCCGATGTTAAAAAGTTCCTAACACCCACCACTGTGACGTTTGTTTACCATTTAACCTGTTGAAAAGGTCATAAGGAAAAAAAGAAAAAAAAAAAACAAATATAAGCTTCATCTAAAACGTTTGTTACCTACAAACATTACAAAAAATTTTAAAGGTCAATCGCCACTGTTTACACGACATCATTCCATAAAATGTGCAAAAACACATATAGACAGTGTGAATATACATAGCTATAGGTGTTTTCCAGCGCGGTCCTACGCGTATTGACCCTTCCAGTCCTCAGCTTGGTACTGGTAGGGGTTGATGAAAAAGCTCCATCAACCCCACCATAGAGTACGTGTCTTCTCTGACGGTTCGTCCAATTTTGTCAGCTCATCTTAGAACATGGGTACAGAACCTGCTAATCGGAAAACATAAATACCTACTTATCTAAATTTTTATAATCTCTTAAAAGTTTTTAATAGTGAGTATTCAATCACCATTGTTTCTTATGATGTGGCCCACCTTAAATTTGGATATACTTCATTTTTGGAATCATGCCTATTGAAAATCAATGGTTTTTTAAAATAATAAAAATGAAAATTCGAATTTTTCAAAATTTCAAGATTTTTCCGTTAAAACGCTTTTTGAAAATTTTGAATTAAAAAATGCGGTGTATGCTTTGTCCCACACCGAAAATGGTTGAAATCCTTTTGTGTGTTATATGAGATGTTGTGAAGAGTATTCTTACTTGGAGCTTTTAGAGGAGGTGAAACATGGGTTGCGCACGCGCGCGCTCGGGCACAAGCAGTGTGGCAGTAGTGGTTGTGTGCCTAGGCTTTATAGGTGATTGAGAACTGTAGGATATTAAATCCAAAATATCCATCCATTTATAACAATAGATAGCTACCTTAAAAGCCACAACGGTCTGAAAACAGACGGACCAGGATGATCCAACGGTCAGATCGTTTAATTTGACGACCAGAAACGTCTGCGATTAATGGACAACAACCAGAAACGTTTTTCAAACATTCTGGACTATTGATAGTAGTCTAGCAATGGTCCATTACCTAATGCCTATATAAACTGGACCATTTCAGTCTGAATTCATCATCTCAACACACCATCTCTCTCATCAAATCAGAATACGGTCCATAGTTCCACTTTAAAATACTCAGAACATCTTCACCGTCTGAGTCTTTCAGAAGTAATCTGCTACATTAAAATTGTTCCACAGTGGACTTATCGTGATTGCTGCACGCTGGATCCAGATAAGGCTTATCTTATCCTGAAAGCAATTCGTGTATAACCCATCAGCAGTTGATAAGGAGGCGAATCATGCTTTAAGAACAGCATATTTGATACATGATTCAACCTAATGGAATTATTTTTCCTATATATATTCAGTGTATACAAATTCAGATTTACAGCAATGCCTTAAAAATGATATGAAAAAATAGATAGATAGCATATGAAACACATACACCTACATAACTTTTTTCATCACCGACTACTACGAGTACACGGCAGGCTGCATGCTGACCTAACACTAAGGACTGCGTTTCCGCCCAAAGTGTCGCTGGTACAGGACATCAGAGCCATGTAGAAGGTGGGGTAACCCCATGAAGAGGCTGTCTCTAAAATCATGTCCATCAGCTCATTAATAGCCTTCCTGCTGAGAGGATCAGCCTGCTATTGGTCCAAAGTAATCTTTATGTCATGGTCCAGCCAGTGGACGGTTTGGATGTTCTAGACAAGTGACAACATCCGCAGGAAAATGAGAGCGCGCTAAGCAAGCGTATACAGCCTGCTCGCCCTTTGTTATACGCGGATTAGGGCCTAAGCTAATGCGGTATTAGGTGTTAGCCTTACCGTATGGCCCACCTTGATCATATGCTATATATCCATTCCGTCCATCCTTTTTTGTAGACCATTTTATGGCACGTGGCATAAGATTAAGCATTACAAATCTCACATGGATCACACCACAAGAAATAGCAATGACTGAACAATAACCATTGAAAACTTCCCGAGGCCCATCATAAGCAGATGTTTAAAGTTTATATACAATTAAACCTGTTGATAAGGTAAACCAGACCTGAATAAATGGAAAATACAAATATAAACTTAACTTGATCCAAAGCTTTTGTGATTTAAAAAAGCTTTTAATGGTAATTCGCCACGTTTTCCAGTGGTGTGTTCTACAACAGATTTGGATCTTCTTATTTTTTTGGTATAGAGTCCTTAAATGAGCTGAAAAAACGGATGGGCAGCTTGGATGGGAAATAATTTCATCAAGGTGGCCCCAACAAGGCAAGGGTAACACCCACTTAGCCGTTATCAAGGTACGTTAAACACTACACCTGTGTGTACGGTCAAGACCGAATTTCTAAGGAATTGACGGTTGGTTTAATTTGAAACAGCATGCAAAATCTTACCGGTCCTAACGACTCAACTGTCTACGAAATAACTAAAGGTCTATGTATCGATCCTAGTGGGGTGGCTAGGGGTGTACATTGAGAGTCGAGCTGGCCTCAGCTTGACTCGGCTCAGCGACTAGTTGACCTCAGCTATAACTTGGCTTGGCTCGGTCCTTGAACTTGACTGGCCGGCTCAGCTCCGTTTGGTCAATAGCTTAGGCCAATTCAAGCCGAGTTCAAGTCAGGATAGAGCTAAGTTTGCCATTACAACATTTTTATAAACACCTACACCTTCAAAATTTCACTATATTTGAGACATCAACAAAGATTTTACATGTATTTTATCAAACACCTTCTAAGTAACATAAAAATTAAGAAAAAAAAAAAAAAAGGTGTTGGTTTCATATACATACCTTCCTTGCCACCGGCCACACTTCTTTAAGTCATTTCATCAAACACCTGATAAGCAACATCAATGTCCAAGTAACTGAGTCATTGAACTGGTTCGATCCAAGTTCAATTCGAGCTAGGTTCAATCCGAGTTGAGTCGAGTTGATCTAGGGCCAGCTTGAACTCATTTTCGAGCTCAAAAAATCATCTCGACTTGGCTCGAATATAGCTTCGAGCTGAGTTGAATCAAGCTTTTTCGAGTCGAGTTGAGCGATCCAACCAAGTTAGCTCGGTTCGTGTGCACCCTTACGGGTGGCTAACGGTGAAGTGTGAATTGACAGTGGGGTATACTAACAAGCTAACAAAAAAAACTAAAGGTTGTAAAATGCACGTACGCCTCTAGGGCCTACCCACCCACAAACTACGGTCAGAGGTCAAAGCCAGTGAATATTTTAAATATATAACGTTTTCAAGTGAAAAAAATGAAAACTTAATTTTTCTACCTGTTGCATATACTAAATTCAGTGCTTCTCCCTTCAAGGGAAAAAAATGAAAACTTAATTTTCTACCTGTTGCATATACTAAATTCAGTGCTTCTCTTGGGAGAAATTGACTACTGTAAATGTGACCTTTTACCCCGCATCTTTTCTACACCCTCCTAAACTTATTTTCTCAATCTAAACCTCTTATGTACGGACAAACTAATTTGAGAATATTCTTTGAAAAGTAGGGTTATTTTCATCCTTAAATTAGTGTATGTACATGAGAGGTTTAGACTGGGAATATAAGTTTGAGATGGTTTAAAAAAGATGCTGGGTAAAAAGTGGTGTTTACAGTAGTTAATTTCTCTTCTCTTGGCATGTAGTGCCATCTGTTTTATTTTGTGGGTGAAAAGTGGACCACTGGATTGAGTCAGTTAAGCATGGCTTCACCAGATGGCTGAAATTTCAGCTGAATGTACGGTGACAGATGAGCGGAAGCGAATTAGGTGCAGTCCAGCCTCAACCATAAGCGCACCTTGATTTATATATTACATATTGATGCCATCCATCTGTTTTGCTGGATCATTTTAGGGCAGGAGCCTAAAAAATGATACAGATCTGAGTTTCAGGTAGGCTCAACTAGAAAAAACTGTGGTGATTGAACACCTACCATTAAAAAATTCGCAGTAGACCCAACTAGAGAAAACTGTGGTCATACGAACAGAGAAAGAAACCAATATAAGCTTTATCGGTTTATAGTGATTTGGTGTACCTAAGACTTCGATAGACATTATTTTTTGGATCATTCCATAAAATGTGCTGAAAAAACGGATGGATGGCTTAGATATACAATGTATACGTCAAGTTAGGATATCATATCATATCACATTGATATTGCATGACATACACCAGTTGCGGATAAAAAGTATAGACACGGAGGGTTTTATTAAGGGTATTAAAAAAAATAAAAAATAAAAATTCCTAGTATCTTTGAAAAATGGTTTCCAATATGCTACCTGTACCCCTGCCGCTCAAATAGGCACCACTGTGATATGTGAAATCCACCCTGCCAATTATGTTTTTCATCCCATATTATGTGAGGGTATAAAAATGAATTATATTTGTGATTTAGGTGGACCACACAATTAAAAATAGTGTACAAATAACCCTTATCCTTCAAATAGCCCAGTAAAATCATGGATGGGCCTCATTTTTGGGCTCAGGCCTAGATTTGACTATGGCATCTAATGATTTAAGTGAATTTCATATGAACACCACAGTGGGTTCTGTAGAAATCAAGGGAGCATGCGGTCCGAAAATCATGACATGAAGGGTATTTTGTCCTTATCCCTTGATCTTAACCATTATCTGTTACCTTTCTCTCCAAATTCATTGTTATAGTCGTCCAGTCCATGTGATTTTTACGATCTGGCACATCTAATTTGGGCCTTTCCTGTTTGGTTTGGATCCCCCATGAGGCAACCGTCACTGCTGATTAACTAGAATATATGAATCTAAGATCAGTCTATAAGATTGTACAGTGGACATGATTAAGGGCATACATCACATCTTTCATGGGGCCCACAATTTAGAAGGGTTAGATTCATGCGTATATTTATCCCATTTACTATGCGTATGCGTATGAGCATGGAGGTCATATTCTCTCAAGAGTATCAATATCTCTCTCATGCGCACTATATATCAGCCGCAATACGGTGGACCCTGCAAATAGGCTCCCCAAACATGTTTGAATAATAATAAAAGATCTGTGCTCGTCCATTTGATGGGACCCAACGGGCAATAAATCAGAGATAGACAAAAGTTCACACAAAAGGCAAAACTCCATTTATCGGATGATCAGGGCCATCTAAATACCCATGTTCCCCTGTACGGGATGTACTGTATGAGGAGATCCACCAGATGTATAGAATGATTCTACATACACATGATGGGTGGGCTACACTCATCTCGAATGCATGATAATTTAATTACCGTAAACGCACGTAACATGCCTGATTGATTCAACTTCTTCTCTCCGCTGGCTGTTTTATACGGTGATACATCTCTCTCTCTTTTTTCTTTTTTTTTAAAAAATTTTCTAACACACACACACACCACCACACACTCACGCCATGGTGAGATTTCACCACGTATGGGTACTCGAACCCTCAACCAGGTGTTGAAACTCTTGAGAGTCTCTATTTCCTGGCTGTGAGAGTGATGAGATGTTGTGAATAGATCTTTCTAGTTGAGATGATGGTAACTGTGATAAATCAGATATCCATTTACCCGTCTATCACACACATATTGTATATATTTGGCAATATCTAGGGCTGTCAATTGCCGCATTAGCCTGTAGCAATTTCGGGTCAGGCCTGGCTTGGACTGAAGTATCATGCTGGAGGGTTGGGCTCATGCGTAAAGCTCCAGCCCATTTCTTAACCGGGCTAGGCTTGGATAGTGTATAGAAGCCTGTCAGCCCAGTCTAAATTTTAGTTTGGCATGTAATAGTTGGAGTAGATTTTAAATAATCATCATGGTGGGCCTGAAGATAATCAAAGATCAATGTCTCCCCTCTTAAACATCTTAGTGGGCTGTGTAAAAAATTAAGGGTGGGTATCGCTCTCCCAACTATTTCCTTCATATTGCCCACCTGAACCGCAGACTGGGCTTAATTTGGGCCCTACGGCTAAAATGGGGTGTTGGACCAGGTGATCGGGCATGGTGGGGCACACTTCAGCTAGACACACCTTAAGACCTCTGTCTCTACACAAACCTACCCTTGGGCTTGGGCTCAAGACCATCATAGACATTACGAGCCAAGCTCGATCTGGATTATCTTGGCTCTTCATGGGCCTGAACTAGGCCTGGACAAATTTCGGCCTGGCCTTAATCTGCCTGTTTACACCCCTGGGAATATCTGACCCCAAACTTGACCCAACCCTAAACTGGCCTGTTGACACCCCTAGACCCGTTTACAACCCCACCCATTTCACTATTTATTAAGAAATAAATGCTATGGGCGTCTGTGGAACTATGCAATCAAAATACCATAGGCCAACAAGATTCAAACAAACATCATGAAATCTAAATAAAGCCAAGCCAAATATCTCACACCTCCTAGACTGTTTTGTCATCTGTTTCAAGCAAACATCTTGAATGTGATCACTTGTGTATTCAATCCACATCATACAGACAATGCGTATAAATAGTTCAAACAGAATAAACCATGAACATACGGAAATCAAAAGGATAAATAAAAAACAAAGAACTAAACAAGGTGCTAAATCTTTCCAGTTGAGTAGCTGAAACAGATGCTGTAAAGATTGACAACCGCCAAGCTTCTTGCAAACCTACATTCCGGAGAGAAGAAGAAAAGTAAATGTAAGACAAAAACATGCAGTAATTGCATTGGTTTTACGTAAATTGGCACTCCAATGATTTTCCCTTGCTTGTTGGTTAGCCCAACTTCACCATATATGTCACAATCATTGATAAATCTTTTATCAGGTGGGCCAAACAATGTATGAGCCTGGACAGTGATAGAACTATATATGGTGGAAAACTTGTGTTTGTATCCCATGGAGAACTAATGTTTATATACAACTATACAAAATCAAAGATAAACTCAAATTGAATTTAAACATATCCCAATATCATTAAAGATATCATAATCCTACCATTCTAGTTTCCTCCATACTGTTGGACGTTCACATTTTTTTTTTTCCATCTCTGTATTTGAAAGACCATTGGCTATA
Organism: Magnolia kwangsiensis; assembly: GCA_037074715.1. Taxonomy (NCBI): domain Eukaryota; kingdom Viridiplantae; phylum Streptophyta; class Magnoliopsida; order Magnoliales; family Magnoliaceae; genus Magnolia; species Magnolia kwangsiensis. Next base: position 29,654,595 of record CM073584.1, on the reverse strand, counting down.
ATGTTGTGATAGTCCCATGGCAACAATTTTGGGAATGCACCATATGATTTGTTTGATGGCTATACACATAGCAGCTTATTACAAACCATTAATGAGTCCGATGAATAGTCATTTTGAGTAGCTTGCATTAATTTGATAGTGTCATTCCATGTAGTTTTCATTCTTTGCATTAGCAATCTCACAACATTTTACCAGTGCAACTAATATGGAGCGGATTGAAGGATTCACCACTATGCTGAAACCCTTGAAACCCTTTTAATTTGTCACTAACCACTCTATACATAACTCATTAGTTTTAAATACTTTCAAGTTCGAGTGGAGCATGGATTTATGCTTGTAGTATGGAATTTCTTGTTTTTCACCCAAAATATACTACTACAAGAAAATAATTTATTACATAGATTGCTCCAAAGGAGGGAAAGAGAAGAAAGAATAAAAGGTTCGTAATAGAATATTAAGGAGAAAAGAGTTGAATGCATTCTCTTTTTATTCTTTTCAATTAGAGTTATTAGGCTCTTATTTTTTTCAATTCGTTAATTGAAGGCATGAATTAGCCAATTTTATCTTCCAAGCTATTTTAGTTTAGTCAGTATCCAATTTGTGTGATGGGCAAAAGTTTTCAATTTTAGTCAGTGATGTAGAAAAGTAAGGAAATATGTATTTACCTCACTTTGTAAAGAGGAGAAGAAAAAACAAGTATTAACAACATGCCAAAGCCTTCACATTTTATAACTGAATTGAAAAGATAACAAAAGGAGCTACAGCGACTCTAAATACCTAAGAGGAAAAGCAGATGTAGAGTCGTAGAGTAAACATTGAATGAATTACTAGAAAATTCAGATAGAAAAAGATTCAGTGAATGATTATATTATCCTCTCCAGAAATGAAAATATCAAATGAGAAATTAGACCTGCCCATCAATGCATAGATTACTAGATAGCTAGGTTTTGCACATGGGGAGCACTATGGTTCAAAATACTGAACTGTTGATCTGAGGGCCCACCAGGGATAGGAAGTGCCCTGAAAATCTCCAATTGGAAAATTCTAACGCTTTCCCATCAAATGTGGATGGATGGTCTACTTTTTTCTCTTAACCATCCATTTGAATTAAAGAGGCATAGTCTTTCAAAATTGGAGACTTCTTGGGTGACCTCCATTTTTGTTGGACCCATCAAATCAACAATTTAGATTATTGAATGATAGTTCTATATGTACGGAGCTCTCGACTATTTACTCTTCACCATCATTGATTTTGTATGATATTTTAGGTGTGACATGGAGGCCTTGCTATTTGGATGGTTTCAATTGAGGAACATAAATTCCATTCATACAATGGTTATGTGCATATGCATCGTCAGTAATATTTGCCAACATGAAAGGAATTGCTAGTGTTCCAAGCTTTAGAAGTCTTCTAATCTATTAGCATAAGATGTATAAAGCTGAATATAATTTAGGGGTGCCAATGTTCCATGCCTTAGAATTCTTTCAATCTATTAGCATAAGAAGATGTATACAGAGGATCATGTGAAATCCACTCCAACAATTAGATGTCACACCAAAAGTTTTGTCATGAGTTCAAAAATCAGGCCCACATGTGATTCTAGTGGGCCACACCAATGAAAACGGTTTAGAGGGTGAGTGTTGCCTTGTACATTGATTCCAATCATGTGGTCCACATGAATCATAAATGGAGCCGATTTGTGGATCATGGGCCTGGTGATGGATCCGGTGGTTGGGATGGATTTCACATATACATTACAATGGGACTCACTTGTGCCACCCACCCCTTTGCTCAGAGGGCATTATTCATCCTCGTTGAGAAATGTAAGAGAATGTATTCTAATGATAATTACTTAGATTGGTGAGGTAGCTTGTTGAAAACCTTTGGAAAAAAGGTACAAGAGTGTAAATTCTATAATAAGTTGGCAGTTTATCATAAAATTCTCTTCACGATACCACAATATACTCATTTCTACTTTATTAGACTAATAACTGAATTTCAATCCTATATATAGCACATGCAAATACAGGCTTGAAAAAGGCTAGAAATCAAGAACACTCATAAAACAATACTAGCACTTTGAAAGTATTGTTTGAGTAGATTAGAGGAGTAGCATCTTTAAATTAAAGGAGGAAATAAATAAAGAAAGAAGAGAGAAGTTGATTTCCCTAATATTCACTGCTGTTGTCACTTGAGGAGCCTGCGTAACGAGGAGAAAAAAAGAGATAAATGGATAAAATATAAGTTTTTAGATGGGAAAAAAATGATAATGATACTACATACAGATGCAAGGTTCTATTGTGTAAGGATGCAAACAGAGCTCATGCTTCAAGTGTTGTGACCGTTGGTATGAATGAGCACACAATGGATCATGGGTGGTGAGAAAAACAACATTAATTATTCTGTGCATATGGATCTGATGGAAAGAATTTGGGGCATGGTCCGTTAGACTAATCCTCATTATATCAAATGACTTGGGTCACATAAATGTGGGCCCATATTGGGTAGACAACGGCTTGAAAATCTTCTCAACAGAAGAATTCTAATTAATTGATGGAAAAAAAGAAACAAGAAATTATCAAAATTCAACGGAAAAAAGGGAGCTGGAATATTTATGTCATGGATGGTTTTTAATTCTATGCTACCAGACCAGAGTCCCACATGCACAAACTAAAGGGCAATGCTATGATTATACGGCAGATATCCTTAGGTAGTGTATCACACAATAACCGAGAGTCTTTATTTGATACAAGTGGGACTGATGGCAAAGCTATCCAAACCATTGGTCTGTTGGGGTCCTTAAAAGTTTCTTAGGTTGGAAGATCTGGGCCATCAATGTTGGCCTTTTCTTTTTCATTTAGATAATTGATGCCTTCAACTTCTATTTAATAGCCACAAAATTCAAAAATCTGGAAATGTCCTGTAAAGATGACATTCATGACACAGTCCCTTGAAGTAGGCCATGACACAGAAATGGTTTGGATCGATGGTGATGGCAGACTGTAAGGGAGCGGATTAGATGCAGCCCTGCCTCACCTAACACGGTGCAGCCTTGACTGTGGGGCCCACCTTGACGTACGTATTGTATATCCACACTGTTCATCCATTTTTCCAGCTCATTTTAGGGTTTGATAAAAAAAAATTGAAGTAGATCCAAATCTCAGGTGGACTACACTAACCATTAAAAACTTCTTTTGAGCCATAAAGGTTTTAGATCAAGCTGGAATTTGTTTTTTCTCTTCATCCAGGTATGCGTGACCTTATCAACAGCTTGGATGAAAGCCCTAGGGAGTTTTTAATGGTGGGCATTCCATCATTACTGTTTCCTATGGTGTGGTCCACTTAATATTTGGATCTACTTCATATTTGGGTTCATATACCAGAATGAGCTGGAAAAACAGTTGGATGGCGTGGATATACAATACATATATCAAGGTGGGCCCTACAGTCAGGGCCGCACCTAATCCGCCCCCAAATGTAGAAAACGAAAACACAAAGTGAATGATGCATGTCTTCTTACCTCTCATTATAGCAGACGAAGAAGGGGTTGAATGCGGGCTTTAAGGCTCTCGTATTCCCACTCCACCTCATCCAACCATTCTTTGGTTGATACGATTCGCTTTAAGTTTGGAGCGCCGTGAGGTCCCATTTGAATCTTCTTGAAATTCTGACAGTTCAACACCCGAAGATATTCTAAGGAAGGCCAATCGAAAAGTACCCCAACTCCTTGGTAGAAACTTGTTAGCTGTTCTAATCCCACTAAATATAAAATCCTTAACCTTGGAAGCATGCCTTGATCCACCACTTCATCATCTGCCTCCTTTGCTATTATCACCTCCATTCCCTTGCAATTGAAGATATGGAGATATTCGAGTTGTAAGAGACCTTGGGCGGCACTCAACGAAAAGAGATTCTTGAGGCCATGACATCCATAAATGTCCAATGTTTGAAGGTTGGGGAACATTCTGCCACGTGGAAATGAGTGAGGGAGACACGTCAGTTCTGATTGCCTTGACCCTGATGATGACGATAATGATGCAGTTGTGCTCTCTTCTACGTCTGCCCCCATCAATTTCTCCATTTTCTCACAGTACATAATGCTAAGCTGCTTTAATTGTTGAAGTCTTTGTGCCAGAGCAGGTGAGAAGAGATATCTCAGTCTCTCGCAATCTTCAACCAATAGGTACTCTAAATGGTGGAGGCTACCAAGAGGAGGTACAGCCCCCTTCCAAATACTTGTCAGTTCTGGTAGACTCCTCAATAAGAGTTTCCTTAATTTTGAAAGCAGAGCATCTTCTTTTGAGGTCCCCTGGAAGTGAAAGACTTCCACTAACTCACAGCAGTTTCTTAAAACAAGTTTCTCCAGACTCTGGGGCAGATCAGATGGCATGATATTGATTAATTTATTACAACTAAATATCTTAAACTTTCTCAGGTTTTGGAAGGAACCGGCTGAAAGTGGACCCCGGCAGAATGTCTTTAGATTCATTAAATCATATAGCCTCAACTTCTTCAAATGCTTGAATACATTTCGTGGAGGCTCTTCTCCTTCTTCCACATTTAATAAATGTTCCATTTCACCACATTTTTTGATAAGGAGGATCTCTAAGCTGTTGAAACTTAGTTCATGTGACTGCATGAGATTGTCGACACCCTCACAACGCACTAATTCTAGCTCATATGTTCTGTTAAACAGCACCTCAACCCACTTTGCATGAGATTCTCGGTACTCCCACTGCTGAATTTTTATACTCCTTTCTGCTTTGCTGTATGTGTAATCTCTACCCACACATATGCGGAATTTCTTCAGGTTTTCCCATGGACCAGGGATGTCCTGAGACAAGCATTCGACATTTTCCACATGGATGTATAAAACAGTTAGCCGAGACAAGGATGCCATCTCAGCTAAGCTTGCTTGTCTTGCACCTCCATTTCCCATAACTTCCCACTTGCCAAAGCTATTTCCCATTCGCAGTTCTTCTAACTGAGTCATCCTTGATATGACATTTGGTGCTATCATTTCAAGAGAATTCATTTTCATCAAATCCAAGAGCTTTAGATTCTGTAACTCACCCATTTTTTCTGTCAGTTCACAGATGCCAGTTTTTCGTAAGCTAAGTATTTCTAGCTTCTTCAATCCACCAATAAGAGTTACGTCTTTTAACTGAGGACATCTATCCAACCACAGCGTCCGAAGGTTTTTTAGGCACTCCAGAGATGGGGGCAACATTGAGATATCAATGCCACACATATCCAAAACTTTGAGGGAATTCATCCCATGAAAGAAATCATTGGGAATCTCTTTCAATGAATGATTGCCAAACAAAAACAAGGTAAATAGCTGAGGGCATTCAATTTGATCAGGAAGTTTATTAATTTCATTGTATACAAATGAAATCCTCTTACATTCTTGCACATTTTCAATATGTGGCCACTCTTTCAAACCTACTTTGGCTTTTACCAAAAACCCATGCTCAGCTCTTGATGCTATTGATAAGGCTATGTCTCGAACAACATCATGCATTTTTACAGAGTTTGAGTTTGATCTATCTCCTTCTAGCAACAAGCATGAAGCCTTAAGTTTGTCAAACAACGTATGAACTCTACATGATGCTTCCTCCAATGTATTAACATCCTTGAAGAGACCTTCCCCAATTCCATATATCGTCATCTCATTCTCAGAAACAGAATAACCTTCTGGAAATAAACAACAAAACAAGAAGCATAACTGGGCCTCCTTACTTTCTAAGTAATTGAAACTCATCTCCAAAGAAGAGAACACCTTCTTATCCATACCCTTGATGTTTGCAGGATTAGATCTTTGTAATTGTATTAGTGCATCATCCCATACTTTTTTATCCTTCTCATATAATGCCATTCCTACTGTGACTATCGCTAGAGGTAATCCCCCACATTCCTTAACAACTTTTCTTGCCACAGCATGCAATTCAGGAGACTCGACAGCATCACCCGCCTTTTCTTTGAATAGATCCCATGCATCTTCTTTCGATAACACATTGACTGCGATCTTTGCTTGGCTCTTCATGTCACCACATACTTCCTCACTTCGTGTAGTAAATGCAATCTTACAACCCCTGTCATTCCATTCTGAAGGGATCCTTATGTCATCTAGATCCAACATTTCCCAAAGATTATCAAGGATTAAAAGGATCTTCTTGCTTTTCAGCAGCTCCTGTTTCAATCTCTCTGACAGCTTCTCTGCTCTTACATCTTGACTCTCCACATCGAGTTTCAGACCCAATTTTTCTGCAATCTCACCTTGAATGGTCTTCAATTCAAGTTTCTGGGTTAGCGTCACCGTGATAACCTCATGAAAAAGTTCTTCACTTTTCACCTTCTGGGCAACTTGTTTCATCAAGGTCGTCTTGCCTACACCCCCCATGCCATACACTCCGATCATGTTGATGTTTTCATTCTTCATTGCATCCAAGACCTGCTTCATAGGAAATTCTGTGGATTCAAGAGGTATAAATCCCCTAGTAGGCGAGGATTCCATGGTTGGAGGAGGCGGAGGATATGATACATTACTAGATTTCGCCTCTTTTTGGAGACTACAAACCGTATCCTTCTTCTTTTTTGCTTCTTTACCTAGATGGTAACGTGAGCGCAAGTCGAAACAGTTGATGCTCTCTTTAACTTGGTCATCCAAACTCTTTGCATCTTTTTCGACATCTTTTACGCTTTTCAGCCATTTCTGGACTACCTCAGCGATCACTTGCCCATTCCGACTATCTGCATCTACCTTTCCCTGTATATCATTTCTTGTACTTGCCAAGTTTTCAACCGCTTTGCTAAGATCATCAACATTACTTCTATAGCAAAGGAGATAACTGGCATGGAGCTTTATAGTAGCCACTAAAGCTTTTCCGGCTTCTGTAACGGGTTGAACCACGATTCCCAAGATTGCCAAGATTGCAACCATTGTATCTTTTGAATGGATGAAAGGGATAATATGTGGAGCAGCAACAATTGCTCAACAACAGAAAAGAAAAACCTGAAATAAGCATGATAGATAAGAAGATAAGTTGAAATTAAAAAAAATAAAGACAAATAAGTTGTAAGCCAAGAAGAAAAGAAGGTACTAGTATTACCTTATCTTTTCTTAGCAATTGCTTGTCTCAGCAGTGAAAACTGAAAACTCAGCTGTGGTAGCGCCGACTGAAAGGAAGCTCCTTACTTGTCACCCCAATATAAGAGAAGGCTCCAAATGCTACACCACCCAATTAAAAGAAGTTTGGAAACATAGCTTGGATGGATATAGCATATACTTGTGGTAAATATGCTAGAAGAAGAAAAAAGACTGGACGTGTATGCATACTTTTCAATTCGGTAACTTAGATAAACTTACAAAACGATTCGTGGGCCCCATTGTGATGTGTGGATGGCATCTAATCTGTCTATCATCTACACCCCCTCGTGTTATCCTTGGATGCCAAACATCAGGTTGATCCAAAACTCAGGTGGGCCACGCCAAGGTAGCTTTTGTAATGGGAAGGCCCACCATTAAAAACTTCAAAATTGTGTGTGAAGCTTACCTTATTTTGTCTATGTCATCTAAACCATTCAAAAGATTCACCTGACACCTTAATAATCTGCCCATTCCAAAACTCAGGTAGACCACAACCCATGCAGAGGAAGGCGTGGCTTCGGTGGATCCCTGAATCCACCGAGGTGTGCGGGATCCCTGACCGCGGGCTCACCTTGACCGTTTTGAAAACTCATTCCACGGCGTGATCCAAAAAATGAAGCATATCTAAATATCGGTTTTGGACCATAATATATGAAACAGTGGTAATCAACATTTAAACTTCTCATGGACCACAAAAGTTTTGGATCAAGCTGATATTTGTGTGGTGTCTTCATCCAGGTCATTGTGAACTTATCAACAGGTTGGATGGCAGATAAACATTTTGGTGGCCCACATGAAGTTTTTAATGGTGGGGATTCAGTTGAGACTGTTTCCTGTGGTATGGCCCACCTAAGATTTGCATATGTTTCAAGTTTTGGATCATGTTCTAAAATGAGCTGTCAAAATAGATGGACAGTGTAGTGTAGAAGCAGGCCTCATACATCACAGTGGGCTCCTCAGGGATCCACCAAATGGACGCCCTATTAACATGGGACGAGGATTTCCTGCGAACGCCTTCCGCAGGAAGTTCCTGCGCTGGAAACAGAGATTGGGCCCACCGTGATGTTTATAAGGTATCCACTCCGTCCATCCGTTTTCTGAGCTCATTTTCGGATATCAAACCAAAATGGATCAGGATTCGAGACTCAAGTGGGCCGCACTAAAAGAGAAGGTGGTTAGAAAAATTCTTACGGTTGAAACCTTCCTAGGGTTGACAGTGATGTTTACATGCTATCTATACCGTTCATAACCTCATTCCCACTGGGATTAACTGAAAACACAAATATTTAACATGATTCAAAACTTCTGTGGCGCCACAAATATTTCAACTGTGAACGTTCAATTCTCACGTCATCGGCCCACTTAAGCAATGGATCCAGTTCATTTTTTCTCTAATATCCTAAAATTAACACAAAAAACGGATGAACAGGATGGATTTCTCATAAACATCACAGTGGGTCCCACCTCGTTTCCCTGCGCAGGAACTTCCTGCCAAACGCTTTCGGAGGAAATCCCCGTCCATTAACATGAGCCAAAGCGCGTAATCAAAACTATTAATATGAAAGAATTTTGAAGAATTTATCAACCATGCACCTATTAATCACTGCAATTGTGGGGAATGAATAAAGATGAAATAGGTGAATGTGAGAACAAAACTGCTTCAAGATCTTGCAATGTACTCTCTCAATCTAGCAACTAAGCTGTACGGAAAGCAATTGTAGCTGATGCACCGAGTCAAGTCAATGGATCGAATGGCACAACCAAATATACGGAAATGGGTGACTGTGGATATGCGATAGTTAAGAAAGAGGATTGAGTACTACACGGACTCCGAGTGACCACCGTGATATATGGCCTTTATCCACACCGTCCATCTATTTTTTCCAAATCATTTTAGGAGCCCAAAAAATAGACAGATCCAGGGCTTTAAGTGGACCACAACATTAGAAGCCGTGGGGATAATGATGTACAACTTATTTGCCATCCAACCTATTCATAAGGTTACATATATCTGGAGAAGAGAAACATAAATAACAGCTTGATTCAGAACTTCTGATGGCCACAAAAAGCTCTCAAGGATAGGTATTTAATCCCCACTGTGTGTTCTGATTGAGCCTTGTATCTATCTCAAATTTGGGCTTATATATCAAAATAGTATGAAAAAATAGATGGACAGTGTGGATGAAACCCATACATCAGGGTGCCCCCAAGAGCCCCTGCCAATGCTGACCTCGTGAGATGTGAAGGGGGTGGTAGTACCCAATCCTAAGATGCTGGTTGGATCCCCGGATCCACATAGATTGATGGATCCCTGCGAATGGAGCCACTTTGATGTATTTGTTTTATATCTACGCCATCCATCCATTTCACTAGCTCATTTTAGGGCTTGATTAAAAGAATGTAACGGATCTAAATCTAAGGTAGACCACACCAACAGAAACAATAATGATTGAACACCCACCATTAAAAATTCCATCAGCCTACAGTATTGTTTAATTTCCATAAAACCTTTTAATAAGCTCCAGCACACTTGATTCAAAACTTTTTTAGGCCACGAAATGCTTTTAATGATCATTCACCATTTTTTTTCCTACTGTGTATTCTACATTAGATCTGTATCTGTTTTATTTTTTACCTCATGCTCTAAAATGAACTGACGAAATGGATAAGCGGCATGGATATAAAACGTACATTACCGTGGGCTCCACAGTCGAGGATCCACCGAAGCCATAGATCCATGTCCAGAGTAATCAAAATCAATACAATTGTGGCTAATGGTATGGCATGTTTAAGACGAAATACAATAACGGCTACAGTTCTACTAAATGAATAAAGAAGAAATTGCCGAATGAAATGGCAGTAGTGATTGTGAGGATAGAGCACATACTTTTTTTTTTTTTTTTTGAAGCTCTCGAAAGGGCGATCGCTCAATCTAGCAGCAAAGATGAAAAGATGAAAAGTGTAATAGCTGATGCACAGAGTCAAGTCAATGAATGGAACTCCACGACTAAAGTATACAGCTAAGAAAATGGGAGCAAAAAGATATTAACGCAATGCTTGGGTGGAGGACTATACATGTTTAACTGATCCCAGACTTTGGTATGGTGGGCCTCACCATGGTTGTCCTATGAACCACGATTATTTCAGATTTAATTGGTTGAATGGAAAGCCTTGCTATATTTTCTTTCTTAACCGTTCCCTTGTTTTCCAACTATTGAAAGATCAAGGAATTGCCCATTTCAAAGAGTTTTTGTCCATCGACTATATACAAGGAGGATCATAATATTAACGGTTTGGATCATTGAACAGTGGACTCCACTTATGCAAACTGAATGCCACCGGTGTACAATCTTTTAGCCGCTCGCAGTGAATGTGGGTTTTTGGTCCCAGTGACTGTGACATGGTTGTCTGGAGGTTACATAGATCCATTTACAGAACTGTAGCCCTAAATCTACGTTTCTTTTTTTTTTTTCTTTTTTTTTTTTTTAGAAGATGAAAATGCTCTTCCGCACATCAGTGCCTCCTACCGTGTGCACTTATCTCGAAAAGTAAAAAAGTTCTTTAAAAAATGGGATGTGAGCTGACCCCAAATTGAGATTTGGCTCACCCCTTTGACTGATCCGATGCATTTAATTTAATCGGATAGCTATGAACCGCCGGAAGGGTCTTTCCAGTTCTATATTTGAATCTCTTTGTGGCCCACAATTATACTAATGGTGTACATTGATTATGAATTATTTTCTCATGTATGATCATCTATTATGAGTTTTGTCTTTAAATTTAGGGCGACCACATGAAATTAAAACCTCCGTCTGTGTATTGGATGAATTTGCTTCAATAGTACTTAGTTGGCCCGCACCAGAAATAGGGTAAAAAGCTACGGTTAAAAACCGTAGCTACATATCTATCGCTGCGGTACAGCATTACCATGTATGTGCAGTAAGCATAGGTGTGAAAGATATAACTACAGATTAAATCCGTCGTAGACTTTCTGTAGCAAAATCAGCATTAAGCTACGGTAATATTTGTAGCTAAAAGTATAATATATCTGTGGTGATAGAGACCAAATATACAAAAGACTACGGTGTTAAAAATAGCTACGGCTATTAGCCGTAGCTATTTCTTATGTTTAATAAAAAAAAGAATAAACAGCTAATAATGGCTTCTCTTACCATTGCTAGTACATGCCGTGATAGATCAATTCATATAAAAATTCCAGATTCAAGAATAAAATAAACCAGTGCCTGCACAAGCCATCAATATCAACTAAAAAATCTATTTTCTTTTATATTGAACGAAGGAAAACGGAGTTAATAGAAATTAGAAAACCTTCAAATGGGTAGCAGCCTTGTCCTTGACAGTAAACACTCCAGTTCACTCCACAACATAATGCAGCGCCAGTCTCAGCCCATGGAATCTCTTCAGGGTTCCTTAAAATTGGTAAAACAACAGACAGATCTTAACAACCTTGGTTGTCTTTCACATATGCATTTCAAATATTTAAAAAGAGCTTCCCAAATACACAGAGATGTGTAGTTCAATTACCTGACACTGAAGATATTAACTGGTTTGTCTCCAAAGAGAAGGGTCTTGGAGTCCTCCACCTTGAGCTCATGATTTTCTATCGGCCATGGACACTATCATACTCAAACATGTAAGTCTGCATCCACCACAAGATAGTAAGTCATTCATTTAAAGCCATCATTTGTCAGAGAGCGGAGAACAAAAGAGTTCACCGTCTTTAGCTTTTATCATCATAGGATACCAATAACATAAATGGCCACTCTGCTTATTTTGAAATTTGGGCAGAGTTTTCATAGGACAAAGTTCATTATCAGGCAAGAGTATTTATGATAGTCCACCTCATACTAGGGAGAATTTTCTGAGTTAACCACCAATGTTGTGTACATGAGAATTTTTTACTGCACCAGTTTTTTTTTTTTTTTAAAAATAAATTCTGATATGCTTAATTTTGATTGTTTCAGGTTTCCTTTTTGCTTGCATTACTCCTGTCCTTATTGCATGGATATATTCAGAGATTCTGGAGTATAAGAGATCTTCATCTCCTCCTAAAGTGTAAGTTGTTTAATTGAACTGGAGACTTCATGACTTCTTCAGCTGTACTTCGAGTGATTTGACATTTACCCAATAAGTTGAGGTATAACTGAAGTATCATTCCTTCTGTAATGATATGAACCCGTTATACATTATGCTTCTGTAGGTTATTGGAAGGTATTGAGTCTTTACTTACCAGTAAGAACTGGTGTTGGTGTGTCTGAGCATAATATGACCGTCGTGAAGAGACTGTTTTTTCTTTCCTTTTTTTTTTTCACTTCTCCAAAAATATCACCATTCCATGTTGGACCGTTACCAAACAAGTGAACTTTTTTTTTTCAGCTGTTCATTTCAAAGAGAAAAAATTGGTACTCTATGCTAACTTGTAATAGTTATCATTTGAAATTATATCAAGAAAGGTAAGTAATTAGTAGTGCAAAATTTGCACACGAGAAAGAGAGTAGTTTCATGATAAATTGACTGCTTGCCAACTTTAAATATATAGAGATACAAAAGTTAATTTTCATTTAATCATGGTATGCCAAAACGGTTACGTATCGGCCGGCCGATACGTAACGGTAACGGTGGTAACCGTTACGCGTTTCAAGGCCGTATCGGCCGTTTTGATTTTTTGTACCCATATCGGCCGATACGGGCCGTAATGGCCCATTCATATAGGTTAAAAAATGGTAACTTTTTTTTTTTTCATTTTAAGCTCCGTTTTTACTGTTTTTTTTTAACTTCTTGCTTTCAAACTATTTCTCACTCTTACTAATTTCGACCAACCTTGGTTGGGTATTTGAGATAAAAATACATTAATAAACGGATTTAGTTGAATCAAAGCTCGGTGGGCCATTTTTCAGAAATTCGTCAAAAATAGATATTTATACTTTTTTTAACATGTTTTGTTGTTTTAATCATGTCATATGATATTTTAATCATAGTAGAACATGTTAATGTACATTTTATAGATTTGGGGTGCCATTTAATATTTTTTTAATATTTTTTTCTATTTACGCATGAATTTTGACCCTTTTTTTTTAAATTAAAAAAATCAATTTTTAATGGTTGTTTTGCTGTTTTAATCATAGTAAAACATGTTAATGTGCATTTTACAGATTTGGAGTGCCATTTTATATATTTTTTATATTTTTTTTCTATTTACACATGAATTTCGGCCCTTTATTTTTTAAAATTTGAAAAATCAATTTTTAATGGTTGTTACTATTTTAATCATGCCATATGATGTGTTAATCATAGTAGAACATGTTAATGTGCATTTTACAGATTTGGGGTGCCATTTAATATTTTTTTTATATTTTTTCTATTTACGCATAAATTTTAGCTCTTTCTTTAAAAATTCAAAAAATCAATTTTTAATGGTTGTTTTGCTGTTTTAATCATGTCACATGATGTGTTAATCATAGTAGGACATTTTAACGTACATTTTACAGATTTGGGGTGCCATTTAGTATTTTTTATATATTTTTTTTTCTATCTACACATGAATTTTGGCCCTTTTTTAAAAATTCAAAAAATCAATTTTTAATGGTTGTTTTGCTGTTTTAATTATGCCATATGATGTGTTAATCATAGTAGGACATTTTAATGTGTATTTTACAGATATTGGGTGCAATTTTATATTTTTTTCTATTTATGCATGAATTTTGGCCCTTTTTTAAAAAAAATTCGAAGAATCAATTTTTAATGGTTATTTTGTTGTTTTAATCATGACATACGATGTGTAAATCATAGTAGGACATTTTAATGTGCATTTTACAGATTTGGAGTGCCATTTTATATTTTTTATATATTTTTTTCTATTTAAGTATGAATTTTGGCCTTTTTTTAAAAATTCAAAAAATCAATTTTTAATGGTTGTTTTGTTGTTTTAATCATGTCATATGATGTCTTAATCATAGTAGAACATGTTAATATACATTCTACAGATTTGGGGTGCCATTTTATACTTTTTTTCTATTTACGCATTAATTTTGGCTATTTTTTTCTAAATTCGAAAAATTATTTTTTAATGAATAGTTTGTTGATTTAATCATAGAATTTGATGTATTAATTATAGTAGAACATGTTAATGTGCATTTTACAGATTTGTGGTGTTATTTTATAATTTTTTTCTATTTTCAAATTAGTGACTTTATGTTTTTATTTGCTTATATTGGACAAGTTTTGCCTTGGAGCTTCTTAAGGTTTAATTAGAACATAAAGTCATCTTTATTGACATAGGTCATACACTCATAGTCATATTCATATCTAATCTATATCTAATTATCTAATATCTACCTAAACCTAAAGAAATGTCTGAGTCTGGCCAACAACAAGTGAGGATATTGGATGACAACATTATGAGAGGGTTTGTGGTACTAGGCACCAAATGAAGTGCAAGTATTGTGATAGACTAGTGACCGGTGGAATTACCCGTCTCAAACAACATTTGGCACATCGAAAGGGTCAGGTTGCGCCATGTAGTAGAGTACCGAAAGAAATAATGCTTTTAATGCAAGCTAGTCTGGATGAGTTGAAGGGTAAACGTGTTGCTGTACAAAAGAAGAAAGATGATATTTTAGATGCAGCTTGACAGGAGGTGTTTAGTCCTAAATATATAGGCGTTCGTGATGAAGATATTATTGATTCTGACAAAGATTCAAATCGAGAATTAACTACAGATAGGAGAGAGAGCTTGCGTCTAGCTCGTAAAGAGGAAGAACGTCGCCGTATGTTTGGCACGCATGGATCAGTGCGTGATACAGGGGGGCAGAGGGAGTGAAAGTGAGAGTGCAACTACTTCCACAGGGGGGTAGGTTTGGTGGGTTACGACGTATATTTGAGAGCCGACGATAGACATCTTCACATGATGCCCCTATACGTTTGGATGAAGAAGTAAATGAGCCTAGGAGACCCTCTATTAATCCAATCCTGTTTAGGAAAGAATCAACTACACAAAAGAAGATAAAATAAATGTGGAGCAGAACTTTCGTTGAGAAATTGGGTAGAGCAGCAGCTAAGTTATTTATGCATGCCAACATACCTCCTAACGTGCCCAATTCTCCATATTAACAGGTGGTAATTGATGCAGTAGCAGAAGCAGGTAAATGAATAAAAGCTCCCACGGCTAAGGAGATTAGGAGGAAATGGACAGATGCAAAGTATGCGAATGTGAAAGCACACTTGGCTACTTTTAAACCTTTATGGCAAGCCGGAGGATGCACGATCATGTGTGATGGTTGGACTGGCCCAACCAGATGCAGCATGATCAACTTCATGCTATACTGCCACTTAAGAACTATATACCATAAGTCAATTGATGCCTCAGAGGCAACAAAAAATTCTACTTATATTAATGGACTAATGGATAAAGTAGTGAACGAGATTGGAGAGGAGAATATAATGCAGATTGTGACAGATAATGAAGCAACATATAAGCTTGCAGGACATATGTTGATGGAAAAGAGAAAACATTTTTTTTTGTCATCATGAGCTGCCCATTGTATTGATATTATATTGGAGGATATTGGGAAGAAGAAGAATATTAAGAAAATGGTCGAAAGGGCAAAAGAAGTGACGACGTTTATTTACAACCATAATCAAGTAATCGCAATAATGAGAAAGTTCACGAAAAGACGAGAGTTGTTGAGGTCTACGGCGACTAGATTCACAACAAACTTTATAGCATTAGAGAGTTTATTCCAGCATAGGGGAGAGTTGAGTGAGATGTTCGCTTCCCGAGAATGGCTCAACATAACATATGGAAAGAAGACATCAAGAACACCGGTTAAAGTTACGACCACCATACGGAACAACAAATATTAGAAGGTCAAGTCGATCCCAAAGGTGATGGAGCCACTAATGAGGGTACTCCGTCTTGTTGAAACCGACGAAGCACCTACCATGGGCTTCCTATACGATGTCATGGATAAGGCAAAGTTGGCAATTCAATATGATTGTAGAAGCTGAGAGTCTTATTGGAAGATGATCGACAGGAGATGGACAAGACGACTCCATTATAATCTTTATGCAGCAGGTTGTTATCTAAATCCTAGGTATAGATATGCTCAATCATTTGTTGAGAATGATGAAGTTCGTGTCGGGCTAAAAAATGTGATAAAGAAATTAAAGCCTGACTTAGATATATAGATAAAGGCGTTGAATGAATTAGACACATTTGGAAATCGCCTTGGTAGCTTTGGAGATACTCTTGCACAGCATGCAGTATCTTGGTTGCAACCGGCCAAATGGTGGATTAATTTCGGAGAGAGTACTAAGGCTCTCTAAAAAATTGCGGTAAAAGTTTTAAGCCAGACAACATCTTCATCTAGCTGCGAAAGGAATTGGAGTTATTTTGCACTTATTCATTCAAAGAATAGGAATAGATTACAGACTAGAACATTAGATAGACTTGTCTTCATACACTACAATATAAAACTAAGAATGCGACGACATCATAAGAGTATTACAGTTGTTGATGACGGAGACTACTGTCCAATAAACTTGGACAATATTTATGATGAGGATGACCCGCTTCTACCTTGGTTGGAAACAAGGAAAAAGCAAATTGAAGAGGACGGTGAAGAATTAAAAATTGATGACCCAGAAATACGTAGATCGCAACAAGAGAGTCGTGCAGACGTGTTAAACCCAGTAAGAGGGGCAGCGTTTATGCCAAGTACGGGTACGGCTCAAGATCAACAAAAGAATACGAGCAGTGGTAGCATGACTGTGTCGGGGGATGGTGACGATGACCCCCTTGCCC
This sequence comes from Magnolia kwangsiensis, assembly GCA_037074715.1. Taxonomy (NCBI): domain Eukaryota; kingdom Viridiplantae; phylum Streptophyta; class Magnoliopsida; order Magnoliales; family Magnoliaceae; genus Magnolia; species Magnolia kwangsiensis. The sequence continues at coordinate 29,637,621 of CM073584.1, read as the reverse complement.
CTAGTGCTAGCACTTCTGGTGTTACTCAGTGCCCTATATAACCGTCTACAGATCGCGATGCCAATGAACATCGACGAGGTGGTACACGAGGTTTGGACCTATGAGTGTACCGAGTCACGATACAGCCAACAGGAGGATGGTACATCTAGTAGCGCACCAGGTCCAGGAGGTTCAGAACATCAGCAGGCTCATGGTCTTGGCTATTATGATGGATATTCTTATGGTCAATTGGATTATAATTATGATGGTTATACTGAACCTGTTCCATCACATTCATGTTGGAGTAGCCCTCCCGATCAATATCCATATGATTATAAATATCCAGATCCAAATCCAAGTTACTCATTACAGCAGACGTACTCTCAATCTCAATATTCTCAACAGCCTGAGTATAGGCACCAGTATGGTTATTCGACGGGCACTGGTGGATATCCTTACTCAGGGTCAGAGTCATTGCCTAGTCAGGATCAGTCATCCTCTGATTTCGTTGATCTAGTATTTCCTTCTGGCGCTAGATATTATGGATATGCAGCACCTACACCTATTGGACAGTATCAGCCTGATGGTGATAATAACGATGATGTGGAGGTCGAGCAACCACAAAAAAGCAGATTTTCATTTTGATGGTGACTTGTGATTGTGAGTATATATTTGTATTAAGGTAAGTATTTGCAGCAGACAGCTCACAGTAGTATTATTGCAAGAAGCCATACAATCATGCACACACTTGACACCGTCGAACTTGTATTTAAAATAGCTCTCCTGACTACCAATCAAGTAATCCTTAATCAAGTTGCAGGGGAGTATATCAGACATAATTTATTTATTTTTAATATTCTTGACTTGAGGGACAGGTCATAGACAGGAATCACAGTCACGTGTACAGGTATGTTCAAGAAATTCCTCAAAAATAATTGCAAACACCTAATGTAAGATATTTTCATATTATATTCATTCTAATACATTTATCATTGATAGTAGATAGTTAGAAAATTAAATATATGAATTTCGTAGTCAAATTCAGGTTATCTGGTTCATAAATTCATCAGACAATCCGATACAACTTCTCACCAAAGAGTGGACCGTTACACCACCATAAACATGTTCAAATTTATAAATGAATGCATATTTGGAATGCTTAGAATATTCTGGATTTAATCCATATTTTTTTGGTAAAAAAAAAATTTTGCGCCGTTACAAGCCGTTACGCCCCCATATCCGTATCGATTTTGGAGGTCACTGTTACACCAACCGATACCGATACGGGACACCTTGCATTTAATTCAAACAAATTTGTATTAAAAAAAATATTATATACACAATTTAAAAGGAAGCAAAACAGGTCCTTAATTTGAAACATAAATACTGTTAACTAAAATAAGATCAACTAAATAATTTTTAAATGACAACCAAACAGGTTCTTAATATACATTGATTACAGACAAGAATGACACTATTGTATCTCAGAACTGACAAATCAGACCTCAAATCAACCACAGCATTTTGTAGAAAGCGGATTTTTTGTGTCAATCTCTTCACTATTACTATATATATATATATATATATATATATATATATATATATATATATATATATATCTTCACCTCCATGCACACCAACAATGATTTCCTCAGATTTCAGAACTTTCAAAACTTCAAAACAAGAACATGATCTCATCATCTTCGATTCCAAACAAGCTAAATGAAACAACAACAAAGACCAAACCAAGTTCACTGTATCCTATTCATACAAAAGAAACCGACTACTACCAACCATTGAGCCCAATTCTAGCATTGCCCATAGCCATCTGCCCTCTTACTTCTCTTGGAAGATCCCATCTTATCCTACAAATCTTATCTCCGCCACCATTACTCTCCAATCCAGCTAAGCCATCTACTGCAGAGTTACTTTCCCCATCCGCCAATCCTTGCAAACAGCCCTTACCAATAGCCCATGCTACCAGCCAATCCCTGCCAATCAGTAGCACCAGCCTAACAATTTATTTGGAAAGCCACCAATCTCCATCTCATAGATCACCTATCAATCAGGCATATTTATCAGGGCCCTGCATAAAAACAGAGGATTATACCAGACTGCGATCTGCATCCCAAAATTTCTGCCTTGCTGCTAGAAATGAGATCACTTCAACTCACAAAGCCGAATATAGCATAAATCAGACAAGTTTAGGTCAGCCACATATTCTCAATGCAAGTTCTCAATCCACATTGTAATTTCATGATTTTCAAAACAAAGACTGAGAAACTGGAACAGAGTTCAAGCATCTCAATGCAAGTTCAAAAATAAGGGAATATGAATGATATCACACAATCAATGCAAAAATGGACGACCAATCTATTCTTTTATAAAAGTTGCAGTTAGCAGCAATCCTATAGGTGTTTGCAAAGCTTAGGCTCATAGAATAAAGCAGCAAGATACCTGATGGGAGTGAATGGTGAAAATGTCCCATTATCTGGAACTCCCCCTGTTAGCTTGTTGTTGGATAGACCCCTGCATTCTCCATTCATAACAATTCATAGAGGGAAAACTAGCAAAGGCATATTCAAAATAAAAAACAGAAGAGAACCCAAATTTCTGCATGGAACAGACAGATACTCACAGAACTTGCAGTGCGGTGACATTTGTCAAAGACATGGGTATGTTACCCAATTAGTTGGTATAAGGCTTTGATGATGATGAAGATTAATGGATATTTCACAACCTGGAAATCCTACAGGAATTCAAACACACACAGAGATTGAAGAGATGAATAAGAGGACATATGCCAGCACACCAGTCAAGTGGGATCTGCACCTATCACCGAGTAGATCCAACCATGAATGTGCCCTGCTACAAAGCAGGTCAATCCACTCATCAGGTGGGCCACACTCATATTCGAAAAAATGAACAGCTGCTTTGAGTGCACATCTCTAACACATGTGCTACATTGACACATGTGCCACGATCCATTCTTTAATCCCTTGATGGAAATCATTCAAACAACACAAAAGAAAAGGCTACAAAGACAACAGCTTTCAATTTTCTTAAGAACGTTAAAGAGAAATAATCACAAAAAAATGAGAAATTGAAAGATAAGGCTTACATCACCACCGGCACTTGCAGCCACAGCAAAGCCACCACCGGCACTTGCAGCCACAGCAAAGCCACCACCACCAGAAGGCACAACTTAATCCTATCATCATCTGCTTCAGCTCCAACTGCAAACCCACACACACCAAAATAAAATAAAATTAAATTAAATTAAATTAAAAAAATAAAAAAACATCTTTAGAAGAATTCACCAAACTTCAGAATATTATAAAAGAAAAAACTTCAGAAGACGAGTGTCACATCAGCATGGGTGGGACGACTAGTATTCAAAATTCTGGTCTTGCAAGTAGCCCTCACATATCTGTAAAAGAAAAAGTGGACAACATCTAAGGGTAGTAGCATTGGAAATACAAAATACTAAATAAATCTGTTGGTTGAATGTTTCCTGTATCATAGTGACAAATCTCGTTCTTGGGAATTCGTCGGCTCAGGATTTTCTCGGGATATCTTTAAATTTGAGGTTTTTCTAGGGGATATTATTGAAAAAGCTTGCAAAAAATTAAAAATTCAAAACATTAATAAATAATTTTAAAATACATAATTATATAATAACGTAGTTAAAAGTTCAAATAATTTTTACATTAATTTGGGGATAATTTTGCAAAAGAAAAGTGAAAATTTTCAAATAGCCGATGTTTCGAAAATCTCACAATATTATCATAATAATATTCTTCAGCTTATTTCTTGCAAAACTATAGCAATATTTTCAAATTTTGGGCTATATTTTTCAGGCGCGGTTTGGGCACTACCCCCACCAGGACCTAGCTAGACGGATGGTCTTGCCATGGACTCTATAGGGCCCACTGCGATGCATATGTTCTATCCAAGCTGTCAATCCATTCTGAAAATCATTTTAGGGCGTGCGCCCAAAAAGGAGCCAGAACTAAGGCTCGAGTATACCACACCACAGGATGCAGTGGTGACAATGACCCCCACCGTTGAAACTTCCTAGGGCCCACCGTGATGTTTATTTGCCATCCAACCTGTTCATAAGGTCGCATAGACCTGGATGAAGGGAAACATAAATATCAGCTTGATCCAAAACTTCCGTGGCACCCAAGAGGTTTTCAGTGGTAGACATTCAATCCCCACTGTTTCTTGCAGACTGGTCCACTCGAGCATTAGATCTGCATCATTTTTGGGATCATCATCTAAAATGATTTTCCAAAAAAGGATGGGAGGTGTGGATAAAACACAAACATCATGGGGGGCTCCACAGCCCTTGACAAGACTGTCAGTCTCTAGCTAGGTCCTGGTGGGGGTAGTACCCAATCCGCGCCCATATTTGTCACTCTGCTTTATATGTGTGCACATCATCCTGAAAGACATGGAATTTCTTGATTCTAAATTAGGTCACTGTGGATTTTAACTCAAAAACAGCTTAACAAAGAAAGGCCACCTGATGTGATCATATACCTTCCATCAATGAAATTTTAGTGTATTTATAGAAAACATTTGGATGAATAACTTCGAATGCATACCTTCTTGAACATGACTGTGTAGTGGTTGTTTACACAGGTTCCCTCAGGAAATATAAGAAGAGGATTATTGTCGGCACTTTGAATGTGTTCTCTTAACCTGCATAGTATGAGCTCAGTCAACTAATGATATTAACTACTACACGATACAAAGAATATTTCCAGGACAGAATTGCTTACTTTCTAGCTACAATTTCACGATCCTTGGCCTCTGTACGATTGAACCAAATACATCCAACACTCTCAAGGATGGTACTTTGTAGAAGTCCTATGCCATAAATATAAATAGTTAAACCAAGGTATTCAATAACGGTAACAGTGGTGTAACAGCCATTGCTGTTACTATTATGATATTCACCAGAAAACCTTACCAACCCATCCAGGATGCTTCTGCATAATAACAGTAAATGCTGTCATCTGCTCTAGAATGATGAAATCAATCATGGAAGTATGATTGGCTATGAATACCTGTTGAAATGATTAAAAGCTTTATGAGATAGATAAAGGTAGAGATGGTTGGCATCTTTTATCTTAAGTTTATGGGAAAAAAAATAGAATTCAATGGAAAAGAGAAATAAGATGATAGTATACAATACCTGCTTAGGGCGCATACTAGGCCGTGGTCCGTGATACTTGACAACTCCAGTCCACGAAGCAACAAACACACTGCACATGAGCTCCACCAGTACCCTCTGAAAAGCAAGGAAGGGAGAAAAAAACCATAGATCTTGGCAAACAACGTCATACTTTCAAATAGAACTCTATGTTTAACCAGATTATTAGAGATGAAAGGAAAGCACTAAAACATTAATCCACAACCAGTAACTTATCATGCCACCAATAATTGTTTGTATTGGTAATGGAAACATTTGGTGGCTTATGGGTCACTGAGTAGGGACATCTGGGACGACCCACTAAGGGCTTGTTTGGATTAAGGATGAACTAGGGAAAGCATTCAATTTACATCGACAAGACATTTGTCTTGCTTGGGAAGTGGAGGATGCCAGGAAAACTATTTGACTTCACCTTTCCCACCTCAACAACGGAGTAAAATCTTTTTTGTTTTTCAAAAGACAAATGGTGGGAAAACAGTTTTCCTCTTATTTGACATTTTAAACAGCAAAATTGGAGGGAAACGAGGTTTCTCTTTAACCTTTCCAGGGGAGAAAAAAAAAGGATGTCTCTTTTGGTGGGATTGCAACCCAAACACTTCCAAATGCAAAGGGAAAGCATTTTCCGAGACTTTTTTTTTTTTTTTGAAAAACATACAAGTTAAAAGGGTTTGCTACCCCCCTAGCGCTGATGTCAGTTCACCATCTGCTTATGTCACGATTTTGTTTTCCCTTGCATTGCCCTAGTTTACCCACAATCCAAACAGGATCTTGCGAGTAAGACGCTAGGCATTACCAGTGTGTCAACTCAAGAGAGTCTCCAACGTATTCCTAGTCCAGTGATGCTACATAGGAGTCCCTTCTATAGCACAATGTGTAATGCATAGAACACGTGTGGGATACTATTAGTTATAAAACCACAAGATTGATCCCTGTACATGTCATTTGATGGTTAGACGACTCAAGTAACGAAAAAAATCCTCCCCAGCATTACAAGATAGAAGCTTTGTTATTACTACTTTGGCATGCAATGTAGATGTCATTCAATTACTCAAGCAGGTCATGCTCATTGTTGTAAATGATGATGGGCTGAAGCAAAGGAAAGCACGTGCTTTCTCTAGTTGCACAAAGGATAAGGGGAATCAAGAGCAAAGTGTAGGATGTGGGAGAGGGGAAGTGCCTGCTTTCAAATGTTAGCAAGTGTAAAGGCTGAAAGCAGGAGCAGGAGTACAAACTCCAAAGTGCAAGTTCAGAGCAGGTGCAATACCAATGCAGAGGTTTCTTGGAATTAAGATCTTGACATTTACACCATGTCCTGCTTCTCTCTTCAACTGTTTCTTTGGATGAGAGGAAGAGATGTTTGCACAACCTTTTCCAAATAAAAAGTATGAGGATACAATTTTCTAGTCTAAACTAGGGTGTTGCTTATAAAGTTGTTGGGCTTTTTCCAATGTTTTAAACCCAGACTGGGCTCCAAACCTGTTTCTGTAGGCGGTTTGGTCCAAACAGTCCAACCCATTCCAACCCAGGATATCCACACAAAGTATTGACGTATAAAAAGAAGAAAATATAAGTAATAAGAAAACAAAAGGTTACTGGCACATTGGACAGTTCCTTGATTTTCTAGTAGAGGTTGTGGGTTTTGAGCCCAATCAGAGCAATCCTACATTTTATCATGAAAAAACGGTTTTACACAATTGTCCCAGGTTTTCAATGACCTCAACCATTTTTGTGGACAGTTCTGATCCAAACGCCTGGTTCAGTCCAGGTTCTAAAACATTCAGTTTTGCAAGAAATTTTCATCCATTCACTGTTGCCCAAACAGCTCATCTATGAAACCATGAGAGAGACTTTCTAAAGGCCACAACTTGTGAGATTACAAGAAATTGTGGGATCCAAATTTAACTTTAAAAGATCCTTATTGTGACTAGTTTCTAGTCAGATCAGAATTATAATTTTTTTTTACGAGTTTATATCTATTTCCTTTGAGAATGGTACAATTAAGCTTTTGATTATTGACTTGCAATTACAGATTTTCTAAAATTAAACTTCATTTCAGGTTCTCTCCTGCATCAGTCTCCAATTACGATTATTGATTTGCTAAAATCAAGAAGGCCAAACCAGTAAAGTTATAGGTTTGTGGAGAAACATATATTGTCCAGATTCACAATAAAAACTTTGGCGAAAGATTGATGCCAGCTGCCAACCTGACGCAACCCTCCATTATGTGGGCTTGTGACTGGCAATGAGAATTAAGAGCACAAAACTCCCACAAGTGCTACCAAGTCCACGTAAACTCACTACTAAGATTAGATTCAGTAAGTCCTCATGAACTTATAACTAAACTTATAACTAGAAACTGGTCACAGTCATAAATATGTTATGGGCAGCCAATCAAAAGAATAGGACCTCATCATCAAGGACTGAGTCACCATAAGTCTACATAAATTGAATTGAAGGGTACAAGTTCAACCTCGATTTTCCACCTCCATTTATCATGTCCTGTCAATAGGAAATTTGCAGGAACGAATGATGAAAGGAATACCACCCATCCTACTGCGAGGATGAAAACCCTGCACGAATAAGAAAGCTAGTTGTGAATCTAATGATGTATAATAAACTCAAGTGCCACATAATTGTATTTTAGAAACCTATTAAAAAAATAAATATCGTAAGACCACCGTTAATATGCAAAGAAAGCGAGAAAAAGAATAGTCATTATCATTAACAAGTGGGATTTTCTATTCATCAATCATCATTATAAAGTTACTTAATGATAACAATTCATCAACACGGGTTTAGGTAAAAATTAGAGCAATACTTGGAGAAAAAGCTACTGTTGCAAAATAAATAATGCCAAGAAATAAAGAAAATACTACAAAAGGAAAGACAGGCCATGATCATGTAGGGCTTGCAGCAACTACTACGGGCAGAGGTCAAGCACCATTAGCCACCTGAGAGAACATCGAGATATGATCTCTCAAGTATTTCTTGTGCAGTGAAATAGGCCATTGGGTCACTGATTGCTACTCTAAGCCCTGCATTCACTACAAGGGCAAGCAGCTCGTCGTGTAAGGAAGGAAGATGATGATCGAAAAATTAGTGGCAACCTGATCTATGATCATTACGACGAGGATGCCGATGATGAGATCGTGTACGGTGATGAGTGATGACAATGAAGCATTAGTAATTCAAAAAAGCCTTTTAATGCCGAAAAACACCAACCTAGAGGATTGGCTCAATTCTAGTATTTTTTGAATAACTTGCATCGTCAATGGAAAAGTATGTAAGTTGATCATTGATAGAGGAAGCTATGAGAATGTCTTTTGTAAAGAAGCTACAATTGCTAGCGGAGTGACATACTACTCCCTACAAACTATCGTGGATTAGCAAGGACATTCGAGTAAGCATCATTAAACGATGCTCCATATCTTGTTTAATTGGCAAGAAATATATGGACCATGCATGTTGCAATCTAGTGTTGATGGATGCGTCTTCTCCTATTGGGGAGGTCATGGCAATTTGTCATAGCCATATCCACAATGGAAGAAAGAACATCTATACATTTTGCAAGGATGTGCCAAGATCATTCTGGGCCCCTTGTAGAAGGAAGTTCCACCTGGAAGCGGATTTGGTACCATATTGAGTAAACTCTGTGGGGCCCACCTATACGGGGGCATTTTCACACTGGGCTCAAGTAGGGTGGCCAATAGGATGTAGGAGCACACTCGGGGTGGGTGACCGTAGAACCCATGGATTTGGGCCCCGTGTGAAGCGTGTGGCTAGTGTGAGGTGGAGCCCATGGATTTGGGGCCCATGAGGAGGGTTCGGCCGAGGACCTAACCCATGGATTTGGGGCCTGGGTGTGAGATAAATGGATTAATTCGCCATGCTCTATCGGTTCGAGCTTTTAGAGCAAGTGGTTAATTGCATGCATCAAATTGGTATCAAAGCGGGGGGTCTCGTGTTTGAGACTCCTCACCGGGGGTGATTAATGCGGGGGCATTTTTCACACCGGCCTCGAGTAAGGTGGCTTGTGGTATGCAGGGGCACACTCGGTGTGGGTGACCCACAGAACCTATGGATTTGGGGCCCACAAGAAGGGTTCGGCCAAAGACCTAGCCCATGAATTTGGGGCCTAGGCTATGAGATAAAGGGATTAATTTGTCATGCTTTATCAGCTCGAGCTTTTAAAGCAAGTGGTTAATTGTCCTACATCACCACCGTGACTTATGTCTTCTATACACGCCTTCCATCTGTTTTACATGCTCATTTTAAGGCATAAGCCTAAAATTCAAGCATATCCAAAGCTCAAGTGGACCACACCATAGGAAACAATATAAATTCAACGCCTACAGTTAAAAACATTCTGGGGGCCATAAAAGTTTTGGATCATGCTAATATTTGTGCTTTCCCTTCATCCATGTCTATGTGACCTTATGAACAGGTTGGATGACAAATAAACATCACTGTGGACCCTGGGAGGTTTCAACGGTGGAAATCATTATTCCCACCGTTTCCTGTGGTATGGTCCACTTGAGCTTTGGATATGCTTCAAACTTGGGCTCATGCCCTAAAATGATCTGGAGAAAAAGATGGACGGCGTGGATAAGACGCATATATCCATGGTTGGCCACACAGTTTATTCAGCATGCAATCCAATTCCTTCCACCAAAGCCTTTGAAAGAGGTCAAAAACCTTCTCTCCATGTCATTATTTGTAGAGGCGTCAAAGAGGAGGGCAAGTGTATGTGTTGGTAGCACATGACGTTAGTGATAGGAAAAGTGTGTCGTATGTGATGGAACTATTATTCAAGGAGTATAAGGATGTGATGCCTAATTAGGGATATTTAACGTCACATTGACCTCATCCTGGGTTCTAGTGTACCGAACAAGGTAGCGTAGAGAATGAGTCCTAAGAAGCATGATGAACTCAATCGATAAGTTCGGAAGCTACTTGAGAAGGGGTGGATGCCAAAAAAAAAACCATGAGTCTTAATGTCATGCCTACTCTCCTCACCCTGAAGAAAAAAGGTTCATGGACCATTGGCTACGATATCAACAAAATCACCATCAAGTATCACTTTCATATTCTGTGGTTAGATGTCATGCATGATCAGCTTGCGGGTCAACGGTGTTCTTCAAAATTGATTTGAAGATGAGTGGCTCGCCGTGCCTTCTAGTTTATGAAGCACCCAAGTACATTCGTAAGTATGATGAACCAAGTATCAATGCCTTTAGTAGCAAGTTCATTATGGTTTATATACTAATGATATATTGGTGTATAATTATTCTTGTGAAGAGAATTTGAAGCACTTGCGGTCGTTATTTGATGCATTGAAGCCGGAGAAGTATTATGTGAAAGCTAAGAAAAGTGGCTACCTTTACGGACATGTGGTTTTCTAGGCAACATTGTATCAGCGGAAGGGGTGAAGGTCGATCAAGGGTGGATACAGTTATTTTACGGTTTATGCCGAAAAATGTTGATGAGGTACTTAGTTTTCACAAGCTTGCTACCTTTTAGCAGTGTTTTATTTGAGGTATCAGCCCTCAATAATATTATTGTGCTACTTACTGACTATATGAAGAGTGGGAGTTCTTGGCAGATTGAGGCTGAGAGGCATAGCTTTCAGCTTTTGAAGATCAAAATTACTGAAGCTCTCATATTAGTTATGCCTGACTTATTAAGTTTCAAGTGAGTTGCAATGCCTCTCATAGCATAGGAAGCACATTGCTGTGTGACCCTACCACCAAGGATATCCCTAGTGGCAGGCACTGTGCACACCTTCATGTATGTGTTTAATCCATGCCGTCCATGTGTTTTGGCATCTCATTTTAGGGTCTGAGCCTAAAAATGAAGCAAATCCAAAGCTCAAGTGAACCACACCACAATAAACAATGGTGATTAAATTTCCACCATTAACAACTTCTTAGGGGCCACAAAAGTTTTGGATCAAGCTGATATTTGTATTTTCCCTTCATCCGGTCAATGTGACCTTATGAATAGGTTCAATGCAAATAATGTGGCCCCCAGGGAGGTTTCAACCATGGGTGTCATTATCCCCATTGTTTCTTGTGGTGTGATCCACTTAAACATTGCATCATCCATTCCTATATTCAATCAAATCTCTACATATCATTTGTTCATGTACAAATGGCATATGTGAAAGGGAGGCACATCTTGTACAAAAGGAAGTTGGCTTTACGTATTACCTTTTATTTTTTTCTAACTTTCATAAGAAATGCAACACCCTCTCTGGTTTTTTGTCTTTCAACATGGCCTTATTATTGATGGATCTCTCGAGCAAAAATGCACAAAAGAATGAACTAGATAGCATGCGAACAGAACTCATAAGTGTACCAATGAAAAAGCTCTACAAATTATCTTTGGCCAAAGGCTGGAAAGAAGCTCAAGCAAAGAGCCTGAGCTATCGGACATCATCCAATATTTGATACGAGGATGAAAAATCACCCAAAAAAAAAAAAAAATCCTTAGACAATCTAGCCCATTCAACTACAACCCTCTAGCAATTAGAAAAACCACCTGCAACAAGCACGTCTTATCCCAAAAAGGTCCTGTTGTTATGCTCAAGCCAACTTCACCATGAGGAAGCAAGGAGGGTAAGCGACAAATTCCAGAATCTCAACCTCATAAAGATTCCTAGAAAATGAAGGATATTTCCCTTCCAAAGAGTATTCCAACTCTGAGCACTACTTTCAAAAGACCAAAGGCCATGTGCTGAGAAGACTACCTACCAAGAAAACTAACCACCCACTTCCATCTCATATTTACTTACCATCACCCTTTTCCACAATCCACCTTCCTCTCTAAACCTCCATAGCCTTCCCCAACAGATCCAAGTTCATTGACTTGGCTTCTAACACCAAATCCCCCAAACTCCTTTGACTTGCAGACATCATCCTAACTAATTAGATTGAACTTGTTTTTATTCTTAGACCCTTACCATTGAAAATCCTTTTAGATAAGATATTAATTCAGACAATATTATGTGGATCATGCATTATGTGTGTGTGTGTGTGTGTGTGTGTGTGGAAATGGTACTATGAGGTTGAGTTGTGTGAGCCTCACTGTGATGTGTGTCGAACATCTACACCATCAGTCAGATGCACCATTCCATGATGAACCACGGGCTTAAAAATCAAGTCAATCCATGACTTGGGCCACACCACATACAACAGTTGAGAGGTGTTACCCTCCTAATAAAACATTCATAATCATTTATTGGGCCCACCAAGATGTGGTTCACAAATCCAACCCATCCATCGTGTGTGTCTCACTTGGATGAGGGATTAGACCAAGTTTCAACCGAATCAAAACTCAGGTGGGCCCCACCAAGTGCTTTTATATATTTTAGGCATGTCTTCATAAGGTTTTAGATGGTATGTCCCACCTGAGTTCCGTATACAGCTAATTTTTAGGATATCCCATAACCTAGAGGGGACCCATCAAAAGCACGGTGTTGATGTTCAGCACGCATCACGGTGGGGCCCACACAGCTCAACCTCATGGGAAGTTCCCATGAGCTCGACCGCATAGAACCATTTCCCATATATATATATATATATATATAGTTAGTTAGTTAGTCATTAGTTAAATCCCTCAAACTGAGGATCATGTAACTCCTCCAAAATTATATAGCCATTAACCCAACAAATTATAAAGACTTGGTGTCAGCCGATAAGTTGTTCCAGGATGGCATCATGATATTATTGTGAACATATTATAGTGGCATAAGTTTAAACATCTAATTCAATTCACTTCACAGTAGACTAGATACGTACTTTAGTTCAACAGAGAGAAGTTTGCACCTTGTTGGAAAAAGAATCCCATATCTAACAACCACTCCTAAGCACCACAGAGGAAACAAATACGCATTCCAGTTTCAAGGCTCTGGAAAATTAGATTTGAAGCAACAAGTAAAAGAATCCTGTTCATGCAACATGATAATTTCTAAGCGACACATGAGAAGGAAACAACGACCTCAAGAAAATGCAGACATCATGGTCAATACATTTAAAAGGTAACACATGATTTTCTTTTCGGTGGCAAGGTAACAAGGCATGTGTGTGATGTTGAAGGGGTAAGAGTTGAGACACATGCACAAGAATAATAAAACTTAAGGAACTAGAATATGCACTCAAGAATTGAGAAACACACAATCTAAATGAAGGGCTCTTAACCGAACAATATAACCATATAAAATCATGTGCTTTATGAGTCCTAAATTTTAGAAGCAGTGAAACACAAAGTAGTTCACCCAGCAATGTGGTCATAGCAAGGTCCAAAGTTCAAACTATCAGTACCAAGCACATAGGACCTCCTGCAAAACCAATACCTACCAACCCAACAGGCTGTTGATTTGCATTATTTATTTATCTTGTGTGGTTATGTTGGGATGGAACCGGATGTAACAGAACCCAGAAATTATATAATCCTCGGGTGAACTATGTGTGTCTATGTGTTATCCTCACGCTTTAAGTCCATACATGTGGGGCACACAGGTCAGTAAAGCACACTGTTGATCAGGTGGGCCCCACTAGATGGACCACACGACAAAAATCTCCCACATTGGAAGATCCTAAACATCCAATCGTTACCTTTTTCTGTTGAATATGGACTATAGCTGCATCTTTCACTTAACTTTCTATCTTCACTTTTCAGGCCATCGGTCAAAGGGTTAGGCTTGCCACACAGGAACATTTTGGGGCATGGTCCGTCCAAAGTTGAGCATATGAGGTGTCCCATATCGGTTACGTATCGGCCGTAACGGCCAATACGTAAAGGTAACGATGGGGTCCGTTACGTGATACGGAAGCGTAACGGGTGATGCCCCGATTTTGTTACCGTAACAGCCGTTACGGGCCCGTTACCGGCGTAACAGGCGATGCCCCAATTTTGTTACCATAACGGCCGTTACGGGCCCGTTACCGGCGTAACGGGCGATGCCACGATTTTGTTACCGTAACAGCCATTACAGGCGTAACAGCCATTACTGAGCCGTAACGGCTAGCCCGTAACGGTCGAATAACGGTCACTTTTTTTTTTTCATTTTAAGCTCTGTTTTTTCTTATTTTTTGAAACCATTTGCTTCCAAACTGTTTCTCAATCCTTCTATTACTATTTTCAACCAATCTTGGCTTGGTATTTGAAATAAAAATACATTATATTACGGATTTTCTTGAATCAAAGCTTGGTGGGCCATTTTTCAGAAATTCGTCAAAAATAAGTATTTATACTTTTTATTGTATGTTTTGCTGTTTTAATCATACAATATGATGTGTTAATCATAGTAGAACATGTTAATGTGCATTTTATAAATTTGTGATGTTATTTTATATTTTTTTTCTATTTTTTTCTATTTATGCAATCATTTTGGCCCTTTTTTTTTTAACTTCGAAAAATCATTTTTTAATGTATGTTTTGTTATTTTAATCATACAATATGATGTGTTAATCATAGTAGAACATGCTAATGTGCATTTTACAGATTTGTGGTGTCATTTTATATTTTTTTATATTTTTTTCTATTTACGCATTAATTTTGGCCCTTTTTTTAAAATTCAAAAAATCATTTTTTATTGTATGTTTTGCTGTTTTAATCATACAATATGATGTGTTAATCATAATAGAACATGTTAATGTGCATTTTACAGATTTGTGGTGTCATTTTATATTTTTTCTATTTTTTCTATTTACAAAATAATTTTGGCCTTTTTTAAAAAAAATTCAAAAATCATTTTTGAATGTATGTTTTGTTGTTTTAATCATACAATATGATGTGTTAATCATAGTATAACATGTTAATGTGCATTTTACAGATTTGTGATGTCATTTTATATTTTTTTTCTTTTTTTTATCTATTTACACATTAATTTTGGCCCTTTTTTTTAAATTCAAAAAATCATTTTTTAATGTATATTTTACTGTTTTAATCATACAATATGATGTGTTAATCATATTAGAACATGTTAATGTGCATCATTTTACAGATTTATGGTATCATTTTATATATTTTTTTTAATTTTCGAATTAGTGACTTTATGTTTTTATTTGCTTATATTGGACAAGTTTTGGAGCTTCTTAGGGTTTAATTAGAACATAAAGTCATCTTTATTGACATAGGTCATACACTCATAGTCATACTCATATCTAATCTATATTTAATTATCTAGTATCTACCTAAACCTAAAGAAATGTCTGAGTCTGGCCAACAACAAGTGAGTGAGGATATTGGATGGCAACATTGTGAGAGGGTTGGTTGTACTAGGCACCAAATGAGGTGCAAGTATTGTGATAGAATAGTGACTGGTGGAATTACCCATCTCAAACAACATTTGGCACATTGAAAGGGTCAAGTTGCGGCATGTACTAGAGTACCGAGAGAAATAATGTTTTTAATGCAAGCTAATCTGGATGAGTCGAAGGGTAAACGTGCTGTTGTACAAAAGAAGAAAGATGATGTTTTGGATGCAGCTCGACAGGAGGTGTTTGGTCCTGAATATATGAGCATTCGTGATGAAAATATTATTGATTCTGACGAAGATTCAGATTGAGAATTAACCATAGCTGGGAGAGAGAGCTTGCGTCTAGCTCGTGAAGAGGAAAAATGTCGTCGCATATTTGGCACGCATGGGTCAATGCGTGATACCGGGGGGGCAGTGGTAGTGGGAGTGGGAGTGCAACTGTAGGTTTGGTGGGTTACGACGTGTTTGGGAGCCTGACAGGCATCTTCACATGATGCCCCTATACGTTTGGATGAAGAAGTAAATGAGCCTAGGAGACCCTCTATTGATCCAATCCTGTTTAGGAAAGAATCAACTAAACAAAAGAAGATGAAACAAATGTGGAGTAGAACTTCCGTTGAGAAATTGAGTAGAGCAGCAGCAAAGTTATTTATACATGCCAACAAACCTCCTAACGGGGCCAATTCTCCATATTGGCAAGTGGTAATTGACGCAGCAGCAGAAGCAGGTGAAGGAATAAAAGCTCCCACCACTAAGGAGATTATGGAAAAATGAACAGATGCAAAGCATGTGGATGTGAAAGCATACATGGCTACCTTTAAACCTATATAGCAAGCCAAAGGATGCACGATCATGTGTGATGGTTGGACTAGCCCAACCAGACGCAGCATGATCAATTTCATGGTGTATTGTCATTTAGGAACTATATACCACAAGTTAATTAATGCCTCAGAAATGACAAAAGATTCTAATTATATTACTGGACTAATGGATAAAGTTGTGGAAGAGATTGGAGAGGAGAATGTAGTGCAAATTGTGACAAATAATGAAGCATCATATAAGCTCGCAGGACATATATTGATGGATAAGAGAAAACATCTTTTTTGGTCACCATGTGTTGCCTATTATGTTGATCTTATATTGGAAGATATTGGGAAGAAGAAGAATGTTAAGGAAATGGTCGAAACGGCAAGAGAAGTGACGACGTTTATTTACAACCATAATCAAGTAGTCGCAATAATGAGAAAGTTTACGAAAGGACGATAGTTGCTGAGGCCTGCGGCGACTGAATTCGCAACAAACTTTATAGCATTAGAGAGTTTATTCCAGCATAAGAGAGTTGAGTGAGATGTTCGTTTCCCAAGAATGGCTCAACATAAAACATGGGAAGAAGACATCAGGGACATCAGTTGAAGTTGTGAACACCATACGACACAACAAATATTGGAAGAGGGTCAAGTCGATCCTAAAGGTGATGAAGCCACTAATGAGGGTACTCCGTCTTATTGAAATCGACGAAGCACCTACCATGGACTTCTTCTACGATGTCATGGATAAGGCAAAGTTGGCAATTCAACGTGATTGTAAAAGCTAGGAGTCTTATTGGAGGATGATCAACAAGAAATGGATAAGACAACTCTATCACGATCTTTATGCAGTAGGTTACTACCTAAATCCTAGGTATAGATATGCCCAATCATTTGTTGCAGATGATGAAGTTCGTGTCGGGCTAAAAAATGTGATTAAAGATATTAGAGCCTGACTTAGATCTGCAAATAAAGGCATTGAATGAATTAGATACATTTGAAAATTGTCTTACTAGCTTTGGAGATGCTCTTGCACAGCATGCAGTATCTAGGTTGCAACCGGCCGAACGGTGGATTAATTTCGAAGAGAGTATGAAGGTTCTCCAAAAAATTGCAGTAAAAGTTTTGAGCCAGACAACATCTTCCTCTAGCTGCGTAAGGAATTAGAGTTATTTTGCACTTATTTATTCAAAGAATAGGAATAGATTGCAGACTAAAATATTAAATAGACTTGTCTTCATGCACTACAATATAAAACTAAGAATGCGACGACATCATAGGAGCATTACAGCTGCCGATAACAGAGACTACTGTCCAATAAACTTGGACAATATTTATAATGAGGATGACCCACTTCTACCTTTGTTGGAAACAAGGGAAAAGCAAATTGAAGAGGATAGCGAAGAATTGAAAATTGATGACCCAGAAATACTCAGAGCGTAACAAGAGAGTCATGCAGATGTGTTGGACCCAGTAAGAGGGGCAGCGTTTATGCCAAGTACGGGTCAAGATCAACAAAAGAGTACGAGCAGTGGTAACGTGACCATGTCGAATGATGGTAACGATGACCCCCTGCCCCTGGTGCTGACACTCCTGGTGTTCCTCAGCGCCCTATACAGCCATCTACAGATCACGATGCCGATAAACATCGACGAGCTAGTACACGAGGTTGGCCTTATGAGTGTACTGAGTTACGATACAGCCAGCTGGAGGAGGGTACATCTAGTGGTGCACCGGGTCCGGGAGGTCTGGAGCATCAGCAGGCTCATGGTCCTGGTTATTATGATGGATATTCTCATGGTCAATTGGATTATGATTATGCTGATTATACTGAGACTGTTCCATCACATTCATGTTGGAGTAGTCCTCCCGATTAATATCCATATGATTATAAATATCCAAATCCAAGTTACTCATCATAGCAGACGCACTCTCAATCTCAAGATTCTCAGCAGCCTGAGTATGGGCACCAGTATGGCTATTTGACGAGCACTGGTGGATATCCTTACTCGGGGTCAGAGTCGTTGCCTAGTCAGGATCAATCATCCTCTAGTTTCGTTGATCTAATATTTCCTTCTAGCACTGGATATTATGGATATGCAGATGCAGCACCTACACCTATTGGACAGCGTCAGCCTGATGATGACAATGACGATGATGTGGAGGTCGAGCAACCACAAAAAAGCGGATTTTCATTTTGGTGGTGACTTGTGATTGTGAGTATATATTTGTATTAAGGTAAGCATTTGCAGCAGACAGCTCATAGCAGTATTATTGCAAGAAGCCAGGCACATACTTAACACTACCGAACTTGTATTTAAAATAGCTCCCCTGACAACCAATCAAGTAATCCTTAATCAAGTTGCAGGGGAGTATATCAGACACTAGTAATTTTATTTTTTTTAATATTCTTGACTTGAGGTTGACAGGTCATAGATAGGAATCACGGTCAAGTCCACAGGTATGTTCGAGAAATTCCTCAAAAATAATTGCAAACACCTAATGTAAGATATTTTCATATTACATTCATTCTAATATATCTATTATTGATAGTAGATAGGTAGAAAACTAAATATATGAATTTTGTAGTCAAATTCAGGTTATCTGGTTCATAAATTCATCAGACAGTCCGATACAACTTCTCACCAAAGAGTAGACCGTTACACCAGCATAAACATGTTCCAATTTATAAATGAATGCATATTTGGAATGCTTAGAATATTCCGGATTTAATCCATATTTTTTTAGCAAAAAATAATAATAATAATAATTTGCGCCGTTACGGGCCGTTACGCCCCCGTATCACCGTTACACCCCTGTATCCGTATCAGTTTTAGAGGTCACCGTTACGCCAACCGATACCGATACGGGATACCTTGATATCAAATTAATGGTCTGACCAACTGAAAAATGAGTCTCACCCAAGTTCAATAACGATAATGGACGGCGTAATTAGCAGTTGTTTCAACTATTACATTACAAGCTATAATGGCCATAACAACCTTTGGGGCCATGTAAGGGTCGATTTTTTTTTAAAGAAAAAAATTGAAAAATATTTAAAAAGTTCCAAAAATAAAAAATAAAAAAATGAGAGGATTCCAAATATGTAATCTTTTTTAATTTTGAACATGTTTATGATGGTGTAATAGATCATTCTTTGGTAAGAATGTTGTCTCAGACTATATGATGATTTTATCAACCTGAGAGGCTTAGACTAACTTCAAAATTCATATATTTAATTTTCTAAATATCCGATATCAAGGATTCAATATAAATAAACTATATGAGCATGGATCTAATGATAAGACAATTATATATTTATATTTATATAACAATTTTACTAAAAACAACCATAGTATAGCTAATTTAGGACTCACTCAAATGCCCCCCAAATGGCCCAAAATTTATGCAATTTATAGTGTTCATCCCACCAATGGATATCCCTAATCATTTGAAACAATTTTCTTTAAAAAATAAAAAAATAAAATAAAATTGAGGAAAAAAATAAAAATTAGATTTGAATAAACAGCAACGGGTCAATTTAGGACCACTCTAATGCCCCTAAAATTGCTTGAAATTCATGTAATTTGTGGAACTCATCCCACTAATGCATATCCCTACTTGACACCATTTCCCTCAAGAAATTTAAAGAAAAAATAAAAATTAAATTTAGATGAATAGTGTTGGGCTAATTTAGGACGACTTGAATGTCCCTAAAATAGAGCCTGAAATTCATGCAATCTGTGAAATTTATCCTGCTAATGCATATCCGTTTGGCACCATTTCCCTCAAGATATTTGAAAAAGAATTAAAAATAAATTTGAATGAATATTGTCGGCCCAATTTGAGACCACCCGAAAACCACTAAAAGGGGCTAAAATTCATGTGATCCGTGGGATCCATCGTACTAATGCATATTAGTGCTTGTTTGGTGTATGGTATTAGGTGGGATTAGGTGGTATGGAATTGCATTTAGCCCCATGCAAATTCCATCCAGCATTTGGTAACAACAAGAAGGATTGGATAAATCCTAGTATCATATCATCCAGTGCCAAAAGTAGATGTTGTGGAATTTTGTGGTGGATTTCAAAATCCGACACATCTATGAGCCCCACGTTGATGAATGTGTTTTATCCATGCCGCCCATCCATATGCACCCTTTACACATAACATTCAAGTTGCATATGCGTACAGGTGGCCAGCATCTAAATGGATGGTTAAAAAAGGTTAGCAAGTTGCTTGTTTGTGATCCCTACATTTCTGGCCCACTCGAGGCTCAAAATTTCCTCATTTTTGGCAAAAGTATATATTGCAATGGCTTATTACAATCATTCTATTAAATATCACATATGTACACGAATTTGGGACATTAAAGCTGATTCAAGATATCATATATGCTCCTGTGAATATATTGAAAAATTCCAATGCATTCCAATTCCTCCCATTTACACCCATCCAAACAGAATATTTGGATTTCAAATGCATTTCACTTACTCCCATCTAAACATGACCAAGTAAGCCATTTACTCCTAATTCATTTACCTCCAAGAAATGGGTTAAAAATAATCCCAAGAATCTAAGATATCAAAAAGTGGAAGAGAAACGGTGAAATTTCCAAAATAATCCCCAAAGGGGCCGTTACACTTGACCACAAGAAGGCACTACAGGACCGTTACGGTCCAATCTTTCAAAACAGGCCATTACAACCCTGTAATGCATAATGGCCCAAATTTTTATTGTTGTATAACAGCCAGTCCCACCTGTACAGATTCAATAGCCTAGCACACTCCACAAAGGATTGAATTCTTCACCTGAGTAATAACCAGTGGGTGAATGCCCAATCCTTGTTTTATCCACTGAAGCATGGTAATTAGTTGGACAAGTTACAGATGGTACATGAGATCTTAAAGAGGTCACGCCAGTTCACACAGACAAGGAAGCAATTTAGACACAACCTTGTTTACCATACCAATCCGTCATTGCAACAAGGGCAACAAAATCAAGGAGTGGCATTATCTTTGTAGCAGTTCTTGGATCTGTGGCTGTCAAAAAGCCATGTCTAGGTTGGTTTTTTAATGGGTAACAACAATATATATTTTATTCGGAAAGAAACGAAAAGATACTAGAGAGGGCCCTACTCACCACATACACATGCAATACAACAATCCCTTAACGAGGACAATATCATTTTATCAATCACTTCCACATAATTTTTTGTAAAACCCTCTTTAGCATATATGTCAACCTCCGCATTCGCACTTCTATGCATGTGGAAGAACAAATCTATAGATCCGCTAAGATCAATAATATGTTCAACAAGATTTAATAAATCTATTCCTCAACGTTTCCTTCACTCTTGGGCGTGGTAACCATATTTGCTTCTAGGTAGATTGTTACTACAGTGATGGCCCTTTGGAAGTGGAGTTTCCCTCTTTGTCAAGCTTGTCCCCTAATAAGAACATATTGGTGGCTAGTTGCTTCTTTGCCAAGGTTGGGTGCAGCGTTTGGTGTCCTCCATGTCACAGGGCTCTAAATGATGATGAGGGTGACAACTTCGCGAGGCTTGTGACGCGCCTACGCAACATCTCCCCTTCCCCTTCTTCCCCAAATGGCCTAGTATGGGGCACCTTCTCATCTGGGAAGTTTTCAGTCAAATCCCTCTACCAATTAATTCGTCTTGCGTCGATCACCAGTGAGGCTGACATTTTTTACACCATTTGGTCTAATGGGACTCCCCCAAAGGCGGCTACCTTTGCTTGGTTAGTGGGCCACAAGTGCATTCTCACGATTGACAATCTTCAAAAATGGGCCATGATCTTCCGAACTATGTCTTATGTGCATGAGGAACACGGATTCCTTAGATCATCTTTTAATTCACTACGAATTCGCCCACAAAATCTGGTCTCATTTGTTCAAGGTCTTTGACTCAGCCTGGGTGATGCCGGCTTCAGTTCTTCATCTGTTTGGGAGGTGGCATGCTGCTCAGTTCTCTAATCCTTTTCTGACAAGGTATTCCATAATGGTAATGGTGGTCATAACAGCCATCATCATTACCTTTACGATACAGGTTGTAATGGCTGTTACGACCCCCGTAACAACCGTTACAGCCTCTCTTTTTATTAAAAAAATCTGAACAACTTGTATCGGCCCCATAATGGACTATTACAAGGCTGTTACGGCCCTTATGGGGAGACAGGAGCATTTTTTTCACAACAGCTGTTACAACCTTTACGACCCTGTAACGTGTAATGGTTGCCACCATTACCTTTACATAACGGCCTTTACGGCACACCATGTTTTCGGATCCTTTGGCAAATGTCGCTTTTAGCCATCCTATGGAAAAGTGGGGGGAGCGTAATGCTAGATGTTTTCACAGCAAAGAATGGCTATGGGAAGAGGTTCTTTGGAAAATCAAGAGGGATATTTTGGAATGGGCATCTCCATCTGCTAAAGTGGATTCTTCACTTGCGCATCCTTTTCTTTAGTTTTAGCTTTTTCCACTGCTCTTGTAATTTTTTCTCAGCTTGTTTTCAAGCTGTTTTCTAATAAATCATTTATTACTCGTCCAAAAAATAAAAAAATAAAAAAATGCCAAGTCCAATGAGTTGCATTCCTTGAGTACCCTTCAACTACAATTGGGGAAAACTATGTTGCACTGCCATCATAACACTTTTCTGTAGATCCATAACTTCTGCATAAGGCTTGGGTTGGTTTTGGGGCTGGACTTAAATATGTTTGTGTGGGCCTATTCAAAATGTTGATTTTTCTCATCTCAGGCCAGGCCCATCAACATCCCTGCTTGATTATATTCCTGGTGCCCATGTTTTAAACCCCAAACTAGAATGGGCAAGCAGACCAGTTTAGACTAGAACCTGCCACCAAAACAGTCTGTCATCCAAATCCCCCATCAGCTACGGGGATAACTGTTTAGTTTTGGGGGGAAGAATTGCAAGTATCCATGACTTCAAAACCAGACATTCTAATGCAAACTCCCAAGATGGGCTAAGAGGGTCGGACTGGTTGGTTTTAGAACAGTGGTTTTTTGAAACACCATGATGTAATCTCAAACATATTGGACTCCAGTCAAGGGAATGACCCAAGAAATTTCATAGATGTATAGGAGAAAATGATATACGCGTGTGGCAGTGACAAAATAGTAAACATGAAATCATAAGGCACTAATCAAAGTCATATTTTTTTGCTTTTTCAATATTTGTCTTCCAATAATAGAGCTTACAAAGGCACATGCTATACTCCACAATTTTATTATTTTAAAACAATCCATATGCATAAAACAACACCCAAATAAAAAAAGGTATCATACGACGGTAGAAACAAACAACAGTTTTTCGTCCAACACCTTTTGGCAATCGAAGACATTCATCTGGTAGACCTTATCATAGAAGGGCCATGCTCCAATATCTCTTCTCCTCAGATTAGCCTAGCCATCCAATCAGAGGCTAGCAAGAAGACAATCACAGTCAATTGCCAACATTACAGAGGCCCGCAATGAGTTGAGAACATCCAGCGACAGGACCCACTTCATGAATGCATTAGATCACCAATAGGCGGGCCCCACATGTATGGCGCACCAACCCAAATGAATCGCTTGACCAAACAACACATGTATACTTCAAAATTCCAATCAGAAACAATAGAATTAGCATTCACTAATCAACCCACACTACTCAATTATCAGGCATTTTAAACCCAATTCAAGAATGAAAGAATCAAAGAATTCCAAATAATCAAAACTACCAAAATATTTTTCCATCCAAAAGAAAAATGAAAAGATGAAATCTAAAACCAAAAAAAAAAAAAAATGAAAAGATGAAATCTAATATGAAAAATGAAAAGATGAAATCTAAAACCAAAAAAAAAAAAAAAAAAACAAAACAAAACAAAACAAAAAAACAAAAGAAGAAAAGAAGAAAAGAAGTGGATAGACATACATCAATGATTGCCCCTGCGGCTTCTGTTAGTGATGGCGAGATGTCGAGCAAATCGCGTCTGACCGTAGGATTAAGGGCATCAATCAATTTCTGATCATTTAAATTAAAAAGAGATCTCCTTTCCAAAAAATTTAAAAAGAAGAAAGAAAAATGAAAATGCAGATGATGATGGTGATGATGATGATGATGATGAGAGGATACAGGAGGAGCTTATGGTTAGACGTCTCATGGATGGATTCGGTCAGATACTCTTCAATGTTCGGCCGGTCTAAGTCTATCTCTGAGGCTGACGTGCGGAGCTCAGACATGGTATGATGCTCCATTGATTGAGAGGCTTTCTTTGCTGCCGCTGCGGCTTGTTTTTGCCTGCATCCCTTCTTCCCCTTCTCTCTGTTTTCCCTCCTTCAGGCCACAGGAGGAAGTGCGGCCCTTACCTTAGGGCCCACCTTGACCTATGCATTCTATATCCACGCCGTCCATAGATAATTTTGAGGCATGTTCCAAAATAAATAAAGCAGATCCAATTCTCAGATGGACCGTATCATAGGAAACAGTGGCGATTGACCATTAATGGGCCATGTGAGTTTTGGATCAACCTAATATTTGTTTTTCACTTTATAAGGGCCTGTTTGGATGCTCGTAACTTTTTTCAAGTTATAAAAAAGTTGCATGTAAGTTACATGTAATTCTATTTGGATGTAAGTGTAACTTACTTACAATTAACTTTATTTTTATGTTTGGATAACATATAACTTTGTTATAGGTAATAAGTTGGATATTCACACTATATAAAGTTGAAATAAAGAATCGTTGAAAAATCAGATTAACACATAAAAAAAATTGAAATAAAATTATTTCATTTTATTAAGCTCATGTAAATGAATAGTTTAGCCCATTCTTAAGCTAAACTAATCAACAAGTGGGCCATAAAAGTGAGCCCATGTTTTCATATGAATCCATTGAGTACATTTTCTGCTACATGAACATCAAGAAATGGAAGTGTTGTTATAACCCTAATCAGATTGTCAGACAGTAAGTGGAAGATCCGGACCATTGATCTGATGGGCACACACTGGATAACCCTATATTTTTCAGATTGGAAAATCCTGACCTTTGGATCAGCTGCCCACGAATTGATGATTAACACAAAACAGAAGGTAGTAATCTGATTTTAATTGTTGAAGGCCAAAGATCAAATGGTCAAGATCTTTCAATCAAATAGAAATGGCAACAATCCTATCATTCTTTACCTAAGAAATGGAAAGAAACAAGAACATCAATCTTAAATCATCAGAACTCACAAAAGGAAACTGAAAAATAAATCCTCATTTTTTAAAAGAAAAAGAAAAGAAGAACATAATAAAGAAATTCATTACAACAATATCAATAGACCCAGATCTTCAGATCCACAGCAATACCAAATATAAAAAAAACAACAGAAGTCATGAAGGCTATGTGATGAGTTATGTGGGCCCACTATGATGTATTTGTTTCATCCACACCATCTATCCATTATTCCAGAAAATTTTAAGTCATCAGCCCAAAAATAAAGTACATCAAAATTTCGGGTGGACCACGTCATTGAAAATAATGTTGATTGAACACCCACCATTAAAAACTTTTGGTGGGCCACCAATGTTTTCGGTCAAACTGATATTTGTTTTGTTCCCTTCATCCAGGTCTTTATGACCTAATCAACAGCTTTGATGTGAAACAAACATTACAGTGGGCCCTAGTAGTTTTTTAATGGTGGACTTTTAATCATTATTGTTTTCGGTGGTGTGGTCCACCTGAGATTTAGATATCCCTGGTTTTTGGAATCAAGCCCTAAAACGATCCAAAAGAATGGATGGACGACATGTATAAAACAAATACAATATGATGGGCCCCACAGATCATCTGCATTAACCACGCCACCTCACCAAATTGCCTCCATCAACGCAGAAGGGGAAAAAAAAAAGAAGGAAAGGAAAACGCAAAAGAGAGAAAAGGGGTTTCGTACCTTGCGGATGCTCTATGGGAGAGGGAGAAGTAGACTGAGAGAGGGAGAAGGAGACTTGAGAGAGAGAATGTAAGACCTGTATCCTAGTCTATACTGTTCCATAGGTTTCTTCAATCCTCCTGGTCGAATTTCGATGACCTGCGATGTGTAGACAGCAGTTGCGCACGACCCTAAGTCGTATCCCGTAAATCTGACTCGGCTTAATCCGAAACTTGTACCATTGCGACCGCACCGTCGCCGCTATCCCAACGCAGCGTATTACACACCAAGTTGACACCTAGGCTAGGAGATGTGGACCCGCGTTCAATTTAAGAAAACACCGCGCGTTTGCAATCCCAAGAGAATCTCTATAACACGTTACATCAATCAATCACTCAATCAATCAATCAATCACCGCATGTCAAGTACAAGAGCAACCCCAAAGTCAACTCTCTCTCACCCTCTCTCATACACACCCATACATGTCAAGTACAACTATCACCTCACATCCATCACCTCTCTTACAACCACCCCTTCTCTCTCTATCTCAACACATTTTCCAAACAACCAATGTGGTGGATGTCCAAGCATCCCAAGAGAGAAAAGCGCATGTGTGTGGCCCACTTACCACCCCAAGATCTATCATCCTAGCCATTCCTTTCTCATCATCTTCTATCAAAGAGGGACATAAGGAGATTAGCGTTCTATCAAACTAAGAAGATCGAACGGTGGGTGCTTCTATAGACTTAGATTTCATTCTTTTAATGATGGGCTAAGTGGGGCCTACCGATTGATGGTATGGATCTCACTTTGGACCCTAGATATGCCCGATGGCCCATTATGATTCTCATGATCATCCATGATAGGGTCATTCTCCATGGACCCCATCATGATGTTTACTTTTATAAGTTGAAAGAGGTCATCTAGACCTTCCATTTTGGTAGAGAAGGAATCTTCACCGTTGATTTTTGATTTGGTGGGTTCACATGTATTGGGACCCACTTGATGTACGGTTGAATGCATGGAACAGAGGGCCCATAGTGTTGGGATCCCTCCATCACACGTGTCCCTTTCTCTCTCTCTCTCATTTTTTTGGAATGATGTGGCCATGTGGCCCACTCAGATGGACCCCACCTTAATGTATGTCTTATCCACACCATCCAACCTTTTGGTGGCCCACATAGGCAGCACGTCCATAGGTGGGGCCCCACCTTTATATGTGTTGTATGATAATCGTCCAGCGTCCAGGGACGCTGGACGTGGCACACAGTGAAGTGTGAACTGGCCGTGTGGTGTGCTGACCGGCTAACCAAAACAAACAAAAATATTAGCTTGGTTCAAACTTTGGGCTGAGCCGCTCATGTAGGCCCCACCTTGATGCATGGATTTAATCCACGCCATCCATCCTACTTCCCAACTCATTTTAGGCGTTGAGCCGAAAAATGGGCCATAGCATAGAAAACAGTGTTTGTACCGTTGAAATCCACCCTGATGTTTTTGTACTCCAAAACATGTCGAATATTGGGCTTGATGGGTCTGACTTGGGCCATAGAAACCAATGGTTGGGTTGGATTTTATTGATGCGGACCCCACCTATGAAAAACCACAGAAAAACCATTTTAAAAAAATAAAAAATACAACAGTTGATGGTGCTACCGCTGCACGTCCAGAGGATGGCACAGCAGCGTCCTGCTGCATGCTGTAAGGGGCAGGGACGTGGTCCCAGCCGTGGGCCCCACGTGATGTATGTTGAACATCACACCATGCATTTGGTGGGCCCCTTCTAGCCGTGGGCCACTCTAAAAACTCAGCCGTATACAGAAGCTTACGTGGCCCACGTCACAGGAAAACAATGGGATTGAATGACTGCCATTGAAACCCTGTTTGGGTTCACAGAAGTTTTAGATCATTATGAATTTGTTTTTCCTCTCTATCCAGGTCCGTGTGACCTTATTAATAGAGTGGGTGGAAAATAGACATTATGATGGGCCCCACGTAGGACCCACTGATGAATGTATTCCACACATTCCATCAGTTTGGCCCCCACCATGAGGCATGTGCTTTGTTTATGTTGTTCATCCCTATGGGACCCACCATGATGCATGTGTTGCATCCAAGCCGTCCAATCATTTTGAAAGCTCATTTTAAGGCTTGAGATTAAAAATAAGACAGATCTAGTACCACGTGGACCACACTATAGAAACAGTGGGATTAAACATCTACCATTGAAACCCTTGGATTCCAAAAGTCTTGGACCAATAAGGAAGTTGTTTTCCTTTTAATTTAAGTTTGTGTGACCTTATGATTAGATTGGATAGAAAATAAATGTTATGGTGGGCCTTGAGGATTTTAATGGTGGAAATCATTGTCACCATTATTATTTGGAGTGCGGTCCAGTTGATCTTTTGATATGATTCATTTATATATATTATATTTACATATTGATGTACTTATGGCCGTCCATTGAGACCCACCTTGATATATACATTAGGCCCGTTGTTGAGGCCCACCTTGATGTGTATAGGGCCTGTTGTCGATGCCCGCCTTGATATATATGAGGCCCATGTGATGCGACCCATTTGATGTATTTGAGGCCCATGGGTTGAGGCCCAATGAGATATATACAAGGTCCATTGCATTGTATGATTCTACCATAGTTTATTAATGATATTTATGGCGGGCTATGCCTTGAGAGCAATGATGGTTTGACGTCCACATTGTAGGAATAATGTTGGTTAAATGTCCATATTGTAACTCTCCCTAGTGCCCATTGATAGGCCCATACTTGTTGTGTGTAGGCCGTTTAAGCTCATTCTCGTTATAAAGATAGTTCATCACCATATAACATGCTTAGTATAACTTCATGATTTATGCCCATACGCATCATATATATGCTTGATATAAGTAGTGACTGATTATAGCATATGTCATTGGGCAGACTATTTATGGGACTCACTAATAGGACTTACCCACATGAGCGCGTGATACGCGCTAGATTGTTGCATGACTGGACAGTGTAACTCATGCATCTTGCATTGTGTGACTGTGATTACTGTACGCCCTAGCAACATTAGGACTGTGACCTCCACAGGCATGTTGTGGATGGCCAGATGGGACACCGAAAATGTTTGGTTCGAGCATCTGGGCACTTTGGATGTCTGTGGGTAAAAGTCCATAAACCTCCAAGGCTAGGAGACTCCCCAACGTCTAGACCGAGTGGATACATGAGCGTCCGAGTGCCGAATACCAGTAGGCCGCGTCTCCCACTGTGTCGTGGTTGGTTGGGAGGGGGTGTGGTCTTATCTGCCCGAGTGAGGGGACTGTAATCTAGGCTAAGTTTGACCAGCTCACAAATGAATCCGCTATCGACGAGCCGTGCAGGTATCGGAAGACTATTGGTTAGGCAGATAATGTGGTCTCTTCCTCTCGCTGGGCTGTGTGGCTAGGGAGGTGGCAATTAGTGTTGAGTGTAATAGACCCCGGTGATTCTCCGGAGAGGAACCGTACTGATATGTGGACTTGATATGAGGAATGACATGATATTATGACACCCCGTCATTGTTGCACATGTGGGTGGACGCTGATGTGGGCGGGGCTAAGGCCTGGGCGAGCTACTAGTGGTTGACAGGCTACTATGCTAGCAGCCTACTGACTGGGAGTTGCATACTCATTCATTCACTATCCACTCGGGCTGGTGGTGTGCAAGTATTTGTTACATGTACCTTCGCAATGGCTAGGATTTCGGTTAGGGCGCGCGACTAACCTGAGATCAGGAGTTTACCACATTGTGTTTGACTATCCAAATTTAGGTATGAGACTGGTTTGGATAGAATTCCCTTATGATGGACCCCATAGCCTGCGATACTTCGTACTATCATCTCACTTTACTCCAGCTTGGTCATTTCATTCGCATCGCATATTGCATTTCATCCACGGCATATGATATTTTGAATTGCTACGTTTCTGCACTTATATGGCTTAGACGGACTTGGAAGGATCTGCATATTGCATTGCATCCACAGTATATGATATTTGACTCATTATGATCTGCATTGCGTACTCTGATATTATATGACTCATGTACTTACCAATATATTTCTGCTTATTCTGATATCATATGATTCATGATCTTGTCAGTATTTCTGCTTATCCCAATGACGTATGATTTATGGGCTTTATTGTATACTTAACACTTATCTTACACACACTTTCACCACCCTCTAAGCTTTCTATAAGCTTATGCACGATAGATGCGTGCAGGTAGCAGTAGGTTGTAGCAACGTTGAGCTTGGAGCTTGTAGCGGTCTTCTGGAGCTTTGATTTTTGACATATGTATTTCTCTTTCAGCATTGTATTTAAATATTTATATTAGTGGATATGTGATGAGGATGTTGCCTTTATGATTTGGGTATACTTGTGGTTATGCTTCTTATGAGACAAATGTACATTGAAAAATTCTCCTTGTAGGGTCTCAGGATCGGAACCTGGCATATGGACATTGGGAGCTGAGAATAGGGTACTACGGATGCTGTCGGCATCAAATTCGGTAATCGAAAATTTTGTGAGCCCGATTTCCCGGGTTTGAGGCGTGACAGGGAAACGGAGGCTGAGAGAAAGAGACGAAGACATTGGAAAGGGATGGATGTCTATTTATATAGCAATGGCCACCAACCTTCTTCAATATAGAATTTTGATTCTCCCCAATGTCAGCCTCGTAGCCCTCATTGTGCCCGCATGTAGCTTGATAGA
This sequence comes from Magnolia kwangsiensis, assembly GCA_037074715.1. Lineage (NCBI taxonomy): Eukaryota > Viridiplantae > Streptophyta > Magnoliopsida > Magnoliales > Magnoliaceae > Magnolia > Magnolia kwangsiensis. The sequence continues at coordinate 29,606,672 of CM073584.1, read as the reverse complement.
CTTCAATGGCCTCTTGTAGCCTCGCCTTCAATGGCCGCTTATAGCCTTCAATGGTCCTTCATCTTTCACTTCGTCTGAGAAGGTAGGTACGCTTCTTCAATGCAGGTGCAATTCTTCCCAACGATTTTCATTTCAAAATTTTCAACCGTTACCTGTAACTTAGTTACAGGTAACTTGAAAAACGACTCCAACGCCTGTAAGATTTTCGGCTCTTTCTCCTGTAAGAAAGTCACAGGTTGAGAGAAAGTCACTTGTGACTTTCCTCCCTCAAACATTAACTATAACAAAGTCACTTGTAACTTTGTTACATTTTAGAAAAGTTATAGGCATCTAAACAGGCCCCTAAGGTTAAACTGGTTGAATGGCAAATAAACATGTCAACAGGTTGGATGACAAATAAATATTACCGAAGTATTATGCTGAACCCTATAAAGGAAGTTTTCAATGGTAGGACCTTCCATCACCACTGTTTCTAAAGTATGAACAAGAGATTTGCATCTGCTTAAGTCATGGGATTATACTAAAAAATGAGCTAAAACAATGGATGGGAAGCATAGATATACAACACATTCATCAAGGTGGGCTGCACATGATAATGGTAACACCCTCTAAGCCAAGGTAATACTCACTAAGTTGTTACTCGGATAACACCTAATCCGCTCCATGGAAGCAAGGGATTAATGTTATACGAGCTTTTAACAAATACCAAGGTGTCTTTTGTTGTATGTCAAATGACTCATCTCCACGAAGTAATAAAACACATAAAGGGGTCGTTTCGATGCATGTAAAGTAGTAGGTTGTAAAGGGATTATAAGTAATCTAATTATAAGGGTTGTTTGGATGCATGTATTTGCATGTAAAGGCTTAACAGGTTGTAAACATATTACAACATTTAGGTGTAATTTAAATATGTTAAAAAGTTATATTTTATATTACAGATAAAGTCTTTATAACTAAAAGGGCATTATATATATGTTAGAACACAATGGTTAATATACACTCATGACATGTGGGGCCCATCGTAATGTATATGGTACATCCAATCTATCCATAATGTACTTCCCTTGATGTTCTCCTGTGGCCTTAAAAAAACAACCCGTCCATTATCAAATGGACCACACAAGGGAAAGATGGGACGTCCTATAATGACCCTAAATTTTAGTGCACTTATAACTAAAATAAATAGTTAAATATTGAATGTTCCGACCCTTAATTTTATTTTATTTTTGGTTATTTTGTTCATCTCTTTCCGATTTATGCAATGGATGATGTGGATCATCCACACGATCAATATATATGTGCGTAGAGAAATTCAACAAAGAGATGATTTATAATTTCAGATATAGACAATAGTAATTTAGGAAAAGATTTAATTGCTTGCATCTGACTGTGTCAAGATAGATCTGAACAGGTCATTTGATCCTAAGCACCAAAAGATGTCATTGCCTTAAATTTTAGATCAATCTGACTAGTGGATGAGACATTTTTATCATATTTAACCATAAGAATCCTTTATACCTTAGATCCTAAAATAGTGATCAGACAAATCAAATCAAATCTCCACTACATATGCTCATTCTGAAAAGATCTAAATCGTTATCTAGAGAGTATGGGTGGATCTGACCATTTGATGGGCCATAAGAATGAAAAGTTAGGATCATACTTATTATACTTTGAATAAGTTTTTTAAAAAGCATAAATGGTCTAGATCTAAGTGATATATTGACCCATTCTCAATTTGAGATTTTCTGATGTCAATGGATGGCTTAGATATGTCCTATATGATCAATGGATCATCGGATTTATTAGATCCGATCCACACCATCTATGTGAATTCTGGAATATATCAAAAACTTCATCTAGAATTCTAGATGGGTTTGATCATCTGATGAGCCACACTAATTAAAAGAATGATTATTATTAAAAGAAATCTAGATCTTAGATGGTTTAGATTTAGAAATTCATTAGTTGTCCCCTCAATCGATCATGTGGGAGATGATGAATGGTTCAGATCTGATTATGTGACCATTAAATATTGAAAGTAGGAAAAATAAAGAATAACATTTAAAGTTATAAATTGGATCATCATAAACTTAGTTTTTATAACATTTGTTGAATTGATCGATAGGACGGTTCGATTGATTGAAGAAGGCAAATTATGTTTAGTGAACAAATTTTGAAAATCGAAACGAATTCAACTAATCAATAGGTTAGTTCGATTGATCAATGGTACGGTTCAATCAACTGACAATCCGTTAGAACATTTTGTTTAATTTATAAATTCTGATATTTTAATGTGTAATGTAAAGAAATAATAACAATCAATCATCTTAAAACGTTAGTGTGGTCAGATGACCTTAGGTTAATCAAGTGGGCCCCATAGTGAAGAATGACCATCCACGATCACATGTTAAGAATGGAAGTTAAGGGGATTCAAGTCAATGGTTAGATTCCTTACATGGGTCCTAAATTAGGTGATCAACAAGCTAAGACAGATTATATAAACTACTGAAAATATAAATATATTTAGTTGTATTATTGTAATGCCCTGAAAATCGGGGGTCGAGCAGGAGCCCAATTCCCAAGTTCCAAAACATCACTCATGCAACATATATGATGATGATTTGAATGTTGTTTGTATTAGTGCATTAAACATGAGTGGGATTATACCAAATTTGTCACGCCCCGAACTCAGAAATCGGGCTCATAAAATTTTTGTTCTCCGAATCCGACGCCGACAGCCTCCGTAGTACTCCATTCTTGGCTCCCGGCACCCATATACCAGATTTTGATCCTGGGATGCTACAAGGAGGATTTCAAACATGATTTGATTCATAATGAGCATAACCACTAGCATAACTCACGAACAGAAAAAAAATACAAGAACACTATTACAAAATCCACTATGATCAAAAACTTTTGAATACAATACGTCTGAAGGGAAATGCAAGATAATACAAATAACGGAAACTCCAAAAGCTCGGTTGCACACTCCAACGGCGACGAGACTAAGACTGCGTCCTGACGTTACCTGCACGCATCAATCGTACATAAGCTTATAGAAAGCTTAGAGGGTGGTGTAAGTGTGTGCGCAATATAAGCGTGCTCAGAATGTAAGGTCAGAGAAACACGAAATCATGTTGATGAATACATGAATGCAATCAGCCGTACCAAGGCTACGTGATGCAAGATATGAATGCTATCGGCCATATCCAGACCATGTGATGCGAGATGCAACTCAAGCATGTCAATCCTCATCATATATCAGTACAGTTCTCATTCTGGATAATCATTGGGGTCTAGTACACTCTAGCCAACTTGCCGCCCCTATCCGAACACACAACTGGGAGAGTGGAAGAGACCTCACTATCCGCCTACCAATATCGGGCCCGACTCATCGATGGCGGACCTATTCCTCAAGCTGGTCAAACTCCACCTAGAAATTGACCCCTCACTCAGGCGGGTAAGGTCACACCCCTTTCCAACCGACCATGACACAGTGGGAGACGCGACCTACTGGTATACAGCCCTCACGCGCTCATGTATCTACTCAGTCACGACGTTTGAGTCATCCTCCGGTACCATCGGGTTTAAGAATTTTCACCCAGGGACATCTATGGTGCCCGTATGCTAGAACCAAACATTTTCGATATCTAATCCAGCCACCCACGATGCATTTGTAGAGGCTTTGGCCTTGATGTCGCTAGGGCATACAATAACTACAATCATACAAATGTAAGTGCATGAGTCACACTACCAGTCATGTAACAGTCCTACGTGTACTATGCGTTCATGTAGGGCAACTCCACCTATCAGAGAGCCCATAAACAATCTGCCGAAGGCATATGCTATGATCAATCACTTCTCATATCAGTCATACATATGATGCGTATGATCATGAATCATAGATCTATACTAAACATGTATATAAAGATGGACTTTGTGTATAACGAAGATGGGCTTAGACGGCCTACTCACTACAAGTACGGGGCCTACCAATGGGCCTCAGGAAGAGTGACAATGCGAACATTTAACCAACATTATCACTACACTGTGGGCGTCAAACCATCATTGCTCTCAAGACTCGGCTCGCCTTAAATATCATTAAATAAATCATGGCGGAATCACACATTATAATGTGCCTTAGGTACATCCCATTGGACCTCAAATACATCAAATGGGCCATTTCTCATGGGCTTTATATTCATCAAGTAGGCCACCTCAATGAGCCTCACTAATGGGCCTTAGGTACTTTGCAATGGGCCATTACCCGTGGGCCTTAGAATGCATTAAAATGAGCCCAATCACATAAGCTTTATGTGTATCAAATGGGCCTAATCACATAGGCCTTATATATATCAAAGTGGGCCTCAACAATGGGCCACAAATACATCAAATGGGCCTCATAGCGTGGGCCTATATATATCAAGATAGGACCCAACAACGGGCCTATAAACACATTAAGATGGCCTACATACATGGGCCCATATATACCAAAGTGGGCTTGGACAACGGCCCACAAATACATCTATATGGCCCTAAACAATCGGCCTTATACAAATCAAAGTGGGCCTCAACAATGGGCCATAAATATGGTAAGTGGGCCATACCATATGGGCCACATGTATATTAAATGGGCCACACTAATGGAAGGAGTGGATATAAAACATACCTCAGGGGGGTCCCACATGGGGCCCACCATACATTTATTTTCCAGCCAACCTGTTGATATGGTCATACAAACGTGGGCCCATTGGAATGTTTATTTTCCCTCCAACCTATGGATAAGGTCGCACAGACTTGTGGAGCCCACTGAAATGTTTATTTCCATCCAACCTGTTGAAAAGGCCACATAGGCATGGGGCCCATGGAAATGTTTATTTACACCCAACCTGTCTAAGAGGTCACACGGACCAGGGGCCCACCATCTGGGCGGTGTAAGTAAAACACAAACATCACGATGGTTTCTACCGTCCACAGCCGTGGATGGTGTGAATGAACACATACATTCTTATGGGTCCCATGTGGGGCCCACCATACTATTTATTTACCATCCAAACCATTGAAAGGGTGCACACACACCAGGGAAAGAGTAAAAACAAATTTCATATATGATCCAAAACTTCTGACCCCAAAAAGGGGTTTCAATGGCAAACGTTCAATCCAACTGTTTCCTGTGGCGTGGGCCACCTGAGTTCCAGATATAACCGATTTTTGGGGTGGCCTGCCTGTCCGAGGGGACCCAACAAATGCATGGTGTTGATGATCAAAACGCATCATGGTGGGGCTCACAGTTGGGGCCATGTGTCCCAGCCAAACCGTTCGCCCGCGCTAGCGCTGGATGCTGTGGCGTCCTTAGCAGCAGCAGCAACTGCTGCTTCGTTTTTTTTTTAATAGGGATTTCATGGTTTTTCCCCGGTGGGGCCCACATCAGATGGATCCACACCATCCATTGGATTCCACGCCTCAAGAACAACCATTTGAGTTTAATATGCAGCGTGTTTGGCGAGTAAAGAAAAATATCCAACGGTTTTAACGGTAAACACGACTATTTACTATGGTATGACCCGCTTGATTATCGGATCGGCCTCATCTTTTGGCTCAACGCCTAAAATGATCTGAGAAAGAGGATGGACGGCTTAGATTAAGTTCTTAAATCAATGTGGGGCTTGCATGAGCAGCCCACCCCAAAAGCTCAAATAAAGGTATTTTTGTTTCCTTGTCAGTGCACGTCCGTGTCTGTACACGCACTCCATGTTAGCTACGCCCGTCCAACGTCCAGAGACGCTGGACGGCAAGGATATAAAACAAGCATCATGGTGGGTCCCACACGGACATGGCCCACCTGCATGTATATATATATAACATATATATTATATTATATTATATTATATATATATGACTTATAAGGAGGAGGGTATTGGATCCATCTAAACAATGGAAAGTGTGGATCATCACCTGCAATAGGGCGGGCCACACCGTTTGATATTGATGGACGAGGTAGATATAGCACGTATTGGTGGGATCCACACCATCACAATGGAAAGAGAGAGAAAGAAAGAACCGGTGAAATTGAGGGACCTCGCCACTATGGGCCCCTCACTACATTACATACATCATTTTGGGTCCGACATCAAGTGGCCCTAAAGTTGAGATCACAGTAGATCACCCACCTTATTGGCCTTCTCCTTGATCCCTTGTCCTCCCTAGCTCCTTTGCTAGACTTTTAACGGTGGATGATGGACTTTTGATGGTGGGGATGAGAGATGAGAGGGTGGGCCATACTTGGTGCTTGGGAGAGGGAGAGAGCTTGGACGTATGGATTTTTTCTTGGGAGAGATTTGTTTGAGAAATGAGAGAGAGAGAGAGAGAGAGAGAGAGAGAGAAGTGATGGGTTGATAAGAGGTGATGGGGTGATGTGGTGGTTGTAATTAAAGAGGTATGGTAAGAGGAGAGAGAGTTGACTTTGGTAGCTTGTGTAAGAGAGAGGTAAGGATAGGGTATGGGTTGTTGTACTTGGGGTATGGAGCTACTTGACTTGACTTGACATGAGTGATTGATTGATTGATGGGACGTTTCGTAGAGATTCCCTTAAAGTTTGCAACACGCTGCGTTTTCTTCGGAATGAACGCGGGCCTACATCTTCTAGCCTGGGTACCGGTTCGGTGCGTGAGTCGCGGCGATGACGCGGTCGCTAAGGTATAGGTTTCGGTTTGAGTTGACTTTGACATACATGTCTTGGCTTAGGATCGCGTGTAAACATCGGATACGGGTCGAGGATTGCCGATTTTCGACCGAAAGGACCGCAGAGGCCAACGGAACGGTACGAACTAGGATACGGGTCTTACAAAATCAGTATATCATACTCCAGAGGCAGTTAAATAACACAAGTGGAAGACTGAGAGATGTATATAAGCATATATGGAACGTATAGACCAGAGTTGATCTCTAGAGTATGAATACATTGTCAGGTCAAATAATTACATGTATTAGTTCAAAATACAAAATATCATAGATAGTCCAACTACAAATGATAAGCCCTGTAGCCCTTGTCGATCAGGACGGTCTAAGTAAACCCGCCTGATAACTGCATATAGGAGAACTCCTCGTTGTCGTCATAGAAGTCTGGCACGGCCTCGTGCGACGCGTCATCATCTGCATCTAAGATAGAGTCTTATTGGTGTTTAAAACACCATCCCAGAACGTGGGAGTGAGTGATCAACTTAGTGGGACTATAATGCAAAGGTTAACATATTATCAATTTAATCAAGCAGCAATGATAAAGCAGTACAACAGTCAGGCCATAAGTACTCTTGTTAATGCAAGGATGATATGATAATAATGTACCAACACTCCCTCTGCGAACTTCATCTCATGGACGCGGTATGGACCACTCCAGACACATGCTACTTCCTCGCCAAAGTACCGTACAATGTAATGTTATGATCGTGTTAACCAAGTTCTTAGTTAGGTTTATTCATACAGTAGGATTGGGAAGCTAAGGTACCTCTTTTATATCAATTCTCAAACAATGATCCATTCTAGGGTCATCAGTTCTAGTAAATCTCATACGATGTTGAGGTTCTAGGTCATTACAAAGGGCTCGTCACTTAATTAGTGTAGGCCTAATTTATACTCTAATTGTTATGGAAAGGCTCGTCGCCTCAACGCAGTCTCAGAGTATGATCGAGGGCACTACAAAGGGCTCATCACCTTATCAGTGTAGGCCAACAGCTCGAATATAGTGTCTCATACTACCGTATTCGGCTCACGAGGTAGTGTTGCTCACTGGTCACTACGGGTGGGCTCGTCACCCCGGCGTAGGCCGACAGCTCAACCACGGTGTCCCATACCACCATGTCCGACTCATGAGTCTTAGTGGAACGAGGTAACAAGGTTAGACGGGATTTCTATTGGTGAGTTTGGTCTTTAAATTCAAGCAGTAGCGTCCATACATGGTGAACATACATCGGGCCAATCGGGTTACTTGGCGAGCTCGACTAGTACGAGCGCAGGTCGAGTTGATCGACATGAAGTGTGTAAGCACTCCATGTGGCCTAACCACCATCAACAACCCAGGAACGACTTGGATTCATCGAACACGTCCGGTGTGGCGAAACAACCTTAGTCACCAAACCAGGACCTGTTACCGATTTCCTGGACTATACCATAGTCCCAAACACACTCCAAAATAATTCATTTCACAGGTGATAGTCAAGTACAACATGTGACGACCAAACCACAGATAAATCTCATTTGAGCATTTTGTCAAACACATAGTTTACATGTTAACCTACATAAGCATTTCATCACAAATCACGTAATAGTAAGATAGGTTACATAAAGGAAAATATAAGTATAGATAAGGGGATTGAGAATCCTATCTCAACGCCCTTATATCATACATTTAAACAAACATTTTCTCATTCAAACATTTTATCAAACACTTAGACTACACATACCATATATATTTAATATATTAGTTATAATAGGTATTGTAGCAAATTCCTTTACAAAGGGTGCACCATACGTACTACAATCATGCATTATCAGTCAATTGACATAGCAAGCATAAATCATAAGTCCACACTCATTCAAACATTCCAACAAACACATGAAATGCATGTAATATGAACATAGTTTACATATATGCACAGTATAGGGTAAACCTCGTATCTAGACACGTGGAAGCAATCAAGCTAGTCATAAATTATTACTGACATTGAAAGCCCTGAAAACCATAACCTAAACATTTATAATCCGCACCTTTCACCGGTAGACTCGTAACGAACTTAGTTTAATTACTAAGTTCTCATCTACAGCACAACGATAACCTATAACATGAAATAGGTTAACTACCGCACCTTCTATTCTATTCAAATCCCTAAAACCAATTAGAGTTAGGATTTCTTACCCAAGAATGGAACCAGAATCACTAGTATAGCGATACGGTAATAGTGATTCGATACGCAGAGCGGCAGGGAAGAATCTCTGCAACAAACCCTAACTCTCTCTCACACTTTCTCTCTCTTTTCTTCTCTTTCTTCTCTTTTCTCTCTTAGGATTTTAGAAAATTCATATGACAAGGGAGAGAGAGGGTTTAAGGCCCTTATATAGGCCCAAAATTGATGGGAATGGCCCCAAGGCCTAGGTATACTTAGGTTATAGTCAAATACTAGTCGTTACGGTCCAACGGAGCTGTTCTGGAGGCCCCTTTTCTACATGCGGTCAAAATTAAGCTCCCTGACTATGGATCTAGGTCAGGCTAAGTTTTCGGTCTGATCGGGTTTGCAGATCGACCGTGGTAAACCAGTTTCAGTTCGACGGTCACTAGCACTCGATCAGGGCCACGAGTACTCTGACAAGTGTTGAAAATTTTTTCTGATCCAAGGGTGTAATTGGGTCAGATTCCGACAATCTGAATCCTTAAATTTGGCCTACAAGTGAACCGACTCAATTCACTTAAGTTTCAGTTCATTTCCTAAAGATATTCGCGTTTCTTACACACTTCGCTCTGGGCTCAAGTTATGCGTTTCTGGTTACTATTATGACTTGATTTCCGAGATGGTTGTCAAGTCTAGCAAAGCGGTCATAACCGTATAGTTTCAAGGTAATCGAACTTTCGACGTGCGGTCCAGGTCCGATACGGAGTTTCAATGTGCTCCCGAGAACAACTGAGTTTTGAGATGGATCCTAAGTTTCAGGGTAATGTAGCGTCAATGGTTCTGCTAATCTTAGGTCTTACAGATCATATCTAAAGTGATTAGGGCTAATTTCACAGGTAATCTTGTTTAGCACTAGTTAATTCTTATTTAACTTCTAAAGGATTTGGTCCTTAGTGATTTTTGTCTGAGGTGGTACTCGGGTCTCTGTATGAATTTTTTTTAGACATTACAATCTACCCCCCTTAAAGAAAAATTTCGTCATCGAAATTAGTACCTTTTTGTACTCCTCGAGAATCTGAGGGTAGTTCTCTTAGACCTCGACTTCTGTCTCCCAAGCAGCCTACTCCTTAGTATGATGTGTCCACAGTACCTTCATAAGTGGAATCACCTTACTGCGCAGCACCTGCTCCTTCATATCTAAGATATGCGTCGGACGCAGTACATACGTAACATCTTTGCTCAACTGCACTTGCTCCTATCTGATAATGTGTGAAGGATCAGGAACGTATTTCTTTAGCATAGATACATGAAATATGTTATGCACGCTGACGAGTGGTGTAGGCAAAGCTAGGCGGTACGCTACCACCCCCACTCGATCCAGTATTTGGAATGGGCTAATGAACCTCGGCGTAAGCTTCCCCTTCTTCCCAAATCGAAGAACTCCCTTCATGGAGGAAACATTCAAGAACATATGATCCCCGACCTCAAGCTCTAGCTGCCGTCGCCTCGTATTGGCGTAGCTCTTCTGCTTACTCTGCGCTGGCAGAAGTCGACGCCTGATAATGTCGATCTTGTCTGAGGTCGCCTGTACTAACTCTGGGCCAATCAGGCTCTTCTCGCCAACCTCTGCCCAGTAATGCGGTGCTCGATAGGGACGCCCATAAAAGGCCTTATAGGGAGTCATGCCAATACTCGCCTGAAAGCTGTTGTTGTAAGCGACTCTGCTTAAGAAAGATAGTCGTCCAAACTGTCCTTGAAATTCAGTACACAAGCTCGCAGCATATCCTCTAACACCTAATTTACCCGTTCCGTCTGCCCATCAGTCTGTGGGTGGAACGCCGTACTGAACTTCAACTTCACACTCATTGCTTCCTGGATACGAGTCCAGAAGATAGATGTGAATTATATGTCTCGGTAAGACATGATCTCCAAGGGAACTTCATGCAGACGTACAATCTCCTTGATGTACAATCTGGCCAACTCATCTGTAGAGTTTGAAACTCTGATAGGGAGAAAATGAGCCGATTTCATCAACCGGTCCGCGATCACCCAAATGGAGTTATGTCCCTTCCTCGTCTTTGGCAGCCCTGAGATGAAGTCCATAGAGATGAAATCTCACTTCCATTCAGCTATGGGCATGGGCTGAAGCAGTCTAGGAGGTCGGCGAGTTCGAAACTCAGATTGATGTATAATCTGGCCAACTCGTCTGCAGAGTTCAAAACTCTGATAGGGAGAAAATGAGGTGATTTCGTCAACCAGTCCATGATCACCCAAATGGAGTCATGTCCCTTGCTCATCTTTGGCAGCCCTGAGATGAAGTCCATAGAGATGAAATTCCACTTCCATTCAGCTATGGGCATGGGCTGAAATAGTCCAGGAGGTCGGTGATGTTCAGCCTTGACTTGCTGGCATGTGAGACAACGGGACACATAATCTGCTATGTGGGCTTTCATGTTATCTCACCAGTACGACCTCTTCATATCTCAATACATCTTCATACTACCAGGATGCATCACCATCTTTAAATTATGTGCAACCTTGAGAACCTCCTGTCTCAAGTCATGAAGATTTAAGACACATAGGCCGCCATGGTAACGTAAGCCCCCATCCATACCAACTCTCTACTTGGCATCCTCATCGTCGGTAGCCTGCTCTCAAACCTCAGACAATCGTCCATTGTCCTTCTTGGCCTTAATGATTCTATCATCAATAAGTGGCCACACATAAACGTGCACGAAACTCTCGAACGGCTCTTCCACGATGAGCTTCTGCTCGAAGTCTCACATGAACTCTACCATACCCCATTCTGCCACCATCAACGGAGCCGCAAACTCTATGGTCTTCTTACGTCTCAACGCGTCAGCCACAAGGTTAGCCTTGCCCGGATGGTACGAAACCTCGAACTTGAAGTGCTTTAAGGTTTCCATCCATCGCCGTTGTCTCATATTTAGGTCCCGCTGGGTGAATATATATCTGAGGCTCTTGTAGTCGCAAAAGAGCTCAAACTCCTCTCCGTAGAGGTAATGTTTCCAGAGCTTCAGTGCAAAGATGAGGGTTACCAACTCTAGGTCATGTGTAGGGTAGTTCTCGTGTTTCCTCAACTGTCTTGAGGCGTAAGAAATCACCCTATCCTTCTGTATAAGGACACAACCCAGACCAACGCGAGATGCGTCGGTGTATATAGTATACCTAACCCCTTACTCTGACAATACTAACACAGGGGCAGATGTTAGCTTGTCCTTCAGCTCCTGAAAAGTTGCTTCCGCCTTTTCATTTCAGGCGAACTTCAGATCCTTCCATGTCAACTGAGATAACGGTCTGGTAATCTTGGAGAAGTCCCTAATAGTACCCTGCAAGACCAAGAAAGCTCCTCACCTTAGTAAACGAATCGGGTTGCTCCCAATCCTGAACTGCGGCTACCTTAGCGAGGTCAACTGCTATCCCTTCCTTGGACACCATATGTTCCAGGAACTTGACTTTTTCCTTCTAGAAGTCACATTTCTTATACTGTGCAAACAACTGATTCTTCCTAAGAGTATCGAAGACTGCTCGCAGGTGCTTTTCGTGATCTTTCCGACTGTTAGAGTATATCAGGATGTCATTAATGAACACGATGACGAATCGAAAAAGAAACGACCAAAATACCCTGTTCATCAAGTTCATGAACACGGCCAGTGCGTTCGTAAGGCCGAACGATATCACGAGAAACTCATAGTGCCCAAAGTTGGCCTGAAAGCCGTGTTCTTCACGTCCTCATCCCTTACGTGCAACTGGTGATACCCTGACTGCAAATCTATTTTTGAAAAAGACTCCACCTCCTTCAACTGGTCAAAGAGATCATCTATCCTGAGCAAAGGGTACTTATTCTTCACCGTCACCTGGTTCAGCCTGCGATAATCAATACATAATCGCAGTGAACTGTCTTTCTTCTTCACAAATAATACGGTCGCTCCCCAAGGAGATACATTCAGTCGTATGAAGCCCGCATCCAACAAGCTATCAATCTTCTCCTTAATTCCTCCATCTCACAAGGAGACATGCGATACGTGGGTAACGAGATGGGTGTCGCACCAGGCACAAGATCAATCGTAAAATCGATCTCGCGCTGAGGAGGCAATCTAGGAATAATCCTGAACACGTCCTCAAAATCCCGTACTACTGGCGTATTTCCTAATGTCGGGCCATCGCCCTGCTCTAACAAGGTAGCGTAATAACTAACGCGGCGGGGCCAACTGACCTGAACTGGAAAAGTAAAGAATGTGCCCTCAGGTCCGTAGGCTGTCACTGCCCGGGTATCGCAATCAATCTTCACCTTTATCTCGGTGAGCCAATCCATGCCGAGGACAACGTCGTAGTGCCATAGTAGGGCGACAATCAGATCAATAAGCACCGCCCTGCTACATAAATCTACTGAGCAAGCCTCTTAAATTCGGGTAACATCTAAAAAGGTCCCCGTAGTGGTACTGACTCTCACTACTCTAGTAGGAGCAGTGTCCAATCCTAGTCGCTTGACTGTCGTGCATGAAATGATAGAGATAGTGGACCCAGTGTCCACCAATAAGAAAACTAGAGTATCTTGGATCTGGGCAGTGACCTCAAAAGCCATCGGCGCTGCATCTACTATCTCAGAAGCCTCCGCTGTAAGTGAGTGCACCCGAGCCTGCTGCTGACGATTCGGCTGTGGTACCATAGGCCGTTGAGGCGGCCTAAAACGAGGAGTAGGTGGCCTAAAAGATGGATGCGTTGGTGTTATCCGTAAAGGTGGAGCTGTAATCGCCTAAGGAAGCTGGTGGTTGATCCTCTAAGGCGGCGAGAAACCACTGTCCCTCATCCTGGTGAAACAGTTTATCTCCGTGTGGCCTGACCTCTTGCAATAGGTACACCACAAGTTCGCTTGTCTTAGCTGAGCCGGTGGAGACGTAAGCCTGGGGGCGAATCTGCTCGCGGCCTCTTACCGAGGAATGGTCTTCCCGGAGAGTCAGGTTGTGGCCTCTGAACCATAGGCACGCATGCATTGGGTAGCTTACCTCCATCCTGCTCAGCTCACAGAGATATACCCACTAGCTTGGTATAGGTGGATATGCTAGCGTAACACATTCTCGAGCGCATTTCGGGCCACAGGCCCTCAGAAAATCACCGCATCCTCATCGGCTGGTCTGCACATATCAGCAGAGCGTATAGAGCCAACTCCTTGAATCTATTCTCGTATTCCGCCACTAACCTCCTTGTCGGAGGCACAAAAACTCACTCTCCTTCTCATTGCGATACGTGAGAGGGAAATACTTCTCATGGAAGCGTGCCTTGAAAGCCTCCCACTCCACACGTAGCCAACAACAATGGTCCGAAGGACACTATCCCACCATAAACTGGCCTCCTTCTCAAACATGAAGGTGACAAGCTCGACCTGCTCTTCCTCAATACAATGTAGCGGCTTCAGCATCCTAGAGATGTGATTAAGCCAATACTCGGCTTCCTCGGGTCAATGAGTACCCGCAAAGGTAGGAAGCCGCAAGCGCTGAAATCGCTCGAAAAGGCCACTAGTACCCGCATTCCCAGCTGGGGGCACAAATGGAGTAGGCTGAGCCACACCCATGCTCTGGGAAAAAATTTCTGTCATGGTGGTAAAAAACTGCTGCTGCATCATGAGCATCATCTGCTCCAACCTATTAGTAGGGGGAGTAGACTGAGACATGTATGGCGTCAAACTAGACGCACGGTTCTGCTTTGGAACCGATGGTGCAACAGGTGTCGGTTCATTAGTGGGGCCAGTGGTCAGCTTATAATCCGGCATGGTATCGCGAATCGGGCCCAAACTAGTGTCCATCTAGCTATCGCTTAGGGGAGGTGCCCCGTCAGTTGAATCGCCAAAGGTGAGATGTGTCGAACTCCATGCGGCCTTAGGTGGCATTTCCTATACACACATAGGGTGCAACCCAGGTCAGATTCAGCATACTCACAAATTCATCCACAACATTCACACATAGCTTAAAGAAACTTCATGCATTTCATTCACTAAAATTGTCACAATACATGAGGTATGGTATTACATGAATTATGACAGAAAATGCATGTGAGCTAATACAAACTAAACATACTAACCATGTTACCAGACCATTATGCCTAACAAGGCTACACACAACAACAAGAAAAGAAACACACATAAGGCAACTAAAAGGACGACTACGCGCAGGACTAGTTGTTAGAATCTGGCGATGGTGGAGGTGCATTCTTGTCCTGTACATAGCACAGGATAGCCCTCAAGGTACGAGACACTTTCTTAAATTTCCATTTCATGAAGGCCTCGGTCTCCTCCACTTTAGTTCGGACCTGCGTGACTCCTGTCGCAGGGCAGCTTGACCCTCTTTCAGTTGAGCCAAGCGGGCTTCCCTAGTAGCCTGATCACTGTCATGCTCTTGCATAGAAGCGGGAGGAGAGTCCTCATTTGTGTCCTAGGCCTCCTCTTCCTATCCTTCTTACTCTTCTTCTATCTCATCACCCTCTTCATCTGTCTCTTCCTCTTCACTCTTCGCCTCATCTTCACTCTCTTCACGTCGAGCTTGACGTTGTCTTGGCCCAATCTCCATGTTGTGGAGAGTAGTGTCGTTGATGAAATGGATCAACACCAGAAGTTTTGTGCCAAGTATGTAGCTGAATTCACGTGTAAGCTTGCATATGAGTCGGCCGAACGGGAGTGAAATGGTTGTCCTAGTAGAACGGGTGGTCAGGATTATCTATCACAGGACGAAGGTAGGTAGGCACAGGTTGTCTCCCTGCCCAACACGGTATAAGAAGTCCACCATCAAGCACGTACACTCGTTGCGATTGCTCCACCTGGGGTACACATTGTACGTGAAGATGTGGTGGAGCAGGCGGAAGTCGTCGGTCATCTTGGACGCTAAGAGGCTATTGTTGGGATTCCAGTGGACTAGGTGGCCACAGAGGAATTACGTGCGACGGTCCCTTTCACGTGCACTTGAAAGATTCTTCTCACTAGCATGGACTTCGCCAAGTGACATTCCCATGACTCGGGCTATCAAGGCCACATTGACTATGAGGTCTCACCTTTCCATAGGGAATTTGAACTGTAAAGGCTCGAGTGTTGGCTCCCGTATATGCGCGTAGAAGGCTCGCACAGTGTTCACATTTGCCTTTGTCTTACCCTCAACTACGGGACCCCACCCGGCATCCACCAGGTGGCCCATCACTAGATATTGCTCGAAGATCTTCTCGTCCACACGTGCTTCGAAAAGGACCCTACGACCCTCATAAATTCCATGAGACAACTCCGCTAATAGAGCCCTTTCAATGGGAGCCTGGGGATTGAGATCCCGCTTGGTCCTCATCTCCTGATCAATGCTTGCATCTGTGGCGATGCTTCTCGGCCTTTAGGATCGAGTATGGCGGCTAGGCCCGTCCTCATTCGAGGGAGCCCTCTTCTTCCTTATGAGAGAAAGAAGAGTGGAAATGGAGAAAATCGTTGCCACTAGCTCAAAAAGAGCCATGAGGATGAAGAAAAACTTGAAAAATGGGATGGGTTGGTGGATTTGAAAATAGATGAGACACAAGTATAACCTTGGGTGCTCAAAAGAGGGAAAATAATGTAAATGGAAGATGGGTTTTAGTGAAGGAGGTGAAGGGATGCTTGTATTGAAGGAAAAAATGAGAAAATAGGAGAATGAAGGGGAGATTTGAGAGGAGAAAATGAGTTTTTAAAGAAAAGGGAAAGCTTGGGGTGTGTAAGAAGGGAAAATAGGGCAAACTGGACAGTTATAGGGGTCTCCATGTGATTCCGTGGGTCCCACAGCACCCTGCAACCATTGGTCCGACCAGCCCTGGCCGGCTTGACAAGCCCGGACCATCTGGGCGGCGAGGGCTCGTAGACCCGACGATGCCATCGCAGGTCCCTGGACTGTCCGACGATGGCTCGTCCCCTGGTGTGCCAGAAACATGCGGGGTCCACTCTGTATACCCCTGATTTGTACGATTTGGACCCCCTGCTTTGTTTGAATCGTTTCGGGTCCCATCTCACTCACATTTACATGTTTCGGGTTATTTGAGGGTGAAATTGATTAAATCTCTGTCTAAACCCATCGATTAATTGGTTAGGAAGGTGTTGGGATCAGTTACACGCTCACACGGGCTTATGGGTCCAATTTCTACGGTCGATTTTGATAAATTTCACCGTTTGGTGAAATTGGGAAACCTATGTCTATTTCTACGTTATATCGCGCCCTCTTAAGTCAGAATGCACCAGTGTGCGTCATCTGACTATAACCCAGGTCCAGTTTAATCCAAATCATGCTCTGATACCAACTTGTAACGCCCTGAAAATCAGAGGTCGAGCAGGAGCCCAACTCCCAAGTTCCAAAACATCACTTGTGCAAGATATATGATGATGATTTGAATATTTTCTGTATTAGTACATTAAACATGTAAGCCCCGTATCCTAAACCGTACCGTTCCATAGACTTCCGCGGTCTTACCGATCGAATTCCGGCAACCTTCGACCCTTAACCAATATTTGCGTGCGACCCTGATTCGTATGCCGTCAACCCGTATCGACTCAACCCAAGACCTTTACTATAGCGACCGTGCCGTCGCTGCGGTTCTGATGCCGCGACTTGCGCACCGAGGTGAAACCCTAGTCAAGAGATGTGGGCCAACGTTCGGTGCAAAGAAAACGCCACGCGTTGCGAAACCCAAGAGAATCTCTACGAAGTGTCACATCAATCCCATCAATCCATCAATCCATCACATGTCAAGTACATGTCAAGTACACATCACCTTTCACCCATTCCCAAGCAACTACAAAAGTCAAGAATCTCTTACAAGCCCATACCTCTCTTACACCAAAAGCCCTCAAAGTCAAAAAGTTCTTACACCACCCATGCTTTTCTTACACAAATAGTCACAAAAGTCAAGATTTTCTTACACCCATCACTCACCACATCCATCACCCATCTCTCTCTCCCTTTACAACTCTCTCTCTCTCTTTCTCATTTTCAAACTTAAAAAAATCTAAGGAGAGAAATCCCATACGTATGAGAATTCTCCAAGCCTCTCCCTCTCTTTCAAAACTTCAAGTGTGGCCCACTTTCCTACCCCATGATCTCCCATCCTAACCATCCATTCCCCATCTCCTCCATTGGAATCAAAGCTAAGGTACTAAGGAACTCATAGGAGCAAGAAGATCGAACGGTGGGTGCTCCTCTAGATGTAAAAAAATCTGATTTCTATAGCCTAGATATTTTTTTTCTTTCATGAGGGAAGTGTAGGACCCACCAATCAATGGTGAAGATCCCACACAATCCCGTGGTCGTGGCCTAATGGCCTACCTTATGCATGTATGATCTATGCATGGGGCCTTTCTCTATGGGCCCCATCATGGTACTTTTATTTTATATCATATTATGTTTGGGTCAACTAGACCTTATAACCATGGTGGGGATGACATCCTCACCATGCATTTTAATTATAGGCCATGCATGTGTAAGATCCATGTTGTAAATGTAAATTTAGGTATGATGTGTGAGTGTGATTGATCTTGGGAGGGCTCAATAGTGGCGGAGCCCCTTTCCCTATGGCCGGATTGTCCTTCTATCTCTCTTTTCCCTCATTTTATTTCCTGATGTGTGTGGCCCATTAATATATTTTTCGTTCAGCATTGTATTCAAATGATTATATTAGTGGATATGTGATGATGATGTTGCCTTTATGATTTGGGTAAACTTGTGGTTATGCTTATTACTAGTTAAATGTATATAAATAAAAAAATCCTCCTTGTAGGATTCCAGGATCGAAAATCTGACATATGAATGCTAGGAGCCGAGAATGGGGTACTACGGAGGCTGTCGACACCGGATTCGGTGATCGGGATTCCTGTGAATCCGATTTTTGGGTTTGGGCATGACAAAACATGAGTGGGATTATACCAAATCAGTATATCATACTCTAGAGGCAGTTAACTAACGCAAGTGGAAGAATGAGAGATGTATATAAGCATATATGGAACGTATAGACCAGAGCCGATCTCCAGAGTATGAATACATTGCCAGGTCAAATAATTACATGTATTAGTTCAAAATACAAAATATCATAGATAGTCCAACTACAAATGATAAACCCTGTAGCCCCCGTCGATCAAGACGGTCTAAGTAAAACCGCCTGATAACTGCATATAGGAGAACTCCTCGTCGTCGTCGTAGAAGTCTGGCATGGCCTCGTGTGACACGCCATCATCTGCATCTAAGACAGAGTCTGGTTGGTATTTAAAACATCGCCCCAGAATGTGGGAGTGAGTGATCAACTCAGTGGGACTATAATGCAAAGGTTAACATATTATCAATTCAATTAAGCAGGAATGATAAAACAGTACAACAGTCAAGCCCTAAGTACTCTTGTTAATGCAATGATGATATGATAATGATGTATGCCCTTGCCAACACTCCCTTTGTGAACTTCATCTCATGGTCGCGGCATGCACCACTCCAGACACATGTTACTTTCTCGCCAAAGCACCGTGTAATGCAATGTTATGATCATGTTAACCAAGTTTTTACTTAGGTTTATTCATACAACAGGATTGAGAAGCTAATGTACCTCCCTTGTATCAATTTTCAGACAATGATCCATTCTAGGGTCGTCAGTCCTAGTAAATTTCATACGATGTTGCGGTTCTAGGTCACTACAAAGGGCTCGTCACCTGATCAGTGTAGGCCTAGTTTATACTCTAGTTGTTACGGAAAGGCTCATTGCCTCAACGCAGTCTCAGAGTATGCTCGAGGGCACTAAAAAGGGCTCGTCACCTGATCAGTGTAGGCTGACATCTCGAATACAGTATCCCATACTACCGTATTCGGCTCACGAGACGGTGTTTCTCACTGGTCACTACGAGTGGGCTCGTCACCCCGGCGTAGGACGACAGCTCGACCACGGTGTCTCATACCACCATGCCTGGCTCATGAGTCTTAGTGGATCGAGGTACCAAGGTTAGACAGGCTTTTCACTGGTGAGTTTGGTACCTTAGATTCAAGCAGTAGCGTCCATACATGGTGAACATACATCAGGCCAATTGGGTTACCTGGCGAGCTCGACTGGTACGAGCGCACGTCGAGTTGATCGACATGAAGTGCGTAAGCACTCCATGTGGCCTTACCACTGTCGACAACCCAGGTATGGCTTAGATTCATTGAACAGGTCCGGTGGGGTGAAACAACCTCAGCCACCAAACCAAGACCTGTTACCGATTGCCTGGACTATACCATAGTCCGAAATAGGGGTGCACAATTAACCGTTGGAACCGTGGAACCGGACCAGAACCGTTGAATCAGTCCGGTTTGGTCCGGTTCCAGGGTGCTAACGGTTTGGTTCCGGTTCCAAAATTTTAAAAACCATTGATTACGGTTCGGTTCCGGTTTAAGGGTCCTAGAGAACCGATCCGAATCATTAACCGAACTGTTGATCCGAACCGTTAACCGAACCGTATAACCGAACCGTAGACCCGATCCATGATGGGAACCATGGATCGGTATTTAAAACTAAAAAAAAACCTAACTTCATAAGTCACTCCCTGCCCTCTTCTTCTCACGCTGCATGCTACCCCTGCCCTCTCTTTCTCGTGCTGCACTCTTCCCCTGCCCTCTCTCTCACCGGTATCGCCACATCCTCCTCCCCAGCTCTCTCTCTCTCTCTCTCTCTCTCTCTCTCTTTCGTGCGCGCGCCGGCGTCCTGCACCCCCTAGCCCGAAGGCCGTGTGGCGCGTCTGCCGTCTGAGCTCTCTCTCTCTCTCTCTCTCTCTCTCTCTCTCTCTCTTTCTCGCCGTCCGCCCGTCCCAACTCCCAATCACCGAAAATCCCTCTCTCTCGCCGTCCCAATCACTGATTCACCCGGACGCTCTCTTTCTCTTTCAGTACGCCATTTTCTTTCTAGGTTTTCTGAATTTCTTCCCCCTTTTCAAACCTCTAGCTCGAAATCTCTAATCTGTCTCGAATTTCTCCCCCATTTTCTTGCATTTACCATGGTAATCTTCTCAATGTAGGGTAAATAGTTGAAAAACACCACGTCCAGCCATCCATCTCGCGCTAGCCGCCCCTCTCCGATCTTCCATCGCTAGCCGTCCCTCTCTGGTCATCTCGAATCTTGATCCGAACTTCAACAACGGCTTCTTCATCATTATCTGTGATGGTAATTAGCAATTATCAATGTTATTGATTTTCTGTAATTTTTTTATTGAATATGAACCATTGTTGCATTTGTTTTCTTATACTATTTGAGGGCCACTAGTGTTCGTTGTAAGGAGAGATGGTTGGCATCTCCCCTGACAGGGACGGGAACAGCTTTCGGGCTTTCCTGTTACCACACATCCCTATTTGCGAGCCACTATTCCAAGGGTTACGACTCTGGACTGCCCTGACAAAGAAATTGTTAAGTGGGAGGGTCAATGAGAGCAATGGTCCATGTGCAGCAATAAATATCATGCCTGTTTTAATATACTCATCTACGGATGGCGCAACTTGCATTCTGCTCCATTCAGCTTCCTTTATCCATGACACAAATGTTTCGTACCACTAAACATGGAAATGCACATTCATTATTATCTGAAAATGGTAATTTTTTGAATTGTTTAAATTGTAAACCTACCAATTCTCGGAGATCTTTCACTATATCCTACCCGTGTTGATCCAAGCATTTCACCGTAATATCATTGATAAGATCATTTAGCGCTTCAAAGATGGTTTTGCTGTGGTAACTTAGGTCCCCAACCTCCCATCTATTACCATTAAGCAAGGAAATAGTTATAGTTTTAGGACATCATTCATGTAAAGAGAAATGCAAGGCAATTCAAGCGAATGCAGCGCATGATCTGTGTCAATTGTCAGGTGGGCCACAACATGAACATACCCCAGACTGACAATTAGGCGTGCATAAGGTGGGAACTGGTGGAAACACAATTGTACACCTTAACACGTGTCACATAGGTAACCAATTGGTCACATGTCTGGTACATGCTAGCCGTGCATAAGGTGGGTTCCACAACAATATCTTTATTGTGGTGCCTCATGCATGGCTCAGATGCGTGTGCTCCATGTAAAGGTGCATGTGATGTGTGGGTGAGGCTAGCAAATTAAACCTAAAACCTGGTTTGCATGTACAACATATCATTTTGATTTTCATCAAGATGAAGATTAGTTTTTTGTTTTTCTAGTTAAAAATAAATAAATTAGTAAAGCAATGTTCAATAGGCCCAATAATAGGCACCTTCGAATGAATGGCTTGTAATATGGAAGATAGAGCACAAAGCTCTCATGATGAAAACCAGAGGCATGGTATAAACAATACTTTCATCATGTCAAAGCACAAGAAACCAGGATGAAAAAAAAAAAAAAACAAAACAAAACAAAAAACAAAAACCAAAGAAACCAGAATGAAAGCCCCAAACATTAATCTAATCTTGCTTAGTACCTTTTCATCTCTTCTAATTCAGTCTTGAAAATTGATTGATGAAAAGTGTAGTTTGCCTTTACCAGTTGTAGTAATATCGCATTATTTAGGCACGACAACTTGCATGTGTGGTTTGTCATTTGAAACTAAGGATAGAAGAAAAAGAAAAAGCATGGATTGATGAATCTCAAATTCTCATCTATAACAAAGAAATTGTTAGGTGGCAGGGTCCATGAGAGCAATGGTCTAGATAATTGAACCAGTTATTGGGATATCTGTTTGGTTGAAGGGTGCAACCAAACAACCTTACATCATATAAATTCCTGTTTGGTTGAAGGGTGCAACCAAACACCTTAAAACAGTTACAATTTATAAATTTGCAATCTATGTTTCATTGGAGCAAAATCCAGTTGCCCACGTTTAAGGTACATATTAAGCAATGTAATTATTAATGTTTTATTGAATATTAGGTGTTTTATTGATTTTTTTTTTTTTTTTTTTTTTTTTTGTATATCTTAATTCTTATTAGATGTCAAGTACTGGAGAGACAAATAATCCTCAAGAGCTCTCTATCACTAATTCTCCATCTCATGCAAAGGTATGTCTTCCTAAAGACAAGGGCCGTAAATCTGACGTTTGGGATCATTTTACCAAAATTGTAAATGATGGGGATGGAAAAGCGAAAGGGGCTAGATGTAACTACTGTAATTCATCATATGCATGGCTGAGTGAGAATGGGACTAGCACTTTGAGAAAACATATATCAAAGTGTCCCAAGAATTCTCAAAATAAAGACAAGAAACAGAAACTTTTGTCAATGCATTCAATATCAGAAGATGGCGGTAGTACCCTTGGTGTGTGAAAATTTGATCAAGATTTATGTAGATAAGCACTTGCAAAAATGATAATCGTAAATGAGTTGCCTTTTAAGTTTGTTGAGCACGAAGGATTTCGTTACTTTTGTCGCGTCATGCAGCCTAATTTCAAAATACTATCACGTACTACAATGGCAAGGGATTATATGTGAGTGAGAAAAAAAATTGAAGGATTTATTAGTGAACTCAAATAAAAGAATTTGTCTCACTACGGATTCATGGACATCAGTGTAGAATCTTTCTTACATGTGCCTTACAGCTCATTTTATCCAAGACTGGAAATTGTATAAGAGAATTTTAAACTTTTGTGTGATTTCTAGTCACAAAGGTGAAGGAATTGGTCGAGCGGTGGAGGCATGTTTAATGGAATGGGGTATAGAGAAGCTATGCACACTTACTGTGGATAATGCAAGTTCCAACGATGTTGCTATTTCATATATGAAAAGAAAGATGTCTAAGAGAGTGATACTTTCATTTTATTTTTTTTACTTGCCTTAACTTGACTCAAGCCACTGTGAAATGGCAAATGGGTTTTCATTTTTATTGGGTTTTTTTTTTTCATTTCTTTGTTCATCTGTGCCGGTTCCGGTTCCATTCCGTTTTCACAGTTTGGTTCCGGTTCTGATTTCGGTTCCATTCCTTTTTCACGGTTTGGTTCCGGTTCCGGTTTCGGTTCCATTCCTTTTTCACGGTTTGGTTCCGGTTCCGGTTCCATTCCGTTTTCACGGTTCAGTTCCGGTTCCAGTTCTAGGGTGCTAACGATTCGGTTCTGGTTCCAAAAATTGTAGAACCGTTAGGAACGGTTCGGTTCCGGTTTCATCCCAGAACCGGACCAAACCGACTCGTGTGCACCCCTAGTCCCAAACACACTCCTAAACAATTCATTTCACAGGTGATAATCAAGTACAGCATGTGATGACCAAACCACAGAGAGATCTCATTTGAGCATTTTGTCAAACACATAGTGTACATGTTAACCTACATAAGCATTTCATCACAAATCACGTAATAGTAAGATAGGTTACATAAAGGAAACTATAAGTATAGATAAGGGGATTAAGAATCCTATCTCAATGCCCTTATATCATACATTTAAATAAGCATTTTCTCATTCAAGCATTTTATCAAACACTTAGACTACACATACCATATATATTTAATATATTAGTTATAACAGGTATTGTAGCAAATCCCTTTACAAAGGGTCCACCATACGTACTACAATCATGCATTTTCAGTCAATTGACATAGCAAGCATAAATCATAAGTCCATACTCATTCAAACATTCCAACTAACACATGGAATGCATGTAATATCAACATAGTTTACATATATGCACAGTATAGGGTAAACCTCGTATCTAGACACGTGAAAGTAATCAAGCCAGTCATAAATCATTATTAACATTGAAAGCCCTGAAAATTATAACCTAAACATTTATAATCCGCACCTTTTGTCGGTAGACTCTTAACAAACTCAGTTTAAATGCTAAGTCCTCGTCTACAGTACAACGATAACCTATAATATGAAATAGGTTAACTACTGTACCTTCTACTCTATTCAAATCCCTAAAAATAATTAGGGTTAGGATTTCTTATCCAAGAATGGAACCAGAATCGCTAGTATAGTGATACGATAGTAGTGATTCGATACGCAGAGCGGCAGGGAAGAATCTCTGTAGCAAACCCTAACTCTCTCTCACACTTTCTCTCTCTTTCCTTCTCTTTCTTCTCTTCTCTCTCCTAGGGTTTTAGAAAATTCATATGGCAAGGGAGAGAGAGGGTTTAAGGCCCTTATATAGGCCCAGAACTGATGGGAATGGCCCCAAGGCTAAGGTATACTTAGGTTATAGCCAAATTCTAGCCGTTACGGTCTAACGGAGCTGTTCTGGAGGTCTATTTTCTACATGCGGTCGAACTTAAGATCCCTGATTATGGATCTAGGTCAGGCTAAGTTTTTGGTCTGATCAGGTTTGCAGATCGACCGTGGTAAACCAGTTTCAGTTCGACGGTCACTAGCACTCGATCAGGGCCACGAGTACTTTGACATGTGTTGAAAATTTTTTCTGATTCGAGGGTGTAATTGGGTCAGATTTTGATGATCCAAATCCTTAGATTTGGCCTGCAAGTAAACCGACTCAATTCACTTAAGTTTCAGTTCATTTCCTAAAGATATTCGCATTTCTTACACACTTCGCTCTGGGCTCAAGTTATGCGTTTCTGGGTACTATTAGGACTTGATGTCCGAGATGGTTGTCAAGTCTAGCTAGGCGGTCATAATCATATAGTTTCGGGGTAATCAAACTTTCGACGTGCGGTCTAGGTCCAATACAGAGTTTCAATGTGCTCCCGAGAACAGTTGGGTTTTAAGATGGATCCTAAGTTTCAAGGTAATGTAGCGTCAATGGTTCTACTAGTCTTGGGTCTTACAGATCGTATTTAAAGTAATTACAGCTAATTCCATAAGTAATCTAGTTTAACACTAGTTACTTCTCATTTAACTTCTAAAGGATTTGGTCCTTAGTGATTTCTGCCTGAGGTGGTACTCGAGTCTCTGTACGGATTTTTTCGAGACGTTACAATTATGTATTTAGGTGGTTGTCACTTAATTAATTTTGGGATAACGTCTCAGAATATACATCACCAAAATATTGGTGAGTTATCCCAACATGTTTCCTCTACATTGTAATTAGAATAGTCATCTCATTATTTTGATAATTGTGTTCCTTTGTATGGAATGTTTATTGAGAATTGAAATGCCATATGTTATTATGTATATATGTGACAATTTTTTACATGATGCATAAATCATTCTTATGTATCCATATCATGCATCGCATAACTGCACTGAATACCTAAGGGTACTCCCTGGATGACCTGTAGGTACTTACAATACCAGGTGACCTAGGGGACCATCATTGGATGCCCACAATATGTGGAAACCTACCAAGATGGTGGAAGCCTGCCCCAAAAAGGGAGAGATGCGGGTTGATGGGATACAACTCAAGCAAGTGGACTGATCAACCCACTTGATGCATTCATGCATAGATGTATTTCATGATATTCATGCATTTCTATTTTAATTATGATGTGCATGAACCATGATGAGGTTCACTCACTGGGCTTGTCCAACTGACATTTTATTGATGGAAAAACTATACAGATTTTGTGGATGATGAAACAA
Organism: Magnolia kwangsiensis; assembly: GCA_037074715.1. Lineage (NCBI taxonomy): Eukaryota > Viridiplantae > Streptophyta > Magnoliopsida > Magnoliales > Magnoliaceae > Magnolia > Magnolia kwangsiensis. The sequence continues at coordinate 29,580,288 of CM073584.1, read as the reverse complement.
CTGCTCAAGTTTCATGGCAGGAAAGTGAACCAGTGGACGATTCACAATGGCTATGGCCCTATCTTGATGAAAACAAGTTGAATATGTTAAATCACTCACATATCTAGTTGAACTCATGTCATTTCTTTAATTATGTCTTTGAAAAAAATTTAAGTTTAGTAACTGAAAATTATAAATAGTTAAAACTTTTGTTAGTAAATGGTTTAATAGAACGCCGAATGGGCGGGCGATGGTACAATGCTTAACTTTTGCGAATGTTATCAATATGTCGATTGAATGCTCATAAATGATCGTGATGATGGATATATGTGTATGTGATTGAAATAAATGAATGTGAGATGTTTTGCTGAAGGTTCGATTTTTTAAACTTAGCGTACATTTTAATTAAGCCTCTAGAAAACAGTATGAAGAAATGGTATTAGTACACATGGGTATAAGTCATGTGCCGTAACTCGGGTCTAAGGGTGCACACTCTGTATTCGAATTTCGGTGTGTGACAAGTCCACCATTAAAAACTTCTTGATTGCATTTAGAACTTATAGACACCACTTCTTAGGCTGATAAGGTAATTGAGTTTAAATGGATGGATGGACAACTGAACCCCAATCCTAAACTATAACCCTAGAAGCCTAAACCCTAGGAACTCCACTCCCAAACTCTAAACTCAGCTTAATCAACCTAGTTCACTTAACCCTGACAGCCTACCCAACCCTACAACCCAATCAACTCACCTAGTTAAGCTTAAAACCAAGCCCAATCGAAGAAATGGTTAGAACCTCAAAGCAGCAATCCTCATAACAGAGCCTCCACATGCTTGAAGGATTTTTCTTACCAAAGAAGGTAGTCCTAAGTAGGGACCAACGATAGTCAGGCGGCTGATGACTACATAACACTCCCCTTATTTGGGACAACGTCCTCAAGCATATGAAACTTTCCATTTTCTAACCTTAAGTGTGCGATTGAAGTGTATTTATTCCAATGCCTATATCATTATCCAAAATTGCTTTTTTACCACCTCATCCAACCCATGAAATGATGTCATGTGACAATCTCCAATTCTAACCCTTCAACCACCTTTTGCCCTTAGGATTACCAGGAATTACAAGAAAATCAGGTTGGAGGTTATAAATAGCCCCCTATCCTTTCATTTTAAGTATCCAGGAAATAATCCCTGCTCATTTCAAGAGATCCACTCCCATCCAAAAGCATCAGGAGGGAATCTAGGAAGTCATCCTTTCGCCAAGGAGAGTGAGAGTGAGAGATAAAGAGAGAGCCCAACTCTTGTCTAGCCTAACCTAGCTAGAGTCCAAGTCTCCTGAGCCACCTAAGTTTAAGTGTGAGTCACTCAATCTAGCTTTGCGACACTACTGTTCATCCAATCGTTTAACCATTTATCAGTTTCATAAATATTCGTATTAGCATCGTGCAACATTCGTTCTCTTCTTAACCCCCTTGCTCCTCATACACATTGTCATCACAATGCATTTTTCACTATTTTATCATATATGATTGTCGGGCATATGTTATATGGCTTGCCGATATAATCGGATCTTGCTCATAAAAAACCTTAGCTAGTTAGCCATTATTTTAGTATTTACATTTCATTTCATCGTTTTCTCGTACTGACTGGTGGGCATATGCTCTGAAACCTATCGATATAATCACAGTAAATCTACTAGAAACTTTAGCCGGTTGGCTGTCATTTTATCATAAGCATCTATATAACATCATAAGCATCCCATACATATACCTTGCACTTGATCGTTTCAAACATATGCTCTGTGGCTTGTCAATAAAGTTGGATCTTACTCATCAAAAATTCAGATCGGTCATTCAACATTATCATTGCATCACATTACATTTTCTACACATGATAATTATCCTTATTCTTCAGAAATTAGTTAAATCTTGTGAAGTAAAGACCGTACATTTGTACGGGCAGAGTAGTTGCCTAACACATTCCTTCTTTATAACCTCGATCCCTTACTTGGAACCTTTGTAGTGTAAACTCACGAGTCATCTTATAGTTAAGGATCTTCGGGTCCTCAATCTTAAGCATTTCTATGGGGTGAAACTGATTGTAGAATTATAATAATTAGTTAGTTGCAACTTTGTTTAAATATCACACCCTCTTACCCCCTTTATGAAAGCCCTCGAGTGAGGCAACCAGTGGAAAGAAGAGAGTAGATCTCCCGTTTCCCTGAGAAAGCCAGCCTCCATCATCCACGAGGCCCACAGTGATGGGTGGAAGACATCTAATCTGTTTATTGTGTGCATGCTTTAATGCTCTCTCTTAGGGCCCTAAAAAAATCATGACTTTCTTATGTGATTTATAATTTTTGGAAGTTTCATGGTCTAAGCTTTATGATACGAATACTTATTTAATTCATTATAAACACTTTACAAGCTAGTTAAACGCATAATCTGTTTACCTATAAATGGATTACCACTTAAAAGCCAAATGGAATCGTTGATAAACTGATTACACCTGAAATTCTTTTCAGTTATAATGTGTTTACAACTAAAAAAATTACAGGCATCCAAATGACCCCTAAGGTTAATTTCAGTAAGATTTCATTGTTATAATGACCATATGAAATAAAACTTTAATCACTAATTTTATAAAGAGGAAGGAAATTATCATTTTATGCCCAATATTTAAATATAAAAAGATTATACATTTTCGAGAATTCAAATCAAATGTCATAGATAACCCATCATTACATAGTTTGGATAATTTTCCTATGATCAAGGGGTTCATGTTACAAGTAGTTAAAATCTCACTCAAAATATATAAACATTATTGTGTTTGTATAACATAAAATTGAAATTTCCTTCATTTCTACCAAATTAGGAACAAAAGCATTATTTCACATAATTAACAGTCGAATTTAAAGGAAGTTAATTAACCCTTATGTGTGTGTGTGTGTGTGTGTGTGTGTGTGTGTGTGTGTGTGTGTGTGTGTGTGTGTGTGTGTGTAAAGAGAGAGAGAGAAAGGCCATTTAGACTTAGACAAAAAGGAAAAGGTTTAATTAGGGCATGTTTGGAGACCACCAAATAAGTTTTTTTAAAAAATAAAAACTTATTTTAAGTTATTACGCTACTTTTTACGCTTAAGTTAGTTTGGTAAGTATTATTATAAAAGTAACTTAATACTAAAGGCTACTTAGTTCAATAAGTTTTTTTTAATAACTTTTTGACTTATTATTCTTATATCTTTCTCTCTCCGTCATGGTTAATGTCAATGAAGGCTCTTTTATAGTCCTTACCAGAGGAGACCACATGTAATGGATTGTCCCCATCAAAGGAGGGGCCCACATGATGGAAAGTCTACATCAAAGGTGAGCCCCACTTGATGGATGACCCTATATTAATGTGGGCCCACATAATGGATGATCTACATTAAAGGTCAACCCCTAATGATAAATAGCCCACATCTAAAGTGGATCGATATAATGGGCCACCCACTTCAAAGATAGGGCCTACATGATAGACGGTCCACATCAAAGTTGGTCTACGCATGGTGGGAAGTGAGAATTGAAGTGGGAACCCCACATGATGGATGACCGACATCAAGATGGGCTAAAACTGATCGATGGTCCACATTGAAGGTTGACCCTTAATGATTAATGGCCTACATCTAAGGCGAGCCTCACGTGATGGACAACCCACATTGAAGGTGGGACCCACATGATGAATAATCCACATCGAAGGCTTCATAGGATGGATGAGCCACATCAAGGTGGGCCCCACATGAACAGTCCACATCAAAGGTTGGCCCTAATGATGAGTGACCCACATCCAAGCTAGGCCCACATGATGGACGGCGTACATCCAAGTCGAGCCGCGCATGATGGACAACCCACATTAGAGGTGGGGCCCACATGATGAATACTCCATAGGATGGGCGGTGGATATTGAAGGTGAACCCCACGTGACGGACAATAACATTGATGGTGGGTCCCACATGATGGATGACCAACATCAAAGGTGGGCCCTACATATATAATGTATGAGGCACATTAAGGGTCGGCCCCAAATGGTGAATAGCTCACATCCGTTGTGGGCCCAGCATGATGGATGACCCATATCAAAGGTGGGGCTCACACAATGAACAATCCACATCCATGGTTTGCTCCACATGATGAATAGTGAATATATATGAGGGTGAACCAAACAAACATGAGGGATAAATACTTATGTGATATTGGAAACATAATATTCTTTTTTACTTTTTAGTTGACAAGTACATTGTTTACCAAGCAAGCTTATTTATCGAATAAGTAAAAACAAAGATAAGCAATTTAAGGCCTTAGTAGCTTATCTAAAATAACTTACAATCAAAACCACCCCTTAGTGTAAAATAAAAAGAGGGAGGAGTATATGTCAAAACTTTCTTGTATTATAGTACTTGGGTTATTGCTTTGTAGAAGTGCGGCCCACTTTGATCCAAACTATTGACATATTGGGATGTAGTGTGAAGGATCAAGCAACAAATATCTAGCCAACATACAAATGGTTCGAAACAGAAAATGACAAAAGTTTGCATTCAATGAATAAAAGATCAAATACTCTATCTTCGCTGGGATCTTCCAATGCAAGGGATTGGGGGCAAGAAGTATTTACGATGTGTCCTATCATATCAACATTTTAGATTATTGGACCATTGGGCCACTTGTATAAACTGATAGACCGAGCTTACTACACAATATCACAGCTCGATCATAGTGTAAAGGGTTGGTAATGGGGCCCGTAAAAATTAAGCGTGAATATCTCTCCTAACATTTTTCTTTGTTGTGGCCACCATAATCATAGGTAGGGGTGCACACGGGTCGGTTCGGTTTGGTTCTAGGGTGAAACCGGAACAGAACCGTTCCTAACGGTTTTACAATTTTTGGAACCGGAACCGAACCGTTAGCACCCTAGAACCGGAACCGGAACCGAACCGTGAAAACGGAATGGAACCGGAACCAAAACCGAACCGTGAAAACGGAATGGAACTGAAACCAGAACCGGAACCGAACCGTGAAAATGGAATAGAACCGGAACCGAACCGGAACTGGCGCAGATGAACAAAGAAATGAAAAAAAAAACCCAATAAAAATGAAAACCCATTTGCCATTTCACAGTGGCTTGAGTCAAGTTAAGGCAAGTAAAAAAAAATAAAAACATATGCCACCAGAACTCTAGTCCATGACTGTTGATTTGCAACCCAAGTCACATAAGTGAAATACCCAATAGTTGTTTCAAGTTCATTTGCATCAGCATGTTCATACCTCATCCCATAAGTAGAAGTAAGCTTTCTTCCAGTGAGCTTTTTTCTTCAAGGTTTCAACTTCTTTTTGCACCACATCTTTTGCATCATCACTACTGTTACATGACAAAAACAGATGCTTATCAAACCTCACACAAATTATCAAATACAAATACATGCAAAGTGTGAGCATGATTTGTGGCATACCGATTAAGAATTGGAGTATATGGTACTGCATATGCAGCCAGTCTTAGATCTGAATAATATTCATCTGCCTTTGGATGATCAGCTACATCAAGAAGAAATTTTGATTAAGCATTTCACAAGAAGCAGTTGACTTCACAATGATAATGCATTTGAGATATGAAAAACTGAACTTCTATAATGTTAATAAATTAGACAGAAGTTCATAATCTACCACAAAATTATGTTTCTTTTACCAAATTACCTGGCCAGGGACAGGTGTATGTGAAGACACGCATGTTGTCTCCCCATCTGCAAAAGAATGGACTAATTCTAAATTGAAGAAGCCACTTGAAGTTCCTTTCTAATGCATCATACCACCCATCACTCCCATGCATTACTCCAAAATGATCCTCAATCACAGTTTCGGATATCTAAAGCACAGTTAAGAAATTCACAAAGATATGGTGTCCATTTTCTCAATAATTAAGGAACAAAAGCAACCTTTAGTACAATATCTCTATAGATTGTCTCTTGAAAATGAAAACCCACTTGCAAATCGACAGTCAAGCTGCTTGACCAAGCATAGCAAAAAAAAAAAAAAAATGAAAACCGGTTTCAAGCAACAACAGCAAAAAAAAAGGCTAGGATCTTCCAGCCTGGGAGATTTCATCAAACTTCAGCAAGCAACATACATATTAAATGTCTTCCCAGTTCCCACAGCAACTGTCTATTTTCAAGCCACACCAGCAAAAAAAGGCTAGGATCTTCCAGCTTGGGAGATTTCAGCAAACTTCAGCAAGCAACATATTAAATGTCTTCCCAGTCCACAGTCCACAGATATGAAAAAAAAAGAAAGAAAAAGAATGTCTTGTATGCCCTACAAACACACCCAAAAAGGAAAAAAATCGCCATCATATGACAAACCCGCCTTGATTGTTGAGTTCTTCAACATGATGATGATGCCAGAACGGATGTAGATTGTAGAACCCTTCTGAAGATCTGTCAGCTTCTTGAATGCCCTGCAATCACACCCAAAAAATAAGACAAGGACTGTCCATAACAGTGGGATATTCAACTTTTAGAAATAAATGGTCATGGATATACTTGGATGCACAAGTGAAGTTTGCTTTTTAATAAGAAGTCACTTCGGGATTTTTTAATTTTTTAAATACAAAAATGGAGCCAAGTAATGTGTGGCCCATTTAACAAAAAGATTCCTCAAGCTGCACAAATGATTTAACATCAACGGTGAGAATCTCTAGTAAGATTGACCATTTGTAATTAAGAAGCAACAAAGAAGATTACTTACTCTTCTCCACATACCAACGACTGAATTGTATCCATTCACCTACTCATGCTCCTTAGATTTGGAGAGCTTGAAGGTCTGTGCAGCTGGGTTTTGTTAAGCCTATTGAATGAAATTTCAGATTCTGCAACTGTATTGGTAGTATGATATTGTTCCAAAATATTGTTCTATGTCTGAACAATGTCAGATAGAAGTTGTTTGCCACATGAATGGTTAGGATTACATTGTTACTTGCCACATGGGTGCAACATGTCCACTCGTGAGCAATGTTTTGAAAGTCGAGTCGGATCACAAAATAGCAAGAGGATTGAAAATGTAAATCACAAATCATAAAACCATAAGATTTTTATAATCTTTTGCAGAAGGAGAAAGCCCCTTCATATGTAGAAGGAGATTCCACCCAGATGGTTATCCCATCCAGTTTGACTCCGATCTATTATTTGAGGCTCTGTAATAAACTTTACATCCAATGTGACATCAAAGGCTATTTTGCCATTAGAGCAAGAGGTTGCAGATCCCACTTTTACTGATCAGAGAACTATAGCAAACTGAATTTTCAAAGGCATTCTTGCCTTAGAGCAATAGGTTGCAGACCCCACTTTTAAGGATCAGCAAACTATAGAAGACTGAATTTGTACCACTCAATCATGAACATGATTTCATAAATCTTCACTGCAGTTCATATAACTGAACATTTTTCTTTACATGGGAATATTTTTCCGTTGTTGTGATCCAACAATCAAAAACAAAAGTATCATGCAAACAATAATGCAAAGAACATGATATTTTGGACAAAACAATCAACAGAGAAATGCAAATTTCAGAAGGAAAATAGGGGATTTAAATGAATACGGTGTTATCCTTATCAATAAAATATAAAACACTCATTAACATTCCTATTAGAATACATTAACAGCCAACAAACAGCAAATGCTCAATAAACATGAAAAGACCATGAAAACATAAAGTGGAAGGAAATTAACCCGTATATCATAGTCAATTGAACCTCACCAAAGTAAACTTGATATAAAAGTCCTCAGATAGAAGATAGGGCTGTAAAAATATAATAATTTATTAAAATCAAGAAGAACACAATAAGTAAAAATAAATTATATGACAGAATTATATTGATCAAATGAACATTTACCTGATTCAAGAGCTTCAATTTCAGCCATATTTTCTTCAACTTGAATTGGGAGAGACGAAGCACGTAACCAACCTTGTACACAAATTAAGCATTCCACAAGCTTAGGGGTAAGAGAACTATGGAATTGATCTAGAACACTACCTCCAGTACTAAAAGCCAATTCAGAAGCAACGGTAGATACAGGAATGGCTAAAATATCCCTTGCAACTTGAGAAAGAACTCGATACTTTGAGCTATTCACCTTCCACCAATTCAAAATTTTAAAGTTTGGATCATCCTTTTCACAAGATTCCTCCAAATATTTGTCCACTTCAGACTTGCCTCTATAATTCTCTTCTTCTTCCAAATGTTTTTGAAACTTAGATTTGAGAGAAATTAATTGCTCACTTGTACAACTAATTGATTGGTCAACATCAATGTCAAAATTGGCTTGACTTGAAGAAGAATCAACTGACTGAAACTTTTGATATTCATCATAAATACGATTGAATGTCTCTCTGATCTTCTTAGTGAGCTCAATCACCATGGCAGGTTCATAAACTTCAGAATAACAAAACTTCACATATTTCAATTTATAACGGGGATCCAACACAACAGCAATCAATAACATCATATTCACCTTGCCAATATTTCCCCAATACTTCTCAAATTTAATCTTCATTTTCTTAGCCATGACATTTAAAGTAGAATCCATACTGATTGACCATTCGGATAAGAAACTTTCAATGGCATAAACTTCATGAAAATATGAATTAGAAGTAACATATAAAGAACCAGACAAACGAACAATCGCATCATAGAATTTCGCCAAAAATTTTGTAAAAACCCGAGCATCATCCCAATCACTAGTGGTAGGCGGTCCAACATGAAGTTCTATGATGAAATGTGGATCTTCCTCTTCTAATATCTCAAATGTTTTTTGGAACTTTGTTACAGCATCTAGCATGAGATATGTAGAGTTTCACCTAGTTTGAACATCTAGGCACAAACAACTTTTATATGTTATTCTCTCTTTCTTTACACATGCCTTGAAACGTTGTTCTCTTTGCGGAGAACTCTTAACATACCTCACTGCCCCACGAATCCGAGTTAATAAATCTTTTAATTCAATTAACCCATCTTTCACAATTAAATTAAGAATATGTGCACAACACCTCATGTGAAAGAATTCGCCGCCTAAAATAAAAGTATCACTCTTCTTAGACATCTTTCTTTTCATATATGAAATAGCAACATCGTTGGAACTTGCATTATCCACAGTAAGCGTGCGTAGTTTCTCTATAGCCCATTCCATTAAATATACCTCCACCGCTCGACCAATTTCTTCACCTTTGTGACTAGAAATCACACAAAAGTTTAAAATTCTCTTATACAATTTCCAGTCTTAGATAAAATGAGCTGTAAGGCACATGTAAGAAAGATTCCGCACTAAGGTCCATGAATCCGTAGTGAGACAAATTGTTTGATTTGAGTTCACTAATAAATCCTTTATTTTTTTTCTCTCACTCACATACAATGCCATACAATCCCTTGCCATTGTAGTATGTGATAGTATTTTGAAATTAGGTTGTATGACGCTACGAAAGTAATGAAATCCTTTATGCTCAACAAACTTAAAAGGCAACTCATCTACGATTATCATTTTTGTAAGTGCTCCTCTACATAGATCTTGATCAAATTTCCACACTCCAAGGGTACTACCGCCATCTTCTGATATTGAATGCATTGACAAAAGTTTCTGTTTCTTGTCTTTATTTTGAGAATTCTTGAGACACTTTGATATATGTTTTCTCAAAGTGCTAGTCTCATTCTCACTCAGCCATGCATATGATGAATTACAGTAGTTACATCTAGCCCCTTTCGCTTTTCCATCCCCATCATTTACGATTTTGGTAAAATGATCCCAAACGTCAGATTTACGGCCCTTGTCTTTAGGAAGACATACCTTTGCATGAGATGGAGAATTAGTGATAGAGAGCTCTTGAGGATTATTTGTCTCTCCAATACTTGACATCTAATAAGAATTAAGATATACAAAAAAAAAAAAAAAAAAATCAATAAAACACATAACATTCAGTAAAACATTCAATAAAACATTGATAATTACATTGCTTAATATGTACCCTAAACGTGGACAGCTGGATTTTGCTCTAATGAAACATAGATTGCAAATTTATAAATTATAACTGTTTTAGGGTGTTTGGTTGCACCCTTCAACCAAATAGGAATTTATATGATGTAAGGTTGTTTGGTTGCACCCTTCAACCAAACAGATATCCCAATAACTGGTTCAATTATCCAGACCATTGCTCTTATGGACCCTGCCACCTAACAATTTCTTTGTTATAGATGAGAATTTGAGATTCATCAATCCATGCTTTTTCTTTTTCTTCTATCGTTAGTTTCAAATGACAAACCACACATGTAAGTTGTCGTGCCTAAATAATGCGGTATTGCTACGATTGGCAAAGGAAAACTACACTTTTCGTCAATCAATTTTCAAGACTGAATTGGAAGAGATGAAAAGGTACTAAGCAAGATTAGATTAATGTTTGGGGCTTTCATTCTGGTTTCTTTAGTTTTTGTTTTTTGTTTTTTTTGGCTTTTGTTTTTTTTTTTTCATCCTGGTTTCTTGTGCTTTGACATGACGAAAGTATTGTTTATACCATGCCTCTGGTTTTCATCATGAGAGCTTCGTGCTCTATCTTCCATATTACAAGCCATTCATTTGAAGGTGCCTATTATTAGGCCTATTGAACATTGCTTTACTAATTTATTTATTTTTAACTGGAAAAACAAAAAACTAATCTTCATCTTGATGAAAATCAAAATGATATGTTGTACATGCAAACCAAGTTTTAGGTTTAATTTGCTAGCCTCACCCACACCATCACAGGCACCTTTACATGGACCACACGCATCTGAGCCATGCATGAGGCACCACAATAAAGTTATTGCTGTGGAACCCATCTTATGCACGGCTAGCATTTACCAGACATGTGACCAATTGGTTACCAGTGTGACACGTGTTAAGGTGTGCAATTGTGTTTCCACCAGTTCCCACCTTATGCACGCCTAATTGTCAGTCTAGGGTATGTTCATGTTGTGGCCCACCTGACGATTGACACATATCATGCGCTGCATTCGCTTGAATTGTCTTGCATTTCTCTTTACATGAATTATTTTCTAAAACTATAACTATTTCCTTGCTTAATGGTAATAGATGGGAGGTTGGGGACCTAAGTTACCACAGCAAAACCATCTTTGAAGCGCTAAATGATCTTATCAATGATATTGCAGTGAAATGCTTGGATCAACACGGGCAGGATATAGTGAAAGATCTCCGAGAATTGGTAGATTTACAATTTAAACAATTCAGAAACTTACCATTTTCAGATAATAATGAATGTGCATTTCCATGTTTAGTGGTACGAAACATTTGTGTCATCGATAAAGGAAGCTGAATGGAGCAGAATGCGAGTTGTGCCATCCGTAGATGAGTATATTGAAACAGGCATGATATTTATTGCTGCACATGGACCATTGCTCTCATGGACCCTGTCACCTAACAATTTCTTTATCAGGGTAGTCCAGAGTCGTAACCCTTGGAATAGTGGCTCGCAAATAGGGATGTGTGGTAACAAGAAAGCCCGAAAACTGTTCCCGTCCCTATCAGGGGAGATGCCAACCGTCTCTCCTTACAACGAACACTAGTGGCCCTCAAATAGTATAAGAAAACAAATGCAACAATGGTTCATATTCAATAAAAAAATTACAGAAAATCAATAACATTGATAATTGCTAATTACCATCACAGATAATGATGAAGAAGCCGTTGTTGAAGTTCGGATCAAGATTCGAGATGACCAGAGAGGGACGGCTAGTGATGGAAGATCGAAGAGCGGCGGCTAGCGCGAGATGGATGGCTGGACGTGGTGTTTTTCAGCTATTTACCCTGCAAAGAGAAGATTACCACGGTAAATGCAAGAAAATGGGGGAGAAATTCGAGACAGATTAGAGATTTCGAGCTAGGGTTTTGAAAAGGGAGGATAAATTCAGAAAACCTAGAAAGAAAATGGCGTACCGAAAGAGAGAGAGAGCATCCGGGTGAATTGGTGATTGGGACGGCGAGAGAGAGGGATTTTTGGTGATTAGGAGTTGGGACGGGCAGATGGCGAGAAAGAGAGAGAGAGAGCTCAGACGGCAGACGCGCCGCACGGCCTTCGGGCTAGGGGGTGCGGGACGCCGGCGCGCGAGAGAGAGAGAGAGAGAGAGAGAGAGAGAGAGAGAGATTGGGGGAGGAGGATGTGGCGACGCCGGCGAGAGAGAGGGCAGGGGAAGAGTGCAGCGTGAGAAAGAGAGGGCAGGGGTAGCATGCGGCGTGCGAAGAAGAGGGCAAGGAGTGACTTATGAAGTTAGGTTTTTTTTTTTTTTTTTAAATACGTATCCACGGTTTGGATCCACGGTTCCCATCATAGATCGGGTCTACGGTTCGGTTATATGGTTCGGATCAACGGTTCGGTTAACGGTTTGGATCGGATCTCCAGGACCCTTAAATTGGAACCGAACCGTAATCAACGGTTTTTAAAATTTTGGAACCGGAACCAAACCGTTAGCACCCTGGAACCGGACCGATCCAACGGTTCTGGCCGGTTCCATGGTTCCAACGGTTAAATGTGCACCCCTAATCATAGGCAAGCCTTTGTTTCTGTTTTTAGGCCTAAATAAGGGTAAATATCTACCGGTTGGAATGGATCTTACATAAATATCATGATGGGCCTCATGCCTCATGCGGCATCCCATACAATGGCTAGAGTGGAAGTTAACCCTTTTTATAATTGTATATGAAAAATAAGTTATTTGGAAGAGGTTCATTGTTATAGTTATCAAGTTATTATTTTGTGGGTCCTTGCTCTTACCTGGGTGGTAAACTCCTTGGAGTTTCAACACCGAGTACCTATGGTGGTGAAATCCCACGGCGTGCGTGTGGGGTGTGTGTGCGTGTGGCGTGAGTGCATGGGGGTGTGTGTGCATGTGTAAAAAAAAAAGTTATTGTTTTGTGGAAATTAGGGATGTACATCAAGCCGAGCCGAGTCGAGTCGAGGTGGGCCAAGCTTGGCTTAACTCGTCCGTTCTCTCCTCAAGTTCAAGCTCGAGCATGAGCTCGGCCTCGAGCTTACCATCAGAGCTTGGCTTGTTTTCCAAATATTTCAAGTCGAGCTCGAGGCGAGCTAATGGATCGAGTCGAGGTGAGCTAGTGGATCGAGTTGAGGCGAGCTTACCTCGAGTCAAGTCGAGCTTGATCCCAACCCGACCCAACTCGCACCTGACTCAACCTAGCAACCTGACCCAATTAACACCCGACTCAACCTAGCCACCTGGCCCAATTGACCAAACCCACACCGACCCAACTCCCAAATCAAATATTCAATTAATAATATATATATGTAATATTTATTTTTTTATTTTTAAATACAATATATTATGTATAATATAATATATATTCAAGTCGAGCCAAGCTCGAGCTCGAGCTTCGGGCCGAGCCGAGTTCGAGTCAAGTCGGGTCAAGATCCACCACTATGATCGAATTCAGCTTGTTTTCAAAACGAGCTGGGTCATTTGAAGCTTGGCTCGCCTCGAGTCGTCATTCGAGCTGAGTCAAGTCGAGCTGATCCGAGCCGAGCGAGCTTTTCGAGCTAGCTTGGCTCGTGTACAACCCTAGTGGAAATGCAGCCCATTGTTCACTGATCTAGATTGCCGATGTCTTGGGATCCAACATAAAGGGTACATGCAACCAAATATCTAGCCAACATATATATCTCCGTCGAGAGCATTGTATATACAGGGCTAGCAATTGCTATTATACTATTTATTTACCCCATTACCCAATATAACTAACTTGAAAAATTGAATTTAGATGTGTTTTTACCTTATTAAAAACTCCTACCTATTTATCCAATTACGATCAACTTCTAAGTGGGCATATCCACATACATGTTTTATCGTAGAGTATTTTTATATTTTAATATTGAGAATTTTACAAAAAATACCAAATTAATATGGAATTTACATTCCAATACCTTAAAACAAAAGCTACCTCATGAATCATATAATTATCATTCCATTACCTTTTGTCAAGGAGAAAATGATTTAGTGGCTTAGGTGGGTCTCACAATGATATCTACGTATATCCACCCTGACCACCGGGTGTATGTCACTTGATGTTAGGCCACGGACCTGAAAATTAACTCCATTTATCATTCGGTGGGCCACATGATTGGAAATAATGTATAGGGCAATGCTCACCCTCCAAAATATTTCCATTACCCATGTGAATTACATATATGTATAATTTTTGGGCCACATACCTAAATTTGTGTCTGTAATCTAATAGTTAGAGTGAGTTTCATATAATTATCATGGTAGGCCCAATAAAAATCAAGGGTATACATCTCTCTCCCAATTGTTTCTTTTGCTATGCCCAACAAAATCACAATTGAGCTTTTCTTTTTCTCTCTCGGCCTAATATGAGATTATATATCTAGAGGTTGGAGACATCATAGTAGGCCCATGTGGTGCCCATACAATTCCTTTTTTTTAAATTTTATTATTTTTAATTTTTTATTTAAGCAATATCTCTATGCAATTAAATTTGGATGTCGAACTTGATTTTTGGTGGGGCCACCACAATGTGTATATGAAATCCACTTTAACCATTAGATGTGTAATCCTAGTTTGAGGTTAAAGCAAAAAAATTAAGCTGACTTGGGAGGTAGGTGGGCCATCCCAAAAGAAAAAAGTTGGGAGAGACATGTCCATCCTTGATTTTTATGAGTTTATCATTGTGATTATATGAAATCACTGTAACTATTACATGCCACACGATTTATTTTTTTCTGAAAGGTAACACAAGCACGAATTGAACCCTTAATTACTCATCCATTACAACATCCCTATCACCAAATCTAACAAGTGGAAGAGCCACACAAAAATTTAGGCCCGAGACTTAAAATTAAGGCCATCTGTGATTCAGATAGGCAATACCAAAGAAAACAGTTTGGAGGGCAATCGTCGCGTGATACACTATTTCCAACCAAGTGCTCCACCCGAATCACAGGTGACCTTGTCCTAACATGAGGTGACACACCTTCGTAGTTGGGATGGATTTTACCTAAGCATCATGGTGGGGCCCTCCTAAGAAGCCAACCCATTTGCATGCATGCCCACCCAACGCTCTATTAAAAAAATATAAGAAAAGCAAATGAAATGATAATTATATAGATTAATGCAGTAGCATTTTGCAATGCCTTACATATTATAAGAAAAACAAGGTAATGAGATATAAATTATATATTAATTAGATAGCTATTGTAAACTTTCCTTTAATATTTTAACTAAATTATAAAAAAATATTTATATGATTAAAATGAAAAATGTCCTGTGGTCCAATTTTAACCGACAAATGTCATTGAATAGGAAGTTAGGATTTCTGAAACACTAATTTTGGAATTGTGAATTAGAGACTGTGGATCCCACGATGTAGCTAATTGAACTTGAAATGTAAGACCATATACACAATATCTAGTGCCTGTGTATTAAGCATAGTACTCTCTCAGAGTACCAAACTAGTGCAGTGGACTAAGCTTGTAAGAGACAACAGCTGTTTTAAGCCGTCGGTAAAACACCCTAGCTCTTTGGGTTCCACAATATTGTATATGTAACGTCCAGTACATTCACTAGGTGTTCTCTTCAATAGAAATCCCTGGGATAAAAATTATCCACAGCTTAGGTGGGCCACACCACAGGGAGCTATGGGGATGGCATGCTAAATATAGGTATAAGGATACTACTGCATGTATATTTAATCAAACCTATTAATTACACAAGCATAACTGGGTAGGATGAAGTGAAGATGAAAATCAACCATATCCAAAACTCAAACAGGCCGTGATAGTTGGACATGGAGGATTTAGGAGCAATTTTACATTGTTGCATAGGTGGGACTTAGATGTATAGGATGTTTCATGTGCTGCTGCGTAAAACAGGTTGTTAGGAAAAAGTCTTAAATCTGAAGTTTTTGGATCGTTTGACCAGTCGTGGGACAGCCACGACTGGTCGTGGGAGGCGCTCGATTGGTCGTAGGTTCGAGCCCTATCACGACTCAAAGTCCAGCGAGTTTTTACTATTTTTCTCCGCGGTCTTCGACCAGTCATAGGAGAGCTTTGACCAGTCATAGGTGGGCTTCGACTAGTCATAGGTGAGCCTCGACTAGTTGAAGGAGGATAGGACCTGTCCTGAAATTTTCAGGACTAGTCGTAGGTTACGTAGTTTGTTCCGCGATTTTGCGCGAAACTGCGGATTTGAGTCCTTTCACAACCGGGATGCGAAAGGGAAGTTGCCTAAACTATAAATAGGTGTTCCTAGGGCTTTTCTAGGGTATGAAAAAGCTTTCTAATGAGGTCCTAGAGAAATTAAAGGGTGTAGCAAGGGTGAGATTCGAGATTGTTCGAATTGTGTAAGTCCTCTCTCTTTGTAATTTCTGTTTTCATAGTGGAGATCTGTCGCTTTGTGCTGTGGGTTTTTCTCGCAAGGGTTTTTCACGTTAAATTTGGATGTTTTCTGTGTTCTCTTGTGTGTTTGGTGCCATTGGATTGCTATCCTAGATCTAGATCTGTGTGATTCCACAGGTCAAAATCCCCAACAAGTGGTATCAGAGCTATCATTGGGGCACAGATCTGAATATGAGGGATTAGTAATAATGGTGAGCGCTAAGTAAGAGATTGAGAAGTACTCAAGAAAAAAATAATTTTGAGTTATGGAAGGTTAAGATGATTAGCCTGTTAACCAAGCAAGGCGAAGATGGTACTCTTGAAGAGCGGAAGTCTGCTATGAATGATACTGATTGGAATGCTCTTGATAAGAAAGCTGTATCATCGATCCGTTTATGTCTCACGGATGAGGTTCTCTACAATGTCATGAGGAAGAAAACTGCGGCTGGTTTGTGGGTGAAGTTAGAGGATGTCTATGCAAAGAAATCCTCGAAAAATTGCCTACACTCGAAGCGGTAGTGGTATAACTTTAAGATGGCAGAGGGTGGAGATCTGGAGGCTCACATCAGCAACTTTAATAAATTGGTTTGCAAATTGCTGGATATAGAGGAAGTGATGAAAGATGAAGAACAAGCATGTATGTTACTGAATTCTCTCCCGGTATCTTTTGAGGCATTCAAGGATACTATGTGCAGCATGAAGAAAACCTTGAGTGTCGACACAGTTATCTCAGCCCTTCAAGGGAAGGCTATGAGACAACTGAACAGCGACATGGGGACATCTTCTGATGCACTGTTTACAGTGGGTAGGAATTCTGGACAAGGTACAAGTTCTTCTAGTTCTAGATCCAAATCCAGGGACAAGGGCAAATGAAAGGTAAAGTGCTGGAATTGTGGGAAGGAAGGACATGTGAAGAGGGATTGTGAAAATCCTAAATCGAAGAGGAAAGATTCTCAGGCTTCATGCAGGGATGCTAATGTTGCCACGTCAGATGGATCGAGTGGATGTGATGGTGATGTTTTATCTGTGTTTTCACTCAGATGGTCATACGATAATCGTAACGATGAGTGGATGCTAGACACAGGAGCATCTTTTCACATGACTCCTCATCAGAGTTGGTTCACCAGCTACAGGGAGTGCGATGGTGGACAAGTATTTATGGGCAATGACATTGCTTGTAATGTTATGGCTGTTGGTTCTATGCACATCAGGATGTTTGATGGGGTAGAGCGTACCTTGACAGATGTAAGGCACGTTCCTGATTTGAAGCAGAATCTGATTTCTCTTGGTGTGCTTGAGGCAAAAGGATGCAAGAACAGGTATTGATGGTGCTCTTAATGTATCCAAGGGGGCATGGGTAATCATGAAAGCGCAACGACTCGGTAACTTGTACAAGTTGATCGAGAGCACTTCAAAAGGTAGAACTACGGTGGATGTAGCGGATTCCACCTCTGCACGTGTGTGGCATATTGGGCATGGCCACATGAGCGGGCAGGGTAGGAAGGCTGAGACGCGCGGATAGGGATACAGAGCAGGTAGTGCAACCACCTGTGAGAAGAAACACACGGCATGATCGCGAGATATCGACGAGGTACATGGACGACTCCAATATCGTATGAGTATTCATCTTCTATTCAGATGGCTCTAGGTGAGCCTGGTGCTGAGAAGTGAAAAGTGACTATGGGCGATGTGATGAATTCGTTGTACCAGACCGACATATGGGAGCGGGTAGAGCTTTCAGTGGGCCAGAAAGCGATTGGATGCAGGTGGATCTTCAGGAGGATACAACATGAATACAGAGCGAGGTTGGTGGCGATGGGTTATGCTCAGGGATAAGGGATCGGCTTCTCAGAGATATTCATGCCGACAGTATAACAGGTGTCTATTAAATTAGTGATTGGCGCTGGTTGGCCAATGTGATCTTGAACTGAAAGGAAGGATGTGGAGTCTATACTTCTGCAAGGGAAAGTGAAGAGCAGATCTACATGAAACAACCAGAGCGGTTCAAAGTGAAAGGGGTTGAGAAAAGACTTTGCAAGAGGTCGTTGTTCGGCCTGTCGCCTAGGCGGTAGTTTGATTCCTTCATGGTGGGTCAGGTATTGTATTTTGATGACGTGTGGATCGTCAATTGTGACATGTCTGAAATCAATGTACTGAAGACTCGGTTAATTGGGGCATTCAAGATGAACGATCAGGGAGCTGTAAAGATGGTTCTCGACGTTGAGACTGAAGGAGGAGTATGTTTTGGTAATCACAGGAGGAATACCTTGTGTGTAGGTATTAATCCAAGATGTGATGGGTCAGGTAAAGCTGGAGAGCGTTCCCTACACGTCTCTCCTCAAGTTTTCCTCAGGACATGCCCAAAACAGATGAGGAAAAGCAGGATATCTCATGAGTCTTATTCGAATGTGTTGGGCAGTGTATGTCATGGTCTGGATTAGACCGATTATTTCATAGGCTATCAGTGTTGTGAGCAAGTACTCCGGCAAGCAATATTGGGTAGTGGTGAGATGGTAAAAAGACTACGTCTTTCCTTTTTTGAGAAGACAGGAGCAAAGGTGGTTGAGCACGTGAATCTTTGTTTGTGAAACTTCTCTGGGCTTGGTGATGATAGAAAAGAAGAATGGAGTGTGCACAAGAAGGTATGATGTGATGCAGAAATAAGAGAAGAGGTCAAGGAGCTACACGGTTGAAGATTGAAGACTTGATGGAGATTGTTAGGAAAAAGTCTTAAATCTGAAGTTTTTGGGTCGTTCGACCGGTCGTGGGACAGCCACAACTGGTCGTGGGAGGCGCTCGACCGGTCGTAGGTTCGAGCCTTGACACGACTCAAAGTCCAGCGAGTTTTTGTTATTTTTCTCCGCTGTCTGCGACCAGTCGTAGGTGGGCTTCGACTAGTCATAGGTGAGCCTCAACTAGTCGAAGGAGACTAGGACCAGTCCTGAAATTTTCAGGACTAGTCGTAGGTTACGCAGTTTGTTTCGCAATTTTGCGCGAAACTATAGATTTGAGTCCTTTCGCAATTGGGATGCGAAAAGGAAGTTGCTTATACTATAAATAGGTGTTCCTAGGAATTTTTTAGGGTATGAGAAAGCTTTCTAAAGAGGTCCTAAGAAAATTAAAGGGTGTAGCAAGGGTGAGATTCGAAGTTGTTCAAATCGGGTAAGTCCTCTCTCTTTGTAATTTCTGTTTTCATAGTGGAGATCTGTCGCTTTGTGCCGTGATTTTTTTCCTACAAGGGTTTTCCACGTTAAATTTAGGTATTCTCTTGTGTGCTTGGTGCCATTGGATTGCTATCCTAGATCTAGATCTGTGTGATTCTGCAAGTCAAAATCCCCAACACAGGTGTGGTAGACTATCCAGTCTACAACCCATGTTAGAGGAAACAAGAATAAATAAAATCTTCATGAGGCCCACCGTGAGACATCCATCTATTAGTGTGTGACATCCATCCATTAGTTTCTCCGCCATATTAGGATGTTAGCCCAAAAGTAAGACAGATCAAAATCTGATCAAGTGGGCCACAATGAATACCCACCATTGAAACTTTCATGGCCCACTATGATGTTTGTGTGCCCTCCAACTTGTTAATAAGTTGGATACCAAAGGATGAAGGGAAAAAAAAAGGCTTGATTTAAAGACCCACAGAGGTTTCACTGTGGGCATTCAATCCCACTGTTTCTTGTAGTGTGATGCAGTTGAATTTTGAATCTACTTTTATTTTTAAGCTGATGTCCTAATAGGAGCTGATGGAAAGGATGGACAGAGTGGATATAACAAATACTTGATGGTGGACCCCGTAAGCATTTTGATTATGCCGGCTCACTTCAACATGGTTTTTAGAAGTGAGGTTCCAAGTACCAATACGTTAAAATATGGAAATTGGCTGTTGGGGAGGATTTCCACGTGAGTCCTATCTTGCGTCATGAGTGCCATCCAATCCGTTCATTAGTTGGAAAGCTTCATATTAGTTTTACCCTCCAAATTTCAGTCTAATCCTTTGCATCGTTGTGCCACACAAAAGGAAACAGCCGCGGGAGGTTAACGCCTACCATAAAAACATTCAAATGGAACGTGTATTCAATCATGGGATGTATATGTCATCCATCCTAGTGATGGGGTATGATCCATCAGGATGAAGGGACACCGAAACTCAATTCATTCCAAACCTCGTGTGGGCCAAATTCCATGAAAATATTAGGTTTGGGTGCTATAGTACATTGCTTTATGTGGTGCATTCAAACTGAGTTACGGATTAGGATAATTTTGGGGATGTACCGTATGAGGAGATGCACCAGATGTATAGAATGATTCCATAGACACATGATGGGTGGACCACACACATCTCGAATGCATCATAATTGAATTATCATAAATGCATGTAACATTACTGATTGATTCAGCTTCTTCTCTCCGCTGGCTGTTTTATACGGTGATACATCTCTCTCTTTCCTGGCTGTGAGGTTGATGAGACAATGAATAGATCTTTCTAGTTGAGATGATGGTAACCGTGATAAATCGGATATCCATTTACCCGTCTATGACACACGTATTGTATATATTTGGCAATATCTAGGGCTGTCAATAGCCGCATTAGCCTGTGGCAATTTCGGGTCAGCCCTGGTTTGGACTGAAGTATCATGCTGGAGGGTTGGGCTCACGCTTAAAGCTCCAGCCCATTTCTCAACCGGCCTAGGCTTGGATAGTGCATAGAAGCCCGTCAGCCCAGCCTAAATTTTAGCTTGGCATGTAATACTTGGAGTGGATTTTAAATAATCATCATGGTGGGCCTGAATATAATCAAAGATCAATGTCTCCCCTCTTAAACATCTTAGTGGGCTGTGTAAAAAATAAGGGTGGGTATCGCTCCTCCAACTATTTCCTTCATATTGCCCACTTGAACCGCAGACTGGGCTTTATTTGGGCCCTAAGACTCAAATGGGGTGTTGCACCAGTTGATCGGGCTGGACCACTTAAGCATCATGGTGGGGCACACTTTAGCTAGACACACCTTAAGACCTCTGTCTCTACACACACCAACCACTTGGGCTTGGGCTCAAGACCATCATAGACATTACGAGCCAAGCTTGATCTGAATTATCTTGGCTATTCATGGGCCTGCACTAGGCCTGGACAAAGTTTGGCCTGGCCTTAATCTGCCTGTTGACACCCCTAGGAATATCTGACCCGAAGCTTGACCCAACCCTAAACTGGCCTGTTGACACCCATAAACCCGTTTACAACCCCACCCATTTCACTATTTATTAAGAAATAAATGCTATGGGAGTCAGTGGGACTATGCAATCAAATACCATAAGCCAACAAGATTCAAACAAACATCATGAAATCTAAATTAAACCAAGCCAAATATCTCACACCTCCTAGACAGTGTTTTGTGATCTGTTTCAAGCAAACATCTTGAATGTGGTCACTTGTGTATTCAATCCACATTATACAGACAATGTGTATAAATAGTTCAAACAAAATAAACCATGAACATATGGAAATCAAAAGGATGAATAAAAAACAAAGAACAAAACAAGGTGCTAAATCTTTCCAGTTGAGGAGCTGAAACACATGCCGTAAAGATGGACAACCGCCAAGCTTATTGCAAACCTACATTCAACATAGGAGAAGAAAAGTAAATGTAAGACAAAAACATGCAGTTATTGCATTGGTTTTACGTAAATTGGCACTCCAATGATTTTCCCTTGCTTGTTGGTTAGCCCAACTTTACCATATATGTCACAATCATTGATAAATCTATTATCAGGTGGGCCACAAAATGAATGAGCCTAGACAGTGATAGAAATATATGGTGGAAAACTTGTGTTTGTATCCCATGGAGAACTAATGTTTATATACAACTATACAAAATCAAAGAAACACTCAAATTGAATTTAAACATAGCACGATATCATTAAAGATATTATAATCCTAGCATTCTAGTTTCCTCCATACTGTTGGACCTTCACATTTTTTTTTCAACTCTGTATTTGAACGACCATTGGCTATAATGTTGTGACAGTCCCATGGCAACAATTTTGGGAATGCACCATATGATTTGTTTGATGGCTATACACATAGCAGCTTATTACAAACCATTAATGAGACTGATGAATAGTCATTTTGAGTAGCTTACATTAATTTGATAGTGTCATTCCATGTAGTTTTCATTCTTTGCATTGGCAATCTCGCAACATTTTACCAGTGCAACTAATATGTAGCAGATTGAAGGATTGATCACCACTATGATGAAACCCTTGAAACCCTTTTAATTTGTCACTAACGACTCTATACATAACTCATTAGTTTTAAATACTTTCAAGTTCGAGTGGAGCTTGGATTTATGCTTGTGGTATGGAATTTCTTGTTTTTCACCCAAAATATACTACTACACGAAAAATAATTTATTACATAGATTGCTCCAAAGGAGGGAAAGAGAAGAAAGAATAAAAGGGAATAAAAGGTTCGTAATAGAATATTAAGGTGAAAAGAGTGGAATGCATTCTCTTTTTATTCTTTTCAATTAGAGTTATTAGGCTCTTATTTTTTTCAATTCATTAATTGAAGGCATGAATTAGCCAAATTTATCTTCCAAGCTATTTTATATTCTTTTCAATTAGAGTTATTAGGCTCTTATTTTTTTCAATTCATTAATTGAAGGCATGAATTAGCCAAATTTATCTTCCAAGCTATTTTAGTTTAGTCGGTATCCAATTTGTGTGATGGGTAAAAGTTTTCAATTTTAGTTAGTGATGTAGAAAAGTAAGGAAATATGTATTTACCTCACTTCGTAAAGAGAAGAAGAAAAAACAAGTATTAACAACATGCCAAAGCCTTCACATTTAATAACTGAACTGAAAAGATAACAAAACGAGCTACAACGACTCTAAATACCTAAGAGGAGAAGCAGACGTAGAGTTATAGAGTAAACATTGAATGAATTACAAGAAAATTCAGATAGAAAAAGATCCAGTAAATGAATATTATATTATTCTCTCCAGAAATGAAAATATCAAATTAGAAATTAGATCTGCCCATCAACGTATAGATTACTAGATAGCTAGGTTTTTCTTACGGGAGCACTATGGTTCAAAATACTGAACTGTTGATCTGAGGGCCCACCATGGATGGGGAGTGCCGTGAAAATCTCCAATAGGAAAATTCCAATGCTTCAATAGGTGGGCACTTTCCTCATCAAATGTGGATGGATGGTCTACTTTATTCTCTTAACTATATATTTGAATTAAAGAGGTATAATCTTTCAATATTGGAGACTTCTTGGACAACCTACATTTTTGTAGGACCCATCAAATCAACAATTTAGATTATTGAATGATGGGTCTATATGTATGGAGCTCTTGACCATTTACTCTTCACCATCATTGATTTTGTATGATGTTTTAGATGTGACATAGAGGCCTTGCTATCTGGATGGTTTCAATTGAGGAACATAAATTCCATTCATACAGTGGCTGTGTGCATTTGCATTGTCAGTAATAATTGCCTCCATGAAAGGAAGTGGTAGTGTTCCAGGCCTTAGAAGTCTTCCTATCTATTAGTATAAGATGTATAAAGCTTAATATAATTTAGGAATGCCAGTGTTCCAGGCCTTAGATTTCTTCTAATCTATGAGTATAAGATGTATAAAAATGAATATATGAAATCCACTCCAACCATTTTAGGTCACACCAAAAGTTAGTCAGGAGTCCTAAAATCAGGCCCACACCTGATTCAGGTGGGCCACACTAATGGAAACCATTTAGAGGGTGACTATTGCCATGTACACTGATTTCAATCGTGTGGTCCACCTGAATCATGAATGGAGGTGATTTTAAGTATGGGGCATAGTGACGGATCTGGTGGTTGGGATGGATTTCACATAAACATCACGATGGGACCCACCCGTGCTGCCCACCCCTTCCGCATCGCTTGTCCCCATTGAGAAATATAAGGGAAGGTATTCTATTGATAATTACGTAGATTGGTGAGATAGCTTACAGAAGACCTTTTTAATTAATAAGTAGGTAGTTTATAATAAGTAGGTAGTTTATAATAAAATTCTCTTAACGAAACTATAATATACTCCTTTCTACTTTAATTAATAAACTAATAACTGAATTTCAATCCTACAGCACATCCAAATGCAGACTGGGAAAAGGCCAGAAATCAGGTACACTCATAAAACAATACTAGCACTTCAAAAAAGTATTGTTTTAGTAGATCAGAGGAGTAGCATCTTTAAATTAAAGGAGGAGATAAATAAAGAAAGAAGAGAGAAGTTAATTACGTTAATATTCACTGCAGGTGTCGCTTGAGGAGCCTGTGTAATGAGAAAAAAAAGAAGATAAATAAATAAAATATAAGTTTTTAGATGGGAAAAAATGACAATGAAACTACATACAAATTGGAAGGAGGCCACAATGGATCATGGTTGGTGAGAAATTCAACATTCTGTGCATGGATCCGATGGATAGAATTTGGGGCATGGTCGATTAAGACTAGAACTCATTAATTAATGAAAAAAAAAGAAGAAGAAGAGGAATTTGTCAAAATTCAACTGAAAAAAGGGAGCTGGAATATTTATGTCATGACTTATCAACAACAGGACACATCAGATGGATGATCTTTAATTCTATGCTATCAAACCATAGTCCCATATGCACAACCTAAAAGGTAATGACATGCATTATATGGCAGATATCCTTAGATAGTGTATCACACAATAATAGAGTCCTTATTTTATATAAGTGGGAGTGATGGCAAAGTTATCTAAACCATTGGTCTGTTGGGTCCTTAAAACTTCTCATGTTGGAAGATCTGGGCCATCAATTAATGTTGGCCTTTCCTTTTCATTTAGATAATTGATGACTTCACCTTCTATTTAATGGCCACAAATTTCAAAATCTGGAAATTTCATATAAAGATGACACATTCATGAGACAGTCCTTCGAAGTAGGCCATCACAGACCAATGGTTTGGATCGCGCTGATGCATGGGCAGATCCGTAAGGGAGCAGATTAGGTGCAGCCCTGACTGTGGGGCCCAGCTTGATGTATGTATTTTATATCCACTCCGTTTATCCATTTTTCAAGCTCATTTTAGTGTATGAACCAGAAAATGAAGCAGATCCAAATCTCAAGTGGATCACACTACAAGAAAGAGTGGTGATTGATCATAAAAACTTTTGGGCCATAAAAGTTTTTTGATCAAGGTGCAATTTGTTTTTTCTCTTCATCCAAGGCTATGCGATCTTATCAACAGTTTGGATGAGAAATAAACATTATGTTGGGCATTCAATCATCCGTGTTTCCTATGGTGTGGTCCACTTGATATTTGGATCTTCTTCATATTTGTCTTAACATACTAGAATGAGCTGGAAAAACGGTTGTATGGCATGGATATACAATACGTAATTCAAGGTAGGCCCTACATTCAGGGCTGCACCTAATCAGGCCCCAAATGTAAAAACCGAAAACACAAGTGAATGATGCATTTCTTCCGTCTCATTTTACCTCTCATTATGCAGAAGAATAGGTAGGGGGTGGGGGTGAATGCGGGCTTTAAGTCTCTCATCCTCCCACTCCACCTCCTCCGACCATTCTTTGGTTGAAAA
This sequence comes from Magnolia kwangsiensis, assembly GCA_037074715.1. Lineage (NCBI taxonomy): Eukaryota > Viridiplantae > Streptophyta > Magnoliopsida > Magnoliales > Magnoliaceae > Magnolia > Magnolia kwangsiensis. The sequence goes on along the minus strand of CM073584.1, from coordinate 29,554,226 downwards.
GATTGCCTTTAGGTTTGGAGCGCTGTGAGGTCCCATTTGAATCTTCTTGAAATTCTAACACTGCCACAGTCAAGATATTCTAAGGAAGGCCAATCCAAAATTACCCCAACTCATTGGTAGAAGCTTGTTAGCTGTTCTAACCTCCATAATTGTGAAGTCTTTAACCTTGGAAGCATGCCTTGATCCACCACTTCATGGTCTGCCTCCTTTGCTATTATCACCTCCATTCCCTTGCAATCGAAGATAGAGAAATTTGAGTTGCAAGAGAGCTTGGGCGACACTCAACGAAAAGAGATTCCGGAGGCCACTACAATCATTAATGTGCAATGTTTGAAGGTTGGAGAACATTCTTCCATGTGGAAGCGAGTAAGGGAGACATGTCAGTTCTGATTGCCTTGACCATGATAATGATGCACTTGTGCTCTCTTCTACTTCTACCCCTATCAATTTCTCCATCTTCTCACTGATGGGGTTTTTTGCCCCGTGGTCGACCGGTCGTGAGCCCTGCTCGACCGGTCGAGGACTGGTCACGACCAGTCGTGGAGTCGAGTCGTAGCTCGACTCAAAGTCCAGCGACTACAGACTATTTTTTCAGAGGGTGCTCGATCGGTCGTAGGTGGTCCACGACCGGTCGTAGGTGGCGCTCGACCGGTCATGGACTCGGTACGACCAGTCGAAGCTACGCAGATTCGTTCCGCGATTTTGTGCGGATTTCGTGTCGCAAGTCCTTTCGCAACCTGGATGCGGAAGGGAGTTTCCAAAAACTATAAATTAGAGTTTTCTAGGATTTTTCATATAGAGAAAAATCACAAGAGGGTTTTCTAAAGGCTTTGCAAGGGTTTTGCTAAAGGGTTTAGGGTGAGAGAGTGAGAGAAAAGAGAGAGAGGAAGCTTGTGGAAGGGAGCCGACATCTCAGCACTTCTACGTCCTCGTGATCGGTGAGATCTCTCAGTTTTCTTTTTATTCTCTTATTGTTTATCCGCTCCTGCGAGAGTGAAGAAGGTTGTAAACGTTCTACTTCATAGTGGATTGTTGATCTGGACGAGGTCCTGTGGTTTTTACCTCTTTGAGGGTTTTTCACGTAAAAATCTCATGTGGTGTGTGATTGTTGCTTTGATTTATTTCATTGCATTATTATTCCATAATTCTGGTTTGTTCTGGAGGGCTAGATTCTAAGGTTTTGTGCAAGGCCCCCAACAAAGTGGTATCAAAGCCAAGTTCATTGAACGGGTAGGATCGGATTGGAATTATGGAAGGTGGCTCATCAAGGATGATCAGCCTCAATGGTTCTAACTGGACCATGTGAAAGGCTAAGATGGAGGACTTGCTTTATTGCAAGGATCTATATTCTTCAATTTTAGGCATATCAGCAAAATTCAAGGATATATCTGATGATGATTGGAAGAAGTTGGACCGAAAGGCGGTGGGATTTATTAGACAATGGTTGAATGATTCTGTATTCCACCATGTGTCTATGGAAACCTCAACCGCTAGCCTATAGCTGAAACTACAAGGGCTGTACGAGAAGAAGACAGCCGGTAATAAGATTTTTCTGATAAGGCGACTTGTGAATCTCAAGTTCAAAGATGGTGGTTCTGTGGCCGAGCACATGAATGAGATCAGTAATATAGTAAACCAACTCTCCTCTATGAAGATGGTCTTGGATGATGAATTGCAGGCTTTGTTATTGCTTAGTTCATTGCCTGATAGTTGGGAGACATTGGTGGTGTCTCTAAGTAACTCCGCGTAAGACGGAAAGATATCCATAGAACAGGTTACTAGTTGTCTCTTCAATGAAGAGACAAGGAGAAAGTCTCAGGAGTCTACTCAGCAAGAGGCACTTGTGACATAGGAATGGGAGAGAGAAAAGAACAGGAAGGGCGGGAAGGCCCGAGATAAATCAAGAGGTAAGTCGAGTAACAGAAAAGATGTTGAATGCTGAAATTGTGGCAAGAAAGGCCACTATAAGCATGAATATCGTAAGGCTAAAAACGACAAGAAAGGAAAAAGAAAGGAGAAGGAAGATGAATCAGATTCTACTGCGGTCGCTTCAAATGACGACGTTATTATTATTCTTTCCACAGATCATGATGTATGTCTCACGGATACGAGTCAAGACACCGACTGGGTGATTGACTCAAGAGCTTATTTTCACTCGACTCCACACAGGGACTTCTTCACAAGCTACAAGTCAGGTGACTATGGGACCGTGAAGATGAGAAATTCTGGCGTATCGAAAATCGTGGGAGTCGGTGATATTTGTGTGAAGACTGATGTGGGCTGCACGTTGGTTCTCAGGGATGTGAGGCATATCCCAGACCTTCGCCTCAACTTGATGTCGACTGGAAGGTTGAATGATGATGGCTATGAAAGTCAGTTTTCTAGTAGGTGCTGGAAGCTCATTAAGAGTTTGTTGATAGCAGCCAAAGGAAAGAAGTTTTGCACCCTGTACAAGGCAAGTGTCAGTGTATGTAAGGGTGGGTTGAACGCAACGGAAGATTCAGCTATTGACATGTGGCACAGGCATCTAGGTCACATGAGTGAAAAAGGACTTCAGTTACTAGTGAGGAAGCGGCTCCTTCCAGATGTGACAGGTATACCTCTCAAAACCTATCTTGATTGTTTATCAGGAAAATGGCATAGAGTTTCATTCGTTAAAACTGCTTTTCATGTTAATAAAGTGCATGCATTAGATTTGGTTTATTCTGATGTTTGTGGTCCTATGAGGATCAAAACCTTGGGTGGGGCATTGTATTTTGTTACTTTTATAGATGATGCATCTAGGAGGATTTGGGTTTATGCATTGAAATCCAAGGACGAGGTCTTAGGTGTGTTTAAGTTGTTTCATGTTTGGTCGAGAGAGAGACAGGTAGATCATTAAAGTGCATTCGCACTGATAATGGTGGTGAATACATTGGAGACTTTCACGAGTACTGCAAGTCCCTGGGTATACGGCATGAACAGGCGGTTCCCAAGACCCCCCTGAAAAATGGTGTAGCTGAGCGAATGAATCGCACCATTGTTGAGAGAATCAGATGTATGTTATCCCATGCGAAATTGTCCAAGACGTTCTGGGGAGAAGCAATGCACACAGCGGTGTATCTGATAAACAGGTCTCCATCAACCCCGTTGAATGGAGAAGTACCCGAGAAGGTGTGGATTGGACAAGATCCATCGTACAGTCATCTCAGGGTGTTTGGATGCAGGGCATCCGTTCACGTACCGAAGGACGAGAGGTCCAAGCTCGATATGAAGATCAGACAGTGTGTGTTCTTAGGGTATGGTGATGAAAAGTTCGGTTACAGATTGTGGGATCTTACCGAGAGGAAGCTCGTCAGGAGCAGAGATGTGGTTTTCTTTGAAGATCAGTGTATAGAAGACGTTGGTAAGCCAGATAAGAACCAGCCTAGTTCAGGTGAGCTAGAGGACATGGATCCAGTTATTCCTCCCGTGGTGCCTAATGATGGGGGAGTACAACGAGGTGTAGAGGATGATGGGGTTCCTACAGAAGATGGACTGGGGGAGCAGCCCCCACTTGATCCATCTGTTGAGCCACAGGTGAAGAGGTCATCTAAGGACAGACAGATGTCCAAGAGGTACTCACCGCATGAGTACATTATGCTGACTGATGGGGGAGAGCCAGAAGATTATTCTGAGGCCCTAGTTGATAAGCATAAGGAGGAGTGGTTGAAAGCTATGCAAGAAGAGACGGAATCCTTGTATAAGAACCACACCTATGACATAATGAAACTGGCTAAGGGCAAGAAAGCTCTGAGAAAAAAGTGGGTGTTCAGAAAGAAGATTAAGCAGAAGAATTCACAGACGAGATTCAAGGCCAAACTTGTGGTAAAAGGGTTCTGTCAGAAGAAAGGCATAGACTTCGAGGAGATATTCTCACCAGTGGTGAAGATGACATCCATACGGGTGTTGCTTGGGTTGGCAGCTAGCATGGATCTAGAGATAGAGCAGTTGGACGTTAAAACTACTTTTCTCCATGGTGACCTTGAAGAAGAGATCTACATGCACCAACCAAAGGGTTTCGAAGTCAATGGCAAGGAACATATGGTGTGTAGGCTGAGGAAGAGCTTGTATGGGCTGAAACAAGCTCCACGACAATGATACAAGAAGTTCGATTCGTTCATGTTACAGTATGGGTATGACAGAATGGAGTCGGACCACTGTGTGTTCACGCATAAGTTCTCAGATGGTGATTTCTTAGTTCTGCTCTTATACGTTGATGACATGCTCATAATGGGAAAAGACATCAAGAAGATCGACAGGCTGAAACAGGAGTTGGGCAAGTCGTTTGCAATGAAAGACTTGGGACTGGCTAAACAGATCCTATGAATGGAGATAACCCGTGACAGAAGCAGTAGGAAGCTTTAGTTATCACAAGAGCGGTATATTGAGAAAGTCCTATAGCGGTTCAATATGAATGCAGCGAAGCTGGTCAGTATTCCACTGGATGGTCACTTCAGATTGAGCGACAGGCAGTGTCCCAAGAGGAAGGCAGAGGTGGAAGAGATGCAGAAGATACCCTATGCGTCAGCTGTAAGAAGTTTGATGTATGCTATGGTGTGTACACGTCCAGACATAACATATGCGGTTGGTGTTGTCAGCCGGTATCTTACCAATCTTGACAAAGAACATTGGGCAGTGGTGAAATGAATACTGCGGTATCTAAGAGGCTCATCCAGGTTGAGCTTATGCTATGGTGACGGTAAACCTGTGATAGAGGGCTACACAGATACAGATATGACAAGTGACATAGACTCCAGGAAGTCTACATCGGGGTTCATATTCATGTTTGTAGGGGGAACGGTTTCTTGGCAGAGCAAGCTACAGAAGGTCGTAGCATTGTCGTCTACAGAGGCCGAGTACATTGCAGTCACTGAGGCATGTAAAGAGATGCTTTGAATGAAGAGGTTCCTACAAGAACTTAGCCTGAAACAGGAGGAGCACGTGGTCTATTGCGATAGTCAAAGTACTATACACTTGAGCAAGAATCTAAGTCAGCACTCCAAGTTGAAGCACATAGAGGTTCGGTATCACTGGATAAGGGATACTTTGGAACAAAAGGTGATACAACTTGAGAAAGTCCACACGGACGATAATTGGTCAGACATGATGACCAAGGCTTTGCTCAAGGGCAAGTTTGAGGTTTGTAGAAACCTGGATAGCTTGGAGAAGGTGGATCTCTCCCGGATCAAAAAGGAGAAGATTTGATGGAGTTTTTTGCCCCGTGGTCGACCGGTCGTGAGCCCTGCTCGACCGGTCGAGGGCTGGTCACGACCAGTCGTGGAGTCAAGTCGTAGCTCGACTCAAAGTCTAGCGACTACGGACTATTTTTTCAGAGGGTGCTCGACCGGTCGTAGGTGGTCCACGACCGGTCGTAGGTGGCGCTCGACCGATCGTGGACTCGGTACAACCAGTCGAAGCTACGCAGATTCGTTCCGTGATTTTACGCGGATTTCGTGTCACAAGTCCTTTCACAACCGGGATGCGGAAGGGAGTTTCCAAAAACTATAAATTAGAGTTTTCTAGGATTTTTCATAGAGAGAAAAATCATAAGAGGGTTTCCTAAAGGCTTTGCAAGGATTTTGCTAAAGGGTTTAGGTTGAGAGAATAAGAGAAAAGAGAGAGAGGAAGCTTGTGGAAGGGAGCCGTCATCTCAGCACTTCTACGTCCTCGTGATCGGTGAGATCTCTCACTTTTCTTTTTATTCTCTTATTGTTTATCCGCTCCTGCGAGAGTGAAGAAAGTTGTAAACATTCTAATTCATAGTGGATTGTTAATCTGGACGAGATCCCGTGGTTTTTACTTCTTTGAGGGTTTTCCACGTAAAAATCTCTTATGTGGTGTGTGATTGTTTCTTTGATTTATTTCATTGCATTATTATCCCATAATTCTGATTTGTTCCAGAGGGCTAGATCCTAAGGTTTTGTGCAAGGCCCCCAACACTCACACCCCTCAATTTGAAGATATTTTAATTGCTGAAGTCTTTGTGCCAGATCAGGTGAGACGAGATATCTCAGTCTCTTGCAATATGTGATAATTAGGCACTCTAAATGGTGGAGGCTACCAAGAGGAGGTACGGACCCCTTCCAAATACTTCTCAGTTCTGGTAGATGAGACAATGAGAGTTTCCTTAATTTTGAAAGCAGAGCATCTTCTGTTGAGGTCCCTTGGAAGTGAAAGACTTCCACTAACTCATTGCACCGACTTGCATCGAGTTTCTCCAGACTCTGAGGCAGATCAGATGGCATGATATTGACTAATTTATTACAACGGAATATGTTGAGCTTTCTCAGGTTTTGGAAGGAACCGGCTAGAAGTAGAACGTCTTTAGATTCATTGACTCATTTAGCGTCAGCTTCTTCAAATGCATGAATACATTCCAAGAAGTCTCTTCTTCTTCCACACTTACAAAATGTTCCATTTCACCACATTCTTTGATAATGAGGATCTCTAAGCTGTTGAAACTTAGTTTACGTGACTGCATGAGATTCTTGGTACCCGCACAACGCACTAATTCTACCTCGTTTGTTCTCTTAAACAGCACTACAACCCAACTTCCAATTGAACTTGGTGAAGTCTCAATTTTTATACTCCTAGCTGCTTTGCTGTCTGTGTAATCTCTACCCACACATATGCTGAATTTCTTCAGGTTTTTCCATGGACCAGGGATGTCCTGAGACAAGCATTCAACATTTTCCACATGGATGTATAAGACGGTTAGCCGAGACAAGGATGCCATCTCAGCTAAGCTTGCTTGTCTTGCATCTCCATTTCCCATAACTTCCCACTTGCCAAAGCTATTTCCCATTTGCACTCTAACTGAGTCATCCTTGATATGACATTTGGTGCTATCATTTCAAGCGAATTCCTTTTCATCAAATCCAAGAGCTTTAGATTCTGTTAACTCACCCATTTTTTCTGTCAGTTCACAGATGCCAGTTTTTTGTAAGCAAAGAATTTCTAGCTTCTTCAATCCACCAATTAGAGTTGCATCTTTTAACTGAGGACATCTATCCAACCACCGCGTCCGAAGGTTTTTTAGGCCCTCCACTGATGGGGGCAACATTGAGATATCAATGCACATATATCCAGAACTTTAAGAGAATTCATCCCTTGAAAGAAATCATTGGGAATCTCTTTCAATGAATGATTCCCAAACAAAAACAAGGTTAAGAGCTGAGGAAATTCAATTTGATCTGGAAGTTTATTAATTTCATTGTATACAAATGAAATCCTCTTACATTTCTGCACATTTTCAATCTCTCGCCACTCTTTCAAACCTACTTTGGCTTTTACCAAAAACCCATGCTCAGCTCTTGATGCTATTGATACGGCAACGTCTCGAACAACATCAAGCATTTTTACAGAGTTTGATCTATCTCCTTCTAGCAACAAGCATGAAGCCTTAAGTTTGTCGAACAACATATGAACTCTACATGATGCTTCCTCCAATGTATTAACATCCTTGAAAAGATCTTCCCCAGTTCCATATATTGTCATCTCATTCTCGGAAACAGAATAACCTTCTGGAAATAAACAACAAAACAAGAAACACAACTGGGCCTCCTTACTTTCTAAGTAATTGTAACTCATCTCCAAAGAAGAGAACACCTTCTGATCCATACCCTCGATGTTTGTAGGATTAGACCTCTGTAATTGTAGTAGTGCATGATCCCACACTTTTTTATCCTTATCTTGTAATGCCATTCCAAGTGTGATAATCGCTAGAGGCAAGCCCCTACATTCCTTGGCAACTTTTCGTGCCACAACACGCAATTCAGAGGAGTCGACAACATCACCAGCATTTTCCTTGAATAGACGCCATGCCTCTTCTTCCGATAACACATTTACAGGGATCTTTGCTTGGCTCTTCATGTGACTGCATACTCCACTTTTCGTGTAGTAAATGCAATCTTACAACCCCTATCATTCCATTCCAAAGGGATTCCTATGTCATCTAGATCCAACCTTTCCCACAGATTATCAAGGATTAAAAGTATCTTCTTGCTTTTCAACAGCTCCTGCTTCAATCTCTCTGACAGCTTCCCTGCTCTTACTACTTGACTCTCTTCCTTGAGTTCCAGTCCCAATTGCTCTGCGATCTCGCCTTGAATTGTCTTCAATTCAGGTTTCTGGGTCAGGGTCATCATGATCACCTCTTGAAAAAGTTCTTCACTTTTCACCTTTTTGACCACTTGTTTCATCAAGGTTGTCTTTCCCACTCCCCCCATGCCGTACACCCCAATCATATTGATGTTGTCATCCTTTAGTGCATCCATGACTTGATTCATAGAAAATTTTGTGGATTCAAGAGGCATAAAGCCCCTATCAGGCAACGATTCAATGGTTGGAGGGAGCGGAGGGTATGATACATTAATGGATTTCACCTCTGTTTGGAGCCTACGAACATCATCCATCTTTTTTGCTTCTTTACCGAGACAGTAACGTGAGCGCAAGTTGAAACAACTGATACTCTCTTTAACTTGGTCATCCAAACTCTTTGCATCTTCTTTGACATCTTCTACATTTTTCAACCATTTCTGGACAACTTCAGTGATCACTAGCCCACTCCGACTATCTGCATTCATTTGTCCCTCTACATCATTTCTTGTACTTACCAAGTTTTCAACTTCTTTGCTGAGATCAGCAACATTACTTCTATAGTAAATGAGATAACTGGCCTGGCGCTTTATAATAGCCACTAAAGCTTTTCCAGCTTCTGTAACCGGTTTAACCACGATCCCCAAGATTGCTAAGATTGCAACCATTGTATCTTTTGGATGGATGAAAGGGATAACTGTGGAGCAGCAATAATTGCTCAACAACAGAAAAGAAAAACCTGAAATAAACATAATAGATAAGAAGATAAGTTGAAATAAAAAAATAAAGAGAAATAAGTTGTAAGCCAAGGAGAAAAGAAGGTACTAGTATTACCTTATCTTTTTCTTAGCAATTGCTTGTCCCAGTGAAAACTGAAGTGAGATATGGTAGCACCAACTCAAAGGAAGCTCCTTACTTGTCACCCCAATATAAGAGAAGGCTCCAAATGCTACACCACCCAATTAAAAGAAGTTTAGCAAATATGCTAAAAGAAAAAAAGACTGGACGTGTATGCATACTTACTTTTCAATTCATCAGGTAACTTAGACCCCGTACAAAGCTTTGTAGATAAACTTACAAAACGATTTGTGGTCCCCATTGTGATGTGTAGATGGCATCCAATCTGTCTATCATCTACATCCCCTCGTGTTATCCTTGGATGCCAAACATCAGGCTGATCCAAAACTCAGATGGGCCACACCATAGGTAGCTTTCCTAATGCAAAGGCCCACCATTAAAAACTTCCAGATGGTGTGTGGAGCCTACGTTATTTTATCTATGACATCTAAACCATTCAGAAGATTCACCTGACACCCTAATAATCTGCCCATTCCAAATCTCGGGTAGACCACAACCCATGCAGAGGAGGGTGTGTCTTCGGTGGATCCCTGAAACCACGGCGGGCCCACCTTGACCATTTTGAGAACTCATTGTAGGGCATGATCGAAAAAATGAAGCAGATCTAAATCTCAGGTGGATCAACCATAATACATGAAACAGTGGTAATTGACCATTTAAACTTCTCATGGGCCACAAAAGTTTTGGATCAAGCTGATATTTTTGTGGTCTCTTCATCCGGGGTCTTTGTGAACTTATCAACAGGTTGGATGGCAAATAAAAATATTGGTGGCCCCAGTATAGTTTTTAATGGTGAGGATTCACTCAAGGCCGTTTCATGTGGTATGGGGCCCACCTAGGATTTGCATATGCTTCATGTTTTGAATCATGTCCTCATATGAGCTGTCAAAATAGATGAACGGTGTAGATGCAGGTCACATACATTACAGTGGGCTCCACGGGGATCCACCCAAATGGACGCCCTGTAGAGCTTTTACTTTTTAGGGCGCGGATTAGCTACTGACAGGTTGAGTAGCGTGATTCGCTGCGGAAGTGACGTCATCAAGTTTCTTAGCCATGAGGTATGTTTTGCACCCACACCTTCCTCCCACGTGGAGAGATCATTTCAGCTGAGGAATATCCAAAGAATGAGTTAAAACCAAACTTTTAGCGGAGAAAACATCAGGAACAGTGACGCCCACCATTAAAAACTTCTTTAAGGCTACAAAAGTTTTAGATTAAATTGAGATTTGTGTTTTCTCTTATTTTATATGTTTTTTAACTTTTGAACAAGTTAGATTACAAATAAACATTACGGTGAGCCTTAGGATAGTTTCAACGGTGGGAATCACTCTCCCCACTGTTTTTTATGGTGGGGTCCACTACAGCTTTTTATCTGCATCATTCTTTGGCTCGTTTTCTAAAATGATATTTCAAAATGGATGAATGGTGTGAATACAACACATACATCATAGTGAGGCCCACATAACTTGGTGATGTCACTTTGACTCGCTGCTCAATCATTATCTAATCCGCGTCCTACTTTTTAGGCATGAGGTGTGTGCTGGGTGAGTGCGTAAAAAAGGAAAAAACTTTGAACAAAAAAAGCATGATTTAACACAGCATCTTGGGTTCAGGCACATGGGTGGTGAAATCTCACTGCGGCGTGTGTGGGTGTGTGTATGGGTACATGTGTAAAAAAAAGAAAAAAAAAGGAAAGAGAAGTCGTGATTTAACATGAGCCAAAGCGCGCAATCAAAACTATTAATATGAAAGAATTTTGGAGAATTTCTCAACAATGAACCTATTAATCACTGTAATTATGGGGAATGAATAGGGTTGTTCACAAGTCGAGCTAGCTCGAAAGCTCGTTTGACTCGACTCGAGTCGGCTCGGATTGACTCGGCTTGAATGGTTGATTCAAGCCGAGCCAAGCTAATTATTTGAAGCTCGAGTTGATTTCAAGCCAAGTTCGACTAAGGGGCATTTCAACTCGACTCGACTCGACTCAAAGCTCGATTAATAAATATATTAAATATTAAATATTATATATAATATATATAATATATATACTTTAAAAAAATAACAAAACAAACAAACCTTAGAGTCTCTATCCGACCGTACGTACCCCCTTTCCCTTTCCCTTTCTTCCTTTCTCTACCCACTGCCAACCGCACGCCTGCTTGGACTGCCACCACCAGGTTTTCTAATCCGATTCGAAGCTTTGTTAGGTTTTTTCATCGGGTTTTGTTTTGATTCTCTTAAGATTTTTAAATTTTTCATTAATGGAAGAGGATCAAGAATAGAATCTATTATTCTCTCACCCAACAAGCTCGAGCTTGACTCGAGGTAAACTCAACTTGACTCAATCTACTAGCTCGACTCGAACTTGACTCGACAGCATTGACAAACAAGCCAAACTTTAATGTTAAGCTCGAGGCCAAGCTCGAACTCGAGTACATCATAGACAAGTCGAGCCAAGCTTGACCCACCTCGACTCGACTTGGCTCGATGCCCACCTCTAAGAATGAATAAAGAAGAAATAGGTGACAAATGTGAGAACAAAACTGCTTCAAGATCTTGCAATGTACTCTCTCAATCTAGCAACTAAGCTGCACGTAACGCAATTGTAGCTGATATGGATGGAATTCCACCACCATATACACAACCATTCACGTGAGGAGCAAAAAGGTAAGTATGATGGCCCTCACCATTGATGTTCTATGAACTTGGATTATTTAATTAAGATTTAATTGATTGAATGGAAGCAGTTGCTGTGTTTTATTTTTCAATGATAGTTTCCTAATTTGGCAATTATTGAAAGATTATGGACGGTTTGGATCATTTAACAGTGGGCTCCACTTATGCAAACCGAATATCTAATCGCGGGCATTGTATCCGAAATGGGTGATTGTGGATATGCGATAGTTAAGTAAGGACGAAGATTGAGTACTATACGGACTCTAAGGGACCACCGTGATATATGGCTTTTATCCACACCGTTCATCTATTTTTTCCAAATCATTTTGGGAGTAGTTCAAAAATGAGACAGATCCAAGGCTTTTAGTGGACCACAACATCAGAAGTGGTGGGATAATGATGTACAACATTGAAACCTTCTCAGGGCTAATGGTAATGGTTATTTGACATCCAACGTATTCATAATGTTACGTAGATCTGGATGAAGAGAAACGCAAAACAATAGCTTGGTTCAAAACTCCCGGTGGCCAGGAAAAGTTCTCAGGGATAGGTATTTAATCCCCACTGTGTCGCCTTTTAAAAAAAAAAAAAAAAAAAAAAAATTTATTTTTTTAACACACGCACACACACCCCACACAGTCACGCGGGTGGAATCTCACCACCTATGGGTACTCGAACCCTTGACCGGGAGTTGAAACTCCTGTGAATCTACCACCGGGGCAAGAGCAAGGACCCGATCCCCACTGTGTCGCCTAATTGAGCCTTGTATCTTTCTCATTTTTGGACTTATTTACTAAAATGATATAGAAAAATAGATGGACGGTGTGGATGAAACCCATACATCAAGGTGGTCCGATGAGTCCTACCAATGCTGAGCTCGTGAGAGGGAAAGGGGATGGTAGTACCCAATCGTAGGATGCGGCTTGGATCCCCGGATCCACATAGATTGATAGATAGCTGAGAATGGGGCTCATTATAGGGCTTGATTAAAAAAATGTAACATATACAAATCTAAAGTTGACCACATCAATAGAAACAATGATGATTGAACACCCACCATTAAGAATTCCAATAGCCTACGGGAATGTTTATTTTCCATACGGTGAGCGGCATGGATATAAAACATACATCATGGCGGGCCCCACAGTCAACAATCCACCAAAGCCATAAATCCATGCCAAGAGTAATCAAAATCAATACAATTTTGGCTATGGCATGTTTAATACAAAATACAATAACGGCTACAGTTGCACTAAACGAATAAAGAAAAAAAATGACTTAATCAAATGCCAGTAGTGAATGTGAGGATAGAACACATAAACTTTTTATTTTTCTTGAAGCTCTTGCAGTGGCGTCTCTCAATCTAGCAGCAAAGATGAAAAGCTGTAGTAGCTGATGCAGAGAGTCAAGTCAATGACTATAACTCCCCAACTAGAGTATATAGCTATGAAAATGGGAGCAAAAGGATATTATGCGATGCTTGGGTGGAGGACTATACATGTTTAACAGATCCCACACATTGGTATGGTGGGCCTCACCATGGATGTCGTATGAACCACGATTATTTCAGATTTAATTAGTTGAATGGAAAGCCTTGCTATATGTTTTCTCTTAACCGCTCCCTTGTTTGCCAACTAGTGAAAGATCAAGGAATTGCCCATTTCAAAGAGTTTTTGTCCATCGGCTGTATACAAGGAGGATAATAATATTAACGGTTTGGATCATTGAACAGTGGGCTCCACTTATGCAAACTGAATGCCACCAGTGTACACTCTTTTAGCCCTGACATTGCAGTGGATATGGGCTTTTGGTCCCAATGCTCCTGTTCTAGGACATGGTTGCCACGGGATCCTATCTATACCAAAGTTATGGAATTATAGCCTGAATTCACACCTTCGTTTTTTGGAAGATGAAAATGCTCTCCTGTACAGCTGCGCCTTATAAGGAGGGATCTCATCTTGTGAAGTAAAAAAGTTCTTTGAAGTAAAAAAGTTCTTTGAAAAAGAGATGCGGGCCTACTCAAAACTAAAATTTGACTCACTCCTTGACTGATCTGATGCATTTATTTTAATCAGATAGCTATAAACCGACGAAAGGGTCTTTCCATTGAAGCTCTCTGCAGCTCACAACTATACTAATGTTGTGCAGTAATTATAAATTGTTTTATTTTGTATGGTCAATTTATTATGGATTTTTCCCTTAAACTTGGGGTGGCAACATAAAATTAAAACCCCCTATATGTGCACGGGATGAATTTGCTTCAATATTACTTAGTGGATCCCATATCCATTTCGTGCGAGGGCCATTTGATCATTTTCTTCTTCATTCGTTTTTTCACGGGATGGGAAGATTGTATTTTTTTTTTTTTTTAAGCTTATTTCATTCTTCTTTCTTCTTTCATTGATTTCTTTTATAGTTACTTTTTTGGGCATCTTTTTTTTTTTTTTTTTTAATGAATGGTTAGAGTTTGTGAAAGGGAATAGAGTGTATAAGAATATTATAATAGATAATTTTTTATAATAGAATAATATTGTAATGGATTAATTTTGTAACAAAAGAATGTTGTAATGGATAAATATAATAGAATGTATTAGTGTTATAATAGATAACTATTGCAATGGATGAATTTTTATAATGGACGAATTTGATGTGGAAGTATATTGTAATGGATAAATGTTATATGTTGGATCATTGAAATTTACTATGGAACGCCCATATTCATTGTGGATCACCCATATTTTTAATATGGATTGTCAATATTCAATATATATCATCGATATTCACAGTGGATTCCCAGTATTTTTAATGTGGATCAGTGATATTTCCACCGTGGATCGTAAATATTCATAGTGGGGTATTGGTCCAACGAAAATGGCTATAACTCCCTCGTTACATATTTAATTTAGGTGATCTTGTGCTCGTTGGAAAGGTAATTTAATGAAATTTTAAAATATTTTATAATCATATCATTTTGACACCATTTGATTTTCCAAAACTTTACCCAAAATTCATTATTCACTATGGAATTACTAATATTCACCGTGGGTCAACAATTTGACGAAAATAGCCATAACTCGTTCATTACACGTCCTATTTGAGTGATCTTTGTGCATGTTGAAAATATAATTTGTTAACTTTCATGTGGATTTGGAATAACCTTATTTGAACATCATTTGAGTACCTAAAAGTGAGCCTAAAGTTCATCATTCATTATGAGATTGTGGATATTTACTATAGGGTACCAATACGACAAAAATTGTCATAACTCACTTGTTATATGTCTGATTTGGGTGATCTTATGCTCGCTATAAATGTAATTGACGAATTTTTAAATGTTTTTGGAATCATCTCATTTGGACATCATTTGATTGCCGAAAAGTGGGCTTAAATTTCATCATTTACTGTGGACTTTTCATTACTAAACTTTGAGCCTACTTTTGAGCAATCAAATAGTATCCAAATGAGATTATTTGAAGTCATTTGAAAGTTCATCAAATTATATTTCCAACAAGTATAAGATCACCTAAATCAGACATGTAATAAAAGAGTTATTATTGTTTTCGTTAGATCGATGACCCATAATAAATATTAGTGATCCCACAATGAATAATGAATTTTAGGATCACTTTTAGACATTCAAATAGTGTTAAAATTATATAATTTAAAACTATTTGAAAATTCATCAAATTACATTTCCAATGAGCATAAGATCATCCAAATTGGACATGTAACGAGGAATTTATGATCGTTTTAGTTAGATTAATGACCCATAGTGAATATCGAAAATCTTACATTGAATGATGAACTTTAGGCCTACTTTGGACAATCAAATGGTATCAAAATGAGATTATTCTAAATCCATTTAAAATTTCATCAAATTACCTTTCCAACGAGCATCGGATCACCCAAACCAGACATGCAATGAGAGAGTTATGGCCATTTTCATCAGGCTAGTACCCTATAGTCAATATTTGTGATCCACATAGGAAATATCAATGATTAACAGTGAAAATATCAACGATTCACAGTGGTATATTGGCAATCCACACTGAATATTGACGATCCACAGTGAATATCTACGATAAGTTTTTGTGTAGGTCTCCTGTGGGACTGTATGCTTGTATAGGTTATATGTGAACCTGATTGAAAACCTTTGATAGTGAATACATGTACGCTTGTTAGGGGTGTACTAGCTGACCTCAGCTCGGCCACTAGCTGACCTCAGCTTGAACTCGGCTCAGTCCTCGAGCCTGACTGGCCAGCTCGGTTCGATTCGGTCAGCAGCTTGAGCTAGTTCGAGTCAAGTTCGCCATTCAACATTTCCACAAACACCTAGATTGCACCTTCAAACTCCCTCCGTATGTGAAACAGAAGTAATGGTTTTACAGGTATTTTATTAAACACCTTCTAAGTAACATAAAAACTAAGAAAAAAAGGGTATTTATTTCATGTACATACCTTCCTTGCCACTAGCCACACTTCGTTGAGTCATTTTATCAAACACTTGGTGAGCAACATCAATGGAATAGTAACTGAGTCACCGAACTGGTTCGATCCAAGTTCGATTTGAGCTGGATTCGATCCGAGTCGAGTCGAGCTGGAACCTCCTCGAACTCGGCTTGAACTCATTTTCAAGTTTAAAAAATCAGCTCGACCCAGCTCGAACTTGGCTACAAACTGAGTCAAATTGAACTTTTTCGAGTCGAGTCGAGGGAGCTAATCGAGCTAGCTCAGTTCGTGTACACCCCTAACGCTTGTGTTTGTGATTGTGAATTATATAAATTCTATTCGTGCTTATGTATTTGGTTAGTTAAGTAATTTAAATGCTTGAATTGGATTGTATGCTAGACACTTAACTTGTAATGCATACACAAGCTCACTATTAATTATAAACTAGTTGCTCTATTGGCATATCTTGTGTAGTCTATATCATTAGACCCACTTTGACTTGGAAGACTTAGTATTAAGTTGCTTTATTTAGTTTAAATGGACATATTAATTTTAGTAAGCAATTATGGATTTAATTGGAAAAATTTTAATTGATCATGTTCACCCCTCTCTAGGACTTAGCCATTCATTCCTCAGCTCCGTCAAGCTTCTACATACATAGCTCGCGTGGCTCCCCAACTCACGCAATTTCATGGTGTGGGGCCTACCTAAATTTATTTGACCAGGACAACGTCATCGACACTACCATCTTCACCATCAGATCGAGAATGAGAATTGGCTCGTCTTCCCATATGTGGTTATTGGGCGGGTCACTGTCCTGTGTTTATACTTCCTGACTCAGTCATGTAATTTTGACACTCAATCTATAACAATAATAATAACAATAATAATAATAATAATAATAATAATAATAATAATTATTATTATTATTATTATTATTATTATTATTATTATTATTATTACAAAGTATATAATGTGTCATGTTACTTGCACATGCCTAACACCAAAGGCATCTCCCATGCAGGGATGTATGGAGTGACAATCGAAGCCATTCATTCATCATGAAGTCTTATTGCCAAGAGAAGTGTAGTGCGTCATTACAATCACAGCTTATTCACTTCTGGTGGCCACAAGATGTTCTCAAGGATAGGTATTTAATCCCCACTATGTGGTCTGATTAAGCCTTGTATCTTTTTCATTTTTAGGCTTATATACTAAAATAATATGAAAAAATAGATGGACAGTGTGGATGAAACCCATACATCAAGACGCCCCCAAGAGCCCCTGCCAATGCTGACTTCGTGAGATGTGAAGGGGTGGTAGTACCCAATCCTAGGACGCTGCTTGGATCACCGGATCTACATAGATTGATGGATCACTGAGAATGGGGCCCACTTTGATGTATTCATCTTATATCTATGCCATCCATCCATTTTGCAAGATCATTTTAGGGCTTGATTAAAAAACTATAACAGATCCAAATCTAAGGTAGACCACACCAACAGAAACAATGATGATTGAACACCCACCATTAAAAATTCCAACGGCCTACAGCAATGTTTATTTTTCATAAAACCTTTTAATAAGCTCAAGCATACTTGATTCAAAACTTTTCTAGGCCACAAAATGTTCTTAAGGATCATTCACCTTTTTTTTTACTATGGTGTGTTCCACTTCAGATTTGGATCTGTTTTATTTTTTACCTCATGCTCTAAAATGAGCTGGCGAAATGGATAAGCGGCATGAAAATAAAACATACATTACCGTGGGCTGCACAGTCAAGGATCCACGAAGCCATAGATCCATGTCCAAAGTAATCAAAATCAATACAATTGTGGCTAATGCTATGACATGTTTATGTTATATTTTGTTTTAAAATAATAATAAAATTTGAATTTTCAAATTTTCGGTGTTTTCCCTCTAAATTTGAAAAGTTGAAGTCCTTTTGAGTTGTGGGTTTTGTCCCACATCGGATTTGACAAAGTAAACTATCTTGTATATAAGATAGTCTTTTTACCTAGGGCTTGAGCCCCTTTCAGGGGGCATGTGAATTTGATCCTGTGGAGGGGCTATGCCAATAACTCTAATCTATGTCATTGACCACACACGATCGCGGGCGCCGAGCCTAGCGGTGCCGTGCCGAGTCGAGCCGTGTGCGTGTGCGTGTGCACGTGCGCGACGCGACGGGACGGGACGGGCTGGGCGCGGGTGCGGGTGCGGGTGCGGTGTAAGTGTACTTGCGTGGGTGTGTGTGTGTGTGTATGGGTACTTGCAGGACTGTATGTGCGAAAGTGTACTCGCACTTGCGCCTTTTCGTTTTAAACCAGAGAGATGCTTCCTTTCCAGTTGGCCGCCCATGTTGGGTTTAAACCTAACGGACCTAACCTTTTGTAAAGGGTGCTTATGCACCATTTCGGAGTCTATATATGGACTTTCGATTCCAGTTTCAAAATATACAAAAATACTATCTTTTAAAACTCTCTCTGATACGGTTTTACCATTGTTACTGAGTTTATCGCCGAGTCAACTCAGCACTTTCGGATTAAACTGCAAGTGGTTCGAGCCCTTGTACAGTGAGTGCACCACTGGGACCAGGTCATAGTTGTTGTATCATGGAGGTTGATTGCTTTGGAAACCTATTGCACTTGGGACGATGTCCAAGGGGAGAAAATTCGATTTCAAGCCAAGTGACTCAGTCACGCCTTGACTCAATTCAATAAGTTTTTCTTTCTCTAAATTTATTTTCCTTTTTTGGTTCTCGATTTTAATAGTCTATTTAATTCAACAAATTTTTCCAACAATCTTGAAATCGAATATTATTGAATTACATAGACTATGGCTACAGTAACAGTAAATGATTCTACTAAGTTAGCCAAAATCGAACCGTTCGCTGGACAATCCTTTAAACGGTGGAAACAGAAATTGATGTTTGCTCTAACCACCCTGAAAGTTTCATACATTTTATCTAAATCATTTACTATAGATCCAGCAAATCAAAATAAAGCAACAGATGAAAATAATTGTAAAAATTATATTCTAAACTCTTTATCCAATGAATTATATAATGTGTATGCTTCTTACGCCTCTGCTAAAGACATATGGACTGTTTTAGAAAAGAAATACATATTAGAATATGCAGGCGCTAAGAAACATGCAATTGCTAATTTTCTTCACTATGAAATGACAGACGATAAATCTATCATAAATCAAATTCACGATTTTCAAGGTCTAGTTCACGAACTATCGACAGAAGGAATTAAATTGGATGAAGTGTTTCTGTCAGGAGTGCTAATAGAAAAGTTACTGCCCTCCTGGAAAGAATATAAAAATAGAATGAAACATAAGAAGAACGGTGTTTCTTTGGAAACCACTATTGTACACATACGAATAGAGAAGGCCAATAGAATCAGGGACCAAAAAGAAAATAAAAATGAGATAGATTCAAAAGCGAATCTTGTGGAATCAAGTCGAAAAAATAATAAGAAAAATGGCAACTATCATAACTGTGGCAAACCTGGATATTATGCAAATGAATGCAGGCTCAAAAAGAAGAATGTAAATAATCAATTCAAGAAAAAGGGAAACTACTACAACTGTGGAAAGCTTGGGCATCATGTTAAAACCTGCAGGCTTAAGAAAAATAAAGATAAGCCGCAGGCTAATCTTACAGAAACAGGCAATGAGTCTGACATGGTAGTAGTTGTGGTGTCAGAAGTCTTCCTTATAAACAACTTGGAGTGGGTGCTAGACACTAGTGCAACTAGGCACGTGTGCAAGGATCGTAACATTTTTACCTCCTACCAAGTATCAGGAGATGATGAACAGGTGTTCATGGGAAATGCTAGAACATCTCCAGTTGTAGGGAAAGGGAAAGTACTTCTGAAACTCACTTCTGGAAAGACTCTAATATTGAATGATGTCTTACATGTTCCTGACAATAGAAAAAACTTGGTCTCTGGTTCGCTCCTCAATAAGGCTGGTGTCAAGTTAATTTTTGATTCAGATAAGCTTGTAATGACTAAAAATAGAACCTTTGTTGGTAAGGGATATTATAACGATGGTTTATTCATTGTAAATGTATCCAATGATAATAAGAAGACATCTAGTTCTGTTTATATCGTTGAATCTTTTTATCTATGGCATAGTAGATTAGGTCATGTGAATGTGGCATTTTTAAAGAAAATAAAAAGATTAGGTTTATTACCTAATATATCTAATGAAGAGTTTGAAAAATGTGAAACATGTGTAGAATCAAAATTCATTAGAAAACTCTTTAAACAAATAGAAAGATCATCTGCTCTTTTAGAGTTAATACACAGTGACTTAGGTGACTTTAAAAATTACATGTCTAGAGGTGAAAAAAGATATTATATAACTTTTGTAGATGACTACTCTAGGTTCACTAGAGTATATCTGTTAAGGAACAAAGATGAAGCTTTAGATACTTTTTTTAAATACAAACTTGAAGTTGAAAATCAGTTAAATATAAAAATTAAAAGACTTAGAACAGATAGAGGAGGTGAATATGAATCTTCTCAATTTAGAGAATTATGTGAACAAAATGAAATACTTTACGAAACTACAGCTCCTTATACACCAGAACAAAATAGAATAGCGGAACGTAATAATAGAACTCTAAAAGAAATGATGAATGCTATGTTAAATAGTTCAGGTTTACCCTCAAATATGTGGGGAGAAGCAATTCTGTCTACTTGTTATATCCTAAATAGGATTCCATCTAAATCTTCTGAACAAACACCATATGAACTTTGGAAGAATCATATTCCTAGTTATAAATATATTAAAGTGTGGGGGTGTCTTGCTAAAGTAGGATTACCTGAAACTAAGAAAAGAAAGTTGGGTCCTAAAACGACCAACTGTGTATTTATAGGGTATGCACAAAACAGTGCGGTCTATAGGTTTCTAGTTTTAAAAACTAAAGATAATATTCTAGATCCTAATACAATTATAGAAGCTAGGGATGCAGAGTTCTTTGAGAACGTATTCCCTATGAAATCTAGATCTATAGGAATAGAAGAAGTTAATGAATCAGATATTGCGTCTAATAGTAAAAATGCCTATGAGAAAGTAGTAGAAGAGATACAACCAAGAAAAAGTGTTAGGGTTAGAAGAGAAACTAACCTAGGAGATGGTTTTTTTACATTCTTAGTAGAAGATGATCTTAAAACTTATATAGAAACTATTAACTCTTCAGATGTAACCTTTTGAAAGGAAGCAATAAATGATGAGTTAAAATCTATTTTATCTAATAATACTTGGGAACTTGTAGACCTACTACCTAGTAACAAACCAATAGGCTGTAAATGAGTGTTTAGAAAGAAACTAAAACCAGATGGGACTATTGATAAGTTTAAGGCTAGGTTAGTAGCGAAAGGCTTTAAACAAAAGGAAGGAATAGATTACATTAATACATATTCCCCTATAACTAGGATTATAACTATTAGAGTCTTAATAGCAACATCCTCCATATATAAACTAGTGGTACACCAGATGGATGTTACGACAGCTTTCCTAAATGGAAACTTAGAAGAAAAAATATGTATGGAGCAACCTAAGAGCTATAAGAAATTAGGTAAAAAAAATAAAGTATGTAGACTAATTAAATCACTATATGGTTTAAAACAGGCTCCTAAACAATGCCATGAAAAATTTGATGGTGTTTTAAAATCAAATGATTATCATATAAATGATGTAGATAGATGTGTATATAGTAAAATTTCTGAAAATGATTATGTTATTATATACCTTTATGTTGATGACATGCTTATTTTTGAAACTAATATTAAATTAGTTAATGCAACTAAGAAATTCTTGTCATCTAAATTTGACATGAAAGACTTAGGAGAAGCTAGTGTAATCTTGAGTATTGAAGTAACCAGAAAAAATGGTGTTATTATATTATCACAATCTCATTACATTGAGAAGATATTGAGAAAGTTTAACCATTTTGACTGTTTACCTGTCAGTACTCCTTATGATTATAGTGTGACTCTCATGAAGAATATAAAAAATTATGTGTCATAATTGGAGTATTCCAGAATAATTGGTAGCCTCATGTATCTAACAAACTGTACTATACCTGATATACCTTTTGTAGTAGGAAGGCTAAGTAGATATACACATAACCCTGAAAAAGAGCATTGGAATGCCTTGTTTAGAATTTTGCAATACCTAAAAGGCAATATGGAATATAGTTTACATTATAATGGTTATCCTGCTGTATTAGAAGGATATAGTGATGCTAACTGGATCAGTGATTCAGATGAGACAAAATCTACTAGTGGATATGTCTTCACTTTAGGTGGAGGAGCAGTCTCTTGGAAGTCTATCAAGCAGACATGCATCGCTTGGTCAACTATGGAATCCGAGTTTATTACCTTAGAAAAGGCTGGATCAGAAGCTGAGTGGCTTAGTAATCTCTTAGCTGATATACCATTGTAGCCAAAGCCTGTATCGGCCATGTCTATTTATTGTGACTGTCAAGCAGCTATAGCGAAAGAAAAAAGTAAATTATATAATAGAAAAAGCAGGCATATTAACTCAGACACAACATTATGAAACACATGTTGCGTGATGGAGTCATATCTATTGACTTTGTGAGGTCAGAAAAGAATCTAGCAGATCCTTTGACCAAAGAACTATCTAAAAAGTTAGTCAATGATACATCGAAGGGAATGGGGCTAAGCCTAATATATGAGCTGCTAGTGTCGGCAACCCAACCTATACAAGTGAAGATCCTATAGATAGGTTCATTGGGTAAACAATAAGACACGAGGTAGACGATTGCATTGAGTTGTTTAAACCCCTTCTATAGTGTACAGTGCGAGCAGCAACGCAGAAGGATGAGTTTTTAAAACTCTTAATGGATCCATAGCCATATATTTGGTGGTGTATACAGTTACTGCATACACTTGATGGAATTCACTTATATAGGTGTGGAAGTGGAGGCTGCTTCCTATGAGAATCTAGGCGAATTCTCTAGAGCACTCATGAAATCCAGGTAATGGTGTATGGTCGAAACGCACCGAACCGCAGAATCACTTGCAGAGAAAGAGTTGTGTGAGTGGCATGTACTTGCGATCTACATTAAAAGAATTCAGGTTCAAGACTATGGTGTCACCTGATTCCTATAGACCTGTCTTGCTTACTCTAATATCGGTTCAAGTCTATGATGACACCGGCACCATTGCACAACTATTACGCTTTAATCCGAAGGAGTTTTATTTTAAAACATGTGGGGGATTATTATATTTTATTTTAAAATAATAATAAAATTTGAATTTTTAAATTTTCGGTGTTTTTCCTCCAAATTTGAAAAGTTGAAGTACTTTTGAGTTGTGGGTTTTGTCCCACATCGAATTTGACAAGGTAAACTATCTTGTATATAAGATAGTCTTTTTTCCTAGGGCTTGAGCCCCTTTCAAGGTGAATTTGGTCCTGTGGGGGGCTATGCCAATAGCTCTAATCTATGTCATTAACCACAGCTGAGCAGAGCCGTGTCCGTGTGCATGTGCGCGTGCGCAATGTGACGAGACGAGCTGGGCTGGGCTGGGCGAGGGTGCGGGTGCGAGTGCGGTGTAAGTGTACTTGCATGGGTGTGTGTATGTATGGGTACTCGCAGGACTATGTGCGAGAGTGTACTCGCACTTGCACCTTTTCATTTTAAACCAGAGAGATGCTTCCCTTCCGGTTGGTCGCCCCTGTTGGGTTTAAACCTAACGGACCTAACCTTTTGTAAAGGGTGCTTATGCACCATTTCGGAGTCTATATATGGACTTTCGATTCTAATTTCAAAATATACGAAAATATTCTGTCTTATAAAACTCTCTCTGATCTATTTTACCGTTGTTACTGAGTTCATCGCTGAGTTAACTCAGCACTTTTGGATTAAACTGCAAGTGGTTCGAGCCCGTATACAATGAGTGCACCGCTGGGACCGGGTTATAGTCGTTGTATCCTGGAGGTCGATTGCTCTGGAAACCTGTTGCACTTGGGACGCTGTCCAAGGAGAGCAAATTCAATTTCAAGCTGAGTGACTCAGTCATGCCTCGACTCAATTCAATAAGTTTTTCTTTCTCTAAATTTATTTTCTTTTTTTGGTTCTCGATTTTAATAGTCTATTTAATTCAACATATTTTTCCAACAGTTTAAGACAAAATACAATAACGGCTACAGTTGCACTAAATGAATAAAGAAGAAATTGCTGAATCGAATGGCAGTAGTGAATGTGAGGATAGAGCACATACATTTTTTTCCCTTGAAGCTCTTGCAATGGCGGTCTCTCAATCTACCAGCAAAGATGAAAAGTGTAGTAGCAGATGCACAGAGTCAAGTCAATGAATAGAACTCCACAACTAAAGTACACAGTTATGAAAATGGGAGCAAAAAGATATTTTACAATGCCTGGGTGGAGGACTATACATGTTTAACTGATCCCAGACGTTGGTATGGTGGGCCTCACCATGGATGTCCTATGAACCACGATTAATTCAGATTTAATTGGTTGAATGGAAAGCCCTGCCATATTTTCTCTCTCAGCCATTCCCTTGTTTGCCAACTAGTGAAAGATTAAAGAATTGTCCATTTCAAAGAGTTTTTGTCCATTGACTATATACAAGGAGGATCATAATATTAACAGTTTGGATCATTTAACAGTGGGCTCCACTTATGCAAACTGAATGCGCCCACTATGCAAATTGAATGCCACAAGTTTACAATCTTTTAGCTCATGCATTGTAGTAGTTGTGGGTTTGGTCCTAGTGGCTTCGTACCGTGGCATGGTTGTCAAAGGAACCTATCTACATTAGAGTTATGGAATTGTAACCAAATTCCATTTCTTCATTTTTTGGAAGATTAAAATGCTCTTAGGCATAGATGCACCTTGGACGACAAGCTCTCATCTCCAAAAATAAAAAAATTCTTTAAAAAATGGATGTAGGCCCACCAAAAATTGAAATTTGGATCACGTCTTGGCTAATATAATGCATTTATTTTAACTGGACAACTATGAACCGATAAAAGGGTCTTTCTAGTTCTATATTTGAAGCTCTCTATGGCCTACAACTATAGTAACATTGTGCATTAATTATGGATTGTTTGATCCTATATGGTTCATCTATTATGAGTTTTGTTCTCAAACTTGGGGCGACGACATGAAATTATAACCCCCTACATGTGCACAGGATGAATTTGCTTCAATATTACTCAGTGGGCCCCATATCAAAACGTTGTGTCCTTTCGCATGAGGGTCATTTGGTCATTTTCTTCTTTATTTTTTTCACGAGATGGGAGGATCATGTTTTTTAGCTCCCTTCATTGATTTCTTTTATATATATATGTTGGTATGAATAATAAAAGTTTATGAAAGGAAATAGGGTGTGTAAGGATATTGTAATAGATAAATTTTTATAATGGAATGATATTGTAATAGATGAATTTTGTAATAGAAAATTGTTGTTATGGATAAATATGATGAACATTGAAATGAAATAATGTTATAATAGATAACCGTTGTAATGGATGAATTTTTGTGATGGAAGAATCTGAGATGGAAGTATTTTGTAATGAATGAATGTTGTATGGTGGATCATCGAAATTTACTATGGATCGCCCATATTCACTATAGATCACTTGTATTTTCAATATGGATTATCGATATTCAATATATATCATCAATATTCACTGTGGATCCCTAATATTTTCAATGTGGATCGCTGATATTTTCACCATGAATCGTAAATATTCACAGCGAGGTTCCGGTCCAATGAAAATGGTCATCGTTACATATTTGATTTAGGTAATATTGTGTTTCTTGGAAAGGTTATTTGATGAACTTTTAAATTATTATTTTTTATAATCATCTTGTTTTGACACTATTCGATTGCCCAAAAGTGGACACAAAGCTCATTATTTACTATGGGATTATTGATATTCACTGTGTGTTATCAATTTGATGGTTGTAACTCCCTTATTACATGTCCTATTTGGATGATCTTTATGCATGTTGAAAATGTAATTTATTAACTTTTAAACGTCTTTGGAATAACCTCATTTAGACACCATTTGATTGCTCAAAAGTGAGCCCAAAGTTCATCATTCATCACGGTGTTATGAATATATATTTACTATGGGCTACTAGTCTGACAAAAATTGTCATAACTCGCTTGCTATATGTCTAATTTGGGTGATCTTATACTCTCTATAAAGGTGATTTGATGAAATTTCAAATGTCTTTCAAATCATTTCATTTGGATACTATTTGATCGCCGAAAAGTGAGTCTAAATTTCATCATTCACTATGAATTTTCAAATAATAAACTTTGAGCCTACTTTTCAGCAATCAAATGGTATCCAAATGAGACAATTCCAAAGTCATTTAAAAGTTCATCAAATTATATTTCCAACAATTACAAGATCACCTAAATCATACTTGTAACGAAGGAGTTATGAATGTTTTCATCAAATCGATGGCCCATCGTAAATATTAGTGATCCCACAATGACTGATGAATTTTGGGATCACTTTTGGGTATTCAAATAGTGTTAAATTTATATAATTTAAAACTATTTGAAAATTCATCAAATTACCTTTCCAATGATCTAAATTAGACATGTAACGAGGAAGTTATGATCGTTTTTGTTAGATCAATGACCCATAGTGAATATCTGCAATCATACATTGAATGATGAATTTTGAGCCCACTTTTGGGCAATCAAATGGTATCGAAATGAGATGTTTTTAAATTTATTTAAACTTTCATCAAATAACCTTTCCAACGAGTACATAATCACCCAAATCGAACATGTAATGGGAGAATTATGATCATTTTCATCGAATTGGTGCCCTATAGTGAATATTTGTGATCCATAAAGGAAATATCAATGATTAATAGTGAAAATATCAGCAATTCACAGTGATATATTGGCAATTCACACTGAATATTGATAATCTACAATGAATATCTACAATCTACATGAATATCGATGATATATAGTGAAAATATCAGCGATCGACAGAGAATATGTGCGATCCCTAGTAAATATCGATGATCTATCATATAATATTCATTCATTACAATATACTTCTATCTCAACATTTTTTTATTACAAAAATGCATCCATTAAATAGTTATCTATTACAACATGAGTGCGGATCCCATGCCTCCCGGAGGCAGGAACTCCTTGCCTCCAGCGTTTTCATTGGTCAACGTCACTATAAGTGCCACATCATCAGATTTTTTAAATATATTAAAAAAATATATTTAATAAGAAGTATAACGGAGACGTTAAACGGAAGCGGTTTACATGCTGTGTAAATCAGTATGGTAAGGGTACCGAGTAAAGTCTGTGGAGCCCACTGTCATTCGTGCATTGTATCAACTCCATCCATCTCTTTAATCATCTAATTCTAGGGTTTTACAACAAAAAATAATCATATCCAAAGATCAAGTGGACCACACCACCTGAAACAGTGTGAATTGAATTCTATCGTTGAAAAGTTATTGGGGGCCCACGGAAGTTTTATATCAAGATGATATTTGTTTTTTCCATTCATCCATGTCTTTGTGATCTTATGAACAGTTTGGATGAAAAATAAACATCATTGGGGGCTTAGAAACATTTCAATTGTGAAAATCAACACTTCCACTATTTCCTTTGGTATGAGCTACTTAAGCTTTTGATATACTTCAATTTTGGGCTCAACCCCTAAAATGATATGAAAAAACGGATGGACGGTGTGGATAAACCACATGAATTCACAATGGGCCCAATAGAGTTTACTTAGTACGATAAGACTCGGTATGCAATCCGATTTCACGTGTCTAACGAGGATGCGGATTTCCTGTCAAAGCCTTTTACAGTAAGATCCTGCACAAGGATTCCGGATGGTCCCACTGTGACGTTTGTGATAAATCCAACTCGTTCATCCAGTTTTAGATATCATTTTAGGACATAATACCAAAACTAAGGTGTATATAAAACTCAAATGGGCCACACCAGAGGAAGCAATGGGGACTTAATGTCCATCGTTGAAATATTTATATGGCCATGAAAGTTTTGCATTGGTCTAATATTTTGGTGTTTTCACTTCATCCTAGTAAAAATGACCTTATAAACAATTTAGATGGCATATAAACATTAAGACACCTAGGAAGGTTTCAACTGTAGGAATTTCTTTCTCCACTGTTTCATCTTGTATGGCCTAGTTGAGTTTTTGATCATCCTAATTTTTTTGTTGTATTTCTTAAAATGAACTCTAAAAATGGATGAATGGATTGAAATTCTTATAAACATCATGGTATACCCCACCATACATCCCAACGCTAGAACTTCATGCAAAAGGCTTTTCCCGGTGAATCCGCGTCCACGGTTTCCATTGGAAACGGATTGACTACTCCCCTACCACTCGGTGCTATGTGGACCCACCATGATGTATGTGTTTCATCCATGTCGTCCATTTATTTTTCTAGATCATTTTATGGTTTGAGACCAAAAATGAGGTATAACCTAATCTCAAGTGGACCACATTACATAAAGCAATGTTGAATGAACGTTGACCATTAAAAACTTTTTGGGGGCCATAAAAGTTTTGGATCAAGCTGATCTTTATTTTTTCCCTTCATCTCGGTCTTTATGACCAAACCAATAGATTGGATGTCAAATAAACAGTACGATGGGCCTTAGGAGGATTTTAATGATGGATATCTAATCACCATTATTTTCCTGTGGTGTGGTCCATATGAGATTTATATCCCTCTCATTTTTGGGATCAACTCCTACAATTATAGGTAAAAATAGATTGACGGAATGGATGAAACACATACATCACGGTGGGGGCCACAGAGTACCTACCACCACCACCACCGGGCTGGTGGGGGGGAGTAGCCAATCCGTTTTCATTTTCATTTGGGATTCAGTGCCACATTGAGCAGTGTGACTCGCTACTGAAGTGATGTCACTTATTTATATGGGTCCCACTATGATGTATGTTTTATATCAACACCATCCATCCATTTGGAGAGATCATTTTAGGGCATGAGCCAAAGAATAAATCAGATCCAAAACTCGAGTGGACCCCACCACAGAAAATAATGGAGAGAGTCACGACACCATTTATTACGACTGAATCCAATCCAAACCTCGTCACTTTGTTTACTGAACCTCGTCACTTTGTATTGCAACCCCGTCACTTTATCTATTGAACCCTGTCACTTTGTGTTGTAACCTCGTCACTTTGTCTAGTGAACCTCGTCATTTTGTACTGCAGCCCCGTCACTTTGTCTACTGAACCCCCCGTCACTTTGTATTGCAACTCTATTACTTTGTCTACTGAACTTTGTCACTTTATACTGCAACGTTGTCACTTTGTCTACTGTACCCTGTCACTTTGTGCTACAACCTCGTTACTTTATCTACTGCACCCTGTCACTTTGTGCTCCAACCTCATCACTTTGTCTAGTGAACCCCATCACTTTGTACTACAACCCCGTCACTTTATTTGTTGTACCCTGTCACTTTATACTACAACCTTATCACTTTGTCTACTATACCCCGTCACTTTGTCACTTTGTCTAGTGAACCTCGTCACTTTGTCTAGTGAACCCCGTCACTGTCTACTGAACCCCGTCACTTTGTACTGCAACTCCGTCACTTTGTTCTGCAATCCTGCCACTTTGTCTACTAAACCCCGTCACTTTGGACTGCAACCTCGTCACTTTATCTATTGAACCTCGTCACTTTTTATTACAACATTATTACTTTGTCTACTAAAATTATATGTAAAAATAGATTAACGGAATGGATGAAACATATACATCATGGTGGGGCCCACAGAGTACCGACCACCACCACCACCACCGGGCTAGTGGTAGGGGGAGTAGTTAATCCACTTTCATTTCCATTTGGGATTCAATGCTACATTGATCAGTGAGACTCGCTACTGAAGTGATGTCACCTATTTATATGGGTCCCACTATGATGTATGTTTTGTATCCACATCGTCCATCCATTTGGAGAGATCATTTTAGGGCATGAGCCAAAGAATGAATCAGATCCAAAACTCGAGTGGACCCCACCACAGAAAATAGTAGAGAGAGTCACACCCACCATTTATTATGACTGAATCTAATCCAAACCTCGTCACTTTGTCTACTGAATCCCGTCACTTTGTACTGTAACCCCGTCACTTTATCTACTGAACCCTATCACTTTGTACTGCAACCTCGTCACTTTGTCTAGTGAACCTCATCATTTTGTACTGCAACCCTGTCACTTTGTCTACTGAACCCCATCACTTTGTACTACAACATTATCACTTTGTCTACTATACCTCGTCACTTTGTGCTGCAACCCCGTCACTTTGTCTACTGTACCCGTCACTTTATCTACTGTACCTCGTCACTTTGTCTACTATACCCCGTCACTTTATCTACTTAACCCCGTCACTTTGTACTACAACCTCGTCAAAGTGACGAGGTTGTAGTAAAAAGTGACGAGGTTGTAGTAAAAAGTGACAAGGTTCAGTAGATAAAGTGAAGGGGTTCAGTAGACAAGGTGACGAGATTGGAGCACAAAGTGACAGGTTATAGTAGACAAAGTGACGAGGTTGTAGCAAAAAGTGACGGGGTACAGTAGACAAAGTGAAGACGTTGCAATACAAAGTGACGGAGTTTAGTAGACAAAGTAACGGGGTTACAGTACAAAGTGATGGGATTGCAGTACAAAGTGATAGGGTTGCAGTACAAAGTGACAAGGTTCACTAGACAAAGTGACGAGGTTGCAACACAAAGTGACAGGGTTCAGTAGATAAAATGACGGGGTTGCAGTACAAAGTGACAAGGTTCAATAGACAAAGTGACGAGGTTTGGATTGGATTCAGTTGTAATAAATGGTGGGAGTGACTCTCTCCACTATTTTTTATGATGGGGTCCACTCGAGTTTGGGATCTGATTCATTCTTTAGCTCATGCCCTAAAATGATCTCTCCAAATGGATGGACGGTGTGGATACAAAACATACATCATAGTGGGACCCATATAAATAGGTGACATCACTTCTGTAGTGAGTCACACTGCTCAATGTGGTATTGAATTCCAAATGGAAATGAAAGCGGATTGGCTACTCCCCCCACCACCAACCCGGTGGTGGTGGTGGTCGATACTCTGTCGGCCCCACCATGATGTATGTGTTTCATCAATTCTGTTAATCTATTTTTACATATAATTTTAGTGGTTGATCCCAAAAATGAGAGGGATATTTATAAATCTCATATGGACCACACCACAGGAAAATAATGGTGATTGGATATCCATCATTAAAGTCCTCCTAAGGCCCACCGTACTATTTATTTGACATCCAATCTGTTGGTTTGGTCATAAAGACCCAAATGAAGGGAAAAAACAAAGATCAGCTTAATCCAAAACTTTTATGGCCCCCAAAAAGTTTTTAATGGTTAATGTTCATTCAACATTGTTTCATGTAATGTGGTCCACTTGAGATTGGGTTATACCTCATTTTTGGTCTCGGACCATAAAATGATCTAGAAAAATAAATGAACGGCACAGATGAAACACATACATCATGGTGGGCCCACATAGCACCGAGTGGCCGGGGAGTAGCTGGTCCGTTTCCAATGAAAACCGTGGACGCGGATTCACCAAAGAAAGCCTTTTGTATGAAGTTCCAGTGTTGGGATGTATAGTGGGGTCCACTATGATGTTTATAAGAATTCCAATCCATTCATCCATTTTTAGAGCTCATTTTAAGAAATGAAACAAAAAATTAGGATGATTAAAAACTCAACTGGACCATACAAGATAAAACAGTGGAGAAAGAAATTTCTACAGTTGAAACCTTCCTAGGCGTCTTAATGTTTATATGCCATCCAAACTAGTTATAAGGTCATTTTTACTAGGATGAAGTGAAAACACCAAAATATTAGACTGATGCAAAACTTGTGGCCATATAAATATTTCAATGGTGGACTCTAAATCCCCATTGTTTCCTCTCGTGTGGCCCATTTGAGTTTTGTATACACCTTAGTTTTGGTATTATGTCCTAAAATGATATCTAAAAATGGATGAACGGGTTGGATTTATCACAAACGTCACGGTGGGCCCATCCGGAATCCTTGCACAGGATCTTGCAGGAAATCCGCGTCCTCGTTAGACACTTGAAATCGAATTATGTACCAAGTCTTATGGTATTGAGTAAACTCTGTTGAGCCCACTATGAATTCATGTGGCTTATCCACGCCGTCTATCCATTTTTTTCGATCATTTTAGGGGTTGAGCCCAAAACTAAAGTATATTAAAAGCTCAAGTAGATCATACCAAAGGAAACAGTGGAAGTATTGATTTTCACCATTGAAATGTTTCTAAGCCCCCAATGATGATTTTTTTTTCATCTAAATTGTTCATAAGATCACAAAGACATGGATGAATGGAAAAAACAAATATCATCTTGACATAAAACTTCTGTGGACCCCTAACTACTTTTCAACAGTAGAATTCAATTCACACTGTTTCAGGTGGTGTGGTCCACTTGATCTTTGGATATGATTAATTTTTATTGTAAAACCCTAAAATTAGATGATAAAAGAGATGGATGGAGTTGATACAATGCACGAATGACGGTGGGCTCCACAGACTTTACCAGTACGCTTACCATAATGATTTAATCTGCACGCAAACCACTTCTGTTTAACGTCTCCGTTATACTTCTTATTAAATGTATTTTTTTAATATATTTAAAAAATCTAATGACGTGGCACTTATAGTGACGTTAACCAATGAAAACCCTGGAGGCAGGGAGTTCCTGCCTTCGGGAGGCAAAGGATCCGCACTCTTACAACATTCATCACATTCATCCATTACAACATTCTTTTATTACAAAATTAACCCATTATAACATTCTTCCATTATAATAATTTATCCATTAAAGTATTCTTTTATACCCTTCCCCCTTTCACAAACTCTCACTATTCATACCCAATAAAAAAACCAAAAAATAAGTATAAAGAATAATAAGAAATGAAGAATGAAGGCAAAAGGAAAAAGGAAGAGAACCAAATAACACTATTATCTCTTTCACACCCTCCTCCCATCCCATAAAAAAACCAAGGAAGAAGGAAATAGTCAAATGGCCATTGTATGGCAAGGGTCCCATATTTTGAATCCAT
Organism: Magnolia kwangsiensis; assembly: GCA_037074715.1. Lineage (NCBI taxonomy): Eukaryota > Viridiplantae > Streptophyta > Magnoliopsida > Magnoliales > Magnoliaceae > Magnolia > Magnolia kwangsiensis. The sequence goes on along the minus strand of CM073584.1, from coordinate 29,520,924 downwards.
TAACATTTTATATGGGTTTTGTTGGGTTGTCATGAAGCAAATCCAATCTATCCATATATAAGGGGTTTTAATTTAATCTCATCGGTTCAAGTTTAATAGCAAAACTCATTCATAGACCATATAGAAGGAAACAATTTAGAATTAATGCACAAAATTAAAGTAGTTATGAGCCATAAAGAATTTTAAAAAGAAAACTAGAAAAGAAAAGAAAAAAACATTTTTGTTTGTGAGTCATGAATGAATTAGATCGACCAAGGATTATCTCAAATTTCAGTTTTGGATGGGCACACATCCATTTTTTAAAAGATTTTACATTTTCGAAATGAGAGCCTAATGTACAAGGCCCAACTATAGCATATGGGCATTTTCATCCTATAAAAGATTAAAAAGTATATTTAGGGCTATAATTATTTAAACGTGGTCCACATGGTCTCTTATGACAACAAGACACAATGCGGGGCATCTGGACTAAAAACCCAGGCGGTAGGAAAGTAATAGATGAAAGATTTTGTGGATGCGGAAAGAGTGGAAAAAGATAAGGTTTTTGTGGATGCTAAAGAAGTGGAAAAAGACAAGGTTTTTGCGTGTTACCCGGATTACACATTAGTAGGTGTTGACCTAACTGTGGGGCCAGCTTGATGGACGACATGGTATATCCAAGCCATCCATCAATTTTCTCAGCTCATTTTAGAACGTAGTCCCAAAAATGAAGCAGAAACAAATCTCAAGCAAACCACACAGCAGGAAACGGTGGTTATTGAACACTCACCGTTTAGAAAATTCCTATTTGCCATCCACATTGTTGGTAAGGCCGGGAAAATTTGAATGGAGGGAAAACACAAGTATCAACTTCGTAGCCCCAAGAACGGTCTGCTGATTTAGTCCATGCTGACCACCATATGTGCCACCCAACATGTGTCAAATCCCAAAACTCAGCTCGATCGTTGATTTAAATGGACCATATGATTGGAAAAAAAGGTCCTGTTTTTCTTGGTATGGCTCATTTATATAACGGATGGGCGTGATTTTTGGCCCTAAGGTGATTTGAGTATGATTAGGAGTACTACGTAGTCCATATGTTGCATTTGAGTATGATTAGGACTATTACGTAGTCCAGGCAATCGATAACGATTCTCGTTTGAGTGGACGAATTAGTTTCGCCACATTGGATACATTCGATGAATCCAAGCTATACGGTGATTGTCGACAGTGGTTAGGCCACGTGGAGTGCTTACGCGCTCTGTGTCGACTAATTCAGCGTATGCTCATACGAATCGAACTTGTCAAATAACCCGATTGGCCTATTGTGTGTTTAATATGTATGGACACTACTGTTTGAATCTAAGGTACTACTTACCAATGTAAAGCCCGTTTCAACCATGGTACCTCGATCCGCCAAGACTCATTAGCCAGGCTTGGTGGTATGGGACACCGTGGTCGAGCTGTCAGCCTACGCCGGGGTGACGAGTCTCCCCGTAGTGACCAGTGAGTAACCCAAAACTCGTGAGCTGAATACGATGGTATGGGACACTGTATTCGAGCTGTCGGCCTACACTGGCGTAGCCTGGCTACGGTCCCAACATGGGTTGGTATGAACCGTCTGATCTAGACCCCCTTCGAAAAAAGCACTCCAGTTGGTAAGCATTGGTGGAGTGACCTCGAGTATAAAATAGGCTTACATTGATGATGACGAGCCTCTCCGTAGTGACCTCGAGTGAAAACTCACAAACTTGCCTATCCACTGGATTTCAAATCAGGGGTGATGTTGCCCTATAACTTGTCTATCCTATGTGATTAACTAGAATTGACGACCCTAGATGGATCATTGTTTGGGTAAATGATATAAAGGAAGGTACCTTAACTTTTCGAATCTGTTGTATGAATAAGCCTAATTAAGAACTTGGCTAACACGACCATACACCGCATTACATGTGCCTTTGGCGAGGAAGAGTACAGTGGGAGTAGCATGTGCGACCGTGAGATGGTGTCGCTGAGGGAGTGCAGACGAGGGTATGCATCATTACAGCATATCATTCTTACATTAGCAAGAGTACTTAGGATATGATTGTTGTATTATTTTATTATTACTGCTTAATTGAATTGATAATATGTTAACCTTTGCTCTATAGTTCCACTGAATTAGCTACTCATTCTCACTTGGTTTTGTGTTTTAAAACACAAACCAGACTCTGATTTAGATACAAGTTTTGGCGAGGCTTGCACGATGGAGTCAGTCTTCATAGACGAGGAGTTCTCCTACGTGTAGCTCTCAGGCTGGTCTATGTAGACCTCATACTGCTTCTATGGAATTACAGGAATACTGAATTAGTTGAACATTTACATTTTTGATATTTTGTAAGTTTTAAACAACATTTGTATATATTCAATCCAGCTACATGATCATACTCTGCAGGTTATGAAACACGTACCTATACTTTTTTTATATATTAAATTCAGTCTTTCACTTGCTTAATTACATTAATTTTAGAGTATGATATGCTGATTTGGTGTAATCTCACTCATGTTTAATGCACTAATATGGATAACATTTAATCATCATTATCTATATTGCATAAGTGATGTTGGAACTCAGGGTTGAGCTTTGCTTGACCTTCGATTTTCAGGGCGTTACATAGGCACTATAAAAATTAAGTGTAGACATCTCACTCAACTATTTCCTTTGTTGTAGCCCACCAGAATCACAAGTGAGCCTCTTTTTTTTTTTCTCTAAGCCTAATATGAGATTAAATATCTAAAGGTTAGAGACATTATAGTGGGCCCATGCAACGTCCCATACAATTCATTTTTTCCTCAAGTAATCTCTTAATGCAGTTGGATTTAGATGTCAAGCTTGATTTTTAGTGGGCCCCACCACAATGGGTATACAAAATCCATTTTAACCATTAGATGCATAATCTAGATTTAGGTTTAGAACCAAAAAATTAGGTTGACTCGTGAGTTAAGTGGGCCACACCAGAAGGAAAAAGTTGGAGTACCCTTGATTTTTATGATGTCATTGTTATGATTATATGAAATCACTCTAACACTAGATGCCACATAATTTTTATTTATCAAACCCTTAATCACTCATATACACTATAGTGTCCCTCTAAACTAATCTAATGAGTGGAAGAGAGCCACAAAAGTTTAGGCTATAGACTTAAAAATAAGCCTATATATGATTTTCATATGGGCAATATCAAAGAAAACAGATTGGAGGGTAATCATTGCCCAGTATACTATTTCTAACCATGTGGTACACCTAAATCATGGATGACATTGTCCTTGGTAGTGAACCAATTTATTTCATGTACGTAAATGATAGCGAATCAATTCCTTCCATGTATGTAGATTTTATAATTAGTGATTCTTTCTATATGTAAGTTGAGTATATCTATAAAAGATTGATTGAGGCTTAAACAATAGACATAAAAACTCAATGAGAATTGTCCAAAATCTTTAGTTTCACCTATGCCTCCACCTCTTTTACAGGTTTCTCCACGACCGGAGAGAGAAGCACTTCCCTCTAATCATTCTCCTTATGTTGCTCAATCTGCACTCGATCCTTCTATTCTTGAGGTGCATCGTTTTACTCATCATTTTCACCCTTTAGATGGACTCATTTGCTCTATGTTTATTTTTTAGTCTCAAGGCTATTTCTATCCCTACTCATAATCTCAGTGTCTACACGATAATGTTGGCTAGACACAATGGAAGATGAGTTAAAGGCACTAGTAGATAATCACACATGGGATCTTATTCCTCATCACCTGGCCAAAAAGTTATTTGTAGTAAATGGGTGTACTCCATAAACTCAAATCGGATGGAACTCTTAATCGGTATAAGGCTCATCTTATGGTCCAAGGATATAAGTAGGAGTACAACATTGACGATAAGGAGATCTTCACCCCTGTAGCAAGATGAAGACTATCCAAAATATTATTGCAATTGTTGCTACTTGTAATCGGCTTATTTGATAAATGGATGTAAAAAAATATTTTTCTTCACGGAAACTCATAAGAAATCGTGTACATGGCTCAACCTCATAGTTTCAGCAATAGTTCAAAATATTTCATATGCCGACTTCGAAAAGCCTTATATGGGTTCAAGCAGGCCCTTCATGCTTGGTTTCAACGGCTCCACAATGTTGTGATTAAAGTTGGCTTTACCAAGAATGGTCACGATCCTTATTTATACATCATTCATCTTATGACATTGTGGTTTTATTGGTTTATGTCAATGATTTGATATTTACAGGGAGTGACAGTACCGGAATCACAGAGCTCCAACAGATTCTTTAATCATCATTCCACATGAAAGATTTGTGCCCCCTTGCATACTTCCTTGGATTGGAAGTTCCTTGGATTGGAAGCCTCTCATACTAACCTAGTCAGTCAGAGAAAATACAACCAGGATCAATCACCCCTACCCAACTTCTAGATCAAAGGACAATTGAAACTTCGATGGAGTTAAATGCTCAATATGGTAAATAGGATGGTGATCTGTTAGAGCAGTCAATTCTCTTTCGTCGTCTTGTTGGCAATCTTGTTTACTTAACAATGATCATATCTGACATTGTTTATACCATTCAAGTGGTTAGTAAATTCGTTATTGAACCTCATACTTTACATATGATTGTTGTCCATAGAATTATTAGCTACTTGTGTGACACCATCGATTGAACCTTATTTTTCTCTTCAACATCCTTCCTTGGGTTAGCTACTTATGTCGATGCTGATTGGGCTAGTTGTGTTAGTACACGTCAATCTACCACCGTATATTGTATATTTTTTTTACACTTCTCGTATCTCTTGAAAGTGTAAGAAGCAGCTCATAGTCTCCAAGTCTAGCACAGAGGCTGAGTACCGAGAAATGTCCTCTGCACGTAGTGAGATTGTTTGGTTATAAGGCCTCCTTTTCTATTTTGGCATTCATATAATTGGACCAATTGCACTCTATCTATATATATATATATATATATATATATATATATATATATATATATATATATATATATATATATATATATATATATATATATATATATATATATATATATATATTGTAATTAGTGATTCTTTCTATATATAGGTTGTACATCTTTATAAAAGTTTCATTGAGGCTAAAGCAATAGACAGAAAAGCTTAGAAAGAATTCTCTAAAATCTCTAGTTTTACTCGTGTTATCAGTCCTAACATGAGATGACACACCTTGGTGGTTGGGATAGATTTTATGTAAGCATCATGGTAAGGCCCTCCTAAGAAATTGACCCTTTTGCACACACGCCCACCCGATCATTTGTTTAAAAAAGTTTAATAAAAGGTAATGGAATGATAATGAGGTAGTATTTTGAATTATTTATTTATTTTTATTTTCTTAACAAGATAAGGATATTCAAATTCTATATTAATTAGATATCTTTTGTAAAATTCCCTTTAATATTTTAAGTAAATTATAAATATTATTTTTGTGATTAAAATGAAAAGTATATGTTGGTCCAACTAACCAACAAATGTCATTGAATTGGAGGTTAGGATTTCTTAAACACTAATTTTGAGATCGTGAATTAGAGACAATGGATCTCACAATGTAGCTAGTTTAACTTGGAATGTAAGACCATATGCACAATATCTAGTGCTTGTGCATTAAGCATTGTACTCTATCGTAGTACCAAACGAGTGCAGCGGACTAGCCTCCCAATAGCCAACACTATTTTAAGCCATGGGTAAAACACCCAAGCTCTATGGGTTCAACAATACTGTATATGTAACATCCACTGTGTCTATTAGGTTTTCTCCTCAATAGGAGGCCCTAGGATAAAAATTATCAATCCACAGCTTAGGTGGGCCACACCACATGGAACTATAGGGATGGCATGCTAAATATAGATACGAGGATACCATGATGTGTATCTTTCACCAAACCTATTATTTACTCAAGCCTAGCTCACAGGGACGAAGCGAGGAGAAAAATGAACCTTGCCCAAAACTCAGACAGGCCATGCCACTCAAACATAAAAGATTTAGGAGCAAGTTTACATTGTTCCCGTAGGTCAGACTTACATAGATATTTCACGTGCTACACAAAACACGTGTGGTGGACTATTTACGTAGGGATGGGTGTGATGAGGTTGATCACCGTCTTCCTTAAGGATAACTACTCCGAATCTTTGGACTCCTTGTAGAGATTCCTCGATTTCACGAGGAAAAAATAAGAAATAATAAAAATAAATTCTAATAAATTCAAATTTTTATTGATAGATAATTAAAAATGAATTTACAACCATTTAAATAGTGATACCAAACGTTGGAAGAAGTTTCAGAATCAAACTCACTAAAATTCGTTACTTTACTATTTATAGTAAATGTTCTATTTGACTTAACCACTTTATTCTCCTAATCTTTCTAAAAACTTTTCATGTTGGACACAACTCCTAAAGCTCAAATAATGAAAACTTACAATCAAACTAAAACTTTCTATCAATAGTAAAAACAAAAATAAAATGAATTTTCAACCGACAATCTGATGGAATCTCATAAATTCGATGTGGGCAACCCAGTATCATGGGTTGGTTGGATAAAGTAGCTTCTCCTACTTCAAAATCACATATGGTACGTAGATTAACTCATTCTGATTTGATTTGTGAGATATGCTTATTGTAAGGTTCTGATAGTTTGGATCACCTTTGCCTCCAATTGGGCCTTCTCTGGTCCATCTTAGATATGAAAGTGTCTCCGACCCGCTCTACATCAACTATCCGGTCCACAACCCATGTTAGAGGAAGTACAAATAAATAAGTTTTCCATGGTGCCGACGGTGATGTTTGTGTGTGACATCCATCCATTAGTAACTGTGATAAATCAGATATTCATTTACCCGTATATCACACAGATATTGTATATATTTTCAGTTATCGACACGGATTAGTAAACTCTGTGGGTCCCACCATCATTCATGCATTTTATCCACTCCGTTCATCGAATTTATCAGATAATTTTAGATATCTACAAATAAAATGAAGCATATCCAAAGCTCAATTGGAACACACCACTTGAAACAGTGTGAATTCAATGTTTACCGTTGAAAAGTTCTTGAGGGTCACGGAAGTTTTATATCAGGCTGACATTTGTATTTTCACTATATCCATGTCTTTTTTATCTTATGAACAGATTGGTTGACAAATAAACATCACTGGAGGCCTTAAAAAGGTTTCAACGGTGGAAAACAATATTTCCACTGTTTCCCGTGGTATGGTCCAATTGAGCTTTGGATATGCTTCAATTTTGGGCTGAACGGTTAAACTAATCTGGAAAAAAGGATGGACGGTATGGATAAACTACATTCATTCAAGGTGGGCCCAACAGAGTTTACTTGGTACGATAAGAGCGTACAGAGTAACTCAGTACGCAATCCGATTTCCACGGATTAGGATATCAAATGTCAAAGTTGGGAACAGACATCCTATGTGGCAATATCTAGGGCTGTCAATGGGCCACCTTAGCCAGTAGTGTTTTCAGGCCAGGCCTGGCTTACACTATATTATCATATTGATGGCTTAGTGTCCAGCAGCCTGCCAGCCTTGTAGTGTGGCATGTAATAGTTGGAATGCATTTTATATAAATCATGGTGGACCTGAGGATAATCAAGGATACTATTTAAAAATTAAGGGTGGGTATCGCTCTCCCAACTATTTCCTTCATATGGCCCACCTGACCCACAAGACTGGGCTTTATTTAAGCCCAACAGCTAAAATGGGGTGTTGCACCGGGTGATTGGGCTGGACCACTTAAACATCATGGTGGGGCACACTTCAGCTGGCCTCACCTTAAGACCTCTATCTCTACATACACCAATCCTTGGGCTTGGGCTTAAGAGTATCACATACATTACGAGCTGGACCACCAGGCCTGGACAAAGTTTGGCCTGGCCTTAACCTGCCCATAGACACACCTAGGAATATCTGACCCGAAGCTTGACCCAACCCTAAAATGGCCTGTTGACACCCATAGACCCGTTTACAACCCCACCCCTTTCACTATTTATTAAGAAATAAATGCTATGGGAGTTTGTGGGACTATGCAATCAAATATCATAGGCCAACAAGATTCAAACAAACATCATGAAATCTAAATTAAGCCAAGCCAAATATCTCACACCTACTAGACAGAGTGTTTTGTGATCTGTTTCAAGCAAAAATCTTGAATGTGATCACTTATATAGACAATGAGTATAAATAGTTCAAATAAATTAAACCATGAACATATGGAACTCGAAAAGATGAATTAAAAAACAAAGAACTAAACAAGGTGCTAAATCTTTCCAGTTGAGGAGCGGAAACACATGTTGTAAAGATGAACAACCGCCAAGCTGCTTGCAAGCCTACATTCCAAAGAGGAGACGAAAAACAAATGCAAGATGAAAACATGCAGTAATTGCATTGGTTTTATGTAAATTGGCACTCCAATGACTTCCCCTTGCTTGTTGCTTATCCCAACTTCACCATGCATACATGTCACAATCATTGATTAATCCTTTATCAGGTGGACCACTCAATGTATGAGCCTAGACAGTGATAGAACTATATAGTGGAAAACTTGTGTTTGTATCCCATGTAGAACTAATGTTTATATACAACTATACAAAATCAAAGATAAACTCAAATTGAATTTAAACACATCCTGATATCATCAAAGATATCATAATCCTAGCATTCTAGTTTCCTCCATATTGTTGCCTGTTGAATGTGAACAGAAGTTCATATCTTTTTCTTCTTTTTTTTTTTTCAACTCTATATTTACAGGCCGTTGGCTATAATGTTGTGATAGTCCCATGGCAACAAATTTGGTAATGCACCAAATGATTTGTTTGATGGGTATACACAAAGCAGATTATTACAAACCATTTATGAGCTTGATGAATAGTCATTTTGAGTAGATTACATTGATTTGATAGTATCTTTGCAGGTAGTTTTCATTCTTTACATTAGCAATCTTGCAAAATTTTACTAGTGCAGTTATTATGCAGCAGATTGAAGGATTCACTACGATGCTGAAACTCCTGAAACCCTTTTAAATCTGTCATTAATGACTTTGTACATAACTCATTAGTTTTAAATACTTTCATGTTCGATTGGAGCTTGGATTTATGCTTGTAGTATGGAATTTCTTGTTTTTCACCCAAAATATACTGCGCAAAAAATAATTTATCACATAGATTGCTCCAAAGGAGGGAAAAAGAAGAAAGAATAAAATATCTATAATAGAATATTAAAGATAAGAGTGGAAGGCATTCTCCTTTTATTCTTTTCAATTTGAGTTATCGAGCTTTTTTTTTTCCAATTCATTAATTGAAGACATGAATTAGCCAATTTTATCTTTTAAGTTATTTTAGTTTAGTCAGTGTCCAATTTGTGTGATGGGCAAAAGTTTTCAAATTGAGTCAGTGATGTAGAAAAGTAAGGAAATATATTATTTACCTCACTTTGTAAAGAGAAGAAGAAAGACAAGTATTAACAATATGCCAAAGCCTTCACATTTGATAACTGAATTGAAAAGATCACAAAACCAGCTGCAACAACTCTAAATACCAAAGAGGAAAAGTAGATGTAGAGTTATAGAGTAAACATTGAATGAATTACAAGAAAATTCAAATAGAAAAAAAATAAAATTGAATGACTATATTATCCTATCTAGAAAGGAAAATATCAAATGAGAAATTAGACCTGCGCATCAACGTATAGTTTACTAGATAGCTAGGTTTTCCAGATGGGGAGCACTATAGTTCAAAATACAGAACGGGCCCACCATGGATGGTGAGTGCCTTGAAAATCTCCAATTGGAAAATTCTAACGCTTCAATAGCTGGGAACTTTCCCATCAAATGTGGATGGATGGTCTACTTTATTCTCTTAACTATCTATTTGAATTAAATAGGCATAATCTTTCAATATTGGACCCTCCTGGACCACCTCCATTTTTGTTGGGACGATCAAATCAACAATTTAGAGAATGATTGGTCTACATGTATGGAGATCTGGACCATTTACTCTTCATCATCATTTATTTTGTATGATATTTTAGGTGTGAAACAGAGGCCTTGCCATCTGAATGGTTTCAATTGAGGAACATAAATTCCATTCATATAGTAGCTATGTGCATATTCATCCTCAGTAATATTTGCCAGCATAAGAGCAAGAGCTAATGTTCTAGGCCTTAGAATTCTTCCAATCTATTAGTATAAGATGTATAAAACTGAATATAATTTAGGGGTGTCAATGTTCCAGGCCCTAAAATTCTTCCATTCTATTGGTATAGGAAGATATATAAAGCTGAATATAATTTAGGGAACATAGCCCTGAATGTAGAGTGAAGCAAATGATTTTTCTTCTGGGATTTCACCCCAATAGAGAACTTAGTGACAACATAAGGCGCTGTCTGAATATACTTGAAATGAGGTGAGTTGGCCATCTCATATAAAATAATAAAAATCATCGTCATCGTCATCTAAGCCTTAGGGCCTGTTTGATTTTCCAGTACTGCACTGGTAAATACTAGGGAAAAGAGTAATAATTATTTCCTAGTGTATTTACAAGGCACCTGATTTGACTACTTACTTTTTTGGTACGAAACTGAAAACATTACAAAATATATATGGGTCCCACTGTGATGCATTTGGCTTATCCATACTATTCATCCATTATTCATTATGCCTTTTGAATTTATATATGAGCAAAAAAGTGAGGTATATCCAAAACTCAAGTGGACCACACCATACGAAAACAGGAATCAAATACTTACCGTTAAAATCTTTATGGGGCTACTGTTTCTTTTGGTGTGGGCCACCTGAGTGTTGGATCATCCTCATTTTTTGTCTCATTCCTCAAAATATTGTGGTAAAATATATGGACGGAATTGATATATCATATACATTACCTTGAGGTTCAAAAATTTTAAATAGCTATTTGAACTGGTTCCAATGCAAAAGTTTCCCTGGATTTTCAAATGGATGAAATGGTAGGTATTTACCCCTCTTGGAAATCAAACAGGCCCTTATCCCAATTAACTGGGCCAGCTATATGAATCCTTTAGTTTCTGACATTCTACTGGATCAAGAGCGATAACTTGAGTTAGACCATAGTCATCAAGTCTTTCTTACTAGCCACGTGCCCTTTAGGGCCTTCAACTTTTACTCACTCACTCCAGCTATTGTAGCTTGTGGTTTTAGTTTCAAATGACCAAACCATCTAAGGCTACATTTTCTCCTCTTATTACCTATTAGTGCGACTCTTAAATTCCCTTGAATGCATTAAAACAGATATGCATCTATTTTTTCTGTTGTTTCTAGTGCTTCCCAGTGAATTCTAGGCTTCGGTCAGATGCACAAGTGAATTGAATTGCAAACATTTAGTTTAGTTTAGGAAAAACTACAATAATTAATGGTTTTCCCAAGTGATCGCAATTTGGAAGTAATCAAATTTCTTATGTTTCTCTAAGTCCATATTGAAAGGAGCCTAATTGCAATTTGGGTCCTGTCCGTCCATACAAAAATAAGGTAAAGGAATTTTACAAAATTTATATACCAGTACCATTTTCAACGAATAACCTCATTAATCTAAGTAATTATCATTGATCACCTTTGTTAGATTTCTTAAACGAGATTAGTGATTTCCATGCAAGCAAAGGGGTTGGTAGCTTGGGTGGGCTCCACCGTGATTATTTTTTTAAAATCCATCTTGCCAACTAGGTGCATCGTCCCATGTTAGTCCTAGGGCCAAAAAAGCTACCTCATCCATGGTACAGGTGGATCACATGATTGGAAATAATGTACAATGCAAAGCTCTCCCTCCAAACTATTTTCTTTGGTGTGGCCTACCTGAATCACCACTTATGAGCTTGGTTTTTGGTCCTTATGCTTAAATTTTGGTGTGTCATCTAATGATTAGAGTGGATTTTATATAATCATCATAGTAGGCCCTATAAAAATCAAGAGTGGATGTCTCTCTCCTAACCTCTTTTCTTGGTGCTACATGAATCATAGGTTAGTGTAATGTTTTAGCCCTAGGCCTAATGTGAGATTATACAACTAATGGTTGGAGTGAATTCAAGTATACATCATGGTGGACCCCATTAAAAATCAATGGTAGGGGTCGCTCTCCAAACAATTTTAGAAAAAAGGGACGCCTACCCTTGATTTTTTAGGGGGCTCACCATGATGTATATGTAAAGTCAACTTTGATAATTAGATGCACAATCTTGTGTTAGGCTCAAGGTAAAAAAAAATATAAAAAAATCAAGTTAACCTACCATTTATGTAGGCCACACCAAAGGAAACAATTAGGAGAGAGGCCTCCACCCTTGATTTTTATGGCCCATCATGATGATTATATGAAATCTACTCCAACTATTAGATGTCACACCGAAAGTTGATTAATCATGAGGCCAAAACTCAGGCTCACATGTGATTTAAGTGGGTCACGCCAATGGAAACAATTTAGAGGGTGAGTGTTTGACGTAGGGAGGGACATAATGAGGTCGATCATTGTCTTCCTCAGGTGATATCTACTCTGAATCCATGGAAATCTCTGGACTTCTCAAAGAGTTTCCTTGAATTTACGAAGGATAAAAGTAGAAATAATTTCTAATAAATTTGAAATAAATTGATTGATGATAACAAAAAAAAATAAAAATGAAATCACAATACTTTAAATAATGAGCTCTAATCTAGGATGGAGTTTCATACTAAAACTCCAACTCAAACACCTTAAAAACGTGACATACTATAAATAGTAAATTTTCTATTTATAGACAATTTATAGACGGCCTCTATTCCTACTAGACTTCATGGTTTTTAGCCAAAAATAGTGTCCAATTTGGCCCAACCACATTATTCTCCAAATTTCACTAAGCCCTTTTTCAATTTGGGCACGACTTCTATAACTCAAAGGATCAAAAGTTATGCTCAAACTAAAACTTACTATTTTATGGTAAAATGAAAATAAATTGGACTCTTGACCTCCAATCCGATGGAATCTTGCAAATATAGCATGACAACTTGGCATAGCACAATTGGTTGGCTAAAGTAGTTTTTCCTACCCCAAAATCATATATGATATGCCGAAATACTCGTCCTAGTTTACGAGATACAACCGTTTTAAGATTTTAAGATTTTAATGATATTGTGTTAATAGGGAACAGTCATGTGAAAATCTAAAAGAGCAAAAGTTACTTAAAAGAACATTTTGAGATTAAAGATTTGGGTCCTCTAAATTTTGTTCTTGGGATAGAAGTTGCTTGGTCCAAAAGTGGCATATTTATATCTCAAAGAAAGTATGTCCTCGATTTTCTTGATAAATTTGGCATTAAGAAAAATAGCCTTTGAGAGACTTCCTTACCAAAAAGAAAGTGCTCCCTTCATGTAATTTTATTTATTTATTTATTTATTTATTTTTAAGCATGTTAGTACACCCCACTGTCAGTTCACACTTCACTGTTAGCCACAACCACACCCCCACTAGGGAATCGATACTAAGATCCCTGCATGTAATTGATCAAGTCAGACAGTCATTGATTTGTAGATCTTAGGGAGCTTTTCTAGTTGATTCTCCTATTGAAGTGTACCATCGCTTGCATAAGAAATAATCAGAAGCTCTTCCACACCCGGGTTTATATCAACATCTTTTGAGACAACTAATTCACTTGACGTTCACGTAACCCAATATTGCTTATGCGGTCAACGTGTTTAGTAATTAGTTCAGGCATGTTCCTCGTGTGCATCATCTAAGGGCTTCTCATCAGATCTTGCAATATCTAAAATCTGGTCTTGACAAGGGTCTTTTGTACTCCAACCATTGTCACTTTAATCTTCGTGGCTATTGTGACACCGAATGGGAAGGATCCTTTGGTGATAGGTAGTGCACAACTGGATGTTGAGAATTTATCGGAGATGGTAGACCTCTTGGAGAAGTAAGAAATAGTGTTGTTGCTCAATCATTTACAAAGCCTGAATATCGGGCAATAACTAACACAATCTATGGCCTTTTATGTTTAAAGCCTCTCTTATGCTGATCCCTCTTCATTTTGTGTGCATGTGCGTGTGTTTTAATGGTCTGGTGGAGTACCTAATGTAATTTCATTCGAACCTTGGTAAAAGTGGGGGTGGGTGGCAGCTGGGGATCCCATCTCTCCCTCCCTCCCTACTTTCTTCTTTTCTTCTTTTCTACTATGTAAATCCTTTATGATATTGAAGTTTCATTGTGTTGCTAGGTGGTCTTGGATCAAGGAATACCGGTAAAGAACATAAATGAGATTAAGAGCGCACTTGTATCAGCCCTTGCATCAAATGGGCAAATATTAGATGCACTGGAAGTATATGAAGAAATCAAGCAAGCTGGATGCCATCTGGAAACCAAGGCCATTACATGCCTCATTGTAAGTTCTATTTAGATTTATGTTCATTTATTTTCGATTGTGTTTGCAAGATGGGGGGCTCGCGGATATCTGTTTCGTCTGCTTTCTGTACAGGAGAACCTCCGGCCTGAAGGAGAATTGGATAAGCTGCTTCAGCTACTTGGCCAGTTGAAGAATTCCAACAGTTGGTTTGATGGGTGCAGCAGAGTTGTCTTGTACTGTGCTCGATACAAGCTTCCAAGGTTCACTGATAGCATATTCATGCTTTATTGGAACTTTGCTTTTCATTTTTCTTATTTTCATTAGTCTTATTCTTTCTTTTCTTCAGTTCTGCTGTGGAATTGCTTAAACAGCTTAAGGAGAAAGATGAATTGGCTACATCTGCTGTTTTTGACCGGGTTTTGATTTAATTCAATTAATGTTCTTTGATGCAATACTTTCTACATGGGAACACATAATTGTAGAAATTTTCTGAGTATATGGAGTCTGTTATGAACTTGTTGATTGTAATCAATCTATGTAATGGACTATTTGATAGTGCTTGATTGCAAGAAACCTATGTAATAGTCTATTACATTGGACCTGTGGGAGTTTTGTACTGTTATTGCCGGTCCTCAGCCCAGATAAATGAGGATTGCATCAAGCTGGCAGCCACTGTCAAATTTATGCCATAACTTTCAACATGAATTCAAACAATATGATGACATGGAGTGTTATGATTTTTATCATCAGAAGTCATAAAGCAGCAACTACAATTAATTTATATCATATATTTTTTCCAATCTCAAAATTAAAAAGCAGCAACTGTAAAGAAACTTTTCTGTTATTATTAATATTATTAGGAAAATGATAATAAAAACTTCTGTTAGAATATGGAGGCTTTTATGTGGCCCTTCTTTTGCCGACACCTCTTTTCTATTTTTGCAGATACCTCTTTTCTATTTTTGGCATTAGTAGGGTCCTGCTCTTACTGCAGTTTGCCTAGCAACTGTCCCATCCATGACCCTAATTTTGCTTTCTTGCCCTTTGGGGCATGCATGCAATTGTTGGGTTGAGCCTCATGCTGGGAGGGGCTGTTTTGGCATGTGAGTGGTGCCAATTTGAGCCTCTGCCTAGAAGATGAATGCTGATTTCTGGTGGGCAGTCGATTATGAAACTTTTGCCTATCTACCATTTAAAACCTACCTCACCATCCAAAGGGTGTCCAAAGATGGGCCACACAAACTGACCGATTGAATATCAGGTCAAACTGTCGTCCAAATTGACTCTAGGGCCCACGACCTCAATTAGATGGCCACAATTAGGAATCAAATGGACCTTTCTGAGGGCTATGTACAAAGTGCATCCATAAAATGAATGCCCATTTTAGCCTCTGGCTAGAAGATGAATGCTGATTTCTGGTGGGCAGCTGATTATGAAACTTTTGCCTATCTACCATTTAAAACCAACCTCATCATTCAGAGGGTGTCCAGAGATGGACCGCACAAGCTGACTGATTGAGGATCAGCCCAAACTGCCATCCAAATTGACTGTGGGGCCCACAACCTCAATTGGATGGCCACAAGTAGGAATCAAATAGACCTTTTTGAGGGATATGTACAAAGTGTATCCATAAAAAAGGGTTTTATATACGCATACAGCTCTCCTCCAGAGCCATAGATTCTATATGTAGAGTATTTGAATAGTATTAGGAATCTTTTACATTTCTAAAAAGAATGAATGTTTCCAGTCATTGGTTTCTTTCCCTTTTATTACCAACTTTATTTGGGTTACTTTTGAGCTAAATTAGTGAAGATATATTTGTTGTATTAATAGGATTTAAGATTGAGAATAAAATTCATTTGAGGAATTGCATTGTAATTAGGCCTATAAATAGGTTCAGGGTCCATACAGATGAACCATGATGACATTATGATTGAAGAAAAATCGTTTTTGGACTTCTATTTCTAGAAAGAGTAATTCTTGTTCAATTCTAGTGGGTTTATTCCTAAAAGTCTCTTCGAATTTTGAAATCATATTCCACATCTTCTCTCTTACTTATTTAGATTTTCTTTCTTTTTCTAATAGAATAAACTAGAAAGGATGCTGGAAATTCTATTTCAGTCCCTTGGGTTAGATACATCTTGTCGCATCAAAGATGAAGATTGAATGTTTACACCAGTACTTGCATTCTTCCTAATCCCTCTTGCTACATCAGCACTGCTCTATTTTAGTGGGGATACTCCCCTTGTCCTCTTGTTTTGGTATTAGCAAAGCACCGGAAGCATCCTATTGTAATACCGAAGGATAAAGAAACGGAGGGAGTAGGGGCTGTGTGTCGTGCCCCGAAGTTCGGGTACCAATAGCGTGTATCTCAGCCTCGATTTCCCACGACGCAACACACATAGTAAGTGTACTACATTTAATGGGATTACAGTTCATTCATAGTAGATAAGTAAATCTTTGTGGTTCATTCTAGTTCCATTCTCATACATTCACATACATTAAACACATTCATATTCCTCAAATTGAATCCAATAAATTCACAAATACGAATCAAACTGCCTAATGGCCCATCACTTGGGTCCTTAGTCCAATGTAGAACGCATAAACCCGGGAAAATTATTCAAATTCATGTCTAGAAACATCTTAATCAAATCCAACCCAACATTATCTTCCAACTAAACAAGGTGCTGTAAACAGAATTTAAAACTAAGAATTTATCAAGTTCAAAACATAAATGAAATCAATCTATGGCAGTCAATTCTTCCATGAGATATGGCCACGTCTCCTGTGGATCTTTCACAGGCTCGGCCGCCTGTTCCTGTTCGTGTGTCAATTGTTCATCTTCATTCATATCTGTATGGTTTTATAGATCAAGCGTCAGCTAGCTAGGCCCAGTGAGCGAACCCAACATGGTTCATCCAAATAAGGGAAATGTAGATGAATACAAGGATAATCAGAATGGAGCACCATTACATAAAATTAAATGGTTCAAGTGGGGGTGTAACCATCCACTTGCATGGATTGGAATTTGCCAAACAAAATTCTCCAATCTAGGAGACCTCTAGCTGTTGGTAGGTAAGAGTCGTCTACCGTATAGTAGGCATATATCATCTACCGATTAGTAGACACAGTCATCTACTGCATAGCAAGCATAATTCATCTACCGATTGGTGGGCACAATCATCTACTGTATAGTAGGCATGTTATAATTCAATCAACAACAAAAAGTTAATCAATAGGAAATCAGTTCATCGATACTAGTGTAAAAAGAAACAGTTATACAGATGTAAATAGAAATAAGCATCAAGTATATTAAATCAGTCAACAACAACCATTACAATCAACATACCAACTGCATTAAACTTAATTGGAGAGGAAACACATTGTGATCACTCACCTGGATAAACACATAATTGATTTTGGTTGCAAGGTTAATCCAATTGACAACACTAATTAAACCCTAAACAATTCATACATTCTCAATAAGTTCTTGATTGAAGAGTAATTTAGTATTGTGGGTTCTACCTCTGATTGATCAAATCCCCAGAATGGGTCCACACAAAGGATTCACAATCTTTACAATTTAATTCTTTCTGATCCTACCCTTTACACAGGGTTAGCAATCACAAATCCTAAGGTGGAACTCACTTGATCAAATCAAGTGGCTGACCACATCCAGCACCATCTAATCGATCTAAATATGCATCATTTACTTGAATCTTAAGTTATAATGGACCCATCATTTCAGATTTCAACTTCGATTTCAAAAGATCTTATCTAAAATTTGGGTGGTTTTCCTTTAATTAGGATTTAATGCCTGATTAACCACATTGGTCAAATCCAGACTGACGATAGACTCCCTCATGCTTGTTCTAAAGAGGGCCAATAGATCCATCAGATCTGAACCATCCTAGGTCCACATTCTTCTCATAACGCGGTTGATAACAATTGTTCTTTGATCAATGCGGCCCATCAAACGGTCAGATTGATCAGATAATCTAGATATTAGTGTATGTCGATCCCAGAATTAAGATGGACGGTGCAGATCTGGTAACATACTTTAGAATAACCCAGTACGATTCTCTACACCAAGTAGCAACTGGCGCAGAGAATTATACCTTCCGAGTTATAATCCATACATTGATACTTGGATTGTCTGTTCAATCTGAATTGTTTAGCATAATTCCCAGCTAGAAATACCCTACATTACTCATAATTAAGAGGAAAAATCATTGGATCTCTATTGATCAATGTAGCCTATCAGATGATCGGATGGTCCTGATCCTTGAGATCTAACCATATGATTGGATGGTCCCGCTTCCAGATAGTTGGATGGCGGTCTTATCAAACCCATGATTTTGGGTTCTCTTGCTATTGCTAGCGATAGTCGTTTTCTTAGTTTGGGCTAGGATGATTTCTAGCTTATTTCTAAGTTCTATGTCACTATTTTCCAGCTATTTAACTTCTTCTGCTATCCTTTTTAGTTGTAGATTTGTCTCCGACTGATCTATCCCTTTACAGATCTTTGATGATTCGCTCAAGATTTTTCTTTTTATGCTAGTTGTATCTTGTCTGATGCTGAGGTTTATTTCTTCAAGTTTTTGGTCTTGTAAAGCTATGAAATTTGCTATAGCTGTTTTGATTTGATTGGCCTCACTCCATTATGTGCTTAATAGGTTTTCCGACATATTCTTTCCTTTATTAAGGCGAGCTAGTACTAGGGCTAGTTGCTGGTTGTAATTATCTATTTTACTGTTCATTTCTTCAAGGGACTTTCCGATTTCTTTGAAGATAAATTTATAGTCGTCTGGTTTGACTATATTTTCTTTGATTTCTTTGGCTATCTTTTTGCTGTTTAGGATTTTGGTGTAGATGAAGTCTATTCTTTCTTCTATCATGTTTGGTTCTAGAATTAAGTCATTGCTTCGGAAATCAATTTGTTCTATTATTCTTCTTAGTTGTCTCATGGCTATATCAAGGTTAATCTGGTATTGAACAAAATCTCTATAAAAGACTTCTGGTCCTTTTTGTTGGGTTTTTATAGCTACAGCAAGGTAAGATTCATTCTGGATGAGCCTACTTCTTAGAGCGACTATTCTTGAACTAATAAAATTTACAAATGGTATAAGATTTTGTAGTATCGCAATGTTGTTGTTGCTTTCCTTTTTCTGGATTATCTATTCTCTTTCTGAATGGAGATAATTTTGTATAAGGGAAGGTATTCTAATGATAATTACTTAGGTTGGTGAGATGGCTTGTTGAAAACCTTTGGCAAAAGGTACGAGAGTGTAAATTCTATAATAAGTAGTAGTTTATCATGAAATTTTCTTAACCGAAATATAATATACCCCTTTCTACTTTAATAGACTAATAACTGAATTTCAATTCTATAGCACATTCAAATGCATACTTGGAAAAGGCTAGAAATCAAAGAACAATCATAAAACAATACTAGCACTTTAAAAGTATTGTTTGAGTAGATTAAAAAAGTAGCATCTTTAAATTAAAGGAGGGGATAAATAAAGAAAGAAGAGAGAAGTTGATTACGCTAATATCACTGCAGTTGTCACTTGAGGAGCCTGTGTAATGAGGAAAAAAAGAAAGATAAATAAATAGATGGGAAAAAATGATAATGAAACTACATATAAATTGACCATTGCAAGGTTCTAATATGTAAGAATACAAAGAGAGTTCATGCTTCAAGTGTTGTGACCGTTGGTATGATGGAGCCCACAACGGATCATGGTTGGTGAGAAACACAACATCATTCTGTGGATGGATCCATGGATAGAATTTGGGGCATGGTCCATTAGAATAGTACTCATTATATCAAATGACTTGGATCACGTAAATGTGGGCCCACGGTGGCTAGACCATGGCTTGAAAATCTTCTCAACAGTAGAATTGTAATTAATAGATGAAAAAAAAAAACAACAACAACAAATTGTCAAAATTCATTTGGATAATTAATGCCTAAACCTTCTATTTAATGGCCACAGAATTCAAAATCTAGAAATGTCCTGTAATGATGACATTCATGACACAGTCCCTCGCTGCTGATGCATGGGCAGATCTGTAAGGGAGCGGATTAGGTGCAGTCCTGCCTCACGCAACATGGTGCAGCACTGACTGTGGGGACCACCTTGATGTACATATTGTATATCCACTCCATTCATCCATTTTTTCCATATCAATTTAGTTTATGATCCGAAAAATGAAGCAGATGCAAATCTCAGGTGGACAACACCACAGGAAAGGGCGGTGATTGATCATTAAAAACTTCTTTTGGGCCACAAAAGTTTTATGGAAAGCTGTGATTTGTTTTTTCTCTTCATCCAGGTCTATTGCAAACTTATCAACAGTTTGGATGAGAAATTAACATTACAGTGGGCCCTAGGGAGTTTTTAATGGTGGACGCTCAATCATGAATGTTTGATACCGTGTGGACAACTTGATATTTGGATCTGCTTCATATTTGGCTTAATATACTAAAATGAACTGGAAAAACATAAATGTAGAAACTGAAAAACACAAGTGAATGATGAATGTCTTCCGTGTCATTTTACCTTTCATTCTACTATTCTACCAGATGAATAAGGGGTAGAATAGGGGCTTTAAGGCTCTCGTCTTCCCACTCCACTTCCTCCAACCATTCCTTGGTTGATGAGATTATCTTTAGGTTTGGAGCACTGTGAGGTCCCATTTGAATCTTCTTGAAATTCTGACAGTCGACCACCACAATTTGTTCTAAGGAAGGCCAATCGAAAAGTACCCCAACTCCTTAGTAGAAGCTTGTTAGCTGAGCTAACCGTTGTAATATTAAAGTCCTTAACCTCGGAAGCATGCCTTGATCCACCACTTCATTGTCTGCCTCCTTTGCTATTATCACCTCCATTCCCCTGCAATAAGAGACAGAGAGATATTCGAGCTGCAAGAGACCTTGGGCGACACTCAACGAAAAGAGATTCTGGAGGCCATCACATTCATAAATGTCCAATGTTTGAAGGTTGCGGAACATTCTTCCATGTGGAAGTGAGTGAAGGGGACACGATCAGTTCTGATTGCCTTGACCATGATGATGACGATAATGATGCAGTTGTGCTCTCTTCTACTTCTACCCCTATTAATTTCTCCATCTTCTCACACCAGCAAATGCTAAGCTGCTTTAATTGTTGAAGTCTTTGTGCCAGAGCAGGTGAGACGAGATATCTTAGTCTCTTGCAATATGTGACATTTAGGTCCTCTAAATGGCTGAGACTACCAAGGGGAGGTACAGCCCCCTTCCAGATAGTTGTCAGTTCTGGTAGAATATACAATTCGAGTTCCCTTGATTTTGAAAGTAGAGCATCTTCTTTTGAGGTCCCCTGGAAGTGAAAGACTTCCACTAACTCACAGCAGTTTCTTACAAGAAGTTTCTCCAGAATCTGGAGCAGATCAGATGGCATGATATTGATTAATTTATTACAACTAAATATGTTGAGCTTTCTCAGGTTTCGGAAGGAACCTGCTGGAAGTGAGCCCTGGCAGAACGTCTTTAAATTCACCAACTCATCTAGCGTCAGCTCCTTCAAATGCTTGAATACATTTCGCGGAGTCTCTTCTTCCTTCGCACTTACAAAATGTTCCATTTCACTAAATTCTTTGATAAGGAGGATCTCTAAGCTGTTGAATCTTAGTTCATCAGATTGCACGAGATTGTCGAGACCCTCACAACGCACTAATTCTAGCTCGTATGTTCTGTTAAACAACACCTCAACCCACTTTGCATTTGGACATGGTGAATTCTCAATTTTTATACTCCTTGCGGCTTTGCTGTCCTTGTAATGTCTACCCACACATATGCAGAATTTCTTCAGGTTTTTCCATGGACCAGGGATGTCCTGAGACGAGCATTTGACATTTTCCACATGGATGTATAAAACGGTTAGCTGAGACAAGGATGCCATCTCAGCAAAGCTTGCTTGTCTTGTATCTCTGTTTCCCATAAATTCCCACTTGCCAAAGCTATTTCCCATTCGCAGTTCCTCTAAGCGAGTCATCCTTGATATGACATCTGATGTTACCATTTCAAGAGAACCTGTATTCATCAAATCCAAGAGCTTAGATTTTCTAACTCACCAATTTTTTCTGTGAGCTCACATATGCCAGTTTTTTTTAGGCAAAGTACTTCTAGCTTCTTCAATCCACCAATTAGAGATACGTCTTTTAACTGAGGACATCTATCCAACCACAGCGTCCGAAGGTTTTTTAGGCACTTCAGTGATGGGGGCAACATTGAGATATTAATGCCACACATATCCAAAACTTTGAGGGAATTCATCCCTTGAAAGAAACCATTGGGAATCTCTTTCAAGGAATGATTACCATTCAAAGTCAAGGTTAGGAGCCGAGGACACTCAATTTGATTAGGAAGTCTACAAATTTCATTCCCTATTAATGAAATCCTCTTACATTCCTGCACATTTTCAATCTCTGGCCACTCTTCAAACCTGCTCTGGCTCTTAATAAAAACCCATGCTCAGCTCTTGATGCTACTGATACAGCGACGTCTCGAACAACATCATGCATTTTTACAGAGTTTGATCTATCTCCTTCTAGCAACAAGCATGAAGCCTTAAGTGTGCCGAACAACCAATGAACTGTACCTGATGCTTCCTCCAATGTATAAACATACTTGAAGAGACCTTCCCCAATTCCATATATCGCCATCTCATTCTCATCAACAGAATAACCTTCTGGAAATAAACAACAAAACAAGAAGCATAACTGGGCCTCCTTACTTTGTAAGTAATTGAAACTCATCTCCAGAGAAGAAAACACCTTATCCATACCCTTAATGTTTGTAGAATTAGAGCTTTGTAATTGTATTAGTGCATCATCCCATACTTTTTTATCCTTCTCATATAATGCCATTCCTACTGTGACTATCGCTAGAGGCAAGCCCCCACATTCTTCTACAACTTTTCTTGCGACAACATGCAATTCAGAGGAGTCGACAGCATCAACTGCATTTTCCTTTAGATGTCATGCCTCTTCTTCTGATAACACATTGACAGGGATCTTTGCTTGGCTCTTCATGTGACTGCACACTTGAACTTTTCGTGTAGTAAATGCAATCTTACAACCACTATCATTCCATTCCAAAGGGATTCCCACGTCGTCTAGCTCCAACCTTTCCCAAAGATTATCAAAGATTAAAAGGATCTTCTTGCTATTCAACAGCTCTTGCTTCAATCTCTCTAACAGCTTCCTTGCTCTTACAACTTGACTCTCCACATCGAGTTTCAGGCCCAATTTTTCTGCAATCTCACCTTGAATGGTCTTCAATTCAAGTTTCTGGGTTAGCGTCACCATGATAACCTCATGAAAAAGTTCTTCACTTTTCACCTTCTTGGCCACTTGTTTCATCAAGGTCGTCTTGCCTACAACCCCCATGCCATACACTCTGATCATGTTGATGTTTTCATTCTTCATTGCATCCATGACCTGCTTCATAGGAAATTTCGTGGATTCAATACGCATAAAGCCCCTAGCAAGCAAGGATTCGAAGGTAGGAGGCCGTGGAGGGTATGATACATTAATGGATTTCACCTCTATTTGGAGCCTACAAACATCATCCATCTTCTTTTTTGCTTCTTTACCTAGACGGTAACGTGAATGCAAGGCCTATGCTCTCTTTAACTCGACCATCCAAACTCTTTGCATCTTCTTTGACATCTTCTACCTTTTCCAACCATTTCTGAACATCGTTAGTGATTACTCGCCTATCTGCATCCACCTTTCCCTGTACATCATTTCTTGTACTTACCAAGTTTTCAACTTCTTTGTTAAGATCATCAACATTACTTCTATAGCAAAGGAGATAACTGGCCTGGCGCTTTACAGTAACCACTAAAGCTTTTCCAGCTTCCGTAACCGGTGTAACCACGGTCCCCAAAATTGCCAAGATTGCAACCATTGTATCTTTTGGATGGAAAGGGATAATATGTGAAGCAGCCGGAAAAGAAAAACCTGAAATAAACATGGAAGATTAGAAGATAAGTTAAAACAAATAAAGATAAGTAAGGAGTTGTAAGCAAAGAAGAAAAGCAGGTTTGGTGTTACCTTTAGCAATTGCTTGTCCAGCACCAATTCAAAGGAAGCTCCTTACCTCTCACCCCAATTTACCCCAATTTAAGAGCATACTCCGTACCAGGCCGATATTATAGGTTGCAATACGAAACCCGTCAGAAGATAGCAAGAATTTATTTTTTTGAATGTAAATATCCGAAAAAGAAGAAGAAAAAGAAGAAGAGAGAAACCTTCAACAATGTGCATTTCCGTACCTGTAGAAGAGTTTGCGCTGATCGGTCGAAGTGCGTTGTTCGTAGGGAATTGATTTCGGAAGTTTGTAGGTAATTGATTTCGGAAGATACTGTGGAAGAAATCCGGAGAAATCCGGAGATATGGGAGAGAGATTAAGGTTTCAGGGGCCGAAACCTTCTCTGCTTACAAACAGAGCTCTGTGGGTCCCACATTATGTAAGTTTCTTATCCACGCCATTCATCGCTTTTATCTAATAATTTTAAGGTATTACTAAAATGAAGTAGTCCATATCTACAGTGGACAACACCAAAGTAAACTGCAGTAATAATTACACCACCATTTGAAACCTTTCTGAGGGCCACCGTCATGTTTTTTTACCATCCACCTATTAATAAGGTCATGTAGACGTGGATGAATTGAAGGCATAAATATTAGCCTGATCTGAAACTTCTCCAGCTTCCAAGAAGTTTTTAATGATGTACGTACGATTCCCAATTTGTGATCCACTTAAGACCTAGACATGCCTCATTTTTAGGATAATACCTTAAAATCATCTAATAAAAACTGTTAATGGCGTCGATAAAACACTTACATCACTGTGAGCCCCACAGAGCCCTGCCCGGACGGATTAAAGTCCGGGCGGGGGTAGGACGCAATCCGCGTCCTACAAACAGGGCTTACCCATTTTTATGGCGCGGTCGTACGCGGATTTCATGCGAAAGACTTCCCTTCTTGCGCTGGGATGCTAGGTGGGACCCACTGTGATGTTTGTGGGAAATCCGCCACATCCATCTTTTTTGAAAGTTCGTTTTAGGACATACGACCAAAAAATTGGTGAATCCAAAACTCAGGTAGGCCGCACGAGAGGAAACAGTAGGGATTCAGTGACCATCGTTGAAACATTTTTATGGCCACAGAAGTTAAGTTTCATATCAGTATAAGTTTTTGATTTTTTAACTTCATCCCAGTGGAAATGACCTCATAAACGGTTTGGATGGTATATAAACATCAAGGTGGATCCCAGGAAAGTTTCAACGGTAGAAAACTCTTTGCCCAGTTTTCCCTCTCGTATGGCCCACTTGAGTTTTGGATCCACCTTATTTTTGGTCGCATCTCATAAAATGTTCTCGTCAAATGAATGGACGTGGTGGATTTCTCATGAACATTACAGTGGGCCCCATCTAGCATCTGAGGCACGAACATCATGCGAAAGCCTTTCGCGGGAAATCCGCGTCCGGCGCGGATTGAAATCCTCGCGGACAGACGGTATTGTCAGAGGCTGTAGGGCCCACCATGATATATGTGTTTTATCCGCACCGTCCATCCATTTTGACAGGTCATTGTAGGTATAAGCCTAAAATATATACAGGGATCAAGTGGACCACATGATAGGAAGTCGTGGCAATGACATGCACCGTTGAAGCTTTCCCTGGCCCTTCGGTGAGTTTCTTTGCCATCCCATCTAATCTGCTCATAGGGTCTGGCAAACCCAGATGAAGGGAAAACATAAATATTGGCTTCATGTAGAAACTTTCGTGACCCTTAAATTTTTTTTTAACGGTAGTCATTCAATGAACACTTTCTCGTGTGTTGCCGTTCACCTCATTTTTGGATTTACCTCACTCTTTATTTAATAAAATAATAGGCCAAAAGAAATTGATGGTGTATATAAATCATATTATGTCGAGGTTGCTCCACAGCCTAGGTCCCACCATATTAGTATGTCATCTTATGTGGTCCACTTGATATTTGGATTGCCCCATTTTTTTCTCTCTGCTTTTAAATTTATCCAAAAAAAAAAAAAAAGAATGGATAGCATGGGGCCCACACAATCTACCTCATTTTATTATTCAAGACTTACCAAAAAGTAAATATATCAACTCCATGAATTAGAGAGCAGATTAGGTGAGGCCCCATACCCACCCAAGAGGATGCGGCCCTTAATACGAGGTCTACCTTATGTCTGTATTTTGTACCTGTGTCATTTATCTATTTTTCCAAACCATTTTAGTGTATTATCAAAAACAAAGCACATCCAAATATCAAGTAGACCATACCAAAGGAAAAAGTTGTGATTGACTATTAATGGACCACAAAAGTTCTGGATCAATCTACTATTTGTTTTTTCCTTTCATTCAGGCTTATGTGAACTTATCAATTGATTGGATGGTAAACAAACACTATAAAAACATTACGGTGAGCCCTAAGAAGGTTTTAATGGTAGGGCCTTCAATTAATATTATTTCATATTGCATGGTCCACTTGATAATATGGCATGGTTTTAATGATATGCTTCATTTTTGGTACGGTGCCATAAATTAAGGTGGCAAAATAGATGGACAGTGTGGGTATATATGTCTCGATGCATTTATAAATGTTATGCAACATATTTGAATATAATTGTTTTAGTTCAATTGGATAGTGCATGAGTTAGGACCTTATACAAAGGAAACATATTATGTACACTTTTTTTTTTTTTGGAAGATTTTATGATTTAAAAGTATGTATTAAGGTCATTTTTAATAATCTTTAAAGTTTCATTGAGAAATTCAAACATTTTCTCTATATTTCCCAAAAAGTACGATAAATTACTCGATACAAATGATATCCCGTGAGATAACCAAGACATATTTGTATCCCAAGGGTGTGATACCATGTACAACACCGATATTTCAAACATTGTTACCACCCAATCAAAATGAGCTCGTTTACATTCTTTGATGGATATAGTATATGCTTGTTGTAAAAGAAAAGGACCCGGAGGTATATGCATGCATTATAATTCATTAGAAAGCCTAGATCTAGTCCAAAGCTTTGTAAGTTAACTTAGAAAACCATTTGTAGGGTCCACTGTGATGTGTAAATGACATCCAATCCGTTCATCATGGGCATTACCTCATGTTATCTTTGGATGACAAATATCAAACCGATCCAAAACTTAGGTAAGCCACACCATATGGAGATATTGTAATTGGAACACCTACCAAGAAAAGAATTAATTCTAGTTTGTGTCTACGGCACAGTATTTTGAATTTTCCATCTAAGCCATTTAGAAGATTCTCCTGACACCTAATATCAACCCATTCCAAAACTCAAGTGGGCCACAACATGTGATGTTAAAGGTCAAGGCATGATTTAACATCCAAGCGATGGTTAATTTCCTTCGTCCGTCGTCACCACAACATGTGCAATGTCACGCCCCAAACTCGAAAATCGGATTCACAGGAATCCTGATTACCGAATCCGGTGTCGATAGCCTCCGTAGTGCCCCATTCTCGGCTCCTAGTAAACATATGCCAGATTTTCGATCCTGAGATCGTATAAGGAGGATTTTCAGAATGAATTTTTTTTTTCATAATTGAGCATAACCATAAGCATAACCAAGTCACAAAACAACATCACCACATATCCACTCTATCAAAAACCTTAAGTACAATGCAGAAAGAGAAATACAAGGTGATCAAAAGCTCCAAAATAATCAGATGCACACTCCTGCCTCAGCGCTGCTACTGTACAACGCTACCTGCACGCAACGGTCGTGCATAAGCTTACAAAAGCTTAGAGG
The DNA here is from genome assembly GCA_037074715.1 of Magnolia kwangsiensis. Classification (NCBI taxonomy): domain Eukaryota; kingdom Viridiplantae; phylum Streptophyta; class Magnoliopsida; order Magnoliales; family Magnoliaceae; genus Magnolia; species Magnolia kwangsiensis. The sequence continues at coordinate 29,492,665 of CM073584.1, read as the reverse complement.
GTGGTGTAAGTGTATGCATAAGGCAAGTGTCAAGTATACAGTATTAGAGTAATGCGGAAACATGCGGGTAAGCCCATGAAGGCTATCAGCTGTACAAAAGCTATATGATGCAAGACATAAATGCTATCAGCCATACCAAGACCATGCGATGCAAGGCCTATATGGCCAAATGTCATATGCAAAATGCAAAGCAAGCATGTCAGTACTTATCAAGTACGAATATCAATATAGTTCCTCTCTGGATATCACTGGGGTCTGATACACTTCACAATGACTGCCTCCTCCCTATCTGCATAGTCAAGCAAGCGAAATAGACCTCAATATCCGCCTGACCAGTAGTCTGTCAATACCTACCCGGCTCGTCGATAGCAGACTCATTTACGAGCTGGTCAAACTTAGCCTAGCTTATAGCCCCCTCACTTAGGCGGATAAGGCGACACCCCCTTTCAACCGACTACGACACAGTGGGAGACGCGGCCTACTGGTATTCGGTATTTGGACGCTCATGTATCCACTCAGTTTAGACGTTGAAGCAACTCCTGGTACCAAAAAGGTTCTGAGACTTTCACCCAAGGACATCCTAAGTGCCCACAGTGCTAGAACCAAATATTTCTGGTATCCGATACAGTCATCCATGATGTATCTGTGGAGCCACGGCCTTGATGTCGCTAGGGCGTGCAGTAATCAAGTCGCACATACGCAAGATGCATGAGTCACACCATCAAATCATGCAGCAATCTAGCGCGTATTGCGCGATCATGTGGGGCACTCTGTCTCATAACAAGTCCCGTAAATGGTCTACCCAATGGCGTATGCTATTATCAGTCACTACTCACATCAAGCATACATATGATGCGTATGGTATGAGGCATGAAATTATACTAAGCATGTTATAAAGTAATGGACTATCATCACAACGACGATGGGCCTAGACGGTTTGCACGTAACAAGTATGGGCTTATCAATGGGCCCTAGGAAGAGTTATAATGCGGACATTTAACCAACATTATTCTTACAATGTGGACGTCAAACCAACATTACTCCCAAGGCATGGCCCGCCATAAAGGTCAACACATAAACCACGGTGGAATTACATTACAATGGGCCGTATGTACATCCCATTGTGCCTCGACCCATGGGCCTTAGATACATCAAATGGGTCGCATCACATGGTCCTCATATATGTCAAGGTGGGCCTCAACAACGGGCCTCATACACACCAAGGTGGGCCTCGATAACGGGCCTTGTATACATCATAATGAGCCTTGCCAAATAGGTCAGAAATACATCACAGTGGGCTTCATCATATGGGCCGAGAATACTTCACAATGGGTCAGAAATATGTCATAATGGACCTCTACCTATGGGCCCCAAATACTGGGCCTCAACCCACAGGCCCTAATATATCACACTGGGTCTCAACCCATGGAATACATCACAGTGGGCCTCAACCCATAGGCCTTAAATACATCACAGTGGGCCTCAACCCATGAGCCCTAATACATCACAATGGGCCTCAATCCATGGCCCTAATACATCACATTGGGCCTCAACCCATAGGCCCCCAATACACCTCAATGTACCTCATCAAATGAACGGCATAGATATTCAATACATGCATCATGGTGGGCCGCATAAATGGATGGATAAAACACATATATCATGGTGGGTTCCACCTCCTGATGGACAGCATGAATGAAACACATATCATGGTGGGGCGTAAGACTTAAATTTAAGTCAATCCTTAACTTGTGTGGGCCACACCAGTACACAGTTAAGAGGTTTAGCCTCCATTAAAACACTCGCAAGCATTAGTTGGGCCCACCAAGATGTGGTTCACAAATCCAACCCATTCATAAGTTAACACATTGATAGATGAAGTGAAACAAAATATAAGTTTAATCAAAACTATCGTAGCCCTTAAGAAGTTTTGAACGGTGAATGCTACTGCCCCCCACTATTTTCAATGGTGGGGTCCACTTGAATCTTAGATCTGACTCATTCTTAGTCTCAAGCCCTAAAATGGGCATTCAAAAATGATTGGACAATTGGGATGCAACACATGCATCATGGTGGGTCCATAAGGATGGATGGTGTGGAGAGGATACATACATCAACGGGGGGTCCTACTGTCCAGCACTGGGACGGTGCGGACAAAACACAAACACCATGGTGGGTTTCCACCGTCCACTACAAAACGCATACATCATTGTGAGTCCCATGTGGGGCCCACCATAATGCTCATTTGCCGTCCAACATGTTAATAAGGTCACAAAGACCTAGATGAATAGGAAAAATAAATATCAGATTGATTCAAAACTTCCGTGGGCCCAAAAAGGGTTTCAATGGTAGAGTTCAATCACCGTTTCTTGTGGTGTGAGCCACCTGAGATCCGGATCAAGCTAATTTTTGGAGGGGACCCACCTCAGGGGGTGGTCCACCTCATGGATGGTGTGGATACAAAATATACATCATGGTGGGGCCCACAGTTGGGGGCCGTGGGTCCCTGGTCGTCTGCCAACACGTAGGATGCTTGCGCGTCCTCTCTCTCTGACAGCAGCAGCAGCATTATTGCTGTTGTTGTTGTTGTTTTTTAAAAAAAAAAACATGAATTTTCATGGTTTTTCAGAGGTAGGGCCCACATCAGCTGAATCTAGCCCGTCCACTGCTTTCCATATCCCAAGACAAGCCAAGCAAGCCCAATATTTAGGGTGTTTAGGCGTATAGAAACATTAGGTGGTTTTTCAATGGTACAAGTCGCAGTTTTATAAACTATGGCCCGTCAGATAATCTGATTGGCTTCATTTTTTGGCGTAACGCCTAAAATGAGCTAGGAAAAGGGACGGACGGCTTGGATTAGAACCATACATCAAGGTGGGGCTTACACACGTTGCCCACCCAAATAGCCTTGAACCAAGGCTAAGATTTTTGGTTTTTCATCAATGTCCAACGTTCCTGGACGCTGGACATTTTGGACATAATACATACATTTGAGGTGGGCCTCACCTATAAATGTGGGCTACCAAAAGAAAAGGTTGGATGGCATGGGCAACACATACATCAAAGGGGGGTCCATCCAAGTGGGCCACTCAGCTACATCATCACAAAAAGAAGGAAAGAGAGAGAGAGAGAGACGGGACACGTGTGATAGAGGAACCCCGACACTATAGGCCCTCCCTTTCATGATCTACAACCTAAATCAAGTGGGTCTCATAACATGTGGGCCTAAAAAAATTGAAATCTAACAGTGGAGATCCCTTCTCCACGAAAATAGACGGTCTAGATGACCCATATACAAGCTAGGAAGATAAACATCATGATGGGGTCCATGGAGAATGGCTCCATCATGGAATGATATTGATGATCAAGATGGGTCATCGGCCACATCTTAGGGTCCAAAGTGAGATCCATATCATTGATCGATAGGTCTCACTTGGCCCATCTTAAAAACATGAAAACTAAGTTATGGAAGCACCCACCACTTGATCTTCTTAGTTCGCTGGAGAGCCAGTCTCCTTATGCTTCACTTTAACGGTGGAGATGAGAAATGGATGGCTAGGATGAAGGTTTGTGGGATGGAAAAGGTGGGCCACACAAAGTCATTTTTTTCTCTTTTGAAATGGCTTGGACATGCACTCTCTTACTTGAGATTGTTGTTTGGAAAATGTGAAGGAAAGGAAAGAGGTGTGGTGGTTGTAAGAGAGATGTGAGTGATGGATGTGAGATGAGTGATGGGTGAAGTGATGGATTGGTTAACTTTGGATTTGCTTGACTTATGGAGAAAGAAAGCATGGGTGCTTTGTACTTGACATGAGAGGTGATCGATGGGATTAATTGATGGGATTGATGGGACATGTTGTAGAGATTCTCTTGAGATTGCAAACGCGCGGGGTTTTCTCGAAATAAACGTCGGCTCACATCTCTTAGTCAGCGTATCGGATCGGTACATGAGTCGCGGCGTTGGAACCGTGTTCACTCCCCAAGTGCAGGGTTGTGATGTAGTAATAACTCGGTAAGACCGAGGTCGAATCCCAAGGGACTGAAACTTGTACGTTATCTAAAATTATCTAGAACTAGAACTAGGCTAAGATGAATTCTAAATCAATTAGCAATGGTGGAATATTTGTAGAATAATTAATCTAAAACTTAGGAAACAAATCAGAGATAGGAAACTAAGGATTCAGAGGATCCACTTGTAGAGATCAGGGAGAATTTATGCTTGCATCAAAAATTATGAAAATTACTGAACTGCCGTTGATCTAGTTTTCAAAGAGATGAAAGGAAGATAAATTAGAATGGATTCCATCACCAAACCATGCCCAAAGACTATGGCAAACAACAGAATCAAACTAATTACCACCCAATCACATGTATGTAAGTTAGGAAGGGTACCGTCATCCAACCATGCCCAGGAGACTATGGTGAACAACAGGACGTCCTGACGTCATAAACATGAAAAGGAAATAGAAATATTCAAAGCATCGCAGACCCATTGTAATTTCAGTCACAACAGACCATTAAGAACTAAAAATATTCCCATAATAATCAACTAAAATTAACGTCAATTCATGAATTAAAATAAAAATAAAATAAAATCTCTCATCTCACTACAAGCTTCACCTCTTAGCCCTAGCTAGGAGGATTTAGCCTGCCATGGATGGGCTCAATCTAAATAAATAAAGAGAAAAAGAAAAGGAAAAGAAAAGGGAAAGAAAAAAACCAAGCTCCTCTCTCTCTCCTTGCCCACGTTGAAACCCAAGCTCGAGCCTTCTGTTCTTCCTCCCAAGACCCTGAATGAATGCTCCCCACGTCCAAAAACCTCCTTTTATAGCTGCTGGAAGGCTGGAGTCAGTGACAGAGTTGTAGCAGGACACGGAGTGCAATTTTCGCAGCCAAGTTTGGTACCATGAAACACGCCACTTTCCTCGCTCAAATTCCAAAAAAACACCGTCCCTTAGTACTTTCTTGGGTCCTCTACATGATAGACGGTTCAGATCTGCCATATGATCAAAGATGGTGGACTAAAACTGTCCGGAAAAGTCAGTTTTTGCGGATGTACGAAACCTTTCGCACCATTTCGCTATTGTGGTCGGTGGGCCCCACAGAAGCATTTTCTGAAAAATCCACCCCGTCCATTGGATTCAGAATGAAATTTCAGTCAAGAATGGGTGGTTTTGAACGTCCATTGACGTGTCCCAGAGAAGAAATAACTAAAAGATCAGATTTGAACGCTACCGAGCAACCCTTTTGTGGCCCCTGTATCGCTCACGTGTGTACGCATGGGTACAAAAAGTCAGCATGGTTTTTTAGTATTCGAGCCCCTCTACACGGTGAACGGGTCAGATTTTCCATATGGTCAATGGGTAGGGCCCACAAACGTCCGCAAAAATGGCCAGCGGCCTACATTACGCGGTGCGAAATTTTTATTTTTATTATTTTTTTTTTTTTAAGAAGAAAGTCGGTCAGCGTCTTGCTGACCGACTTAACTCGTTTGGTGCATGACGAGTGCACATGTGCACTGTACACACTCATCTCATATGGGGTCCATTGCACTGTTTTGGAGAAATCTGCACCGTCCATCTGTTTTGACTCCTCATTTAAGGCGTCAATAATAATTTTGAGGCAGTTCCAGATATCAGGTGGGCCCAGAATCAACGGTTTATGGGCTGATCTGTCAGTTGGGGCACTTTCCGAGATCTTCAATGGCTGAAATTTTATATGTACAGTTAATTTATGGTCCTCAGGCGACGTATGAAGTTTCGAGCCGAACGAATGGTGGGAACCTCGTGATCTTGCATTCTGGACGTCCTTCAGGCCACTTGAGCTTCAATTTCTAACTTTTCTCGGATTTCTGACCGTTTATATTTGTCAATCTTGGTCCCCTGGAGTGTGTCCCTTGCCTTTGGCGTCATCAGATCGTTAAATCTTAACTTTTAACATCCTTTTTCCATCCACGCTCATAAAATCACCTTGCAACACAAGAATGTGAAAACGAGCCATTAGACAGCAGTATATTCGTAAATCCAGACAATATCTGGGGTCTAATATGCAATATTTGACCCTCAACATAACCCCCAACCAGTATTTTGCTAGTCCCGAGCAAAATATGCGAAAAATGAGTTGAGAATTATAGGAGAACTTTCTATGAAATTGAGTGAGATTTTGAACAAAATACGAGAAATTTAATATCCATGAATGTTAGAAATTGATCTCTCCTGAGCTCAAGCGCACCGTAGACTTCATAATCAAGTGTAAAGCATTAATCCATCAATTAGAAAAATTTTAAACATTGAGATCCATGGATGTATAGCGTAATCTCAGCTAATCACATTAAGATTGAATTTGTTATTTCAGGATCTCATTGGTAACCAGCAAGAGAATTCATGATAACCAAACTTGCCTCATAAATTTCATATTTTGATCTTTTCAACTTTTTATTTTTCCATTAATAGTCATGCCAAAAAGAGGAATCAAATCCTTACCAATAGGGAGCAAACCTATGGCAAAAGACCAATTACCTAATAATTTTTTTTTTTAAATGTTTAACCTTGGGGAATCAAACCTTCACCTATACGGAGCAAACCCATGGTGAAGATTAATTGTCCAACCTGTTCAATTTTTATACCCTGATGGCAAGATATTTCAGGCTGGTTCCTTTCATGCTTAGTGATTACCAAATTAACCATTCAATATCAAACTGAAACCTTAATGTGAAAGCGAGATGTGACATGTGAAACCATGACTCAATCAATGTTTAAAATCTCTAATCATGGATTGATAATTCAAACTCAACTATGGAATCTATCAAGTAGCTAAATCCAAGAGTCATAAATTACCAACATCATATATCTCACAATTCTAAATCAAGGATATTCGTCAAAATCAGAAAAATTTAAAAAATTTTCACAATTGTTACTCAAGACTTGTTGCTCAAGACCAAGAAAATACTGATTAGGTTACCTAATCCCCCACCCCAACCTAAAATCTACATTGTCCTCAATGTAAAAGATATAAACATGCAATGCACATGGGACAACGAAAGTAAATGAGAAGTGATGGGAAGATAGTACCTGAATAACGAATCAAGAGAGTTTTCAATAGATCACGGCATGGAAGCTTGTTAGCATGAGAGAGAAAGCAGAACAAAAATAACGAAAATAAAATCCTACCTATACCACTTTCGTAGGTGCTCTCGATTGCATTTAGCGTATGCAACAAGCCTTTAAACCCCTAGGTTACCCCTAGTGGACGAGTTGTAGTCTCGTGAGGGTTTGCAGTAATGTTACCCACAAACATTAAACTAACTAACCTATGAAAGTGACTATCCTAAACCTATGAAAGCGATAAACCTACCTATACCTCCATCAGACTAGGAGATTAGTCCTGGTAAACAGGAGCAATCAGAGGCATGGACATGTCCTCTGAATCAAATGTCTCAACAAATGGCTTTAATCGATGTCCATTAACTTTAAACTCCTTGCCATCGTCGGGATCTCTTATCTCGACGGCCCCATGAGGATAAGCAGTAACAACAATGTAAGGGTCGGTCCAACGAGATCGAAGCTTACCCGAAAAGAGATGTAGTCGAGAGTCATACAAGAGGACTTTCTGACCTGGAGTGAATGATTTCCGTAGAATATGTTGATCATGAAACGCCTTCATCCTGTCCTTGTAAATTCTCGAGTTCTCATATGCATCGTTCCGGATTTCTTCCAGTTCATTTAATTGAAGTTTGCGTAGCGAGCCAGCGTTGTCCAGATTGAAATTCAGATTTTTGATCGCCCAGTATGCTTTATGTTCCAATTCCACAGGCAAGTGACAGGCTTTCCCATAGACAAGTCTAAAGGGAGATGTTCCAATAGGAGTTTTGAAAGCAGTACGGTACGCCCATAAGGCATCGGTCAATCGGATTGACCAGTCCTTACGATCAGGGTTAACCGTTTTCTCTAGGATATGTTTGATCTCTCTATTGGAAATCTCAGCTTGTCCACTTGTTTGTGGATGGTATGGGGTGCTCACCTTATGAGAGATACCGTATTTCTTCATTAAGCTCTCAAATGGTCTATTGCAGAAGTGTGAGCCCCCGTCACTAATGATGGCTCGAGGCGTTCCGAACCGCGACAAGATATTTTCTTTCAAAAATTTAATGACCGTGCGATGGTCATTTTTGCGGCACGGAATTGCTTCGACCCATTTAGTGACATAGTCTACGGCGAGCAAAATATACAGATTTCCAAATGATTGGGGGAATGGTCCCATGAAATCAATGCCCCAACAATCAAATGCTTCTATAATAAGGATGGGATTCAAAGGCATCATATTTCGACGGGACAATGCTCCCAATTTTTTACAACGCTCACAAGCTTTGCAAAACTCATGAGTGTCCCTGAACATAGTGGGCCAGTAAAAGCCACACTGTAGAATCTTAGCCGTGGTCTTTTTAGCAGAAAAGTGACCACCACAGGCCTGTGAGTGACAGAAGGAGATGACACTCTGATGTTCATCGTCTGGTACACATCTCCTTAAGATTTGGTCTGGACAATATTTAAACAAATATGGATCATCCCAGAAAAAGTTAAGCACCTTAGTAAAGAATTTCTTCTTATCTTGTGACGTCCAGTGTGTCGGTATAGCACCTGTAGCAAGATAATTAGCAATATCAGCGAACCAAGGTGAATGGGAGACTCTAAACAGTTGTTCATCAGGGAACATGTCATTGATATGGGTTGCCTCAAGGGAATCAGAGGTATTAAGGCGAGAAAGATGATCGGCCACTACGTTCTCTACTCCCTTTTTATCTTTAATTTCCAAATCAAATTCTTGGAGTAGAAGGATCCATCGTATCAGGCGGGGCTTAGAATCATTCTTAGAAAGAAGATACTTAAGTGCCGCGTGATCTGTGTAGATGATGATCTTAGATCCGATCAGGTAAGATCTAAATTTGTCCAAAGCGAACACTACGGCTAAGAGTTCCTTTTCCGTAGTCGAGTAGTTCACTTGGGCAGGATTTAGAGTCCTACTTGCGTAGTGAATAACGTAAGGCCGCTTATCTTTTCTCTGGCCTAGAACCGCTCCAAGAGCATAATCAGAGGCATCGCACATAAGTTCAAAAGGAAGACTCCAGTCGGGTGGCTGCATGATAGGTGCAGTGGTTAACATGCCCTTAAGCTTAGTGAAAGCTTCTTGGCACTGCTCAGTCCACTCGTATGGTGTATCCTTTTGAAGAAGATTACATAAAGGACGAGAGAGGAGACTAAAGTCCTTTATGAATCGTCTGTAAAAGCCTGCGTGTCCTAAGAAGGATCGCACATCTCTGATATTCTTGGGTGGAGGTAGGTTAGAGATAAGATCGATTTTTGCCTTATCTACCTCGATTCCTTTGGACGAGATGATATGCCCAAGGACAATTCCTTTTTGAACCATAAAATGGCACTTCTCCCAGTTAAGTACCAAATTCTTTTCTTCACATCTTTTCAGCACACATTTAAGACTTGCTAAGCACTTGCTGAAAGATGAACCAAAAATAGAGAAATCGTCCATGAAGACCTCTAGATATTTCCCCACCATGTCAGAAAAGATACTTGTCATGCATCACTAAAAGGTGGCAGGGGCATTACATAACCCGAATGACATCCTTCTGTAAGCAAAGGTACCATAGGGACATGTAAATGTAGTCTTTTCCTGATCCTCAGGGACGATTTCAATCTGATTATAACCTGAATACCCATCAAGGAAACAATAATAGGAATGACCAGCTAGCCTTTCCAGGATTTGATCAATGAAGGGCAAAGGAAAGTGGTCTTTCCTTGTGACGGTATTCAGCTTTCTGTAGTCAATGCACATTCTCCAACCAGTAGTAACTCTGGTTGGCACGAGTTCATTATTGGCATTGGCTACGATGGTGATCCCGGACTTCTTAGGAACCACCTGAGTTGGACTCACCCATTGACTATCGGATATGGGGTAAATGATCCCCACTTCCAATAGTTTGAGAACCTCGGCCTTAACTACTTCTTTCATGTTTGGATTTAGTCTACGTTGTGATTGCCGAATAGCCTTTGCATTGTCCTCAAGATATATACAGTGAGTACAAATCGATGGGTTAATTCCCTTGAGGTCCGCTATCGTCCATCCAAGAGCTCCCTTATGCTCAATAAGAGTAGATATCAGCATACTCTCCTGTTCTTTCTCCAGGTGGGCAGAGATCACCACCGGGTATGTCTCATCTTGACCTAAATAGACATATTTTAAATCAGAGGGCAAAGGTTTTAGGTCAAGCTTCGGTGGCTTGAGGTTAGACGATAGTGGCACTACATAAGTTTGGGGCAATTCTTCAATGTGTGGCCTCCACCGGTTAACTTCAAGTACCGGTGCAGTATCAAGCATGGCACACGTCTCCCTAATTATATCATCATCAAGATCATGCGAGTGGGCCAGGCACGTCTCTAGAAGATCAGAGGATAAGGTGAGAGGCGTTCTATCTTCCACAAAAGAATCAATCATGTTAACATCGTGGAAATCGTCATCATCCTCTGAGTTGCCGCCGTTATTGAAAAAGATATTCGATTCCAATGTCAAATTTCCAAAGGACATAGTCATGACACCATTCCTGCAATTACCTGCAATTGATAATTGCATCTGAAGTGGACAGAAATGAGCGACCAAGAATGACGGGAATCTGAGTGCTCGTGTCATTGACGGGTTTGGTGTCCAAGATGATAAAATCAACAGGGTAATAGAATCTATCCACCTGGACCAACACATCCTCGATGATCCCTCTTGGTATACGAACAGAACGATCAACAAGTTGTAGTGTGGTTCGAGTGGGTTTTAATTCACCCAAACCTAACTGTTGGTATACCGAATAGGGAATCAGATTGACGCTCGCTCCTAAGTCAAGAAGTGCGTGATCAATTCGATAGTTCCCGATTACACATGATATGGTTGGGCAACCGGGATCTTTGAATTTTTGCGGCACATCTTGTTTCAGGATGGCACTCACTTTCTCAGTCAAGGAGATCTTCTTTTGAACATTTTTCTGTCGTTTGGTAGTGCATAAATCCTTTAGAAATTTAGCATATGAATGAATCTGTTTTACAACGTCAAGCAGAGGAATGTTGACTTTCACTTGTTTCAACACCACTAGGATATCCTGAGAGTTAGATAGACGTTTTGGTTCAACCAACCGTTGGGGAAATGGAGCAACCGGCTTTTCTAGAGGTTCCGGTTCAAATTTTTGTGGGGCGCCACTAGATCCATCATTGTTGTCCTCTTCTGGTTCTTGAGGCTTTTCAGGCCTAACCGGAAGGGTTTTATCAATAACCTTCCCACTCCTAAGAGTGGTGATGGATTTAGCGTGCCCCATTTGATTTGAAGAGCTGGGATCACCTGTCTCGTATTGTGGTTTCAGATTAGGGAGTGATTGTGCAGGGAGCATCCCTTTTTCCATAGCCGTCATATGTGAATCTATTTTTTGCATAAAATCTGAAATTCCTTGCATTGTCCGCGCCAGCTCTTGTATGGAAATTTGAACCGATTCTTCTTGAGGTTTCCCTTGATTTGGATTTTGATTGAAGAAACCTTGAGGGGTAGCAGTTTGTCCGTTCGTCCAACTAAAATTCGGGTGATTTTTCCAGCCAGGATTGTAAGTATTAGAGGGTGGTCCATTGAAAGGTCTTTGATAGTTATTTACGGCATTAGATTGTTCATTCAATACTTCTCGAAAGGCAGGTATTGAAGGACAATTTTCAGTAGTATGAATGTTGCAATCACAGATGCCGCAAACACTTTCATTAACCTTTTCCTTCCTTCCTTCCATGGCCTCAAATTTTCTGGTGAGATTGGCCACCTTAGCGTTAAGATCATTATCCTCTTTCAGGAGATATATTCCTCCTTTTTCCCTTGAATGAGTCGGCATAGACGTAGTGTTCGTCCTTGGGTAATAGTCCCATGATTGTGTTTTTTCAGCGAGACTATCGAGGTAATCCCATACCTCGTCGACATTTTTATTTATGAATTCTCCATTACACATTGTCTCGACCATTTGGCGCATGGAAGATGTTAACCCATCATAGAAAAAATTTGTAATGCGCCATATTTCAAAGTCATGTTGTGGGCATGCATTAACCAGATCCTTGAACCTTTCCCAACATTGGAAGAATGTTTCATCTTCCTTTTGGGCAAAGTTCATGATTGCTCTCCTGAGGGTAATTGTCTTATGATGTGGGAAAATTTTCTTTATAAATTCCCTCTGCATATCATTCCATGTGCCAATGAATCTAGGACGCAGTGAATGTAACCACGTCTTGGCTTTTTCTTTCAAGGAAAATGGAAAGAGTTTCAGCCTAATAGTATCCTCAGATACATTAGGAAAGTATAAGGTGTCTATGATTTCATCGAACTCTTTCAGATGCAAGTATGGTTCTTCAGACTTAAGCCCATGGAACTTAGGAAGGAGTTGGATAACCCCTGGCTTGATGTCCGTATGTCCTGTATTCTCAGGAAAAATCATGCATGAGGGCGTACTCACCCCCGCCAGTTGTAAATAATCTCATAAAGTACGAGGCGGGGGTGCCTGATGCACCTCATTCTCATCATGTACTTCCTCAACCCTTGGTTGGGGTAGTGCTTGAGGTTGATTTTCAGCCATAACGTCTTCTAACTCAGGAGAATTCAAGTGGTGTCTAGTCCTGCGATGGACAGTCAACCCCTCAACTAATCCTCCTTCAGTCACGAGACGTCGAGTGTTGTCGCGTGCCCAATGGGGCATAAAACACACTCAGCCCTCAAATTCTAACTTAAACCTAAAAAAGAAAATAAAAATTTAGAAAAAGGGAGGGTTGGAGAGAAGTTACCAAATCGGAGTTCCTAAGTTAAAAAACCTACAAAACATACCAAAATAAGTTAGTTTTTAAGAGTAGAAAGTCCTAATTAAATATAAACTAATTTCTAGGGAAAAGAAGAAATTCCAAAGAAAGAAGAATTAGAAAGAGCTTACTAAATTAGAAGCTTCCTACAAAACAGAAAAATTGAGTTAGTTCTAAAAATCAGATAGAAGGAAGAATAGAAAGTTTCTAAAGTTAGGAAAAATTTCTAATAAGGAAAATAACTAAGATTCTAAACCTAGAATTAAAAATTTCTAAAAAGAAAATCTAATCCTAAAACTAATTAATTTCAGAAAAACGTAGCCGACAGTCTCCGGCAACGGCGCCAAAAACTTGTTCACTCCCCAAGTGCAGAGTTGTGATGTAGTAATAACTCGGTAAGACCGAAGTCGAATCCCAAGGGACTGAAACTTGTACGTTATCTAAAATTATCTAGAACTAGAACTAGGCTAAGATGAATTCTAAATCAATTAGCAATGGTGGAATATTTGTAGAATAATTAATCTAAAACTTAGGAAACAAATCAGAGATAGGAAACTAGGGATTCAGAGGATCCACTTGTAGAGATCAGGGAGAATTTATGCTTGCATCAAAAATTATGAAAATTACTGAACTGCCGTTGATCTAGTTTTCAAAGAGATGAAAGGAAGATAAATTAGAATGGATTCCATCACCAAACCATGCCCAAAGACTATGACAAACAACAGAATCAAACTAATTACCACCCAATCACATGTATGTAAGTTAGGAAGGGTACCGTCATCCAACCATGCCCAGGAGACTATGGTGAACAACAGGACGTCCTGACGTCATAAACATGAAAAGAAAATAGAAATATTCAAAGCATCGCAGACCATTGTAATTTCAGTCACAACAGACCATTAAGAACTAAAAATATTCCCATAATAATCAACTAAAATCAACGTCGATTCATGAATTAAAATTAAAATAAAATAAAATCTCCCATCTCACTACAAGCTTCACCTCTTAGCCCTAGCTAGGAGGATTTAGCCTGCCATGGATGGGCTCAATCTAAATAAATAAAGAGAAAAAGAAAAGGAAAAGAAAAGGGAAAGAAAAAAACCAAGCTCCTCTCTCTCTCCTCTGCCCACGTTGAAATCCAAGCTCGAGCCCTCTGTTCTTCCTCCCAAGACCCTGAATGAATGCTCCCCACGTCCAAAAACCTCCTTTTATAGCTGCTGGAAGGCTGGAGTCAGTGACAGAGTTGTAGCAGGACACGGAGTGCAATTTTCGCAGCCAAGTTCGGTACCATGAAACACGCCACTTTCCTCGCTCAAATTCCAAAGAAACACCGTCCCTTAGTACTTTCTTGGGTCCTCTACATGATAGACGGTTCAGATCTACCATATGATCAAAGATGGTGGGCTAAAACTGTCCGAAAAAGTCAGTTTTCGCGGATGTGCGAAACCTTTCGCACCATTTCGCTGTTGTGGTCGGTGGGCCCCACAGAAGCATTGATGAGTGTCAAATATTGCATATTAGACCCCGACTATTACCAGATTTTATCAACAAGATAATATTTAATGCCATATTTTAATTATATTTTCATTGCAGGATGAAATCAGGAGCGTTGACTGAAAAAGGGATATTAAAAGTGTGTTTTTATTGATCTGAAGTCACCAGAACAAGGAAAGGACTCTAGAAGACCAATATTGATGGATTTACACGGCAGGGATCTGAGAAAATTAAGCCATTCACGTTAAAGAGGCGCAAAATTGGTCCAAGAATGCAAGATCACATGGTTTCCGCCATCCAATCAATTTGAAACTTCATATATGGGATGAGGGCCATAAATTAACCGTACACGTAAAATTTCATTCATTGGATCACTATGAAAGTGCCCCAACTGACAGATCAGCCCATAAACCGTTGATTCTGAACCCACCTGATATCTGGAACTGCCTCAAAATTATTATTGACGGTTTAAATGAGATGAGAAATAATTTAGACGGCGAAAATTTCTGAAAATCATCACAGTGGACCCCACATGAATGAAATGTGCATAGTGCACAAGTGCACTACACGTGCATGGAAAATGTCAGAGACGGTTGACCGTCTCTGACCGAAAAAGAAAACGGAAGTTTCCGTTTTCGTCAGCCAATGCCGTCCGCTGGCCTGTTTTGCAGCTGATAGTGGACCCCACACATGCCCCGTACGGTCGATCTGATCCGTCCATCTTGTAGAGGGCTTCGAGAGCTACAAAACCATGCTAACCTTTCGTACCCATGCGTACACACGTGTGAGATACAGAGGCCACAAAAGGGCTGCCCTGTATCGTTCAAATCTGATCTTTTAGTTATTTCTTCTCTAAGACATGCCAATGGACATTTAAAACCACCCATTCTTGACTGAAATTTCGTTCTGAATCCAATGGACGGGGTGGATTTTCCAAAAAATGCTTCTGTGGGGCCCACCGATCACAACAGCGAAATGGTGCGAAAGGTTTCGCACATCCGCGAAAACTGACTTTTTCAGGCAGTTTTGGCCCACCATCTTTGATCATATGGCAGATCTGAACCGTCTATTGTGTAGAGGACCCAAGAAAGTCCTAAGGGATGGTGTTTCTTTGAAATTTGAGCGAGGAAAGTGGCGTGTTTCGAGGCACCGAACTTGGCTGCGAAAAGGCTTTCGCTGCGCATATATAGCTTTCCAAATCCGATTCAAATCCGATTTTCACCACTCCAGCAACTATATAAGGAGGTTTTGGACGTGGGGAGGAGTCATTCAGAGCTAGGAAGGAAGATCCAGAGTCAAGGAGAAGAAAAAGAAGAGAGAGAAGAAAGAAGAAGAGAGATAAGAAAGATGTTTTTAATGTTTTTATTTTTTATTTTCTTTTTTCCTAATTAATTTTATGGATTGCTAAACTTCTTAGCTAGGGCTGAGATGAAGCCCCTAATTTGATTGACTCTTGTTTATGTTGAATTTATTTTAATTGGATTGATTTGTTTCTTTTTCTAGTGTGCTTTCCTGAGATTTCTATACTTCTCCATTCTATGAGCTCGACCAAAGTCTAGATATGGATGTTGTTTAGAATATTACTTTAGGTGCTTGTGTCTGACCATGAACAAGTCTCCTATAGAGGAAGAAACGGGATTTATATCTCTCCATGCCTGACCATGGATGGAAAGATGTGATCCATATGCTTTTAAAAGATTATCCATTCTGTGTACCCGACCAAGGACATAGAGTGTACTTTATTTATTTTGATATCAATCTGAATTAGGGTGAATCAACAGGTAAAATAAGGGTTAAGATAATTAGGGGTGGATTCGAAAGTCCTAGTCTTCTCCTGGATTGAATTTTTCTCATAGTTCTCAGTTATTTTCCATAGATTTGTGTTAATTTACTTATTAGTTTGCTAAAATATTTGTTGGATTAGTTAAGAAGAGTCTTAAATTTTGAATTGTGATAACCAGTCCTCGTGGGAACGATCTCGTAATACGTACCATATTTACATCTGATTCGTATACTTGCGGGTTAAAATCATTTAAATCAGATTGGTTTAAATTAAAACATCAAGCATTTTCTGGAAAATCCACCCCGTCCATTGGATTCAGAATGAAATTTCAGTTAAGAATGGATGGTTTTGAACGTCCATTGACGTGTCCCAGAGAAAAAATAACTAAAAGATCAGATTTGAACGCTACCGGGTAGCCCTTTTGTGGCCCCTGTATCGCTCACGTGTGTACGCATGGGTACAAAAAGTCAACATATTTTTTTAGTATTCGAGCCCCTCTACACGGTGAACGGGTCAGATTTTCCATATGGTCAATGGGTAGGGCCCACAAACGTCCGCAAAAATGGCCAGCGGCCTGCATTACGCGGTGCGAAATTTTTTTTTTTTTTTTTTTTAAGAAGAAAGTCGGTCAGCGTCTTGCTGACCGACTTAACTCGTTTGGTGCACGACGAGTGCACATGTGCACTGTACACACTCATCTCATGTGGGGTCCATTGCACTGTTTTGGAGAAATCTGCACCGTCCATCTGTTTTGACTCCTCATTTAAGGCGACAATAATAATTTTGAGGCAGTTTCAGATATCAGGTGGGCCCAGAATCAATGGTTTATGGGCTGATCTGTCAGTTGGGGCACTTCCTGAGATCTTCAATGGCTGAAATTTTATATGTACGGTTAGTTTATGGTCCTCAGGCGACGTATGAAGTTTCGAGCCGAACGGATGGTGGGAACCTCGTGATCTTACATTCTGGACGTCCTTCAGGCCACTTGAGCTTCAATTTCTAACTTTTCTCGGATTTCTGACCGTGTATATTTGTCAATCTTGGTCCCCTGGAGTGTGTCCCTTGCCTTTGGCGTCATCAGATCGTTAAATCTCAACTTTTAACATCCTTTTTCCATCCACGCTCATAAAATCACCTTGCAACACAAGAATGCGAAAACGAGCCATTAGACAGCAGTATATTCGTAAATCCAGACAATATCTGGGTTCTAATATGCAATATTTGACCCTCAACAAACCGCAGTGACTGTGTGGTCGTAATGGTACAAGTCTCGGATCAAGCCAACTCAATTCTATAGGATACGGCTTATGTTCGCATGCAAACATCGATTATCGATCGCAGGTTGGTGGAATTCGACAAGAAGGATCACGGGAGTTGACGGAACAGTACGGATTAGGATACGAGTCTTACAGCTCTTCCCACCTAATAAGAATTTCATCTTCAAAATTTACACTATCATCACAACTAAACAAAACTCATAAGGGGATAGGGAACTTAATATCATATATGATCAAAACACAGCATATCATCAAAATCAAACACCTTAGAGATAGGGATAACGCTCATGAATCTCAGGCTCTAACTCCTAGGACCCATCATTCATGAGCAATCTACCAAGACGGTATAGGGGCTAAGTCACACGAATCGTCGACGACTGCTCCTGATGACTGAGGGTCCTGCTGGACAGCATAAAATCTGCCTTGGGCCTGTTGGGGAAGTGCAGGTCCCCTCTGAGATCTCTGTTGCTGCGGTGGAGGTCCTGGAGGCAGGTGTTGAGGTCACTGCTGCTGCTGTGGGGGCTGTCGCGGAGGCTGATACGGTGTCCTCGGCTGCTGATGCTGTGGTGGCTGTCGCGGAGGCTGATGCAGTGCTCTCGGCTGCTGTTTCTGTGAATGGGGACACTCATACACACGATGTCCTGTCCTACCGTATCCAAAGCAGGTACCAGTGAACTGTCCTGAAGGTGGTACTGGGGTGCCACTGGTGCTCGGTATGTTGGGCGAGTCGTGCGTCGTTGTTGTGGACGATGCTGCTACGGTTGAGAGCTATTGGAGGGCTCTTTCCTCTTTTGATCTCCTCTCTGGTCACGGGCTCTCTGCAAACTGGCCCAATCTGACTCATAAATCTGTGCCCTCTCTACAATCTGCTCAAACGTCGGAAACATGTGTCCGATCACACGACTCTTGAGGGCAGGACGCAACCCGTTCTCAAAACAGCGGGCCTTCCGCCCCTCATCGTCAACAAGATACGTCGCAAATCTCAATGGTGCGACGAACCGAGCCTCATACTGGGACACTGTCATGTCTCCCTGGACCAGCATCTCAAACTCTAGTGCGCGCTGCTGTCGCACATGCTTGGAAAAGAACTTCTGGTCGAACCAGTCTAGAAAGTCCTCCCAAGTCTATTCAAAATCGACTGCTACCGATCGGGCTACAGATGCCCACTAATACTGAGCCTTACCCTGCAGAAGAAATAAGGCTAATGGGACTCGCTGCTGGGTGGTACATCTCATGGTGTTGAATATCTTCTCCACCTAGGAGCACCATATCTTTGTAGCAGACGGGTCTGGCTCGCCCCGAAAACGCAGGAGATCGTGCTGTCGAAAATTCTTGAGAAGAGCACTCGCACGCTCCTACTTAGCCTCGGCTGGTGTAACAGTAGGACGCCTGCTCTGCCCCTGAAGAATAGCAGTCATCGCCTGTAACATCTGCTGCAGCTGAGTAGCACTCATAGATACGGTCGGATCCGCACCGGTCTCAGGTAAAGGAGTGGCATCCTCAAGCTGAAAGACAGGAATCTCTGGTGGTGGAGCATGAGTAGCAAGTGGTAAAGTGGGAGCCGCAGGTGGTGGTGCGAGAGTCGCAGGTGGTGGAGCGGGATCGCTCGAGTCGCAGGTGGTGGAGCGGTCGCAATGGTACAAGTTTCGGATCAAGCTGACTCAATTCTATAAGATACAACTTAAGTTCACGCGCAGACATCAATTATCAGTCGCAGGTTGCTCGAATTCAACAGGAAGGATCACGGGAGTTGACGGAACAGTACGGATTAGGATACGGGTCTTACATGCAATCCAGATGGGCATCACATGAGCTACATTGTGAAATCAACAATATTAATTTTAAGGTTAATGTAGAGTGGGTCGCGAATAATTTCATGGCCAAGATGGACTAGAAAAGGCTCAATCGGAGGCAGAAGTGATCTGGACAGTTAGGACCTTAAAATGTGCGTATCTCGCAAATTAGAATGAGTTATCCGATGTGCCATATATGATTTTGGAGTAGAACGATTTACTTTAGCCACCAAACCCTACTATGCTGGGTGACGAACATCAAATTTGCGAAATACCATCAGATTAACAATCGAATTACCATTTTATTTCTGTTTTTACTATTTACAATAAGTTTTAGTTTGATTATATAACTCTTCATCCATTCGGCTTTAAGAGTTGCGTCTAACATGAAAAGCACTTAGAATAATTAGGAAAATAGCATGGTGAAGGTAAATAGGACACTTGCTATTTTTGGCTGAAAAACGTGATGTCTAGTAGGAATCATGACCATCTATAAATAGAAAGTTTACTATTTATAGTAAGTCACGATTTCTAGGGGTTTTAGTTGTAGTTTAATTTCGAAACTTCTTTCAAGGTTTAGTATCACCATTTAAAGGGCTGTACGCTCATTCATTTCAATCACCAATCAATTTATGAATTTTTAAGAATTTATTTATATTTTTCTTGTTTTTTTATCGTGGATTTGAGAAGTCTCTGTGAGAAGTCCAGAGAACCTCTGTAGATTCAGAATAGTTATCCTTGAGGAAGATGGTGGTCAATCTCATCACATTCATCCATACATCAATTGGTATCAAAGTGAGGACTCCCCTTGGGCCGATTGCAAACAACGAAGGTATAGACCAAAATCTTGTGGATGGTGATCCAGGGGTTTTGTTATCTTTCAGAAAGAATAGAAGCTTGCCACCGAGAGAATTCATTGACCATGCAAGGGTTGCAGGCAATCCTCGATCGTCTTATAGATGCGTTAATTCCACCCAGAGACCAAAGCGATACTCAACTTCTTTTGGTTCGCATACAACACAACCCCAATTTCCATAGAGCACTACCACTGGTGAATCATAGGGCTACACTAGATGGTTCAAGCTCTATCAACGATGACCTTGATAAAGGCTTTGCCCGATGACTAATTTATTGAGGCGATCGTCTAGATCGTGCTGAAAGAGACTATCGAGGTAAGGCCGAACTTTCTTGTTTTTATGACTTATTACGTATATAAGATTTCTTTAACTGGCTTGCCAAAGTAGAATGATATTTTGATTATATGGACATATTGGAACATAAAAAGGTGAAATTAGTATAATTCAAATTAAAATCTAGTACTTTTACATAGTGGGAGCAATTAAAACTCTCACGTGACTGACAGAACAAGGTGCTCATCTCAACATGGCCACAGATGAGACGTATTCTTTGATCATGATTCCTCCCTAGTGATTACGAGCATGTATTATTACAACAATACTAAATTTGTCGACAGGAGAATTGAACCATCACAGATTACATCAAAGAATTTCGGTGGTTGGCAACGCGAAACAATCTATCATATACCAAATTGCAAAAGGTAATAGAATTTATAGTTGGGTTAAAATCGAGGATGGGTGAAATTAAATGTGAACATTTTATGAAAGGCTAATCTTTGAGAGAGTAGTGGCGATAGTATTTATTTGTATCACAATATCAAAAGATCGTCACTTTCCACAATGACTACTATAATACTTCGAACATGGAGGCATAAGCCCAAGGCATGCTTGATATATTAAGTTATAAAAATAAAGGCTTACAAGAAGTAAATGTGAAGAACAACTCAAAAGTTCTTGTGAAATGCCTAAATGGAGAGAGATCTCATCCATTGTGTATTAGCAGTGTGCCTTGAAAAAAGAATTGTTACATTATCTTTTATAGGGATTATATGTGTGCTTCTTTTACCCATCCATTGGCCTAGCTAATTAATGTATGTGAAACATGTTTATTCATATTGTTTTGAAAGGATTTCTTTTAGTTGTCCTAGGGCACCTGAGATTGGACACAACTAATGTTGGCTAAGAGAAAGTTGTGCTCCATTAATCTCAGTGTCATGGGCATGACCACATAGGTTATATGATACGCCCATGGTAAACTATGAATGGTCATCTTGTGTGAGGGAACTGACTGACTTTAGAGGGGACAATCTCCACCATCAGGGGGCCGATTTGTTGTAGCTTCTTTAAATTTCCTTACATAAGTTGTATTTAAAATGTATATGGTACCTTTGTGAAACCTTCAAAAACTTGTAGTGGTAGGATTGTTAGTAAGTAGTTACATTGACAAACTCGTCACGCTTAGGCTAGAAAGACTTGCAATTGCACTATCTTTCATAAATTCTTAGACCTATGGATGTGTGGATGGAGTGGTCTTAATTGATCTTGGTTTTGCTTGCTTTATGAGGTCACTACGTGGCCACCCAAAGTCGATGTGATTGAGTACATTTATCTGGACGGTCAGAGTTTGCATGATTTAGTAAGGGATACTCTTAGTCATCTTGAGACGTCATGAGTTAGTCTTTCAACTCACATATGAGTTGTTAGTCTTATGGTTTGAACCGTTCATTAACTTTTTTAAAGGCTAGCCAACACCTCTATGATTTTTAATTAGATAATCAAGAATTTTTAAAGGCTTGCCACCCAAATTCTTAGATGTCATGAGTGAGTTAGTCTTATGGTTTGGACCATTCATTAAATTTTTTTAATGGCTAGCCAACACCTCTATGGTTTTTAATTAGATAATCAACAATTTTTAACTATTAACTTTGATTTTAAACTATTGATTTATTTAAATCATACTTGATAGATAATTAATTGCTAAGATTTGGTTTATTATACTTTTGGCCAACATGAGAATAGGTTGAGGATGGCGACCATGGAAAGTGTAATGATACAGACGGTTAAGATGCATGAAATAATTAGGTTTAACAAACTTCTTTCATGGCACGATGCACAAAAGTCTTAAACAACCAAGAAAAGAAAATAAATAAGTGATAATACCTGATTCGTCTTTTAGAATAAACGATCAATGCAATTAGTCAACAGGATGTGATCGGATTGGTATAATTAACTAAATTGGAACACAACTGATCATGATCTAATAACTTAAGGTTACAGATAATGAATAAACTCTTATGATACTATAGTAAGAGCAACACACAGTAGTAATCTATGCTAGAACTAGGCTAGGCTATGAAAAATAAATTTAAAAAGTATGTAGATGTGATTGGAGTAGGGCCTTGAGCTCTTCTTCGATTGACCTTTTTATATCTTGTCAAGGTGGCCTAACCCTAGCTAGGTTTCCTTACTAATCCTAGATCCTTCACATATCCGAGATGCTTTTCAAATAAGAAAGTAGTCCGATAGATAAAAAATTGTTGGCTTCTCGGATCTTCTTCTCATAGTTGATCCTTTCGATGGGAGATGTTTGTGGCCCACTAACTAAAATGGCTAGGAGATTAGTGTTCCTAGACCTCAAATCAATCATGATTGCTCATTTAATGGCCCACCTCCTCCACTCTCAATCAATGTATTAGACAATCCAGATTAAACCACCTCATACATTTAACCTTTGCCCCCAATGTTCTAGAATGCTGGAGGGATTTGACACCTGATACTGATCAATTATCAGACTAGATCAAATCTAGTTCTCCAATTCTCTTGATCCCAATTGAACCAGGACCATAGGATCGGGTCGTTGGGTTCTCTCATTCTTTTAATTCCAATTGATGTACGAAATTGAGACTTGATCTGGCTGATGAGTCTATTTCTCCTGATTTGGGACCCATCTATAGATGAGTATATCTCTCCTAATCTGGCTGATTTCAATATTTTGACCCTTCTCAAATGCTACATACTCTTTGAACATCTCTGTGAAGATCTCTCATTTTGGAAGGGTTATGAGAGACGGCCTCCCAAAGTGTATTAGATCTAGTCGTGTGATAAGATACATTCTCTAGACTAGTCTTTTATTAGATGTGCTGAGTATGATGCCTCATTAATTGGTACGTTTAATCATGGTCACGTGGTATCTGTCAATTTGTTCTACTAAAGGCATGAATATGGGTCTGTGCTTCTACATTAATAACAAAATACATAACATTGAAGGATGATCAATTGAAGATACTCCTAGGTATGAGTACGATTTCTTCTAGTACTAACTTCTTACTATTGACACATTGCAACCTTTCATTGGTCCACGTCAAGGCACTGAAAATGAGTGTAAAAAATGCCCCCATGTCCCTTCATATCGAGATATGTAATGGGATGTTTGTCATTCATGTTTTCGATGGTCGTTCCAACTTTTAATGCGTGGTAGCACATGGTTCATGCTCAATCATTATATAAGTTAATGCAAATGTCGAAATTCGCTTGGCATGAATACCCACTTTAATTGAAAGACTTAAAAATGCACTCTTAATGGATGACAACTTAGCCACCATTTTTATTAACAAAGCAAGTGTGATGCTTGCAAAGAGGATTGACCAAAATTTATATTCCAACTTTCTTTAAGGCCGATTTTGTACCATTTTTCCTACTACTTCATTCCTCACTCTAGTCGGCTTGGTCAATGGTTGTCTACTCTTTAGTTTGCATGGACTCCCAAAGTGCAAGATAATGATTTTTTAAATATCGGCCTTTGATAGGATTTATGCTTTTTTAGCCATTCATACCTTCCAACAAAAGCTCCTTCGCGTAGGACTTTCTTAACTCTAAATAATCATTCCCATGTTGGTGACCTCTTTCCATACTTTTCATCCTTCATTCTGATATGTATCTTAGTATTCCATAATATTTCTCCTTCAACAAATCTTTTTCGTTTTACCTTCTTGTTGTAGACTCTTGCAACTTTGAGCTTATGAACCCTTAAGTTATCTAAGGCAAACAACCATATGTTGTCTAGCTTATCTAATTCCATAACCATGGACTCAGTAAAATCTTTTAGGGTAATTCATGTTGATATGCCACATTCAAAGATGAAATATTAACCTCCATGAGTAATATTGCATCATGTCCATAATTAGTGCGAATGGCATCATCCCAATACTTGTCCTTTGGGACACTTTATAGGCCCATGGTACCTCAAATAACATTATATGCCTGGCTTGTGAGTTATCCTCAACCATCCGACAAATGATTTTTTTCAAAATCTCGTTGGTTGACTTGGCTTGTTCATTAGCCTGAGCATAATACATTGTAGAGCATACAAAGTTAAACTTGTACATGACCATAAATGCTTGAATTTGTGCCCTTGTCTACTATAATCATTTCAGGGATTCGAAACCAATGGATGATGTATTTTGATGCGAAACGAATAGATGATGTATTCCTTAATGAATCTATAATTTCTACCTGTCTGACTCCTTTTATTATTCACACCTCCACTTATTTGGTGAAGTAATTGGTTATCATAATGATGAAACTCTATTATTTAGAGGAAGGCGGATATATCCACCTTATTATGTATATGGTCCAATCTCTAAAAGGCCAAGGCGTCATAATAAGATGAAACTTTGATGCTAAGATGTCTTGTAACAAACCATGCCTTTTGACATGCTTATGATCCTTTTGCATACTTCATACAATCTTTTTGAATTGTTAACCAATGCTAACTGTTGATGTAAAAATTTGGTCCACCCTTTTTAGACTTTCGAGTACCTGCACAGGAAGGAGACAAAGGAGACCTTAGCTAGAGCAGGGGACCCTCTGATGCCAAAGTCAGGTTAGAAATCTAGGTCTAATAATATCGAGGAGTTTTAGGTGAGAGATTTTACGTACATTTCACTATTAGAGATGCTCCTATTTATAGTTGAGGAGAGGCGGTGGCATAGAGGAGATCTCCCTATTTATTGAGTGTGTATTATAGAGGGATTCAGATCTCGAATGCGTGAGGGAATCTCCCGAAAGATGAGTCTTTAGATGATATAGTCTCTTTATATGTTTTAGGATCATCTTCTATATTCATTACTATAGGTATTTTTCTTATAATATTTTTTCTATCTCTTTCTACAAGACGAAAAAAGATGCACCAAGAGTTTATATAATAATCTCATAGACTCTTCTCTGTTCTTGTCATTTGACTCCTACGAAGTTCAACAAGAGCTTCCACTACTTATAGAGCTGTACTATCTAGTTCTCTATCAAAAGTTTGGACTTCATTATCCTTTAACTCCAAGGATAGTGAGTTTTTAAAGAACTCAACATCTCTTGATTCTATTATGGTATTAGACTCTATATGTAGAAGTCTATAAGATTTGCTATTTTATGCGTACCCTACAAAGGCGCACTTAATAGCTCTGGGTCTTAACTTAGTTCTTTTTAGATCAAGGGTTCTACAATACGCAAGACACCCCCACACTTTTAAATATTCTAGGTTAGGTTTTCTATTTTAGGTTAGGTTTTCTACCTTTTCATATTTCATATGAAGATATTTTATATTTTTTAGACAGAATTTTATTTAGTATATGACACGCTGCAAGCAGTGTCTCACCTCATAAACTTAATGACAACTTTGCTCTAATTAGCATTGAGTTGACCATTTGTACTAATGTTCTATTCTTTCTTTTAGCTATTTCATTTTCTTGAGGTGTGTATGATGCAATACAATGACGTATTAGTCCATGTTCTTCCCAGAAGTCATCGAACTCATTAGAGAAGTATTTTCTTCCTTTATTACAACGAAGAATTTTTATCTTCTTATTTAGTTGATTCTCTACTTCTACTTTATATATTTTAAACATATTCAATGCTTCATCTTTGCTCTTTAATAGGTACACATATACATATCTAGAGCAATTATCAATAAAGGTTATGAAATACCTTTTGTCTTCACGAGTAAGAATGTCGTTTAACTCACAGATATCACTGTGCACAAGATCCAATACTTGAAGCGATCTTTCAACACTTGAAAAAGGTTTCTTCATCATTTTGGATAGTATGCACATTTCACACTTATCGGTTTCATTTTCTGTGTATGAGATTAAACTATTCTTAGCCATAAACTTTAAGGTATTGTACCTTATATGGGTTAATCTATCATGCCACAGTCCAACGGATAAAATCATATACACGGAAGTGCTACTTTCATTTAGAGAAAAGTTGACCATACCGTTACAAGCATATCCCTTTCCGACAAAGTTCTCATTTGTTGACAGAATCAGTTTTCCTTACTCGTACACCACCCTTGTTCCTAGTTTACCCATAAGGTCCCTAGAAATTAAGTTTCGCCTCATGTCTGAGACGTGCAGAATATTTGTCAGAATCACTTTCTTTCCAAAGGTGAATATTAGTTCAACGATTCCTTTACCGACAACCTTCAATCGGACTTCATTACCCATTTGGACTTCTTGACCATCGGTCAATTCCTTATAGGTTTTGAAGGCCGATCTGTCCTAGCACACATGTACGATAACAGCAGTATCATACCACCAATCAGAAACCTTTCCTTGGATAGTATTCACCTCAGTGATCATGGCCACAATATCACCTTTTTCTACTGACTTGTTGCTTTTTTAGACTTGTGATATTGACATACTCGAGCATAGTACCCATTTTTCCTACAGACATATCATGGGCCTTTGAACTTTCCGTTCTTCTTTTGGGCGTTTTTCTTGAATTTCTCTTTATTGGGTTTTAGGGAATTGTCCTTCTCGGGATTCTTATTATTAGTATTTTCAACTGCGTATACCTTGGACGAGGAATTCCCGTTGTCAATCTTTTTATCGCAATTGCGAGATTCTTCCTCTAAGATGTTTCTGAATTTGTTCCAGTGCGTAGTTCTCAGTCTTATGCAACAACTTATTTCTATTGTCTTTTCACATCGGTGGCAGTTTAACGATTATAGCCTTGATTTGGAATTATTCAGGAATATCAATCTTTATGACTTTGAATTTATTTACTATTAGCTGCATTTCTTGGATTTGGGGTAGCAACGGTTTGTTGTCTACTAAGTTAAAGTCGAAATGCCTGACAATCAGAAACTTGTTGGTACTTTCTTCTTCAGTCTTATACTTGAACTCTAGAACGGTCAAAATTTCTTTTGCTGATGAAGTTTGTGTGTACAAATCATACACCCTATCGAAGAGTGCATTTAGAATGTGTCCGCGGCACAAAAGTTCATCTTCAACTCGTTTGGTGCAAGCAGCCACTTGTTCAGGAGTCGGTTGCTTCAGGTAACGGTTGCAAGTTTGGGTCTATGATGTAGTAGATCTTCAGTACTATCAGAAGAAATTTGAGCTTGTCTTGCCACCTTGTAAAATTGGTTCCATCAAACCGGTCAAGACGAATCAAGTCTCGGTTCATCAACTTGATTGACGATACACTATCGGCTTCCATCAGTTAACTAACGCTTTAAGATTGTTGATAAAATTATAGAAATAATATTTTCTGTAAAATATGAAAACCAAAAATCCAAATTTCTTAAATAAGGATAGGCTGAAGCACATTTGGAACGTTATCCTTAAAGCGTTATTTACCCCTACTCAAGTGAATTGAGTATGCTGAAAGGTTACGGGCAAACCACTTCTATGATATGATAAGCCTGATATGGGTCTGCATTCAGCAAATACGAAGGCCTACTAATGAAACTTTGTTAGACAGTCTAGCAGAAATACAGAAAGAAAAAAAAAAAAAAATTCCAGAAGAAAAAGAGAGAAGAAGATTTGTGATTTAGACCTCTGAACTGGTCTGTTTTTCAACTACTGGTTCAATTGAACTGTTCTAGACCACACCTCTAGTCTGATCTTCAGGCAATGGTTCTAATCAACCTTGCTTGATTGCTGGAGTCACTGGTATGAAGGAGAGGGCTTAGTTCATATAGGTCTACTAGAATGAGTTGTGATGGATTGGAAACCCATTCAGGCTCTCTTCATATAGGCTATAGTGGCTGGGGGGTTATGGTCTGGGGACATAAATTCCATTAATTTATTTCTAGATGTTGGAAAACTAGTCGTTATTTGGTTGTTTCTAACTGTTGTGCATGACTCATAGCACCAGTTGTATGCTGACTGTTGTGAGAGATGGCTAGCCATTTTCTAGTTGTTGGGCTAGCCATACAACAGTTTCAGCATGGCTTTGTAATCAATTGCAAAGTTGTTACAGATTTGCTGCAACAGTCATATTCCAGTCTATATAAATATACTGAAAGACCTCTCTCTCAATCCTCTAGTCTCTCTTCCAACCAGCCACAAGCCTTAGCCACTTAGTCGCACAAGTCTCGCTCCGGTTCACGTAAGGTCGCGAAGGAGTGACATACACGATACGAAGTGCAAAGTGCACTACTAATGCTTCTATAATCACACTGCCTCACATGCCCACGCCTGTGCCCGAGCCCGAGCTGGAACACGCAAGTTCCATTCTCTTTTCGACCATGTGGGTAAGTATTATAATACTCCACCACTTTCATTTAAACCCAAAAAACTTCTCATCTTTTTCTAATATAGGATTATCCCCAAAACCCACAAAAAACGTGTTTTTCAAACACTTTTTATATATAATATATATGTTATTTATTATTAAAATATACATTAAAAAATCAATATTTTGCAACAACATATGGTTGCGAAAAAGGTACAGCAATGGCTCTCATTCAAAAGGTAAAAAGAAAAAAAAAAATACAGAAAGCTAGGATCAACTAACATGTCAGCTTACAGTAGCCTCATACATCAACAGCGAGAACTATCTGACCGACGGTTTGGATCACAGAAACATGGACCCCACATTCATGCAAACCTGATCTTAGGCAGACAGTACATTTGGTGATGAGCACGAACCTGTAATTCCTTGTTCTGATACTACTTCCAACGCCTTTCTATCTACTCAACTTCTCAACCATAGTTTATTCATGCGTAAAGACAGCAAAAAAAGAAATGGCTACAGTATCAACAGTATGGCTCTTTTTCGAAGGATAAATAAAATAACCCCTTCCTACTGTTAAATGGAAAATATGTAATGAACTTTGATAATTCACATTGAAATGTTCGATCCCCCAAAACACCGGATCTAAAGCCCTTTTATTGAGAAGCAAGAAACCCATAAGCCTATTACGTAACAATCCACGTCTATTATGTAACAACATCACTAATCAAAGACATCTCTATATATCCTCGAGTTAAGAATACCCCTCAGCAGAGTGTGGGTAGATTGCATTCTACCAAAATTGTCATGGCAGTCCTTTGTTAGTACCAGAATGAAACCAATGGCCATTTGGGGTAGAAAAAACAAAATTTCTCCTAACATTGTTTATGATCCAAACACTTATTTAAAAGAAACGAGAGCATCAACACAAGTTTAAGGTCCATACGAACATGCCCTTAGTTCAAAATTCAAAACAAAATAGGCTAATCCCACTTAATACATGCGCAGACAAACATGTATATACAAAACAGTTTTTTAACTTACATGAAAGGGGGCTCTTTGTATAAGCATGTACAGTAGATAACACCAAGTCCAACTTTTCTACAAACAAATTCACTTCCATATTTGGAGAACCATATTATAAGATGGTAGTTTAGCCCCATTTATAACAAACAGAACTTCATTCTTTCAAAAGCCAAGGAATCAATTGTGCAAAACCATATAAGAGAGTACCACACTCACAAAAAAAAAAAAAAAAAAACTCTACTTTTTTTATGAGAACTAATTAAATCGATAATAAATTACTATGACAGAAGAATGATGTAATCAACTTGGGTATATGCGTTCAGACAAGATTATAAGATTTAATGTAGCAATGCACATGAAATGTTGTACAGAACTTGCTCAAGTTTCATAGCAGGATGGTGAACCAGCGGATGATCCACAAGGGCAATAGCCCTATCTTAATGAATATGAGCAGAATGTAATAATTAGTAGCATATCTAGTTGAATTATGATTAATTATGTTTCTGAGCTTATTTTAATTAAATAATTGAAAATTCTTGAATATTTTATAGTGTTATTACTCAATAGTTTAATAAAATCTTAAGTGGGTGGATAGTAGTACATGCTAAGCTTTTGTAAATAGCATAGATATGGGCCTGCATACATTTTGATTGCGCCCCGGCTCACTGCAGCATGTTTTAAAATTGACGCTCCAAGTACCAATGCTTTAAATCATGGAAATTGGTTGTTGGGGAGGATTTCCATGTGAGTCCTATCTTTCATCATGAGTGTCATCCAATCCGTTCATTAGATCGAACGCTTCATATTAGATTACCCTCAAAATTTCAGCCTAATCCTTAACATTGGTGTGCCACACAAAAGGGAACAACCACGGAGGTTAACACCTACCATAAAAACATTAGAATGGAAATAGTCCATCTTGGGATGTATATGCCATCCTCCCAGTGATGGGGTGTGATCCATCAGGATGAAGGGATACCGAAACTCAATTCATTCCAAACCTCATGTTGGCCAAATTCCATGAAAATATTCGTTTTGGGTGTTATAGTGTATTGCTTTCTGTGGTGCCTCCAACCTGAGTTTTGGATTAGGATAATTTCGGGGATGTACGGTAGGAGGAGATACGGGTGGGCCCCAAATATCTCAAATGCATGATAATTTAATTACCATAAATGCTTGTAACATTCCTGATTAATAATTGAACTTCTCTCTTCGCTGGCTGTTTTATACGGTCATACACCTCTCTCTTTCCTGGCTGTGAGGGTGGTGAGACGCTGTGAATAGATCTTTCTTGTTGAGATAATGGTGACTGTGATAAATCTAATATCCATTTACGCATCAATCACACATATAATGTACATATTTGGCAATATTTAGGTCTGCCAATGGGCTGCATTTCCCCATAGCATTTTCAGGCCAGGCCTGGCTTGTACTGTAGTATTAGGTTGGAGGGTTGGGCTCAGGCTTAAAGCTTTGGCCATTTCTCAACTGGGCTAGCCTTGGATAGTGTACACAAGCCCATCAGCTTGGTCAAAATTCTAGTTTGGTATGTAATAGTTGGAGTGGATTTTAAATACTCATCATGGTGGGCCTGAAGATAATCAAAGATCAATGTCTTCCCTCTTAAACACCTTAGTGGGCTGTGTAAAAAAAATTAAGGCTGGGTATTGTTCTCCCAACTATTTCCTTCATATGGCCCACCTAAACCACAAACTGGGCTTTACTTGGGCCCTACTGATAAAATGGGGTGATGCACCAGGTAATGGGGCTGGACCACTTAAATATCATGGTGGGGCACACTTCAGCTGGCCTCACCTTAAGACCTCTGTCTCTACACACACCAACCCTTGGGCTTGGGCTCAAGAACATCAAAGACATTACGAGCTAGGCTCGAACTGGACAATTTTAGCTCTTCATGGCCCTGCATTAGGCTTGGACAAAGTTTGGCCTGGCCCTAATCTGTCCATTTACACCCCTAGCAATATCTGACCCGAAGAATGGCCCTACCCTAAACTGTCCTGTTGACACCGCTAGACCTGTTTACAACCCTGCCCTCTTTACTCTTTATTAAGAAATAAATGCTATGGGAGTCCGTGGGACTACACAATCGAATACCCTAGGCCAACGAGATTCAAACAAACATCATGAAATCTAAATTAAGCCAAGCCAAATATCTAACGCCTCCTAGACAGAGTGTTTTGTAATCTATTTCAAGCAAACATCTTAGAATGTGATCTCGTGTAGGGGTGTACATTGGGCCAAATCGAGTTGAACTGGGCTCAACCCAGCCCGGCCCGATCGTCGGGCCAACATGTGTAGCCCGAACTCGGCCCAGTCAGCAATCGAGGGAGTTCGGGCTAATTTCAGACCTTACAGCAAGTGCATAGGTCAGGCGGCGTTCTCACTTCTCTATCTCAAATGGTTAGGATAAGGATTTATATATATATATATATATATATATATATATATATATATATATAGAGAGAGAGAGAGAGAGAGAGAGAGAGAGAGAGAGAGAGAGAGAGAGAGAGAGAGAGAGAGAGAGAGAGAGAGAGAGAGAGAGAGAGAGAGAGAGAGAGTCATGCTCCCCTGCGCACCTATGCACGTACGCACCTTTGCACACGTGCCATGGGTGTCTAATCTGAACGGTTCATATGATGCGGAATTCCATAAAACCCTATGTAACAAATTTTCACCTCAATCTAAAATTCTGGTGGGCCAGAGCAAAGAGAAATGCAAATCAAGGGAGGAAACTGTTTTCATTTTTCATGGCCCATCAAGTTTCAGATCAAAGTAAAACTTTTTCATGAGGGGTTTCACGAGGTGCTGTTTCACATGAACGGTTCAGATTTTGGATCCAAATCACCTATGATGAGTTTTCAAAAAAGTTCGTACGTAGTACGTACGTACCGGTTCGCAGGTGAGCGTTCCGCTATATATATATATATATATATATATATATATATATATATATATATATATATATATATATGGCCAAGCGTACTTAATGACTGGGGATGGGAATCAGACAAATCAGAATCTCCAATTGCAGAAGAGCTTCCAGCACGTATGCCATTCTTGAAAAGTTGCACAAAAGCAGAGAGGTAGATGACAAAGCACCAAACACAGAACGATATTGGAGCATCAGAGAGGGTTGACGTTAGATCAAGTTGAAGGCTTTCAAACACATACAAGGCTTTAGGAAACCATAGATTGACAGAAGAGGGTCTTGAATGTACATTATCTAGGCTAATGTTAGAGAAGTGGACTGTTCATATCTTTCCTTCGCTGGAGGCACTTTTCTATTTTCTCCGGATAGAAAGGATTTCAAATTGATATAGAATAGCAATTACTGATTATTATATCAAAAAAATAATATAAAAAAAAAAAATGGCCGAGACGAGCTGGGTCGGGCGGGCCAGGTCGAGTAGGGTTTCGGACCGAGTCGGGCCAAACTGGGACCTGTTCGAACTCAGCCCGAACTCAGTTTCAAGCTGAAGAAAATGTCCCGTCCCGGACCGAATTCAATTCCGGGTCAGGCCAAGTCAATCTTTTTCAAGCCGAGTTTAGCGAGTTAACCGGGCTAGCCCAGTTCGTGTACAGCCCTAATCTTGTGTATTCAATCCAAATTATACAAACAATGAGTAGTAGTTCGAACAAAATAAGCCATGACCACATGAAACTTGTAAAGATAAATATAAAACAAAGAAATAAGCAAGGTGCTAAATCTTCCCAGTTCTTGAGGAGCTGAAACACATGTTATAAAGATGAACAACCACCAAGCTGCTTGCAAACCTACAATCCAAAGGAGAAGAAAAGCAAATGTAAGATAAAAACATGCAGTAATTACATTGGTTTTATGTAAATTGGCACTCCAATGATTTTCCCTTGCTTGTTGCTTAGCCGAACTTCACCATACATAAAAATCATTGGTAAATCTTTTATCAGGTGGGCCACACAATGTATGGACCTAGATATTGTTACGAGATGTCTTAAATCTGAGTCCTTTCGCAACTGGGATGCGAAAGGGTCCTTTCGCAATTGGGATGCGAAAGGGAAGTTGCCTAAACTATAAATAGGTGTTCCTAGGGCTTTTCTAGGTATGAGAAAACTTTATAAAGGGGTTCCGGGAAAATTAAAGGGTGTAGCAAGGGTGAGATTTGAGGTTGTTCGAATCGGGTAAGTCCTCTTTCTTTGTAATTTCTGTTTTCATAGTGGAGATCTGTCGCTTTGTGCCGTGATTTTTTCTGAAAGGGTTTTTCACGTTAAATCTGGGTGTTCTCTGTATTCTCTTGTGTGCTTGGTGCCATTGGATTACTATCCTAGATCTAGATCTGTGTGATTCCGCAGGTCAAAATCTCCAACAAGTGGTATCAGAGCTAAAGTTGGAGCACAGATCTGAATCTGAGGGATTAGTAATAATGGCGAGTGCCAAGTATGAGTTTGAGAAATACTCAGGAAAAAATAATTTTGAGTTATGGAAGGTTAAGATGATTAGCCTGTTAACCAAGCAAAGCGAGGATGGTGCTCTTGAGGAGCGGAAGTCTACTATGAAAGATGATGAATGGAATATTCTTGATAAGAAAGCTTTATCATCGATCCGTTTATGTCTCACGGATGAGGTTCTCTACAATGTCATAAGGGAGAAAACTGCGGCTAATCTGTGGGCGAAGTTAGAGGATGTCTATGCGAAGAAATCCTCGAAAAATTGCCTACACTTGAAGCGGCAGTGGTATAACTTCAAGATGGCAGAGGGTGGAGATCTGGAGGCTCACATCAGCAACTTTAATAAATTAGTTTGCAAATTGCTAGATATGGAGGAAGTGATGAAAGATGAAGAACAAGCATGTATGTTGCTAAATTCTCTCCCGGCGTCCTATGATGCATTCAAGGATACTATGTGCAGCGTGAATAAAACCCTAAGTGTCGATACTGTTGTCTCAGCCCTTCAAGGGAAGGCTATGAGACAACTGAATCATGACATGGGGACGTCTTCTGATGCACTTTTTACAGTGGGTAGGAATTCTGGACAAGGTACAGATTCTTTTGGTTCTAGATCCAAATCCAGGGGCAAGGGCAAATGAAAAGTAAAGTGCTGGAATTGTGGGAAAGAAGGACATGTGAAGAGGGATTGTGAAAATCCTAAATCGAAGAGGGAAGATTCTAAGGCTTCATATAGGGAGGCCAATGTTGCCACGTCAGATGGATCGAGTGGATGTGATGGTGATGTTTTATCTGTGTTTTCGCTCAGACAGTCATACGATGATCGTAAGGATGAGCGGATGCTATACACAGGGGCATCTTTTCACATGACTTCTCATCGGAGTTGGTTCACCAGCTGCAGGGAGTGCGATAGTGGACAGGTATTTATGTGTAATGATATTGCCTGTAATGTTGTGGCTGTTGGTTCCGTGCGCATCATGATGTTTGATGGGGTGGAGCGTACCTTGACAGATGTGAGGCATGTTCCTGATTTGAAGCAGAATCTGTTTTCTCTTGGTGTGCTTGAGGCAAAAGGATGCAAGTACACAGGTAATGATGGTACTCTTAATGTATCCAAGGGGGCACGGATAATCATGAAAGTGCAACGACTCGGTAACTTGTACAAGTTGATCAGGAGCACTTCAAAAGGTAGAGCTACGGTGGATGTAGCGGATTCCACCTCTGCACGTGTGTGGCATGTTGGACATGGCCACATGAGCGGGCAGGGCAGGAAGGCTGAGACGCGCGGACAAGGATACAGAGCAGGTGGAGCAGCCACCTGTGTGAAGAATCATATGGTATGATCGCAGGACATCGGTGAGGTACATGGACGACTCTAATATTGCAGGATATTCATCTTCTATTCAGATGGCTCTATGTGAGCCTGTTACTGAAAAGTGAAAGGTAACTGTGGGTGATGTGATGGATTCGTTGTACCAGACCGACATCTGGGAGCGGGTGGAGCTTTCAGTGGACCGGAGAGTGGTTGGATGCAAGTAGATCTTCAAGAGGATACAACATAGATACAGTGCGAGGTTGGTACGAAGGGTTATGCTCAAAGAGAAGAGATCAGCTTCTCAGAGATATTCGCACCGACGGTATAGCAGGTATCTATTAGATCCTTAATTGGCGCTGATTGACCAATGTGATCTTGAGCTATGATGAGATCAGAAATAAGAGAAGAAGTCACGTAGCTACATGGTTGAAGATTGAAAACATGGTGGAGATTGTTGCGAGATGTCTTAAATCTGAGTCCTTTCGCAACTGGGATGCGAAAGGGTCCTTTCGCAATTGGAACGCGAAAGGGAAGTTGCCTAAACTATAAATAGGTGTTCCTAGGGCTTTTCTAGGTATGAGAAAACTTTCTAAAGGGATTTCAGGGAAATTAAAGGGTGTAGCAAGGGTGAGATTCGAGGTTGTTTGAATCGGGTAAGTCCTCTTTCTTTGTAATTTTTGTTTTCATAGTGGAGATCTGTCGCTTTGTGCCATGGTTTTTTCCTGAAAGGGTTTTCCACGTTAAATCTGGGTGTTCTCTGTGTTCTCTTGTGTGCTTGGTGCCATTGGATTGCTATCCTAGATCTAGATCTGTGTGATTCCGCAGGTCAAAATCCCCAACATATATGATAGAACTATATGGTGGAAAACTTCTGTTTGTATCCCATGGAGAACTAATGTTTATAAACAACTATACAAAATCAAATATAAACTTATATTGAATTTAAACATATCTTGATATCATCAAAGATATCATAATCCTAGCATTCTAGTTTCCTCTGTATTGTTGCTTGTTGAATGTGAATGGACGTTCAATTTATTTATTTTTCAGCTCTGTATTTGCAAGCCATTTGCTATAATGTTGGGAAATTTTAATGCTTCAATAGCTGGGCACTTTCCTATTAAATGTGGATGGATGGTCTACTTTATTCTCTTAACCATTTATTGAATTAAAGAGGTATAATCTTTTAATATTGGAGACTTCTTGGACAACCTCCATTTTTGTTGGGCCCATCAACAATTTAAAATTTTGAAAGATGGGTCTACATGTACGGATTTCTCGACCATTTACTCTTCACCATCATTGATTTTGTATGATATTTCAGGTGTGACATAGAGGCCTTGCTATTTGGATGGTTTCAATTGAGGAACCTAAATTCCATTCATACAATGGCCATGTGCATATGCATCATCAGTAATAATCACCAGAATGAAAGGAAGTGCTAGTGTTCCAGGCTTTAGTGGTCTTCCAATCAATTAGCATAAGATATATAAAGCTTAATATAATTTAGGGGTGCCAATGTTCCATGTCTTAGAATTCTTTCAATCTATTAGAATGAGAAGATGCATAAAGACGATCATAAGAAATACACTCCAACAGTTAGACGTCACACCAAAAGTTTGTCAGGAGTTCAAAAGTCAGGCCCATATGTGATTCCAGTGGGCCACACTAGTGGAAATGGTTTAGAGGGTGAGTGTTGCCTTGTACACTAATTCCAATTGTGTGGTCCACCTGAATAATGAATGGAGATGATTTTTGGATCATGGGCCTGGTGATAGATCTGGTGGTTGGGATGGATTTCACTGTAGTATGGTCCACCTAAAATTTAGATCTACTTTATTGTTGGGATCTTGCCCTAAAATGAACTGTGAAAATGGACGGACAGTATGAATGTAAGGAACATACATCCCAGTGGCCCCAAAGTTAGGGATCCACCCAGACCATGGCCAGTCCCAATAGGGTTAGTACGCAACCCTCGTCATCGTGAATGGGTTTACTTAAAAAAACCACCAGCAGTTTATACATCACGTGGGCCACACCTTTGTGTGGTGTCTTTTCTTTCTTATATTCACGTATGTCACACCTGGTGTTTATCACTTTTCTTTCTTATATTCACATATTTCACACCTGATGAGTGGTAGCGTTTGCACAGGACACGTTGCTCCCATGACACCTGAGTAAAGATTGCATGTTTGCATGTTTTTGGCATGGGAACATCATCTGAAATCACTGAGCAAAGATTGCATATATTGTTGGTTGCAGAACCACATTGTGGTTTTTGAGGGGTTCTTGGCCAGGTTGTGTTCCTTGGACAGCCATGGGTGAAGCAGATTATGCTTCTTGGCTAGATTCAAGGGCATTGAGTGATGTTTGATGTTTGTGGTTCTTGGTGTTCAATGGGATGTTGTACTATGGGAACGGGGGGTTTAGGAAAACTAGGAATCGGTTTGGAGGCCATGGCATCCATAAATGTCCAATCTTTGAAGGTTGGGAACATTCTTCTATGTGGAAGTGAGTGAGGGAGACATGTCAGTTCTGATTGCCTTGACCCTGATGATGACGATAATGATGCAGTTGTGCTCTCTTCTACTTCCACCCTGACCCTGATCATGTTTGATATCTCAGTCTCTTGCAATATTTGACATTTAGGTCCTCTAATTCTTTTAGACAATTATTCTCGAAGCTGGAGTTCAAGGCATCTTACCTGTTAAAAGAGGAGGAAAACGTGCCTCTATTTACAAGCAAGAAAAAGAATAGTGTGCCTCCATTTTTCCCAAGAATGAATAACATACATAATCATTTACTGTGAAATGGAAGCCATGTAATGAAACTGATCATCCCAATTGAAATGTTAGCCCCCAAACCACTAGATCTAAAGTTGTTTTCTTGAAAATCGTTAGTGTATTCTATAACCACATTAGTAATCAAAGAATCTTTATATATCTTTGAGTTGAGGACACCCCTCCACACATGATTGCATTTTGCCTAAATTATCACTGGTGTTCTTTGTTAGTACTGAAAAAGAAACCAATAACGGATTTCTCTTGGTCTATGTTTTTCAGGCCAACCCAAATGCTAATCTGATAGAAAGGAGAATGTTATGTTTTTCAGGCAATTTACTATTATGTCTGAATGCTTGTTGTGGACCTTTATGAATGAGAGTTTAATCGGAAAATAACCATGCCCTTTCCTCCTCACTTGGAACCGTGATTGAACGTTCAAGAAGCATAATGTGAACATGATTATATTCAACCTCAGCTAGGCCTTCTTTCGGCTCTTTTGGACTTCAGCTGGAACCTGTGGCAGCTGCTGCTCTGTTTTTGGTGTGGGTGGCAGTAGGACATGCCCTGCTGATTTTTCGTCGTCGGTAGTAGTAAAGCCTCGAAAGAGGCTACTCGTAGACAGCACGACTCTCAACATTCTCTTTGTAGGGAGATTTCCAAAGCTTTTCAATCTCCGATAGTGGTGGTGGCTGCCTCCTTTTTCTTCCTTGTTTCTCCCAACTTTGTGTTGCTGGGGCGTATATAATGTTTG
Source organism: Magnolia kwangsiensis (assembly GCA_037074715.1). NCBI lineage: Eukaryota > Viridiplantae > Streptophyta > Magnoliopsida > Magnoliales > Magnoliaceae > Magnolia > Magnolia kwangsiensis. Next base: position 29,453,763 of record CM073584.1, on the reverse strand, counting down.
GTTTTGGGTCTATCAGATTTCTCTTTTAATAGTCAGTTCTTGTCTATATGGGTAGCTGTCATTGTGATAGGTGTGGCCCGTAACTGTGTAGGGCCCACCCAAATTTGTTTGTTCCCATAGTTTTCCTATATTCAACAAAAATACTTTAGTAGCTCTAATTAGTGACGTATGTAGTATTTGACACAACGGTTGTAATAAGCCCACTAAAATATATGCTTTGTCCGAAAAAGATGAAATTCTAAGTCTCAGATGGGCCATAAGCACAAGGTCATGTCCAAGTGACTAACCAACTATTTTAACCATTGATTTACATAGATAATGTTTGGACGGTGTTGATTATCATATTAAAGTAATTAATAGTGATGCCATTGATAATCAAATTATTTTTGGATATCATTAGTGGGCCATGTGCCTAATAAAATAATATTATGGTGACACGCATGTTACACATGCAACTATTGAATTGATTTTAGGTGTAATCCAAGCTCTCACTGTGAATTTGAAACTCCATCTTTTAGGGGATTTGAAACCCCCTATCACTTTATGCTACCAAACAATGGAGGATTTGAAACCCTCTCAAATCCCTTCATATCCTCCCAAACTCATGGTGTCTAATGACCCCTTGTAATAGAATCTAATAAGTTGATGAGTATGATTTCGTATAGAAATTTTCATAGACTCACATTAAACACATACCAAGTCAACTCTAAGTATAAGTTGGTCCAACTTAGCCGAACATGCGAATACTTTCAATGATAGATCAGATCCTTATACACTTATTATAGGCAGGTGATCCCCTCGTGTTGGTAAATTTCATTTTTATAGATAAGTCACGTTAGATACATGTCATAACAAATCGGTGATTATAGTATTGTCCGTCGATTGCTATCTCAACGTATATATACCCGTATGGATTAAGATATATGCTACATCTTAAAATGTTATGTCAAATTTAAATTGTGGAACTCTTACATGCTGTGCTTCTAGTATCAACTCACACTCTCCTGTGACGTGGTCCACTCGAGGTTTGTATATGCTTCAATTTTGGGATCATACCATAAAAAGAGTGGTCCACTCGAGTTTTTTATATGCTTCGATTTTAGGATCACACCCTTAAAATAAGCTGCTACAGCGGATGGATGGAGTGGATAAGACACATAACTAATGGTGGGGCCACAAGAGTTTACTCAGTACCCAATCCGCTTCCCTGTGAAACAAGCGTTCTGAACAATTCTGGTCCCGCTTTTTACATTCTGCTGTCTGATCCATCGTTCATCTGTTATACGTGTGGACGGCAATCGCCACCGTCCAAATTTGGGACTCTACTGTGGGCGGCACATAATCTCAAATTTACACTGATCTGATAATCTCAACCGTTTGATTATGCTCATTGCATTTGGACAGCAGAATTCTGATATCTAACATATCCCCGGCACTAATCTCGTACAGACAGCGCACCTGTTGCTTTGCGCGTATGGGTCGGGCTCCACGCGCCGGTGGGCTTTGACAAAAACTCCCACTTAAATATCAACGGTTAATCTTCCTTCTCTCTCCTGCCCCCACCATCCCCTCCACTGTGCTCGATCCTACCAAAGCTTCTCGTTTCCTCCCGCCCGAAACCTTAAAAAGCAAAAACCCTCCAAATCTCAATCCCCAGCCAAACGCTTCTCCATTGGAATGCAACAACGCCTGAAATGCGCGGCCCAGAATCGAAAAAACTAAGTTCGATTTTCGGCTCCGCCTTGAAAAACATCTCCGAGAAATCCGATTCCAATCCTTTGGCTGCCGCAGCAGCTACTGATAAAACCCTAAAGGAGCTGATTTCATTGCCTTCTTCCTCCTCCTCCTCCTCCAGCAGCATCAACTCCAGCTCTGGGAAGCCGCTGAAGTCGTCGAAGAAATCAGCTAGGGTTTTGTCCAAACCATCATCTGCTTCGTTGTCTCGGCCGAAGAAATCCGGTTCGAAGACCAGAAGTGAAACGGTGGATTCGGATAAATCCTCTCTCGACTCTGGTAATTGTACCTTTTTCCCTCTCTCATTATAAAACCTGGATAGCGGGCTAATGCCAGTTTCCAAAATGGATTTTTTTTTTTTTTTAATTTTTTTATTTTAATAAAAAGACAATCCTGTCTTTGGATGTGCGCTGTGATTCCCGCTGTTCACGGCCTGTTGGACATGTGTGCAGTGTATGGGGGATTGTAATTCCCACAGTGTTTCAGAATGGCATTTGAAAATAAGCTTTTGAAATGCATGCTGGGATTCCCGCTCGCCATACATGGATTCATGGGAAATAGGTGTGCTCCCTCAAAGCATGTCCCAGATTATATCGTCTTACACTCTCCCGTGTAATTAGTTTTGTCGTTGACTATGGACTTTTGGCTAAACCATTGGTTTGCAGGCCATCGGTTGGACAGCTGATAATCCAATGGAGGAATATATATCTATATCTATATATATTGTATTGCGTATACATTGTAGGACATGAACATGTCTGATCACTGAAAGGTGGACCCCACCTTTGGCCTTTTTGTTTGGTTTTGCTCCGTATAAGCCCTCTCATCATCGTCATCATCATCATCATCAGTATTATTATGTAAAATGTCAACTTCACAATGTGCAGTGGGAGTCTGTGTAGAGAATCTAGAGATGCACCCCATATTCCAAAGTGGTGGTAGGAATTTTAACATGCATTTCAAAATATGTTTTTAAACATTCAAACATTGAAGACGAGTACTTGATAGATTCCAATTAACCGTCTTTAAGTGATGGGATGTATGTTCACACTGGCTCTTGATGCTTCTCATGCACAGCGAAGTCATTCCCTCATCATCATCATTGTCATTTCGTAGTTGTTGTTATTATTATTAGTGGATTTTTTATTTTTTTTTTAACACGCACACACACCCCACACACTCACGCTGGTGGAATTTCACCACCTATGGGTACTCGAACCCTTGACTAGGAGTTGTTAATATTATTAGTGTTGACGGCATTTTTTAATTAGTCAATAGGACAAAAAGGGTTTTTTTTTTCTAAATTTTTTTGTTTTTGTTTTTATTTTTGTTTTCTTCTGTAGATGACTCGCCAAGAGAGGTATTGAAGGAAATATCTTCTATGTTACGTGGTACGCTTTCTCTCATAGAATACTATGCAGTGTTATTTTTTCTTCCAATTGCTTTTTATGTAATTCTGTTAGAGATCCAGTTCTTCACTAATGGAGAAATTCCCTATTGTCCACTGAGTGGAAGTTGGAGCCGTCGCCTCCTCATTGAGGCCATTGATCTGATGGCCGTGTGGAGAGACCATGCCTCAGTAATCTCTCTGATGAGATAAACATGACTTAAAAAAAAATAAATTGATTCCTTAATAGATGGTTGAGATGAAACGACAGAAACAATCTACATTTGACTGGGGAAAAGAGCAAAGATTGAATGGTTAGCATCTTTAAATGGTGGAGATTTTTGGGTGTGGTCCATCTGTGGTGGGGCTCACTAGATTGACAGTCTAGATGACTGAGTTATGGGCCTTGCCTGTACAAGTTTAGTGTAGAATAGGAGACTTCCCTATTTTTGAGTAATAGAGACTTAGTCTCATACTTGTATCATCTTTCTGAAGAACGTTCAGAATTATGCTAGTAAGGCCATGTTGGTTATTCTGCTTCATTTCTTTGTTTGATTTTTTATTACATTCCAGGCAATAACTCTTTGGACTCGCTCAACGCACCTGCATCTAAAAAGCCTGATGTCGGGAAATCGCTGGACACGGTCTTAGACATGCCATGGTTCTCGAATATGTCCCAGACTTGCATTTCACTACGTCGGAAGGAACTTTCACGGGAAAGAAAACAAAAATGGATTTTCAAGAATACCCAAACTCGTCGTTTTGAGCGTTTAGTAAGAATGTGCGCACAAAAGTTGGGCACTGAAGCAACTCTTGAGATCTTTGGTAAACTCGGAAGAGAAACTGGCGTCAAAGAATACAATGCCTTGATAAAAATATGCATAGAGAAGGCAAGGCAGAGTAATGATGAAGAAATTTCATTAGATCAAATTCAAAAGGCCTTTCAACTATTTAGATCAATGAGAGAGCAAGGATTTCAATTGGAAGAAGAAAGTTACAGTCTATTTCTTATGTATTTGATTGATATGGGAATGATTGAGGAATTCCACTTCTTTTGTGGACTTATCAAAGATGAGAACCCAGGTTCTTCTTCAAGATTGGGATATTATGAGATGCTGCTTTGGATTAGAGTAAACAATGAAGATAAGGTTCAAGAGCTATGCAATTTGGTTGTTGATAGTATTGAAGATAGTCTTGATTTAGCTGGTATGTAATTTTACATCAAATGGTAGCTTCTTCATATTAACTTGATTGTGTTCTATGAATCTTGCATGAGCAATGTTACTTTCCTGTCTGTGCTTCAGTTAACCTTCATGGCATGCGGTTTATGTCAGTGTTTTAAATAGCGCGTAGCATATTGCATAGCGTTCAATCCCCTAACTTCTATTTATTATTATTGTTATTATTATTATTAAAAACTAGAAAACATATGATAAATAGTTAGAATAAAAAAATAGACCTTGAGCCGACAGTGGACCCCACACGTGTGGGCCATGGCATAGAACACCATAGTGGACCCCACGCATGTGGCCCCACACATCTTTGTTAAAAAAAGATCCATAAGAATTGGCCCCCTAAAAAGAGAAAAAAAAAGGAAAAAATAACAAATTTTTTTCAACAGAAATAAAAAGAAAACTCGTTAAGAAAGATTAAAGGGCCAAAACGTACATTGAATAGAGATTCAATCAACCGGAAACTGATTTTTTTGAGCTATGTGTCCGTGTAGTTGCGAAAAGGGGAAAACGTGATTTCTCCATTGTTTGGGCTTCGATGCTCTTTAAAAATACAACACTAAGATGTTCTTGCAGGGCTGATTCAATGACAGAAGCTTCATCTTCAAAGGGCCTTTTGATCGGGAGAATTGAAGTTCTTCATGGACCGGGAGTTGCGGCAAGTGCATCACTAAGATAGGGTTCTCTTTAGTAACGTTATATGTAAAAAGGTATTTCTTAAAATATGAGTCTCCCACCATCTATTGAGAGGAAAAAAGTCTTAGCTGTACATTTGGAGGCCCATTTTTGAATGGTTTAAATTGTAGAAAAGGTTAAATGAGTACATATTTATAACCTACGCAGTGCCACGTGTGTGAAGGATGGTTTGGATAGCTCTACATGTTGCCACGTGTGAGAAGTATGGGCCACCACCATTTTAAAACGCTTTGCTAACTCATAGAATAAAATAGATCTTTTATTTTAAAGAAAATGAAGCATACTCTTAAGGCGTACCCAATACACGCTACATGTGCATAGCGTACGCTACAACCCCTATAGTGCACACTACAGGGGAAATACGCTATGTTCATGCGCTACGTAGCGTTTTTGGTATGCCGCGCTGCGCCGCTACGGAGAGTACATTGCATGCTACTTTACAATGCTCTTCGCAACACTAGTTTATGGTAGATCTGGATTCCAAGTGTTTAGATCATTATCATCATCAACAACTAAGTGTTATCCCAACTAAGTGGGGTTGGTCACACGAATGCCATTCCACTCTATCAAGGACCATATTCTTAGTTAAGCATATCTCATCAAGTATTTTCTTACCATCTCCACTCACATCCTTTTGGGCCTTTCTCTTGCCCTTGTAGAGCTTTCAACTTCAATTGACTAACTCCTAATTAAGGTATGCAAAATCGGTTACGTATCGGCCATAACAACCAATACGTAATGGTAACAGTTGGTATCGTTACGCGTTACAGGTCTGTAACAGTGACCCCCTTAATTTTTGGATCGTAATGGCCGTGTGACGGCTGTTATAGCCCATAGTGGCCTTTATTGTCCTGTAACGGCCAGGGTGTAATAATAAAAAACCGGACACATTTTTTTTTTCTCCTTTTTAAGTTGCGATTTTTCTCATTTTTTAGCACGTTTCTCTTTCAAATTCTTCCTAAACCATTTTACTGCAAATTCTGATGACTCTTAGATTGAATTTGATGATCAAAACAAGTTATTTCAAGGATTTTGTTAAATTGAAGCTTCATGGGTTAATTTTTAAAAAATCTTTAAAAATAGGTATTTATACCTTTTTTTTTTTTTTTTGGATCTCTGTTATTATGGTTGAATATGATGTGTTAATCATATTAGAACATATCAATGTGCATTTAACAGATTATGCAACTGATTTTATATATATATATATATATATATATATATATATATATATATATATATATATATTATTTTTGGACTATTTTCGGCCAATTTTTTAAAATTACGAAAATTCATTTTTTCCAATGTTATTATTATTATTATTATTATTTGGTTTTAACGGTTGAATATGATGTGTTAATCATAGTAGAACATATCAATGTGCATTTAACAGATTGTGCAAATATTTTTATTTTTTAAAAAACTTTTCGGACTATTTTCGGCCGATTTTTAAAAGTTACGAAAAATGATTTTTTTCAATATATTTATGTTTTAATGGTTAAATATAATGTTTTAATCATATTAGAACATATTAATATTAATTTAACATATTATGCAATTTATTATATATATATATATATTTTTAATTTTTGGAATATTTTCGGCCGATTTTTAAAAATTAGGAAAAATCATTTTTTCAATGTTTTTCAGTTTTAATGGTTGAATATGATGTGTTAATCATAGTAGAACATATCAATGTGCATTTAACCGATTATGCAACTGATTTTATATATATATATATATATATATATATATATATATATATATATATATATATATATATATATATATATATGTTGTTGGACTATTTTCAATTGATTTTTAAAAATTATGAAAAATAATTTTTTTAAATGTATTTCTGTTTTAATGGTTGAAATGGTTGAATATGATGTGTTAATCATAATTTATATTAGAACATATCAATGTGCATTTAACATATTATGCAACTAATATTATATATATATATATATATATATATATATATATATATATATTTATTTATTTTTAGATTAGTGAGTTTATGTTTATATTTTCTTATTTTGGACAGGTTTTTGAGCTTCGTAGGGTTTAGAACATAATTTCTTCTTTATTGATTAGATTTAGAAGTTTGAACTTTATTTTATTAATCTATTTACATTAAGTTTTGATATTTAAATTAATTAATTAATTCTCCCATAAAAGCTATATGTAAACTTAGAGAATCGAGTAGACTCTCACATAGGCCATATATATAATATACCTAAGAAAATGTTCGGGTTTGACCAATAAGGAAGTGAGGATATTGGATGTCAACATTGTCAGAGGGTAGGTGATACTAGGCACCAAATGAAGTACAACTATTGTGACAAATTATGAACTGGTGGAATTATGCGTCTTAAATAACATTTGACATATCGAAAGGGTCAAGTTGCAGGATCTACTAGAGTACTAAAACAGATAATGATCTTAATGCAAGCCAGTTTGGATGAGTTGAAGGATAAACGTGCTGCTGGGCAGAAGAAGAAAGATGAGATTTTGGAGGCGGCCTAACAGGAGGTGTTTGGTCTTGAATATATGGGCGTTTGTGATGACAATATTATTGATTTTGACGAAAATTCAGATCGGGAAGTAACTATAATTATGATAGAGAGATTGTGTCTTACTTGTGAAGAAGAAGAATGTTGGCGCATGTTTGGTGTGAGGGCGTCTATCCATGATACAGCGGGAGGAGTGGGAGTGCATCTGCAAGTGGGGGTGGGGGTTAGGTTGGGTGGATTGCGATGTATGTTTGGGAGCTGATGGGAGGCATCTTTAAGTGATGCCCCTATACATTTGGACAAAGAAGTAAATGAGCCCAGGAGACTCTCTATTGATTCAATCTTGTTTAGGAAAAAAAATCAACTAAACAAACGAAGATAAAATATGTGGAGTAGAACTTCCATTGAGAAGCTAAGTAAGGCAACAATAAATTATTTATACATGCCTACATACCTCATAATGCGGCCAATTCTCCATATTGGCATGTGGTAATTGATGCAGTAATAGAAGCAAGCAAAGGAATTAAAGCTTCCATGGCTAGGGAAATTAGGGGGAAATGGACAGATGCAGAGTATGCAGATTTGAAAGCATACATGGCTGCCTTTAAACCTATATGGCAGGCCAGAGGATGTACGATCATTTGCGATGTTTGGACTGGCCCAACCAGACGTAACATGATTAACTTCATGGTGTACTGCCACTTGGGAACTGTGTATCGTAAGTCAATTGATGCCTCGGCCAAAACAAAAAATTTTAATTATATTTTTTCCCTAATGGATAAAGTGGTGGATGAGATTGGTGAGGAGAATGTGGTGCAGTTTGTGACAGATAATGAAGCAATGTATAGGGCTGCAGGACATAAGTTAATGATAAAGTGACCATGTATATTTGGGTCACCATATGCTACCTATAGTATTGATCTTATATTGGAAGATATTGGGAAGAAGAAGAGTGTTAGGGAAATGGTCGAAAGGGCAAGACAAGTGACGACATTTATTTACAATCATAATCAAGTGGTCGTGATAATGAGGAAGTTTATGTAGGGACAAGAGTTGCTAAGGCCTACGACGACTAGATTCACAATAAACTTTATAGCCTTGGAGTGTTTATACCAACATAGGAGTTGAGTGAGATGTTCGCTTCCCGAGATTTGCTCAATACAATACATGGGAAGAAGATATCAGGGACATCAGTTACAGTTATGAACACTATACGGGACAATAAATATTGGAAGAAGGTCAAGAGGATCCTAATAGTGATGAAACCACTAATGAGAGTACTCCATCTTGTTGAAACTAACGAAGCATCTACTATGGGCTTCCTCTACGATGCCATGGATAAGGCGAAGTTGGAAATTTAACGTAATTGTACAAGCTGTGAGTCTTATTGGAATATGATCGATAAGCGATGGACAACACAACTCCATCACGATTTTCATTCAACAGATTACTACCTAAATCATAGGTACAGATATGCCTAATCATTTATTGTAGATAATGAAGTTCGTGTTGGGCTAAAGAATGAGATAAAGAAATTAGAGCCTGACTTAGATATGCAAATAAAAGCGTTGAATGAATTAGATACATTTGAAAATTTTCAGGGTAGCTTTGGAGATGCTCTTGCACGACATGCAATATCTAGGCTGCAACCAGTTGAATGATGGATGAATTTTTGAGAGAGTATGAAGGCCTTCTTGTTTTCATGCACTACAACATAAGGCTAAGAATGCAACGACATCATAGGAGCATTACAGGCGCCAGTGACACGGACTACCATCCAATAAACTTGGATAATATTTGTGATGAGGACGACCCGCTTCTACCTTGATTAGAAGCAAGGGAAAAATAATTGAAGATGATAGTGAAGAATTGAAAGTTGATGACCTAATTATACGCACAACGCAACAAGAGAGTCGTGTAGCTATGTTGGACTCAGAAAGAGGGGCAACTTTCATGCAAAGTTCGGCTCAAGTTCAACGGAAGAGTACGAGCAATAGTAGCAGTGAGACCGAGTCGGATGATCATGTTGGCGACGGTGATGATGCCCCTGATGCTGACACTTCTGGTGTTGCTTAGCACACCATACAACCCGTCTATAGATCGCGAGGCCGATGAACATCGATAAGGTACCCGAGGTCGGACTTATGAGTGTCTTGAGTCATGATACAGCTAGGAGGAGGAGGCTAGGTCCGGTGGTGCACCGGGACATCCGGAACATCAGCAAGGCCATGGTCCTGGGCATTATGATGGATATTCTTATGGAGGCGGAGGTCGAGCAATCGCAGCCTGATGACGACGATGACATAGAGGTGGAGGTCGAGCAACCACAACAAAGCAGATTTTCATTTTGGTGGTGAGTGGTTACTTGTGATTTTCATTATGGTAACTGTAAGTATATATTTTTATTAAGGTAAGCATTGTTATATACCCATTAGTCCATTACCCACACATTCACCAAGCAAGCACACACTTAACATTGCCGAACTCGTACTTATACTAATTATATATATATATATATATATATATATATATATATATATATATATATATATATATATATATATATATATATATATATATGAGAGAGAGAGAGAGAGAGAGAGAGAGAGAGAGAGAGAGAGAGAGAGAGAGAGAGAGAGAGAGAGAGATGCTCACACACAACTAGTTGGACCGTCCAACTAGTTTGAATAATTAATGCTAATTAATGTTGAGACAGAGACAGGACTTTGTTTCACGTTACCTTTCAAATGGGTCTTTCAAAATGGTTATTGGCTTGGGTGGGCCTTATTGTGGTGTTAATGTAAAATCCACCCGACCATCACGTGTGTCACCTGATGTTCGACTTATGGACTGAAAATCAACCCCATTGGTGGTTCAGGTGGACCGCACAATTGGAAACAGTGTGCTGAAAAATCTCACCCTCCAAAATGATTCATCTGATGAGGCCTACTTGAATCATGTGTGGATCTTATTTTTCAGTCGCACACCTAGAATTTTCTGCCGCATCTAATGGTTGGAGTGCATTTCGCATATTCATGATTGGGGTCCTGTAAAAATCAAAGGCGGACGTCTCTACCTCAAATGTTCTATTGGTGTGGCTCACTTGAATTACAAGTCTGCCTTATATTTCGGCTCTAGACCTACAATGAGATTGTACATCTGATGGTCGGAGTGGATCTTATATATATGACTCGGTGGGCCAAAAAATTATGGTCAGCTTTTTCTCTCGTTGTTAAACTTCTTCCGATTCCTAGAGAAAAGGTGTGTGTTCCGATGAAACTAGAGGATTAGGTGTAGCCTGTCCTCACGCGGTACCGTGCATCCCTAACCTTGGGCCTACCTTGATATACGTATTGTATATCCATGCCATACATCCATATTTTCAGCTCATGATAGGACACGATTCGAAAAATGAAGTAGATAAAATTCTCAGGCGGACCACACCATAGAAACTGTGGTGATTAGCCATTAAAAACTTTTTGTGGGCCAACAGTTTTGAATCAAGCTGAAATTTGTATTTTATTTTTAATTTACTTCATTAGGGTCTTTGTGAACTTATCAATCAGTTTGTTGGCAAGTAAAAAATTATGGTGGGCCCTAGGAAAATTTTAATAGTAAGAGTTCAATATCCACTATTTCCTATGGTGTGGACCACTTGAGACTTATAATTGCTTCATTTTTTTTATTAATGTTGTAAAATGAGCTGAAAATACCAATCAACTGCGTGGCTATACAATACCTACATCAATGTGGGCCGCATGATTAGGGACGAACTGTGTTGCATGAGGAAGGGGCCACACTCAATCTACTCTTTAAAAAAAATAAAATCTAATAAGCACTTTTTTCTTGTAATGGAGCCGAAGATGCTTAACGGTGGAAGAGGAACGCGCAGCCTTATTTTTACTGGGTCCATGGTGATGTCGTGATGTGCATGTGACATCCAGTCCGATCGTCAGATGTGTCATCTCATTCTACGTCTTGGTACAAAATATCAAACTGACTTTCGATTCAGGTACGCCACACCAATGGAACAGTAGAGGGAGAGATGTCAACCTTTGATTTTTATAAGACTGACAATCATGAGTAAATTAAATCAACTCCAACCATTAGATGCCACACCAAAGGTTAGACGTAGAATTCAAAAATCAGGGCCATACTTGATTTAAGTGTGCCTCATCAAAGGAATTATTTTGGAAGGTAAGCCTTTTTTGCACACTATTTCCAATTGTGCGGTCCACTTGAACCATGGATGGAGTTGATATTTGGTTCCTAGGTCTAACATGGGTTGACATACATGATGGTTAAGCTGGATTTTAGATTAAAAAGATAGTGGGGCCCACCCAAGCCGGGGATCATTCTCAAAAAACCTCTTGAAGAGCTAAGGTGAAGCAAACGCCCTCTCTCTCAACATTAAATGCCCAGCTAGTTGGACCAAAAAGCAGTGTCTAATATATATATATATATATATATACACACACACACATATGACTTGAGGATGACATGACATGAATCACAGGATAGGAGGAGAAGTCTTTGACATCTTGAAGACTTTAAAATAGAATGAACATTCTAATTTATGCTAGTCTGGAGACCGCACTCCTCAAGTATGTTAATATAGAATAAATTATGAAAAATAATTGCAAACGCTTACACATGTAAGATATTTTGATATTACATTTATTTTAATACATCTATCATAGATATTAGATAGTTAGAAAATTAAATATGAGTTTTGCAGTCAATTCTAGGTTTTCAGGTTCATGAATTCATTAGGCAACCCGATACAACTTCTTACCAAAGAGTAGATCGTTACACCACCATAAACATGTTCAAAATTATAAACGAATGCATATGTGGAATATTTAAAATATTCCGGATTTAATGGATATTTTTCCAGATTTTTTTGACAAAAAAATAAAAAATTCAACCATTACAGGCTGCGTATTGGCTGTTACAACCCCGTATTGGCTGATACGGGGCGTATACAGATTGGTAACAGTGGGGACCGTTAAGCCTACTGTTATTGCAACGGTACACCGTGCTTGTAATTTACACAGTCGAAAATATTGGTGATATTGATATATTGGCGATACAAGCAACACCTAGAATTTACGTAGTCGAAAATATTGGTGATACATTAACAATACTTAGCGATGCATCACCAATACTTGGAATTTTTTAGACTACCAGTGTTGTCGATATTGCCAAGATGGAGATACGGATAATATTGGGGATACTTCTAACAATGACAAGAACAACTATTTTTGTTTATAGGTTACAAACTTGTTTGGACCCTACTCACTTCTAACAATATCTTGTTTGTTATAGAATAGCAAATAGCATATGGTTGGAAGTATGTTTAGGCTACATAGTACACACTCCTACATCTTTCAGCGTAACAAATTATTGCACAAGTTAATTGAAAACCCATTTAAGGAAACATTTTGTCTAAATATATACTCCCACTAAGCTTCAAAAAAAATAAAATAAAATAATAATAAGATAAAATAAAAGTATACACTCCCACATCTTTCCGCTTAGAAAATTATCGCACAAGTGAATGAAAACCTAATTAAAGATACATTTTGTGAAATAGTTCCTTTTCTTCCCTTCTTTATATGGTCTTTGTTTGACACTCCATTACACTTTGTTAGAAGTTCCTGAATTTTATTTTATTTTATTTTTCTTCAGCCATAACTGGAATCTCACCAGATTTTGAATTGTTTGACAGTAAGCTATTTATTGGCTTTGTGCGAAACTGATAAGGAGGAGCTTTTGCAACTGTTGGAGGTGGTGGATATGACAAAAATTTCATCCATGGAGTATGTAACAACAATATTTAAATCATTAGGGAGGCTGTTATTGGAAAATTTTGCAGAGAAATTCTTTTTGGCATTCAAGATATCAGGTATGTATTAATTTATTTATTTAACTTCATGCATGTAGAAAGGCATGCTTTCTCAATTATTGTTACAAGTCCCTACCTTATATTATGGAGAATGATTGGAAAAATTAGTATGTTTTGACACGGACGCATTATTGCTTTTGGTCATCTGCCAAGAGTGTATGTCACCGTGTTTTCCTTTTACTATGGGTGGTTGCTCCCCTGACACTTTGTTTAAAAGACAGCAGCTCTTTATTATCTTCTGCTGGATATATTTATAATGAATTTGCTACTTTAATAGCTTGCAATCGCTCTTATAGCGCCTTTTTGTTTGGTTGTTTGTTTTTTTTTTCCGTATTAAATAACTTTATAAGGTAAAACATATGGTGGAATCAGGGTCTTTGTTAACTATTTCGTTGTCAAATATTCTGACAATGGTTATTGGTTTTAGTTATTTGTGTTCTGTTCTCTTTCTTTTTATCACAAACTCATGTGACTCAACTTTAGGTAAAATTTCCCATGTTGATGGGGCATTTCTTGTTACTTGGGAGGTCCTTGTGTGTGTGTGTGTGTTTTTTTTTTTTTTTTGAAGGTTAAAGCAATTTTATTAAAGGAGCTCCGAGAAAGCGGAAAAAAAAATACAATCTTCCATAGACTTAATACAAGAGGCCCCACAAAAGGATGAGCCTTCAAAGAGACCACCACCTTGAAAGCTTCATTGCAGAAGCATCTCCCATTTCTCTCTCCAAATAGCCCATAGGGAGTCTAGAAGAGCAAATCTCCACAATACTAGAGTGATTCTTCCAAGCCCCACCCCATGGAAAATCAAGAACAAATCCCCCACTGATTTGGGCACAACCCAAGACATTTCAAAGGTTCTAAAGAAGCTACTCAATATTTTCCTAGTGAAAGATTAGTGAATGAAGAGGTGACAAACCCTCTCAGCATCCATCATACACATCCCGCATACATTAGTTAACACCATTGACCGTCTCTAGAGATTATCAACGGTGAGAACTCTTCTTCCTCTTCCGACTAGCCATCCGAAAGCTGCTGTCTTTGGAGGGGCTCTGTAGTGCCACACCTTAGTCGTTTCCACTCTCAATCCGACCTCTTCCGAGTGCCTCAATAAATCATATAAACTGAACAGAAAAAGACCTGATATATCCTTTAGCAAATGCATTTTATCCCTTCATTTCTCAGCAGCAATCGAAATTTGAGACGCTCAAGAAGTCTCACTAACTCCACCTCTTCATTCATCATTCCTTTGGTGTAACTTGCAATGGATTCATTTTTTTTTAAAAGATACTTGCAATAAATCCGTATGCATGTCATCTTGTTCTTTTATGACATTTGGTTTTTCTTATATGCTCCAATGGACATTTTACATGCCTGCTGAAATAAGGATGTAGATATCACGTGAATACATTTCAGAGAAATATTTCCCTGTAAGAGATTTATTTTTGGATATATTGCACTGGAACCCCTTTTGATATAACAATTTCAAATCTACAAGATTAGAATTTGTCATACTGATAACAGTTATGGATCCTACCAAGGCAAATGAGTTGACTCTCTCTAGCTGGAGTGGCTTCAACCTTCTACTAGCCACAGTGACAAATCTCGTTCTCAGCAATTTCTCCGCCAGAATTTTCTCAGGGGATTTTTAAAATTTGGGGTTTTTCTGGGGATATTATTGGGAAAATCTTGCCATAAATTGAAATGATTTAAAAACATTTATTGTCAATTTATAAATAATTTAAAATTTAAATATATACTTAAATAACAAATTCGTGAAGGTTTTGACTATTTTTCCTGTTAATATCACAATATTATTGCAATAAAAATGCGATATTTTAAAATCTGCCAATATTTTGAAAATCAGGTGATGTTTGTCACATTACTAGTAGCCTGTCTTATGACTACCATCATGGATGTTGTCTAGTTCTTTTGTTTTGAATAAAATTTCTCAATATCAGCAAAAACATAGCTCTTGAAACATATGGTGCCACATGCATGGATGCTCTATGATTGTGTCATGGGTAAGGCTTTTAAACATTTTTATTTTTCCTGAAAAGTGTAAAGTTCATAGACTTCTTCTTTTTTTGAAAAGTGGGAGGCTTTTGTCTGTTTTTTTTTTTTTTTGGAAGGTGAAGTATTGATATTTGGTAGTGGCACAAAATTAAGTACGTGTGTGTCATAGCTTTAAACTGTTAAGATTTTATTAGGCTTAGGTTAAAAAGGTTACTTCAGAAATTTGAGCCAATTTTACTTAGTGATGTCTTCCTGGGTTAATGCAGAGGCTCAAGAAGAAGATATCTCATCCTTCATCTATAACTATGTTATTAGCATGCCAAACTTAGCGGTGAGGAACTTCTCATGAAAAAAAAAAACACTGGTAATGCTCATGCCTGTTTGTAAAACGATATTTGTTTAGGTTGATATAAATGCTTTTCTTGGTTGCATTCATTGAAAGCTTTTACTTTTCACAGTCAAAAGCTTCTTGAGTTGAATGTGAGTGAATTTATGGTTAAGGGATGCTCCAAAGAGATTTTCTACTCAAGAATCATGGAGAAAAAAATAAATAATAATACATCCAATGGGATTGGAAATTGACCTTTATTTTGAAGAGGAGTAGAGGACATAAAGCACTGGGCCCTATTACATTTTCTAAGGCTTTCCCAACAACTTGGTGGTTGAGTTGGTTGTGGAAGACCCGGGAAGAGGACATAAAAGATTGGGCCCTATGACATTTTGTAAGGCTTTCCCAACAACTTGATGGTTGAGATGGTTGTGGAAGACCCAGGCTTGAGTCCCGCTCATGAAGTGGCTTCGGTATGGTCAAAACCCAACCCCAGAAATTGGGCACCCTCATATTCTTCTACTGGCAGGTCTAGCCTATATTCTCTATCAATCTTTTTCCCTTTCAGTAAATGGTCAAAATTCTAAAAATTGTTCAACCAACTCATAATTTTTTTTTAAAAAAAAAAAAAAAAAACTATTAAGTTTATTTTATCTACTAAGTCAGTTATTTATAGATAATTTTTTTTAATGAAAAATCCCCAAAGGGAAAATGAAAACTCAAGAAAAAGTGAAGTGGGTCCTCTTGTAACTGATATTCCAAAACTAGTGACCTTTAATATGAAATAATTTTCTACGAGTCAGCTTACTTCCACAGTTTATAATGAGTAAACTCTGGCATCTATAAACTGATAATGTTCCTTGCATATTTGAGTATAGTGTCGAAAGTAAAAGTAAACTTCTATATATTCTATATGCACATGCCTAGTTATATGTTTATTGGGCAAAAGAGTTCCCACAATTTCACATTATAAAACAAAGAAATAAGCAAGGTGCTAAATCTTTCCAGTTCTTGAGGAGCTGAAACACATGTTGTAAAGATGAACAACTGCCAAGCCACTACAACAAAAATGTGTAAAACCGGCACTTTGGGTGCATCATGCACCGGCGCTATTTAGAAGTGGGCCACGGATGTTTCTATATATATATAAACAAAACGCGATTGCCATTTCGCTCCCAACTCTCTCTCTCTCTCTCTCTCTCTCTCTCTCCCCCTCTCCCTCTCCCGACGACTCTCTCTCTCCCGACTCTCAGCCAAGGTGTCCCGTATCGGTATCGGTTGGCGTAACAGTGCCCTCCCAAACCGATATGGATATGGGGGCGTAACGGCGATATGGGGGCATAACGGCGCAATTTTTTTTTTTTTTCCCAAAAAAATATGAAAAAATATGGATTAAATCTGGAATATTCTAAGCATTCCAAATATGCATTCATTTATAAATTGGAACATGTTTATGGTGGTGTAACGGTCCACTCTTTGGTCAGAAGTTGTATCGAACTGTCTGATGAATTTATGAACCAGATAACCTGAATTTGACTACGAAATTCATATATTTAATTTTCTAACTATCTACTATCAATGATAAATATATTAGAATGAATGTAATATGAAAATATCTTACATTTAGGTGTTTGCAATTATTTTTGAGGGCCAAAATTCATGCGTAAATAGAAAAAAATATAAAAAAATAAAATAAAATGTCACCCCAAATATGTGAAATGCACATTAATATGTTCTACTATGATTAACACATCACATGACATCATTAAAACAGCAAAAGAATCATTAAAAAATGATTTTTCAAATTTTCAAAAAAAGGGCCAAAATAAATGCGTAAATAGAAAAAAAATATAAAATGGCATCCCAAATCTGTAAAATGCACATTAACATGTTTTACTATGATTAACACATCATATGACATCATTAAAACAACAAAAAAATCATTAAAAAATGATTTTTTGAATTTAAAAAAAAAGGGCCAAAATAAATGCGTAAATAGAAAAAAATATAAAATGGCACCCCAAATCTATAAAATGCACATTGACATGTTCTACTATGATTAACACATCATATGGCATGATTAAAACAACAAAACAACTATTAAAAATTGATTTTTCGAATTTTAAAAAAAGGGGCCAAAATTTATGCGTAAATAGAAAAAAATATAAAATGGCTCCCCAAATCTGTAAAATGCACATTAACATGTTCTACTATGATTAACACATCATATGACATCATTAAAACAGTAAAAGAATCATTAAAAAATGATTTTTTGAATTTTCAAAAAAAGGGCCAAAATAAATACGTAAATAGAAAAAAATATAAAAAAATATAAAATGACACCCAAAATCTGTAAAATGCACATTAACATGTTTTACTATGATTAACACATCAAATGGCATGATTAAAACAACATTACAACTATTAAAAATTGATTTTTCGAATTTTAAAAAAAGGGGCCAAAATTCATGGGCAAATAGAAAAAAATATAAAAAAAATATTAAATGGCACTCCAAATCTATAAAATGCACATTAACATGTTTTACTATGATTAACACATCATATGGTATGATTAAAACAACAAAACATATTAAAAAAAGTATAAATATCTATTTTTGACGAATTTTTGAAAAATGGCCCACCGAGCTTTGATTCAAGAAAATCCATAATATAATGTATTTTTTATCTCAAATACCCAGCCAAAGTTGGTCGAAATTAGTAGTAGAAGGAGTGAGAAACAGTTTGGAAGCAAGAGGTTTCAAAAAAACAGCAAAAATAAAGCTTAAAATGGAAAAAGGTCGTTACGGGCCTGTAACGGCCCGTAACGGCCAATACGCCCCGTAATGGCCGTATCGGCCGATACGGTGCAAAAAAACGAATCGGCCAATACAGGGCCGAATCGCGTAACGGTTGCCTCCGTTATCGTTACGTATCGGCCGATACGGCCGATACGTAACCGATTTGGCATTCCATGCTCTCAGCTTCTTCCTATCCCCGACTCTCTCTCTCTCGTGCGCGCGTGAACTGCCATTAATTTTAGGGCTTAGATGAAGATCTGAAACAGGTAAGAGTCTAGATTTCATCAATTTTAACCTTAGTGATTTCCTAATTAGAGATTTACAATGTTGAAACCCTAATTAGGGATCTCTCTCTCTCTCTCTCTCAAAACCAGTTAAATGTGGACCATTGTTGTATTCATAATTTAAAAACTAGAAAAACCCAATTAGACCCATTTGAGTCAACTCAACTCGGCAAGATTTCACATAAGTGGTTTTTAGGCATGAAACTTAGACTGTACAAGGTGAAATATGCCTTGAAAGTAGTTACAACTAGTGTTTTAAGTATCTTGTGATATCATTGATATATTCCACGATATATTTTTTATCCTAGCTGGGCAATATGAAATCTAATTTTATTTATTTTTTCATGATATTTTGCAATATATCGCACGATATCGTGATATATCATGGCTATCGCGATATCGTGTGATATATCCACTCCCCTTTTCTAAATTCTTAATATATTCTGCGATATATTGATATCGACTGCGATATCGAAAAGGATAAACGGAAACCAACATTGTTTTGTTTGAACTCGAAATTTCAAAAAAAAAGAGGAGATTCCTCTTTTTTTGGCCAAAAATATGATAAATAAATAAATAAAAAATTTTCCTATTACATTGTACGGTGATTTTGACCAATCAACTCTAGTGTGTTGGAAGAAAATCTTCGAAATTTCTCTAAAATCGCGTTTGGAAGCTTCTTGGGGCCACATTCTAAAAGGTAATTATTTTTTAATTCTGATTCGTTTTTATATGTTGTAAATAGTGCCAAACGGTAAGAAGTCCACGGTTCTTTATATTTTATATGAAAAATTATGGATTTGGAACTTCAATTTCGAGATTTGGGAGAGACGAGCCAAGTTGCAGAAAATTAGAAAAAATTTGAAAATTCTCAATTTTCTTTTTTCAAATTTGTTGCGATCTTAGTGTCCAAACATGAATCAAACATGTATATTACTTGATCTACACATTCTTGTCAATTTAGAGATTTTGTCAAAAAATAAAAAAATAAAAAAATATTCAAATATATATATATATATTGAAATCCGCAAGTATATTTCTAGTTTTCTACTAATGTTGCTTTTGAATGTAATGCTTGTCTTTCCATACATATCTTCTTACATTTATAATTTTATGAATTGACTTTGAATATATTTGCATCAGTCTAGCTAGACAGTGCATACATTAGGACCCTATATAAAGGAAACCCATTATATGCACATTTTTTTAAAAAAAAATGATTTTTTGAATTTCTAAGTGTATATTGGTGTCTTTTTTAACAATCCCTGATGTTTCATTGGAAAATTCGACCGATTTCTCAATGTTTCTCCATGTTTCCTAACAACATCTATAAATTACGCGATACAATTGATGTATCCCGTGCAATAACCAATATGTATACATATCCTGTGTGTGCGATACATTATGCAATAACGTTATGGAAAACATTGGTTACAACTTTCTGGATAGGCTATAGGGGAACCACAGTGGTGTCGATCTAAGGAAGAGTTGCGAGTCCACTTGTAGAACGAATGATTGGTTAGGGATGCTTAATGGGAATCAAGTGCCCAACTACAACTCTTTCAATGATGTGGTGAAAGGGAAGTTACACATTGCATCAATGGGTTGACATTGTAACAACAAATCCCGCTTTAAATGCATATTAGGAGCGAAGTTGTGGGGCCTAGATCGAGGAGATGGAGTCAGGTAGAAAGGTGAAGATTCACCAAACAACTTTCCTAGTTCCTAGAAGGTGTTGCTATGTTGGAATGGTGCTTGGTTGTAACTGTCAAAGAAGGGTTGTAAGCTAAGGAAGTCGAGGAGGATTTCGTTGCTAAGGCCTTAACAACTTTGTGATGTGGATTTTCCTATGCCCATAAGCTGATTTGATTGGGTCCTTCATGCAAGAAGAGTCTTAAGGATCAAACCAATTTTCTCTATATGTCAATGGGCAAAGTGGACCTTGCTAGGTTAAGGGTAGGAGTGGTTCCAACTATGGGACTTGTGGCTAGAGTCGTGGATTTCGGATGCGCTAAGAATCATAGGATCTTGCATTGGGGAGGTGGTTGAGATAGATCCAAACAAGTTTCAACAAGATTAAATTTAGGAAGAAAAACTTTCTCTAACTCCGATTTAATGCAGGACATGAAAATTAAATATGATATGCAAGATTTCAGGCTTTAGATCATACTAATTTAGAATCAATCACATAAAAATTCCACATCCCACATAAAGTCAAGCATTCAACAAGGGGGATCTACAAGGGTCCAAGCCTACACGTGAGGGCTGGATCAATTGAAAGTTATAGACCAAACAATGCTCAAAGGAGAGTAAATTTATCCACACACGCAAAGGATTATTTCTCAATCCAAGGGATTCACATGTTTCAAGTCGGGAAAATCTAGGGTTTGCAAAAGTAGAATTGAACTTGGGATTTAGGATTATCTAGGGTTAGGGTTAGAAATAAGACGAGATAGGGGTGAAATAGAGAGAGAGAACTTGTAATCAGTCCACACGTGGGACAACAATCTGACTTAACACATGTCTGTGGGTTGCAGCCCGCATGTGTGTGGGGCCCACGAACCCAAAAAGGGCCAACTAGGGGTTGGTTGGCTAGGGATGGGTCACTCACGCACCAAGTTTCCGACCAATTGGATGACTGGTGTGAGCACGGTACTTCGCCGAAGTTTCAGCCCGCCTGTAGGGCCTGATTTTGGAAATCTGCTGTAGAGAAGGATTGACTGCAAAATAAAGGTAGATTTGAAGTTTGGATGGCTGGGGAAGATGATGAATATATAGGGTAGGAGATGGGGCGATTTGGAATGGGTGTGGCTTCGCTCCACGGTAGTTAGCCCTTCGAAGAATGGAGGGTTTCACAACCAATTGGATTTCTACAACTCAGAGAATTAGAGAGGCATAAAAAATGCAGAATTTTATTAATAATTTTCAATGAAAAAATCTACAGGGGTTGCCTATTTATAAGAAAATCCTATACCCCAAAAGCCGTGCCATGTGCGCATACTATTACTTAGAGACGAAGTAACAAAAATAAAAACTAATCAAAGCAATCTAAACCATTCATGATGTTCCTAATAATGATAATAAGCAAAGCTCAAAGTCCTAGATCATCTATGGTAGTGGGTCACGATCATGAGATCCAATGGTGGGATCCACATGATGATCGGGTCCACCCCAAAGAACCAAAACAATGCTCTAACTAGGAGGCCCTCCATGGATGTCGTCATCTATCCAGATCGAAGGTGGGGCCCTCCTTGCGTATGTGCGTAGGGGGGGCGTCCGTGTGTGCGAGATGTCCCCATCACGATTAGAATTGAGGTGAGTGTTGTGGGCATGGTGGTTGAGGTCAGGGTGCGTGAAGGGAAAATACTGGGGAAGATGAACATGGAGTTAGAAGGAGAAAACCAATGTCAAAAGCATGCAAACTTGATAAAGGATTATAACCTTGAGCTTTTGGGGGAAGACGAAGGGTTTTTGATGTGTCATAGACTACTAGCCAATGTCACAAACTACTAGCCAAAGTAGATGTGCCTTGTAGTGAGTTGAGCACTAGGCGGTGAGGGGGATGTCTATGTGTTATTGTGCATTACAGTTGGATTCAAGGATTTTGAAATGGTGACTTGTGTGAAAGTTTTGGAGCATATGATTTCCTTTAGGGCCTATTTGGATTTGTTGAAACATTAATCGAGGAAACACCATTTCCATGAAAGTGGTGTTTCCATTGTTTGAGTTTTAAGGGAAGGAAGGTGATCAAATCCAGATGTCATAAGTGCGTTTGTGGTCGTAGATGGTGTCAACCTCAATGGAGCATGGTACTTGGGATGCCATAGAGGTAGTGTTGTGTGGGGTGCCTCAGACAAGTAGCTTGGAGCTTGCAAACCCTTTGGAGTTGGCATTTGAGGAAACTGATGAGGACATTAGAGGACCTACTCGGGTGTACCAGAGATGGAGATGACTACCCACATCAGCACAACTTTCTTTGTGGATGAGAGACGAGTTCTAGATGGGGCCCGTTGGGCCATTTTGAAGACCATATATGCATTGGACATGCATCAGGAAGACCCCACCTTGGGATGATGCATGTGGGCTTCATAAGAGATAATTTTAGTCATAGTATTTCTATTTCGTGTCGGTCCGACCGTTGGATCTTGTAGATCAGGCCATCGGGCCACCGGATCTTTTAGATTTGGGCCCCTTGGACTCTGATCTTGCTTTATTTATTTTAATGAGTTATTTGATAGTTGAGATTGATAATATATTTTTTAGTTTTCTTATTTCGGATAATAGGCCACTTTACTTAAGTGAGTGGCATAGTTGTAATTATATTGGATTTAATTCAATTCCGAATTTTTAATTATAAAAGCACTAGGGGGGGGGGGGGGGGTGGGTCCAACCCTAGTGGAGATATGAGAAGAAAAAAAGAAGAAGGAAGAAGCTCTCTTGTGTGAATGAATTTCCTCGTTGTTTTCTAGGGTTCTTTTTTTTTTTTTTTTAAAACCCTCCATTCCAATTGAATTGTGGAAGGGTATAAACTTGTTTGGTGGTGGATTCCCCAAGATATTTTTCTTCTTACATCCTTCCTCTTTCTTCTTCAAAAGGTATTCTTCTTCTTTTTCTTCCCTTATCTTCCCACTACAATCTTCTAAACTCTAGATCTTTAATTTTTTATTTTCCCCAATTTCTTAAAACCCTAATTCCAAAATCCCCAATTCCCATGAACTCTAATTTTTCAAATTTCAGATTTTTCCCTTCTTAACCATAATCATAAAACCTACAAATCTGTCCATTGAGGGTCGAACATGCCTATGCTAAATTGGAAGTTCTATCCTTCCATTGGTCATAGTTTTAATTGATTTATGTGATTTCTTAGCATGCGGGTATGTGATTTAGGTTAAATCAGATTTTTTTTCTTATTGTTTACTCTTAATTGATTGGTAGGTTTGCATCTTTTGTTAATTGAATTACTTTATGGACTCTTTCATAATCTTCACGTTGCATGCTAGCGTTAAATCATGTGTCCTGCATCAAATTTGGTATCAGAGACCACAGGTTTAGCATAAGATTTTTGTGTTGCATCTAGGTTAGAGTCACATCCAGGGTTAGTAGAGCATTCATTGCATATAGGATCATATTGCTGAATTTATGTTGAAGTATCATATTGCTGAGTTTTCAGCTAGCGCTTCCCCTTCTACCATTGCTGAAATTTCAGCATAGTAATCTCAAGTTGTCACATTGCTGAATTTTCAGATTAAATTTTTGTTGAATTTTCAGTTTGGCACTGTCGGATTACTATCCTACTGAATTTTTTCCACAAAGATTTAAGTATAGCGACTTGCTGAATTTTCTGGTTAGTGTGTCTAGCGTGATCTCTAGGTTAGTACTATCATTGTCATCATATTGTCCTAGGACCTAGGGTTTCCTTTAGAGTGTTCTTGTGTATGCCCACTCGTTCAGGACATGGTTTTGGCTTACATTCTACTATGAACCTAGAACAAATTGCTGAGGCTCTTAATGTTATTAACAATCGTCTGACGACTATTGAAGCACACAATACGATCACTGCGACTCAATTAACCGTGACCAATGCGCATATTAATAGGCTTGAAGCCCCCCTTCAAGCGAACCCTTACACTGGAGAAGATGTCCATTCATAAGCCGGGGATCAAATTGAAGGAGTTGAGACTATGCCACTTGCAATTATTAGCCGTGCCTTAAGCCAAATTGTATAAAGTGATGATTGGTGCAAGAATTCAATTTTCCACACCTATACCAAGTGTGGTGGCAAAATTTGCAAGGTGATCATCGATAGTGGCAGTTGCATTAATGCGGTATTTGCCCGCACTGTGGATCGCTTAGGTGTGCTAGTTGTTCCACACCCTTAGCCCTATCGAGTCCTTTGGGTTGATGCTTCTTCAATTTTGGTTCTCAGCGTTGTCCCGTTCCCATCGAGTTTCGTTCTTATACGGACATGTTGTGGTGTGATGTTTTGCCTATGGATATAGGCCACATCATTTTGAGCCGGCCTTGGTTGTATGACATGGATGCAACACTATTTGGTCGATCGAATACATGTTCGTTTCTATATGGAGGCAAAAGGATTGTCTTGAAGTCTCTCCCGCCTAAAAGCATCCTTAAAAAGGAGGAGGTAAAGACGTGGTCCTGAAGATGTGACGAAACTCCAGCTTGAGTCTCTTCCTATAGTTAGTGTCAAAGAGTCTGAAATAGAGACAAACTGATTTAACGTTGAATGCACAAGTGGCAAGTGAGGTCACACCTAAGATTATTATGGAGATGCCACCTTAGGTTTCACACAAGGTTAGTGTAGAGTTACCATCTGAGGTGAGTCTGGTATTGGAGGAGTCCAGTGTTGTCATTACAGAGGACATACCGGATGAGCTTATACCCATGCGAAACATTCACACATTGACTCTACCAAACCTTCATCACAATTAAATGAGTACTAGGGAGGACATGGATTTAGAAAGACAAGTAGATGAGCCTAGGACCTCTATAGATTGCATAACCATGTTTGTGTTCCATAGCCCTTCATAGTTTGCATATGCATGTACACAACATACGCATGACTTGCATGAGGAGATTAAAAAAAGAATCAATATAAGTAATGAAACATACAAAACGATTGCTGACTCACACCATAGGTTTAAAGAGTTTGTTATGGGTGATGAAGTCATGATTAAAATGTCCAAAAAGGTTTCCACAGAACCATCAAAAAATTACAAGCCCGTAGTGCTGGACGATATAAAATCTTGAAAAGACTGGGTTCGAATGCTTACTTGATAGATCTTCCACCTAACATGGGTATCAGTTCCACATTTAATGTGGAAGATCTTGTACCGTTTCATGGACATTCCCCTAACCCTCACATGAACTTTGATGATGATACCCCTGACCTGTCCCAAAACCCATGGCCATTACCTGACCCCTCTTCTCAACCTTTACTATCCATACTTATGAGAAGAGAGGAGGATATCCTAGATGAAGAAGTGGTTTCCACACGACATGGTGGTTACCAGGAGTACTTTGTCAAGTGGAAAGGCAAACTAAAATCAGACAATACATGGACCACAGAGTCAGAACTTTATCGACGAGATCCGGATCTCCTCGAGCATCACTGCAGCTTTATTTCGCTAGATGCGAAATCTCCTCAGCCGAGGAGAATTGATGAGGACATCAGAGAACGTACTCGGGTGTACCAGAGATGGAGACGATCACCCACATCAACACAACTTTCTTTGTGGATGGGAGACGACTTCCAGATGGGGCCCGTCGTGCGATTTTGAAGACCCTACATGCATTGGATGTGCATCAGGAAGATCCCACCTTGGGATGATGCATGTGGGCTTCTTAGGAGATAATTTTAGTCATAGTATTTATATTTCGTGTCAATCCGACCGTTGAATCTTGTAGATTAGGCCATCGAGCCACCGAATCTTTTAGATTTGGGCCCCTTGGACTCTGATCTTGCTTCTTTATGTTTTTTTTTTTTTGGGGGGGGTTATTTTTAGGAGTTATTTGATGGTTGAGATTGATAATATATGTTTTAATTTTCTTATTTTGGATAATGGGCCACTTAAGTGAGTGACATAGTTGTAATTATGCTGAATTTAATTCTAAATTTTTAATTATAAAAGCATGAGAGGGCGGGGGGGGGGGGGGGGGGGGAGTTCCAACCCTAGTGGAGATTTGAGAAGAAAAAAAGAAGAAGAGACACTCGTGTGAAGGAATTTTCCTCATTGTTTTTTAGGGTTTTTTTTTTTTTTTTTTGAACCAAAAAACCCTCTCTTCCAATTGAATTGTGGAAGGGTACAAACTTGTTTGGTGGTGGATTCCCCAAGGTATTCTTCTTCTTACATCCTTCCTCTTTCTTCTTTGAAAGGTATTATTATTATTATTGTTCTTCTTTTATCTTCCCACTACAACCTTCTAAACCCTAGATTTTCAATTTTATATTTTCATCAATTTCTTAAAACACTAATTCCAAAATCCCCAGTTCCCATGAACCCTAATTTTTCAAATTTCAGATTTTCCCCTCTTAACCCTAATTATAAAACCTACAAATCTGTCCATTGAGTGTGGAATGCGCCTATGCTAAATTGGAAGTTCTATCCTTCCATCGGTCGTAGTTTTAATTGATTTATGTGATTTCTTAGTATGTGGGCATGCGATTTAAGTTAAATAAGATTTTATTTCATATTGTTTACTCTTAATTAATTGGTAGGTTAGTATCTTTTGTTAATTGAATTGCTTTATGGACTCTTTCATAATCTCCACGTTGCATGCTAGCATTAAATCATGTGTCCTGCATCAGAAACTCTCTCCATCTTTCTTGTATAGATTATAAATGCAGGTGGTTGGGAGATGTGCGTGATTAAATCTGCATTGTCACAGTGTGCTTCATCTTTATCTAGTAGGAGCCCTTCAAGTTAAGCTAGGGAGGTCTCTGTTAGAAAAGGGCTGAGATGAATGTATAACAAAACCATTTTGGATGTATGCTAGGAAGGTCAGCCATTGAGGTTGTTTTCATACTTCGTTGATGAAGAATTATAGTTAGAGGAAGGTTCTCGACATGGTTTTTATTGACTTACAGAAAGCTTACGATCGGGTCCCTAGAGAATTAACTTGGTGGATGTTGGGAGAGACGGGAGTCTCAAGTAGATATATTAACAAAATTAAGGATATGTATGATGGTGTGATAACAAATATGAGTACAACTAGTGGAGTTTCAAATTATAGTAGGCTTACACCAATAGTCGACACTGAGCCGTATCTTTTTTACATTGGTCAAGGACCAGATAGCAAGGCATTTATAAGAAGAGGTTACATGGTGTATGTTTTTCTCAGGTGGCATAGTTTTGGTTGATGAGATGAGGGAGGGGGTAAACACAAAGCTAGAACTATGGAGCGATGCTTTAGAATCCGAAAGTTTTAAAATTGGTTGGAGTAAAACGGAGTATATGGAATGTAATTTTACTAACAAATAGGATTGGAAACATGGAATTAGTTAAGACTTTAGATTGTTGTGGAAGTACTGCAAAAATTACATTTTTTGATATCTTGGGTTGATAATTCATGAGAGTGGAGAGATTAAGAAGGATGTTGCTCAGAGAACTAGAGCTAGGAGGATGAAGTGGAGATGTGCCTTTGCAAGTCTATGTGATTTTCGCATATCAGTCAAACTAGGGAAATTTGATAGGATAATTGTAGGACCGCCATGCTTTATGGGATAAAATGTTGAGCAATTAAGGAACAATATGTTCATTGGAGTGTTGCTGAAATGAGGATGTTGAGATGGACTAGTGTCAAGTTGAGGAGGGATAGAATTCGAAATGATTGCATTATAGGGAACTTAGGAGTAACACTAATAGGTGTAATAAGATGAGGGAAAGTAGGCTTATATGTAGGCTTGGATGGTTTGAACATTTAACAGAGACCTCCAAGTTGAAGGTTCTAAAAGGGCAAAGGAAAGGCCGCAAAGGACATGGGTGGAGGTAGTAGGAAATACTTGATGACCTATGGTTTAATTGAGAATGTGGTCCTTCATATATTGGAATTGTGGAACAAAATTTGTGTCGCTGTCCCAAATTAGTTGGGATAAGGCTTAGATGGCGATGGTCATGATGATGCAAAGAGTGGAAGAATCCTTCTAGGCACACGATTGTTCATGAATCATAAACAATTCATCACTTTAAAAAAACATTACTCCAATTAACTAAACATGAAATGACTTAAGAGTGCCATCCAGGATTGTTCCTAAATCATAGAAAGGGAGAAAGGAGCTATAAAACTCTATGAGATGGTTATTTTTGCTTTGTGTTATGTTCAATAGGACCCATTGGCAGTTGAATATGACTTCCAAGACTCATTATAGGTTGGGTGTATAGCATGGGGATACAACTATAGCCCTGTCGCCTAAAGAAATTTTCTTGACCAGTGTTTTAAATATTGACGATATTGGCCGATATATCCCACGATATATTTTGTATCCCACTTGTGCGATATGAAACGCATTAGTAGTGGGATATATTCCACATGTTTGATACGGTGAGCATTTTTTATATTTTCGATCCTTTTTTTTTTCCCTTCTATAAATCATGCTAAATCAATGTCAAATTGTTACAAATCCATGATTTTTCATGTTTTGCATGAAAAATCATGGATCGGGAGCTTCGATTTTGAGATTTGGAGGAGGACCGAGTTACGAAAAATTGGAAAAAATCAAAATCAACCATGTATGTAACCTAATCTAGCAATTCTTCTTTTGCTTTTGAATGTATTGCTTGTGTTTTCACACGTCTTCTTACATTTATAAATTAATGAATATACTTTGAATATACTTACATCAATTCAGTCAGATAACACCAGTGTTTTAAATATCGACAATATCGGCCGATATATCCCACGTTATTGTATCCCACCTGTGCGATACGAAACGCACAAGTAGTGCGATATATCCGACATGTTTGATCCGGTAAACATTTTTTATTTTCGATCCTTTTCTTTTTTTTTTGTAAATCATGTTAAATCAGTGTCAAATTGTTACAAATCCATGTTTTTTCATGTTTTGCATGAAAAATCATGGATTGGGAGCTTCGATTTTGAGATTTGTAGAAGAAGGACCAAGTTACGAAAATTTGAAAAACAAATCCCAATTTCTCGCAAATTGATTGCAATCTTTGTGTCCAAACATAAAATCAAATATGTATGTAACCTGATTTAGTGATTCTTCTTTTGCTTTTGAATATATTGTTTGTGTTTCCACGTGTCTTTTTACATTTATAAATTATATGAATAAACTTTGAATATACTTGCATCAATTTAGTTAGACAATGCATAGATTAGGACCCCATACAAAGAAAACCCATTATATTCACTTGTTTTTTGTAATGTTTTGATTTTTAAGTGTGTATTGATGTCTTTTTTAACAATCACTAAAATTTCATTGAAAAAATCTACCAATTTCCAATGTTTTCCCATGTTTCCAACAACAACGATGCATTATGCGATACAATTGATATATCCCATGAGATAACCGATACGTAACCGTATCCCAAAGGTGCGATACGTAATGCGATACCGATATTTCGAACACTGGATAACACAGATTAGAACCCCATACAAAGAAAAACTACTTCGTGCACTTGTTTTTTGTAATTTTTTGATTTGTGAGTGTATTGATGTCTTTTTTAACAACCACTAAAATTTCATCGAAAATTCAACCAATTTCCAAATTTTCCCCATGTTTCCAACAAAAGCGATACATTATGCGATACAACCGATATATCCCATGCGATAACCGATACGTATTCGTATCCCAATAGTGCGATACGTAACGCAATACCAATATTTCGAACACTGGTCTTGAATACTTTAGCCTCAACTTGATCATATTTAATTCATGTTTTATTGTTGTGCTAATTTTTAGCATTTGGTAATTTTATGTAATCTTCAATAATATGCTACGATATCCTTTAGGGCATGTTTAGATACATGGAATCCATGGTAAAGAAAAGGAAAAATTAATAGTTACTCAATGATGATTTTCATGAGAACTATTGAAACATGAATTTCAACCAATGTTTTAAATATTGCTATCGCATAATGTATCCCACCCTTGGGATACGGATACATATCGCTTATCACATGGGATATATCGGTTGTATCGCATAATGTATAGTTGTTGTTGGGAAACATGGGAACATTGGGAAATTGGTCGAATTTTTCATGGAAACTTCAAGGATTGTTGAAAAAGACATTAATACACACTTAGAAATCAAAACATAAAAAAAAAGTGCACATAATAGGGGTTTCCTTTGTATGGGGTCCTAATACATAATAGGGGTTTCCTTTGCATTGTCCAATTGAACTGATGCAAGTATATTTAAGTCTATTCATATAATTTATAAACGTAAGAAGACACGTATGGAAACACAAGTAATACATTCAAAAGCAAAAGAAGAATCACTAGATCAGGTTACATACATGTTTGATTTTTTGTTTGGATACAAAGATTACAAGCAATTGATTTGTGAGAAATTGAGAAATTTCAATTTTTCTCATTTTTCCGCTACTTGGCCCATCTCACCCAAATCTCGAAATTGAAGCTCCAAATCCATGATTTTTCATGGAAAACATGAAGAGTCATAGATTTGTAACCATTTGACACCGATTTAACGTGATTTATAGCAAAAAAAGAAAAGGATCAAAAATCGAAAATGCTCATTGGATCGAATAGGTGGGATATATCGGCACTACTTGTGCATTTCGTATCGCACAAGTGGGATACAAGATATATTGTGGGATATATCGGCCAATATCGTCGATATTTAAAACACTGATTTCAACTTTAGAATCACTGTTTGGATAGGAAGTGGAAGTCTCATATTTCTTTCACAAAAGTTACCTAGTTTTGATGCGGGACAATTAACCATTTTCTCTAAAAGCTCGAATTGATAGAGCATGGCGAATTAATAGAACCTCGGCTGAACCCCCTTTGTGGGCCTCACTTCGCATGGGCACTGGCTCATGTGGGTGGGGCCCACCTCAAACAAGCTGCCTACCCTGAGTGTGTTCCTGCATCCCACAGGCTACCCCACTCAAGCCTGGTGTGAAAATGCTCCCTCATTAATCACTCCTAGTGAGGAGTCTCGAACACGAGTAAGGTGTTAAGAAACGATTACGTTTCAGCTGTAATGGCCGATATGTAACGGTAACGGCCGTGACTGTTACGTGTTACGGAGTTGTAACGGCCACCCTCCTTTTTTTGTGCCCGTAACGGCCATTACAGTCCATAGCGACCGTTACATTACTGTAATAACTGTTATGGGCCTAAAGAAGATATGAAAAATTAAAAAAAAAAAAAGAAAAAAGAAAAGAAAAAACTTACCTCTTTCTTTCTTTCTTTTCTTCTCCTCCTCCTCCTCCTTCTCCTTCTTCTCCTTCTTCTTCTTCTTCCTCTTCTTCTCGGGCTATTGCGGCTACAGCCCTTCTTCTTCTTCTTCTTCTCTCTCTCTCTCTCTCTCTCTCTCTCTCTCTCTCTCTCTCTCTCCTTTCCCTCTTTTCTTTTTGGTTTCCCTCTCTCTCTCTTCTTTTCATTTCGTTCTTGAAAAACGAAAGCACTTCAAATTTCATTTTTAAAATGTTCGGCGGACCTGCTGTGCACACTGCACAGTGCACTTGCAGAAATCGGATTGCACCCACAGTGAATGTATGTGGTTTATCCACACCGTCCATAAGCTTTTTCAACTCATTTTAGGGGTTAAGCCCAAAATTGAAGCTTATCCAAAGCGCAAGTGGACCATACCACATGAAACCGTGGAAATAATGATTTCTACCGTTGAAACTTGGCTAGACCCCACAGTGATGTTTATTTGTCATCCAACCTTCTCATAAGATCATACAAACATGGATGAATGGAAAATACAAATATAAGATTGATCCAAAACTTCTATGGCCCTTAAGAAATTTTCAACGTGCAATTCACACTGTTTCCTATGATGTGGTCCATTTTAGCTTTTTATATGCTTTGTTTTTGAGATAGGGCCCTAAAATCATTTGGTAAAATGTATGGACGGATTGGATAAAATACATAAATTATAGTGGACCCCACAGAATTTACTCATTACGCTTAGCGTACCGAGTAATTCTGTATGCAATCCGCCTCCGCACTTGCACTATTTTATTAAGTGGGCCACACCTTGATTTATGTGTAGTATATCCATGCCGTCCACTATAATGTTTATTTTCCATCGAACCTGTTCAAGAGGTCACATAGACTTTAACCTTGATGAAAGGAGAACACAAATAATAGCTTAATCCAAAACAAAAAAAGTCTTATCAAATTTTTAATGGTGGGAATTAAATCCTTATTTTGTGGTTTACCTAAGTTTGGATCAGCCTCATTTGTTGGACCATGCCCTAAAATAAGTTGGCAAAAAGGATGGACCACATGGATATGCAACAAATGAATTGAGGTGTGCCCCACTTTTAAAGGGATACTCACTAGTGGTCCACCGAAGATTTAGATTTACCTGAATTTTTTGACCATACCTTAAAATGAGTTGGCAAAACATATTGATGGCATTGATATACAAATACATCGAGGTGGCCCGCCTAGCCCACTAGTGGTCTACCTGAGATCTGGATTTACCTTTTTTTTTCCAATGCCCTTAAATGAGTTGCCAAAATGGATGGATGACATGGATATATAATACATAATTGAGTGGACCCTAGTACATGGCCCTAAAAATTTATACATGACGTATATATCAACTCAAAATTAACTAATTAAATTTTGAGACCATTGTTGCTAAGTCACAATCCCAAAATTAAACAACTCCTACAATTTTTACCATTAGTTTGCATACACTTGTTTTTTGAAATAGGACCATTTGATATTTTTCATTTTTCACTGTCCAATAAATGTCCACCAATCCATTAGTGGAATAAGTGCCAATACATTGCATTAATTTGAGGCTAGTTTGGGGCATCAAATGGTTCCCCAAACCAGCCCCGAATCGACAACACAATTTACCTCAATTATTTTTTATTTTTTTAAAGATTTTTGGGGGAAAATGATATCAAATTATTAGGTATATGAATTACATAATAGGATGCAAAAGTCCCTAAACTCTATATATTGAAATAAAATGCATGTAAGTCACGAAGTATGCAATGTGCTAGCACTATAAATGAAAAGAAAACTTGAAAATATAAGATGTTTTGGTATTACATTCATTATACTAAATTTATATAGATATTATATAGTTAGAAAACTAAATATAAAAGGTTTGCAATTAATTCCAGGTTGTCAGGTTCATCAATCCATTAGACAACACGATATAGCATTCTCACCAAAGAGTGGACTGTTACACCACCATAAACATTTTTCAAATTATAAATGAATGCATATTTGAAATATTTAGAATATTCCGGATTTAATGGATATTTTTTCATAATTTTTTGACAATAAAATAAAATAAAATTGCACCGTTACACAACCCCATATCGGCTGTTACGGGGCGTATCCGTATCGGTAATAGTGGGCACCGTTATGCCCATCGATACCGATACCGAACACCTTGAACACGAGACCTCCCACTCTGATACCAATTTGATGCAGGACAATTAACTATTTGCTCTAAAAACTCGAACTGATAGAGCATGGCAAATTAATCCTTTTATCTCATAGCCCAGGCCCCATATCCCATGAGTTAGGACTTCGGCCAAAGCCCCTCATGGGCCCCACATCACATGGGTATTGCCTCACACGAGTCACCCGCCTCATACGGGTGGGGCCCGCTTCACATGGGCCACACACTCCGAGTGTGTCCCTATATACCACAGGCTACCCCACTTGAGCCCAGTGTGAAAATGCCCTTGCATTAAGTTTCCTGTACCGAGATTCCAAATTATGGAAAAGTGTAACGATTGCTTGTTGGAATCCACCATTTTCTTTCCTATCCCAAAAACACAAGTCATCACATCAAAGGAAAAACATTTCTCCTTTTTTTATTTTTTTGGATTCTATGTTTCCAAACATGGTGTTAGTATCAAGCTGCACTAAGCTATCATTGAAAATTTCACGTGGCTATTTAAATCTTCACTTGGAAGCTTATTTGGTTCTTTTCAATCAAAACCCCAAGAACTTAATTGTTTCAGCAGTATTTCAGATTAACACTTTATGCTACTTCTTACTAAATCTTTTGCACTTTCTGATTTCGAATGCTTAAGGTTGAAGAAGTCATTTCAAAATTTAAAGACTTGCATGAGAAACTCGAAGTTCTACCTTCTTCCGCATCATATGACAAGCTCATTACGTATTGTTGTAATTCACTTCAGGTGGGGATTCTTTTTAATCTATGATAGATAAAGTTTTATTCGAGTATAGGGAAAGCTTGTTCCTATACGTTGTGGCATATTTTGAATATTTATTGTCATGTAGTCTTATTCTTCTATTCATTACCTTTTGTGAAAGCATGCATTGGCAGGGATTATCGAAGTGTTCAACATAAAGAGTACTAGAGGCCTGTTTGATTTTCAAATACTGTGTAAATGCTTTGTAAATAGGTAATAATTACTTACCTAGGTAATTAATTACAACATCACTCCCAAGGCTGACGCTGATTGAACACTAAGACCAAGGGCGGATGCCAAATAAATGTGGGGCCCACCGTGATGCACATGGCTTATGCAAACCGTCCATCTGTTATGCCATCTGATTTTAGTACTTGAGCCCAAAAATGAGGCAGATCCAAAACTCAAGTGGACCACATCATAGGAAACAGTGGGAATTGAATGCCTATCGTTAGAAACTTTTTGGGGGCCCCAAAAAGTTTCGGATCAATCTGCTATTTGTGTTTTCCCCTTATTCATGTCATGGTGACCTTATGAACCGGTTAGATGGCCAACAAACATCAATGTGGGCCCGATGTAGGCAACAACTTTCAACGATGGACATTTTAAGGCCACTGTTTCCATTGGTGTGGGCCACTTGAGCTTTGGATCTGCCTAATTTTTAGGCTCACACCCCAAAATGTTTCGGTAAAACTGATGGATGGCATGGATATGCCGCATATAGTATGGTGGGCCCCACAAATTTAAGTCCATATTTTTGAACCGGTTTTTGAGACGGAAATACAACCCAATTTTCAAACAAGCTAAAACAATGATATTTGCCTATTTACAGCCCATTTATGGAGGATTTAAAAAATCAAACAGGCCCTAGAGGTCAATTTTCTTTCAATGTTCACAAAGAATGTTAGTGATGGAGACAACTGACCTCTCTCCATTCCTTGATTCTCATTGTTAGTGTACTTTCTAAGCCCTTAGTATGTTAAGTAAATTGAGCAAGTCTCTATGCTTCTTTAATTATCTCCTTTCATTGAAATTGTTTAGTAACTTGAAGTGTGGCATGTTTTGTTCACTTGATTAGGTTTTTTGTTTTAGCTTTTTATTCATGCTACCAAGACCATTCAGCTCGCATCATGGACCTCAGATGAACTAGTTTTGGAAGAACATAGAGATCCCTTGTGAACTTTTTGGTCCAACTTGGATTTTAGTGAGCAGGTGATTCAAGTGGGAGAATGGTAGTGAGCAGCTGTGGCTTATTTGGAACAATCAAGTAAGATGATTAGTGACAGTTGCATGAACCTTTAACCAAGGTGTCGCTCCTGCTTTATGCTTGTGTTCCTACTCCTGCTCCCATTTCCTAGCCCTTTGCACTTGTTAGCATTTCAAAATAGTTGTTTCCTCCCTCCTGTACTTGCAGCCCTCCCTCAGGAATAAATAAATAAATAAAAATCTTGCAGTCCTCCCTCCTGCTCTCTCATGCTTTCTGCAATTCTAGTCTTAGGAATTCCGACTTATCTAATTTTCACTACAAATATTCTCTTCTCTTTTGGCATTAGCAGGATTTGATTCTGCTAGTAAGTAGTGGGAGTGGGGATCTTGCATTCTTTCTATAAAGTGGATGGTGAGAACAAGATTTAAGAGCCATTAGACAAGCTTAGAAGAGTTAAGAGTGCGGGTTTCAATGGTAGTTTCTTAAGCTACGTTGAATTCTCTGGGAATGGGAGTATTGTGGGGTGTACTCAAATGGAGAGGTTTATTTTGAATTCTCCAGCCTCATTGGCATCAATGACTCAACTGCAGAGGCACTGCTTGTCTCCATGACTCTCAGTTGTTTGTGGACTATAATCTCTTCAGTATCGAGGGTGACTCACTGGCTATGGTAAAGATTTACATTTCTCCTTGCTCGAAGAGATGCCAATGGTAATGCAGGTGCTTTGACTAAAGATGGTGCATCTACATCCTCCTTCTGTGTAGTTGACAAGAAATAAGTATCCAGTTTTCTCTTTATTTTTGTTTGGTTTGGATGGTCTGCTATCCTATCGTATTTTGTTTCTTGTGTTTTATTCAGGGTGGTGAGGTAATGCTGTCTTTGTCCTCAGTTATTGTATTTGTATGAGCATGTTGTCTCGGCGGGGGGCTTTTTCTTGGCCAGTTGTCTCTCCTTTCTCTTTCAATAAATCTAATCAACTATAAAAAAATTGTATCTGCTTGCGCTCTATTAGCCAATTTCAAATAATTTTCAGATTTCTCTCTCTGAAATTATTATTGCTTTAGATATTTGACATCACATTGCTGCAAATTTTGTAAAAATTAAACAGTTGTTTCATACCTCCCAAGCAATTCTAGGTCTATGCCATAACGTTACTTTTCTAATGGTTCATGTAGGTTAAATTATTGACTCAGCTGATGATATCAAGAAGGGTCTTCATCAAATTATTAATGCGAATGTTTCAGAATTTGGGTACGAAGTTATGCAGTTGACCTGATCCATCCCTTAACCTAAACCTAATCCCATCCTATTCCAACTAGGAGTCCTCAATAAGATGAAGAGTGTGGAGCCCAGCCTGATTTTGGTCCAGGACCCCACACCTTTGGTTTCTTCAGATATCTCTAGCTGGAGAAAGTCTGATTTCTGCTAGCTCGAGAGAAAATTGATGGGAGTCTCTTTTCCTTTGTTTAGTTTTCTGGCTGGTGGAAAATCTTTTCTTCCCATCTACACTGCACATACTGCAAAATGCCATTGTCAGGCCATCTTTTCTCTCTCTTCCACTATCTGGTTATCATCTTTAGGTCCATTTGTAGCCCTTGAAACATTCTTTTCGATGGGCCGTAGATCAATCCGAGCTTTGTGCACTAAACAATGGACCCTGCAGTTGGAGGCTTTGCAATAGTTGTTTGCTGAAATTTTACAAAAAATATAGAAATGCTTCTCTGAAAATTCAAAATCCAAAATTCGTTTACCCTCCAAAATTTGAACTTTGTTTTCTACCCAAACACCCCTAATGTATCCTATAAACTCCCCTCCTACCATTAGAACTCTACCCATGGAAATTCCACCAACTAATTTTTTAAAAAGGTAATTCGCAATCCCAATTTCCCCCTTTTGAAGCCAATTCTCTAATTCAAATTCAAATTCATCAATACCCTTTAGAAAATGCCCTAGATTCCTTCCAATTACTTTTCAACTATTCAAAATTTCTATAAATAACCTTCCTCTCTTAGATAAAGAGGTCTTAGCAATGTTTGCAACATCGACTGTATAGGCCCAATGTTATCAAATCACATATGCAATTATGTGCGATTAGCATAGTTGCATATGCGATCACATGGTTGTATATGCGATTGCATATGTATTTTTATTTATTTATTTAATATATTAAAAAAAAAGGGGAAAATTTTTAAAAATTTAAAAAAAGTATGGAAAACTTACGAGTACCACTTAGAAAATAATGAAATATAAAAAATAAACAGTAACATAGACCATGACCCTGACATTTCCCACGTTGTTGGAGTTGTGAGTCAATTTCTACATAAGCAATGTCGACATCATCTCGAATTAGTGAATCATTGGCTCAAGTACTTAAAGGCTTCCCTAGGTGGACTCATATATTCCAATCATGGTCACCTAAATATAAGTGGATGGTGCAATATTGATTGAGCTGGTTGTACATCTAATCGTTGGTCCACAACTGGTAACTACATATCTATGGGAGGCATTCTTATCACATGGAAGAGCAAAAAGCAGTCTGCTGTGACCTGCTTTTTTGCCGAAGCTGAATATTGTGCAATGGAACAAGTCGCATGTGAACTCATTTGGGTCAAATCCCTTATGAATGATGTGGATTTTTCCATGCTCGTGTCTATTCCTATACATTGTGACAATTAGGCAGCAATCCACATTATCTGAAATCCTGTCTTCCATGAGAGGACAAAACACATTGAAGTCAATTGTCGCTTTTAAAGAAAAGCTAGTTGCCAAAATTCTTCATACACCTTTTGTTCACTCGGTGGATCAATTAGCAAGTATCCTCACCAAAGCATCCTCATCCATTCACTTATGCAATACTATTAGCAAGCTTGGTGTTTACGATATCCATGCACCAGCTTGAGGGGGGAGTGTTACTGTTTCAATTGTATGTATGGAATACAATGAGGAGAAATATGTAGTCCTATGGTACTCTAAAGCAGTGCTCGAAGTATTGCTATCAACTTACGTATCGCATCCTTGGGATACAAATACGTATCAGTTGTCGCATAGGATATATTGTTTGTATTGGGTAATTTATTGCACTTTTTGGGAAATACGGGGAAAGTGGTTGGATTTTTCAATGAAACTTTAGGAACTGTTAAAAAAGACCTTAATACACACTTTTAAATTATAACAACTCAAAAAGAAGTGCACATAATACATCTCCTTTGTATAGGGTTCTAAGTTATGTGCTGTTTGATTGAACTAATGCGACTATATTCAAATTGAATGCATAACATTTAGAGTATGTAATGATCATTTCGTCAAACACTCTTAAATACTTATAAATTAGTCTCAACTGACAGCTGGTTGAAGGGAATTTCGAAAAAAAATATTTTAATAAAAAATAATTTTTATTTTCCAAAAATTGACAAGGATTTAAGAAATTAGTAAATAAACCCTCATACATGCTTGATTTCATGTTTGGAGTGCAATATTGCAAGCAATTTGGGAGAAATTGGTGAAATTTTGATTTCCTCCCAATTTTTCTCAAATTGGACCACCTACACTTGAAATTTGAAATTATAGTGTATGTGATGGTCATTTCATCAAATACTTCTAAATACTTTGAAATTAGTCTCAATTGACAGCTAGTTGAAGGGAAATTTCGAAAAAAAAAAAAACAAGGAGAACATGAATAACCAATGGATGTCGAAATCAAAGCTCCAACTCTATGATTTTTCATGCAAAACATGAAGAAGCAAGGGATTTATAACCATTTGACACTGATTTAACATAATTTCAACAAAAAAAGGATCGATAATTGAAAATGCTCACCAGATCGAACATGTGGGATATATCGGCACTATTTATGCGTTTCGTATTGCACAGGTGGGATACAAGATATATCGTGGGATATATCGGCTGATATTGTCGATATTTAAAACATTGAGTCTAAAGTACCATACCATTCCTTGTTATCTTTTTATCTTTAGATGTGTATCTTAGAGATTAGGATTATCTTTTTGTAACCCTTCAGTATAAATAGATGGCTTGGGAAAGGGGACAGTCTGTTCTCTCTCTCTCTCCTTTCTTTAATTGTTCCCAAGCCCACAACACAAATTTCCATTTTTTAAGGGGCAAAATTATGTGTTGAAATTATGAGGTTATATCCAAAATGAGTTCATATCATTCCAATGTCATACAATGCAGGCAATGAAACACAAACAATACAACAAAGAAACTAAAAGGAACACCAAATATACCATGGTCTACGACCCACATGGAGTCACGAGGTGGCTTGAGATCTCCCCCCCTATTGTGATTTGTCTGCCAAATGTGCGTGACACCAAAACACAACTACAGAGGAAACCTCCAAAAGATCGGGGAAAATGCTTTTTTCTTGTTTCTAATTTTTGCTGTTTTGGTTGCTCGACTGAAAAGGTGCTATTTTATCACTAGAGGTGTGCCGATATATCACGACATGTCAGCAATATATCAGTGATATTATCGTCAATATATTTTAAAATATTTATTCCAGATTTCCAGTCAGATATCATCTCACACTTATAGGGAAATGATATATCAGCCGATATCATCAATAATTAAAACACCACATGCGTGTGAGTTCTTTCAAGTCCCACCAAAGTGTTCATTGGTCATCCATGACGATCCCCCCAATCATCGCCTGACTTGCATTTCACCTTGAACTTTAAAAGTTAAGCTGCCATCGAAATTGAGGTTTCAAGTTGGTAACTTCTGTCACATCCGTTTTAAGAGCACCTTCAGTACGCTAATTTGAATGCTGTGTGATAAATAACATATATGAGGTGTTGCATAAGAACTAATGTGATTCAAGATAATGCATTTTGCTGAATCTCTTAATTTATATGCTAATTAAATATTTTAAATTTGAAATGGATTAATCAATTCTCTGTTTTCTTTCTTGTTTTACGAGGCGAATTAATACCAAGCTTTTTCTTATAATTGTTTGGTAGGTGCATGCAGCTCTTGATATAGTTGATCAAATGTGTCAATCAGGTCTGGCCCTATCTGTTGAAACTTTTCAACCAATTCTTCGTGCGAGTGAGCAGAGCTTTGAGCTTGATTTGGTAAAGTCCAAGGCTTGGCTTAATTCATATTATATCTTTCGTCTTGTGCTTCACATGATTATTCTATGCATTTCTATTAATACACATTACCTTCGCAAATTCATGAAGCTTCACTCAGAAGAATTTTCCATGTAGCCGAATATACATTGTGCATGCATGAATGATATGTAAAAGTTCTTGGTTCTTATCTTTAATATGAAGATATTCCCTATGGCATATTTTGCAACCTAATACTGGAGCCAATTTGCAACATTTGCCTCAGCTCAATGCACTCGGACATAATATGAATATGAACATAAACTGCCTTTCTAACTCAGTGGGTGATGAATCTAAGTTTCCTCTCTTCTCATTTGGATTTGGGTTTGACACTGATATATATATATATATATATATATATAAAAGTTTTTCCGTATAACCGCCTGCCTTTAGGGTCCTGGACCTGTCATTGCCCAATTTTAAAATATTTAAATTAACAAGCTCATGCTTTGCACCGTTAGTCATCCCAACGCTTGCGTCTAATGGCGTTAGTGTTTTATACTGTTGAAAATCTATATTTTCAAAAATGACAAAACTGCCCCCAAAGTAATGTCAACCAGCTCTTTTACTAAAAAGTGTGGATCATTGGTGTTGAAGGCAAGAGTAAATTGCATGTGGCTGTGGGGTCCATAGAGATGTCCATGACAAATCCACTCCATCCATCTGTTTTTAAAGACCACAATAGGACAGGATTCTAAAACTCAGGCAGATCCAAAACTCATGTGGGCCACACCAACAAAACAGTGGGAACAACAACATCCACCATTGAAACCTCCTGGAGCTGACCATGATGTTTTTATGCCATCCATACCGTTCATATAACTATTACCACTTAGATAAACTATATGAACACATATCATACTGATATAAATATCAAGTGGACCAAATCATAGGAAACAATAGGAATTGGACTCCTATTGTTGAAAACTTCTTGGGGCCACAGAAGGCTTTGATCAAGTTGATATTTCTGTTTTACCTTAATTCAGGTTTGTGTGACCTTATGAATGGGTTAGATGGCAAATAAACGTCACAGTTGGTCATATGAAGGTTTCAATGGTAGTTTGTTCCTTCTCCACCACTTTTGGTGGCGTGGTCCAATTGAGCTTTGGATTTGTCTCATTTTTGGACTCATGCTCTAGAATGATCTTGAAAAATTCATGGATGGTGTAGATCTAATCCATAAACCATGGTGAGGCCTAGACGAGCTCCACATGGTAAAAGTTGTGTTGTGTAGCACGCAATTTATTCAGGAGCAAGAAAATTGGCGTGTTTGTGAGCTCTTATCATCAGCAATGGCGTGTACCAATGAGATTTTCTGCAAAAAGCTTTCGCAAAAAGTTCATGCGCTAGGATGCTAGGTGGGGCCCACCACGATGTTTGTGAGATATCCACACTGTCCATCCATTTGGGAGCTCTATTTAGGACGTGTGACCAACAACGAGGAGGATCCAAAACTCAAGTGGGCCACACGAGACGAAATAGTGCTCATTGAACATGCACTATTAAAAACTTCCTAGGGCCCACAATGATGTTTATTGGTCACCCAACCTATTCATAAGGTTACACAAACATGAATGACGGGGAAACATAAATATTAGCATGATCCAAAACTTTTATTGGGCCCAAGGAGTTTATAATGGTGGGCGTTCAATCACCACAATTTTGTGTGGTAGGGTCCACATGTGATTCAGAGCTGACTCATTTTTTGGGCTGATGCCTAAAATGAGTTGGCAAAATGGATGGACAGTGTTGATCACACAAATAGATAAAGGTGGGCCCCGTCAAATCTTCTCTCCCACTCCCTTATAACAGGGTATAACTGTAAATACCAAAGGGAGTGAGGGCAAGTATGTCTTTTTACACCTTAACGGTGTTTTTCCAACACTCGGTGATGGTCAAAGTCCAAGAGGCAGCTATTTTTCCATATTTGTAAAGCATAAGCTGGTTAATTTAAATATTTTAAAATCGGGCGATTATAGGTCAATGGCCCTAAAGGCGGACGGTTATATGGAAAAACCTCTATATATATATATATATATATATATATATATAGGGTTCATAGTTTTAGATATATGGTTTTGGGCATTGAATATAAAATTAGAAATAGGACGATGGGATGATTTTAATTTTAAGATATAGACGCTTAGTTTGGAAAATAAAAGTTAACTATTGAAAATTACTCAATATAGATAATTTAAACTTGTGAGAGTGAATAATGGAATCACAGAGGAGTTTTGTGGTCTCCTGGATCAGGAAGCGAACTTTTGTAATCCCTTGGGCCAATTTGTTTTCGCTGTAGGTTGGGAGTACTC
The DNA here is from genome assembly GCA_037074715.1 of Magnolia kwangsiensis. NCBI lineage: Eukaryota > Viridiplantae > Streptophyta > Magnoliopsida > Magnoliales > Magnoliaceae > Magnolia > Magnolia kwangsiensis. The sequence continues at coordinate 29,410,355 of CM073584.1, read as the reverse complement.
TCTGCTTTGGTACCATGTTGGAAAGCTAGGAATGAAAATATTACCCTTTGTTAGGGATAAAATTTGTATTATATCGTTTGTAAAATCTGCTAAAGGCGATACCACAGTGGTCAGTGGTGAGTATCACTTTCCATTGATTCAAATGGATGGATCATGTCCTTACCATTGCTAAGGTGCTGCATTTTTCACTGTCTTTGTAGCGGTGCCTTTGTTTGCATTAATGATTTGCTAGTTGGAAATATTTTCTTAAATAGAAATTCATTAAATTTGTAACAGTTCGGAATATTGATAGCAATTGAGTGTTTGTATCATTTTCCATATTATACATGCGTGAGTCCGGCCAATGAATCATGGGTAGAATGTGTGCAGCATAACCGATAATGATTGTGATGGCATTAGTTTATTGATATTTCCATGGTATCCAGAAATGGTTATCCATGTAATGGTAAGTATCCAGAAATGGTTATGCATGTAATGGTAATGGTGGGTACTGTTATGCATTACGGGGCCACAACGACCATTATGGAAACAATGGCCCATAAGGGCCGTTACAATATTTTTAAAAAAATTGGCCATAACAGGCTAACAGCCTTTACAGACCATATCTCAATGGTAATGACGGTGGCCATTACAACAACTGTTATGCTATTAAATACCTTGGTTATTTGTCTGTGTATTTCTTTAATTGTGCTTTACTAGGTGTAGGTGTTTGTAAATCTTGATAAATTTCAATTATTCTGACTTCACTCTAAATTTGATCCCAAGGTCCATCCAATTTATTCAGTTATACGTCACTATGATTTGAAGCTGAAAGGCAAGACCTTCAAAAGCATGATAAGTTTGTGTGTGAAGATGAAAGATGTAAGTCTCTTTCCTTTGTACTCTTTTTACTCACATGAGTTTATAGTTCTTTTAGTTTCTTTTCATGTGTGAAGATGAAAGATGTCTCTATCCTTTGTACTTCTTTGTTTACACAGGTGAGTTTGTAGTTCTTTTTGTTGGTAGTATAACATTTTCAGTCTTTTTATTTGGCTTTTCGAATCTTGTCTGTCAAGTGTCAATCACTGCTATTCAAGGTCCTTTCATTGGTAAATGAAAAACATATTAAAATATATTGGACTTATTCCATAAACATTTTATAAATTAATTAAAACCTGTTTTAGTACTTAAATTGTAGAAAATTAATGGCTAAAAGATTTAATTAATTTTTTTAAAAAACTTGTTTTAGATTTATTGACTTCTAAGATGAGGTCCCATAGTGTATGTTGTTTGCAATTGTGTAGTGCCATGAAACTAGAGAGGCGGGTAATGCTAAATTGGAGATTTGGGTGAAGGATTCACAATCTAACGGTAAAAAAGAAAGAGGGAGGGAGGGAGGTTGTCCTAAAACTTTTGCCAAACTACCAATGGAACTAATCTTGTTTCAAATCCCAATCAACCTAGCAAGTTCCTTGGGAGCAACACACAACTACTTGTAACCCAGTTGAAGTGGAAAGGAGCGAAGCCAAGAGATTAGAGATGGCTAAGAATTGTTGTTTATGAGGAAGGACAATGCTAAGAGTGGGGTATGGATAGTTGCTGACAACGACTTAATGATAGAATGACAGAGATTAGGAGAATGAGAAGTAGACTTATGGGATCGAAATTAATTTTGGGCTAGGAGATCATTAATATTGTCAGTGCCTATGCACCTCAAGTAGCACAAGAATAAAGTATTGAAAGATGATGTTTGGAAGCATTTGGTGAGCTAATGCAGAGGATTACCATAAGTGGATAGGATATTTAAAGATGCACACTTGAGGGCATGTAGGGAAAGATAGTAGTGGGCATTTGAGGGTACCTGAGGGACATGGGTTTGGTAAAAAAAATGAGCCGGGAGAGGTGGCCCTTATAATGCAAACCCCAAAAGGGGATGCAAATAGATCAAAGAAAATAAGAAAGAGATTATGGAAAGAACCCAACAATCTTCTAGCCAAATGCTGGAGATCGTGAAAAACCCCCTCTCCGAATCTTCTATCAAATAAAACCAAGGAAAGAAACATAAGAACCTTTTCTTTTATTCCATAATCACAATAATAATGCATTATACCTCCATAACATAGCCTTATATAGGCTTAAAACAAAAAGGAGAAACCCTAATAATAGAAAATGTCCAAACTGCCCCTGAACCCTGTCACTGCTGTATGGGCCTTATGTAAATGAGCCATATCTCACCAAATGGCCTTGGAATTGCATGATCTTAGGCTCGTTTGAAAGCCTACTCAATAGGCTATCAAATGGGACCAATTTTGTGTCATTCAGACATCATTTGGTGCCTCAAAAAGTGGCCCGCCAAGAAAGTGATGAAAATACAAAAGCAAATTTATTAACTAAATCATGGATTGGTTCAATCTCACCACAATGATAATTTAATAAATAAAACCTATGAATTCATGACCATATGATTGATCCCATATGCCCCATAATTTAACTGTTGATCCCATCCAATTGAACATTAGTTGGTTGATTTGGTCCAGATTATCCATCAAGACAATTTGAACAGATAAATTCTTCAAATCTTGATCAGTCGGCTTGTGTGGCCATTTAGTTGCATCGCCTTGGTTTGCAATGACATTAACATATGACTTGTCTGATTCCAAATACTTATTTTAAAAGATATATGGGCATTCGGTAACTTTTAAGAATGGGTCATGTTTATGACAAATATAAATTTGCCTGCTTAGGTGGATGGGGCAATTGATATGTAAGGACTGTAAAGTAAGGTTATACAGGTGAGCTCCTGATTCTGTAACATAGACCAGCGGTTTATCGATGAGTGTATTGGGAGCTGAAAAAGAGGACAAGATTAAAAGCTTCCCAAGAATAAAATGTTGAACTTAAAAGGAGAAATGTCAATGTTACTTAGATTGATAGAAGAAGGCAAACGGAGTCTTGAAGCGGAGGTTGGGAAGATGTGGACAGAGGTGGTTGACTGTCTAAAGAGTGGCCAAAAAGGTGCAGGAAGAGCCTAAAGGCAAGAAAGTCGGGTAAAGAAACATCGTGGTTGGGGGTGAGGTATAGTGGCTATTGACAAAATGAGGTTTAATCATAAAGAGCGGCAAAGAAGTAGAAATGTGGAATACCTTGAAGCATATAAAATGATTAAAGGGAAGAAAAAAGAAGAAAAAAAGCAGTCAATAAAGTCAAGTATACTGCATGATGAATGGTACAATAGGTAAAAAGGAAGAAGAGCATCTACAAAGAAAAGCAAGAGAGAAAAGGTAGACCATATTAGACGTTTTGAGGTGGAGTGTCTTGGCGAGAGATGGTGAGACAGAGAGATGGAAGGACTACTTTGGAGCTTGATGAATGAAGATGCATGCATGGGAATAGAACTATGAGGGGCCTAGGGCCTCAGGGCTATGAGTGCTGATTTGCATTATTGCAGATTTCAGTTTAGAGGAAGTAAAGGTAGCCTTAACAAGGACGAGGAAAGAAAAAACTGTGGGAATAGATGCCATACCTATAGAAGTGTAGAAGGTACTGGACAAAATGTTATTATTATTATTATTATTTTTTAAAATTAAATTTTGCAGATAAAGAAACTGTTAGATGAGTAGAGGAGAAGCCTTGTAATACCTGTTTACAAGAATAAAGGTGATGCACAAAGTTGCACCAACTATTGGGGCATTAAACTTTGAGTCACACTGTGAAGCTTTAGGTGAAGGTGGTGAAACCATGATTAAGACAAGAAAAAAGGATATTGAGAAATTAGTTCGGCTTCATCCTAGGGAGATCAACAATTGAAGCTATTTTCTAGTTATACAGTTCATTGAAACACAGAGAGATAAGAGGAAGAATCCGTATCTTGACAGTGTATGGTATAACACCTAGGGAGGTTATGTCATGGGTGATGAGGAGGAATGGGGTCTCAAGAGGATATACTGACATTATTAGACTGTATGAGGGTGCTGCACAAGAATGAGAGTTGTAGTTAAAGGTGGTAGGGCATTTATTTTATTAGCATTAATATTACATATTTAGTTAGCACCACTTCCAAAACCTTACATCTAATCAAACATTCCATTGAATCTAAAAAACTACAAAACTATGGTTCCCCAATTTCCTAAACATAGAAACCCTTATTCATAAAATTCCCAAATCCAAAATTAAATCTCCAAATATCCATTTTCCCTATTATGCCAATTCCTTACTCTAATTTCTCATTTCCCAATTTCCTAATTTAACAAAATTCCCCCACCCAGAATCACAATTTTCCAAAATCACTTAAAATTTCAAAATCCCCAAACCCTCTAATCTAGATGTTTCAATACCCCCAAATTCCTCCATTCATCCTCAATCTCTTGTGCATGATGCAACAAAACTGTAAGCTCAAATTGCTTTGAAGAATTCCAATGTAGTGTTTAAAACACTGTTAGAAGTAAGAAATCATGGAAAAGATCTCATACATTAATGAAAAATATAAGAAATTTAGGAGAAGTGTTTTTAATAAATCAAGGCATTGATTTGAAAAAAAACGTAAGAAAAGAGTGTTCAAAGAATCCTTATTAGGAGGGTACATCACAAAAATTTTCAGATGGCACCCAAGTGCCAGATGCATGTGGCATGCCTAAGGATACCTCACAAAAATTTTTTGCTGGCACCCAAGCTACCCGTGCACCTAAGGACAATGCCTCGCCTGGGGCCCATGTGAGGCGCAGGTGGCTGAAGATGAATGTTTGACCATGGTGAAGGCCAATCCCTAAGGTATTCTTGTTTTTTATACGCTAAATCAATCATACGCCATACAAGAGAACACACCAACTCTCATGTAAATCCCAAACTGTATGTTTTCCTTAGCTTCCTCATGAAAGATCCATCAATCCCTCTTAAAGAACGTGTCAATTATGTTACACATGTCAAAGAAATAAAGAAAAGAAGTGACACATGTACAAAGATGAGACACGTGTTCAAGTTCCATACAAGATGGGAAGTTTTCTAACACTTGGCATATCATGCAAACATATGCACTTTAAAGTTTAGAAATTTTCACATATGCCATGATAAAGTTGTAAAATCCATTGTTTTTGCTCAGAATTACAAAAACTACCATTCATGCAAAAGGCCTATTGCTTTCCAACCAAGATTACAAAATTTCCATCTTGCCCATAAAAGAATCAGGTTAAGTGATTTGGGCAAGAGTACTGTTAGGATGAGTGAACCCTTGGAAATATTAATTTAGGCATTGGATTTCTTAAGACATCTTAATTTTACCCATCTTCTTTTCAAATACGACTCATTGTAATCAGCAAATTAGATTGGATATGTCAAACCATTTTATTTGTATAAACATAAAAGGGGATTGAGGGGTCAAGTGCTATGGTAGACATTAGTCTTTGAACTCAGCTATTCACTAGTTAGTGATACTGGTCTTTATCCACTATGCGAAGCATTTATATTGGGGGACCAACGCACAAGTTCATGAATACACTTCAATTCTGAGGCTAGGAAGGGTGATTCTCCCTTGGGCAATTTTAAATTCATAATTGAACCAAGCCATCTTGTACCTTTGACTATCTATAGAAGACCTGAAGTTGTCTTTGCCAAGGACAACTCAGTGTGGGCCAAACATTAAGCATTGAATGCAACCTTCTTTTTTCACATTGGTGGTTCATTTGTTTCACTAACTTTCAATAGTGCCCTTTAAGGGTCAAATCTCATGATGGACATTTAGTGCATTACACATCCATATCTCATGAAGGATTTATTTCACAATGCTTTGTTAAGGGAACAAGTCTCATAGGTTCATATGATCTCCAGCCATTGGAAGGGAGGGCACTTGGGGTAGCCTGATAATTAGCCCAGACTGTCCACCACTCCATCCAGCTCTTGGCAAGTGACCACAAACAAATCACAATAATTGGACAATCCTGACCATCCAATCAAATTCAATGTAAAAATGCACAATCAAGATTGAGAAGATAAAAATAACTCTTACCATCAATATGAAACATCTATTTGATAGGCCCATCCTTGGATTGTTTATCCTTCTAAAAAAATACTTATGTTGGATGATGTTAGCCATTCAATCCATGGATTGTGAAATGGATAACCTACATTCAAAGGGTCAGGATCATTCAATTGATGTGATTTTTGCTCATGGTCTGTTGAAAATGGTATGAAGTGAATAGCCCCACCCCAAAAAAAAAGAAAAAAAAAAGAAGAAGGTATGACTGGAATAGATGGTTCAGATTGATTATTGGATTGCCGCTTATGTTCAAAGCTACTACTTGTATTGTAAGCCTCTCATGCATCTACTTGTGAACTAGAGAGGGAGGAGATTGTGGCCTTTAATAATAAATGATAGATTGAACTACCATGTAAGGTACCAACTAAATAGGTCTGAATTTGATATAAGCATCAAAATCCTAGATGGTGTAAAGCATCAATTTCATTAGGAATTGTGGTCATTTTAACATAGTTCCTAAGGGATGCCTGGATATTGAGTCAGGAAATTGTTCCTAATTTCACGGTGACTGAACCTGGTGACAAACCTTATAATCTCTTGTATTAATAAAATAGGGATTTGTTACAGTACTACTTCAAGATTTTCATACTCTCTTTCTCCTCTCTTCCCTTCTTCTTCCCACTTTATCTAATGTTCTAACCTTGTGTACAAATCACTCTGTAAAGCTAGCTCATAGGATTATCTTTCCTTGAGTTGAGGCATTTCAACTTTGGCCAAGTGAGAGAACGGGGAAAGAAATAAATGGTAATAAGAGTCGGGAGTTTAAAAGATGTTTGCATAACCTTCACTTGTCTGAAACCCACTTGACTTCAATAGATGAGTGGTAGTGAAACTAAAGAGTTAGAAAAAGTACAACTACGAAGTCAAATGATATGGTACCCATTTTGACAAAAAGAAAAAAGATTGTTCATAGCATGACACCACTCCTGGTGCACCTAAATATTCGTAATACTGTGCAAATAAAGTTCTTTTTGACTAATACATAATGCTCATTTGATGGATAAAATTTTGTTGCTTCCTTACTAAATAGCAGGGACAAGTCTAAGATGATTGTGATGACTATCCAATGCTTTCATTTCTATGTAACTTAATTATTTTCTTATTATTTTTTCATTTGCTTCATATTTGTATATTGGAGATGCACATTGCAATAGCAAAATCTTCCAAATGATGTATCTTCTGTATTTTCGTTGGGAATCAAAAGGATAATTGGTTAGTTTCCCTGAAAATGTTCATTGGAAATTGGACTTGGATACAAAATTTGGTCTCCTTTGCTCCAAATAGATTCTTTTCACTGGGATTTTTTTTTAGTTACCCTTGTTTTTTTGTCCCACGCAGTTTGAAGGTGCATACAACATGCTAAAAGATGTGGAAGAAATGAACATGATGCCAACAGCAAACATGTACAATGCTATAATGGCTGGATACTTCAGGGAGGCAAGTGATGTTGTTGAAATCCTTGAGATGCTATTATTGGTCTGATTTTTCTAAAATTTTGAAATTAAATATGCCCCACATTCTTTTTCTTTTAACAGTTCTCCCGTGAAATCATGTTTTCTGGGTTATGTCGTTTTTGAACATGCGATGGGCAACATCGAATAAATAACAGTAGATTAGGTCAAATTCCTTCGGGCGTGATTTTTTTTCCCAATTACCTTAGTAAATTAAAGGAAATGGCCGTTGAATTTCACTTAGAAGAGGAGCCTTATAAAGTTGTTTTTCCAATTACCTCAGTAAATTGAAGGAAATTGGCAATGATTACAACTGCATTTACCTATGATGCAAGACACATGATTTAATGCTAGCATGCAACGTGGAGATTATGAAAGAGTCCATAAAGTAATTCAATTTACAAAAGATGCTAACCCACTAAGTAATTAAGAGTAAATAATAGAAAATAAAATCTGATTTAACCTAAATTACATGCCCGCATGCTAAGAAATCATATAAGTCAATTAAAACTAGGCCTGATGGAAGGATAGAACTTCCAATTTAGCATAGGCACATTACACACTCAAGGGACTGACTTGTGAATTTTATTATTAGGATTAGGAAGGGAAAAATATGAAATTTGAAAAATTAAGGTTCATGGGAATTGAAAATATTTGAATTAGGGTTTTTAAGAAATGGGGGAAAATAGGAAATTGGGGATCTAGGGTTTAGGGTAGTGTTATGGACGGAGAATCAAGGGGTTTTGATGGAGGAAGAAAGAAGAAATCAAAGGATTGAGCGGTTGTCCGTATGGTCAACAATGGTTGCTTTTGGTTGGGGTTAAAGTTAGATGATGAAAAGTTGAAGAAAAAGATGATTTAGATAGTCTTGGATAGGAAGGGAAGAAGAGAGATGAAGTTTTTAGGAAAATACCTCTTTTGGATAGAAAGGAAGAGAGAAGGAAGATGATAGATAGAAGCTTCGTACCTCCCTTGATTGAGGAATGGAATTATACCACACCAAAGCTCCAAATCACAGGAAGTATTTTTCAAATCATATAAAGAAAGGAAAACACAACTTATTTTTTTTCTTCAAAATAATGGCATTAGGACTTCACACACCTATATTTCTCTTTTATAGTCTCGGAAAATACCTTTTACAAAAAGATGCTCTCAAATAAGATTCTCAACATAAAAATTCTTAATAAATTAAAAGTTGTTCCTAACTTCCTAATCTCAACACAAATATAAGGTATACTAAAAATACTGAAACATGTAAACAATCTAAACAACTAAACTATTTCGCGGCCCATAGGGTCCACGATCAAGATGTCCGTTGATGATCCAACGTTCCAATTATCGTGTCCACCCAATCTAATGGTCCAATGTGTCCATCAAACTCTTATATACAACCCACGTACATCTTCCCAGTGTGGGGTCTTCAAAGATGCATGAAAAATCACGTTAGGTCTTCACCGTGGCTAGGAATGTGAATTGGGCCAAGTAGGTCCCATGTAATGGCCGTCTAGTCATTAGGATACTGGCTCAACCCTCCTCTAGTATGGTGCTCGGATGTCCTCATCAACCTATTTAGTGATGTCAGCTGCAATTGACCACAATTATGACAATGCTTTCATTGTTTGTTTTAGCCATGTGAAATTGTAAGGATGGCAATTTTATAGTGTAAAATTGTAATGATTACAAATGCATTTGCCTCTATCCCCTTACATATGCATTTGACTCTTGATTTATGTGCCGTAATACTTGTTTATAAAAATATTGGGAAATAGTCATGATGGCCTACTTACGTTACTTTACCGTGGAATTCCGAAAAACAAATAGGCCCTTAGTTGAAGAAGGCTCAAAGAACTTTATACAGGTTGCTTCTGCTTGTTTTTCAGCACATCAACATGCATATTGATATCATCTTAATATGAGAATTTCCCATGTCATGGGTGCATGTCTGTCTTGCGAATTTCATTGGAAGCTCCCAGATGCTAGATATGTGCTGGATGGTCACTTTTCTTCTTACACTGTTAGTGGATCTTCTAGTTCAGATTCTCTCTCTGTCAATGTAGGTTCATACATATGTTGGCAATCATGATTCTATTGTTTGCACTGATGCATAGTTTCACTTTCTACATTTAATAGATTCTGTTCTTCTTTGTTTCCCAAATAGTGGGGACAAGGCTATGGTGATGCGATTCTTCTTTTCTGCACAAAACTGTAGAAGTCTTCTGGAATTGGAGTTAATTTCTTATTAGAATCTAGGTTTTGGTTTATTCTGCACGTTTTGTTTCCTTGCATCTTATATCCAAATTTATGAGGGTTTAACATTTCTCTACAGAAAAACATTCCTGGTGGGTTGATGGTTCTCAGGCAAATGGAATTGGCAAATGTAAAACCGGATTCTGAGACTTTCAGCTATTTAATAGGAAATTGTGAATGTGAAGAGGATATCATCAAGGTAGACACTGCGTGCGTATTGTATTCAGCAATCTTGACCTTTGGAGGATTTTATTTTTTTTTGTCATTAATGTGATGATGAAGATCTTAGCTTTTCCTTCAGTGATGTGTGTTCTTCTAGTTTATCTCTTCATTTTGTGCTTTAGATTATTGATCTATCGGAGGTATGAGTACAAGAAATTTAATTTTGAATATTATGAACCTGTTTTAATCTGTGATGCTTAGTTGTTTTCGCAAAAATATGTGAGCAGGTGTGAAGATTTGATACTGATTAGAACACATTGGTTGCTGGTCAGGTCTAGCTTAAGATCTACTATTGGCAGCAACCAGCTAAAATAATGTTCATATGTTGCTCAATTATTGGAAAATAGTATGTGAGCAAGCGTGGAAGATTTGATTGCTAATTAGAACCTATTGATTGGCACTAATCAGGACTAGCTGAAGATCTGCTATTGACAGCAAGCAGCTAAAATCATGTTCATATGTAGCGCTATTAACCATTTGACATGTTTGAACTGCTCTTTGCTGTGAACAAACTTTTGATACAGTTTCTTTATTCAGTTTCATTTAGTTGGAATTTATTTCTGATACACATGCCTGCACACACATAAATACATGCTACTAACATTGTGACTCTATATTTGCCTTCATAAAATTTTCAAATTTTCTTTCCGGAATCTATATTTTGATAACCATATGTTCTATAACATGCGCTGCATAAGTAAATTTTATTGGTCTTCTCTGTATCAATTCTTGTGACTTATAGGAGATCAGCATGTTGCATGGCAGTTCCTAAGCACTACAAGTTCCTTTCTTTTAGGAAATTATCACTTTCTGCTGTTCTTCTACACTTTTTGCAATGTCAGCAAGGTTCAAACCATTGGGTTCAACTTGTTGATACATCTAGAAAATTGGAATGAGATTAGGATATGTATAGAGGAAATGGTTTCAGGATGGTGAATGCTTCCTCATCTATGATGAGTTATAAAGGCAAGTGTGGAGGAATAATAATAATTAATAGAGTTCAAGCATGTGTTGACACCAGGTCTCCATCAAAGTTTGGGGCTGGTCATTTGCGACAGGTGGGGCTTCAGAAAAAAACAACTTATTAGTTTCCTCCAACAGGTAAGTGGAAACTAACATCAGCAGTATTTCCAATGGCAATCAGGGCGGTTATTGGTGTTGGAGCTGTTGGAAATGATAAAGTTCAATTTGTTTAGTTTTCTCTGTCCCAGGAGGCAAAGTTGATTCGGCTCTTGTGGAGTTGACATCAATCTTAGGATCTATCTATTTCTCGAGAAGTTTGGAGTCCACTAATAGTGGAAGATCACTCAAAGATGCTATTTCATGGAGGCATTATTTGTGATGAGGTCCATATGGAACAACCTCAAAGCTTTTGTGATTCTTCACACTATGGTTGGTTTAGCAGTGCCCTTCTTGAGCTTGGCTTCGAGCTTGGCTTCAAGTGTTCCCTTGCTAACTCATTTCATAGTGACAAATCTTGTTCTCAAGAATTTCCCAGCCAGAAATTTCTTGGAGATTTTAAATTTTGAGGTTTCCCTCAGGACATTATCGGGAAAATATTACCAAAAATAGAAGTAATTAAAATATTGATTATATATTAGTAAATAAATTTAAAACTTAATTATGTATCTAAATAACAGATTCCTTAAAAAGTTGTTACTATTTTCCCATATTATTGTGGTATTAGAAAACGGTTATGTAATAAGAAGTACGTAAATATAACGGTGGTAACCGTTACGCTATACGGGGCTGTAATGCTTGTTTTGAAAAAAAATGAAAAAAAAAGGCCTGTAACAGCTGTTACGGCTACTGTTACCGTTATTGATGACCTTGTTCGCGGTAAAAATGCAACATTTTAGTATGTGCCAATATTTGAGAATCTCGCGACAATATATTGATAATATTGTTTAGTGTATGTTTTGCGATGTTATCATGAGATATTCAAAATCTCATTGATATTTGTTACACTGACTCATCTATGGGCCTGTTTAGTTTGTTGGGGAATTCATTCCCTAATTTTTCCAAGGTAATGTTAGACTTGGCTAAGCAATTCCTTGGGATGTTTAAATTCTGTTTGGTTGGCAGATTAGGTTTTCCTGTGGAAACTTGGGGAAGTCTAAATTCTGTTTCTTTTCCCAAACAATGACCAGAACTTCCCCAAGTTTTTCCAAGTTTTCCATTCTCCTGCTAAAAGCTAGTGTGAGTTTTTTGGCAGTACGCTGCAGAATGAAATTCATGCGGAATGCAAAAAGCAGCCATGAAGTTTGAAGAACACTTGGATTTTGTAAAAACTAGAGAGTCACTAAGCTGAGAACGAACAGGACCAGCAAGCAAATGCCTCTTTGTTTGTTCTATTGGACTTGGTCTTATCACTCTTCTTCCGTATGTTGATGACATAATTATCACTGGTTCCCTCGAGTCCTCTCTTCTTTGCTTTATTTCACTTCTCATAAGCCATTTTGCATTGGAGGACTTAGCAGACTTAGCTTCTCTTTGCTAATTATTTTTGGTATAGAGGCTAGCACTATTTCCCCATGGTTAATTTTGTCTCGTATCAAAAGTGTTCAAGATCAGTAATTGCCACTTGTCACTACTCTCGCCACTTGTCCTAATCATTCCTCATTATGACAGTATCTCACTCTAACTCGATCTGACTAATGTTACGCAGTGAGCTTAATGTGTTACTTCATGCATCAGCCTACTATGTCCCATTTCCATCTTATAAAGCATATTCTTCAGTTTGTGAAAGGGACCCTCTCATGGCTTTCACATTTGTCCAATTCCTCTCTCCCCAACTTCATACTTGCTTGGTTGACTTGATGACAATGGTCCTTTTTTTTTTTTTTTTTTGACAAATTGTCTATATTGGGTGTTTGTGTATATCTTGGTTGCGCTCTTGTCCCTTTGTGAGTTAATTTGGCTGTAGTTTTTTTAATGTAGAGCGGGTCGCGGACTATTTCATGGCCAAGATGGACTAGAGAAGGCCTGATCAGAGGTGGAAGTGATATGGACCGTCATAACCTTAAAACGGGCATATCTCGCAAACTGGAATGAGTTATTTGACGTACCATATATAATTTTGGGCTAGGAGAAGCTACTTTAGCCAACTAACCCCGCTACACCAGGTTGCGCATGCCGAATTTGCGAGATTCCATCAGATCGACGGTTGAAATTCCGTTTTATTTTCGTTTTTACTATTTATAGTAAGTTTTAGTTTGATTATAATTTATAACTCTTCATCCTTTGAGTTTTAGAAGTTGTGTCCAAGAGGAAAAGTGCTTAGAAAAGTCAGGAGAATAGCATGGTGAAGCCAAATAGGACACTTACTATTTTTGGCCAAAAACCATGAGGTCTAGTATGAATCATGACTGTCTATAAATAGTGAGTTTACCATTTGATTATGGAACTTCTTCCTAGGGTTCATATCATTATTTATGGGATTGTAAACTCATTTTTTAGTATCAATCAATTTATTTCGAATTTCTAGAAATCATTTCTATTTTCTTATTTTCCTCTTAGATTTGAGGTATCTTTGTGAAGAGTCCAAAGAAACTCCGTGGATTCGGATTAGTTATCCCTTGAGGAAGACGGTGCTCGACCTCAACATGTCCTTCACTACGTCATTTTTACTACAGGAACTTCATATTTTAGCATCTAATGCTTCTATTCTTTGTTGTGTGATAATATTAGTACTACGTATATGCCAATAGGTTCGGTATTACATACCTGCACAAAACACATCGAGCTTAACTATCATTTTGTTCATGGGGAAGCTTCTTTAGGGACGCACCATGTTTGCTCCTCAGCACTTTGCTAATATTTGTACTGAGTCAGTAACTCGAAAATTTCATGGCTGGATATATAACAAACTAGGTGTTCAGCCTTCACTCACACAAGAAGTTATTGAGTTTGGGTCACAAACTCTTACCCTTAATCTTACACAAGGAAAGAGAGTATGGACTCATACATGATGATGCAGGACATGAAAATTAAACATGATATGCAAAAATTCAGGCTTAAGATCATACTAAATTAGAAACACTCACAAAAACTCCACATCCCACATAAAGTCAAGCATCCAACATAGAGGATCTATAAGAGTCCAAGCCTACACATGCTAGGACTGGATCGATTAAAATTATAGACCAAACCATGATCAAAGAGTAATAGATTCATCGACACATGCATAGGAATATTCCTCAATCCAAGGGATTTACGGATTTCAATTCGGAAAACCTTAGGGTTTTAAAAAAGAGCATGAAAATAGGGATTTAGGACAATCTAGGGTTAGGGTTAGGGAAATCAGGTGAGGGAGGAGTGAAGGAGAGGAAAGGAAGAACCTGGAACCGATTCCGCGCATGTGAACAATGAACCCGCCTGACGCACGTGCCCTATTGGTGTCTCGCATGTGTGTGGGTCCCACGAGTCAGAAAAAGGCCAGCTTTGCCCTGGTTGGTCAGGGGTGGACCACAAAACCCCAAAGTTTTGCGACAATCTGACGATTAGTCTGTGCGCGGTGCTCCGCCAAAGTTTCAGCCCCCTTGTGGGCCTGAATCTGCGAGTTCGCTGAAGAAGATGGATTAGCTTCCAAAAGAGGGTGGGTTTGAAGCATGAAGGCTGTATGAGATGATGATTATGGAAGATAGGGGATGGGGTGATGGCAGATGGGTGTGGCTTCGCACTACGGTAGCTATCCTTTCGAAGAAGGGAGGGTTTCGCACCTAATTAAGATTTCACAACTCGGAAAATTTAGAGAAGCAAAACGCAGGATTTTTTTATTCAATCATCAATGAGAAAAACAACCTACCAGGGGTGCTTATTTATAATAAAACCCTATTCCCCAAAACTTGAGCTATGTGCGCAACCTATTACTTAGAAATGAAGTAACCACAATTAACATCTATTCAAAGCAATCTAAACCATCTATGATATTCCTAATAACAAAACTAACCAAAACTCAAAGTAATAGATCATTTAGAATAGTGAGCCACGATCATGAGAACATATGGTGGGATTCCTATGACGATCGGGTCCACTCCAAGGGACTAAAACGCAGTCTTCTAGCTAGGAGGACTTCCCTGGATGTCGTCATTGATCCAGATCGACGAAGGGGGTCCTCCTTCTTGCGTATGTGCGTAAAGGAGGCGTGCGTGTGCCCGTGATGTCCCGATCATATGACACTTGTCAAATTTGATGCGTCGTGTTTGAGTCACTTCTTCAAAGCTCTCCCATGCTTGAATCCGTTCCTCAATTGCTCCCCCAATCGTTGATGTTGATGCTTTAGCTCCTACGATAGTTTGTCTTGCATATGATGTGCCAAAGTGGTGACCAAGGCAAGGGAGGTTGATTGAATCTCCTACAACTAATGAGAATGTTGTAATCTTAGGATATTTACTTAGGTGGATCTTTAGAGGATTTAGACAATGGATATGCTAATAGGATTGGGTCTAATCTCTAGAAAATGGTGGAGTTCATGATTATCTTTAAGGTGGGGGTTGGAATCCTCTTTAGAGTGAAAATCTCAAGGAAGTTGAATTGGAACTCATGGATTAGAGGTCTAGGATGTGGGATATGAATGTTGAATCACCTAGCCTTCTATTGCACCAAAAACCCATAAAAATGCCAAAGAGCCGAATGCCCTTTATAAAACATTTGAGCCTCAACAGTTAAAAAAAAGGGGTGCAGAAATGGCTTCTGTCAATCGATCGAACTTCAGTCGAATTTAGCTAGATATGTTGCTTGGAAGTTTTAGTCCTGTTAGATCGCTCGAGCCTAATTGATCGATCGATCGAACAAGGCCAAAGTTGTCCAACAACATATCGATCGTCGACCGATTGAAGATTGCTCGATGGCTGCTGTTTGGGCAGTTTGTTTCACAGTAGCCTGCACCTCTTTTAGCCTTACTTATCATGTTCCAAATTTGGTTGTTAAGGCTATGGATGGTCAAATAAGGTTTACCTATAAAAGTTAGGATCATCTAGAGGCTAAGAGTTTTTTTGGGTCAAAGGTTAGGGTCACCAAGGCACCTCATATATTTGTTCTTTGCTCCCTGATGCTCCGTATCCTTGTGTCTTTGGTCTTCAACTTCCAGGGGTTCAATTGATTACATGACATACAGACTCACGTGACTGACAAACAAATTGCACAAATCAGTGCACTAACATATTGTGCATCCTCTACTTGCCAATATGTTTCTAAATGATTGTCCATAAGTCCACACTTTATTGTATACTTGAATTGAATACTTTGAATCTATGTCATAAGAATTGGGCACTTTAATTCTGAGTCTCGCATCAGCTGCCACATCCACAATCACTTTGAAAGTATGCCCAATTTACCACATGTGGAGGAATACTATTGCACAAGAACAACTTTGCAATTGCCTTTCCAAGATTATTTACTATTTGCTTTGACCATATGTGTTTGAATTTATTTATTTATTTTGCATGCTAGCGGCCTTTCTAACCAATGTGTCATCACCAGTAGGTGCTCATGGTTCCCTCTTATCATCAAGATATGAATGGGGGTGTTCTTTTTCTTGTCGTTGCATGCTAAAGATGCGATGTAAGCTTACCTTAACGCCCCCAAATAATCCTCTATTGTCATGTCCCCCACTGAACCACTCCTCCCAAACACTTGGTGCTGCTCCTCACCCCCATGTCAAGATCATAAAATTTTCCTCGCAATCGTAACCTCCCTATCTGAATCCTCCCTCGACTCAACTTCCTCATCAAGTAGCGGCATAGGATCCCTAAACACTTCCGCTCTATATGGATCAAGTGTAGCCTTCTTCTCCTCCTTCATTGCCTATGTACCCTTAATTTCTTCTAAGTTCTTCATCTCTTCGCTTACTGCTCGAGGGACACTTGGACAACCTGAAACTTGACCCTTTTGATGGGCCAAGTGTTGTTTTAATCAAGTTACGCCCTTGCTTATACTCCTGTTGCAAAACATGCACATTATTTGATGTCTACTCTTACCCAGTGTTCGAAATAACGGGATTGCGTTACGTATCGCACCCTTGGGATACAAATACGTATCGGTTATCACATGGGATATATCGGTTGTATCGTTGTTGTTGGAAACATAGGGAAACATTGGGAAGTTGCTCGAATTTTTCAATGAAACTTCAGTGATTGTTAAAAAAGGCATCAATACACACATGTAAATCAAAACATTACAAAAAACAAGTGCATATAATAGGTTTTCTTTGTATGGGGTACTAATCTATACGTTGTCTAACTAAATTGATGCAAGCATATTCAAAGTCGATTCATATAATTTATAAATGTAAGAAGAAGTGTGGGAACATAAGAAATACATTCAAAAGAAAAAGACAAATCACTAGATTAGGTTACATACATGTTCGATTTTATGTTTGGACACAAATTGCAACTGATTTGCGAGAAATTGATTTTATTTTATTTTTCAATTTTCCGCAACCCAGCCCATTTCCTCCAAATCTCAAAATTGAAGCTCCCATTCCATGATTTTTCTTGCAAAACTTGAAAAATCATGGATTTGTAACAATTTAACACTAATTTAACATGATTTACAGAAGAAAAAGGGGTCGAAAATCGAAAATGCTCACTGGATCAAACATGCGGGATATATCGCACTACTTGTGTGTTTCGTATCGCACAGGTGGGATACAAGATATATTGTGGGATATGTTGGCTAATATCATTGATATTTAAAACACTGCTCTCATCTATTCTTACTTCATACTTCCACCCTACATCTTCATTCTC
Source organism: Magnolia kwangsiensis (assembly GCA_037074715.1). NCBI lineage: Eukaryota > Viridiplantae > Streptophyta > Magnoliopsida > Magnoliales > Magnoliaceae > Magnolia > Magnolia kwangsiensis. The sequence continues at coordinate 29,392,677 of CM073584.1, read as the reverse complement.
ATTCCTAGCCATCCCCAACAAATACAATTATACAACAATGGCCACTCTATAGTTTGCACAAACAACAAGCACCACAAACGATAAATAAAATTTGTTGTCAATTTGCGTCATCAACTAAGAAATTAAACATATGAAATAGAAATTAAAGCAACTAAGAAATTTTCATCTCCCTAGACAGTCATTACATTTCAAGTTTCAATATGTTAAAAAAAATGAAATTGAAGAAAACTAGACGTAATATTTCAAAAAAAAAAAAAACCAAACTACTCAAATGATGTAGATCTTAACAAAATTAGCCCTCCCACAGAAATATATTTGCAAAAAAAATATTTTCTGGAAATTTCAGAAATTAAAATTAATTTTCCAAAAGAAAAAACTTTATTTCCTAATCGAAAATGTCTCCCCCCTCTAGATTTGTGATCAGATAAAAAAAAGAATATTCTATAGATTTAATTAAAAACTTTTTCTTTCTTGATCAGACCTGTTGTAGATTTGATCGGAAATGGTTCCCATCTCTAGATCCGAGATTAGATTTTATTTTTTTAAGTGATTTTAAAAATTTTCAAAAAAAAAAAAAAAAAAAAACTGAAAAACGATCAAAACAATCTTCAAATCTGGTACGTTTTGGTAGATTTAAGCATATAATAAACATTAATATGGATTTCAACAAGGATCAACAAAAAAATGGATATTTTAACCTTTTTTCTGATTTTTTTCAAAATTGGCCCCAAAATGGTTTCGATCCTTCAAATCGGTTGAAATCCGATGTTTTGATCCTCCAAGTAGCAATTAATGGTGCTGAAAATCCCTTTAGGCCGATGTATTTGTGGGATTTAAAAGCTCGGAGGAGAAATGAGGGTGAGAGATCGAAAATGGGGAAAATGAGTGTTTTTACCCTTTTTATACCTATATCGGTTTTAACCAATACGGATTCAGAATATCGGTACCTGATATGAGACAGCGGATACCGATATGGCTGATACAGGCCCATATCGTGTTTCGTATTGAGCCGATACGAACACGATACGCTCATATCGGTCAATATGGTACCATTTTTTTGAACTATGCTTGACCCTCCATCATCTAGGAGCCACTTTTCATTGATCATCCCAAAAATCACTATGATTGAATGATCTTAAGCATTCCTCAACAGCTATGAAATTGATGATCCATATTTATTATACCAAATAAAGGTTTAATTGTTTATTTTATCATATAGGGTCCACCTTTTGGATCCTTACTCTTGCTCCAGTGGTAGACTCTAAAGAGTTTCAACACCCGGTCAAAAGTTCGAGTATCCATAGGTGGTGAAATCCCACTATGGCGTGAATGGGTGGTCGTGTGCGTGCGTGTGTAAAATTTAAGAAAAATATATATATAGGGCCACCTTTGATTGTCCATCACTCTTGAAAAATACTTTGATCCGATGATGATAATCATCTGAGCAATGGCTCAGCAACTTGATACCCATATTGATTTTTACTCATTTATTGGACTTTTCGTCATGTGGGGTCCAGTTTGATTACTTATCCCTCTTAAGCATCACTTTCATTGAATGCTCATAGCCATCAAACTAATGGATAGAAAATGGACGTTTTGTGGAGAATGGGGAACAATTCTCAAGGTTAAACTTGGGAAGCCCTTTATATTCCAACTTCATGAATTGCAGAATTTTAACTTTTATTTCTTATTTTCTAAGTTCATGATTTATGCCCTTTTAACTATTTCGGCAATTAGTAAGTTTATCAATTAAGACCAACACAAACACATTAATTTACATAATTGATGAATTTGGCAATTGGAAATTTGCCAAATTCATGAATTTGGTGTGCTTCCAAACTGGCCCTTAGATTTTCCCCTGGATACGATTGTAAATATGTTGAACATGGATGTCTCAGGTTTTGTGGTGCTTGATGCTGCTGGTTTTGTGCATTTATAGTTTTATTTTTTGCTTAATGTTATCATATGGTTACCAGAAAAATGAAAAGGTGGCTGTTAACAGTGGATCCCTATTTATATACATAGAACATATACATTGTAACAAGTTTATACTTACAATATTGATGGCAATACCAAATTTTGAAGTAAAGCATCGTTGTATATGCACAAGGCTTCATTGATTTGGCTTGAAAATTTTACACTTTGAAGATCAATCCCTTTGTAATCAGTTAAAAAGAAAAAGAGAGGTCAATCCATCTTGGTAATTTTTGTTGTCTGATGACCTGAATGCATAGAAAGGGTAACTTATTGTTTTGGGGTGAACTGTCTTTGGTGAAATCATAGAAACAACTGGATGGTGCCGTACCAAAACTGAAATCCTGATGATTGAACTACTTGCAGTATCATGACAAATTGCAACGTGCTGGAGTTCAAGTTACAAAGCATGTTTATATGGCTCTTATAAATGCATATTCAAATTGTGGGCAATTTGAGAAGGCAAAACAGGTACATTCTACAGCATGCATGCACTTTTCATTTACTCATTCTTGAAAGTTTTGCAAAGAAAAATGTTTATCTGATGAAATTTATAGAATTAGCCTCGCCTAGCCTAGATCTTTCCTTTTTATTGGGCAATCCATATCTCTCATTTGACCTTTTTCTTTCTGAATAAATTATATTATTTATCCAAAAAAAAGAAAGCAAGCATTTTTGTACATATGGAATTCAGCAAAACTAAAGCTTCATTTGGTTTTACTTAGTTTGATGATACTGCTCTTCCTAGTTTAAAGTTGCAAGATCTATAATTAGGGTGCTGCTCTCCCATTCCAAAATCTTACAAATCTTGGATTCCTTGCTTCCTAAAATAGCTCACGCCCTTGCCTCTCCTGCTTCTAGACCCACCTCACTTCTTGCTGCTAGTGGTTACTAAAACATTTGACTATTACTTCAATGAGGTTATATTTAACAATAAAAGATCTTTGTAGATAAGTTGGTGAATAAGTGTGTGAGTGTGTGTGAGAGGTAATATTTAAGAATCAACCTTCTTTAGTTGTCCGATGACAGTGTCGATGGTGGCTCACCTTGAGACATTTAGATCCCCCATCCTGCTTCCATTTCTGATGTGAAGACTTCTTCTGGTGTGTGTGTGTGTGTGTGTGTGTGTGTGTGTGTGTGTGTGTGTATATGTATATTTGCAGATTTATGTTAGTCTGAAGCCTTCACTGTTGATTATTGAGTTGTGTACCCGGCTGCATCTTGGTGGAATGTAGCACATGGGTAGATAATAGAAGCTTATTAATAGTGAGGCACTATCAGAGTGATCCTTCTAGGTTGGTGCTAACTACGATCAAGCTTGATGGTAAAAACTATTTGGAATGGTCTCAATCTGCCAAAATGTTATCGGAAGGGAAGAGAGAGCTTGTGATGCACGATGTATGCATGTGGATAAATGGTGAAGTGAGATCAATCAAAAAATTAAATTAAATAATTAAAATTGCAAATCATGCCAAAATCATCAAATATCTTAAGAATCCAACATGAAACTATTAATAGTCTAGGCCACAATCAAGAAACTACGCCATGCATGATCATTGAATACTAGAAATTAGGATCTAATGGATGTAAGAACACCCAATTAGCATAGGAATAAGTCTATTTCAAAAGGAAATGACTATTATTACCTAGAGTTTGCTCGATTAGAATGTAGGCTAACCTAGGGTTTAAGGAATTTTGGGGGAAAAGGTGAAATTAGGGTTTAGACAGTTTAATTGGCTAAGGGATTTTTGGTCATGGGTATTACTTGAAGGGAATTAGGTATTTAAGTGGTTGGAGGATTGGGGTTTTAGGTTAATTAAGGAAATCAAGATTCTAGGGTTTGGGGATTTTAGAATTAGGGTTTTTAGAAATTTGAGAAAATAAGAAATTGGGGATCTAAGGTTTGAGGTTGGGTTAGGGATGGGGAATCAGAGGGTTTTGATTTGGGGTAAGAGAGAATCCAGAAGGAAAAAGGGTTGGACTGTACAGCTAGCCTAGGGGCTCGCACGTGTAGCCATATGGTCACACATGTGGGTTGTTGGCTAGGGTTTTGGGATCCCTAGTGGTTGAGTTTGGTTGGATTTGAAGTTAGATGATGAAAAGTTGAAGAAAAAGATGATTTAGGATGGGAACGGAAGAAGAAAGATGAAGTTTTGAGATGATCTCTTCCTCCTCTGGTAGACCCTGAATGGTTTTCTTGTGTCCTCATTAGCTTGGTTATTGTTGAGAGTACAAACTCGACATTTTCTTATTTCGTGTTTTATATTTATTGTCTATTGAATTTTGTCCTACATTGGATAAATGTGCAAGAGTGGGTTGTAACTATTTATATAAAGGGGCTCGACATATCTAGTATGTGTGAAGTGTGTAACCATGTTGCACCTTATGCACCTTAGAGCTCTAGTCTAGTAAGAGTGATCCAACCTTTCATTTAATATAGATCTCATATTCTTCAACCTCAACACACACACCCCCGTTTTGTTTGGTTAACATGGTCCCAAACCAAGTTAGATTGTGTTAATTTTATCTTTTCAATTTTCTCTTCTTCAATATCCCCATGCAGCTGATTCATTTGCAAGGCACCCGAAATATCTTCATGATCAACCGCTTCTTCAATGTCCATGTTTTCACCTTTGATACACCTTCCATTTTCCATCCCGTTCAGTCCTCAAGTTGCTACATAGGTAGCCCATTGTCATTGTAAACATGGTTGCCTTGCGCATTAAGGATGCCCATCTTTGTGGTGACTTGTTGTCCGAGTGATGTGGTCTGGGTCTTACATGCTGATGATGGAGTGGTGGATTAGGTCGTGGATTGTCGCTATATGCACATTCTAGCATCCTCAAAATACATGAGTTTCAACCTTGTTTGTACTCGATGCACACAAATTGTTTGACGTCATGTTCAACCCAACATGATTTGAGAGATTTCAACAGTGACATGAGCTTTTCTTTTCCATTTACCTTTTCTATATGATTCTCTTTTGTTTATTTATTTATTTTTGAAAGGATTTCTAAATGATTCTTAAAGTCCCCGCCAATTTAAAAATATAAAATGATAGTCAAGCGAAGCTTAAAATAGAAGAGAACAAGTATAATTTGAATCATAAATCGGGATTTGAATCATAAATCGTAGGATTCAAATTGTAAAATTATAGATAAAAAGGGTTTCAAAATGTGGGATTCAATTCATTTTGCTTGAGATTCGACTCAAATCATAAAACATAGGATTTTGACCACACCGCCTGGAATTTTTTATACTATCCAGTGTTAACGGTATCACTACCAGTGTTATTGGTATCGTCGAGCTAGAGATATGGATAATATCGGGGACATTTCAATAATATCAAAGATACTTCGAACAATGTACCCAACTCAATAGAAGGGAGTATCAGAGAGAGAACCATCACCTTTTGGAGGTTAATAGATCCATCACGCTGGAAATGGATGTTCGTAAAATCTATGGGATGTAACATAGTTGACTGTTCTGTATAGGATAAATAAGATGCCACATGAGAATTAGATGGAAAGTACCTGGAAAGATCTTGAAAGCAGTTTTCCCTTGTTTTCCCTACCTCTACAGGTTTTTGGATGTTGGTGCTTCATGCATAACTTAGGAGCATCTAGAACTAAATTGGGCCCTCAGTCTACTGTGTGTTTCTTAGGGTAAATCATTTTCAGAAAGGTTACAAATGTTAGTTTTGTGTATAAAAGAAAACAATGTTTCAAGAGACGTTGCATTCTTCAGGAACATACTCAATTTTTCTTCACAAGATAGCATCTCTTGGTAGATGTCTAAATGAGTCATCTCCTCTTCCCATGGTTGTGGATCCTCCATCTCTTCCCTTTGTTGAGCCTCCCAAAGATGATCCCAAAACGTTGTAGGTGTACACAAGGAAGAAGAAGATAGATGTCGCTATGGATACAATGGTTAATGACCACCACCCTTCTATTCCAGATCCTGCAGATTCACTAGTTACAATCTGCGCTCCATTTGACCTTATCATTGCTCTGCGCAAATTTAAAAAGGGTTTTTACTTCTCGCCCCCCCATTAACAATTTTGTTTCCTATTACTCCATTTCACTTTCTTTTCAATCGTCTTCTATTTCTTCTATTTTAATCCCTACTAAAGTTGTAGATACCCTAGTTAACCTTAAATGGTCGGCAACTATGTTGGAAGAAATGCTTGGTCTAAAGAAGCAAATGTTGGTATTATGTGTGCCCTAAAAAGCCAATTTCATTCAATTGATTGTTGATTGGAACTTGGTCATTAGTTGCCTTTATTGATGAACGAATAAGGTCATAAGTGACTCACTTGTCTATGTACATTGTTGTTAATTTTGCTTGGAAACTTGGACAAATTATTGGGTTGTAGAGATTTCTTCTGTGCCTTGGGAAAGAATGCAATGACATAACTTCTCAAATGGGCTATTGGAGAGTTGGTGTTGTGTTTTAAATAGCAATAGTGTGTTGCGCAGCATTCAACCCTTTGTAGCGTGTAGTGTAAGCTACACGATACTTCTATTTTTTAATTTAAATATAGGAAAAATATGATTAGTAGTAAGAAAAAAACAAAAAATATAAAAATGCCTAGAAGATGATTAATTTTTTTAAGTATAAGAATATTCAAATAAGTTATTAATTACTATTTATCAAAAGCCAATCCACATAAAGTCATAAACCAAATCAAATAATTATCACATCAACAACTTTCTAAGCAATCCATTTTAATCTTTTTTTCTTAATCAAACCACTTTAATTAATAATGACTAATTGAAACCACAAGCCACAACTCACAAGTATGAAAAATAAAAATCCCATAGGTTAAGAATATTAAGTACAATACGAATGTCATCTATACAAAGCGGGGTTTTCGAAAACCCTCTTTCGAAACCCTTTTACTTTTTAGTTTTAAAGGTTTTTTAACGTGTGAGGTTCATACCAACTTTAACAAAGGATCACCATTTTAAGTGAAAGTAAACAAAAAAAAAAAAAAAGGTTTGGTTTTAACTTTACATTTTAAGGGTTTTTAAAATTTTTTTTTTAATAATAATACGAGTTCTAAACCATTTTTAACAAACAAAACTAAAAAAAATAAAAAATGTTCTCATCACTCTTCAAAAATAAAATAAAAAATACCCTGTAGTGTATGCTACAAATGCTACATGCTCCGTAGCTATAGCGTATGCTACAACCCTTGTGGTGTCAGTGTTTGAAATATCAGTATCGCACGATGTATCGCACCCTTGGGATACAAATACGTATCGGTTATCGCATGAGATATATCGTTTGTATCGCATAACTTATTGCACTTTTTGGGAAACATGGGGAAACATTGGGAAAATGGTTGAATTTTTTAATGAAACTTTGGAGATTGTTAAAAAAAGCCTTAATACACACTTTTAAATCATAATATCTCAAAAAAAAGAAGAAGATGCACATAATAAATTTCCTTTGTATAGGGTCCTAAGCTATGCGATGTTTAACTGAACTAATTCAACTATATTTAAATTGAATGCATGATATTTATAAATATATCATAGTCATGTATGAAAACACAACCAATTCATTGAAAAGCAAAAGAAGAACTGAAGAAGTAAAATTTGAGAAATATACGTATCAATGATGCGGTAATTCTGTGGGTAGGCCCACCGTGCTATATCTGTACATCCAAGCCGTCAATCCCATTTCTCATATCATTTTAAGGCTTGAACACAAAAATGAGATAGATCCCAACGATCAGGTGGACCACACCAAATAATAAGCTTGGTTGCATTATATGCACAAAGCATCGAATGCCAGTTGCATTAAATGCAAGAGTGTGCGGTCCATTTTAGCGTTGAATTTGCCTCATTTTTGTTTTCATGCTTAAAATGACTTGAGAAAAAGGGATGGATGGCTTAGATTTATAGGTACATCACGGTGGGCCCACCCACAGAACTTCCCGTTCGAGGCCAGAGGTAGCCAGATAGGCGGGAGTCGGACACAATCCACGTCCCATGTACAAATTGGCTACTCCCCCGACACCAGCCCTATTGCAGGTGGTCAGTGCTCTGTGGGCCCCATCATGATGTATTTATTTCATCCATTTCATTCATCCATTTTTACAGATCATTTTATGGCTTGATCTCAAAAATGAGACGGATATAAATCTCAGGTGGACCACACCACATGAAAACAATAGTGATTGGATATCCACCATTAAAATCCTCCTAAGGCCCACTGTACTATTTATTTGACATCCAATCTATCGATTAGGTCATATATGCCCAGATGAAGGGAACAAACAAAAATCAGCTTGATCGAAAACTTTAATGGCCCCCAAAATGTTTTTAATGGTTGACGCTCACTCAACACTGTTTCTGTAATGTGGTCCACTTGAGATTGGGATATACTTCATTTTTGGTTTCACACTGTAAAATGATCTATAAAAATAGATGGAAGGCATGGATGAAACACATACATCATGGTGGGGCCCACAGAGCACTGACCACCAGTGAAAGGTTGGTGTCAGGGGGAGTAGCCAATCCGTTTCCGCTATATATCTAGTGTGTGGTGCACCAGCCTTTCTCAGAAAGTTCCTGCGCAAGGATGTTGGGTGGGGCCCACTGCAATGTATTTTATAAATCCATTCTGTCCTTCTGTATTTTGAGCTCATTTTAGTACATTCTACCAAAAATGAGGTGGATACAACACTCAAGTAGGTCACACGAGAGGGAAAAGTGGGGCAAGAAATTTCTACCGTTGAAACCTTACTGGGCTCCACCTTGATGTTTAGTTGATATTCAAACCTTTTACAAGGTCATTCCCAATGGGATGAAGTGAAAACACCAAAATTATAGCCTAACACAACTTTTATGGCCATAAAAACGCTTCAACGGTGTTCACTGAATGCTTACTTTTTCCTCTTGTATGGCCCACTTGAGTGTTGGATACACCTCATTTTTGGTCGCACATCCTAAAATGATCTCATAAAACGAATGAATGGGGTGGATATGTCAAAAACATTTTGGTGGGACCCACCCAGCATCCTTGCGCGGGAACTTTCTGCGAAAGGCTTCCGTAGGAAATCCACGTCCCCTGATTTGCGCCCTCACAGTCACAAGTGATGTCACCAAGTTACGTGGGTCCCACCATGATGTATTTTTAATATCCAAACCATTCATCCATTTGAATAGATCATTTTAAGGCATGAGCCAAAAAATGAGTCAGATCCAGAGCTCGAGTGGACCCCACCGCAAAAAATAGTGGAGAGCATGACGTTCACCATTAAAAACTTCTTGAGGGCCACAAGAAATGGATGATCAAGATGATATTTGTGTTTTCCATTTGTCAATATCTTCTTGGACTTATGAATAGATTAGATCACAAATAAACATTATGATGGGCCCTAGGAAGGTTTTGAGTTTCAACGGTGGGCGTTACTCTCTCCACTTTTTTTTTGTGGTGTGGTCCACTAAAGTTTTAGATCTACATCATTGTTTGTGTCATGCCCTAAAAAAATATTTCTAAATTAATGGACGGTGTGGATACGACACATACATTACCGTGGGACCCACAGAACTTGGTGACACCACTTATGTGATTGCCCAGTGAGTTACTCACTAGGCTTAGCGTACTAAGTAAACTCATGTGAGGTCCACCATGATTTATGTATTTTATCTGCACCATCCATCCATTTTAGCAAGTAATTTCAGGGCTTAAGCCCAAAAATAAAGTATATACAATGTTCAAATGGGCCACACCGTAGAAAATAATTGAATTGAACATCTACCGTTGAATATTTCTTGAGGGCCACAGAAGTATTGGATAATTGGATCAATCTTATATTCGTATTTTCCCTTCATCCATGTCTGTATGATCTTATTAACGGTTTGGATGACCAATAAATGTCACTTTAGGGCCGAGAAGGGTTTCAACGGTGGAAGTCAGTATCACCACTGTTTCCTGTGGTCTGATCCATTAAAATTCCCAAATTTTGGAATCAACCCCTTAATTTAGATGGGAAAACGGATGGATGGCGTGGATAGACCACATACATTAAAGGTGGGCCCAAATGAGTTTACTGAGTACGATAAGAGCGTGCTCGGTAACCCACCACGCAATCCGATCCCCTTTTCATCCCTCCTGCGCCCCTCTACTTCACTTTCCCTCTCCTTCACACATGTGAGGGTTCCAGAGCAAGAGATGGCCATGATTTCTCGTTCCGTTCCTCAATCCGGCCTGATTTCTCATCGGAATCTCCGAGAAATCTGCACAGTGGCCCACCTCCGATCACCGCTACGGCCTACAGGTACTCTCCGATTTCTCTCTCTCTCTCTTTTTTCGAGTGCGCAATGGAGGAGGAAATCGTGCGATATCTGGATTTTGGGGGTTTTGGTAATAACAATAATATCGGCCGATAGTATCGATATTGCGAACATTGTGTGGCGTACACTATAGGGGATTTACGCTATTTTGCTATGCTACGTAGCATACGCTACCACTTCGCTATGGGCGTTCTTTGAAACATTAGATGTTCCACATTCTTGAGTACTCGAAATATTCCATGACCACCCTAGCAGGTATGGGAAACTTGGGATTTCTTTATGATCATTCTATGTGATATGAACAAATGAAAAGTCAGGATGGATAAATCTCCAATATGGAGCATTCAATTGTCATTTCCTTTTATACATTGAGAGTATGGATGTTCATTTGTTTATCGAGACCTAGTTTTAGGATCGATTGAATATCTTTGTTGGATCGTCTTGATTGTGCACCAACTTAGATTGGTCCTCTGACCTGATATTGCAAAGGGACTTCAGGGGTTTTGATGTGTGGTTTTGATACACCTTTTTATGCTACATTTGTAGCTGACAGGCTGGTGGTATTGGCCCTCATGTTGAGATTTAGTTAAGATTCAATGTACCTCAAAAGGGAATATGCTTGTTGCTCAAGATAGAGATTAATGGCTAGATCTCATCTTTTAGATGCTCCATCACACTCAACATAGCCAGTAAAAATGTTTTCAAGAGGTTTTATGATGAATTTCAACCGTTGAATCTTTTATTTTCATCGTAAATTTGTTTTTATCTAGGTCGATGAAAATTTGATTTTCAGATTTTCATGCAGGACATGATGATCTAACCTAATATGATGCGTTGAAACTAGATTGCGGATTAACTAGAGAATCAAAAGTCAAAATAACGCTAAACTACCACAAGTTAAAGAAACTCAAATTTGTAACATGTTAAGGTTCAAAAAACGTAATAGTTCCGCAATGTGATTCTTATAAAGTATCAAGTAATTAGGATCGTGTAGAAGATAAGACTCTCACTTAGCATAGGTATTAAATCTAAGCATTCATGGAATTACTTGAATTCTAAGGGTTTTGCATGTTTGGGGCTGTTTAAAGGGTTAGGGAATGTAGGGAATAAGTTTAGAGTATTATGCGAACTAGGAATTTAGGGTTTTAATATAGGGATTTGAGCAAGGTGTCCCATATCGGTTACGTATCGGCCGTATCGGCCGATACGCGTATCGGCTCCGTATCGGCCGTTACCGATTTTTGTAGCCGTATCGGCCGATACGGGCCGATACGGGGCGTATCGGGCCGTTACGGGGGCGTAACGGTCACCCGTAACGGTCCGATAACGGCTATTTTTTTTTCTTTTTAAGCGTTTTTTTTGCTGTTTTTTCCAAACTTCTTGCTTCCAAACTGTTTTTCACTCCTTCTAATAGTAATTTCGACCAACCTCGACTAGTTTTTTGGGACAAAAACACATTATATTACGGATTTGGTTGAATCAAAGCTCGGTGGGCCATTTTTCAGAAATTCTTCAAAAATAGGTATTTACTTTCTTTAATATGTTTTGCTGTTTTAATCATGTCATATGATGTGTTAATCATAGTAGAACATGTTAACGTGCATTTTACAGATTTGGGGTGCCATTTAATATTTTTTTTATATTTTTTTCTATTTACGCATGAATTTTGGGCCCTTTTTTTAAAATTCGAAAAATTAATTTTTAATAGTTGTTTTGCTGTTTTAATGATGCCATATGATGTGTTAATCATAGTAGAACAGCTTAATGTGCATTTTACAGATTTGGGGTGCCATTTTATATTTTTTTTTATATTTTTTTCTATTTACGCATGAATTTTGGGCCCTTTTTTTAAAATTCGAAAAATCAATTTTTAATGGTTGTTTTGCTGTTTTAATGATGCCATATGATATGTTAATCATAGTAGAACATATTAACGTGCATTTTACAGATTTGGGGTGCCATTTAATATTTTTTTTTATATTTTTTTCTATTTACGCATGATTTTTGGGCCCTTTTTTTAAAATTCGAAAAATCAATTTTTAATAGTTGTTTTGCTGTTTTAATGATGCCATATGATGTGTTAATCATAGTAGAACAGCTTAATGTGCATTTTACAGATTTGGGGTGCCATTTTATATTTTTTTTATTTACGCATTTATTTTGGCCTTTTTTTTGAAAATTCGAAAAATCAATTTTTAATGGTTGTTTTGCTGTTTTAATGATTGCATATGATGTGTTAATCATAGTAGAACATTTTAATGTGCATTTTACATATTTGGGGTGCCATTTTATATATATATATTTTTTTACGCATGAATTTTGGCCCCTTTTTTTAAAATTCGAAAAAATAATTTTTAATGGTTATTTTTCTGTTTTAATCATGCCATATGATGTGGTAATCATAGTAGAATATTTTAATGTGCATTTTACATATATGAGGTGCCATTTTATATTTTTTTTTATTTACGCATGAATTTTGGCCCCTTTTTTTAAAATTTGAAAAATCAATTTTTAATGGTTGTTTTGCCGTTTTGATGATGCCATATGATGTGTTAATCATAGTAGAACATGTTAATGTGCATTTTACATATTTTGGGTGTCATTTTATATTTTTTTTTATATTTTTTTCTATTTACGCATGAATTTTGGCCCCTTTTTTTAAAATTTGAAAAATCAATTTTTAATGGTTGTTTTGCTGTTTTAATCATGCCATATGATGTGTTAATCATAGTAGAATATGTTAATGTGCATTTTACATATTTGGGGTGTCATTTTATAAATTTTTCTTTGTATTTTCGAATTAGTGACTTTATATTTTTATTTGCTTATATTGGACAGGTTTTGGAGCTTCTTAGGGTTTAGTTAGAACATAAAATTATCTTTATTAACATAAGTCATACACTCATACTCATATCCTAAACCTAAAGAAATGTCTGGGTCTGGCCAACAACAAGTGAGGATATTGGATGGCAACATTGTGAGAGGGTTGGTGGTACTAGGCACCAAATAAAGTGCAAGTATTGTGATAGGATAGTGTCTGGTGGAATTACCCGTCTCAAACAACATTTGGCACATCGAAAGGGTCAAGTTGCGCCATGTGTCAGAGTACCGAGAGAGATAATGCTATTAATGCAAGCTAGTCTGGATGAGTCGAAGGGTAAACGTGCTGTTGTGCAAAAGAAGAGAGATGATACTTTAGAAGCAGCTCGACAGGAGGTGTTTGGTCCTGAATATATGGGCGTTCGTGATGAAGATATTATTGATTCTGACGAAGATTCAGATCGGGAATTAACCATAGCTAGGAGAGAGAGCGTGCGTCTAGCTCGTGAAGAGGAAGAACGTCACCGCATGTTTGGCACGCATGGGTCAGTGCGTGATACAGGAGGGGGCAGTGGGAGTGGGAGTGGGAGTGGGACAGGGAGTGCAACTGGAAGTGCAACTGCTTCTGCAGCTGGGACTGAGGGTAGAGGGTAGGTTTGGTGGGTTACGACGTGTATTTGGGAGCCGACGACAGACATCTTCACGTGATGCCCATATACATTTGCATGAAGAAGTAAATGAGCCTAGGAGACCCTCTATTGATCCAATCCTGTTTAGGAAAGAATCAACTAAACAAAAGAAGATAAAACAAATGTGGAGTAGAACTTCCGTTGAGAAATTAGGTAGAGCAGCAGCAAAGTTATTTATACATGCTAACATACCTTCTAACGCGGCCAATTCTCCATATTGGCAGGTGGTAATTGATGCAGCAGCAGAAGCAGGTGAAGGAATAAAAGCTCCCACGGCTAAGGAGATTAGGGGGAAATGGACAGATACAGAGTATGTCGATGTGAAAACATACGTGGCTACCTTTAAACCTGTATGGCAAGCCAGAGGATGCATGATCATGTGCGATGGTTGGACTGGCCCAACCAGACGCAGCATGATCAACTTCATGGTGTACTGCCACTTGGGAACTATATATCACAAGTCAATTGATGCCTCAGAAGTAACAAAAAATTCTGATTATATTACTGGACTAATGAATAAAGTTGTGGATGAGATTGGAGAGGAGAACGTAGTGCAGATTGTGACAGAGAATGAAGCATCATATAAGCTTGCAGGACATATGTTGATGAATAAGAGAAAACATCTTTTTTGGTCACCATGTGCTGCCCATTGTATTGATCTTATATTGGAAGATATTGGGAAAAAGAATGTTAAGGAAATGGTCGAAAGGGCAAGGGAAGTAACGACGTTTATTTACAACCATAATCCAATAGTCGCAATAATGAGAAAGTTCACGAAAGGACGAGAATTGTTGAGGCCTGCGGCGACTAGATTCGCAACAAACTTTATAGCATTAGAGAGTTTATTCCAGCATAGGGGAGAGTTGAGTGAAATGTTCGCTTCCCGACAATGGCTCAACACAAAACATGGGAAGAAGACATCAGGGACACCGGTCGACGTTGTGAACACCATACGGGACAACAAATATTGGAAGAAGGTTAAGGCGATCCTAAAGGTGATGGAGCCACTAATGAGGGTACTCCGTCTTGTTGAAACCGATGAAGCACCTACCATGGGCTTCCTATATGATGTCATGGATAAGGCAAAGCTTGCAATTCAACGTGATTGTAGAAGCTGGGAGACTTATTGGAAGATGATCGACAGGAGATGGACAAAACAACTCCATCACGATCTTCATGCAGCAGGTTATTACTTAAATCCTACGTATAGATATGCCCAATCATTTGTTGCGGATGATGAAGTTCGTGTCGGGCTAAAAAATGTGATAAAGAGATTAGAACCTGACTTAGATCTGCAAATAAAGGCGTTGAATGAATTAGATACATTTGGAAATCGTCTTGGTAGTTTTGGAGATGCTCTTGCACAGCATGCAGTATCTAGGTTGCAACCGGCAGAATGGTGGATTAATTTCGGAGAGAGTACGAAGGCTCTCCAAAAAATTGCGGTAAAAGTTTTGAGCCAGACATCTTCCTCTAGCTGCGAAAGGAATTGGAGTTGTTTTGCGCTCATTCATTCAAAGAATAGGAATAGATTGCAGACTAGAACATTAGATAGACTTGTTTTCATGCACTACAATATAAAACTAAGAATGCGACGACATCATAGGAGCATTACAGCTGCCGATGACGGAGACTACTGTCCAATAAACTTGGACAATATTTATGATGAGGATGACCCACTTCTACCTTGGTTGGAAACAAGGGAAAAACAAATTGAAGAGGATAATGAAGAATTGGAAATTGATGACCCAGAAATACGCAAAGCACAACAAGAGAGTCGTGCAGATGTGTTGGACCCAGTAAGAGGGGCAGCGTTTATGCCACGTATGGAAACGGCTCGAGATCAACAAAAGAGTACGAGTAGTGGTAGCGTGTCCGTGTCGGATGATGGTGACGATGACCCCTCTGCCTCTGGTGCTGGCACTTCTGGTGTTGCTCAACGCCCTATTCAGCCGTCTACAGATCGCGATGCCGATGAACATCGACGAGGTGGTACACGAGGTCGAACCTACAAGTGTACCGAGTCACGATACAGCCAGCAGGAGGGTACATCAGTGGTGCACCGCGTCCGGGAGGTCCGGAACATCAGCAGGCGCATGGTCTTGGTTATTATGATGGATATTCTTATGGTCAATTGGATTATAATTATGATGGTTATACTGAGCCCGTTCCATCACATTCATGTTGGAGTAGCCCTCCCGATCAATATCCATATGATTATAGATATTCAGATCCAAATCCAAGTTACTCATCACAGCAGACGCACTCTCAATCTCAAGATTCTCAACAGCCTGAGTATGGTTACCAGTATAGCTATTCGACGGGCACTGGTGGATATCCTTACTCAGGGTCAGAGTCGTTACCTAGTCAGGATCAGTCATCCTCTGGTTTCGTTGATCTAGTATTTCCTTCTGGCACTGGATATTATGGATATGCAGAACCTACACCTATTGGACAGCCTCAGCCTGATGGTGACAATGACGATGATGTGGAGGTCGAGCAACCACAAAAAAGCAGATTTTCATTTTGGTGGTGACTTGTGATTGTGAGTATATATTTGTATTAAGGTAAGTATTTGCATTTTGCAGCAGACAGCTCACAACAGTATTATTGCAAGAAGCCATGCAATTATGCACACACTTGACACTGCCGAACTTGTATTTAAAATAGCTCTCCTGACAACCAATCAAGTAATTCTTAATCAAGTTGCAGGGGAGTATATCAGACACTACTAATTTTATTTTTTTTAATATTCTAGACTTGAGGATGACAGGTCATAGACAGGAATCACAGTCACGTACACACTGCACAGGTATGTTTGAGAAATTCCTCAAAAATAATTGCAAACACACCTAATGTGAGATATTTACATATTACATTCATTCTAATATATCTATCATTGGTAGTAGGTAGATAGAAAATTAAATATATGAATTTTGTAGTCAAATTCAGGTTATCTGGTTCATAAATTCATCAGACAGTCCGATACAACTTCTCACCAAAGAGTGGACCGTTACGCCCCCATAAACATGTTCCATTTTATAAATGAATGCATATTTGGAATGCTTAGAATATTCCGGATTTAATCCATATTTTTTCATATTTTTTTGGCAAAAAAAAAATTTTGCGCCGTTACGGGCCGTTACGCCCCCGTATCGCCGTTACGCCCCCATATCCGTATCGGTTTTGGAGGTCACCGATACGCCAACCGATACCGATATGGGACAGCTTGGATTTGAGGATTTTGGTATAGGAATTTGAGGGTTTAGGGTTCCTAGGTTAGGGAAAATTGGAGAAATTAGGTTTAGGGTTATAGGATTTTGGGAGAATTCGGATAAGGTTTAGATTTGGGGATTAAGGTTTGGAAAGATTGAGGATTTTAGGATTTGGGAATCTTAGGGATTGGGATTTATGATTAGGGGTTTTGTAAAGGGAATCAAAGCGAAGAGGGAAGTCGAAGATTCGAAGCAAGGGGGCCACAGATTGGGGCCATCTGTACGGACACTGTTCACATGGTACTGTTCCTGCAGTACTGTTCACAGCTAGAGCTTGGGATCAGTTGGGTGTAGGTTAGATCTAGGTTGGTTTAAAATCATTAAAATAATAAAAAAAAAAAATTAAAAATCAGAAGAAGAAGAAGAGAGATGAGAAGAGAAGTACCTTTAGAGAGAGAAAACAAGAGGATAACGAGGGGAATCACTCCCCAAATGGCTTCACACCATCAATCCCATTGCATGATGAATTTCTAAATCACATAGCAAACGAGATAAAACTTTTTCATTCATGGTTCATAATAATCAAACCCTAAACGGAGTCCAAACCTTTTATAGTCTCAAAAAGAGACTTTTACAAAAAACCTCTCTCAAGAAAGAATTCTCATTAAAAAACCATATCTTAAGTAAAATATAAAATAGTTCAAAAGTAATGAAATAAATGACAAAAACTACTCAAAACTAATAAATCTAAAGTATCTTAAACTATTCGTGGCCAATGGGGTGGTCCATGATCAAGAGCAGTGCAAAGGTCCATCATGTTCAATCCAATGGGCTGGTCGATGCTCCCATGCAATCCAACAGTCCAAACGCTCCAAACAAGCAACCCACACACATCTACCTAGTGTGGGGTCTTCAACGATGGCTAGGAATGCAATTTGGGCCCCGTGGGCCCCATGTGATGATCGTCTAGCAATAAGTGCTCGGATGTCTTCATCAATTTCCCTCTGTTGAGGAGATATCGCCTCTGGTAAAATAAAGTGGTGGTGATGCTTGAGGAGATTCGAGTCTCATTGTTGAATCTCTATCTTTGTGAGCCATATGTTGTTTGAAACTAGCGCGCCTTTCCACTTGATGAGCTACTCTTGATAACATCCATGTCGTGTGGAAACCACTCGCTCATCCCAGATATCCTCTATCGTTTCTATCTTGGTAGGTGTGTATGGTAAAAGAGGTAGATGCTTAGAAGAATAGACGGGTATGGGCCAAGGGTCATGGGACAGGTTAGGAGGGCTATCATTAGGATCAATGTGATGGCTTGAAAAAGGCTAATAGTTGTGGGTACTGGACCCTCAAAAGATAAAAGATCTTCCACTTTGAATATGTATCTAAAACCCATGTCAGGTGAAAGATTCACAACATACGCATGTCCCAATTTACTCGGTATCTTATAAGGTCCTGCACTATGGCCTTGTAGTTTCTTAACGGCCCCTTACAGAAACCGTTCGGATCTCATATGAACCATCAGATGGTCACCTATTTGAAACTCTCTGAACTTATGATGAGAGTCGGCGAATATCTTGTGCGTTTCATTGCTCATGATAATCCGTTTTCTAATTTCAACTTGTGAATCATAGATATGACATGAAAATGCATTTAGGAACTCTGACAGCCTATAGGATACTGACATAGGAACTGACTTTATTGTTCTATGCTTAGCCTCTTTGTCAAATTCTTTCATAGTGATAATATGGAGAGACTTAGGCTGCGACTCTTCGTTGTTCTCACTCTTCGTGTTTTTCTCTCTTCTTTTTTTTTTTTGTGATGATTGTGGGAGGAAGAGGATCCAAGATACACTTAACAAATGCAACGAGTGTGATCTCAACAAGCTCAACCTCTTCATCACTTGTACCAGTGACATCAAGCTAATAAACTTCTTCTTCATACTCGTCCTAATCAGCCACATCTTTATCCAACTCACCAATGGCAAAAGCCTTATTTCTTTCTTATGTAGGACATTGATGTGCGAAATGCTCGTCCTCAATACTTGTAAAATTGTGTGGACTCATCGGTCTGCACACCAATAACAGCCAACCCTTTCCCCTTTTCATCTTTGTAGGTGAGTCTTGAACTAATATAGTAGGGCCCTTGGGTTGAGTTCTAACATTTGGTCTAGCTCCTTGTGAAGTGGGCTCGATTTTATAATCTCTTGTATCAACTCGCATCATGAAAAGCAATTTTGGATACCACTCCAACTCTTGCACCACCTGCTAAGTGTGCTCTAGAGTGCTCACATCGTGATGAATGAGCTCACGTTGGATCTTTAGACGGAGGCCCATTCTAAAGCGAGACGGTGTGACTAGTGGGTTCTCCTTAATATTACATCGCATCATGTAGTCATCAAAGTGCACGATGTAATCAGTTACAGACATGGATCCTTAAGGGATTGCCATTGATCCAGGAAACTTTGTTGATAGGAATGGGGAAGATATTTCCCTCTTAATATTTCTTTCATCTTAATCCAAGGAGAAACTGGATCCTCTTTAGATCTTTCCACATTTTGCTCCACATTCATCCAAAACAATTTAGCTCGGCCCACCTTTATCTTGGCAAACCTCACACAACGGGCATCAGACATGTCATACCACTCAAAGTAGTGGTCCAAGTTCACCATCCAATCGAGGAATGCCTTGGGGTCCATGCAACCAAAAAAACTAGAGCCCTTAACTTTAACACTCTTCATGACATGGGCATCTTGGTCATGGCGGTGATGACTCTCCTCACAATGTGGTTGCACGTGTGCCACCACGACCAACACCTTGGCCACGCCTGCGTCCATGGCTTTCAACTTGACCCCAAACTTGAGAGTGAACATCTTCCCTAGTGTCAGGGTTTGCCCAAAGGGAGGGTTCTAGCTGATTGATGTGCATGTTGGTCGCAATCAATTGAGTAGTGGTGGTCCTATTGTGGGCCTCAATGGCCATCAGACGGTTGTTGATAGTGTTAAGGGTCTTGGCAATCTATTCTAGGTTCATAGTAGTAATGTGAAGACCAAAACCACACCTAGATCGCGTGGGCATGCACTAAAAACATAAGGTGAAGACTTGACCATACCCTAGATGATCCTAGACAACTTTAGATAACCTTATATGACTCTGTGCATTGGATGCGCTAACAACCCTAGATGTAATGAATATGATAAGCTATGCTAAACCTATAGTCTCTGATACCAAATTTGATGTAGGATGGGATGATCTAACCTAATATGACTCCCACTTAGCATAGGTATTAAATCTGAACATTCATGTAATCACTTGAATTCTAAGGGTTTTGCAAGTTTATGACTATTTTAAGGGTTAGGGAATGCAAGGAATAAGTTTAGAGTATTTAGCAAACTAGGAATTTAGGGTTTTGATATAGGGATTTGAGGGTTTAGGGTTAACAGGTTAGGGGAAATTAGGTTTAAGGTTATAGGATTTTGGGAGAATGATTATTAAGGTTCAAATTTGAAGATTAGGGTTTGGAAATATTGGGGATTTTAGATTTGGGAATCTTAGAGGGTTTGGGATTTATGTTTAGGGATTTTGTAAAGGGGATCAAAGGGAAGAGAGAAGTCGAAGATTCGAAGCAAGGGGGCTACGGATTGGGGATGTTTGTACGGACACTGTTCATGTGGTACTATTCCCGCGATACTGTTCACGGCTAGAGCTTGGGTTTAGTTGGGTGTAGGTTGGGTCTAGGTTGGTTTATAATCATTAAAAAAAAGAATAAAAAAAAAAAAGAAAAAAGAAAAAGAAGATAAAGAAAGAAATGAGAAGTACCTTGAGAGAGAAAACATGAGGATAACTAGGGGAATCACTCCCCAAATGGCTTTACATCATCAATCCCATTGCGAGATGAATTGCTAAATCACATAGCAAAGGAGAGGAAACTCTTCATTCATGATTCATAATAATCAAACCCTAAAGGGGGTCCAAACCTTTTATAGTCTCAGAAAGACACTTTTATCAAAAACCTCTCTAAGAAAAGAATTGTCATTAAAAGAAACTCTATCTCAAGCAAAACATAAAATAGTCCGAAAATAATAAGATAAATACAAAAAATACTCAAAATAAATAAATCTAAACTATCCTAATAAACTATTCGTGTCAATGGGGTGGTCCACGATCAAGAGTGGTCTAAAGGTCCATCATGCGCGATCCAACAAGCCGATCGATGCACCCATGCAATCTATCTGTCCAAACGATCCAAACAAGCAACCCACACGCATCTATCCAATGTGGGATCTTCAATGATGACTAGGAATGCAACTTGGGCCCCATGTGGTGATCGTCTGGCCGTAAGTGCTCAGATGTCCTTTTTAGATCTTTTGATGTTCATTCTAGAACCCTCCATAGGGTTTTAGAAGCATGGATTGGATTCCATTGTAAATTTGAAGGAGAAGGACACGAGTCTATTTGGGTGAATCAATTAGGCAGGATAATGAGCAATACCAAAATCCCTAAGGTGGAGTTCCAAAACAGTTGCTACACATGAAACCTGAAAGTTCTTCTCACTCAATCCTCATCAAGAAAAGAATCCTAGCACGGTTTTATTTTAGTGATATTGTGTTGATAGGGAACAATCATGTGAAAATCTAAAAGAGCAAAAGTTACTTAAAAGAACATTTTGAGATTAAAGATTTAGGTCCTCTAAATTTTGTTCTTGGGAAAGAAGTTGCTTGGTCCAAAAGTGGCATATTTATATCTCAAAGAAAGTATGTCCTCGATTTTCTTAATAAATTTGGCATTAAGAAAAATAGCCTTTGAGAGACTTCCTTCCTAAAAGAAAGTTCTCCCTTCATGTAATTTTTTTTTTTTTTTTTTTTTTAGCTTGTTAGTACACCCCACTGTCAGTTCACACTTCACTGTTAGCCACCCCCACTAGGGAATCGATACCAAGATCCCTTCATGTAATTGATCAAGTCAAACAGTCATTGATTTGTACGTCTTTGGGAGCTCTTCTAGTTGATTCTCCTATTGAAGTGTATCATCGCTTGCATAAGAAATAATCAGAAGCTATTCCACACCCAGGTTTATATCAACATCTTGTGAGACAACTAATTTACTTGATGTTCACATAACCCAATATTGCTTATGCGGTCAATGTGTTTAGTTAGTTTAGGCATGTTCCTCGTGTGCATCATCTAAGGGCTTCTCATCAGATCTTGCAATATCTAAAATCTGGTCTTAGCAAGGGTCTTTTGTACTCCAACCATTGTCACTTTAATCTTCGTGGCTATTGTGACACCGAATGGGAAGGATCTGATGTAGGACATGAAATTTAGATATGATGTGCAAGATTTCAGGCTTAAGCTCACGTTAGTTCAGAAATAATTACACAAATTCCATATCCCACACAAAAGTCTAAACATTCAATTAAGGGGAATCTATGTGAGTCCAGGCCTACACATGTTAGGATTGGATCAATAAAAATTATGAATCAGACATGCATGACAATCAATCCCTAATCCAAGGAATTCACCAATTTCAAATCAAGGAATCTCAAGGTTGAAGAAATGACATAAAATTGGGGATTTGAGTAATTTAGGGTTAGGCTTAGGGATTTTGGATGAAAGAGGAGTGAAAGAGAGGAGAGACGAATTAGAGAAGTATTGCACGTGTGGACAGTAACAATGACCCAGACGCACATGCGTGTGATCCCGGCCGCACGTGTGTGGGGCCCACTCAAGGTGTTTCGTAACGAAAACGGTGGCCGTAAGGGTCACCACCGTTACCATTATGATATGGGTCGTAACGGCCGTTACAACCCCTATATCGGCTGTTACGGCCATTTTTTATGTTTTGAAAAATGTTCTTCTTGGACCATTACGGGGCCGTTATGGTCCGTTACAGGACCGTTACCGGGCCTTCACGACGTGTTTTTTTGTAACGGCCATTTCGACCCCGTAACGCGCAACGGTTATGACCGTTACTGTTACGTAACGGCTGTTACAACCGTTACGTATCCGATTTGGAATACCATGGGCCTACTATTCAAAAAAGGCCACCTTGGCCCTGATCGGCCAGGTATGGGATCCAAAACCCCCAAATCTCAGCTCGATCCGATGCACAGTTTGTGCGTGGTGCTTCGACAAGATTGCAGCCCTCCTGTAGGGCCAGAATCTAGAATTCTATTGTAAAGAAGAAAACTGTTACAATAAAGGACAGATTTGAAGCATGGATGGTGGTAGGAGATGAGAGGTAAAGATGGTAAAGGATGGGGGCGAATCGGGGTAGATGTGGCTTCGCACCACAGTAGTTAGCCATTCGATGAAGGGAGGGCTTCGCACCCAATTGAATTTCCTCAACTCAGGAACTCTAGAGGAGTAGGAAAATGTAGAATTTTTATTAAACTTCAATGAATCAAAAGAACTACAAGGGGTGCTTATTTATAAAAAAATCCTATACTCCAAAACTCGCACCATGTGCACAACCTATTACTTGACGATGAAGTAAACTAAAATAAAAATCAAACAAAGAAATCTAAAATGTTCATGATGTTCTAAATAATAACAATAAGCAAAACGTAAAATATGAAATTAATCCAACTAGTGGGATACGATCATAAGATCCCATGGTGGGCTTTTCTTGATTGTCAGGCCCACTCTTTTGAATCAAAACTTTGTCTCTCAACTAGGAGGCCCTCCCTGGACGTCGTCATCGAGCTAGATCGATGGTGGGGCCCTCATTTTCCTTACGTATGTGCGTAGGGGGGCGACGTGAGTGCGCGTGTGCGCGTGATGTCCCCATCAGGATCTTTGGGTGATAGGAAGTGCACAACTGGATGTTGAGAATTTATTGGAAGTGGTAGACCTCTTGGAGAAGTAAGAAATAGTATTGTTGCTCAATCATCTATAAAGCCTGAATATCGGGCAATGGCTAACACAATCTATGGCCTTTTATGTTTAAAGCCTCTCTTATGCTGATCCCTCTTCATTGTGTGTGCATGTGCATGTGTTTCAATGGTCTAGTGGAGTACCTAATGTAATTTCATTGTAACCTTAGTTAAAAGTGGGGGTGGGTGGCAGCTAGGGATCCCATCTTGCCCTCCCTCCCTACTTTCTTCTTTTCTTCTTTTCTACTATGTAAATCCTTTATGATATTGAAGTTTCATTGTGTTGCTAGGTGGTCTTGGATCAAGGAATACCGGTAAAGAACATAAATGAGATTAAGAGCGCACTTGTATCAGCCCTTGCAGCAAATGGGCAAATATTAGATGCACTGGAAGTATATGAAGAAATCAAGCAAGCTGGATGCCATCTGGAAGCCAAGGCCATTATATGCCTCATTGTAAGTTCTATTTAGATTTATGTTCATTTATTGTCAATGGTGTTTGCAAGATGGAGGGCTCGCGGATATCTGTTTTGTCTGCTTTCTGTACAGGAGAACCTCCGGCCTGAAGGAGAATTGGATAAGCTGCTTCAGCTACTTGGCGAGTTGAATGATTCCAACAGTTGGTTTGATGGGTGCAGCAGAGTTGTCTTGTACTGTACTCGATACAAGCTTCTAAGGTTCACTGATATCATATTCATGCTTTATTGGAACTTTGCTTTTTCATTTTTCTTATTTTCATTATTCTTTCTTTTCTTCAGTTCTGCTGTGGAATTGCTCAAACAGCTTAAGGAGAAAGATGAATTAGCTACATCTGTTGTTTTTGACCAGGTTTTGATCTAATTCAATTACTCTTCTTTGATGTAATACTTTCTACATGGGAACACACTAGTAGAAATTTTCTGAGTATATGGAGTCTGTTATGAACTCGTTGATTGTAATCAACCAATGTAATGGACTATTAGATAGTGCTTGATTGCAAGCAACCTATGTAATAGTCTATTACATTGGACTTGTGGGAGTTTTGTACTGTTATTGCCGGTCCTCAGCCCAGATAAATGAGGAGGATTGCATCAAGCTGGCAGCCAGTGTCAAACTTATGCCATAACTTTCACAATGAATCCAAACAATATGATGACATGGAGTGTTATGATTTTTATCATCAGAAGTCATAAAGCAGCAACTAGAATTAATTTATATCGTATATTTTTTCCATTCTCAAAATAAAAAAGCAGCAACTGTAAAGAAAGTTTTCTGTTATTATTAATATTATTAGGAAAATGATAATAAAAACATCTGTTAGAATATGGAGGCTATTATGTGGCCCTTCTTTTGCCGGCACCTCTTTTCTATTTTTGCAGATACCTCTTTTCTATTTTTGGCATTAGTAGGGTCCTGCTCTTCCTGCAGTTTGCCTAGCAACTGTCCCATCCATGACCCTGAGTTTGCTTTCTTGCCCTTTGGGGCATGCATGCAATTATTGGGCCGAGCCTCATGCTGGGAGGAGCTGATTTGGCATGTGAATGGTGCCAATTTGAGCCTCTGCTGATTTCTGGTGGGCAGTCGATTATGAAACTTTTGCCTATCTACCATTTAAAACCAACCTCGCCATCCAAAGGGTGTCCAAAGATGGGCCACACAAACTGACTGATTGAATATCAGCCCAAACTGTCGTCCAAGTTGACTCTAGGGCCCGCAACCTCAATTAGATGGCCACAATTAGGAATCAAATGAACCTTTCGGAGGGCTATGTACAAAGTGCATCCATAAAATGAATGCCAATGGCAGCCGATTATGAAACTTTTGCCTATCTACCATTTAAAACCAACCTCATCATTCAGAGGGTGTCCAGAGATGGACCGCACAAGCTGACTGATTGAGGATCAGCCCAAACTGCCATCCAAATTGACTGTGGGGCCCACAACCTGAATTGGATGGCCACAAGTAGGAATCAAATAGACCTTTTTGTGGGATATGTACAAAGTGTATCCATAAAAAAGGGTTTTATATAAGCATACAGCTCTCCTCCAGAGCCGTACAATTCTATATGTCGAAGATTTGAATAGTATTGGCAATCTTTTACACTTCTAAAAAGAATGAATGTTTCCAGTCATTGGTTTCTTTCCTTCTCTTATTACCAACTTTATTTGGGTTACTTTTGAGCTAAATTAGTGAAGATCAGGGTGTCCCGTATCCGTTACGATACGGCCGTATACATAACGGTAATAGCTGACACCGTTACGCAATACGGGGTCGAAACGGCTGTTATGCAATTCTGTGACTGTAACGGCCGTTAAGGGGCCGTTACGGGCCATAACGGCCGTTACAGACCTGTAACGGCTGTTACGGGCCTTGAAAAAAAAATAAAAACGACGTAGCTATTTCACAGCCACAGTTTTTTTTTTTTTTTTTTTTTTGTATAATCTGCAATGCACGCTGCATAGTGCACACTCACTATTTTATTGCATGTGGTGGGGCCCACCTTGATTTATGTATGGTAAATCCATGCCATTCATAATTTTTCAAGTTCATTTTAAAGCATGATCCTTGAAATGAAGGGATCAAAATCTCAATTGGACCATGCTTGGGATTGAATGCCCGCCGTTAAAATCTACTCAAGGCCCATTTTGTGATCCACCTAAGATTTGGATCAGCCTCATTTTTTGGTCCATGCCCTGAAATAAGTGGGCAAAAAGGATGGACCACATGGATATACAACAAATGCCATTATATATATATATTTTATATTTCTTTTCTATTTACGCATTAAATATGGCCATTTTTATAAAAAATTCAAAAAATCATTTTTTAATGATTGTTTTGTTGTTTTAATCATGCCATGTGATGTGTTAATCATAGTAGAACATGTTAAAGAGCATTTTACAAATTTGGGGTGCCATTTTATATTTTTTTCTATTTACGCATTAATTATGGCCTTTTTTAAAAAAAAATTCAAAACATTATTTTTTAATGATTGTTTTGCTGTTTTAATCATGCCATGTGATGTGTTAATCATAGGAGAACATGTTAATGTGCATTTTACATATTTGGGGTGCCATTTTATATTTTTTTTTCTATTTACGTATTAATTATTGCCCTTTTTTAAAAAAATTCAAAAAATCATTTTTTAATGATTGTTTTGATGGTTTAATCATGCCATGTGATGTGTTAATCATAGTAGAACATGTTAATGTGCATTTTATAGATTTGGGATGCCATTTTATATTTTTTTAATATTTTTTTCTATTTACACATTAATTATGGCCCTTTTTTTTAAAATTCGAAAAATCATTTTTTAATGATTTTTTTGCTGTTTTAATCATGCCATGTGATGTGTTAATCATATTTGAACATGTTAATGTGCATTTTATAGATTTGGGGTGCCATTTTATATTTTTTTTAATATTTTTTTCTATTTACGCATGTTCAAGAAATTCCTCAAAAATAATTGCAAATACCTAATGCAAGATATGTTCATATTACATTCATTCTAATATATCTACCATTGATAGTAGATAGTTAGAAAATTAAATATATGAATTTTGTAGCCAAATTCCGGTTATCTGGTTCATAAATTCATCAGACAGTCCAATACAACTTCTCATCAAAGAGTGGACCGTTACACCACCATAAAAATGTTTCAATTTATAAATGAATGCATATTTGGAATGCTTAGAATATTCCGGATTTAATCCATATTTTTTCATATTTTTTTGGCAAAAAAAATTAAATTTGCGCCGTTACGGGCTGTTACGCCCCCGTATCCGTATCGGTTTTGGAGGTACTGTTACGCCAACCGATACCGATACGGGACACCTTGGTGAAGATATATTTGTTGTATTAATAGGATTTAAGATTGAGATTAAAATTCATTTGAGGAATTGCATTGTAATTAGGCCTATAAATAGGTTCAGGGTCCATACAGATGAACCATGATGACATTATGATTGAAGAAAAATCGTTTTTGGACTTCTATTTCTAGAAAGAGTAATTCTTGTTCAATTCTAGTGGGTTTATTCCTAAAAGTCTCTTCGAATTTTGAAATCATATTTCACATCTTCTCTCTTACTTATTTAGATTTTCTTTCTTTTTCTAATTGAATAAACTAGAAAGGATGCTGGAAATTCTATTTCAGCCCCTTGGGTTAGATACATCTTGTGGCATCAAAGATGAAGATTGAATGTTTACACCAGTACTTGCATTCTTCCTAATCCCTCTTGCTACATCAGCACTGCTCTATTTTAGTGCAGATACTCCCCTTGTTATTTTTTTTTTTTTGGTATTAGCAAAGCACCAGAAGCATCCTATTGTAATACCGAAGGATAAAGAAACGGAGGGAGGAGGGGCTATGTATCATGCCCCAAAGTTCGGGTACCGATAGCATGTATCTCAGCCTCGATTTCTGCGACGCAACACTCATACTAAGTGTACTACATTTAATGGGATTACAATTCATTCAGAGTAGATAAGTAAATCTTTGTGGTTCATTCTAGTTCCATTCTCATACATTCACATACATTAAACACATTCATATTCCTCAAATTGAATCCAATAAATTTATAAATACCAATCAAACTGTCTAATGGCCCATCACTTGGGTCCTTAGTCCAATGTAGAACGCATAAACCCGAGAAAATTATTCAAATTCATGTCTAGAAACATCTTAATCAAATCTAACCCAACATCATCTTCTCAACTAAACAAGGTGTTGTAAACAAAATTTAAAACAAAGAATTTATCAAGTTCAAACAAAAATGAAATCAATCTATGGATCTTTCACAGGCTCGGCCGCCTGTTCCTTTCGTGTGTCAATTGTTCATCCCCATTCATATCTGTATGGTTTTATAGATCAAGCGTCAGCTAGCCAGGCCCAGTGAGCGAACCCAACATGGTTCATCCAAATAAGGGAAATGTAAAACAATACAAGGATAATCAGAATGGAGCACCATTACATAAAATTAAATGGTTCAAGTGGGGGTAACCATCCACTTGCATGGATTGGAATTTGCCAAACGAAATTCTCCAATCTAGGGGACCTCTACCTATTGGTAGGTAAGAGTCGTCTACCGTATAGTAGGCATATATCATCTACCGATTAGTTGGCATAGTCATCTACTACATAGCAAGCATAATTCATCTACTGATTGGTGGGCACAATCATCTACTGTATAGTAGGCATGTTATAATTCAATCAACAACAAAAAGTTAATCAATAGGAAATTAGTTCATCCATACTAACGCAAAAAGAAACAGTTATACAGATGTAAATAGAATAAGCATCAAGTATATTAAATCAATCAACAACAACCATTACAATCAACATACCAACTACATTAAACTTAATTGGAGAGGAAACACATTGGGATCACTCACCTGGATAAACACTTAATTGATTCTGGTTGCAAGGTTAATCCAATTGACGACACTTATTAAACCCTAAACAATTTATACATTCTCAATAAGTTCTTAATTGAAGAGTAATTTAATATTGTGGGTTCTACCTCTGATTGATCAGATCCCCAGAATGGGTCCACACAAAGGATTCACAATCTTTACAATTTAATTCTTTCCGATCCTACCCTTTACACAGGGTTAGCAATCACAAATCCTAAGGAGGAACTCACTTGATCAAATCAAGTGGCTGACCACATCCAGTGCCATCTAATCAATCTAAATATGCATCATTTACTGGAATCTTAAGTTATAATGGACCCATCATTTCAGATTTCAACTTCGAATTCGAAAGATCTTATCTAAAATTTGGGGGTTTTTCCTTTAATTAGGGTTTAATGCCTGATTAAGCACATTGGTCAAATCCAGACTGACCATAGACTCCCTCATGCTTGTTCTAGAGAGGGCCAATAGATCCATCAAATATGAACCATCCCAGGTCCACAATCTTCTCATAATGCGGTTGATAACAATTATTCTTTGATCCATGCGTCCCATCAAATGGTCAGATTGATCAGATAATCTAGATATTAGTGTATGTCGATCCCAGAATTAAGATGAACGGTGCATATCTGGTAACATACTTTAGAATAACCCAGTACGATTCTCTACACCAAGTAGCAACTGGCGCAGAGAATTATACCTTCCAAGTTATAATCCATACATTGATACTTGGATTGTTTGTTCAATCTGAATTGTTTAGCATAATTCCCAGTTAGAAATACCCTACATTACTCATAATTAAGAGGAAAAATCATTGTATCTCTATCGATCAATGCAACCTATCAGATGATCGGATGGTCTCGATCCTTGAGATCTTACCATATGATCGGATGGTCCCGCTTCCAGATAGTTGGATAACGGTTTTATCCAACCCATCATATTGGGTTCTCTTGCTATTGTTGGCGATAGTCATTTTCTTAGTTTGGGCTAGGATGATTTCTAGCTTATTTCTAAGTTCTATGTCACCATTTGACAACTGTTTAACTTCTTTTGCTATCCTTTGTAGTTGTAGCTTTGTCTCCAACTAATCTATCCCTTTATAAATCTTTGATGATTTGCTCAAGATTTTTCTTTTTATATTAGTTCTATCCTGTCTGATACTGAAGTTTATTTCTTCGAGTTTTTGGTCTTGTAAAGCTATGAAATTTGCTATAGCTGTTTTGATTTGATTGTCCTCACTCTGTTGTGTGCTTAATAGGTTTTCTGACATATTCTTTCTTTCATTAAGGTGAGCTAGTATAATGCAGGGGCATTTTCACACCAAGCTCGAGTGGGGTCGCTTGCGGGATACAGGGGTACACTCGGGGTGGGTGCGGCCCACGGAGGAGGTCTCATATTCGAGACTCATCATCGGGGGTGATTAATGCACATTTCACATCAGGCTCGAGTGGGGTAGCCTGTGGGATGCTGGGACACACTCGGGGTGGGCGGCCCATGTGATTTGGGGCCCACAAAGGGGGTTCGGCCGAGATCTTGACCATACGATATTGGGCCTGGGCTATGAGATAAATGGATTAATTCGTCATGCTCTAACAGTTCAAGCTTTTAGAGCAAGTGGTTAATTATCCTGCATCAAATTGGTATCAGAGCAGGAGGTCTCGTATTCGAGACTCCTCACTGGGGGTGATTAATGAATGGACATTTTTACACCGGGCTCGAGTGCGGTCGCTTGTGGGATGCAGGGGGCCCGCCCATGTGATTTGGGTCCCACGAAAGGGGTTCGGCCGAGGTCCTAGCCCATGCGATGTAGGGCCTGGGCTATGAGATAAAGAGATTAATTCGTCATTCTCTAAGAATTCGAGCTTTTAGAGCAAGTGGTTGATTGTCATGCATCATAGTACTAGGGCCAGTTGCTGGTTGTAATAATCTATTTTACTGTTTATTTCTTCAAGGGACTTTCCAATTTCTTTGAAGATAAATTTATAGTCATGTAGTTTGACTATATTTTCTTTGATTTCTTTGGCTATATTTTTGTTGTTTAGGATTTTAGTGTAGATGAAGTCTATTCTTTCTTCTATCATGTTTGGTTCTAGAATTAAGTCATTGCTTCGGAAATCAATTTGTTCTATTATTCTTCTTAGTTGTCTCATGGCTATATCAAGGTTAATCTGGTATTGGACAAAATCTCTATAAAAGACTTTTGGTCCTTTTTGTTGGGTTTTTATAGCTACAGCAAGGTAAGATTCATTCTGGATGAGCCTACTTCTTAGAGTGACTATTCCTGAACTAATAAAATTTATAGATGGTATAAGATTTTGTAGTATCGCAATGTTGTTGTTGCTTTCCTTTTTTCTGGATTATCTATTCTCTTTTTGAATGGAGATAATTTTGTATATGATGTAAAAAGGAGTCTAGGCTGGCTTGTTGATACAATGTCACTGGGGTGTACACAATCTGAGTTAGCTCGCTCGACTCGAAAAAGCTTGATTCAACTCAGTTCGAAACCGAGTTCGAGCCGAGCCAAGCAGATTTTTTGAGCTTCAAGGTTACCCGAGCTCGACTTGACTCAAATCAAACCCTGACTCGAATCGAACAAGTTCGGTGGCTCGGTTATTTTGATATTGATGTTGCTCAGAAAGTGTTTGATGAAATGACTCAACGAAGTGTCGATTGGTGGCGAAGAAGGTATGGATATGAAACAAATACCCTTGTACCTTGATTTTTATGTTGCCTGCCGAGTGTTTGATGAAATACCTATAAACCGATGTTACTACTATACATTCCATGAGAAATTAAAGGTGCACTCCATGTGTTTGAGAAAATGCTGCAGAGGCTTGATCTTGGCTTGAACTTGCCCAAGTTGCTGACGGAACCAAACCGAGCCAAGCTGTACAATCAAGCTCGAGGATTGAGCCGAGTCGAGTTCAAGCTGGGGTCTGCTAGTGGCCGAGCTGAGTCGAGCTGTGCCAAGATCGACTCGGTTCAACCATGTACACCCCTAGATGTCACCTTTGGGAATTCGTGTTGGACTATTTCCATGATTAGATTCCTAATATTTTCTTGATTTCTCCTATATTTTTCTGCATGTCTTCTGATTTCTTAGTGATGACTTGCCTACTTGGTTCGGAGTTAAGGTTTACTAGCCTGTCAACTTCAACCTCTATCTCACAGAACCCGGTTTGTATTATTAACTAGGATTTGAATAGATTGGTTGAATCCTATTGGAATTTGCATGTCGATTCTTTTTACGTGCTCTTCTAAATCTATAAGCTGCTTTGCTATCTTTGACTATGTTGATAATATCCACTGGATATTATTGCTAAGAGTGTTTCCTAATGATGCTAAGAGGTAAGGATTTGCTTGGTTGGTTGGGATATGATCTATATGGTTAGTTGGTGTCTCTGGATACCAACACTCGTTATTTCTAATAGTTATAGGGGGTAGGATTTGATACTCCCTTTTAGAGCTGAATGGATATTTCTTTATTCTAGAAATGGGTCCAAACATAGAAGGCTAAGGGTTTTGTCGAGATGGGCTGATAAGAAATATTATCCCTTCATGGATAACGGTTTTGTAGATAGGATAGAACCAGTCTCTTCTTGCTACTGCTTCCAGATAGTTCTGATTGGAGTTTTTACCGTATACTCTACAGAATGCTATATAGTGGTAATACCTGGTGATATTTCTTCTGTTTGTATCGGCTATATGTACTCCAAAACAAAGTTGATGGTATTGTTCAAAGATTCAAAATAGCTCCGGATTTCTATGAATGAATAATGGTTCGAAGTTTGCTAAGTCATTCATAAGCTAAGAAGTAGTCTTCTTTCTAAGGGCTTGTTTGATTTTCCATGGTACATGTAAATCATGGTAAACAAGTAATTATTACTTTTTCTCCTTGTTTGAAAATATGAGAGTAATTCTGCCTCGAAAATCGAAACAAAAGTGTTGACTTAAATATGTGGACCCCACCGTAATGTATATGATATATCCGCACCGTTCATCTATTTTATTAGAACATTTTGGAGCGTGAAACGAAAAATGAGGTAGATACAACACTCAAATGGCCCACACAAAAGGAAACAATGGTCTTAATTCATCCACCATTGAAAGTTATTTTCTTCACTAGGCCCACATTAAGGTTTTTTCATCATCTAACCCGTTCATAGGGTCACACAGACATGGATAAGGGGAAAACACAAATATTAGCTTGATCCAAAACTTTCAAGGGCCCCAAGAAGTTTTTAATGGTAGGCATTCGATTCCCGTTGTTTCTTGTGGTGCGGTCCACTTGAGCTTTGGATCTGCCTCATTTTTTTGCTCATGCCATAAATTCGGCTAGCATAACAAATGAGCGGCGTGGATAAGTAACATACTTCACGATGGGCCCCACATTGATGTAGTAAATTTCTCGATTTAAGTGTTAAAAAAGTAAGTTGTCACATCCGCATTGGAAAAGATGTGGTAATTACCGAGGTAAATAATTATTACCCATTTACATGGTAATTACACTTGAGTCGAAAAATCAAATAGGCCCTAAAATAACCAGTACTGGATCGGCAAAGATCATTGCACCGGATATTGTAAATTGTATGTGCAAGTCCTCAGTAAGCTCAATTGCTTGCTTTAGATTAGACTAGCTTTTATCTTCCTTTATCAACAAGACAGACGAGAACAAAAGATTTTTTTTTTTAAGTAATTTTTTTTTAATTGCTCTAATTGCCCGTAGAACACTCGGGCTTTGATACCATTACCTGCTTAAGCTCCCTATAGCTAGTTAACTAAGGGAGTTGCCTCTGTCCCTAAACCCTAAAACAAAATTTCTTAATAAACAAAATAGGACAAACAAGGAGAAAACAAAATGCAGAATAAGGCACAGGTAGAGAAGACGCAAAATGACAGTTATCATAGAGCTTAGTAGAGTAGAGAAAGAGACGATATGAAAGATCGGTCTTCGGGTTCAAGCATGCAATCACATAATATCCTTGCTTTGATTAGGGTCCATTGCTGCTTCCGCACGTTCTCAGCATATTACTTCCTACTTTTGATAGCCTTCATGGACATATGGTCTCATCTTCTCTGTCAGTTCTAAGAGTCCACCGCCATTAACAACCTTTCATGCCCTTGGCTTAGGCTTCTGAGCAAGACACTTGGTAGATCACTATGGCCACATTTATGAGCTGTTCGTAGTGCTTTTGCGAGGCTTGCTTAGATTTGGATACAATTATGCATAAAAAATGCAGGAAACGCAAATATGGATATCATTTTATTACTCAAGCAAACTAGACATTACACAATTATAGAGCTATCCCCTTCGGACTGGAAGGTGATTAGCCGACCATACCTTTGGACTTCTGCGACTAGATGGATTTCCTTGCTTCGCAATCCTCTTCCTTTACAAGACAAATGACTTTCCTTATATAGAGTCTGGACTCCAATTTTACAAAACTATGTTGAAATAAAAGATAAGATTGCAGGAGGCCATTGTGTCCTATCATGATGGAGTCAGTCAGGGCCTTTGTCGTTTCGCAATCTTTTACTACCAAAGTTGTTGCCTCTGCTACTGCGCCTCTTAGGAGTCGAAGCTACTATTGCTACTGGATTCTCGCTGCTTTCATCAAATTGGATCCAAGAATAGCAGAAGGAAGGCTATGAATATATAAATTTTGGCACGTTCCAAGCAAGAATCCAAGGACTCCATTCCCCAAAAATGGAGATAGAAATTTTATGCTGCCTAGTCGACAAAAGATGGGAAAACTTTGAGAAGAGCCTTTTCGGAGTAGCCCAGCTGCAACTAACAAAGAATGTAGGATACTTTAATGTCATTCTTGGATTCTCTATGCCAATCAAAGCAAATAAAAAATCAAGTTAGTAATATCGACAAAAGGATACGAAAACTTTGACCAAAGCTACGGAAACATAAACATAGAATTTCATACCTATGTTTAGTTTAGCCAGACCGTCCAAAAGGGACTTCGTAGCATATTCGAAATAGGAAAACACGACGAGCAGATATTAGTTAGAACTAATAACTCTGAGTTCACCCATATGTATCAGATAAAAAACAACACAAAAATGATATTAAAAATATCGTCCGACCTTTAGGAGTTGAAAACAACAGTCCCAATGATTACTCAACAAAAGGAGTTAAACTTCCTTAGTGAGGATCCTAGAATTGGAGACGTCACTCTCCAATTCAAGCCAACAAGACTAATTCTGAATCCTGACCAATAACCACATTTAGAGAAGGACCTTCTAAATTTATAGACTTAACCCGAAGGGAGTCCTTCGACGTTGAGAGAGGAGAAACCAGTAATCCTCAACCTAGAGAATATGACGATATCAACTTGGAAAAAATCAAAATCCAAAACTTAGGACAGCCCTAGCAGAAAAGAAGTCAGATGTTTTAAGAGAAACTTAAGCCCAGCCAGGAGTCATCGATCAAATATGGTCTGAATCATTAGAAACTCAAAAACTCTAGACGAGTTAGAAGAAGCGTTGAATAGTCAACCAAACCCAAACTCCAGAAGCAAGAGATTCTTCGAGCCAACAGTCAAGGTAGCAATGGCTAATACAGCCAGAGAAACTAATCAAGGCGTCGTTACCGAATGAGAGAATCCCCAGAGGAATCGAGTATGTATCGAAACCCACACCAGTGTATGAACACAAAAAAGATAAGCCAAAGTTCTTCAAAGAATTTCCAACATCTAGCCGAGAATTCCAAGGGACTAAAAAGATGATTCAGATACCCATCAGTCCTTTAGGCATATATCTAAATATAAATAATGTTAGAAACATCAAAGAAGCTTTAGAATCATGGAAATCTAAAATGGAATTATGTTTCGCCCAAAACAACGAATGTAATACAGAATCCTGCCATGCTAATACCGAAAAATCCCTTCAAGGGGATGTGGTAAGATTCCTAGCAACTATTAGAACAGATACGTCCCCCAACTCCTGCTAGATGACAGAGATCGTTGGTACACCTTCTACCATACAGATGAATATCTGATCCAAGTTTCCGAAACATATAATGGGACGCTTGAGAAGAGCAAGGAGGCAATTATCGAACTTCGTCTAGAAGCCACCCTACTTGAAGTAGGAATACTGAGTCTCTTAGACGAAGGAACCAAGCAGAGACTTAAGGTGATCCTCCCTGACATCTTTCCAACATTAGATGCAGGACTCCCCTCCATCTCTTGGGAGGAAGTTCGCCACATCAAAAAGGAGAAGCGGCCGAAGAAGAAAAGTGAAATTACGTTAAGGACCACTATAGTAGAAGTGGGAATAGGTCAAAGTGTCCTAAAGGGGGGTGAATAGGACTTTATGAAATTTTATGCCAATTTAAAATCCTATTAACCTAATCTTGATCTAATGTGCAACAATCAAGATACATTCATTTTAACTCTAATGGCTTCCAAGCCAAATAGATGATCCAATCACAAGACTACTTAATGTTTAAACAAGATCTAGCAATTAGCCTATGATGGATAAGCTGTGAGAAGATGTGTGTGGGATGTGATTCTTATCAATTCTAGATATTCATGTTATCATGCATCATGTGTTCATTCAAAGTAAACATAATAAAAGAATATGCAAATATCAATCCCAAACACAGTCATTTATAGTGGTTTGGCAACGTGCCTACTCCACTCCCGGCGGACGCACTCATCCCTTGAGTGTACCGGATTTCACTAAAGAAGGTTTCAAATCAGGTTCACCTCTAACCTTTACAACCTACACAAGGTTGACTCTAGGACCTACACAAGGTACCTAAAACATGCCTACACAAGGCAAAAGTTTATGCCTTACACAAGAGCAAAGGTCCTACACAAAGCACCTAGGTTTTATGCCTTACACAAGAGCAAAGGATCCACACAAGGAACCTAGGTTTTAGACCACACAAGCCAAGGATCCACACAAGGAACCTAGTTTAGACCACACAGGTCAAGGATTCATACAAGAACCCTAGTTTATGCCACATAGGCCAAGGACCTACACAAAGGAGTTAAGTTTATGCCTACACAAGAGCAAAGGTCCTACACCAAGAACCTAAACATACTCTCCCGTCCGAGGCCTCCTATGAGGGCTTGTAAGGGGTGAGAGGCACCTGTGACCCAAACCTACACAAGGAATGATCAACAGGGTCTCTAGACTCTAATGACTTATAGATAAGTAGATGAGCCCCATTCAGCACGTTGATGAAGACGATCTCCCTTGATGACAGAGATTCTTCAGCTCCCTTGATCCGCAACACTGATGATGCTCCAATGTAAGGCTACGAGTTGGGTCAAGGTTATGTTGGAATCTACTCTAATGAATATTACTCATTTAAGGGACGGAGTAATTCCAAACTCTTAAGCATTCAAGGGATCCTAACTCAATGATTTGCCATTAAGATGGTAGCTGGATGATCCTTGAATGGGGAAGTTCATTCACCAATATACTTTATTGAATATCAATAATTAGGGTGGATTGAAGGATGAACTCCCATGAGAAAAAAGGGCTTAGGGTAGGTGGTATGTAGTTACTCTCTCAAAGCTCTCTCTCTTTTTCTCAATACAGCAATCAAGAACAAGATTACTTTATAAAGGCAAAAAGCTCCAATGGAAATAAAACTGTCAGAGTCTGACTGAGTTTGATGGTCAGAGTCTGACTGAGTTCGATGTCATCAAACCTGATTTGATCTCATCGAACGTATACTTTCAATGTCATCAGATATCAGTTTGATGATACGAACTCAACTAAAAGAACATTTCAAGAACTTTTTGATCGAAGATCGATGGAATTGAACCTGATTCGATGTCATTGATATTTAAACTTCGATGTCATCGAATAACAGTTCGATTCCTCGACGTTATACACAAATGAGCTTGCTAGACTTTTTAAAGGTTGTCCATGATGTCATCGAAATTCAAATTTTGATGTCATCGAATCCCAGTTTGATTCGTTGATCTTTTCAAATACTATTCCTTGAAAACTTGCTGGACACTTCTTTGTCCTATTTTGATGTCATCGAGGCTCCCTCGATATCATCGAAGTTTGAATTTCGATGATATCGAGTATATCTTGATTCCTCGAACATTTCCAGTTGATTTTCCTTTGAAGTTTGCTGGACCAATTTTGTTCAAATTTAATGTCATCGAACCTTGCTCGATGTCATCGATATTTGAATTTCAATGACATCGAAGTTCATTCGATTCCTCAAGCAAAGTCAGAATATTTTCTAGGAAATTTGCTGGACAATGCTCTAAGTTTTTCTGTATCATCGACTCGCCTTCGATAACATCGATTACTGAAGTTCGATGTCATCGAGGGTATGTTCGATTCATCGACTTTTCCTGTCCAAATATTATGTGGTTATTGGACACAAAATGTCTCAATTCGATGTCATCGTAGTATGTTCGATGTCTTTGAACATGAGTGTTCGATGTCATCGAACTAAGCAGAAAACGTAGAAAAGTTTCCTATTAAGATCAAGTTTTCAGACTTTTAATCCCTATGTTGTTCTAAGTCTTTTAAGGCTTTAATTACCTGGGTGTTTTGGGACATGGGATGTGAGGCTTGTTTTACCTGTGACGAGCTTGGAACACACATCCGATTGAGGTGATAGCTTGATCGATCTTCATATGAGGCTCACCTGACTCACCGACTCAACCTTCACGCTGATTGACAAACTAGGGCACTTTCAAAAAGATCTGACATGAGCTACACCAAGTCCTAACTAGGCAACAACGAAGCACTACCAGACAGAAGAATCGTAGTAGAATCCTCCAGTCAAACAATCAACTTATCAACAACCTCGACCCCCATGAAAGCGACGAGAATCCAACAGCAGTAGCAGTAGCAGTAGCCTCGACTCCTGACAGGCGCAGTAACAGAGGTAACAACTTTGATAGTAAAAGATTGCATAATAACAAAGTTCCTGATCGACTCCATCATAATAGGACATGACGACCTCTTGCAATCTTATCTTTTATTTCAATATAGTTCTGTAAATTTGGAGTCCGGACTCTATATAAGGAGAGTCCTTAGTCTTATAAAGGCAGAGAATTGCGAAACAAAAGAAATCCATCTAGCCTAAGAAGTCTAAAGGTATGGTCGGCTAATCACCTTCTAGTCCAAAAGGGATAGCTCTGTAATCGTGTAATGTCTAGTTTGCTTGAGTAATATAATGATATCCATGTTTGCGTTTCTCACTTTTTTTAAAAAATGCATAATTGCATCCAAATCTAATCAAGCCTCACAAAGGCACTATGAACAGCTCGTAAATGTGGACATAACGATATGCCAAGAGTCTTGCTCAAAATCCTACGTCGAGGGCATGAAAGACTGTTAATGGCAGTGGACTCTAAGCACTGGCAGAGAAGATTAGACCATATGTTTGTGAAGGCTACCAAAAGCAGGAAGTAATATGCTGAGAACATGCGGAAGTAGAAATGAACCCTAATAAAAGAAAGGATATTATGTGATTGCTTGCTTGAACCTGAGGATTGATCTTTCATACTGTCTCTTTCTCTACTCTACTAGGCTCTATGAGGGAAATTGATGGACCGCATGGATTGATTTATCCATGTTCAATTTACTATAGAATTTTGTGTGCCAAAGGCCGTAGACACTTTCATAGAATATCTCCTCTCTTTACGACAATCTTGCTATGGGATTTCGCAGAGAAGCATATCTCTTCATTAAAATCACCGAGTGGAGAAATGCATTGATCGTGCGGCCAATCTGGCCCGTTCATTGCATAAATCTAGTAAAAATACATAAAATTGACATAATAGAATTTATGAAGGACCTACCAAAAATGAGCTCTCTCTTCCTTTTTCTCCTTCTCTCCATGTTCCCCCTTTCTTTCATTTGTTTAATTTTAGGACCACTCTCCCAAGTCTTCTCCCTTAAGAAAAAGAGTTTGTTGGGGAGAGGAGAGATACGAGGGAGATAAGGATAGGATAAGAGGGAGAGATGAGACGGATGAGGAGAGATAAGAGGGATCTACAGATCTCTCTCTCTCTCTCTTTCCCTCCCTCCCTCCCTCCCTCCCTCCCTGAAATTTCAACTTAAAAACTTTAAATTAATTTTTTTTTAATATATGTTTTTTTAAAGAAACCATGGGCGTTACACTGATTATTAGGTATCACTTTTTCTTTGCTAATTTGAGATATTGTTTTGGATGGACATGATGCAGTTAAGTTAAACTATGATCTATAGTTAAAAGTAGCCACTGAACATTCAAATTTCTGATCTAGATCTTTGGTGTTTACCACTGTCAATTTGTAATCATATATGTTTGGAAAACCTCTCAGTAATCATTTAAGGAGCAATGCGCCTTCTATACTTTCACTAGAATGTTGAGTTAACTATTTTCCAAAGAGAATTAACTTCACTAGCTTCCTATCTCTATTCTATGCTTATTTGGAAACAGTCATTTATATACTATTTATACTATTGTTTTTATTCTACTTGAAATTGTCTATCATATACTTTCCTTTGTTGAATTAGATTGTGATTTTTTCGTTGATATTTTCAAGTGGCAATATCTTTTCACTCCTTAGGTTTACCGATTGCACTTGTGGAACAGATATTTAGCCAAGCATTGGAGTCGGAGCCTACAGATTTAGAGACTGGATTAAGTTTACTCCAGTCTATGAAGGAAGATCTCAATCTTCGTCC
The DNA here is from genome assembly GCA_037074715.1 of Magnolia kwangsiensis. Lineage (NCBI taxonomy): Eukaryota > Viridiplantae > Streptophyta > Magnoliopsida > Magnoliales > Magnoliaceae > Magnolia > Magnolia kwangsiensis. Next base: position 29,351,737 of record CM073584.1, on the reverse strand, counting down.
TTCTCGTACAAATCTTGATTTCCTACTTAGTGCTTGTGTAAGTGCAAAGGATCCATGTAGTGCTGAGCTGATCTGGGAAGAGTATAAAAAAGCTGGTCTTTCCTTTAATGTATTGACATTCTTGAGGTTTGTTAATATTTGCTTTGTTGTTTGTTTACATCATTATTTGTTTCTTGTTTTCTTGTTTGGATCTTTGGTTTCCTTTTATTGAATCCACGCTACTTTCTTGTTTGTATCAATCTCTTGTTTCTTTTTTTCTTGTTTGGTGAAACTAGAACCATGCGTCTATTGCTGATTTTGATTCGTAATGTTTGTGCAGGAAGTACCAAGTTCTTTTGGCTTCAGGGAAGCATACGTCTGCAGCCAAACTGCTGAAGAAAATACAGAAAGACGACCCACATGTTCGCTGCATCATCAAGGCATGCAATGCAACTTACCGGGAAACCACATCCACAGAAGAGACGAAGAAAAACAGTCAGATACAGAGGTATTAAATAGCATTTTACTCGTGTAACTGTCCGACGCCCGTAATTAAGGGGCTTGGATTCAGAATTATTCGGATGTATTAGAAAAATGGAGTTTTTAAGGTGGTTTTTCTTTTTCGCCTGTATTGTACCTTTATAGAAGTTTTTGGATTTCGTATGTTGGGTGATGCCAATCTTTCAAAAAATATAGGTAAAAGAATTTGTGGGGTTCCGTTAGTTCCACATACATAGGAGGACATTTGAAATACCCTTGTGGGAGAACCCAATGGTTAGATACCCGAGCCCAAAATTAGGCCATTTTTCTTTTCAGGTGGGTAGCATCCGTAACGGCTCGAGTAAGCAGTTCGTTTTTTTTTCTTTTCCGTTCAATTTTTTTTAGAAGACGTCCATTTGTTTCTTACAATATGACGCACTTTCAGTGGATCAATATGATTCTTTAGTGAGGCTATCTAGTTGTTGGGGGCTCGCCAGGTGGACGGTTTGTTTTTGCACGCATGCCATGTCGGCCCATCTGTGTGGAATACATATGCAGAAAAATTCTACATGCTATGTACCCTTGGGTTCTTTAGAGTTCTTTTGTAACAATTTTCTGGCACTGGTTGAGATGATTGGTGGCTCCATCTCATGCTCCATCACTCTGCATATTCATCTTTGGCACTTGGAGCCGTTGTTTTTGTGGGCCACCTATTTCATGGGTCATGCAGAACTCTTAACCCAAAAAATCAGACCCAGGGCTCCTGCGATCCAGCTAAATGGCATCCAGAAAAATGGTTCAAAATAGTATGAGAGGTGGTACACAATCTACATTCACTAATATTGGACAGCCAAGATTATTAACCGTTGCAATTATTGGGCTATATCCTATGCATGTTATTAATGGATTTTATTTCATTTTTCTTACCTTTCTTGATTTCCTCTCTTTCTTCTTCTTCTTCTTCTTCTTCTTTTTTTTTTTTTTTTTTTTTTTTGTAATTTCCAGACACTGTACATGTCCCCTGTTTTTATTTATTTATTTTTTATTATTACTTTTTACGTCCTAGTGTTTTGTTTCTGACTAGTCAGGTGTCATTGTTGGGGGATTCCGACCGCTGGTCTGTTGTTATTCTTGGCTCCCATATTGGAAAGGACCTCTTAAAAGTATATAATATGGACCCAGCAAAATTTCACTGGCAATGAATTTAACTATCTCACCATTCTATTATAAAATGGAAGCATTTTTATAAGGTAATCCCAGCTGCTCCCATCCATGGCTTCGGTAAATGGGTGCCCAGCTTATGGATGGATTGTATCTTCCCATATGTCCAGTCACATAATCTAAACAGTCCACGTGATACGGCACCCCTCGAAATCTTTCTAGCCCAATTTTGGGTCATGGCAATAGAAAAAGGTTTCCTCCCTTGATTTGCATTTCTCATTGTGATGGCCCACCGGAGTTTTGGATCGAGCTGAAAATTGGGCTAGTAAAGTTTCAAGGGTGCCGCATCATGTGAACCATTCGTATTCTGGGACCACACGTGTGCAAAGTGTGTGTGTGTGAGAGAGATGTATGTTGAATATCAATACCATGCATTTGATGGGTCACCTTTAGGTTATAGGATATCCCAAAAATTTGCCGTATGCACAACTCAGATGGGCCATACCATTTAAACTCATATGAAGACATGCCTAAAACATATAAAATCACTTGGTGGGGTCCACCTGAATTTTCGATGTGGCTGAAACTTGGTTTGACCCCTCATCCAATTGAGACATGTACAATGGATGGTTTGGATTTGTGATACATCTTGGTGGGCCCAAGAAATGATTATAAATGTTTTAATGGGTTCGTAACCCCTCTCAACTGTTTTATGTGGTGTGGCCCACCCAAGCCATGGATTGACTTGATGTTTAAGGCTGTGACACACCATAGAATGGTGCATCTGACTGATGGGATAGATGTTCAACACACATCACAGTGGGGCCTAAACAACTTGACCTCATGGGAAGCTCCCATGATGGGGGAAAGAGAGAGAGAGAGAGAGAGAGGCTGTAATGTATTATCCACATTGTCATGGGATGATGCGGATAATACATTATCGGTTTGTTGTTACATATTATTTTAGGATATAATCCCAAAATTGAATCATATCCAAAGCTCAAGTGGATCACACAACAGGAAAAGTATGCATATAATCTACAAGCCGAATCAAACTAAGCTGAATCAAACCAAGCTTTGACCTGAACCAAGCCGAGCTGCCATGTTTGAGCTTGGTTTTTTTTTTTAAATTTTTTTAATTTTTTTTTTAAAAATGAACTTGACTAGGTTTGGTTTGAACTTCTAATTGAACCAATCTAAGCCGGGCTTTTTAAAACCAATCTGAACCGAGCTTTCAAGGTGGCTTGGTTTGTGTCCAGCTCTACTAACCAATTAAAAAATTGTGATAAGAGCTTATAGAATATGTGGTGGATCTAATGGACAGCCAGGTCCATTAGCTGGAATGTTCAAGAGTTCAGATGCAACTAGGTACATTATGAGCTAAGAGCATTATAAACAAGTTTTTGGAAGGCAGAGGATCATTTATCTTTTTTTTTGCTAATGGACCCCGACATTTCAATGTCGAGATTGGTGTGCATGTACCACAGCTTGTAGACACGTGTGAGTTGCTTCACTCGCAGCAACAACAACATGACATGTAGTCTAGCTCATTTGCAACGCAAGTTAATGACATTTTTAAAATAGCAATCATTCATATCCATCCTACCATATATAAAAAAAAATTTTTTTTTTTTAAACACACGCACACACACCCCACACACTCACGCTGGTGGAATTTCACCACCTATGGGTACTCGAACCCTTGACCGGGAGTTGAAACTCCCAAGAGTCTACCACCCGGGCAAGAGTAAGGACCCTACCATGTATAATTTGAATCGCAACGAACTTTTTTAGTATCCAATGGCTTGAGACAACTCTTAAATCAGTTAAATTGACTAATATAATTATTGGAGCCATAAATGATGTTGCCACCCATTTATATTCAAAATTTACCCTTTTTTTTTTCTCTCCATTAAAGATAACTGAACCAAGATTTCTTATGCATAGATATCATGTAATGTGAAATGAAAAAAAAAAATACAGTTTTGACTCAGATTTCATGGTATCAAAGGCATATGTCCATCGACATTGGCTATATATATATATATATATATATATATATATATATATATATATAATTCTCTATCATGGCTTCTTTTTTGTATCTTATTTTGAATATTTCACATCCTGTATTTATCAACTTGATCATACTATCTGGGTGATTATTTACTACTTAGGGTTTGATTGTTAACGCGGAATTTGAAAAATATTCCATATTTAGTGGTGTTTGTTAACGCATAAGACATAAGAAGGAAAGCACTCCACGATTTTATGTTGAAACTTTTACAGTCCTTTACATTGAAATTTATCCGTGATTATTATTTTTTTAATCCAAAATTGTCTTTTGGGAGAGACATTCTCTCTCTTGCGTTGTACACATCCCAACTTCTAACATGGGGCACTTCTCTAAGCCCACCATGATGTATGTGTTTCATCCATTCCATTCATTCATTTTTGAAGATCATTTTAGAGTCTAGTACCAAAAATGAGAGGAATATAAATCTCATGTGGATCACACCACAGGAAAACAATAGTGATTGGATACCCACCATTAAAATTCTCCTAAGGCCCAATGTACTGTTTAGTTGACATCCAATCTGTTGATTAGGTCATATAGACCCAGATGAATGAAAAAAAACAAATATCAGTTTGATCCAAAACTTTTATGGCCCCAAAAAAGTTTTTAATGTTCGTCGTTCATTCAACACTGTTTTCCTGTAATGTGGTCCACCTGAGATTGGTATATACCTCATTTTTGGTCTCATATCATAAAATGATATAGAAACATAGATGAACAGCATGGATGAAACACATACATCAAGGTGGGGCCCACTGGCTGGTGGCGGGGGAGTAGCCAATCCGTTTCTGCGGACAGGGATGGGATACTGAAAGGTTTCTGCGCAAGAATTATGTGTGGGGCCAATTTAGATGTTTGTGAGAAATCTAACCCATCTATCCATTTTTTTAAGCTCATTTTATGCTATAAGACCAAAAACGAGGAGGATCCAAAACTCAATTGGGCCACACGAGAGGAAACACTAAATATTTAGTGACCACCGTTGAAACATTTATATGTCCATAAAAGTTTTGTAACGGTCTAAGTTTTTGGTGTTTTCACTTTATCTGACTGAAAATGACCTTATAAACGGTTTAGATTGCATATAAACAGCAAGGTAGAGCCTAGGAAGGTTTCAACGATAGGCATTCCTCTTCCCACTGTTTCATCTCCTGTGACCCACTTGAGTTTTGGATCCCCCTCAATTTTGGTATCATGTCTTAAAATAATGTCAAAAAACAGATTGACAGGTTTGATTTCTCACAAACATCACAGTAGACCCCAGTCAGAATCCTTGCACAGGAACTTCATACGAAAGGCTTCCGCAGGAAATCCCCGTTCCAGGGTTGAGTAGCGGGAGTGGCTGCTGAAGTGACGTCATCAAGTTATGTGGGCCCCATCATGATGTATGTTTTATATCCACGCCATCCATCCATTTGGAAAGATAATTTTAGGTAAAAATACAAAGAATGAGTCAAATTCAAATGTCCAGTGGACCTCATCAAAGAAAACAGTGGTGAGAGAGACGCCCACCATTAAAAACTTAAATAGGTCACAAAAGTTTTTGATCACGCTGATATTTGTTTTTTCCCTTCTTTTGTGTCTATGTTAAATTGTGAACATGTTAGATTTCAAATAAAAATCATGGTGAGCCTTAGGAAGGTTCAACGGTAGGCATCAATCTCCTCACTGTTTTTTGTGGTGGGGTCAACTACATATTTGCATCTGCCTCATTCTTTAGCTCATGCCCTGAGATTATATCTCCAAATAGATGGATAGTGTAGATAAAGCACACACATCATAGTGGGGCCCACATACATCACAGTGGGCCCACATAACTTGGTGATGTCACTTCGGTGGCAAATCTCGCCAGTGTCTCACCGGTTCTGTGAGCCTTATTCGAAGGTTTTGTCCCACTAAGAGGAATTAAAGGCCTTATGAATAATAATATTTTAGTTTTCTATTAAGTATTTTAGTTTATTTAAATTAAATATAATAATTTTATTTTCATTTAATAAAAAATAATTTCTTTATAATGTAAAACATTTCCAAATGGAAGATATGGCCAAATGTGTCAAATTATCATATTTCTGACATTTTAGATCTTTGTTAACAAACACATTGTTTCAAATTCAGTACTTAATTTTCAGACATCAGCCATAATTATTAAACAAGTTTTTTAACTTTAAATTTCAGATTCAGGCTTTAGATTTCAGATTCAGTCTTTAGACTTCAGATTTAACAAATGGGGCCTTAGTATGTTCCCAAAATTTTAAAATCAAATTTCAGCGGCTTGATATGCTATTTTTGGGCTTTGTTTAACATATTTTTTAAGAGTCCTTAATTGCAAAATTAATTTAAGAGTTGTGTATGTGCGTAAGTGATTTTGACTGAAGTGAGTGATTTAAAGTTAAATCATTTTATTTTTTCTAAATGATAACTCTGCCCTTTTTGAAGTAACTTGGGGGAAAGCTTTTAGTACTAATTGCATATAAGCTATGTGGACGTGGCAAAGTTTTTTGGGCCCATTATGATGTATGTGCTATATCCACCACATCCATCCATTTTGCCTCATCATTTTAAGGCATGAGTCAAAAAATGAGGTAGATGCAAAGCTCAAGTGAACCACACCACACAAAGTTGTTGGGACAATGAGTCCGCCATTGAAACCTTCCTAGGACCCACCTTCTCTTGCCATCCAACCTGTTGGTCACACAGACCTGGATGAAGGGAAAACGTAAATATCAGGTTGATCAAAAACGGCCTCTAAGAAGTTTTAGATTGTAGGCAATCAATCTCCACTGATTTCTGTGGTGTGGTCCACTTTATCTTTGGGTCTGCTAAATTTTTAGGCTCACCACCTAAAATAATATGGCAAAATGTATGAATGGTATGAATCTAACACATCATAGTCAGCCCAAAGAACTTTGTTATATCAACACGGTACCCACAAAGGTGTCCTGTAATGGTTAGGCAATCCAATTCTACTTTTTGGAGGAGGATTTCTTTCCAAAGACTTTGCAGGAAGTTCCTAGGATGGGAAGCTAAGCGGGGCCAACTTGATGTTTGTGAGAAATCACCCTATTCATCGGTTTTGCCATATCATTTTAGGACATCAAGGCAAATATTGAGGCATACCCAAAAATCAAGTGGTCTGCCCGATAGGAAATAGTGGGTAGGGAAATGCCTATCATTGAAACCTCCTTGGGGTCCACCGTGATGTTTATATGCAGCTATACCGCTCATAAGGTCATTCCTATTGGGAACCGAAAACACAAAAATATTAGCCTGATCCAAAACTTATATGGCCCTACAACTGTTTCAATGGTGTAAGCTTAATACTTAATGTTTCCTTTCACATGGCTCACTTGAGTTTTGGATCTACCTCATTTTTTGTCCCATACCATTAAATTATCTAGAAGAGCGTAGGCCGATTTCTCACAAACATTCTCAAGAAATCTACGTCCTTCCCACTCAGTTACCCAGGTTACACAACATTGGGTGTTGCCATGACTATGGGGCCCACCTTTATAAATATATTTTATATCCACGTCATCCATCAGTTTTTCAAGATCATTTTAGGGTAACTCTGGGCATGGTCCAAAAAATAAAGTAGATCCAAATCTCAAGTGTACTACACCACATGAAACAATGGCATTGAACAACCACCATTAAAAACATCCTACAGCCCACCATAATGTTTATTTGTCATCCAACTCATTTATAAGGTCAAATAGACCTAGATGAAGGAAACATACAAATATTAGTTTGTTCTAAAACTTTTGTTGGCCCTAAAAAGTTTTTAATGGTGGAAATTCCATCCCCATGGTATGGTCCGCTTGAGGTCAGAATCTTCTTCATCTTTATGACCATATCCTAAAACGATCCAGAAAATGGATGGACCATGAGAATATACAACACATACATCAAGGTGGGCCCCACAATCCGACATTACCCGGTAACACCTAATCCACTCCAGCTTTGGAAGGATGCCAACTAGGTGAGGCCCACCATGATGTTTATGAGAAATTCACACCATCCATTCGTTTTTTTCAAATTATGTTATGGTACGGACCCAACTTAGGGTAATTTGGTAAAATTATCAAATTTCATACATTTTTACCTAATAGAAAGATTCGGTACTAAATTTTAGTGTTCAGCAACTATTTTTAAAGAGTTTATCAACTAAGCATTCCAACACTTATTACTACTTAAAATTCAGTACACAATGGATCCATTACTTAAATTCATTTCAAACTTTTTTTTTTGTAGTTTACCAAATGCACCCAATGTCGTATGGTTGGCACAATTCTTTCATGTTCTTAAAAGCAATAACTGCTTAGCTATGTTGATGGAACAAAGTATTGTCGTAATCAATTTCTTGTTTAATAAAAACATGAATCAAACTCTTATGATTGATTCGTGTTATCTTACATGGCAACAACATGATCAACTACTTATCCAGATCAATATGGCATAGTGCATTTCATCTTCTTAATCAATTTTTATAAAACATGTTTGTGTGGCTTTTAAGAAGCATTGCCTCTTATGATCTTGGACGCTAGAGATTGGACAAAACTGCCTGTAGCCAAGGGAGAGTTGTGTTTCATCGATTTGATTGCCTTGGCCATGACCATATATATTCCTCAGCATTCTTTTATTTTATCGGATGGTCATTTCAAATGAGAGGATTGGCTGGTGTTGGGATGGACGGTCTCCGACCATCGAGGCCGACTTGGTGTCAAATCGCCTCCTTCCCTACTTTGTTGTGTTTTTTAGAATAAAAATAAATTTCAATAATAAAAGTTATTTTTAGAAAGTAAATAAATATATTAATTATTTAAACTTTTCATAAATAATATATATAGTCAGTCGCTAAGAGAAAGGGATTTTTGCTTATGCAGCCAGGGTTCAAATATCCTCGAGGACAGTGATCGTCCGCGTGCGCGCAGCGTGGGCTGCTTGAGCGCTTTATTAGACACACTTATCACTTCACGCGTGCGCATCGTCGCACGGAGCAATAAGAGCCTTAGTCTTTTTAACACACGGTTCAAACTTTTTTGAGCCATGGTTCAATTGGTATTAAACCGGAGTCTACCTTGATGTTTTATTACTTTTTTTTTATGATTGAGAGTAATTGTGACATGATTGTACATGTAGCACCTATGCCACGTGTCGCTTATGTGGATACAGTTTTTCGTGTTGGATAACTGCTCCTATCAAAATGGATAAAGAAATAACTGTCATAGGACAAAGAGTCATATCCTTTCATGAAAAGGCAATTATTTGTTGTGAATGGGTATGGATTTCTTCCTGAAGAGGTGTTAAAAAGCCTCTTCAAGAAATCCATAATCTTTCAATTGATATAAATCCTAAATACTATAATCGAGAAGTAGATACTCTTATCCTTAAAATTATATCATCTTTCGTGCAATTACTCTCGATCTGATCTCTTGCTAAATTTTTTCTGAACGTCTTAAGGCATATCGGTGTTAAAACTAGAGATCTATTCAATACTTAAATGTGTAAATTTTCGTGTTGAAAATCAGATTAAGAGTTCATTGTATCCTGAAGACAATTTGCAGATTTCCTTCGTTTGCACTTGCTAGAAATTTCAAAAAAAGGGCAGCAAATCTGTCTTGAGAAATTGACTTTTCAAGTCAAGCCTTTAACAAGATAGATCTGATTGTTTCGTTATCATTTTCTTCTATCCTCCGTTGTGTACAAGAAACGCTTACTTATCTAACATGCTTCACATGTGTGTAAGTGAGCCATTGATGGTTCCTTGAATTGGACTTTTTGGTCAGTTACACTAGCCTGGATAGCTTACAAACAGTAACAAGCATTGAGACTAGGAAACCCATCACATGCCCATAGTTATATAGACTTGTTGCTGCACTAGCTTTGTCAAAATTCCCATAACTTGTGATGTGCGGATGAAGAGGTTCTTCATCCCTGATTAATTATATTTTTGCTCACCTTACATGGCTTCTATATAACCACTAAAAGTGGGTGTAGTTGGGCTTCTGTATTAAAGTCTTCGAAGTACACATGATCTAATAGGAGATCCACAATGCCTTCTCAGGATACAATAATACATGAATGAGTGAACTTGTGGCTTGGATGGTTCATCAAGTGTTTTAAAAAACTGATCAACACCTTCAAGGTTTTCAATTGGTTAGCCGAAGTTTTTCAACCATTGATTTGTTTTAAATCACATGTAATCGACATTTAATGATTAAGATTTGAGATGATCCATACCCTGGGTGGCATGGTAATTGCCCACGGATGGTGACAAATAATAGCGGAGGGATTTGAAGGGACGGGGTACATGATTTCTAGAGGTTCACAAACATCCTTCACAATGGTGTACACATGTTCAGTAGTGAAGCACCATATACATTGCATTATCTTACAACCCCAACTCCTCATAAGATCTTATTCCAGATGGGAGGGAATTGAGAGCCCTAGACTTCCACACCCTTTCCCTATACGGTGGATGTCCCAGCTAGGGAGATATAGAATAAGATGTGCTTTTATAGATTGTTCCGGAAAGTCCAGATTTGAAACAACTGCTTTTGCCTACGTTGGCTCATGCTAGAGATTGACCTGAAGAGTAAAGGTAGGCTATGCCTAGGCCTTATCCAACTTAAATGTCCAACTTGAGTGTGGTAGTCTGCTTCTAAGACGACTCAAGTTCAGATCTAGCCCCTACCACGACAATGGCACTCGGCACTCGATCAACAATTCATCACCAGTCATATTTAATTGAATTAGACTTCTTCTTTTTCTTTTTTCTTTTTTGAAATATGGTCAGACTTAAATGAAATTTCTTATTAATTAATTAAAATTGATTTTTTTTAACCCTTCAAATTATCTATGTTTCAAAATTCGTCCTCCCTTCACTGGAGAAATTTTCATATATAGAGAGAAGAAAAAAGTCCCACCGGTTAAAAGGCCACAAGCTGTAAACCTTTGCACGTTCTCTCGACATCCAACCTTTTTTTAAGTTCTTTTGACATCTAGTCCTGATAGATTGGCCCAACCCATCCCTCATCCACCAATCAAGTCGGCCACACCTTAGAAAACAATGTATAGTTATTGATAAATATCAATATGCATATGCCATCCACTTGACGAGTGGCTATGGATGATTTTTGCACAAAGTGATTATTGTGTTGGGGCCAATCCATTGTACTGGGTTGGACTAGACCTCACAGCAACATTAGCAACATCCTTTTAAAAGACACGCAATGTGACCTATCATCTATTTGAAACATTTATTCATTCTTACAATGAGCAAGCCATGGTACAAGAAATGGTGTACAAGAATCACACTGATCAGATGATCCTAACCATTTGAATGGGGCCAAGTGGTTACAACCGAATGTTATTTACAACCCACAAATCACATGGATAGAATCATCAGACAAAAGAGAAAATAATAATAGAAAATACAGTGGGATCTATGTACTAGATGTTTCAAGATGATGATTGGACCTATTTTGTTTCTTCAGTCGATCTTGACTGTCCATATTCATTCTGTTACAAAAGATGCCGTGGTTCTGAAAAAATTCTGGTTGAAGCATCTAGTTAAAAAGGATCTACCCTGTGGCCCAGGGGCCTAATAGATAACATGGTCCAAATCACAGAGTCATGGGGTCCACTCATGCAAACTGAAAATCTGAGCATACTGTGCATGTCCCCGGCTCAAGGCTCATATAACCACACCAGTCACAAATAAATGATTACAGGGGGGGAAAAAAGGAAAAGAAAGAAAATGCAACACCATGTTGATTTCCTATTACATGCATAAACCCTGATCTGCCATTGATTAAAATCTAATTCCAGTTCCTCAACAAAAACTTGCATAAAGAAGAAAGGACAAATAGCAAAATACTGAATTCAGAGTCTAAAACTACACAACACTAGGGCCATTGAACTGGGGAATCTAGATGATACCACCAGCCATTATCAGGCCAATGCAAATAAGATGATTACCTTTCATGGTCAAAATCGAACTGAATCATTGATTGATTAGAAGATGCATTACTTACAGCTGCTCAATTTCCACTTCGCTGTTGACATCTGCATCTCCCACATCCACATCAACCTCTTCCACATCCACATCCTCGTCGACACCCTCATACTGCAACACCAAAAGCCCAAACACCACTATTATCCATCATCCATCACTAGAATAACAATAAAAATGGCAAAGCACCCGAAAGGGTTAAATGGGGTAATCCACACGAGCTAGCGTCAAAAAGAAACATTAAGAAAAAGAAAAAAGAAAAACTTAGCTTCACAAAGTAAAATCACAGTACAAGAAAGGATGCTCGCAAGAACCACATCACCAAGATGTGGGTCCCAAAGACTAAAGTTGTCAGCCGTAAGCCCAAATTGTTGGCCCAATGTGGGGACATACATGTCTACATGAAGAACAGGATGTTCTAACCTGGGTATATATCTTCTGAGGGATTTTTGGAGGTGGGGGTGGCAGAAAAGGAAAGCCTGCCTTATCTTCTGAGGTTCCATTCTCTGGAGCAGTAGCAGTTTCCCCTGTCTCAAATTTCTCCTCCAATTCAATGGCTTCGATGAATTCATCTACTGCATGAGCAGCCATGCTAGTTGGAGGCAACAAATGTCCTGCTTCTGAGCCCTTTACCTGCTCATTACAACAAAGCTAGCTAAAGAGATGTTGTCTGAAGAGGACTAGTATGGAGGACATGTATTGTTCTTTGGCCCTTGTATCTGCAAAATTGAGTCCCATGATTTAATGATCCAGACCGTTGATCTAATGCTAAGGGACCATTCCCCAAAAGTCTTCTCAAGGGGACATCCTAGCCCATGGGCTCTATGGCCTGATCAGCATCTAAAAAGTAAAAAAAGAAACCATAGTCCCTATTCAATGGAAAAATGACAAAAATAATTAGGACCAGTGTCCTCCTATTGGAAGCTTCTCGCCCACTACAGAGCCTATCAGATCAATGGTCAGGATAACCGAACCACAGGCCCACTCGTACACATTAGAGGTGAGAGGATGCTATACATCCTTCAACCATGATGAAATGTTTTTTCCCCAAAACATCCAACAAGCTTTATCTATAAAAAGAAGAACAGAAAAGATTTTAATCCATGTATGCAAACTTGCAAAACATGTCCAGTAGCACACCAAAGAGGAAAGCAATAAAATGAACAGACTCCTAGATTGACGGAACAAAGCTTTGCTATGCCCACACGCATGTACATGGCAACTATGTACACGCCACCACATTTTCTAGCATGTCACATGGCAGCTATGTACACGCCACCACATTTTCCAGCATGTGCATTTTCCATCGGGAGGGTAAACTATATAGATGCCTTGGCCCAAGAATCAGGCTCATCCACTAATCAGGTGGCCGCTGTTTACAGAATGCATGAACTGCAGAAGAAGACTAGGCTGAAGTTTTCAAAGCCATCCACCTTTTTCCAACAATCCAAATGATCCATCAGGAGGGTACACTACATAGATGAATTGGCCCAAGAATTGTCATTCCACTAATCAGGTGGGCCAGTGTGTACAGAGAACACGTACTGCAGAAAAAGACTTGCTGAAGTTTTCTAAGCCGTCCACCTTTTTCTAACATCATGACCCACCTGATAAGTGGACCAACCTAATTTTTGGGCAAGAATATCTTCATGGTCAGACCCACCTGGTGGTGGTCATCTTGGATATGTTGTACCTGTCTCATGCTAGCATATGTTGTGGTGTGGAGATGGTATCCCTTATACACTCAAGTGGCCTAGCAAACCTCAATGGAACATGTCTCAAGTTAGGCTTTTCCCAGTTTCGTTGCCTCAAGCTGGCACACGTCGTGGTGTAGAGATGGTATCCCTTGTACACGCATCTGAGCTGAGCAAACCTCAATGGAACGTGTCTCAAGTTGGGCTTTCCCAGTTTTATTACCAAAGAATCTAAGTTTTAATGTTTAACAGCACTACTACCAATTCTACAGCAAACATTTTTAAATTAATATATGTTTGCTAGCAAATGATTTTTTTCTTTTTCTTTTTCTTTTTTCCTTTTGATTAGTGACTATGAAGTAAAGAGTGATGTAATGAATTGAGGCAATGCATAAGAGTCTCCAATAGACAAAGGCCTCAACATCCTTTGTCATGGCTTCTCTAGGGACAAAATTGATACACAGATGTAAGCCTCTTAGTTCCATTCACGATAAATTGTCGCTTCCATGGAACTGGCTTCTACCTAGAAACCCATGCAACAGCACTCTTGGAATTACCCACAATGATAATTCCCAATAACGCCGAAGGATCATTGATAAGCCTTAAACAAGTCTTGATTGATTCCAATTCCGCTTGGTTTGCTAGAGACAATCTGACCAGGGAAGTTGTTCTAAGAACCTATTTGTATTGGGCATTCTCCGCCCTCCCTTCATCTGTCTCCTCATTCAAATAGTCACTTACCCGGAAGAAAAAGGGAATACTTTGGCCGCTTTTACCCATAAAAGAAGCATTAAATTAGTGGTAAACAGGAAAAAAAATTGCATTGAAAATACCTTATCCAAGGAAGCAGTGCTGGTAGAATCGTTCTTTCCTCGTTTATGCTTGATTGCATTTGCTAGGGGCCTACGAACATTGTTCCCAGTTGGGATTTTGTTTAGCAGCTCAGCTTCCTTGTTATTTTCCACTTGGGCAGGTCCTTGCCACCAAGTAAGCTTCTCTAATTTAATCTTTCCTGACAAGAGCCCCTCTCTTCTTCTTGATAGTACTGTGATAGTAAATGTTTTATTACCAATAAGCAGCAATCAGCATACATAGAAGTCAAAACTGGAACTAGGATTTATAAACAAGCACTGACAATATCACATGCATCTCTAACCAAAGTTATGTGACCTCACACGGCTTTTTTTTTGGGACATCCAACCCATGCATCAAAATGGGCATCGCCGCGCAGATGACCTGGACTAAAATCCAGGACCATCCATCAGGCAGACCAATAAGCAGCAATCACCATTCATGTTGCCCACTTGATAAATCAACCAAGTTTGATTTCTGGACCAGTTCATCTACATGCTGCAGCCCAACTGATGCATGGCTTGGATCTTCCACCCACAGGCAATGTAACACTCTTTGAAACAAGGCAAGAAATTTAGTAAAATATGAGAAATGTAATCAATCACCAGAACGAGCAAATGGAATATCAGCTGAACTAGATGGAACCAGAACGAGCAAATGGAATATCAGCTGAACTAGACGGAACCATCCAATAACTAAATTTTGCTTACGATCTTCCCATTAATGGAAGTGCAGAGGTCCACGTGTTGCACGGTGTTCAAGGTTAACCCCTCTCTCTCCTTTTTCTGAGCAATTAACTTTAGATTTCATTGAAGAAAAGGAACCGTGGAGCAGGGACACAACACACTACAGAGAGATGAGAACAGAAAAAACATAAAGGCCGGAACCCATGCCTTCTGGTTAAACGATATCTTTAACCACAAAGGAGATTGATGCTGGAAAGTCCCCTCCCTGCTGCACCACTCCTTCCGTAGAGTGGGCCCTGACTTGACACTGAAATATGAAGACAGGACCGCTCATTCTAAAGTAGAGCCCTTAATATTTTTTTTTTCAATGAGGGCAGCAATGGGGATCTGAGTTTCCTTGAATATCCTGTTGTTCATCTCTTTCCAGACTTCCCGACAAATGGTGAATGGAGTCGCCTTCCATAATGCCCCTCTACCCCCATTGATTAGGAAGCTTTTCAGACCCCTCCAAGAAGGCGCATCTTGACCAACTCAAAGTGAAACCAGTTCATAACTGGTTGTAGTAACACTAGCATAACCACACAGTGCATAAAAATTCTATTTAGTTCTCTACTCAAGGTGCATGACTGCATGTTCCAAACATGGTGATAGAGACTGCTGAGCTGGAGTACTGTGTGGAAGGGGGCTTTAGGCCAAAATCTGCAGTGATTGGACAATTTGACCATCCAGCTGTGAGTTTCGATTGTGCAATGTGGACTGCTGCTCCAACCATTCCTTTTGCAGGTCACTAATCAGACTGCTGTGACAGTTCCTTCACATCGATTTTTGGGAAATGACCTATCCACTTGACACCCTGTCAGAACAACAATTTCAATTACCACATGTTTTATTCATTCACCTTGAGAGAGCTAATGCATAGAAGTTTTATGCAACGCAAGCTGCATGGTAGTATTCCTCTTTTAGAATTTTTCATTTGGGCCTCTTCTGGTCTACATTCAATGGCATCGTGGAGGAGACAAAACAGGAGTTATTTGATATACTGACAAAGTGTGATGGTTCACACACATGCAGCAGTGAGCATTCTTCTTTTATAAATTTAAAAAAAAAATTAAAAATAAAAATAATAAAAATAATAAAAATAAGAACATCGTAGCTCTTTTAGCCTACCATGCAATACAGTTTCCTAGGAGTTATTTGATACTGGTTCTCATGAATGCACTCAGAAACATACATGTGGCATACAAGCAACTAAATTAAACCGTTCAAATCATGCGAACCATTGCAGATAAGTCATAATCCTATAATTAGATTAACTGAAAGATCCCAACCTCCAATAGTGGATATTTGCGCGTTTGCCATTGATTATATTTCATTTTAATTGTCCATTAGATGTCCGTCAACCGATCAGATAGACATGAGTATAAGCTAAAGTTTGGTTTATTATGCATCAAAATGGGGCCCACAATGGTATCATTAGAGTTACATGCATACCATGGGTATAATTTCTTACAGCATGTATGAAATGTCACACGCTGCCATGAGATCAGGGCTTTACTCAAGAGAGAAAATGGTAAAAGGCAATTAGTTTGTGAATACTGACAAGGTCTAGGTCATGGATTGTTGTTCCATCCTCGGGGAGGAGGTCGTGTGGGATCCAAAATGTAGAAGAAATCTCCACGACTACGAGGTTGAAGAATATGTAGCCCTTCTCAACCAAGGTGTTCCGTATCCATTACGATACGCCCGTCAAGGCCGATATGTATAGGTAACGGCCATGACCGTTACACGATACGGGGGTGAAAAAGGGCACTTAGTTTTTTGAGACTGTAGCTGTAAAGGCCGTTACAGGGCATAAACGATCACTTTTTTTTATTATATTTAAATTCATTTTTCTCCTCTTTTTCACTTTTCTCATTCCAAAAACTGTCCTATATCTTTTTACAACAAATTTCGACCACTCTTGTTATAGCTTTTAATATTAAAATTTTGATTGAAGTGATTTGATCAAATAGAATCTTTGAGGGCCTTTTTTCAAAAAATTGAAAAAGGAGTATTTATGCCTTTTTCTTATTTCTAGCTCTAATGCTTGATTGTGATGTGTAAACATTAGAGACAATCATATTAAACAATTCACTAGATAGCCCGATACAACACTCTCACCAAAGAGTGGACCATTACACTACCATAAACATGTTTAAAACAAAAAATGAATACATATTTGAAATATTTACATTTTTCTTGATTTTCTATATATTTTTTTAGAATTTTTCGGGAAAAAGAAAATTTTCAACTGTTACGGGGGTCATAATGGTCGTTACGCTCCCATATCAGCCGTTATGGCCGATTCTTGTATTAGTAATGGTGGTGACCATTACGGCAAATGTCACCGATACAAAATACCTTGTTCTCAACCGCATCCAGGACGTTAAGTTGAATCAGTCAAGTGCGGACAAAATTGTTTGGAAAAGTGATAAATTTGGAATATTCTAAGTCAAATCTTTTTATATGAGTATGGAGGGGGATCCCCCAAGAGGAGAGGAGACCCTTACTAATCACATTTGGAAATACAAAGCCCACCCCCCCACCCCAAAAATAAATAAATAAATAAATAAAAATTGTGACCTTCACCTGGTTGGCAGGTAAAAAAGAAAGTCTTAACAGTGGATAACTTGAGAAAAAGGAGTATGATTATCACCAATGTTTGTCTATGTTGCATGGCGAGCGAAGAATCGGTGGACCACCTCTTCGTCCACTGCCCCTTTATCACTTGAATCTGGTCAGATTTCCTATCCCGTTTTCATATCATCTGGGCCTCCCCAAATTCTACTGGAAATCTCCTCAAGGCGTGGCACGGTCCAAGATTGGGTATTCAGAGGACTGATTTATGGAGAATGTCCCTTTTTGCTATCTGGTGGACAATATGGGAAGAAAGAAATGGAAGATGTTTTAATGGTGTTTCTAATCCATCTGATTCCATAACAATTAGAGCGAGGAGACTGTTAGTTGTATGGGCTTCTAATGCAGAAAATTTAAAGGGCTATAATCTGCAGTTTTTAGGAGTGTAGCTTGCCCGCTGAGATAGTGGCTTATCTATCTCTGTAATTCTCCCTTTTTAATATAAATCGTGATCTTTCCAAAAAAACAGAAAAGAAAAGAAAAGGTCTAGGCAAAATATTTGAGATGGTATAAGATTTAAAGTTGGAAGGGTGATAGAATAAGATTTGGGGAGGATTATGCATGGGAAACTGCACTTTGGTTCAGTGGTTTATAAGACTATCAAATTTCACACAATACATTCTAATTAAGGAGCGTTTTGAGATTTTGGGTGGTAAGGTGGTGTTTGACATTCCACTTAAAAGAAGTCTGTTGGGTGAGGAAATTCATATGTTATCTAAATTGTACACATGTTACCTAAATTGTATTGGCTCTTTTGATGGGATCTCTCTGGACAACAAGCCAAATGAAAGAACTTGCGCCCCCTCAGTTTGCAGCATTTTTTCAGCTACAAATATATTACAATCCAATCTTTGAACCCCCCTCACACTTCTGTGTGGGTGGGGCAATGGTTTCTCAAGTGGATGCTTTTAGGGGTCATATGGCACCATGGATTGGAGGGCATTTGAGGGAGTTTCAAATCCCCTGGTTGTTTGGTAGCATAAAGTAACTGGGGGTTTCAAATCCAGGGGGTTTCAAATCCCCTCTTGGAGGGGGTTTGCAATCCACGGTTAGAGCTTGGATTACACCTAAAATCATTTTAATAGTTGCAGGTGTAACATGTGTGTCACTATACACTATCATTCTATTGGGCACATGGCCGA
The DNA here is from genome assembly GCA_037074715.1 of Magnolia kwangsiensis. Classification (NCBI taxonomy): domain Eukaryota; kingdom Viridiplantae; phylum Streptophyta; class Magnoliopsida; order Magnoliales; family Magnoliaceae; genus Magnolia; species Magnolia kwangsiensis. Next base: position 29,332,976 of record CM073584.1, on the reverse strand, counting down.
CTAATGATGATTAGCACCGTCCAAACATTGTCCATGTAAATCAACGATTAAAAATCGTTGGTTAGTCACTCAGACATGATCTTGTGCTTGTGGCCCATTCGAGACTTAGAATTTCATCATTTTTGGGCAAAGCATATATTTCAGCAGGCTATAACAACCATTGTGTCAAAAAATACATATCTCACTAATTAGAGATATTAAAGTTGATTTAGTAATTAAATTCAAACCCCTGTAAATATACCATGCATGAGTACTTTTGGATTAAAGTTGATTCACACTCCAGGGTGCTAAACACACTGGGAGGATTTGAAATCCTGAGGGTTTCCAATCTTGGGGGTTCCAAATCTAGGGGGTTCCAAATCCACACTCCCAAACAGGCCCTTAATGGATTGGTGGCTAAGATCCTAAAAATTGATAATTTGAAGAAATGGAAATGGGCCCTTTGATTAGGAACATGAGTTCATTGATCATCTTTTTTCAGCAAGCAAATCTGCAAAGGAGATTTGGTTGCTTTTCCTTCACAGGTGCCAAGTGAAGTTGGTGAATCCAGCCTCTATTGGTTTGGCAATTTTGGGTTCGTCACAAGGACATTTGGTCAGAGAGGAAAGATTCTTTGGCGAATGGTTCAACCTGCTATATGGAATGAAATATGAGAATTTTCTAATCTCGCCAGTAAAAAATCAAACCCAATTTGGTGTTGCAGGGCATCAGCTAACTATCAGACTTGTCAATGAAATGGATGGAAGTTGAATGGAAGCAAACCCAAAGAAGTTGAACCCCAGTTCAGCAGGGATCAATGGGGTGATCGATGATAAATGTTTCAATGGGGATAGGTGGGGTTAGGATCAATGTTTTTGTGTACTATAATCATTATATTTATTACACCCCTGAGATACAGAAACATGTATTGATATGATTGATAATATGGCAGATACTGGGATGTATTGTTGTCCATGGCAAACATAAGGAAAATGGTAGAATTTTTCACTGGAACTTCAGGATACATGATTTTAAAAAAAACATAAAACATAATAATAATTTCTTTTTCTTTTTTTCTTTTTTTTTTTTTACACCATTCGTTGTCAGCCACAAGTGACGTAAATTATATCCAAAATATTCTGCTCTTGAATCACAATTTTTCCACCAAAATTGTCTTTTTATGTCTAACAGCTTGAGTTGTTAATTACTCCTAAGCAAAGATTCCCAAAAAAATATTCGAAAAGGCTGACGATTTATAGATCTTTTTCAATTTTCAATTTTTCTACTTTTTGTAGGAGTTACATAGTTATCGTCATGGTGTGGCGTAAAAGCCGTTACGGGGCCGTAAAGGCCGTTACGTAAAGGTAACGGTGGCAACCGTCATACGTTACAGGATCGTAACGGCCATAACAGCCGTTATGGAAAAAAAAAATGACTTGTAATTGCCGTTAACAGCACGTTACATCCCCTAGAAAGGCCATTATAACCCCGTAATGGTCTATTACGGTTGATACACAATATCACACGAACAAAAAATACAATGTGTTTATACTGAACAGGACTAGCTGACGTACAAAAAATATAATGTGTTTATACTGAACAGGACTAGCTGATATCTCACGATATTTCCAATATCACAAGATATTGGCAAGTGCCATCCGACATTAACGATAATATCCTCAATCTTTGGCAGAGTCCGTCATTGCGCCTATGTTTCATATCTGTAGGGGCAATACCTATATTATCAATTATATCGCTGATGCATAGAACACTAGTTAGGATGGCCTTCTATGTCCAAATGGAGTGGCGGATTCAACTATACCAGAATTGGAAGCTATTCTCATGGACATAGAGCTTGTTCGGAGTCTGCCAGTTGAGACGTGGCAGACTAATTCATTGAAAAATTCTCCAGTTGAGAGGTGGCACACTGTAAAAACCACTTCAAACAGTAGGCCTCCCCGCTGATATGGGATGTATGGTCCTCATTTTCTGTAGAACTGTTCTTAGCTTATACAAAATGTGCGTAAACCATTTACCATTCTTAAAACACATTCACACATGCATGCATGCCACATTAAAGACTGAAACTAATGCTCAACCACAGATTTCTGTTTGACTTGGGCATGGTGTTGGCAAAAAAAAAAAAAATTGATGGCAAGAACAGTAGCATAACCCCAAAAAAATGTCATATGTGCACATTTATGGCGCTATTAATAAACTGAGATACATTAGGTGCCAGAAAGGATTTCAAAATGTGCAATTGAAGGCTATACACATTAGATTCTAGAATCATGCTAAAGTTATACTGACGCAGGACAATTAACCACTCGCTCTAAAAGCTCGAACAGATAGAGCATAGCGAATTAATCCCTTTATCTTATAGCCCAGGCCCCACATCTCATGGGTTAGGACCTCGGTCGAACTCCTCCTCGTAGTCCTCAAATCACATGAGTACCGCCTCACATGAGCCACCCACCCCGAGTGTCCCTGCATCCCACAGGCTACCTCAATCAAGCTCGGTGTGAAAACGTCCTTACATTAATCACCATCGGTGAGGAATCTCGAACACGAGACCTCCTGCTCTAATACCATTTTATGCAGAACAATTAACCACTTGCTCTAAAAGCTCGAATTATTAGAGCATGGCAAATCAATCCCTTTATCTCATAGCTCAGGCCCCACATCACATGAGTTAAGACCTCAGCCGAACCCCCGTCGTGGGCCCTAAATCACATGGGTACCGCCTCATACGAGTCACCAGCCTCACATGGGTGGGGCCCACCTCACACCAGTTGCCCACCCCAAGTGTGTACCTGCATCCCACAGGCTATCCCACTCGAGCCCAGTATGAAAATGCCCCTGCATTAATCACTCTTGGTGAGGAGTCTCGAAGACAAGACCTCTCACTCTGATACCACTTTAACACAGGATAATTAACCACTTGCTCTAAAAGCTCAAATTGATAGAGCATAGCGAATTAATCCATTTATCTTATAGCCAGGCCCCACATCGCATGGGTTAGGACCTCGGCCGAACCCCCCTTGTAGGCCCCAAATCACATGGGTACCGCCTCACACGAGCCACCCACCTCACGAGAGCCGCCTACCCCGAGTGTGTCCCCACATCCCACAAGCTATTCCACTTGAGCCCAGTGTGAAAATGCCCCTGCATTATATATAATGGTGAATGAAAAGAATAGTAAAATATGAGGGGAGAAGTTATGCTTTGTTATAGATAGCATCCACGCTCAGCTGCCATGTGAAAAAAGCAAGTTCATAATTGTCACGCAATTTAAGAAACATCCAAAACCATAGTAATAAATCTTGTTCTCAGCTGCTTCTTGGCACACAGGAAAATCGTGGTAGATTTTAAAAAATGTGTTTTTTTCTCAGGATATGTTCAAATAATCTTGTGAAAAGTATAAAAATAATGATAATAATAATAAAAGATAAAAGAACATTTGAAAAACAAGAGATAATGACTAAAAAAAAAAAAGTTAACAAAAAAAAAAAAAATGCAAAAAACTATGGAGCAATTCCAAAACATGAATAGGAAATTATTGAAGGTCAGAACATCCTCCAACAAATTGCCACTATGGCATAAACCCCTGTATCCCACTGAGTTATTGACATGAAAGATTCTGAAGATCACCTTGTTTTGATTCCTCACCAACTCCCAAGTCGCCTCGCAGCCTTTTCCTGCTTGGAGATGCAGGGTTCTGCACTTCGTTCCTTGGACTCATCCGGTTATCCTCATTAGCCTCTCCATCACTAACAATGTTAACACTTGAACCTTCTTCATTGGCACCTGCTCTTGCAGTATCTGAACCAAGCTGATCCCCCAGTCTTTGAAGCCGAGCTTGTGTTCTGTGCACATTGATCCATATGAAATATGACTCATTGACCTGGAAAAGAAATACTTAAAAGAAGAAGATAGCCCAAGAGAACTCCGAGCAGATCCAGGAAGCTCAATGTGTGGTTATCCAAGCCCATCTGGCAAAGTCAAGCAGTTACAGAGAGAACTTTCTTTTTCAGCTAGGAGTGCATCCAAGGGAAGCAAGAAAGAAAAGAAATGAAATGAAAAAAAGAAAGATGACTAAAATAGAAAAATTGAAACAGACCTTTTTAGCTCCTCCTGTGCACGTGAGTAACGATTATGTGCTTTGATGAACTTTTTAATTTTTGAAGTAATCCTGGAGAGATCACAAACAAAGAGAAGGTAAACAAAAACAACACCTAAAGAGAGCACTTCAAAAGACGTGGTAATTTTGATAGGCAGGAAAACAAATTATTGCAGGGTTTAGAACCCAAGTGCAATGAGTTCCTTTTTCTAAACCAATGTGCAGACTACCTCTTGAATGAACCATGGGAAGAGGAAATCTCTCTGACTGGAAGTCACGACATCCAATATCGCCCACTTTTCAATGGTGAATAGAAGTTTGGAGCAGTGGTCCGAAAAAAAATCAGTGTAAATCTATAAAGAATAAAAAGTTAGAAACAGCCAACCACTGTGATCTTTTACCATTGGTGCATACATGAGGCGCCCTATCATTTGGTCAAAAGGATTCACAGTTACATTCACCAATCCTATCAGTTTTGCACTGATATAATCTATTAGATGGGTACTTTTGAAACAAGCAATCTTATGATTTTTCAAAAAGAAATATCACCAACCCTATCAGTTTTGCGCTGATATAATCTATTAGATGGGTACTTTTGAAACAAGATAGTGACTTCTGGTTATATTCATAAGCACCTTTTACAATCTTCTTGCTCTTTGTTCAATTGGGTTTCCAGCTCCTCAATTCTAGTGGCAAGGGTTTCAGCTTCTTGCGCCTTCTCCTCTACGATCATCTTTAGGAGGAAAAAGGACAACCAAAATAAGAGGAAAGCAGTGCTATACTTTACAGCAATTACAGCGACAAGTGCACAATGCGCTTAATACCCAGCAGAGACATGTCATGTTCAAAGTTATGCCACCCTCAAACACATAGCTCCATTTAGGAAAATAAATGCACCAAGAGAAGAATTGAAAGAACAATTAATTATCTGTTCACCAGCCACTGAATCTGAAAATTATTACAAGAAGACTAATCACATGAAAATGTTTTCATCAATGCAAGATGCTGCTTTATCGTTGGGACAACCTTACATGATACAGACAAAAAGACAAACTGAGGTGATTTTCAAAACTTAAACAGCACAACGTCCTTGCATTCTCTCTATCTTTTGTGACCCAATATTTTCTTATTCTCCTTTCCTGCTTTCTACATCTTACCATGTGATTACATGGTATCTGAGCACAGATATTAAATCCCGCTTCTTCTCCCTCCTCCCTTCTCCCTTATTCTCCTCTTTCCCTTCTTATCCTTTTTCTTTTCTTTCTCCAAAGCAGGCACACCTGCCCACCACCAGCTGTGTGCATCAGCCAGCACACGAGCCAGCACCATCCAACACACCAGCGAGTCTGCCTGCCTACTGGCATTGTCAGTCACGCTAACTGGCACACCAGGGAGCCAGATACCAGCATCGTTGCAGTACCAACTGAAGCAGTCTGTCGGTCAATTTTGTGACTTGCTCTCGATCTTTTGGGTGATTTTCAGTTGTTTTCTCAAATCATATGCAGTAAGATACCTTCCCTGGGGCGTTTTAAATTGTATTGTCAATGCATGCAATAATATCCCAGATATTATCAATAATACAAATGAAATTCTAGAAAATCAAAAACCCAAAATAAAAAAATAATAATAATAATAAAAAACATTTTTTTCCAAAATTGTGTTGGGGGATCTCTTCCTAGGGGTGTTATAAATCAGCACATTATATGATCTGAGTAATTGCATTACTTCTTAAAAATTATTACAATCACATTTATTAACTAAATATGTTTGTCCAGTGGCACATCATTTGGGCCGCTATACAATGGGAACCTATTATGCATAGTTGTTAAATATTCGAGTCCTAAAGAGTGTAATCATGCATCTTTTAGAATCTCCTGAAGTTCCACTGAAAAATTCCACCATTTTACTAATGTTTTCCTAACAACAACAATATTTTGAATACTGCAGCAATGTAATATTATTCATTCACAACACTATAAAGGCACAATATTACTTGAACTCAGTAAACAAAGCAAAGGAAATAATATTTTACCAAAGAGGAACCACCACACAGTAAAAGTACATCTACGATAATAGTCCTTAGACCAAGTAACCTAAAATAAAGGTTTTGCAAGAGATATGTGCTAAACCAACCTTCACAGCTTTCTGGAAAAAGAACTCATTCACAGTTAGAATAACCCACCTCAAGTTGACATTTATGGTCGTCGAGCATGTCAACATCCAATTGTGCTTGCTTTAGCTGCACAATTTCCACATCAAGGAATAATTTGGTTGAGTTGCCATGCAAAACTAGAAGTTTGAAACTGCCCCAGCTAAACATCAAAGACTCCTACATAATCTTTAATTGTTCTAATGACTCAAATACCTTCATAGTGACATACAAAATACAATTAACTCAAACCTGTTCTTCCAGGACATCTTTATCATCATAGGAAGAGTGCTTTCCATCTTTAATTTGATCTTCAGCATCATCTGAGATCTTAAGACTTCCAGAAACATCACTTTGCCCATCTAAATGCTGCTTCTTCCTGTGTCTTCTCTCACTGAAAAGTAAATAAAGCATACAAGTCAGAGTAAAAAACCAAATTAGGTGAAATTGAACAACAAAGAGATGCAGCAATAGAAATAAGAATATGTATAAAAATGATAAGTAAAAACATGACAGCCTATAATAGACACCACAACAACCAAGAATCTAAAACCCGCATTATCAAAACCGCTACAGCTTATAAAAGACATTTTAATAGTCCCATGTAAATGATCTTTTTCTTTGTTAATGGATTTTTTTTCTCTCTTTAAAAAGTAAACTGCCAGCCTCATTTATGAACATTTCTGAACTAATAGAATGGACTTTATATATATATATATATATATATATATATATATATATATATATATATATATATATATATATATATATATATATATATATATATATAAGTAAACTGCCATTCTCATTTATAAACACTTCCAAACTAATAGAATGGATTTAAAAAAAGGAACCATATGGTCCATCCGCAGTGCATGAAAATTTAGCATCTGTTGGAGATGCAATGGTTGAAGCCATGAGGTCTAAAGGCAACTTTGGCTGTCATGTAAGTGGAGCCTATTACATTCATCAGCATCACCACCCCTACTAGGAGATCAAATAGATAACTGTTATACCAAACTATCCAGTAGAGTTTCTTATCTATGACCATCTGGCCAAAAGGCAACCCTTCAAACCATCAAGTTTATCCAAGAGCCTATGGGATTGAAATTTTCAAAATCATATAATCACAACATTGCAAGCAAACAACAAATTCTTCCTGTCCTTATTTACTTGTAAGTCCTAACCATTACATTAAGAGCAACAAAAGTCTTCAATGTGTCACAGGAAAACAGATCTAATAACCAAGCCTCAATAGTGAACATCTTTCAAAGACAAGAAAATTCAAGAAGGAAAACTAATGGGAAGAATAGCATTATTTATGCAAAACTTGAGTACTTTACCTCCTTTTACTGGGGGACCTTGAAGGGCTGTATCCTGCAAAAGAAGTTGAATGGCGACAAAACCAGAGAAATGGATCAGGAAGTCATCTTACTGAAAAAATAAATTAACCACTAAAATGGAAGTAAATTATTGAAATAAATCACAAAGCAGGAGCAAACATCAAAATTCATCTGCTACAACAATATATAACAAGCCACTTAACAAATTAAAATTAAATTAAACAGACCATTTACCCCTATCATAAGGAACTGGTTTCTGACCATGAAATGCACGCCGACTTCTACTATCCCTCCCTGGAGAATACCTTCGATGCGGAGAATGCCGTCTTTCAAGCTTGTCCCTCAAATCGCTAGCTCGATAATCCCGCCTACCTGCAATAAAACAGAAAAAAAAAAACTTTTCCAGTAGGAGAAGAGATTTTCTTTTTCCTTTTCTTAGTTAAAAGCCAAGTGATGAACCCATAAACTACATCGAAGGCTAAGCTTACCATCACCCAGAGCAATGTGAAAAATATAACAATGAATAGTATGATTGCCTCTGTGTCAGTTCGAAAAGGGGCCATGTAAACTAACATCCCATAAAAATGAACATATGCGGCAATACCCTGTTTGAGCTTATACCAATACCACTGATAAATCCTTTTGAGCATCACAGAAGCAACTATCAGAGGATAGCTGATATGGCTGCCTTCTCGAGAGTAAGAAAAATGATGTAACTTGAACAGTTACAATTCGACCCTTGTGCCACAATAAGATATAATAATCAAAAGCAACTCCCATCTGATATAAATTCGGTCAGCTCTGTTAACCATAGCTTTCCATAATAAGTTGTAATGTCTCTGTCCATAAAATCCTTTTGCCATCCCATTCACGAAGGATCTCATAGGTGAAGTGAATACTGCTTGCTCCACCGTTAAATCAACTGCACTGTAAAGTACATCGGGATATACACCGTAACATCTTTTGGTCTAAAAAGTGGCCTACGAAACATTTAGAAGATCCCATAGTAGCAATCTAACTTCTAAGGTCACTTATATATGCCTCCATTGTTTCAAAGAACCATAACCAGAGTATGAAAAATAGGAGCATGCCATAGGAAAAGCTACCACAATGGCTGAACACATAAGGAAACACCAGCCAGCATAGTCCTTTGAGGAGCAAAGAATAATAGGTCCTTTGCCTAGTACAAACTTCATACTGATGAACCCCACCTGTCTTCCTGCTAAAATACTAGCTAATGCTGTTTAAAAAATATATTTGGATGACCTGTTCGATTACTAATTCAAGAAACCAGGATTTACTCCACATATACTCTGCAATATACATATGAGCAAGAATAAGGCTCTGATATATGCTGAAGAAAATTACGTGTAAAGTTTTCATCTGCAGAGATATTCAGTTCCAAAATCATTCAAGATTAGTTTAGTAAAATAAATTTAAATCACAACGCGCAAGTAAACTGAAGCAATCAATTCACAAACAAGTTATCCTAGTCAGATAAGAGCAAAGAAAAGCCTCTGAAGTTATATGAACATTGAATTTAAAAGATAAGCTAAGATTGGATAGCAAAGTGTAGGTTAGCATCTTTGTGAAAAGAACAGGCTTGCGTTGACAAAATGTGACTCATGCCATCCATAGGTCTGCCTCTGCGTGTATGCATTTACATCTATGTTATTTTCTTTATTCACCATGATATCAATTTTTAGTTCAACTGAATTATCTCATATATGCATCCCAATTGGTTACCGAACTACCAAAGACGGATGTTATCTTGTTTCACCTCTACTTAACTCCTCTTGGAGAATCTTGTATATGCATGCTGAGTTTTTGAAGCTGAACTGTCTGCCATTGCCATGTTCATGTTACAAGGTACTTGAAAACAGGAAGATTGTTGGATTGGGCAACCATAGGAGAAGGTTCAAGTCCTATATGCAAATTAATGTTAGTGCACCATCTCCCACTTAGCTCACAGATTAGAGGTTTCAATCAATGATAGCTCAAACAGAAAATTGATCATTGCTAATGCAGTTGTTCCAAGGAAACTAGTAACCAATAACCAAAGTCAGTTTGAAAATTCACCAACAGAATATCTGCAGGCCATCACCCAATTTTCTACGGCTTTACAAGAAACCCATAAAGATATCATATAATCCAACAACCAACTTTTACGAATAAAATGTTGAAAGCCATTCTTATCTCAAAGGAGAAACCATAAAAACAAACAAATGGAAAAGACTATATAGATCATGAAACCAATTAACAGTAGTTCCATCTAGAACCTCTTAACCTACATTAGTCTTAAACCATTTGTTTTAAGATTAGGCAAGTTTATTAAAGACAAAGGCCAAAAAAAAATAAAAATGAAAGAAAACAGTAGAAACAACAAAAAGGGAAAAAGGAAAAAAGAAAAGAGAGAGAGAGAGAGAGAGAGAGAGAGAGGGAGAGAGAGAGAGAGAGAGAGAGAGAGAGAGAGAGAGAGAGAGAGAGAGAAATACATGGGGAAGCTCCATGGCACCCAATCCCTAATATACATCACAACCAGGTTGAAGACCCCGACCGCAGAACCACTCTTGTTATGAAAGCAACAATTATTTCTTTAACTCAAGATAACCTAAAAAACAGCAAGCAAGGCAACCATCCATCTCAATTTACCTAAACACCCCCCTCCACCAGCATGCCAGGAATGGAAAAGACTCTTAATTGAGCTCGGCATTGCCTAGGAAACTTTTGAAGAAAAGAGAAAACCATTCATTTTAAAAAAAAAAAAAAAAAATTTTGAAAAGTGATAGAAAATTTTATGAAAGGCCTGCTATGGAAGTAGGAACACAATACAAAAGGGGACCCAACGGTCACCAAGGAAAACCAGCAACTATCGATTACAACTTAGTCTTCCATTCTGAAACCAACGCTTCAACCACTTCCAAAATTGCCCCAAGCAATCAGGAAGAATCCCAGAAGCATCGACTATTCTTTTCTCCCCAAATGACCCACCATATAGTTGGCAACGCCAAATGCCAAGTAGAGTGATTTCCTTCCCTCTGCATCCCTCGTACCAAGCCCACAAGAGGTTCCTGGAGAGATCCATGTATGACCAGAAACTCCCCAGAGTCTTCTATGAAAAAAATCCGAAACCTTGAACGTAAACGGGCAATGGATGAACAAATGATCGATGGAATTGGCATCTTGATTACACATGTAGCACATGCTCCGGATAACCAAGGAAAACCATTCAAATTTTGGAAGTGCTGAAAACTAAATGGTGATTTTGAATCTTTGTCCATGAACAATGCAGCCCATCTACAAGCCCACTATTTGGTGTAAGATCCAAGCTATCTAGCAAGTGGATCCCACAATGTAAAAGCCCTGATCAACCTATGCCAAAACGGTTAGATAATAGTGGTAACCGTTATGTGTTATGGGGCCAAAACGGCCGTTATAGGAAAATATATGGCCCATCATGGGGCCGAAATTAATTTTATTTTTTTTATTTAAAGAAAAGAAAAATAAAAGGAAAGAAAAGGTTGTAATGGCCCATATTGTAACAGTAACAGTGGTTGTCATTATGGCCATTATTACTGTTATGGAATACATTGGCTCTGATCCCAAAAACCAGGCTTGAACAATCATCAAGTGGCCACAGTTTATGAGGCAAATATACAGAAGGAAAAAGCTTGGCCAAGTTTTCTAAGTTGTCTCCTCTTTCTAATATTGCAAACGACATAATGGGTGGACTTGCCAGACTTTAGGGCTAAGCTCCACACAGTCAGACCAACAAAGATGTATTAGATCTCCCACCCTCAGGCAGCGTGAGCACATGTGGTGGCGTCTCAATGGGCTTCCTTATGCATGTGTGGGCTACTAGGCTTACTCCATGAAGAGCATAGAACAATTTAATCCAAAAGCACTTGAAAACCTTTTTTAACGGCTCAAAGAAGTATATAATTATGACCTAATTCAGAATTTTCTCATAAAACTTCATGATTCAAAGAGTTCTGCTAAACAACACCATGATAGCCTTTCCGGCAATGCAGCACCACAAATCGATGCTTCCAAAACTAATTCTTCTTTCTCAGAAATTGCACAGAACCATATAATCATGAAGAACATAAAAACATCCTATACTCTAGGATGCACAGATGGACTTTGTCAACATGTACCATGAGGACCCCTTAAGAAACTGCCACCACTAATCATGCACAAACCACATGAGGCTGTGTTTTGATGTACTCCAAATCACTGGTGATTAATATATTTTGGCAACAAGAACAACCATCAACTCGCCAAGCATTTCAGATAGAGTAAGAAACCAGAAACACATTATATGGGATATGGTGTCTCCGCCTTCTCTGCGCAAAATAATCTCCAAAGTGTTTCATCCTACCCAAAACGGATAGGTATTAATATTGCAGAAAAGCATCCCATCCCACCTTTCTAAGAACATCCAAAATCCAAGTAGGGTTATACCCAATTGCGAAGTTCAGTAACAACCAAAAATGTTGGCTTCTCATTCTTATATCACTATTCTTTCCAAGAAATTGTATAAAGCTGTAAGAAACACCCCAAGTACGTAAAGTGCTTATTGTAACATACACCCCAAGCACCCGTTTCCCAATAACTGGCATTGATACTGCAGAAGCTACAATCATACCCACATTCAGATTTCCTTGTTCTTTTCTTTTTTAACCTTTAATACCCTCCAGGCAGTTTAATTTTAGGCACATGTGCAATTTCTGAGTGCCAGTGTATCATCCATCACCTCCTGCCAAAGTATCAAATCATATACAGTAGCATGGGGCCCACATAAACTTGCTTGTGACACCCAACCCATACAAGGGGACACCCCACGACGAAAACACGATGCCACAAAATTCAGGCCAATCCAATCGTCCATAGTGAATTCAACTGCCTAAACCTCGACTTGCACGGTGCGGCCCACCAGATGATTTGATTGGACTGAGTTATTCAGGTGCGTCCCATTTTCATGGCAAGGCACATATTCTGGACGGGTTGCAGTGGGCCCCACACCAGAGTCCACTGTACATGATCATTTCTCCTTTATCTGGGCCAAGATTTCATCTGTATACTAGAATGTGTGTGTGCGCGTGCGTATTCGATGCCTCTTCGTAAGGGCGAGTGGAGGAGAAAAAACCAAGAATACAACGATTTTCTCACCGGAAGAGAAAGAGCCGGAGAAGCGCCGAAGCTCCGCATCACCATGCGCGAAGGAGCAGCTCTGTCGGGGACAGTGGCCTCTCTGATAGAGTATGCAGAGCTTCGTCTTGTACAGCTTCCTTTCCAGCATCGTATCAGATCGAAGGTAGAAGAAGACAATATAAAAAAGATAATCTCGATTCTTCCCTTGCAGAGCTGATATATATAGAGAAAGAGAGAGATTAACCACGCCAAATCAAATCAATCGACGGTCGTGAATGATCTATAAAAAAAATCGACACCAGTATCTCCGATGAGAACGAATTCTACGAGTGTTTGGCTGGATTCTTGAATATCGGAGAGAGATGAAAACCCTAGAGGGACCTGAAAGTGGGGGCGACTGACGAGAGAAATCTATATAGAGAGAGGGTCGGTTATCCCGAAACGCAACACCAAGTTCGTTTTTCCTTCGTCGCGACGGAGGGGCATGGATTGCGTACTAAGTATAATCTGTGGGGCCCACCATGATGTCGGTGTCTTATCCACGCAGTCCACCGATTTTCGAGCCCATTTTAGGGCACGAGCCAAAAGAAGCATGAGAACGGATTAGGTGAGACCCGTCTTCACCCATGACGGACCAGCCGTTACCGCGGGGCCCACCTTGATGTATGTATTTTGTGTCCACACCATCCATCCATTTTTCCAAATAATTTTAATGTATTATCTCAAAAATAAAATAGATCTAATGATCCGGTGGACCATGCGATAGGAAACGGTGGTTATTGAACGCCCTACCGTTAAAAACTTCTTAGGTACCCGTGATGTCTCCATATTATTTATCTACCATCCCATCCTCAATAACGCTAAGTAAGCCCGGATGAATGGAAAAAAGCAAATCTCACCTTGATTCAAAACTTTTGTACCCAATTAATGGGTCAATCACCTTTGTTTCCTATGATATGGTTCACCTAATAATTGAGTTTAATTCATTTTTAGGATAATGCCCTAAAATAATCAAGGAAACAAATGAATAGCATGGATATAAAATACATGCATCAAGGAGGGCCCTACAATAAGGCTGGCAAGGTCTTCGGTGAAGCTGAAAATCTCACCTAATCTATTCTCAAGAAGTATAAAGTGGACCACACCATAGGAAATAGTCAGGGTTGAGGAGGTCACAAAGGTTTTAGATCAAGTTGTTATTTGTTTTTCTTTCATTCGTGACTTATGATCTTATTAACAAGTTAGATGACAAATAAACATCACCATAGCCCTATAAGGGTTTCAACAATGGAAGTCGTTATCCCCATTTTTCTAATGATGTGGTCCACTTGAGCTTTAGATATGCTTTAATTTTAGGCTCATGCTCTAAAATGAGCTGAAAAATGGATGGACAACATAGATAAGAAACACACAACATGGTGAGCCCCACAAAGTTTATGAGTATGCAATCCCTATCTGTAATGAAGGATCTTGTGCATATCGCCCACTAGGGCCCATGTGATGAGATAATCAGATGCTTTGAGCGGTCCATAAATTTCGTTATTGCAACAAATACAATCCCAAGGCCATGTTTCAATGGTGATAATGACCTTCATTTTTCATTGAAATTTGATTCACAAAAGGATTCCATCACAAATTAACCAGGTATCGTCGTGTATCATTTTTCTTAAAAACTAATAAAGTAAGAAAATTTTAGAGTCGGGTGGTATGTGTTGAAGTGGTGGAGGCGCACCGTTCTGGTGATGACATCTCCCAGTGGGAGACGTCTCTCTCTTATCTCCTTCTCTCTCTCTAACTTCACCTATCATGCATACATCTATACAGATGGCTAGGTACATGAGACGAAGCCTATTTCTCTAGGCTTTGTGATGTACTCTCTCACATGGTGTGGTCTATATAAATGAGGGTCATAGGTAAAAAGAGATACTTTATTCTATTGTATTAATCTTCTAGGGTATTTCTTGGTGTAGGATTCCTTGTACAAGTTGGAGAAAGTGTTGGATTCCTTAAAGATAAAGAAAAAAATATTAGCAGTTAAATAAATTATCAATGAAACAAGTCAATATTATGCCTTAAATTAGAAAATTTAATACTGTCGAGTGATTTATTCAAAATATCTACAAACTGCTTTTCAGTTTTAATGTATTCCAACATAATCATATTTTCTTAAACCAACTCTCATATATAATGATATCTGATGTCAATGTGTTTAGTATGAGAGTGTTGGATATGATTTTTTGATATATTAATAGCACTTGTGTTATTGTAATATAAATTCATTGTATTTTGAACTATGTCATAATCAGCTAGCGTTCGTTTCATCCACATAAGCTGAGTACAAGCATTCCCTGTAGTGATATATTCCGCTTCTACAGTGGATAAGGATACTGAATTTTATTTTTTGCTCATCTAAGAGACTAAACAGTTTTCAATATAAAAACATCCACCACTAGTGGATTTCTTATCATCAATTTTCATGTCTAGTTTGCATCAGTATATCCTGCTATTTGAATACACATATCATGCAGATACCATAAACTAAGAATAGAAGTGCTTGCAACATATTTGATTATCTATTTAATAGCCGATAAATATGATTCTTTAGGGTTAGATTGATATATCGCACAAATACCGACACTAAATGATATATCATGTCCACTAATAGTCAAATAGAGTAAGCTACCAATCATGCTTTGATAGAGACGAGAGTCAACACTTTTACCTAATTCATCCTTAAATAATCTGAGTGTTGACTCATCGGAGTATTAAAATTTCTACATTTTTCAAGACTAAATATTTTAATCGAATTTTAAACGTATTTGGTTTGAAAGATGAAAACTTCATCTTCGAACTACTTAACTTGAAGTACAAGAAAATAACTTAGCTCACTGACCATACTCATTTCGAATTTTGATTTCATAAGTTCTGTAAACTTAGAGGAAAGATTAACACAAGTAGATCTATAGATAATATCATTAACATATATTTAGACAATCAAGATATTATCATTTAATTTTTTTAACAAATAAAGTTTTATCAACACTACCTATTTGAAAATTATGACTAGGTAAAAATTTAGTCAACTTTTCATACTATGCTCTAGGGGGCTGTTTCAAACCATACATGGCCTTTTTAAGACTACACACATGATTAAGAAGTTTGAGATTTTCAAAATCCTTTGGTTGTTCAAGATAAACTTCCTCATTCAAGTCACCGTTTAGAAAAACACTCTTAACATCCATTTGATATATTTTGAAATTTTTATAGCAAGCAACATAAATAAATAACCTCATATATTCAAGATGAGAAATCAGTGCAAAAGTTTCTTCATAATCAATTCCTTTTATTTGAGTGTAACCTTGCATAACTAGTCGTGCCTTATTTTTTATAATATTTCCAAGTTCACCAGATTTAATTTTGAAAATCCACTTAGTTCCAATAACGTGTTTAGCAAATGGTCTGGGAACGAGATACCATATGTCATTTCTTACGAATTGATTTAGTTTATTTTGCTGCATAGGGTTGTGCATCGAGCCGAGTCGAGTCGAGGTGGGCCAAGCTTGGCTTGGCTTGTCCGTGCTTTTCTCGAGTTCGAGCTCGAGCTTACTATTGAAGCTTGACTTGTTTGCTAAAACTTTTGAGTCGAGCTCGAGGCGAGCTTACCTCGAGTCGAGTCGAGCTTGCTCCCAACCTGACCCAACCCGCAACCTGCACTTGACTTGACCTAGCAACCCGACCCAACCCCCAAATCAAATATTTAATTAATAATACACACACATATATATAATATTAGATAAAATCATAGATGATACTTTGTTGTTGATACTGAGACGGAGAGAGAGAGAGAGAGAGAGAGAGAGAGAGAGCTCAAGTGAGTGTAGGTCGTACGGCTGAGACAAGCCAAATAGATGTTGAGTCAAGCTCAGGCAAGTGACCCAGTGGGGAGAGAGAGAGAGAGAGAGAGAGAGAGAGAGAGAGAGAGAGAGAGAGAGAGAGAGAGAGATGAGCACGAGCGTGGCGGGTTAGGTAAGGAAAGGAAATAACATAAGAAAGATGGACGAGTACAATATGGTTTATGTTTTAATTTTTAAATATAATATAATATACATTAATATATAATAATAATAATAATAATATATTCGAGTCGAGCCAAGCTCGAGCTTGAGCTTTGAGCCAAGTCGAGTTCGAATCAAGTCGAGTCAAACCCCACTATGTTTGAACTTGGCTTGTTTTCAAAACGAGCTGGGTCATATAAAGCTTGGCTCGCCTTGATTCATCGTTCGAGTCGAGTCAAGTCGAGCTAAATCGAGCCAAGCCGAGCGAGTTTTTCAAGCTAGCTTGGCTTGTGTACAGCCCTAATTTTACATAACCAAAATCCAACTTTCATCAACTAGTGCCTCATTTACATTAGATGATTCTATTTAGAAAGTGAAGCAAACATAATTGCGGACATTTTCCAATTGTCTTCTGGTTTAAATACCAGTATGAGGGTTACCAAATATTAGAACAATTAGATGATCTTTTACTAACCTTAACTCAATAGTATATGATTTGGATAATGGTTCACTTTAGGGCCTGTTTGTTTTTCAATGTGCTAGTAAATACATTTTTCCCGAGCATTTATTACTTGCTCAGGGAAATGCAGTGAAGTGGCGGAAACCATCATTTGGATTTCACGTATTTGAAAATTTTCTAAAAAGGAGAGAAATGGAAATTCCCGCGTTCGCTGAGGTAAGGAAAATGAGTGGGAACGGATTGGCTACTCCGCCTGACACCAGCCATTTCACGGCTGATCGGTTCTTTGTGGGGCCCACCATGATGTATGTGTGTCATCCATGCTATCCATCTATTTATATATATTATTATATGATATGAGAAAAAAAATGCAATCATATCTCAATCTCAAGTGGACCACATTACAGGAAACATGTGCTTATGTGTAGATGGGCAGGGTTCTCGCATCCTCGCAACCGTCCTTTTAGTAATCCAGATCGTTCATCTATCTGGCCCACTGCTGTGTACCGTCCTACTAATCTCATAGTTTCATCGTCAACGATTGGACTGCAAGGGATTGATGGACTAGGGATCTGCTCCCTCCACACTGTGGCCCATGATTTAGACCATTTGAATTGTTATGCAAGGATGTCACGTGTCAATTTGAAACACGTGTGAGATCTGACTTTTCCATTAGGTAGGGCACACTGTTTGGAAATTTTCAAAAATTTCAGCCGTCAATTTGAACATGCATATCAAACTGATTGTTAATAATTATCTCTAGCTATCCATTTATTTTGAATAGTGTGGCCCACCTAAGGTGTGAAATGGCCTGATTTTTGAAGCAAAAAATCTAAGCATTATATCCAACCATTTGGAAAGCTCGGATCTTGTACACGTGTTTCATGTTGGCAATTCGACTGTTGTGCGGAATGTGGATGGTAACTATACCGTGGATGCTTTGGAAAATGAACGGTCATGAAACTAAACTAATTTAATGGATGGATGGATGTAAACTTTAGATTTGTCTGATAATTACGTAGTGGCCCATGAGGTATGCCCTAGATCTTATAGACGATTCAGATCTATGACTTATTTGTCCACTTGTCCAAGACTAAGCCTGATCTGGGAGCATAGGTCATGGTTAATGGTGGGTACTCAATCCTTGTTGTGTGGTCCACTTGATTTTTGAATCTGCTTCACTTGTTGGGACCATGTCGTAAAATGATCTCGAAAACTGATGGACGGCATGCATATACAACACATACATCAAGGTTTTGAATGGTCAATATCACTGTCACCATAAAACATAGTCGTGCATCCGCATGGACCGCATCCGACACGGTGGTGCGATATAGGTATATCACAACAGATGTACACCAGTCGAAAATGTCCAAATATATGAAAACATAAGAAGCAAAAGACAATATCTATCAGAAGTTGTGCGGGAAAAGATGGAATAGAAAAGAAACAAGTAGCGGATAAAGATATACAATCATCTTATCATTTAAAAATAACAAGAAAGGCAAGAAAAAAGACACCGACGCCAACTACAAGGGCACAAAATATCTCGTTGTCTGTTGGGCGAAGATCATCAGTCGACACGGTCCTGGAAACCATGGCCGGGGTCGTCGGTGCCGTCTGTATCGTCTGTCGGATGGACGATGGCGTACAATGACGGATGTCCAGGTCATCAGAAAATGCAGCATACTGAACTGCATGAGAATCCGTGCAAGGTCTTGACGGTGCACATGCCTTACTGAAGTGACTGTCCCAGTATGCAACCGCCTCCTTCCAGTTCTTGAAAGCGCGGTGTCTCGCTCCAGAAAATTCCTCCACCTCCAACCTCGCGTCGTCCCAAGACACGTATATTCCAGGCCTACGTCCCACCAACACGACGTAATACTTCTCCTTGCCCATCTGCATTAACATGGATATAATTAACACAAGTCATTAATGATCTTTATATTATCGATAATTATAACCAATTACCTATAGGGTAATATGTCAGTGAAGCAAGTGTCGGCATAACTTGCGTGAAACAAAAGCCTGCATATAGTTCAATTTAATAACAATAATCTCTATCAATGCACGTGTTGTGTTCAAGTATTAGTAACAAGTGATGTGTTATCCAAAAGTGCAACAAGAAATAAATAGAAATATCCAAAATTAAGTTTTACAAGTCCAAAAAATAATATAGTTAATGACTTGTCTTAAAGGAAAAGCCTACGAATGATTGCTTCCAGCCAGTCAAACTAGGCAAAATGTTCTTTCATACGTGCGGTTCACCCCCATTCAGTAACATTCTTATAAATGAAATTCTCTTCTCTTTGGCAAAGTTAAGGAAGGAGGCCCCATACGCTTCTTCTTTTGATAGCAACTTCGTCACTCATAAGACCTCATCAGCCGTCAGTCCCTTCAACTCTTCCAAAGCCGGTATAATTTGTGTCATCCGACCAAAGTTCGAACCCTTGTCGACGGAAATGACAATTGACTTCATGGCACCCCTAATATCGACCATCCCGGTGCCAATCTGATGTTCAGGTCGCTCCACCCTCGGTCTCTTTTTAGAATTAACTGTGAAATTCGTGTTGCGGGAGGCATTCCCATGCTGTGTCGGACTCGGACGAGGAATGTTGTCGCCTCCAAGGCTGTCGTCAAACCAATGGATATGCAGTGCATCGTCGCCATGTTCTTCAGAAGATATTATGTTAATATTATCATTCAGATCAACAGTGTGGTTAGACGACACATCTGTATCTCTCCATTGAGGAGTGGTTGCACAGGGAGGGAAGTTGCTAGTGGCAGATGCTTTACCAGTAGCCCTGTCGTTTCTGAAAATGAACTTGAGATCATCATATCTGGGCATGGGTTTGCCGTGAAACTGGGCAGCATCTAGATGAGACTAGACATAACACAAAAAAAGATCCAGTCATTAACATTCCACTTTGTATGATGAGATATGATGTAATTGTTAAAGAAACTACACCTTAACGTAGTCCATCCACACTTCATCTGATGCGACGAAAATTTGTAGGTCTGGGTCCCATCCAAAATCAGACGCACTCCGTAGATCTTTGACAGTGAAGAAGTTTTTTTTCACTGTGCGAATGCGATTTTTTACGTTCGCATTAGTGATCTTGAGGCATAACTTCAACATCATATTTTCAATGATTCTATTTTAAATCCAGCACCACTTCGTCTTCCAGCAATGACTAACTCCATTAATCCGTCAATTAGGATGTCGTCCATGTCGTCCGTCCAACGAAGGACACCTCCATAGGACTGGTCCTCAGTTCCACTGTTCAGTGTATGTTTCCTGGACGATCTTCGTGGGGTACTAGTAAGTGATCCCACGTGATATTTCATCGGAGTAGATAATACAGAGTCTCTATTCGATGACATGGAATCACTATGGTTTACCTCAATCTGTGAGAAGATAAATGATGCGACAACAAGTTAAAAAAATTATTCTACCACACGAGTAAATAATATGAAGTCCAAAAAAGCTTGCATATTAAATAAAATAAAATATGCCACACATAAATTAGTGATCTAATTTGACAGTATTGAATGATACTCCAAAAACCATCTTTGATGTACATCTTATTACAATGCATTTAATTTGTTTGACTCACTAGATGAGCTTGGTTCCACATTCTAGAAGCTATTTTATTGCGTTTTCTGGCTCACTCATCTCTTTCATGTGGAATGACATTCAACAGCACACGACCTTCATGTGGAATGACATTCAACAGCACACGACCTTCATCGAGGACGGATACTTCTGTAGGTGATGGGATCACACCATCGGCACCACAACTTAACGACTCCTCAACCTCAAACATGTCATCGTCTCCAGATATTCTTATGAAGTTGTGTAACACACAACAAGCTAGCATTATCTTTACTTAAGTTTGTATCGGATATTGTGGAGCAGTCTTCGGAATTGGGAACCTCGCTTTCAAAACTTCAAAACATCTTTCTATTACATTCCTCAGTTGTGCATGGTGATGATCGAATAACTCCCGAGCATTGGATGGTTTCTGACCAGTACGATACTCATTGAGATGGTAACGTACACCGCGATATGGGGCCATGAAACCGGGTGAGTGCGCATATGCTGCATCAACTACGTAGTATTTACCTATATTTTAAAAATAATTTCTGATCAATACCAATTCTTATTCGTTTGATGTTATAAAGCCAACAAAGTACTTTATGTCCATGGGTTTTACCACTGGGTATTATGAAAGGATCGCTTGAGTGAGTCAAGGCACTTTGCAAAATGCGTGCATCTGATGCGGAACCTTCCCATCCCGCTAACACGTACACGAACTTCATGACGAACTTGCAAGTAGCCAGAACATTTTGTGATATATATCCTTTCCTATTTCGATAGACAACACTATCCGCGGATGTTACGAAAGTTGGGATGTGTGTCCCATCAATTGCTCCGATACAATCCTAAGTTAAACTTGTCAATCACTATGTGATATTGACATATGTAATTTAATCCCGACAGATCGTAATCAATTGTGATGAGTATATGTATTATCATATCTGAAAGTATTTCGCCCAATGTGGGTTTGATGAAATCTCAGATGCGGTATTAAGTGTAGGTAGTGTAACAAAGTCTGCATATAAAGAGACGACTGCATCCAAGACTCGATTAAAATATCGACTTACGGTTTCACCTGATCTTATAAAATAATGTCCAATCACTCGGTTCCAAAAATTGTGGCTTAATGTATGAAGAAACATGACAAGATGTTCTTCCATACTTACGTGCTTCGCATCTGCCAACAATTCCTTATCTTGCAAGATTGAGCAAAGATTGAAGAACGTGATCTTTTCATCCATAGTTGCAAACACAATCAGTCTCCCTTGCCCTAATAATCTCATTGATAATACGGGCACGATCATAATCAGCATACCTGGGAGGGTTTCGAAAGAAGCACGTGCGACACTACTCCCTAGCAGCGATTGCAGCAGATCCTGCAGCCAATATAACTGTGAAGAATTCTAACTCGTCGTTTGACCAATCTCTCCTAGCCATATTGATTCACCCCTCTCTATATAGGATGCATGTGACTTTGATTAGGACGAGGACACGACAATATGTATTTTGGGACAGAAAAATTACATTGATGGCTTTTAATAGAAAAGTCATGAAAACCGAAATAGATTAATGGAGAAGAAGAGTTGTGGTTCAGAAAAAAAATAATGGTTAAGAAAAAAATATACAGTAATGTATCTGATTCAACTAGAAAAAAGATAAAAAAAATCTATTACTACGATTTTCCAATCTGACAAATTTTAATGCATTAGCCATCCAGGGTGAAGTTCATCATGTCTATGGTTTAGGTGGTTTGGGCTTTGAATCATTGAACCAAATCCCACTTGTACAAACTGAAATCCCAAACAGTTAACCTTCCAACCATGCAGTCCGAGCATGAGATGGTCCATTTATACTCGTAAAGCTATATTCTTTTTAGGTTGCAATGAATAGGGCTGTCGATGGGCCAGGCTCGGGCCTACTGAAATCAAAACTCATAAAGAAAATCAGACTCTCAAATGGTAATGCCACATCAGCACTTGTGGGAAGAGTATGATTGAAGATCCTGCTCTTGCAAGAACCCATAACAGAGCTCGTCTACTGGTAATTCAGAAGAGAAGTTACTGGATTTACCTAACAATGCTAATTTTTGACATTTTCAATCTTTTATCAATTGTAGTAAATGAAAATAAGAGACGATACTTGATCATGCCATCCGTAATGGTGCCCCATACAAGATCTTGCTAGACTTTAACAAGATATTAGATCAGCTCCTAGCGGTGAGCTGAAAATTGCACTGTGATTAAATCTTCCTGACTGTCCAATTGGTGGGGACTGCTCAATAAATTATTCACCAGTGCAAGAGTAATGGGAAATCAGATGGTTAAGATTGCCCATTCAGTATGATTTTTGGGCTAAGTTCATCCACAATAGGTTTGGTTGTTTGGATTGCCATATGTGTATGCCATTAGTCTTAACCATTTTGAGAATTTGTGTTGAGTGTAGTACTTACTTTAGCCCCTCTTTGCATTTAATGGTCAACAATAATTCAATTACAAATGCAACAAAGAATTACATTTTTCAGAGACATAACAATCTCATTTCCCAGCTTTGTGTTGAACTCATATTCTACTCATACCTGCTTTGATTGATTGGGTTATGTATGTAATGAAATGCGATCTTTGGTTTTGAAGATGTTACCTGAGACACAAAATCATTTATTTATTTTTCCTAAGGCGAAGCTCTACTCAAATTCCGAACCTATGGCTTATCATTTTGTGATAATATGCAAATTCCTATCCGGCCTTTCAGACACAATGAGTATGAGAGGTTTAGAATGACAGCTTTTCCATACTATGGAGCATCATTTAGCATGATGGCAGGGTTATTTTTTTTCATCTGATGCCTATCTATACATCAAGCAATCGTAAGGTATTTAGTATTTTCTTCTTCCGAGAATGCCTGTTCAAGCATTGTTATAAGAATCTAATCTTAATCAAATGTCTTCATCCTTAAAACAAAAAAAAATAAAAATAATACTAATAATAAATTGAAGAGATGGAGCATGCCAAGAAAAAGAAAAAGAAGAGGCAATCAGAAGCAAAAAGTTGTGGTAATCCCAAATTTTCAAAACACCCACCTGAAAAAGAAAAAGAAAAACCTGAATAGCACGACAAAAAGAAAAGGCAATCAGAAGCAAAAAGTTGTAGTAATCCACCAATACAAGAACCCAAATTACTCAAATAAAAAAAAATAAAAAATAGGAACCTGATACAATTTAGTGGATTTTGTAATTGCCAACATCCACTAAATTAGCAAATAACTAGGTCAAGATAGGAACCTGATACAATGCATGGATTTTGTAGATGCCAACATCTACTAAATTAGCAAATAACTGGGTTAAGATAGGAACCCGATACAATGCATGAATTTTGTAGAATAGGCCAGAATAAACTGACAACTGACCTTTCCATTGACTGATGATCTACTCCATTACTGAACTTTGCCCACTTCTCCATGGATAATGACGATGCCATATATGGCATTTCTACCCTTTTGAATGTGATGTTTAGATAGGGACAACACAACAACATAGTTTAAAAACTGGACTTGATATCCAGTTAGGTTGGGTGAACTCAAAGACTCAATTTTACTAAACCACAGATATTTAATAACTAAACTACAGATAAAATTTTTCTAGACCACAGATAAGATTTTACTAATAATAAGCACTTGGAAAAGCAATGAGTATAAAAAGAAAACCCCACATCAGAAATGCTCCAAATACCCCTGAAAATTTCAGAATGCAAAAAATAAATTAAATAATAAATAAGAGTAACAAAAACTGAAAAACAAAGCAACCAGACCAACACACCATTTTTCATAACACAGCCCATCTCAGAAAAGAAAATAAAACAGAAAACAGAAAACCGACATCTATAAAACCACAATTTCCATGCAATCCTTCTCTTCAAAACAAAACAAAACAAAAAGAAAAAGAAAAAAAAAACTATCTAGAATCTCAATTCAAAATTCACAGCAACAAAACCAAAATGAATAAAAATGGAGAGAGAGAGAGAGAAGTAAAGCAGCAGATAAAAATGAACATAATTTCCATACTCTCCCACCCACCATAGTGGAGAAAACAAATAAAAAAATAGAAATAGAAAAAAAATGAAAAAAAAAAACCAACCTGCTATTTTTGAAGCTTTGATTTCCCAATGAGAAAAGGAATCTTCAAGAGATTTTCTCCTCACCTCTGCTCTACTCTGTGGGATTCTGCTATCACATTCTCTCTCCCTCAATCCTAAGCACACAGTGTTGCGACCGGCCTTGTACCTGCCCAAGCACGGTAACCTGTCTAGAGGAAGACGATAGGTCGGGCAGGATTACAAATGTGAAGTCGGAGCGGAGTGGGAGTACATGTGAGATGAGGTTTGTAGGAAGACGTACCTGTGAGGGAGCATTGCGAGAGATGGATATGCGGTTTGGGCGGGGACACTGATATATAGATGGAGATGAGCCCAAGGTGTTACGTGCTCTCGCGGACCACCCTCCCTTCCGTCCAATCTTGCAGTCTTGCAACACATCTTGCTCGAATCGCTGAGATTTCCAAGCGAATCCCCCATCTTGGAAACGTGAAATCGCCCCTGCCATTTGCACGCCGCCCGTCTATCAATCAAACGCGCGAAATGGTCATAAATACCCATTCCACGGTGATTTCACCCTACCCGCAAAAACAAACAGGCCCTTAATTAATAATGAAAATATCACCATCACCATCATCTTGGTAAAGATTGGGATTGATCGACTGATCATTAATTACAACATTTATTCTTAAAATACTCCAGTTCTTTGGTTTAGAAGACGTATGCACGACTGTTTAATGCATATCCCAATGATATTCCCTCATCACTTTTCACATCAAATTTTCTCAGATTTTTCTGGTCACGTAAAATGTAGCGCTTGCTTCTGAAAGTACGGAAACATTTTACAGTAGGTTTTTTGTTAAACCACATTCCACATGCAGTTTTTTTTCATCTCTAATATAAACACAATTAATTATATAGCATGCGATATTCACAGCTTCAACCTATAGATATTTAGGCAATTTCATACTGTTCAGCATTACACTTGCTATTTCCTGCAGTACTCAGCAACTCCATTTTGTCGAGGTATTTTTGGTGCTGAAAATTCATATAATATGCCGTGGTTATTGTAGTATTTCTCAAATTTTCTATTTTTGAATTTAGTTCAATAATCACTTCTTATTCTAACCGTAAATAGTTTTTTTTCAGTCTAAATGCGTTTACTTTTTAACATCGTCAAAAGCGTCCGACTTTTCTCTCAGAATGCTACCCAAGAGTATCTATTGTAGTAATTAACTATGACTAGAAAGTATTTCTTTCCTCCTTTACTCTCCGTTCTTGTTAGTCCAATTAAATCTATGTGGAGAAGTTCAAGATGTCTAGTAGTGACTAAGGAGTTCACTTTTTTGTGATAACTCCTAATTTACTTGCCAACCTAACCAGCACCACATATTTTATTTTCTTTCTTTCTTTACTTGGGTAAGCCTCACAAGTGATCTTTTTTGCTCAATTTGTATAAATCTCTATAATTTACATGTCCAAGACATTGGTGTCATTCATTCCTTGTCTCTATCAGATCTAGTACTCTTCCATTGAGGGAATGTAGCAAATTATAGCGCGAACCATATTATCAAAGCAGATTTGCTCGTCAATTTGGCTTTGATCAAGCTGTGCCAGAAACTTGTGATATTGTCACAAAGTTAATGAGGAATTATGGCATTGGGCCATATAACCGGGCCTTGATATGGATGCAACCTTTGAACGTTCATGCTGAATCACACTTCATAATTCCCAACTATAATTATCAAGTTCATGCTTCTTATTGTTGGATGTGTTGGTAGGCTCATCAATATTACTTGGTGCATAATTATTATCCGGTAGATCATGCCATATGGATTCCTCCGCCGCGTGTAAGAAATTTTCGGAAAGACCAAGACATAGGTTACTTTGAATAAACAAATCATGCCTCATCTCCAGGCCAACTTTGTATAAAGATTTCTTTGGAAGATACTATTTATAAAGTGAAACTTTCTGATACCCTTGAAGGATGGATAACGTTTGGTATTCCTTTAAAGAATTCAAAGAATGCATCTGAATTTTCAGCTCATCTAGAAAAAAGTGGTGATTCTTTGCGATTTCATCTTCCTCCACCCTTGCGAATTTTATAAGATAACATTCTTTCATCAACAAGAAAGCAAAAGAAATGCCATCGTCCTCTTAAAAAAGATAAACATATTATAATTAAGGACTCGGAGTCAATCTTGAAGGATTTGACTTTAGAATAGAAAGTAGCAAGTATTTTAAACAAACTTGCTATCGTTGTAATTTGAACTTGATTTAATATAAATGCATTTCTGTATGTTATTTAAT
The DNA here is from genome assembly GCA_037074715.1 of Magnolia kwangsiensis. Taxonomy (NCBI): domain Eukaryota; kingdom Viridiplantae; phylum Streptophyta; class Magnoliopsida; order Magnoliales; family Magnoliaceae; genus Magnolia; species Magnolia kwangsiensis. The sequence continues at coordinate 29,305,720 of CM073584.1, read as the reverse complement.
TAGTGTTTGAGATTTTCATAATTTATTTTATCATATTAAGCAATTGCATATTTGAGCATATCTTAAGTAAAATAGATGATTATATGTATCTGCAAAATTTTGATGCTATACAGTTTAAGCTCTTGAGTAGTGGAGCTAATATACTTTTGACTGAACATACCTTGACTGGACTTGACTTGACTTGACTTTCACACGTAGTTTAAGCTCTTGAGTAGTGGAGCAATCATAGTTTTTCAGACTCTTTAAGTCGTTGGAGTCGGGTCTTATGCAAGTGGTTTCTGTAACTCTTATGAGTTCGTTGAACCATTGCAGCTGGGAGTTCACAAATCGCGATCCATCAGAGGGGCCCAATGAAGCTATCGGGGCTGTGAACTCGATAGGTTTTATGCACAGGGTTGGCCGCAGTAACTCTCTAGAGTTCACAAGGCTCGCAAGGCTACATTAGGGGTACCAAATCCAAGGCCGTCAGTCCATCAATGAGGGGGTAACTTCGTTTTAGAGGTCCGTCCCCATGAGTTTCTACTGAAATCATGCCAGGAATCTGTGGGGTCTTATGTATGGTTGACCTATCTATGGATGGGTCAAAGAGCGCACATTGCAGCTCGCTTTTTCTTTGTCTATCAGGTCAAACCTGTAATACCCCAAACTTTTCAATACCCGAGTATTGAAAGTCCTCGAGTGTTACCATGAATTTAGCCTATTATGTACACGTATACGGTATCAATCTAACTAAACTAATTATACATCTATCCTCCAATGTAAATCTGACCGATTAATAATGATCTTTATCCATAAATCAAGCCATCTAACCGTTGATTATGTGGTTTGATATATGTACATTCCCTTGACTAAATTAGTGAATAACTCTTTATCCATAATGATTTAGATGTAAGTTTTTTTGTAAGAATTGTTTAGAAATGGATATAGAACCATGTAGAGCCATTAGATTTCACAAAACTCTTAAATCAATAATAATTATGAAAACGCCATTAACCTAGACCCCTAAATTCTAGATCACATAGTTCCCATGATCCGTTTCATGTAAAATTTTATATCATGCCTAATTATCATAAATTAACCGTACGTGTTGAATTTCAATCTTAAGATCATGGTAAACTAGCTACTTGACCTCTACATCTGTCCGTACACTTTTTGGATCAATATTTTGATCTATTCATTTTGTTCACCCTGAAATAACGGTGAAGACCGCTTGAGTTGAAGTAAGAATATGCCAATATGTCCTAGAGGGGGGTGAATAGGACTTTTTAAAGATTTATGAGTTATTAAAAATCCTATCACACTAATCCTATCACAGAGTACAGATTAGGATTACTCAAAGTTAACTCTACTGGCTTCCAAGCCTGGTAGAGGATCCAATCACAGAACTATTTAAAAGATAAGCATGAAGTAGTTATAGTCTATGATGGAAGTGACTGTGTGTGTGAAGTATGAGCAGATATGAAAGTAATTAACATAATCACACAAATGATCAAACACAAGAATCAATCACAAACACAGTCATTTTTATAGTGGTTCGACTACTTGTCTACTCCACTCCTGGCTGCCACACTCAACCCTTGAGTGTACCGGATTTCACTAAGGAGGTTTTCCATGGTTCACCTCAAACCTAAGGTTTTAAATCAGGTTCACCTTCAACCTTTACAGAGGTTTCTACTCGGTTCACCTCAAACCCTGGAGTTTTACTGGTGCACTCCTAACCAGATGTTTATGCTCTCCACAGAGCAAGGGTCCACATAATGCACCCGGAGGTTTATACTCGGTTCACCTCTAACCCTGGAGTTTTGCTGGTGCACTCTTAACTAAATGTTTATGCTCTCTACAGAGTAAGGGTCCACACAACGCACCCACGCACGTACACTCCCGTCGGAGGCCTCCTTTGAGACTTCAAATGGTGAGCAACACTTGAGACCCAAATCTAGAAAGGAATGATCACAAGTGTCCTCTGGACTCTAAGTACTTACAAATAAGTTGATGAGTCCCGTTCAGCGTAATGATGAAGATCTCCTCCTTGTTGTTGAAGAGTCTTCAGCTCCCTTGATCCGCAACACAAAAGATATATCTATACTAGGCTTTCGGTCGGGTCAGGGTTATGATAGAATTTCACTCTCAAAAGATTTTCCTATTAGAAAAATAAAGTGATTCCAATCATCTATGCATTTAAGGCATCCCAGATTAATGATTTGTCATTAATATAGTAGCTGAAGGATCCTTGAATGCAGAAGTTCATTCTCCAATCCACCCTATTGAATATCAATGATAAGGGTGGATTAGAGGATGAACTTCCTGAGAGAAAGGGCTTAAGATAAATGATATGACATTTAAAACACTCAGAAACACTCTCTTCTTTCTCTACCAGCAATAAAGACAAGCCTCTCTTTAAATAAACAAAAGGTTCCAATGGATATAAAATGGTCACATTTATGACAGAGTTCGATATCATCGAGCAAGGGTCGATATGATCGAGCGTATACTCTCGATTGTATTGATGGTCCGCTCGATGACACAAACTCAATGTCATTCGCTTTTGAAAACCTTTTGCCAGCTAGTCGATGAGATCGATACTGTTGTTGATATCATCAGATTTTGAACTCTGATTCAATCGATACGGTGATCGATCTATCGACATTTGAAGCATGAGAGAGACTTAACTTTGAAATATTTTAGCTCTTTAAGATATGATCAGGGAACAGCCGATGTCATCAGAATTTGTATATCGATGATATCGGAGACCGTGTCGATGAGATCGATAAATCGTATAGATTTACTTATAAGCTTGCTGGACGGTTTGTGTCCGATCTCGATCCAATCGACTAGGTGTCGATATGATCGATATATGAATATCGATTTCATCGAATGGCCCCCGATCAATCGATTGAAGCACCCTGAAAAATCCGCTGGAGAAGACATGCGCCCACTGTCGATAGGATCGACTGACTTCTGATATGATCGATATTTGAGTTCAGATTGAATCAGACAGTCATCGAGATATCGAAGCTCATAGAAGTTTTCTTTAGAAAAACAGGGGCGCCGGAAAACTGTCTGTCGATATTATCGATCCACTTTCGATGAGATCGATATTTGAATATCGATGATATCGATTGAGATTCCGATATATCGATAAATTGTCCAGATGGTATGTAGTTGCTGGACACTTTTAGTCCTCTTATCGATAGTATCAATCAAGTGTCGAGGACATCGACAGAGCAAGTCGATCATATCGAAATGTGTATCGATACAATTGACAAGGTAAGAAAACTTGAAGATTTTCCTGTTTGATAAAAAGTTTTCTTACATTAACACCTTAAGATGTTCTACTTAGTTTTAGGAGTTTTAATCACCTGGTATTTTGGCACATGGGATGTGAGACTATGATTTACCTATGGCGAGCTTCCACACATCCAGTTGAGGCAGACACTTGACTTGATCTTCCTGTTAGGCGCCGTTGTCCGATTGACTCAACTTACACCGTAATTGACAAACCAGGGCACTAGTAGGTGCACTTTCAATCTCCCCCTTTGTCAATTACATGACAAAATATCCAAATCACCTTAGAAAAATATCTAGACAGATACATCCTAAATTGTGTGTATATGCATTAATACAATTTTACAAATTCTAATCACTCATGTACACAACCAGTAATTTGCTTCCTCTTTCTTCAAAACTCTCCCTTTCTTATTGCGGCTGCTCCCCCTAATACCTGCAACACAGATATACAATTTTCTGCTCGGGGTGTTTGAATTGTTCTCCCCCTTTTTGTCAGTCATTGGCAAATGTAGAATAAGCGGTATTGACTGAAGAATTTAAGCATATGGGAGAACCATAGATATAGATGTATAAAGATTTACAATAGTGTTAAGCATACATCATTGGCAGGTAGTATGAATGCATGGAATAAAACTTAACAAAATCAGATAAGGTAATCAGGAAAAATATATGCATTCCATGTCAGAAGGTAGATAAACCAGGGGATCTCATAAATCAGAGTGGCCATAAGAATAGAATTATGTGCAGCCACCTTTAACAAACTATCCAACAACACACTGCCCCTCAGGTTGACAGATGTGTAACATCTATTCCAACAAAACTTGCTAACTCAAAAAGGACTGCCCCAGACAGCAGTAGATAGTACCCAGATAATTCTGTTCATAACAAAAACTAACATCTATCCATGCATATTAGTGTAGAGAAGAGCTGGGAGTTCTCAAAATAGCAGTATAGCTTCAACTGACAGAATTCACAATCCAAGTCTCAATCTTTAAAGAATATTCAATAATTTTCAGGAGAGTAGTCAGGATAAGATATACCAATTGCAATCATCATTCCACAGATAAGCAATATACATTCAGATAAGATGATTCATATAAATAGATGAAGATGTTAGAAAAACAACCATATGTATGTTTTATCAAGCCAACCAGAATATCCTAAACAAAAAACTGCCCAAGCTTGGCAGTGTCTCACCATCCAACCCAAACCAACATCGACTTCGATGACATCGATACTGGTTCAATGTCATCAGATATGTCAAGTATAAAAGTTTTTAAACTTTACTCTTCTTTGACATACATAATGGGCAATGGTTAGTACAAGGAAATATGCCCATGTTGCACATGTACATTCAACCAAAGCCAACCAACTTCTTGATGATCCTTTTAACTACGATCTGCTTGATATCATGTACATCCACCTATGCTTCTGATTTTGCGAGACCTTTGATGTTACTGAACTTTTCTCGAAGTCATCGAGGAGTCATTTGATTCATCGACGAGAAGAGTATGACATTGATCTGTGTACTTCGATGACCTTTTAGATATGCATATCATAGAATATTTTCTTCTCAGCTAGTATATAAAACAAAATTATGTACAATTATTGTACACACAAAAATATAAACATTTGAATGTTTATATACAAAAGATAGAGGTCTGGAACCTCAAATATAACAATTGGAGCTCAGTAAAATTGCATCATTTAAGCCATTATCTAGATCTAGATGTGCAGTCTAGATAAATTTTTCTATGCCCAGTTGTAACGCCCGTGAAAAATCTATACTTGGGCTCGAGTACCAACTCGACCCGAAATTGCGTAGAATTAATTCCCATGGAAAATAAGCATAAGTTAGCTAGCGCAACGCTAGAGTAGCTGGGAAGTAGTCCCTGATCACTTAAAATACGTTCTACAAGACCCAAATCGAGTAGGACTAATGACTCTACAATACTCTATAACCTCGGATCAAACTCTAAGCAGGTTTGTTCTCTGGACCACCTTGAATCTTTGTATGGGATCTAGACCGCGCGTTGAAAGTCTGATACCTCCTATCTTAGACCATTAGAACCGCCCAGCTGGACTTGACAATTATTTCGAAAATCAAGTCCAACCGATAATCACACGCTATTTCATTGAGCCCGCACCGAAGATAGTGCGAATAGGGACATAATTGGAATTTGAAATTCAAATCTGGCACACGACTTGACGCGTCAGTATTAAGCATTCTGACCATCAGAATTCAGCCAGATTACACCCTCGGATTAGGAAAAATTTCTATTTTATATCATGAGGCTTTCAGCCCTGATCTACGTGTGGTGACTGCTGAACTGAAACTGGTTCGCCACGTGCGATCTGCGAATCCTGCCGGACTGAAAACTTAATACGTGTTATATCTGGTACGCATGAGCTTAAGTCCGATCTCATTCGACCGGGGGACCACCAGAAAGCATCTTTTGGACCGAAACAGCCCCGAATTGGATAGGCACTAAGTAAACTTCGTTCCCGAGCCTGTTTTCGGCGTTTTTAAGCTTATAAAAGGGGTTGAAACCCTCATTCCTCTCTCCCATCCGAAATTGTAAAAATCCTAGATTTGGAAGAGAGAAAAGGAGAGAGTTTGAGAGAGAGAGTAGAAGGGATTTTTCCCGCCTTTGTGCCGCTTATTGCACGTGCTTCAGCAACTCATCCCAATCACCTGGCCGGTGATTCTTCCACGTTTTCAGGTATAAAACAACCCTAGAAGTTGCTGATTTAAGGTTTACTTAGATTCGTAGCATGCTAGCTAACGTAGCTCGTAAATCAAGTTCTCTTATCGCCGTTGACGAAGCGTATACGCTCCGTTCGAAATGACGCATCCATAAGAGATTAGGTGAGGATTTTAGACGCTTTGATTGACGGTTTCCAACGCTTTCAATGTCGTTTAATAGTAGATTATTGACGGCATCGCCGTTTGACATGTACAACATGCTATCCGTTTCCTATTTCGTAAATTAACGAAGAATATGAGATTTAGGGCATTTTAGTCATTTGTAGGAAATGCTGATTACATTCATATTTTGCTGACGTGATTAACATGGTTTGTTGTCGCATTAGGAAGTTAGGAATACGTGCATAATTAGTTTGGCGAAGAGATTCGTCTAATTGCGCACTTCGGGTCGACATGCTATATGTAGACTTAAGTGTATAGTGTATGTGTTTATATAAATATTTGTATTAGTATGTATTGAATTAAATGATGTTATGAATTAGTTTGAGATTGATTTCTCAATTAATATGCTGACCTAAATGATTTCCTACATGTTGACTAAGTACATGAATCCATTATATGCATAAAATGTATCTGCTTGAAGATTTACTTGAGTTGAATGTTATAACATGCGTGAACATGCTCACATGATTGTATTTCAATTCCAATACTCTTGTATAAATTGCTGATGTGATTCCATAATTGTTTGGGATTAGACTTAGTCCAGGCAGTCGGTAACCGATCGAATTCGTGGTTGGCTGGTCTTGGCCACGAACGACGCGTCGATGAATGCGAGCCGTGTTTGGAGTTGGCGGCAGTGGTTAGGCCACGTGAAGTGTTTTACGCACTTCATGTCGTTCGACTTGAGATGCGATCGCACTAGTCGAGCCCGTCAAGTAACCCGACTGGCCGATGTATGTTCACCCTGTATGAGTCATAACTGCTTGAACCTAGGGTACTGAACTTACCATTGTAAACCTGGTCAACCATGGTACCTTGATCCACGAAGACTCATGAGCCGGGCATGGTGGTATGGGACACCGTGGTCGAGCTGTTGGCCTACGCTGGGGCCACAAACCTCCCCGTAGTGACCAGTGAGCACCTAGACTCGTGAGCAGATTATGGTGGTATGGGACACTATATTCTAGCTGTCGGCCTACACTGATCAGGCGACGAGTCCTTTGTAGTGACCGCGAGCGTATTCTGAGTCCACGGGAGGCGACGACCCTTCCGTTGCAGTAGAGTACGATAGACCTGTATTGATAAGGTAATGGGGGAGCGGTGCAACGAGTGCGAGCAACAGTCCTGGCAGCCCTTGCAGCGACCTACATAAATATACCTCGTATGAGATTACTAGGAGTGACGACCCTAGACAGGATCTGTGTTGGGATTGAAATAAGGGAAGTACCTTAGTTTCCCAATCCTGCTGTTTGAATGGACTAATAACAACTTGAAAATCATATCACCATACCATTGCATGTGCCTGAAAGATGTGGAGCACTTGAGGGTCGATTGCATGCCGCGGTCGTAAGATGGTGCTGTATGAGGGAGATCGTCGGTGAGGGCATACATCACGTCATGTCATCTTGCATTAACAACAGTATTAGGATTGTCTGATTTACTGCTTTACCATTATCGCATGATTGATTTGTGAACATGCTAATCTTTGCTCTATGATTACACTGAGTTGATCACTAACTCCCACGTTATGGGATGGTGTTTGCAACACCCACCAGACCCTGTTGTAGATGCAGGTGATGCTGATATCCAGGAGGCAGAGCCAGACTTTGACGAGGACCAGGACGAGTTCTCGTACATGCAGTACCATGATGGCTTTGCATAGGTGACTTGGGTTGATGGGACTTCAGTGGGACTATTTTTGAACATTTGATTCTGTTCATGTATATGTATTGGAGACTCAGAGATGTATTCATACTTTAGAGACAGATGAGATCTACTTTGTATTTCCTTACAGTGATATATATATATTGTTTAGTTTTCCGCTTGCTTTTATTACTAGATCTGAAGTATGAATTGCAGTTTTGGTATACTTTTACTCATGTAAATGCTTTAAATCAGACAACATTGAATCATAACCATTTTTGTTGCATAAGTGACGGTCTGGAACTCGGGAGTTGAGTGTATACACGACCCCCGATTTTTAGGGTATTACACCAGTCCTTCTAGGCATCAGTCTGTTCTTTGTTCCTGATAATGTAGTAGTAGTTGTTTATGCGATGACCCTTCATTACTGATTTTCCTAATTGATTTAGGATTTCACATTCTCGTTTGTTGAATTTGACCACATGCTCATTATCACAGATCTGAGATATGCTTAGGAGATTATGTGTCAGGCCTTTTATGCAGAAAGCATTCTCATTTTTGAGTGAATCAATCCCCTTTATGATTCCTTGTCCAATTACCTTAGCAGTGGTTCCATCTCCATAAGTGACTAACCCATTGTACAGATTCTGATAGTTTGACAGAAGGGATTTATCACCTGTGACATGCCTTGAGCAACCACTATCTAGGTACCACTTGGTGTCATTGCCTGATAACTGATTTGAGTGAGTAGCAAGACAATTTTTCTTTAATTACCCATTTTGTGACATAAGTTTTACTTGTGGTAGATTTGTTTATCTTGTCCGATTTGTCTACATGACTTAACGACTCCATCCTGTCAACTAGCTCGAGTGGTGATGATTGTATATTTCTTTTATTTAGCTCACAATTTTTATGATGAGTTGGGATAGGTCTGACGTTACTACTAGAGGCAACGGATTTTCCAAATGGTTGTGCATCATATTCAGTTTTTGTTCTGGATTTTCCATAACCTAATCCCTTTTTGTCCTCTTCACATTTTCCCATGCCTAACAGTTTTTCTAATTTCTTACCACTTTGGGAAAATTTACAGTTTAGCTTGGCCATTTTTCTGGATTCCTCTAATTCAACTTGAAGTGTATGATTTTTATTTTGAAGAATCATATTTTTCTCATTTAATGTTTTAATTTGTTTATTTAATCTTTCAGACTCAGTTTTAAGAGAAATGTTGATTCTTTCAACTCTATCATTATCTGAGTGACATTGCTGCAAATCAGTAATTAGATGAGTATTAATATTTGAAGCTTTGTCTAGATCTAGTTGCAGCAATTCCTTTTTGTTCTCAACTATTCCAAGTCTTTTGACAATATTGACGCTATGAATGTAAAGTTGATTGTAAGCGTCTTGTAATTCATCTTGTTCTCTTTCTTCCTCTTCTTCAATTTCCTCATTATCAGACGGAAATGATTCAGTGGCTTGCTGATCTTCATTTCTTTCAGATTTCATGGGAATGATTGGAGATGTGGAAGCCATAGGAATTTTCAAGGATTTTTGACCACCATCGCTCTCTGAGTCACAAGTTTCTGAGTTTGACTCTTCTGTATCATCCCATGTAGCGGCCATTGCCTTGCCTTTGGTTTTTCTGTTTGGGCATTCAGTAGATAGGTGTCCATATTCCTGACAGGCGTAACATTGTAGTTCTTTGGTCCTTTTTCCAAATTTTCCTGCAGAAAGTTTGTCATCCACCTTTCTACCTCTAGAGGGGCGGCCGCGATTCCTTTGAAAGAATCTTCTAAATTTTTATGCTAGCAAAGCCACTTCTTCATCTTCATCTTCTTTTTCACTTTCACTGTCCTCATGTTTTGATTTCTTAGAAGTTTTTAGGACTGTGTTTTTGGATTTTTGGGGTTGTGTGAAGTGTAGTTCAAAAGTTTGTAGGGAACCTACTAGTTCTTCTACTTTCATCTCATCAATATTCCTACACTCCTCAATTGTTGTTACCTTGGGATTAAACCGTTCCAGTAGAGACCTCAGAATTTTCCTACATATTTTTGATACCGGAGCCTTCTCTCCCAGTCCACCCATGGAGTTGCAAATTATATTTAATTTTGTGAAAAACTCCATAAATGTCTCATGCTCTTCCATCCTGAGATTTTCGAACCATGAAGTTAAGAGTTGTAGTTTAGACCTCTTCACAGTGCTTGTGCCTTCATGGGTCATTTTCAGTAAATCCCATGCTTCCTTGGATGTCCCACACATATTTATTTGATTGAATATATCTTGGGACACGGCACAGTAGATGGCGTTTATTGCTTTTGCTTCAGCATTTCGCTGTTCTTTGTCAAACGCCGTCCACTTTTTATTAGGTTTGGGTTTAGTGATTGTGGTTTCATTTTCAAGTACAATTTGTTCAGATGGTACCACGTATCCTTTTTCAACTACATCCCAAACTTCATGATCCAAAGATCTCAGGAAGTAGTGTATTTTAGCCTTGCAGTAAGCATAATTTGATCCATCAAATACTGGAGGTCTAGTGACAGATGAGCCCTCTCCTTTGGCCATATTTCAACTTCAGTCAAGATCACTCTCTAGGCGGTAAAGCCCTTAAAGAGAGACCCGCTCTGATACCAATTGAAATAGCTGTGAAGACCGTTTGAGTTGAAGTAGGAATATGCCAATATGTCCTAGAGGGGGGTGAATAGGACTTTTTAAAGATTTATGAGTTATTAAAAATCCTATCACACTAATCCTATCACAGAGTACAGATTAGGATTACTCAAAGTTAACTCTACTGGCTTCCAAGCCTGGTAGAGGATCCAATCACAGAACTATTTAAATGATAAGCATGAAGCAGTTATAGTCTATGATGGAAGTGACTGTGTGTGTGAAGTATGAGCAGATATGAAAGCATTTAACATAATCACACAAATGATCAAACACAAGAATCAATCACAATCACAGTCATTTTTATAGTGGTTCGACTACTTATCTACTCCACTCCCGGCTGCCACACTCAACCCTTGAGTGTACCGGATTTCACTAAGGTGGGTTCCCATGGTTCACCTCAAACCTAAGGTTTTAAATCAGGTTCACCTTCAACCTTTACAGAGGTTTCTACTCGGTTCACCTCAAATCCTGGAGTTTTACTGGTGCACTCCTAACCAGATGTTTATGCTCTCCACAGAGCAAAGGTCCACACAATGCACCCAGAGGTTTCTACTCTATTCACCTCTAATCCTGGAGTTTTACTGGTGCACTCTTAACCAGATGTTTATGCTCTCCACAAAGCAAGGGTCCACACAACGCACCCACGCACGTACACTCTCGTCGGAGGCCTCCTTTGAGGACTTCAAATGGTGAGCAACACTTGAGACCCAAACCTAGAAAGAAATGATTACAAGTGTCCTCTAAACTCTAGGTACTTATAAATAAGTTGATGAGTCCCGTTCAGCGCAATGATGAAGATCTGCTCCTTGTTGTTGAAGAGTCTTCAACTCCCTTGATCCGCAACACAAAAGATATATCTATACTAGGATTTCGGTCGGGTCAGGGTTATGATGGAATTTCACTCTCAAAAGATTTTTCTATTAGAAAAATAAAGTGATTCCAATCATCTATGCATTCAAGGCATCCCAGCTTAATGATTTGTCATTAAGATAGTAGCTGGAGGATCCTTGAATGCGGAAGTTCATTCTCCAATCCACCCTATTGAATATCAATGATAAGGGTGGATTAGAGGATGAACTTCCTGAGAGAAAGGGTTTAAGATAAATGATATGACGTTTAAAACACTCAGAAGCACTCTCTTCTTTCTCTACCAGCAATAAAGACAAGCCTCTCTTTAAATAAACAAAAGGTTCCAACGGATATAAAACGGTCACAATTATGACAGAGTTCGATATCATCGAGTAAGGGTCGATATGATCGAGCGTATACTCTCGATTGTATCGATGGTCCGCTCGATGACACAAACTCAATGTCATTCGCTTTTGAAAACCTTTTGCCAGCTAGTCGATGAGATCGATACTGTTATCGATATCGTCGGATTTCGAACTCCGATTCAATCGATACGGTGATCGATCTATCGACATTTGAAGCATGAGAGAGACTTAACTTTGAAATATTTCAGGTCTTTAAGATATGATCGGGGAACAACCAATGTCATCGGAATTGTATATCGATGATATCAGAGACCGTGTCGATGGGATCGATAAATCGTATAGATTTACTTATAAGCTTGCTGGACGGTTTGTGTCCGATCTCGATCCAATCGACTAGGTGTCGATATGATTGATATATGAATATCGATTTCATCGAATGACCCCCGATCAATTGATTGAAGCACCTTGAAAAATCTGCTGGAGAAGACATGCGTCCACTGTCGATAGGATCGACTGACTTCTTATATGATTGATATTTGAGTTCAGATTGAATCGGACAGTCATCGAGATATCGAAGCTCATAGAAGTTTTCTTTAGAAAAATAGGGGCGCCGAAAAACTGTCTGTCGATATTATCGATCCACTTTCGATGAGATCGATATTTGAATAGCAATGATATCGATTGAGATTCTGATATATCGATAAATTGTCCAGATGGTATGTAGTTGCTGGACACTTTTAGTCCTCTTATTGATAGTATCGATGAAGTGTCGAGGACATCGACAGAGCAGGTCGATCATATCGAAATGTGTATCGATACAATCGACAGGATAAGAAAACTTGAAGATTTTTCTGTTTGATAAAAAGTTTTCTTACATTAAAACCCTAAGATCATCTACTTAGTTTTAAGGATTTTAATCACCTGGTGTTTTGGGACATGGGATGTGAGGCTATGATTTACCTATGGCGAGCTTCCACACATCCAGTTGAGGTAGACACTTGACTTGATCTTCCTGTTAGGCGCTGTTGTCCGATTGACTCAACTTACATCGTAATTGACAAACCAGGGCACTAGTAGGTGCACTTTCATACCCCATATGAATATTCTTAACCTACCATTAGAATTACAACCTAAAGAACTTATACATGTGAAAAATAACTCGAATCTCACAGTATACATGTTCTACCCCTAATCACTCCAAAAATTCATTTTATGTCCATTCGTTTACGAAACTGACCATACATATACCTACATACATGGCAAAACTGCTAACCATCAAGTTTCTTTATTTTTAGCAAGTCATCTAACCATCCGTCATGTTTGGATCCACCAAACGGGCCACACGAACATTGTGATAAACTGATCATCTTGAAGATTTCGGAGTATAGGCCCAAACCACCTGGTAACTAGTCAATTAGGTAGGTACAAATGTTAATTTAAAATTTTAAAGCGTATTAACCATTAAAAGAACATCGTAGTCATCCTCGAGAGATCAATGCTCAATTTTGGGAGACGAAAAGAGCACGAAAAATAAAGATCACCCGCCAAATCTCATCACATTTGGACGGTGGAGTCGTGAGTTATGGACAACGGAAGTTTGGACAAAATAAATGGTAAAGTTGTAAATATGAGGATACCAGGTGGATGGAACCGTGCGGACGAGAATTCCAATTAAGTTTTCAATGGTGTATGTTTTCGAGACTCAGTTAGACCCCTTGGGCCACCTGATTAACAGAATTATTTCAATTTTGACCTCGTGTCCTAAAATTATGTAACAAATCGGACAGATGGAGTGGATTCCTCGAGAAATCATCGCAAGTGGACCCACACAATTTGAACAATCTAACGTAAGTAAGAGTGAGGGTTTTAAGCGGAGGGAACCACTCGCACCCTGATTGATCATGTGACCCATCCAAAACTCGGCTCCACCTCATATTTTGGCCCATGACTTATCCTGACCTTGCAAAATAGATAAACGGGTTTGATCTCCCGAAAGATCACCAAAAGTGGACCCCACATACTCTAGTGACCGAACCAAGTCGACATCTCCCTGCTCGCAGCATCAGAGTCCGAGCAAATCACGTTAGCTTGAGTTCCGCCACCAAACTCTTGAACCAGAGAAAAATCAGAGCCGTTCAATCTCCATCGGAGGGAGATCCGACTCCAACCAAGACATCTGAAAATTTGGGAAGGCTTCCACAACACCATGATTTCCTATAAGCAGGGAATCCTTCTGCAAACCGTGTTAAAAATGAAGGATGCGCATTGTCGCGGGACCCACCAACTGGGAGAATCCAAACGTTTATTTGTAGGAGGTCTCGAGCTTTCCCTGATGAATCCGGACCATCCAGAAGAAACCCCTCGAATGAATATAGATTAGGGAATGATCCACCATTGAGGAAGAATCATCTTCCTCGTCCAAAGTAACAATCTAAATGGTGATCGCTGACTCCATCATAAGATCTAAATCGTCCAGACAGTGACCATTATAGATCCGACTCGATCTCTGGAAGCAAGAAAGGGAGAGAGAGCAGCGAATGAATCAAAACAGGACCGTACAAACGACGTCCACGTCGTTTTGTCCTGCGTAACGCGAACAACGTAACAATTACGCAGGAAGACCCTCTAACCCTTAAACCTATATATTCTCCCTTCATTTGACGCTGGAAAATATTCAACAAGAGGAGGAAAGAGAGAGAGTAGAAAAGAGAAAGGGAAAGAGAAAGAAAGAGAAAGAGAAAGGGAAAGAAAGAGAAGCCAGTTGTAGTGATGCGACTCACTAAGTCACTAGCTGGGTCCAGACTCGGGCCAGGCCTCCACCAGACTAAATGCGAGTTATTTCACCTTTGTTTCCCTCTTGTAATCCGTAGAAGAGGGTATGCTAAGTTTTCCTTAATTAGTAGATTAAACGAAACTACCTAGACGAAGATAATAAAAGAGAACCAAGTTTAAGTTTCCTAATTGAATGAGTTGTGTAAATCTATAGCTAAGGAAGAATCTACAACACGGATATAAGCAGTTAGCAAACATGTGAAGGTGATTCAACTTTAAAGGTGAGGATTTTATCCTTTAGGCTTACATTAATTTAAGTTATTATATTTATCTTACCCTTACATGTCATCCTGTTGTATTATCTTACCTTTACATGTTTTCGTGTTATTTCTACCTTGCCTTTAACATGCCTTCATGTTACTTTGAATTCTTCCTGCAGTTATATGTTGTACTATCAATTATTTATCCTTTGAGATTATAGTATAATGTTGCTTACAAGTGATCTGTCTGAATTTAAGTGGGGCCATGGATACAAGCCTTGCCCTTGCAATGGTGTCCTATAATGTAAAATACTTGGTGAGTTGATTAGGTTATTTTTTTGCACTAGATAAGCCTATTTGTTCGACGGTCCTATTGAACGGGTAGATGGTACACACAGGGTGATAGTTTATGATTTATTTTATGGTTGAATGTCCAATCGGTGTCCAGTTGACCTGACATTCAAGTTGCCATTGAGCCTACTATATGATGTGCTTGTGGCATTTGAACCATGCGCTAGAAGCCCATGAAAATGAAAATGGGACGCTCCATAAGTCAGATTCAAAGTCCAGTTGGATCGCATTACAAGAACAATGCCAAAATCATGCATAATTTTGGAATCACATGATTATTTTTGTTCATTCATATAAGAGGGATGCACATAATTAATAATTAATGAATTGGGTGGCATATAAACATTTTGGTGGGCCCATGCATATATCTATTATGAGTGTTCTATTTCCATTGTTCCGTTTGATGTGGCCCACCTGAGCCACGGACCCGGCTGATTTTCAGCTTACTCTGATCACCTCCTCAATTTCAAGTTTAATTCATACTCTACCACTTGTGTGAGAGTGCATGATCCAAGCTTTCGTTCAAGTGGTCCACAAATGGACAGCTAAAATGATTTATCCTAGCCATACTACATTGTAGCGTACTTGAGAATTGAGATGGTCTGAATTTTAGTTCAGAAGATTGAAGTAGTGCAGTCCACCAGCTGGAAAGCTTGGATCTCACACACGTGTCATGATATATTGGCACGTGGCCTTGCATGTAATGGGTAGGGCTATACACACATGTGCTTACAAAACCGCTCAAGAGATGGGAAAGAAATGACTAAATCTTAGGGTTGTACAGGAGTCAAGCTAGCTCGAAAAGCTCACTCAACTTGGCTCGACTCAACTTGGATTGACTCGGCTTGAAAGGCTGACTCAAGTCGAGTCAAGCTTGTTTACTAAAGCTCGAGTTGAGTTCAAGCCAAATTCGACCATGGTGTATTTTAGCTCGACTCGACTTGAAGCTTGACCTTGACTTGGCTCGAGTAATATATTTTAATAATATATATTATATTAATATTAAATATATATAATATATATATTTAAGTTAAAAAAAAAGTTAAAAGTTAAAAAGTTTTTACTAAAAAACTCTACCCGACCTTACCCGTCCCCATTTCCTCTTTTTCTTTCCCTTACTCTACTAAGGTAAACTCGACTCGACTCGAACCACTAGACTTGAACTCGACTCGAAAGCTTTGGCAAACAAGCCAAGCTTCGATGTTGAGCTCGAGCTCGAGCTCGAACTCGAACTCGAGTATAGCATGGATGAGTCAAGCTGAGCTTGGCCCACCTCGACTCGACTCGGCTCGATGTACAGCCCTAGTAAATCTAATAGAGCTTGCCGTAAAAAAATAAAATAATAATAATAAAAACGGTTATTTTTAAGCGCTAAAAAAAAGCTGCTGTAATTGGTTCAAAAATTGGATTTAGGTCTTGTTAGTTCTGAGTGGGGCCCACCAAATGAATGGATTGAATTTCGTGCACCTTTTCCATACGTGTGGGGATCGAGTCCATTATAACGGACCTAGATGTACGTGATGACCTAGTTGAATTGCCCTTTTGAATGCTCAATTGGGTGTGTGAAGATACTGGGTGTGGGTATTTGAATGGGCAATTTAGGAGTGAGGAAGGGTGCATGGAGAGAAAATGCATA
This sequence comes from Magnolia kwangsiensis, assembly GCA_037074715.1. Classification (NCBI taxonomy): domain Eukaryota; kingdom Viridiplantae; phylum Streptophyta; class Magnoliopsida; order Magnoliales; family Magnoliaceae; genus Magnolia; species Magnolia kwangsiensis. Next base: position 29,288,965 of record CM073584.1, on the reverse strand, counting down.
AGAAAGCATGGAGAAGAAACGTGGAATCTTGTTCCTTTAAGGGCAGGCAAGCAATCCATTACCCTATTTCATTATCATTGCATAACTTTCGGTATTGCCTCAGTATTTTCATTTCACGCAAGTGGCTTTTCGAACAGATGATATGATGGCCCCGCGTGGATATGGGAAATTATCTAGTGGAAACGGTTTGTGTCGGCCCCACAGTGACGGGTTGAAGCAATCCACGACAACCCTATTGCATGCCTTTAGGCGTTTGGCCATGGCCCAAAAATCCAACCAATCCATGAGTCAGGTGTGCCACACTGGGAAGAATATTAGGAATGGCCTCCAAGCAAGTCTTAAAATGGTATGATTTTTTAGGTCTCCCCTCATCTAAGCTAAATGTTTCAAATCAATGGATTGGGTGGCATATACAAACATGGTGAACCGTCTATGAGAATCAAGGGTGCACGTTCACACTCAATTGCTCTAGTTGATATGGGCCACATGAGCCATGTATTGACCCTGATTTTGCAAGTGGATGGTCAAACAAGGGAGGGCATGTTTAAAGGTTGGAGTGGATTTCATCAAGATACGACAGTGGTGTCAAGCTGTTTGTATGGTGGAAACGTATGTGTATCTCTTTATATATGTTGGGCTATCAACGGCCCGGGCTTAGCAAAATCAAAATTTTGAACAGGCACAGCCTAAATAGTTCAAAATCTGGCCCGAAGACGACCCTATGCCCTGTTCGTTGACAACCTTATATATGTGGAAAATTATCAAGTACAAGGAGTTTCACCATATTGTGGTGCAAATGAGTCTTGTGGGCTTCATTTGCAGGCTATCTCTCTCATTTAGCCATTAACAAGTGTGTATATGTATTAAAAAGAGATGCTATCCCAACCATTGGTTCTCATAGGAACTTTGTGAGAACTTCCTACCATGTGGTGCGGACACAAAATTCTGATGGTCCACTAGATGAGTCACCTTCTGAAAACCCCATGGGCAACTTTTTAGCCATATTCAAAAATCTAATGGGCCATAGCAAAGTGAGAGACAAATCAAGAGCCTAGGATTTCCACTTTGATGATGCTCACCAAAATTTTGAATCATGCTAAAATGTTAGTCTAAGGGATTTCATGGGATGACTCATCCAGTGGCCATTCGGATTTTGTGGGCACATCACGTGTTGAAAGTTTTCACAAAGTTCCTATGGGGATAGCTGTAGGAGAGCATATCTCTCTCTCTCTCTCTCTCTCTCTTAAGTGCTTATACAAACTAGTTAGACATTGCATTTTGGTGTAACTAGCATTTAATGAGAAAGTATTTCCTCTTGGATGCAATATACACACCCATGTTTGAGCAATTTTGGAATTTGTATCATAGTTATGTAAAGTGACACGTGTCAAAAATCCAAGCCATTCATCGGTTAGGCTCACCAAGCAGAAGTAATGTATTAAAAAGTAATAATTTGTGCTTATTAGATAAGAACACATGCACATTGAATCTAGGCTGTTGGACTATTTTATTAACTATCCACTTCTTTCACAAGTGTTGGACATGCTTGATCACAGGGCCATCATATTTTTTTACTTGACATGCTTATGATATATTCTACATAATGGACTTATCCGATTTCTTATACATGAGTTGTATGGTCCAAATCCTTGTCTAATATATATGTAGCCCATCCTACGTTTGTCCTGTATGTCTCTCATTTCCAAATATCTCCGTATGTGTTTGCATGAATTTCCTACTGTTTGCCAACTTGGAAGGCAAGACTTCATGTGGAGGAGATCCACCCGGTCCATGATGTTTGCTACGTTGTGTTTGGACTGGGGCTCAAAACTAAGGCAGATTCAACACCCGCGCTGGGCTATATCATGTGAAATAGTTAAATACGGAAGTCCCGCAATTAAAATGATGTAAATGGTGTGTGGCCCACTGACGTGTATGCTTTTTTTTTTTTTTTAAAATTATTATTTAAATTATAAGGAATTGTATTCCAGATTGAGAAAAACTGTACAGCCAGCTACACATATGGGCTGGACCTCCTGTACAAAAAAAGGGCCAGCCCATCTTAAAGGCCTCTTGGACAAACAAGAAAGGAAAAAAGAAAAATTTCTTATAGCATCCCCCAACGAAACCTGGGTCCGTTCGGTCCAAAACTAATTTTTCTTGAATAAGTAGCGGAAGATCTGAGGTGACTGAAGATCATGTCAATTTGAGTGGCACTGCTCATACGAGCCAGACCATCCGTCACTTTGTTCTCCTCTCCTGGGATGTGCTTCATCAGGGTGTTGATGCTGGCCCGGATCTTATTGAACCTACTTTTCCAGTAATGGGAGATCCGCGGGGCTCGACCCTCCGTGGAAAGTAGGGCCACCACCGCATGGGAGTCACTTTCTACTTCGACTCTATCAAAGCCTTTCTTCCAACAGAGGTGAAGCCTTTCAACTACTGCTTTGGTTTCAGCCAGGAAGCTGGACCCTGGTCCGTATATATCCTTTGGAGAAGGTGAAAATGAAATCGCCTCTGTCATTTCTACAAACACCTCCGCTGCCTGATGGGCCCGGGTACTGATGTGTATGCTTACGATGGCTGTTGTGATTTTCAAGACAGTGATGCTCATGATGGATCAACCTGCTTAGACGAATTAGATGTCATGTAAACAGATAAGGTTGGACGTTAGTTGGTGGTTGGACTCTAAACTATAATCTTGCACTGACACCTTTTCATTAGGAAAAAAGTATTTTATGTACACTGGGTCTTAATTTATGAAAGGCCCACCCGTGATGTGTGTGAGATCCACTCCGAAATTAGCCTTGCGATCCCATGCATGTTGGTTTTAGAGGGAAAAATCAAGCTGACTTGTAATTTAGATGAGCAAAACCGAAAGAAACAGTTGGAAGAGAGATGCCCACAGGACTCCATAATAAAAGACCTTTGTGAAAATTATGCTGATCCACACGTTAAATAGGCCACACCTGTACATTGAATAAGAACATCAGTTAAGAGCATGCTCCCACAGGAGAGACCTTCATTAAAGCTCCGTTGAGGCCTTGATCACCTATAATAAAGATGTGGTGGATCCCAATCATTTTAAAATTTTCATTAAATCTACACCTTGTAGGGTTAGGGCTTGGGTCACTAAACTTAGCCTAAGGGCTGGTTAGGGGTGTCAACCAGCTGTCCCTGTTAAAGCTCGGCCTAGGCCCATGACGGGCCAAAAAGTCCCGCGTCCCAAGTCCAGCCTGACATGGTTATGCCTGGCCCATTCTGAATCCAGCCAGAGAGAGAGAGAGAGAGCATCTGCATCTTCTTTCTACATTTAATATTTCAGAAATTCCAAAAACCCTTCTAAAGACAGGGCCGCTGAGTAATTTTCATCTTGTTTCCACATTTCATATTTCAGAAATTCCAAAAACGCTTTAACTTTATAAAGCCTCATTTTCTCAGATGCATCCTGCCATCAGACCATTTTTTAGATTCCATGAAAAAATCGTATCCATCTAAGGAAACAAAAACCCTATCTTTGATGAGAAGAGATAAAACCTTCTTAATCACATCACAGTAATGAGGTTCAACCGTAAAATCCTAATGAGACTCATCAAAAGATATGCGGATGGGGCTTACTGTTTCAGGCCAGGCGGGGCTGATAGGCTTGTGGACATCTAAGTCCAAGCTTAGATCGATTTTGAAACAGGCTTGAATATTAAGCTCGAGCCTGGTCCTCAGGCCTGATACTCCATTTTCAGTCTAGTACGATGCATGCCAGGCCCGAAAGCCCGACTGGGCAACCCGGCCCATTGACACACCTAAGGGAGGCCAGTCCATGGCTTGAAATCTATTGCTGGTGTCTGCCCGGCCGGGATGGGCCTGGTGATGATTGATGGCTTGCATCTAATCATCTAGTAGGCCATCATCCCACAAAAGGAATGAATGGTTTAGAAATGCTTGTGAGTGGTTATGATTCAAGGCATATGTGTATTTTGAAGGCATTCTTGAATCGGGAATTATGTTTCAATGATCGAAACCATTTATGGGACTCATCATGGATAGAATAACCTAAAAAAAAAATAATAATAATCATATGGACTATTTAAACCCTTGACCGTTTTAGTCTTTTTATTAGAGGGCTTGACAGGTCCAAGGTCCTTTTAGCTCCATTACATCCAAGGCCTGGGCCTATGGGACTGAGTTGGGCTAGGCCCAACCTCAGCCCGGCCTCATTTACCATTTACTTTCATTTACTTCCAGTTACACTCATTCACTTTCATTTACTTCTATCAAAACTATCCTTAGCCTACCAATTTCACCTCTTTTTAGTATGCTTTCCACGTGTTGTAAACAGGTCTAACAGCTGTGGGTGGACATTTTTCAGGGCTGTTTCGGTGAGCTGATAAGAGGGCGCTGGCAGTAGAGCTGTGCTGGCAGTAGAACTGTGCAGCTGATGTGTCACGCAAGTGTTATAGCTATGTAGTCATCAGTTCCCTTTCTTAGGGATGCTTCCGAGTGATCCCCATTGTAGCCCATCTATGCTGAAGACAATCATAGCAAGTTGGGTGTAATCCAAATGGATTTGTGTGGTATATTTGGAGATATTTTGAGATATATGAAGATGATTCTACGATAATATAGTTGGAGCACATCCAACAATACCACGTCATTTACTAAGCGGTCAATTGAGGAATGATCATACAAAAGCGATTACAAGACAGATGACAAATTTAGAAGCAAAGAGGGTTAAGACATGTTGAACTGTTATAACAACCATCTTAGAAGCTTCTGGATGGCTAAGTTAAGACTATAAATAGCATAGGAATTCAATGGAAAGATTTTGTCTCATACATGCCCAACCAAACCCAATATATCTTTCAATTAAGGTGTATTTGTATGGAAATAAATGCATGTACTTGGAATGAAATGAGAGTAAATGTGTATGGTAAATAGAATCCTCTCTATAAGAGAGGATTTGGAAGTAAATGGGGTGAAATCCTTGTTGAGCTCTCTTGAAAAGTTGTGCATGTAAACAAATGTACTCCTACACACATATCCACCATACGTGTCATGCTAATAATACTTTAAAATAGTCCAATGACTGGTTACATCACTAAAATCATGCCAAAAGAATGAACTAAACCATCCATAGGATGGCCATATAAATGGATGGTTTAAAAAAGTTGGCAAGTTGCTTGTTTATAATCGTTACATTTATCGCATACCCCCAGCTCTCAAAATTTCTTAATTTTTTGCTAAAGTATATATTTCAATGGGCTTATTACAGTCATTCTATTAAATATCATGTATGTATAATAAGTTGGGATGTTAAAGTTAATTTGCGATATCGCATATATTCCTGCAAATATATCAAAAAAATAAAAAACATTCTAAATCCTTTCATTTGCTCCATCTAAATAGAATATTTGAATTTCAAATGCATTTCATTTATTCCATCCAAACATAACTTTCTCAGCATTTACTCTTAATTCATTTACCTCTAATTCAATTTCCCAATTACTTCCTAATATTACAAGCTCCCAAACGAGTCCTTGCCCTTTCAATTACTTGTCATTTACATTATTTAGTATAATCACTTTATATTTTTCTGCCACTCAATGACATTTTTTAGTGTAATCCTTTACTTTTTGGCCAATGTTTACATTCCGTAGTGTAATACGTAGCATTAATTAAGTAGCTGATAATCTTAGCTGCAATTTGGATCCATTCTCATACGTTGGATTTATTAATCTATCCAAGAATGTGTTTTATAACTGCTCTTTGCAACCGACTGTAAGGTTTCCTTTTTTATTTCTCTTTTATTTATATTGAAAAGTCCTTTAATACGAAAGGAGAAGGTGTAACCCATCACCAGAGGAAGAATTCTACCATTTGAATATCGCATGATCATTTTTACATATTGAGCGAGTGGCTGAATAGGCGACCGATCTCATTTGATTTTGTTCACATACTACGTATCTTCCTATCTTGATGCTTGGGGTCATAGTTGTTCGGTTTGAATTGAGTAGCAAATTCAATTCTAGCACGCCTGCACTTGTCAAAAGAAAGAAACTGCAAATCGAAAGTCAATAATATTTTGGCATGCTTGGTGGGACTTTGTCTCTAATTTATTACTACGAAGTTTCCAATTGGAAATATGAATAGAAACAGTAATTGAATTGTTAGAGTTAAACCCTCCATACCGGCCGCACCATCTCCGACCAAGGACGTGCCATTTCAAGTGGCCCTTGAAGCTTTAAATTTGAATACTAGTCCAACACTCGGTACCGAAAATCTGAAAGAGGCCTTGATCTCTCAGACCATTTCTCCTTAAGAGATAACGGTCATACTTCGAGATGTATAACTGAGTATTTAACATGTTCAAGAATATAAGAGAACTTAGGCCAAGCAATTTTATATTCAAACTGATAACACTAATAGATACATGGCTAGCCAGGCTGAGGCCATGCATTGATTGATAGCTATTATGGCCAAAAGAATGCATGCAACAACACAATACAATGCTGAGATAAGTTTTATCGGTAATGTGGTTCAAACACCACCTATGCCTCCTCTGCAGCGGAACCCACCTCCAATTCCAGTTGAAGAGGTACGAAATGCTCTGCTACTTGCCAAATTCAGGCGATCAGAGTGGGAGGCCATGAATTTTGTTCCTGAGGTTAAGAACCAGAGTTTACTGGGAGGATAAAATTTCTAGCAATTTCCTACGAATCCGTTGTTCCATGAGGGACCAAACTGAGTAGGTCCTGATTCACCGATAGTTGAACCTCAGCGAGTGGATCACGACTAAATCATGTACATGGTTCAAGAGGTAGTAGCTCAAGTACCAGGCTGCAATACCATCTTAGTTTATCATAAACCCTATCCTAAATGATTTGACTAGCAGCATCCGTTGCCGAGGAATTATGGAGCAGATTTTGCTCTATTTTCAGGTGATCCTGGTTAATCGAACATCAAGCACTTCGGTTAATTCACCATGCAGTGTGGTGAGTTAGCAAATAATGACTATCATAAGTTGTAATTATTTAGTAATTCACGGACGACAATGGCTTTTACGTCGTATTCCAACTTATTGCCAAATTCAGTACATATTTAGTAAGAGAGAGAAGAAAAATTCAATACTCAGTTCTTTTTTAAGAATAAGGAAATAAACATGGGCGATCTCGCCCGTTTTAAACAGTTACCTAGAAACTTTCCAGGGCTATATTACCTAGTTCAAGAGAGCGAACAACCGGTGTAAAGTCATCATGATCGAGGCCAAATTTGCGTAACTTGCATAGGACAGTCTTGAATACAAACTTCATAAACAAAATTCATCAGAATGGAGTTCATGAACGTATACGACTTGACTAGGAGCGTCTTTAGGCATGAAGAACTTCTTCAGGAAGGTGTTAGGCCAAAGAACTCATTGATTGGGACATTATCATGACCCGCATTACGAGGTTGTAATTTTTGAAGTAGTGACGAAGAAGCCACTTATATGCTCAGCACTAGTTAAGGCAGAATTGACCATACAAAAGGTCCATAAAGTGTATACTATTGATATCACACAGACTGATGAAATATTCAAAATTCTATTGACCAGGAAGTTTATCAAGGTTCCCATTAACCATAAGATATTCTTGGCTGACGAATTGTAAAAAGTGGAATATTGTAAATGTCACGAAACTCGTTTCCATTCAACTAATAAATGGGATGCTAAAGTTCCTCAAGAAAGGTGAGGAAGTGATGTTGATCAATACTGATCAATTCCCGCTTAACCTTGAGGTTGATATGGCTATGAAAATTCTACGAAGGGCTGATCGACCACGACAGAGGGTCGATTTCAGCCTAGTAACCTCGAAGGCACATCATAAGAGGGGTAGAGGCGATATCAACTTGCCAAGTCAGCAGCTAGACAGTTGAACACAGTTCGGTAAGACGATTAAGGTTCATAATTTCGCGACTGATGTGTTAGAAGGACTATCTTGGGGTTGGGGAGGGCTTCCTCGACCAATAATGGCTGAAAGGGACGGTCATCATCGACCGCAAGGAATTTTTTTGCCAAATCAAAGGATAGTGAGACACCCATAGACCTAGAAGGGAGTTTGGAAATGAATAACACATTCCAAATTCCTATCCTTTCTCGAACCAAACCCGAACTCAAAAATGTCACTGGTAGCGACATAGATCAGCCATGAGAAAAGAATCGGCAGAGGTCGAGGATGCATCTTGGATGAATATGGTACAACACAGCCATTCTGGAGAGATCCCCAGTTGGAGAAACAACTGGCCATTAACACGGTCGAGGTAGTCTTACAACCCATGCTATACATTTAGGGCATTGATGGTGCTGCTTAGCCAAATGGGTCAGCTAGACCAAGGGGTAAGGACAAGTGTGATAATCTATCCGATTATATATCTCAGTGATGAATGCTTTTTAAGGTATGAATGACTGGTAAACGAACTAGTGGCGATCGCTTAAGTGTTACAGGTGACTTCACTTACTGTCATACAGTCAAATGATGTAGCCGACAAGAACGCTAGGCATATTAATGGAAATTCCAACATGCAAACTAGTTCAGAAACACTAAGGGGCAATGTTCGCGTTAAAAAATTGTGTTTGGAATATTACCACGCTTACCTTGTCTTCTAGTTTCCAAGTCAAGCCAACCTAGACGAGTAAGATGACAGGTAATGTAGAGGAATTCAGTCCTCCTGTGGTAATACAACATGCCTCATTGGTCCTTACTCTTGCTCCACTAGTAGACTCTTAGGAGTTTCAACACTTGGTTAAGGGTTCGAGTACCCATAGGTGGTGAAATTCCACTACGTCGTGAGTGTGTGGGGGTGTGTCTGCATGTGTAGGAAAAAAACATGCCTCATTTACTTTCAAAAGAAGCAATTGAAGGGACACCAGGAATAGACAAAGCGCCATGTGTGAACACCGTTGCTATCGAATTAGGAGCTACGTCAGAAAGGGTGGTCATAGAGAGGCCCACCAATGGCATGACACAACACCTTAAGCCGTTGTATATATTTTCTCATCTTGAGGGTTGACCAGTCACTAGGATACTGGTCAACAATGGGGCTTTTGTCAATCTTCTCCCACTAAAAATGATGCCAAATTTGGGGAAAACAATGGCTGATCTAATTCCGTTTGAGATAATGGTCAGTAACTTTGGTGGCCACATTATGAATACACACATGGTCTTCCCAGTTGACTTGACTGTTGGGATTAAAAGGGTATTGGCCTCATTCTTTGTGGTTGACACTTCATCTAGCTACAATGCTTTGCTTAGAAGGGACCGAACAGTCTTTTATTTCTGTTACCTGACTATGTGATTTTCAGACTTTTTATCATATTTAATACTTGGTTTTGTTCGATCTTTAGCACTTGAATTATTTAATACTATCCTCCAAATATCTAATCCTCCACTTGATTATTCTTTTGAGCTCTAATTCATCTTTCTTAAACATGATTTCATCTTTGACTTCAAATTACCTCGCATTTAGAAAATATATGTTAGAAAATCAATTTAGTTCTTAAATGCATTCGAAACTAGTGCAATTGTGAGGATAAATATACAATATTTAAGCTTGATCAACTATAAAGTTGGCCAAGTACAAACAGAGCAAGAGCTAGTTGTTGACCTTGGGCGACCTTCAGACGTGTAGACATAATCTTTTGTAATCCATACAACATTCATGCAAAGTAGTTAACGACGAGTCCACATTAATTGGAATGTTGTATGTTTTGTTTCATCAATGATGCCTTAAGTTTTGTCACAAAGTGTCATGAAGTTGGTATATGCCTTGCCGCTCATGTCTGGGAGGGAGAAGTAATGTGGTATGTCTTAAGAAAAATTAGGATAGAGTGCATCACCAAATGGGAGAAGATGGGTAAATGCACAAATCTCGATAATTGTGGAACCCATAGGACTACACCCATAGTAAAAAAAGTATTAGTCAGTTGGCTCCATAAGGTTGAAGCCACAACAAAGAAAGAGGTGTTAGCTGCATACTCATATAATGAACGGATGATACATTCATAGATGCCAATATGTCTCCATGATAGTAAGACTAGATGAGGAGGAAGCAACCTTGATGGTAGCGACCTTGACTAAGAAGGGTTTAGGAAGAAGAAGAGCAAGAATCATGAAAATAGCAAGATCGGATTTGAAATAGCATATATATTGGTTGGGGACGTTGGTATTAATGAGAGGGACATCATGACTCCTCGTATGATATGATTGCGTGAGACATGGTGCATCGATAGTTGTGGGATAGAGGTCAGAAGAGATGGGAATTGACTCATGGAGAGATGGTCGAGTGTATTAATTAGATCGAACAACGTATTAACGACGCTTTCACCTTTTACCTAAAGTTGAAGAGATGGTGTGGGGAGGGAGGGGTCAATGTCGTACCCTATTTCTGACTGGTCATGGAATAACTGTTCAGGGAGTGACACTTGTTGTTGCACAGGGAGAATATAGTGAGAGAAGATCTTTTTGGATATTTGGAGCACTTTTAATGGAGGCACAACTGGCATTGAGTTGGCAATACACATCATTCAATAACAAGGAGCAACTGAGAAGGCCAAAAGGGAGAAGGCGGTAGAGAGAAGAGGAACGGTTAGAGAATGCAAAGATATAGAAGGATTTGAAAGAACCAATGTGGCAACAATTCATCTACCATAACTATTGAAGAAAAAGATACAGAATATTTGCATAGCAAAAGCGATCTATAAATAACAGAGAAAGCAATAGAGCAAAGGGAGTCTCACACCAATCCAACGTATCAATCAAATTATCTTTCAATTCATCTCTCCTTATCAGTAATCCTAGCTCTATCTTATCCATAATCAATTAGTTGTAAGGTGAGTCTACTCTCATACGCTGGACTTTTATCTCAATATGAGCAATTCTTCATTCAGAAAAACTTTTTGTAGTTGTGCATCTACCGACTGTAAGTATTTCCTTCTTGTTTAACGACAGTCATGTGTCAAAAAAGTCCTTTCATGCAGAAGACAAAAATGACCCATTTTTGGAGGAAAAACCCCACCCTCCGGCTATGACTGTCTCTCTCTTTAAATAATTTGCGAGTGGTTGAATAGGTGACTGATCTACTCAGATATCGATCATATACAATCTTAATCATCATATTTGTGTATATTGGTGCTTGGGGTTAAGTTGTTTAGTTTTTTTTTTCAAAAAAACTGCAAAAATTTGATTGATGAAGAAAATCTACAACCATTCAGGAGGGTCCCTACAAAAAGGAAGGGGACCCCTCCTATCATATGAGCCTAACTGCACATGGAAGGCGCTTGAGCTTATAACAGACCTAGGGGAGCCAGAATCGCCTAAAAAGTTGAAAAAAAAAGACCGAACAAACCATTAGGCACACCTCAAGCTCCCGAGGCCCGCCTGATCGAGGACAAGAGCGCCCTGAACCTTAGCCGGAAGGGCATGCCTGGAGACAAAAAGGTTATTTGGACTACCTTCACTGGCCAATCTAGCCAACGCATCTGCCACCAAGTTTCCTTTTCTAAAGATGTGACGGAATGAAAGATTTAGGGGACGACGGAATTCCTGAATTGCACACATCTTGTACCAAATGTTCAAAGAAAAAGAAGTAGACTTGTTCTCAACTGCCTTTGCGATGGTCATCGAATCAGATTTGACAATGGTGTTGTTTAGTTGGAATTAAGCCACACAGACACTTCTAACATGCCCACACAGTCAGTTCTAACATGCCCACACGCACCCGTGTGTGAAACCAAACCCAGTGCCAAAGAATATCCAACGACAATACCATCGCTTCAAGATGAAGATACAATGGGCGGAAGAAGTGTTTGGTAGAAAATTGCAATGACAATCACGATTCTCGCACCAAAAATGGAATTGGAGCAGAATCCCTCGTGAGGTTTCCAGTCAAGATTTTGATGGAGGAGGACATGAATTAGAGACATGTTTGGAAGGATTAGACAGATGGTGTGACTTGCTTTTGGACATGGACCATTAGATAACTCTGAATTTAAGGAGATGATGTAGAAGTTGTATGGAGTGAAAAAAATAGTAGTTTTGTGTACTTGACATTTCCCAAATAAAATGCTTCCTCTTTGATACGCAGAGAACCAAAATGTTTTATTTTGTTCAATAACTGCAACCATTAATATTACTTAATGCATATAATTGTTGAAAGCGTATGAAATAAATTGGCCAGATTTTCTAAATCAAAAATACAACATGAAATCTTTACCATTTTTCCTCATAATAAATTGCCCGAATTCTATCCTGAGTCTATTAGATTATCTGTGTAGATGCTGCTGACATTTGATGTTTATTTAAATCTTAATACACGTTTCATTTAAAAAAGAATAAAAGATAGCCTGATTTTTACTTCGGAAGATTGAAACAGTGTGGTCCATCACTTAGAACCCCGGATCTAACACGCGCATGTGTGCTTCTAAAACCGCTGAAGAGATGAGAAAGAGACGAAAAAATCCAATAGAGATTGCATTCTAAAAATTGATATCTAAAAAGATAACGGTAGTTGGTTCAATCATTGGAGTAACAGACTTGATATTTCTGAGTCCGTGGTTAATACATTTCCACGGGGACATTCATGCATGTGGCTAAGGACCCACGGTGGGGCCCACCAAAAATGAATGGCCTAAATCTTGTGCACGTTTTTTCATATGTATGGCAATCGAGTCCTTTATAACTGTTCACTTAGGTGTGAGTGATAATCTCATAGAACTGCCCTTTTGAATGCTGTGAAGATAGTAGGTATGAGTGCTCGTATGGGACATTTAGGAGTGAGGAAGGGTGCATGGACGGCTGGAGAAGACTCCCTCTTGAGAAAATGCATAGAAAAGCATGGAGAAGGGAAGTGGCATCTTGTTCCTCTGAGGGCAGGCAAGCAATATCCATTAACCTTTTCTTTGTCATTGCATAAAGTTAGACACTAGATTTTTATTTCATGCAAGTGGGGCTATGTGAACCGGTGATACTTTAGCCCAAGTACATTTAAGGGAAATTATCTAGTGGAAACATATGGTGTGACCCACACAGTGCGTTACATCAACAACGACCATCGTGCATGCCTTTTTTGCATTTAACCAACTCGATGGCTGAAATTAAGGTCATCTTGGACGACCTAATCTAGTGTAAGTCCTTGGGATATGGTAGAGTAGAAGTTGCTAGCGATTCTAGCTTGGTAGTGAAGCTCCTCTAAATACCAATGCCACCTTTTGAAACATGTGGTACCGGAAAGTAAGAATAGAATCCATCAAGAGAAACATGAAGATCCTCATCACCCATATACATAGGGAGGCAAACTCAGTGGCTGATGGCCTGACACATTTGAAGAGTAAATGCCAGATGGATCTCTTTTTCTGTGCATCAAAAGACCTTCCTTCGCTCGTAAGGGGCCTCATGTGTCTTGATAGAGTTGGCTTGGGCAACTTACGTGTAGCTTAGCCTTTTCCCGTCTTTTTCTCTCCTTCTGTCTTTCCATATGATAGGGGAGCCATATCTCTTTTTGTCGATTGGCCATCCCGAAGTGTATTTGGTTGTATAGCATTTGTGCTTCAATTTACGAATGAAAATAAGTTTTTTTTTTTTACCACAAGCCCAAAAATCAGGCCAATACATGAGTTATGTGGGCCACATTGGGATAAATAGTTAGGAATGGATGCCCAACCTTGATTCATGATAGCCTACATGCAAGTCTTAAAATGGCCTGACCTTTTAGGTATGCCATATTCTATATGCCAGATGTTTCATATCAATGGATTGGATGACATATACTAACATGGTGGGCCGTCTATGAGATTAAATGTTGGGCATTCAGTCATAATTGTTCTAGTTGATGGGGCCACGACATCCAGTCTGACCATTTGCATGCGCTCTTATTTATCTATGAGCCAAAAAATTAGAGCAAGTCCATAACTTTGGTGGTCCACATGATCGGGAACAGTTGAAAAAAAAAAAAAAAAGACCACCCTCGATTTACATCCAAGGCTGACACTGTGTTGTGCATATGCCATCCTATCCATTCATATAATACATCTGCCTCTCACTTTTCTCAGCAAGAAGGCCATGGAGTGGCTTTTCAGCTTTCACCATTGAGGAATGAAATTTGATTTTCCCTCCAAAATGTTATTTTCACTCAAATAACTACCATTATTAATTTTTTAAACTTCCATAGACTTAAAACTAGAATTTTTATAATTATTATATTAGAAAATACTTCAACACCTTTTAGTTTGTAAAGGTTTATTGGTCCAAACTATTGGTAGCACGGGTTCTCAATGTTCCATGCATGGGCGTGCTCCAAGGATACCAAGGTTGGAAAATTTCTAGCTCTTCACTAGGTTTCTAACAAACAAAAAGCCAAATATTGTACAGCTACAATCATCGTTTAAGAGAGCATATTTTAATTTCCATATTTTTCGGGATTAATATCTGATATGTGAGCTATGGGCTCACATGATTTTAAATTATGGCCCACTATCGCATCTTGTTATTTGGACCGTTGATCGTTGCCCTTGTGTTAAACTATTGCATGGGGCTGGTGCAACCCTCCTTAGAAAAGAGAGAGGATATTTTTGAACAAGAGGTACTCATGACATGGCCCATTAAATTTATGGTCTGAATCACTGCAGCATATCCCGACTTTTTTCAGGTGGAAAACATAGATGTGGTGAACAAACCGGAAGCGGATTGGTTGGTGTGCCACACACCACCGAACTGGCTGACGTGTTTAGGCCACCAGGTTCTATGGGTCCTAGAGGTTTGTGTTATATCCAAACCGTCCGACCAATTGGCAAGTTCATTTTAAGGCTTGAGACAAAAAATAAGATAGGTCCAAAGTTCAGGTAGACCCCACTGCTTTAAGCAGTGGGGGAATTGCACGTCTACCATTGAAAGCCTTTTGGAGGTCACGTAAGTTTTGGATCAATATGATATTTGGTTTCTCTCTTCATTCAGGTTTGTGTGACCTTATGAACGGAATGGATGAAAAATAAACCATACGATGGACCTATGAATGTTTTAATGGTGAAAATAATTCTCCAACTGCTATTAATTGTGGCGTGGTACACTTGAGGTCTCATTTCTATTTGTGGTATGGTACATTTTGTTTGGATATGACTCATTTTTAAGAATCATCCTGTAAAATGATCGTGCCGAATGAATGAACAGCGTGATATAATATAAATACAGCATTGTCCGGCCTATATGACTTTCATCTACTTCGAACCGTTCGTACAGCTGGTAGATCGACGAGCGTTAGCGCTCGTATTCGCACGACACGTACACACCAGCTAAGACAGTAGGGTCCTTACTCTTACCCGGGTGGTAGACTCCTTGGAGTTTCAACACCGGGTCAAGGGTTCGAGCACCCATGTTTGTGAAATTCCACGGTGTGCGTGTGGCGTGAGTGTGTGGCGGCGTGTGTGCGTGTAAAAAAAAAAAGAAGAACAAAGCTAAGACATTAGTACGTCATGCACCAGCCATTTCACTTCCGAACAAACCACCCACTTATATACAAGGATCTTTACTCTTGCGCGGGTGGTAGACTCTCCGGAGTTTCAACGCCCGGTAAGGGTTCGAGTATCCATAAGTGGTGAAATCCAACTACGGTGTGAGTGTATGCGTCTTAAAAAAAAATATATAAGGATTTCTCAAAATATATAAGGATTTCTCAACTATTCGTCATCTCGTAAAGAGATTGGCTAATCCATTCCGTTCATCCATTTTTATATATCATTTTAAAGTGCTAAACAAGAAAAGAGGGGATATCAATCTAAGGTGGACCAAATCATAGGAAAACAATAGTGATTGGATATTCACCATTAAAATCCTCCTAAGGCCCAATGTGCTGTTTATTTGATATCCAATCTGTTGATTAGGTCATACAGGCCCAGCTGAAGGGAAAAAATAAATATTAGCTTGATCCAAAACTTTAATGACCCCAAAAGGTTTTTAATGGTCAATGCTCATTTAACACTGCTTCCTACAATGTGGTCCACTTGAGATTGGGATATATCTCATTTTTGGTCTCATAACATAAAATGATCTGGAAAAATAGATGGACGGCATGGATGAAATACTTATATCATGATCGGGCCCACAGAGCACCAACCATCAGCCATCGGCGGGTGGCAGGGGTAGTAGCCAATCCGTTTCCCGAAATCTCCTGTATAAACCCAATTATTGGAAACGGATTGGATAGACTGACCTCGGTGGTTTGTTGAGTTCTGTGGGTCCCACCACGATGTATATGTTGTATCCACACTGTCCATACATTTTATGAGATTATGATACAGATCTAAAGCTCAAGTGGACCACGCCACAAATAGCCGTAGGGATTAAACACCCACCATTGAAAATTTCTTGGGTGCCCCAGACGTTTTGGACCAAGCTGATATTTGCATTTTCCTTTCATCCAGGTCTACGTGACCTTATGAACAGATTGGATGACAAATAAACATCATGTTGGGCCCTAAAATTGGTTTCAAAGGTGGGTGCCATTGTCCCTGCTGGTTTCTATTGTGTGGTCCACTTGAGATTTAGATCTGCCTCAATTTTTGGTCCTTGCCATAAACTGATCTCAAAAAAAAATAAAAATGGATAGACGGTATAGATGTAACACACACTTTATGATGGGGCCCAAAAAACTTGGTGACATCATCACACCACTGAGGGCATGGCCCACCACGCAATCCGCTTCCCAAGTATCATATGTTGCTGTGATAACATCTCTTTGGAATGTGAAGGACTCAATCGGTGCCGGAAGAGTTGTAGGCTGAGATGGGTTAACTACCTCACCCCAAACATTAAAAGAGGGAAGCTTACACCAGACGAAGTGGACCTCATCATCAGGCTTCACAAGCTCTTGGGAAATAGGTGAGTTGAAAGCATAACTAGTATTCATTGTAACAAGTTAACTCGAGCAAGTGCTTCCTTCAAGGTCTGTGCAACATCCTAACCGTTCCTTGGGCGAAAACCATGCATATGATCATACCCAAAAACGATTTTTGGTCTACACATCTACAAGTTGGGAGTAATGATGGATTCGGTTCTCATGCACTTGTGCCTTTGTTGCCGCATGTTGCGAGAATTCCTTGAAAGTGCACTTGTGCAAGTAGGTTCATGATCGAAATAGATTTTATGCTCTTCCTTCATTTCTTTTTTAATTTACTTGACTAAAACGAATTAACGTTTTCTCTTAGATGGACTTTAATAGCTGGTAGACTTCCCGGAAGGACTGCCAATGACATAAAAAACTATTGGAATTCCCATTTGAGCAAGCAACAAGCAGCAATGGATAAGGAGAAGAAAGACTCACGAACATCTAAAGTCATAAAGCCAAGACCATCGACTCCTTCCATAAACTTCATTTGGTTAGACAGTTTACAAGCTTCCAAAGCACGGAGAAATTTGGAAGAATATCCAATGCCGATGCCATCGCGGCTTCGAGATGAAATGGGAGAAAGAAATGTTTTGCTAGAAAATAGCAATGAGAATGATAATTCATGCACCAAGAATGGAATCGGAGAAGAAGTCGTCGCAAGGTCTCCAGTACAAGATATTGAGGGTGTGGGACATGAATTGGAGACATGTTTGGAAGGGTTTGACGGATGGGATGAGACGCTTTTGGACGAAGACCTTTGGGTAACATTGGATTTATTGAGCTGATGCAGAAGCTGTGTGGGGAAGAAAAGAAAGAGTAGTCATTTATGTGTTGTTAGGGATAGAGATTTCTCCAATAAAATGGTTCTTATTTGATACTGAGAGCACCAAAATGCATTATTTTGTTAAGAAGCTGTGACTTCTATTAGCTGATGGCTATGGTAATATTTCTTAAATTAGTTTTTTTTTTTTTTTTTTTTCTTTTGTACTTAATTTCTAGATTTTTATTGTAACCATGTCATGAACCAAGGATATCAATGCATACAACCTTTTATATGGAAAGAGTACGAAATAAATTGGATGGATTTTCTTGTTCAAAAGGATATCAATGCTTTACTATTTTTCATGTTCTCTTGTTCTTATTATTAAGTATATTACTTGGTGTTGTTAGGTAAACTGAAAATAAAGTCTGAAAATGAATTTAAGTGTTGAAAATTTAGAAGTGTTGAATTTTAACACTTATAAGTATTGGACAATATGTTTGTTAATTCGTCTGAAAAAAAGTCTTAATATCATAAAATAAGTACTTTCTTACAAAAACTTGTTTGGTAAATATAAATTAAAAATGTTTGAAAATTGACATTTTGATATATTTTTCCACATTGTTGAAATTTCTATCTTTTGTAGAGTATAATATGAAACATGTCATTAATATATCTCCAAATTTAGCACACTCATGTCCAATCCAATAAAAAATTAATACTTTTCCCACTAAATAAAGCCAAATAGATTAATAGTATGATCTTTCATGTTTACTCCGTGCAATGAAATGAATTGGTTTGTCTAATGAGGCAAGTAGGTGATAATACAAGTGTAGCCCTTAGATTTGTGATCAAAGTATATATGGACCATGCATTATATTTTTTCTTATAGAATAATCGTAACCTTTCAATTGTTGCTCTTAAGAGACAAGCACACCAAGTGACCAGTTACAAGAAGCATTGGTCAATGCTTCGAGGGCCTCATCATGTTCTATGTATTTTATCCCAGCTGTTGTTCCATTCATAAGATTATTTTCGTGCATGATGAAGTACGTAACTTTCGTAGAGGCACAAGGCTCGATGCAGAGGCATTATCATCCAATTTTTTTTTTTTTTTTTCCAAAAAGATTTTGGAGGTCTAAAAACTAAAAAGATAAAAAATAAAAATGGAGGCTAAATACATGCAATAGCCGTAGCTTGGGGCTATTTTGGTTAAAACTCACTAAAAAATATGTTCGGCGCGCATGCAGAACGACCCAATAGTCCTCCTGCCCCGAACGTACGGTTCGAACTATGGAAAGACGATCAAAGTTTTGTGACCCCATTACCTTGTATTTATTATATCTACACCGTCCATCCATTAGGCGAGATCATTTTAGGACATGTGACCAAAAATAAGTCATATCCCAATCTCAAGTGGACCACGTTACAAATAAAAGTGAGGACAATGATTCCCAATGTTAAAACGTTCCTAGGGCTCACATATAATATAATATATATATATATATATATATTCTTTCAATCTAATCTGTTCATAAGGTCACACAAACACGGATGAAGAAAAAAAAAAAACAAATATCGGATTGATCCAAAACTTCTATAACCTTAAGAAGGCTTCAAGGGTATGTTAAATCTCCCACTGCTTTCTGCAGTGTGGTCCAATTGATATTTGGATTAGTCTTATTTTTGGGACCAAACCTTAAAACGATATTACAAAACGGATAGACGGTTTGGATATAACAACTCCCTCATGGTGGGTCCCACAGAACTTGGTGTCTTGAACCCACCAGCCAGGTCACTGGTGTGCGGTACACCAGCCAATTCGCTGCCATGATTCGGACGTCCTTCGCCCACCTCAATTTGTTTTAACCTTTGGATGTGGATCCCACCTTTATTGCCTGCCTTCCAATGAAAGGTCCCACCGCGGAGATTTAAAGTTTGCATCTCACACACATGTGAAGTGGGGGCACGTGGACGGTCAGGGATCTACATGCAGGCTAAGCAAATCGGTCAAAGGATGTGAAAGGTAAAAGCAGATCCAATAATGGACAATGCTTTCAATGGCCACAAAGCAAACTACCACGATAGATGTTAGGGTATCGAGCGCATTATCATATGTCAGTTTTAGATGGAACGGTGGTTGGTGCAATCTTGTCTTGATGTTTCTCGGTCTGTGGTTAATTCGTCCTCACTCTCAGATTCATTTCTGTGGTTAAAGCAACTAAAGCCTGGTGTGGGCCCACCAAATGAATGGCCTGAATCTTGATTGCTTTATAACCGACTTGGATATGAGCTACAACCTTGTAGAATTGCCATTTGAATGTTCAACTTGTGGTGAGTAGTGGAGATGGTGCATGTTAGTGTTTAAGTGGCCTATTTAGGATTTAAGTGTTAGGAAGGGGGCGTGGGAGGTGGAAGATTGACTATTTATGCGATACTAAGTTCCTCAAGATAGGAAGTTCCTCACTATAAAGTAAATTCTCTTATAAAAACTGTGCATGTATGATGCAATAGCGACTCTTATATCAATTTCTCTTAGGGCTGTTTGATTTTTAATTTTCCTGGTAAATACATGGAACTAAGTTATCATGAATTCCTCCGGCTTGAAATTTGTCAGGAATTATGTTTCGAAAATCAGTCCATAAAAACCCTGTTATTATTGATTTAAATATGTACGCCGCATCATGATATATGTGAGTTATCCACA
Organism: Magnolia kwangsiensis; assembly: GCA_037074715.1. NCBI lineage: Eukaryota > Viridiplantae > Streptophyta > Magnoliopsida > Magnoliales > Magnoliaceae > Magnolia > Magnolia kwangsiensis. The sequence continues at coordinate 29,268,593 of CM073584.1, read as the reverse complement.
CCATCCATACTTTTTAGAAGCACATTTTAAGGCATGAGCACAAAAATGAAGAAAATAAAAAGCGCAAATGGATCACACCTTAGGAAACAATGTTCATAAAGAAGTCAACAGTTGAAAGTTGTTTTCTCCCTAGTGCCCACATTGATGTTTATTTGTCATCCAGCCTGTCCATAAGGTCAAACAGTCATGGATAAAGGGAAAAAGATATCAGCTTGTTCCAAAACTTCTGGGGTCCTCAATAAGCTTTCAATGGTAAGAGTTCAATTTCCATTGTTTCTTGTGATGTGGTCCAGTTGAGCCTCAGCTTTGCCTCATTTTTAGGTTCATGCCATAAAATGAGCTGGCTAAAGGGATGGACAGTGTGGATAAGACACACACATCATGGTGGGCCCCACAATTTAATATTTTTCTCCTGAATGACATGAGGAGTTCTATAAATGAAAGGTGGCTGTCAACATCACCCCGGGTCTATTTGATACACCAATAATCAGTTTAAGTTGAAAATTAGATAAAAGAAATTATGGGGTTAATTTTTTAAGGCCATAGGGATCCGCAAAATTAAACTGTGGATTTGATAAATCCATGAACTTGTCAAATCCATGGATTTACATTGGAATTGAATTTGGTAATCTACAAATCCCTTTTTTGAGAATGAAGCTTCAAATCTTAGATTTGGAGGCATTTATGGTTGAACTTCAAAGATTTGTAAAATAATAATAATAATCATAATAATCTTGAGTTATAGTGGCAAGCATTCTCTTACAAAATAAGTGATTAATGACCCAATGGGCTACCGGAGCTCCAATAATGACATCATTGGACTGCACTGGCATGTTATTCACACCCATTGTTTGCCATGAGAGTTGTAGCGTCTTTTTAAATCTCAAACTTCACTATCCTTTCAAAACCGGCCAATTACGTAGGTAAAATTATCCATTTGCTACTCACTTTATAAACAATGATGATATAAAGGCAATCATGTTCAACCGGCTGAATTGCTTACTTAATCATCTAACCAATATGTATATGTAACTTTCAACCCATGCAAAACAATTTCGCCTTGTAACGGTGATTCTACACTAAGGCAGCGTATGCATGTTTTATGAACGCGTAGCATTTCCTAAATGGAAATGACATCTCTCCTTTCCTCTTGTACGAGTGTACACATGAACCCTTATTTCCATAGGCTTTGGTAGGGCTTACTTTACAAGTTGTGTTTCCGGTAAACGAGGAATACATGTAGAGGAGATTGTGTATCTTTTGGGGTATTCTTTGATGAGAGAATTCCTTTTAAAACTGAAGAGTGGAAGAGAGAAGTAAATAAAGCTTTACAAGTTGTGTTTCCTGTAAACGAGGAATACATATAGAGGAGATTGTGCATCTTTTGGGGTATTCTTTGACGAGAGAATTCCTTATAAAACTGAAGAGTGGAAGAGAGAAGTAAACCTTTATTTTCAATTCTCTTTTTTAATTGAAAAACATTTCATATCGCTACTTGGATGTAGGCATATTGCAATACCATGTAAATCTGAGTGCTTCTTTGGCTTTTAGGTTTTTAGTTTGGCTGTTTCCTTTAAGAGTTTGTATTACTTACATTGATTATATGGGTGTTTTTACACAACAGGCTCCACCAGAGGTTCATCTTATGCTTTAATCAGCTTTATCCATCCATTAGGTGTGCTACATCCAACCACATCCATACTCTTTTCTTATATCAACGGTTTCCTATGATGTCAAACACTTGGTGAGTTGATCAAGCTGATTTTTGCAATAATTGAGCTCATTTTTTAGGTCGTCCTATTGAACAAATTGGATGTTGCACACAACAGGATAGTTTGTAACTTATCTATTATTATTATTATTATTATTATTATTATTATTATTTTTTTTGAGAAATGTGGGAGCACACAACCTATAACTTTGTTGACTATAACCTATACTTCAATGTGAGTGGGAACCAGCAAAAAATATGAGCCACGGTTTGAATACTCAACGGTTCAAGAAGCTCTACAAATGAAAATCGGGACATTTAGTTGTAGGGATCCCGACTATAAAAAAAAACACACACACTTACAAGCAAAATTACACCAAAGAATGTTGTAATCTATACAGAAATAGGGATTTTGATCAATTGAACAGGATGCTCAATCAATCAAAAGAATCGTAGATTATACAGATTAGTATTTGGATAGTTTTGGACAGGTTCAATTGAACGACCTTGGAGGTTCGAGCGATTGATATAATTTGAAAAGTTTATGTTAACTCTTTAGACACTTTTGATCATGTTCGATTGATAGAACATGGAAGTTCAATCAATCGATGGGTTACTTGATTGATGTCGATCGATCGATGCTTAGATTTATTGCATGCGCAGTTTTGGATAATTGTTCAATTTTTTTCCAATTCTAGATATTCAATTTTTTTTTTTCAATTCTGGGTATAACACTATATATATATATATATATATATATATATATATATATATATATATATATATATATATATATATATATATATATATATATATATATATATATATATATAAGGTGTAATATGGGATTAAGGTAGAACAATGGAGCTTAAACATTTATATGATTTTGAAGGGAGGAAACTAGGATTTTCGCATATGTAAGTTCATCTAATCTCTTGTACTTTCATTTTCATAATGGATTGTTCATCGCTTTGTGCCGTGGTTTTTCTGGCGAGGGTTAGTTACACGTAAAATCATGTGTTCTCTTATTTGCATTTATTTTTCATTTGTGTGATTTCACTCAAGGTTTGCTTTTGCAGTTTGTGTGTGAGACATAGGTTGAAGTAGAGCAGTAGGAGTAGGTGGAGTAGCCACTTGTGAGGAAAAATCTACCGAAAGATCACAGATTACCAGTCAGATATCGAGATGACTCGGATATTACATTCGCTCTCATTACGGATGAGGGAGATCCATCTACCTTCCATGAAGCACTGAATGACTAAGATGCTGATAAGTGGATGACGACGATATAAGAAGAGATGTACTCTTTATACAAAAACGAGACATGAGAGTTGGAGGAGCTTCAAATTGGGCATAAAATAATCGGTTGTAAATAAATCTATCGGAAAAAATATATGATAGATAGAAGGTGAGAGTAGTTGCGAATGATTATGCATATAAGGAGGGTATCGACTTCAGTAAGATATTTGCACAAGTTGTCAAGCAAGTATCTATTAGGTCTGTGTTTGAGTTAGTTGCCCAAGATAACCTTGAACTGGAATAAATTAATGTTAAGAGTGCTTTCCTACTTGGGAAGTTGGAAGAACAGATCTACATAAAATAAGCAGATAGGTTCGAAGAAAATGGGTTAAAGAATAATATTTGCAGGTTAAGAATGTCGTTGTATGGCCTAAAACATTCACCTAGGCAATGGTAAAAAAAATTTGATAGTTTCATGGTAAGTCAGTGATTTATAAGGAGTAAATATGATCATTGTGTCTACTTCAAGATATTGTAAATATGATCATTGTATCTATTTCAAGACACTAGGTGATGATGAATTCATCTTACCAGTATTATATGTTGATTACATGTTAATCAAAATTCATAGCATGTTTCAAATCAACTTATTGAAGACTCAATTATCATGGACAGTAGTAAGGAAAGATTACTAAGCTGTAAAGAATATTCTTCACATAGACATACACATAAATAGGAAAATAAGCATGTTACAGTTGTCTCAGACAGAGTATCTTGAGAAGGTATTGATGAAGTTTAGGATAGACAAGGCTAACCAAGTTAGCATACCCCATACTACTCACTTCATGCTTTCTTCAAGCAATATCCCACTACAGATGACGAAAAGTAGGATATATCTCGTGTGCCCTATTCGAGCATGGTTGACAGTTTGATTTATGCCATTGTCTTTACGAGATCAAATATTTCATATGTAGTTGGTATTGTGAGCAGATATATGTCAAATACTGGTAAACAACATTGGGAGGTAGTGAAATGACTACTTCATTATTTATAAGGTACAACGGACAACGTCTTGACATTCAAAAAATCAAAAGAAAAGATAGAAGCCTATGTGGATTCAGATTATGCAGGAAATGTGGATAATAGAATGTCGACTTCCGGTACTTATTTGTGTTAGCGGGTGGAGTAATCAGTTGGATGTTGAAGATTCAGTCTGTGGTTTCTCTTTTCACAACCAAAGCTAAATATATGATTGTGATGGAGGTATTCAAAGAAAGTGTTTGGTTAAGAGGAATGATTAATGATCTTGGGCTTCAGCTGGAGGCCATGTCATTTAATCGTGACAGTGAAAGCATGATCAATTTTGGCAAAGAATTTGGTATATCATTCTCGAACTAAGCATATTGATATTCATCATCATTTTATCTAACATGTGCTTGAGGAAAGCGGTGTTACTCTTGAAAAAATCCACATGATCGTGAATCTAGAGAATATGCTTACAAAGGAGGTTCTTATAGAAAAATTTAGATTCAATTCTACTTCTTTGGGCTTGACAAAGGTTTGATGAAGATAGAGTGTGCACAAAAAGCGGTGATGATGTTATATATTATTATGATGGAGACAATGTTATTACTAGAGAACCCCGTATTAAACAGATTAGTCTCTAGATAGTTTTGGATAGGTTCGATCGATCGACCTTGGAGGTTTAAGTGATCAATATAATTCGAAAAAGTTCATGGTAACTCTCTAGACACTTTTGATCTTATTCGAATGATCGAACATGAGGACTTGATCGATGGAGGGCTGCTCGATTGATGTTTAGATCAAGGGCGCGTACGGTTTTGAGTAATTATGCGATTTTCTTTCTATTCTAGTTGTAAGACTATATATGTGTGTAATATGGGATTGGGGTAGAACAAGGGAACTTAAACATTTCTAGAGTTTTGAAGGGAGGAAAGTGGAGTTTTCGCATCTGTAAGTTCACCTAATCTCTTGTAGTTTTGTTTTTATAGTGGATTGCTCGTTACTTTGTATCATGGTTTTTTCCTGCAAGGATCTTTTCACGTAAAACTGTGTTATCTGGTTTGCGTTATTTACATTTTTTTTTTTTGTTTATATGACTCAACTCGGGGTTTTCTTTCGTAGTGCCCAAAAAAGAGACCTTTAGCTAACCTTCATACTTTCACCAGCATTCAAAACCAAAACACAAAGCAACCACTGGAGACCACCCCAGCTTGCAAACATGCATGACACCACAAAGTTGTGTTGGGAGCGTTGCACAAAAGCCTTAGGATCTCGCCTCCCAAAAACATCAGAATTAGAGGATATAATAAAGCAATGAAATAAATCAAAGCACAAACCACATGATATAAGAGATTTTTACGTGGAAAACCCTCGAAGAGGTAAAAACCATGGGACCCCGTCCAGAGCAACAATTTACTATGAAGTAGAACGTTATAATCGATCACAAGCACACACTGCTTGGATCGAACCTTCTTCGCTCATGTAGGAGCGGATGAACAATAAGAGAATAACGAAAAATGGAGAGATCTCACCGATTATGAGGATGTAGAAGCGCTAAGATGTTGATTGCGAAGTAGATCACTTCTACGAGCAAAATCCTCCCTTCCACAAGCTCCTCTCTCTCTTTTCTCCCTTTCACATTTGATAACCCTAAAACCCTTTAGAAATCCTTTGCATAGCTTTATGAAACTCTCTTGCATTGCCCTAGAATAACCCTAGGACCCCTATTTATAGTTTAGAAAACTCCTTTTCGCACCTCTGCGAAAATTGCCTCAAATTTATGCAGTCTGCACCAAATTCGGACTGAATCTATGTAACACTCAACTGGTCAAGCCAGGCCCTCGACTGGTCAAGGCCAAAAAACATGGCTTGCTAGACATTGAATCAAGCGACCTTCGACCGGTCGAGCAGCCCCTCTAATCGGTCGAGAAGCACCCTTCGATTGGTCGAGTAGCGCGATGAAGCTAGATTTGGAACACCTGTGCTACACTACTTCTCCTCTGAACTGAGGAGGAAAACCCCATCAAATCTTCCCCTTTCCGACTCAGGAAGAATTCTCATTCTTCAAGCCAGCCAGGTTTCTACAAACCTCAAACTTACCCTTGAGCAATGCCTTGGTCATCATGTCTGACCCATTCTTGTCCATGTGGACCTTCTCAAGTTGTAACACCTTCTGTTCCAAAGTATCCCTGATCCAGTGATACCGAATCTCTATGTGCTTCAACTTGGAGTGCTGACTTGGATTCTTGCTTAAGTGTATAACACTTTAATTATCGCAATAGACCACATGCTGCTCTTGCTTCAGGCTAAGCTTCTTCATCAAAAACATCTCTTTACATGCCTTTGTGATTGTAATGTACTCGACCTCTGTCGTCGACAATGTTGCGACCTTCTATAGCTTGCTCTACTAAGAGACCGCTCCCCTTGCAAATGTGAACATGAACCCCGATGTAAACTTCCTGTAATCTATGTCACCTACCATATCTGTATCTGTGTAGTCTTCTAACATAGATTTTTCGACACCATAACATAAACTTAACTTGGATGAGCCTCTTAGATACCGCAATATCCATTTTACCATATCGTAGGCGTGGTTCTTATGCAAGGATTCCATCTCTTCTTGCATAAATTTTAACCACTTCCCCTTATGCTCGTCGACTAGGGCCTCAGAATAATTTTCTGGCTCTACCCCATCAGTGAGCATAATGTACTCATGCGGTGAGTATCTCTTGGATAGATGCTTGTCCCTAGATGACCTCATCACCTGTGGCTCAACAGGTGGATCAAGTGGGGGCTGCTCTCTTGGTTCATCTTTTGTAGGAACTCACTCGTCCTCTGCACCTTGCTGTACTCCCCCGTCATCAGGCACCACAGGAGGAATAACCAGATCCATGTCCTCTAGCTCACCTTAACTAGGCAGGGTCTTATCTGGCTTGCAAATGTCTTCTATACATTGATCTTCAAAGAAAACCACATCTCTGTTCCTGACGAGCTTCTTCTCTGTCAAATCTCACAATCTGTAGTCGAACTTTTCATCACCGTATCACAAGAACACTCATTGTCTGATCTTCATATTGAGCTTGGACCTCTTGTCCTTTGGTACATGAACGGATGCCCTGTATCCAAACACCCTGAAATGACTGTACAATGAATCTTGTCCAGTCCATACCTTCTCAGGTACTTCTCTATTCAACGGGGCTGATGGCATTACTTCTCCCCAGAACATCTTAGGCAACTTTACATGGGATAACATGTATCTGATTTTCTCTACGATGGTGCGATTCATTTGCTCAGCCACACCATTATGATGGGAGGTCTTGGGAACCGTCTGTTTATGCCATATACCTAAAGACTTACAATACTCATGGAAGTCGCTAATGTATTCACCACCATTATCAGTGAGGATGCAATTTAATAGTTTGCCTCTCTCTCTCTCTCGACCATAGCATGAAACATTTTAAACGCACCAAAGACGTCGTCCTTGGATTTCAAGACATAAATCCAAACCCTCCTAGATGCATCATCTATAAAAGTGATAAAATACAATGCCCCACCCAAGGTTTTTGTCCTCATAGGAACACAAATATCAGAATAAATCAAATCTAATGCATGTATCTTATTAATATGTGAAGCAGATTTAACAAATGAAACTCTATGTTGTTTCCCTAATAAACACTCAATATAGGTTTTGAAAGGTATACCGGTCCTAAAATCAGCCAAATCCAAAACTCAAGTGGTTCAGTACAAGAACAATGCCAAAATCATGCCTTATTTTCGAGTCACCCTGAATTTTTTTCCTGTCCATTAATGGAAGAGGGATGGACATAATGAATGGGTTAGATGGCATATAAACATCTCGGTGGGTCCCACACAGATACCTATTATGAGTGTCCCCATTCCAATATTCCCTTCGGTGTGGCATATATACCGTGATGTATCTATTTATCCATGCCGTTCATCCCTTCTCTCAAATCATTTTAAGGTATAAGAATAAAAATGAGGTAGATCCAACACTCAAGTGGACCATACCACGTATGACTCTTGCATTAATGTAACTTGCATTCAACGCTTTGTGCATTTAATCCAACCCAAGCTTATTATTTGTGTGGTCCACTTGAGCATTGGATCTGCCTCATTTTTGTGAATTAACCTTAAAATGATCTAAGCGAAGGGATGGACGGCATAAATAAACAGATACATCACGGTGGGCCTGCCCACAGAATGGCCCCTTCATGGCTCGAGACTGGTGGGTGTAGGATGCAATTCACTTTCGTTCTAATCATCCCCTACAATTAAATTTTAATCCGTAGTACTCTACCACTTGGGCTGAGAGTGTGGATGATATATCCAAGCTTTTGTTCAAGTGGTCCACAACAATTTGATCTTCTATCTGAATAATCAACTAGTTTAACTCCTCATGTGACTGCATTCTACTTAAACAATAGACAACTAATTAAAATGATCTATCATTGCCATACCTATCATTTGTACATTATAGCCTATCTGAGGAGTAATATGGCCTTATTTTTTTTCCAGGAGATAGAAACAGTGTGGTCCACCAGTTGGAAAGCTCAGATGTCACACGTGTGTGATATATTGGAATGTGGCCTTGCATGTAATGGGATATACACGCAATTATGCTTACAAAACAGCTCAAGAGTTCCCTTCTCCGTACTCAGAAACATGTCTGAACCTCAAAATGGAAGTGTATTAACCACGGATTCAGAAACGTCAAGACCGCAACTCCAATGATTGAACCTAACTAGACTTCCATTTTACCTACTCTCGAAGTTGCGTTTGATGCCATATCTTTGGAGATAACAATCTTTGTTAGATTTTCTAATCCGCTTCTCTTATCCAGAAGAGGGCGGGGCCCACCTTGATGTATTTATTCTGCATCCACGTGTCCATCCATTTTCCGAGATAATTTTCATTACATATAAGTGGGCTATTGGGTTGGTGATTTGAACTGGTGACATGATGGCCCCAACAAATATACTTCATGCACCACAGATTTCCCATGTATCATAGAAGATCCTAGTGCTTTAATCTTTGGCCTATATCTGGTTAAATGTGACGATTGGTCTATAGGGGCTGTATGATACTCTGGCTGCCTATGAGGCTTCATACCCTGGATCCTACGAAGATCTGTGATTTCTTCATAATCAAATTGATTAATGAACATGATTTGTAATATATAGACATTTCCGTTAGATGCCCACCAATTGACTAATTGGGATCATACTCAAGAGTATTTTTTTTGGGTTATAGTCAATAATAGTGACCTTTACTACTTCGGTTGTTTAGATTTGAGGTACATGCCATCTAGGGGTAGCCCTAGTTTTATGGTCTAGTGATCAACAACACATCTACTTGGTCTTAAACAGATGATATGATATATGGGCAACACATGGAGAGAGTGGGAGGGTTTGAGACTGGTAAAGAGGATGTAAATGAAGGTGCATGCCATATGGAGTGAACATGATTTTAAGACTCAGATGATTGCTGCAAGACTTGTTCAAGATATCCTCGGAAGCGCTAACACTTTGGGTGGACATCCAAGGCGACTCTAACTCTATAAATCCTTCCCAAGCGAGGTCTAGCAGCGATTCGGAGGACGAAGTCCCAGCTAAGGCAGCTGATAGAAGCAGCAGGAAAAACAACCCGACATTAAGTCTGATAAAAAGGAACAGTCTGAGACTGAAGAACAAGCAAAAGAGGGTTAAGAGCAAAGGGAAGTTTAATGATGTCTAGCATCCTTTCCTGGAATGTGAGAGGGGTAAGTAACACCCCGACTACTCGTTATCTGAAGAACCTAATCAGAAAACACAAAGTAGAAATTCTTTTATTACAGGAACCAATGATCAGGAATCTAAGCAAGCAATGGTGGTTGCTAAACTGAGATTCCCTAAACATATTATGGAGGAATCAACGGGGAGCAAAATCTGGATTTTGGCTAAAGATAATATCCAATTTCAAACTGTGCGAACAACCAGTCAATGCGTTTCTCTTAAGCTCTCCTCGAACAACTTACCTCAGCCAATTATCATATCCACAGTTTACGCTAGCTGTTCTAGAGATTAGAGAAAGAATCTATGGGTAGAACTCAGAGACATCCATGCATCAATTCAGGGCCCTTGACTCATTTGTGGGGACTTCAACACTACTCTATCATCGGATGACAAATTAGGAGGACCACCGCAGATGAATGGTGTTATGTTCGAGTTCCTTGATATGGTCAATGATACATGCCTGATAGATGCAGTTCATTCAGGCTCCCAATTCACCTGGTGCAACAACAGATCCAGAAACAACCGTCGTTGGGCTAGACTAGATAGAATATTTTTCAATGCCAACTTGCGATCATTCCCTGCTTCAAAGGTCGACCATCTCATAAGATTGTACTCTGATCATTCCCCATTGCTTCTCACCTATCAAGAAGACCCAGCTAAGATTTCCCGCCCTTTCAAATTCCAATGTATGTGGATAGTCCATGAAGAATTTTACTAGGTAGTTTTAGATTGTTGGTGAACTAAAGTTTTTGCAATTCCAATGTACCGATTCTACATCAAGCTCAAGATTCTTAAGACAAAGCTGAAAACATGGAACAAAGAGATATTGATCAAAAAGTCCAGGAGGCTGAGAATGAAGTGGTCAGGGCTAAGAATGCTCTCCTTTCCTTGCAGTTAGAGCCAAATCAGATTAAGCTAAAGATGGCCTAGGCAAATCTGAAAAAATCCCACCTGCAAGAGAAAATATTTTGGAAACAAAAATCAAGAATCCAATGACTGAAGGAAGGAGATAGAAACACCAAATTCTTTCATAGCTATGTCCTAGTCAAGCATAGAAAATTGGCTATCTCCAAATTGAAGACTTCCTCAGGAGATATCATTGAGGATATGGACGAGATAGGTGAGGACGCAGAAAATTATTTCAAGCAGCTTTTCTCCTCTGAAGGAAACTCTTCCGATCAACAAACTTTCAGCTCTATTCCATGGTTAGTCAGCGATCACATGAACACAGCCCTCATGAGACCTCTAACACTAGAGGAGTTCAAGTAAGCGGTGTCAACAATTCTGATTTATAGCGCCCCGGGCCCCGATGGTTTTGATGGAGCCTTTTACTCCTCATGTTGGGATGTAATATGCACAGACCTGTTTGAAGCAGGAAAAGATTTCTTCAATGGAGGACCAGTCCCTAGAGTCTTTCAATGTACGCAGATTTGTCTCATTCTAAAGAAGAACCTAGAATATATCACAAATTTTAGGCCGATCAACTTATGCAATTGCATCATGAAAATCTTTTCCAATCTCATGGCTTCAAGGCTGTCCCACATCCTCCCAAGTCTTATCTCACAAGTGCAAGGAGCCTTTGTCAAAGGCCGGCCAATATAAAAAAATTATTTCCATAGCAAGAGAGATGGTCAATGAGATAGATCGCAAAGTGTTTGGGGGCAATCTCATTATCAAATTAGATATGGAAAAGGCCTATGACCGGCTCGAATGAGGATTCATATTGAAAGTCTTGCAGAGTTTTGGCTTCAATCAACGATGGATTTCTCAGATAGAACGTTGTTGGAAAGAGGTTTGGTTTTTTCCAAGCTAGTAGAGGTTTAAGGCAGGGAGACCCCCTATCTCCTTTGATATTCATCTTAGCAGCAAAAGTTCTTAGTAGAGGCATCTCCAAGCTCTTCTCTACCGGAGCATGTCAACCATACAACCTTCCCCACAATTGTCCAACTATTACCCATCTATTTTTTGTTGATGACACAATCCTTTTTCTTAATGGCAGGCAGGCTAATGTGCGCAAAATCCTTGGTTTCATTGGAGACTATGAATTAGCTTCAGGTCAAAGGGTCAATGAGTCCAATATGGCCTTTATAACCCAGGAAAAAAACATCCAGATGTAAAGCCCAAAGATTGATGAACCTCACTGGGTTTAGCTAGACCTTTTGGCCCTTTTCATTTTTTTTTCAAAAAGTATTGATCTTTATATATATCTGCCAAAATTTACACCCATCCCCGGGGACAAAAAAAAGGGACTGAGACTGAGAACCAACAAAAGTACAAAGACAACTCTCAGCAACTATCGAAAAGAAGAGCAAAAACAAAGAAAAGAATCAAGAAGAGAGAAATCGACTTATCTATACGTTCTTGAACAGTTTCTGATGGAGCCTAATCCTAGCTTGTCTAGAAAAAGAAGACCCCTGACTACCTGAGGTAGACGTCAAAATTGGAAAAGATAGATGAAGCTTGATTTCCACTCCCCAACCGAGCCATCTCATCCGTCGGGGCGTTGTCCTCCCTGAGAATATGTGAGAACACCATTTGCCCAGAATCGATCATTAGCCGAATCCTGGCTAGCCAATATCTCCATTTCTAGCTAGGATCGGAATGACCTTGCAAAAATTTGACAATGAGTTGTGAATCAGTTTCAATTATAATCTTGTTCAGACCTTTGTCAAGACACCTCTGAATACCATCATGAATAGCTCTAAGCTCCGCATGAATATTAGTCATGAACCCATAACCTTCAGAGAAGGTGAAAATAAAATTTCCTGAATCCCTTCTGCAAATGCCCCCACCACTAGATGGACCTGAGTTCCTTAAGGCTGAACCGTCAACGTTGATTTTGACCCATCTTGAAGGGGGCCATTTCCATTTCACCACCAATCAAAGAGATGGAGAGGAGTGGCCATGGGAAACAGAATGTCCTGGCGAAGGCCCCACCAAAGTCTTTGGCCATGACTTAGTTCGCATTTGGTTGGAGAGGCAATAGGGGATCCACCACTCAATTCGCGCATTTACTTTGGGCTTCGAAGGCACCAACTCGTCAAACACTGCTGCATTCCTCGAAATCCAAATTTTCCAGAGGAGAAAACAAGGAGCTAGATTTTTGGTCGTTGAATTGGGCTGACCTGCTGCCAACCTAGACCACCACTGAAAAAGCCTCTGCTCCAAGGAAACAGACTGCTGAATTTGAAATTGAAACTTCACTATGCCAAAACAACGAAAAAAGGATGGTCAAAAACCGTCTCAAAAGGCCAAAAAGGACGGTCCTAGACCGTCGTAGCGGCTGTCAAATTTTGACGAGTCGTATTTTTTAAAGGACGGCCATAAACCGTCTCTAAAGAAGGACGGTCATGGACTGTCTTTAAAGAACGACGGTCATAGACCGTGTCTATAATGATCGACTTGTATGAAGCTGAAAAGGATGGTCCTAAACCGTCCGTAAAAAGGACGGCCCATGACCGTCAATAAAAAGGACGGTTATACACGATCTCATGTGACCTGCCAAAAGACGGTTATAGACCGTCTCTTATGAACTGGAAAAGGACGGTCATGAACGGTCTCTTATGAGTCTTAAAAGGATGGTCATGGACCGTCTTATGAACCTGAAAAGGACGGTCATGAATCGTCTTTTAAAAGGACGGTCATGAACCGTCTTTTAAAAGGACGGTCTTCAACCGTCTCTTATTTCCATATACACCGGTTCATATCATATTTTTCCTAATATACACCTGTTATATACACCTGTTACAACATCATATTCTTCCTAATATACACCTGTTATATAATATATTTCATCATATTCACATTCACATTCACATCCATCAAAACCCAAACAACATAAATCCATCCAAACATAAACCACATCCATCAAAATACAAACAATCTTATCCACATTACATTCATTCACGCATAAATACGCTTACACCTACCCTGTAAAACTCCAAATCATGAGCCAAAATACCAAACAGTTTCTCATCCAACAAAAACCAAAACTAAATCATAATATTCATACTCTATAGAAACTCCCAAAGTGAAGAATTACTTCTAGAATATGATGCGATGAGGCTTCTGTTCCGTTGCTTGCCTGAATGCAATCAGTTGTTCTCTGCCAAATACCATAGATATTCTTTAAACACTGAATTCAAACACTTACACCAAAGATCATACAAAAATAGAGAAAAAGATTTACCGGATCATCCCTTTATTTATAGAACCTCTCTGAGGATCCTGCACAATTTGAAAAAGACTTTTATCAGCTTTTGCCGATGCGTTAAGGTTAAGGTTAAGGTTATAGGTGATAGTATGTAGGTTTAGGTTTAGGTTAAGGTTTAAGTTTAGGTTATAGGTTATAGTATATAGGTTATAGCTTTAGGGAATTGAGAATAGGCTAAGGTTTAGGTTTAGGAAATCAAGTTTGGGTTCGGGATGAGGTTTAGGTTTGGATTTTCAAGTTTAGGTTAGGGAATTGAGATTAGGATTAGGTGTAGATATAGATTTAAATTTGAGAATACATTTCGGTTTTAGGTTTAAATTTAGGTTTTAGGCTTCAGTTTAATTATAGGTTTAGGTTTAGGTTAGGTTAAGGTTTAGGGAATTGAGAATAGGTTAAGGTTTAGGTTTAGGAAATCGGGTTCGGGTTCGGGATCGGGTTTAGGTTTGGGTTTTCAAGTTTAGGTTTAAGTTTAGGTTAGGGAGTTGAGATTAGGATTAGGTGTAGGTCTAGGTTTAGGGATTTGAGAATACATTTAAGTTTTAGGTTTTGAAAATCGGGTTCGGGTTCGGGATCGAGTTTTATGTTTGGGTTTTCAAGTTTAGGTTTAGGTTTAGGTTAGAGAGTTGAGATTAGGATTAGGTATAGGTTTAGGTTTAGAGATTTGAGAATACATTTAGGTTTTAGGTCATAGGTTTTGGTTTAGGTTAAGGTTATAGGCTTAGGTTAAGGTTTAGGTTTAGGTTATAAGCTATAGGTTTAGGGAATTGAGAATAGGTTAAGGTTTAGGTTTAGAAAATCGAGTTCAGGTTCGGGATCGGGTTTAGTTCTGAGTTTTCAAGTTTAGGTTTAGGTGAGGGAGTTGAGATTAAGATTAGGTGTAGGTTTAGGTTTAGGGAGTTGAGAATACATTTAGGTTTTAGGTTTAGGTTTAGGTTATAGGTTAAGGTTTAAGTTTTAGGTCATAGGTTTTGGTTTAGGTTAAGTTTATAGGTTTAGGTTTACGTTTAGGTTTAGGTTAAGGTTTAAGTTTAGGTTATAAGATATAGGTTTAGGGAATTGAGAATAGGTTAAGGTTTAGGTTTAGAAAATCAGGTTCGGGATCGGGTTTAGGCATGGGTTTTCAAGTTTAGGTTTAGGTTTAGGTTAGGGAGTTGAGATTAGGATTAGGTTTAGAGATTTGAGAATACATTTAGGTTTTAGGTTTAGGTTTAGGTTATAGGTTAAAGTTTAGGTTTATGTTTAGGTTTAGATTTCAGTTATAAACTATAGGTTTAGGGAATTGAGAATAGGTTAAGGTTTAGGTTTAAGAAATCGGGTTCGGGTTCAGGATCGGATTTAAGTTTGAGTTTTCAAGTTTAGGTTTAGGTTTAGGTCAGAGAGTTGAGATTAGGATTAGATGTAGGTTTATGTTTAGGGATTTGAGAATACATTTACGTTTTAGGTTTAGTTTTAGGTTATAGTTTAAGGTTTAAGTTTCGGTTATAAGCTATAGGTTTAGGGAATTGAGAATAGGTTAAGGTTTAGGTTTAGGAAATCGGGTTCGGGATCAGGTTTAGATTTGGGTTTTCAAGTTTAGGTTTAGGTTTAGGTTAGGGAGTTGAGATTAGGATTAGGTGTAGGTTTAGGTTTAGGGATTTGAGAATACATTTAAGTTTTAGGTCATAGGTTTAGGTTTAGGAAATCGGATTCGGGCTCGGGATCGGATTTTAGGTTTAGGTTAGGGAGTTGAGATTAGGATTCGATGTAGGTTTAGATTTAGAGATTTGAGAATACATTTAAGTTTTAGGTCATAAGTTTTGGTTTAGGTTAAAGTTATAGGTTTAGGTTAAGGTTTAGATTAAGGTTACAAGCTATAGGTTTAGGGAATTGAGAATAGGTTAAGGTTTAGGTTTAGAAAATCAGGTTCGGGTTTGAGATCGGGTTTAGTTTTGGATTTTCAAGTTTAGGTTTAGGTTTAGGTTAGGGAGTTGAGATTAGGATTAGGTGTAGGTTTAGGTTTAGGGATTTGAGAATACATTTAAGTTTTAGGTTTAGGTTTAAGTTTCAGTTATAAGCTATAGGTTTAGGGAATTGAGAATAAGTTAAGGTTTAGGTTTAGGAAATCGGGTTCGGGTCTAGGATCGGGTTTATGTTTGGGTTTTCAAGTTTAGGTTTAAGTTTTGGTTAGGGAGTTGAGATTAGGATTAGGTGTAGGTTTAGGTTTAGAGATTTGAGAATACATTTAGATTTTAGGTCATAGGTTTTGGTTTAGGTTAAGGTTATAGGTTTAAGTTAAGGTTTAGGTTTAGGTTATAAGCTATAGGTTTAAGGAATTGAGAATAGATTAAGGTTTAGGTTTAAAAAATCGGGTTCAAGTTCGGGATTAGGTTTAGTTCTGGGTTTTCAAGTTTAGATTTAGGTTAAGGTTTAGGTTAGAGAGTTGAGATTATGATTAGGTGTAGGTTTAGATTTAGGGAGTTGAGAATACATTTAGGTTTTTGGTTTAGCTTTAGGTTTTAGGTTTTAGGTTTAGGTTAAGGTTAGGTTATAGGTCATAGGTTTTGGTTTAGGTTAAGTTTATAGGTTTAGGTTTAGGTTTAGGTTTAGGTTATAACATATAGGTTTAGGGAATTGAGAATAGGTTAAAGTTTAGGTTTAGGAAATCAGGTTCGAGATCGGGTTTAGGCATGGGTTTTCAAGTTTAGGTTTAGATTTAGGTTAGGGAGTTGAGATTAGGATTAGGTGTAGGTTTAGGTTTAGGGATTTGAGAATACATTTAGGTTTTAGGTTTAGGTTTAGGTTATAGGTTAAGGTTAAGGTTAAGGTTTAGGTTTAGGTTTCAGTTATAAGCTATAGGTTTAGGGAATTGAGAATAGGTTAAGGTTTAGGTTTAGAAAATCGGGTTCGGGTTCAGGATCGGGTTTAGCTTTGAGTTTTCAAGTTTAGGTTTAGGTTTAGGTTAGGGAGTTGAGATTAGGATTAGGTGTAGGTTTAGGTTTAGGGATTTGATAATACATTTAGGTTTTAAGTTTAGTTTTAGGTTATAGGTTAAGGTTTAGGTTTCGGTTATAAGCTATACGTTTAGGAAATTGAGAATAGGTTAAGGTTTAGGTTTAGGAAATCGGGTTCGGGTTCGGGATCGGGTTTAGATTTGGGTTTTCAAGTTTAGGTTTAGGTTTAGGTTAGGGAGTTGAGATTAGGATTAGGTGTAGGTTTAGGTTTAGGAATTTGAGAATACATTTAGGTTTTAGGTCATAGGTTTAGATTTAGGAAATCGGGTTCGGATTCGGGATCGGGTTTAGATTTGAATTTTCAAGTTTAGGTTTAGGTTTAGGTTAGGGAGTTAAGATTAGGATTAGGTGTAGGTTTAGGTTTAGAGATTTGAGAATACATTTAGGTTTTAAGTCATAGGTTTTGGTTTAGGTTAAGGTTATAGGTTTAGGTTAAGGTTTAGGTTATAAGCTATAGGTTTAGGGAATTGAGAATAGGTTAAGGTTTAGGTTTAGAAAATCGGGTTCACGTTCGAGATCGGGTTTAGGTTTGGGTTTTCAAGTTTAGGTTTAGGTTTAAGTTAGAGAGTTGAGATTAGGATTATGATTAGGTGTAGGTTTAGAGATTTGAAAATAGATTTTAGGTTTAGGTTTAGGTTTTATGTTTAGGTTAAGGTTAGGTTATAGGTTATAGGTTAAGGTTTTAGGTCATAGGTTTAGGTTTAGGTTAAGGTTTAGGTTTAGGTTATAAGCTATAGGTTTAAGGAATTGAAAATAGGTTAAGGTTTAGGTTTAGGACATCGGGTTCAGGTTCGGGATCGGGTTTAGGTTTGGGTTTTCATGTTTAGGTTTAGGTTTAGGTTAGGGAGTTGATATTAGGATTAGGTGTAGGTTTAGGTTTAGAGAGTTGAAATTAAGATTAGGTTAATGGTCCCTACAAATATAGATATAAACACAGCCTGTCCAAATGGCCAGGCCCTTCCAATGTTGTCCATAGAAAATGGACAGCTTCATCATGATCACAACAACGGTTCCCACCTTCCAGGGACCCCCGCTCATCCGGATAGCTCCGACGCACATCCGGGTTTACTCCATTAATTTCGAGCAAATAAATAAACACGACCTGTCCAAATGGCTAGGCCCCTCCAATGCTGTCCATAGAAAATGGACAGATTCATCATGGTCATAACAGCGGTTCCCACCTTTCAGGGACCCCCGTTCAACATCCGGATAGCTCCGACGCACATTCGGATACATAAATGGGTATAGTTTCAAAGAACATTATTAGCAATGTTTTAAATGCATACCTCCCTTAGAAAGTCCTGATCTGTAAGAACCTTAACGGTAACATCCTGCATTCCATGATTGGATAAATAAGAAGATGCATCACCTTTACTTTCAAGTTAAACAAAAATGGGACATAGAACCATGTAAGAAACACGAAAAAAAATGTGGATTTCTGTGAATATAATAGAGAGATTGGTCCACGAACTGAACCACAAATTTCTCTCATCAGGTTAGTTATCAAAATAACATTTTCAGAGAAGTTCCCTACATTAAACACTTGCCTATGTAATTCAATTATCTTCAGTAAAATCAAATTACTATCTTAAAAGAAATGCACGCTACGCATGCGAAACGTCATTTTCAAACCAAACTACACTCGCTATTTTCAAATCTCACGTGGCCACTTCTTTCCCCCACTATCTCCCTCGATTTCCCAACTCTCACCTATCTGTCTCTCTCTTGAAGCAAAAAAGAAGAAGAAGAAAATCTCTTTTATGTTTTTTCAATCCATCTTCCATTTTCTTCTTAACAAGAAAATCCATATTTACTAATATTTTCATTTTTCTATTTTTCAAAAGAATGAGTTCGGACTCCGAAAGCGTCGGCTCCAACACTCGTACTTTCAGCCCAAACCCTAACCAAAGACTCAAAAATTACCAAGTACTCATAAACATTCATTGCAAGCATTTTCTGTCCATGACGACCATATTGTTAAGACCAATCATCTTATTTGTGCTCCCTTAGGTGTGGATTGATAAGGATTGCGTTCATATGCTACTTCATAGATCATATTCCGAAATAAAAGGTGTCAATTATATAAAAAATTATAATTCAAAAACAGACAATAAAGAGCACAAATTCTTATTATAAAGGTGATATTTAGAGTTAAGCTTACAGTAATTGTCATGTTGAAACTGTTCCTTGAATATGGTGACATCCCTTGTTGATCTAAAAGAAATGATATTGTGTTGCCTAGTAATATATGAGGAAGCTAGATAGTAACAAGATTAGAATGTGTCATCGAGAGTCTAGATAGTAACAAGATTAGAATAACAAGATCACCAGACAAAGTTCAAATAACAAATGGTAAATAAAAGTCAACATAAAAAAGATTAAAGATTAAATAACAAGCTCAGACTTCCAGTAGCAGAAAGTTAACATTAGGGTGTGTTTGGTTGGACCCTAAATTGCAAGTGATGCCATCAATAAAGATTAAAGATTCGTTTGAGACATAGTAATACCCTGTGCAGTGCAGAATGATCTCGGCCACAACAGAACTTCCATCCTAGAATACTACTGTAAGAAAGTTCAAAGTATTGTCCAAAACTTGTATATATCACCCAATGCAAATTGGTATCAGCTTGATACAGTCCCAAAACAGAGTGATACAACCCTGTATCGGTGGTGAACAATATGATACACTAAAACCGATTGTCAAACCTTTTAAGACAGATTTCACATGCAGCTAAAAAGATATTTAAATAGTAGAGTCGAAACACACTCCAAGCATGAAATGCTGCTTCAGTCTTTGTTATTACAACTGAGATGTAAAGCCTCCAAACAACAATTGTGGAGATTGTAATTTACAACAAACACAATCAAATTGTGAAGTTGTTAGCTATTGCAAATTGAATGGTTTATGAGGAACAAAGCAAGTCTTCATGCAACTTGTATCCAGATTTCAGGCTGTCAAGTTAAGAAGCATCCAAAAGGGCAAAAACATTAAGGCTGCATTTGGATGCACAAGTGAACATAATTACAAACATTCAGTTTAATCAAGAGAATTACAAAATGAGAATCTGTAGCATTCTAAGTTAAGAAATGGCCATCATGTTAATAGAAAGCAACAATTCCCTAAAATCTAAAGAAAATCCAGAGACATCCATCTCTCCAAATCTAACAAAACACACATTCATTAAAGGAGAATAAAAATCTGAAAAAAAAAAAGAAAAAAAAAAGAAACAAATATAAGAAGAATCAGAAGGGAAAAACCTAATCAAATGAACAGGCCCAAGGAAGTTTATTATATTGAGAATCCAAAGCAAACCATATATCAACTTCAGCAACAACATGAGATTGAACTTACCATCAACATTCAGCAAGAAAATGACAACAAAGATCCAAATGTAAAAACTGCAATGAAAGTGAATTGAAAGGAATCAGAATTTCAGAACAAAAAGAAGAAGAAGAAGAAGAAGAAGAAGAAGAAGCATTCATCCTCAAGTACATATGCGGTATGCCAAATGAACAAGACCCCATGCTAAAAAAAATAAATTAACACGGATGGGCTGTGTGTAAAATTTAGCATTTGCTCTCTTTGGTTTTTTTTTTTAAAGTACCTTGTAGACTACAAATTACATTATCATCATCATCATTATCATTTGTAAATCTTCCAAGTAATACAGCATAACATATGGAAGTCCGTGCAGCCCACGGTCGTGGAGGCTTGCCCATCACCACCCAAGAACACATGTTAATATTGCACACTCATGTGAAATTCAAGATTTCCATCAGGTGGGCCAGACTGATTAAATCCTTCGGTTAAAAATAGGCTGTTACATTCCTTGTTGGGCACAATGTACAGAAAAGCAGACAGCTAAAATAATTTTTCTAGCCAGTCATGTGGAGAGTTCTACTATTTGGACAGTTCAATTGAGAGAGAGAGAGAGAGAGAGAGAGAGAGAGAGAGAGGACCCAACTGCTAATGGCCTGCTAAAATAGAGGAATCAACAGATGTGACAGAAGCAGGGATGAATAAGTAGTCAAAAAATAAATGAAGAATACTAGTTTAAGGAAAGGAGGTCTGTTAGCTAGGACATTCCAATTAGAGAGCTATCGGCACGTGAGGAACTGAACAAGTCTATCCAATCTGTTTCTTCCTCTTCATCTTGCTTTCTTATCTTTTACTTGATTCTTTTTGGTTGGTAGAGCCAATATATCAAACGGAAAAGAAATGCTATGGTGGTGGAAAGTAGAAATTAAATAAATGTATCCATTCATTAGGTGGGGTCCACCTTCAGGCCCCAAAACCATCATTGTTCATGCAAGGTCATAATGGCCTCAAGGCTCAGCCCAAGCTTACACTTTGTAGGCTCTGTATGCAAACAGTATAAAGAGATAAGAGGTTTTGCACAGCCATAAGAGCCTACAAACCCTTATATGGTTGTGTAATCTTCCTTTTAATATCTTTTGGGCTCTAGCATTAGTTTCGTACAGTAGTTTCACTCTTTATTTCTACTAAAAGTTATATTAAATCCAGGAACTATGGCCACTAGGAATCAAGTAGAGGTTTCACATTTTATTTGGGATTCTTGTAAACAATCAGCTATATAAACTAAGCCATACAATGGGACCTGTGCATGAAGTTATTCTGAATATCTCAAATAAAGTCTCCTTAGTTGTCTTTTAGCTATAGACTTTTAGATAAGTAATTCATCTTTCTCTTGTTCCAATTTATACTAGAAGGCTGTTGCATTATCCTGCATTCAATATTTTAGTCTTGAATATTAATTTTATAGCTGTATTTGTGCTCTCATCTTCAGTTCAGTTTGGTTTCCTACAATTTTTCCCATCCATTTGACATCAAAACAAGTTCTTCCCTCCTGTTTTTATTTTCTTTTTTCCTTTTTACTTTTCTCGAAACCCAAAACTGTACAATTTTATTCTTCTTTTTCTTTTAACCAGGCCCTGAAAACAGTCCCTAAAATCCACATACACAGCCCCTATTTACACAAATAATCAGACACATCCCATCATCAAATCTAATCCCTAAATATCTTGGCATGGTTTGTATAAAACACCAGAACACCAAAATCCAACCAAACACCCAAAGCTCAATTCCACAGTCCAGTACTTAAACCTGTCCAGTAACGCTCTTCATCTGCCCATGCTTAACCTATAAACCAACTCATTTTCAACCAAACATGCCCATTCATTTTAGATCTAACCCAGTCCAAAAAATGTCTTCAATCTGCTCCCTTCAGCCTACAAACCAGTACTAAAACCCATAACCACAGTTGCCCATAAAAATAGAAAATTCCAGACTCTGCCCTTTTCAGCTATATAAACCCAACAGTTATAAATTGACATAAAATTGCACACAAATTAGTCCATTCTGTGTCCAACAAAAATTGTAAATCCAGACTGCCCAAATCAGTCCCGAAAAGGGCCAAAATAGATATTTAACTAACCATATTCCTCGTTGTGAGCTGTCAACAAGAAGCGGTCATTTGTCCATTCTGTACAGAAATTTCTTATCCATATTCCTACACTTATGACAAAAGTTCTTATTCATCCACTTATAGGCCAGCCCCTACCCATCTTCCTATATTTGTCTGTATCTTATTTCTACTACAAGCTAAAATTAAATTCAAACTGGCAACAACTATAAGCCATTAGGAAGCAAAGCATACATTTCCTTCTTTTATCTGGGACTCTTAAATACAATTGGCTATATAAACATGTCATTTATATGGACCTATGCATGATGTTGTTATCAATATTTCAATTGAATGGAGTCTCCTTTTAGTTTCATTTTAGTTGAATGGAGTCTCCTTTTAGTTTCATTTAACTTATGGACTTTCAGAAGAGTGATTTTTCTCTGTCTTTTTTCTGTTTTAATACCAGACAGCTGTTGAGATCATTCCATAGCCCATATTTTGGACAAGTTTTGTAGCCATGGTGGACAAATTGATATCATCAAATTTGTATGCATGCTCTAATCCTCAATTAAGTTCAATTTCCTTCAATTTTCCCCATCTTGTTCAATCCGACCTAAGCGATTAAGTGTTCAAGAAATTTAGTACTATAAAAATTTCTGAACCAGTCAAAAAGATAACAAAAAGGGAATTTTAAAAATACGAAACAAAGATAATAATAAAAGATAACTAAAATTGTCCTGCTAAAGTCCAAACTTTCAGTCATGGATAGCAACATCAGTAGCAAAGGCAAGATCTAAAAAAAAAAAGAGTCCTGAATTTAAAATTTTCTGATTGTGCTTGGCACCTTACGGCTTAAACTTAAAATCCCAAAAAATAGCTATACAAATAAATTATATAGTACATTTACAGGAGTTTTGAGTTTAATTATGAAATCAACTTTAACATCCTTAGTTAGTTTAGGTATGTGATGTTTGATAATGTGATTCTAACAAGCCTGTTGAAATACATACTTCGAGAAAAAAATTATGAAATTTCAAGCATCGGATGGGCCACAAGCATAAGATTACAACTAAGTGACTAACCAACATTTATAACCATCGATTTACATTGGCATTGATATAATTTTAGTGATGCAATTGATATAATTTCTGAATTATCAACTTTCCCAATTGTTTGTGGGAAGTTTGGAAGAGACCCACTTCTGAAACAGGGAGAAAGGAGAATAAAATATAATTTTTTTTAAAAAAAAACAGAGGAGAATCTGAGATTTGATAGGAACATCATTGTCGGACTTTCCATTTCTGGGTATCATCCACCAGATCTTGAATCTGAAAGACAGAAAAATCTGTATCCCTTATTGTAACCACATAAAGACCAAAGAAAACCTTAAGACGAGAAGGAAATAAATCTTCCAAATGCTGACTATGTTTGTTGAAATGCACTACCAAAAGGACTTGTTTGAATTGGAGTTGATCAAAAGCCTAGCCTCCAAAGCCAGGCTTCTGCCCAAATATAGAAGATGTTGTTTAAAGGAAGAAAAGACTTTTAGTCAGACACCAATAGAATTACTGCATGTCACACAATAAACACTTGAAGCCAATTCACACGCGAAAAAAAAAAAAACCATTCAACTGAATACTTTCCCTCCACATCTCGTAAATAGGATTTTTCTAAAGAGATTGTTTCTGTCAGGCATTTCATCAAACATGCAACAGGCATCTTCAAGCTAGACCATTGGATGTATCTAGAGATCATGCAATTCCATGCGACGAGATCAAACCCATCAATTTGCTTGAAGATGGAGACGTATGAATCTAGTATCAAACTTAAGAAAGAAAAAGATCTCCACTATCAAAATCGCAGGAATTGCAAATGAAAACCGTAGGAAGAGAAGTCATGAAAATTACATTTTAAAAAAAGAAAATTAATCTTCCAAACTGTTGGAATTGTACATGAAACAATTGTACATGAAACAAAGAAAATCCATAAAAATCAACAGACCCTGGAGTATCCATCCGTATGAAAAGCTTTTCATACTCATGGAGAGATGCAGTCCACTCGCCACCTGCACCTGCCGCAACGAGTCCACGAAGCCGAAGACGAGCGATGGCTTCCAACCCGTCATCCAGAGATGCATTCTCCAGTTCAGCAACTTCAGAGGAAAAGAGGGAATTAGAAATGAGAAGAGGGAAAATTCCCTCTTCCGAAATGAGATGTTAGTTTCAAATCCGCAAGTTGTGAGTTTTTCATAATTTAACACATTAACTACATTAATAACTCTACATTTAAGGGACCATTTAATAGATGATTAAGATATTTTTATATAATAAAAAGTTTAAATAATAACCATTAATAACTAGACTCATTATTTAGATGGTCTAGATAACTTTATATATCATTGTCACTATTATTAAGAATGAGTCACCACTATTTTACATTAAACACAAAACTCACACATTATTTCCGTACACCAAATAACGTCACTTGCGCTTTAGATCTGATATGGCTCTGTGGGCCCCACCATGATTCGTGTAAAACATCTACTCCATCAGTTAGATGCAACATTCCATGGTGGACCTAGAGGTTAAAAATAAAATCAATATGTGACTTTTGTGAGCCACACTATATACAAAAGTTGAGAAGGGTTACCCTCCATTAAGACATTCATAATTATTTTTTGGGCCTACAGAGATGTGGTTCACAAATCCAGCCCATCCACTATGTGTGTGCCACTTGAATGAGGGTTATACCAAGTTTCAGATGCATCTAAAATTCAGGTGGGGCCCAACCAAGTACTTTTATATGTTTTAGGCATGTCTTCACATGATTTTAGATGGTATGGCCCACTCGAGTTCCATATACTGTTGATTTTTGGGATATCCCATAATTTAAAGGGGACCCATCAAATGAACGGTATTGATTTTTGACACAAGTCATGGTGTGGCCCACACAACCCACACAACTCAACCTCATGGGGGAGTTCCCATGACTCGACGTACAGAACCTTTTCCATGCAGATGTGGGAAAAGATACTATGCGCTCGAGTCACGATAAGCTTATCACGAGGTCGAGCTGTGTGGACCCCACCATGAAGCATGTTGACCATCAACACCGTGCATTTGATGGCTCCCCTTTAAATAATGGGATATCCCAAAAATCAGCCGTATACTGAACTCAGGTAGGCCATACCATCTAAAATCATGTGAAACATCGTTAAAACATATAAATACAGTTGGTGGGGCCCACCTGAGTTTTGAATGCTGCTAAAACTTGGTCTGAACCCTCATACAAGTGGGACACACATAATGGATGGCCTGGATTTGCAAACCACATCTTTTGTGGGCCCCAAAAATGATTATGAATGTTTTAATGGTGCACGGCCCCTTCTCCACTTCTGTATCTGGTGTGGCCCACACAAGTCACGGATTGAATTTATTTTTGAGACCTAGGCCCACGATGGAATGGTGCATCTGACTAATGGGGTAGATGTTCGAAACGCATCACGGTGGGGCCCACACAGCTCAACCTCGGGGGCATAGTACCTTTTCCTTATTTATATATATATATATATATATATATATATATATATATATATATATATAATATTTAGAAAAATATAAAAACCTATGATGTATTTGTTATATCTACACCATCCATCCATTTTGAGATATCATTTTAAGTGATGAGCCAGAGAATGAGACAGATAAAAATCTATAGTGCACCCCGCCACAGAAAACAATGGGTAGGGTGATTCCCACCGTTGAAACTATCCTAAGGCCCATCGTAATGTTTATTTGAAATCCAACTGCTTCAAAAGGTTTTTTTTCTTAAAAAAAAATGGTTGCCCTAAAATGATCATTTGTGCTGGGGTCCATCATCTGTGTCGGGGTCCACTGGAGCTTTGGATTTTACTCGTTCTTTGGACATTGCCCTAAAATGATCTCTCCAAATAGATGGACAACATGGATTAAACACATACATCATGGTGGGGCCCACAGAGCACCAACCACCAGCCATTGGATGGTGTCAGGGGGAGTACCCAATTTGTTCTCCTTATTTGTGGTGTGGTCCATTTAATTAATCTTTGGATATGAATCATTTTTTGAACAATTCTTTAAAATGATCTCGAAAAATGGATGAACAGTGTGGGTTGATCCCGAATTTTCGATCAATCCAAAAGTCAAGTGGACCATGCCACACGAAACAGTGTGGAATAATGATTTCCACCGTTGATACCTGTCACGCCCCAAACCCGGGAATCAGATTCGTAAGAATCCCGATTACCGAATCTGGTACCGACAGCCTCCGTAGTACCCCATTCTCGGCTCATAGCATTCATATGCCAGATTCCGATCCTGGGATCCTACAAGGAGGAATTTTTTTTTTGTACATATAACTAATAATAAGCATAACCACAAGATTACCCAATTCACAAAGGCAACATCATCATCACATATCCACTAATATAATCGTTTGAGTACAATACTGAAAGGGGAAATACATAAATAAAAATCAAGCCCCAGAAGACCACTGCACGCTCCAAGCTCAGCTCTGCTGCAACCTAACATCACCTGCACGCATCTATCGTGCATAAGCTTATAGAAAGCTTAGAGGGTGGTGTAAGTGTGTGCACAAGGTAGGTGCCAAGTATTCAATACAATGCTACAACCATACAATGTCTGAATAAACAAAAACACTGACAAGAGCAGGAATAATCAGAGTAAGCAAAAATACTGACAAAATATGAATCATACGATAACAGAGTAAGCGGAAGTATGGACAAGTATATGAGTCAATCAATATCAGCATACACCATATAGAACAGCTATGCGATAAGGAGTCATAAAGAACTAAGTATCAGATGCCGAGGATGCAATGCAACATGTGATGCGAATGAAATGACCATACTTGGAGTGTGAAGTCGGGATGATAGTACGTAGTATCGTAGGCTACGGGGTCCACCATAAGAGACTTCTATCCAAACCAGTCCCATACCTAAATTTGGATAGTCAGACTCAACGTGGTAAACTCCTGATCTCAGGTTAGTCGCGCGCCCAACCGAAATCCTTGCCATAACGAAGGTACACAACAATTAGTTGCGCACCATCAGCCCGAGTGGATAGTGAATGAAGAAATGAATGAGCATGCAACTCCTACTCAATAAATCCACATATCAGTACGGTTCCTCTCTGGGAAATCACCGGGGTCTATTACACTCCATACCAGATTGCCGCCCCATCGCGCGCAACAAGGTGAGTGAAAGAGACCTCACTATCCGCCTGCCAATATCGGGCCCGGCTCGTCAATAGCGGACCCATTCCTCGAGCTGGTCAGACTCAGCCTAGCATTGCCCCCTCCTCTCGGGCAGGTAAGGCCACACCCCCTTCCAACCGACCATGACACAGTGGAGAGCGCAGCCATCTGGTAATCGGCACTAAGCGCTCATCTACCCACTCGGTCTAGACGTTGGAGCATCCTCTGGAACCAAGAGGGTTTAGGGACTTTCACCCAGGGATATCTATAGCACCCCATGTAGAACAGATTTCCGGTGTCCCATCTGGCCATCCACGATATGCCTGTGGAGGATACGACCCTGATGTCGGTAGGGCATACAGTAATCACAGCACATAATGCAAGATGCATGAGTCATACAATCCAGTCATGCGTCAATCCTGCGCAAACCGTGCGCTCATGTGAGACAATCTCCAACTATCAGGGAGTCTCATAACAACCAGCACTATGACATATGCAATGGTCAATCATATCTCATAACAGACATGCAGATGATGTGTATGGGCATGTATCATGATGCTATACAGTCACAAAATCATAATTGGTATCAATAACCGGCATCAACAATCAGTCTCGACAAAGTGGGCATCTAACCAACATTGCTCCCCAAGGAACGGCCCACAAAAGCCTAACATATAGTGGACCCTTAGCCGCACTCAAGGGCCAAATATACAACACCATGGGCCTCACTTAAGAGTTTAATATACATCACGATGGGCCTTTCACATGGGCCTAACATACATCACCATGTGCTCCATCGCCTGGACCTCAAATGCATCATAATGGGCCTCATCACATCGGTCACATATGCATCACATCGGGCCTCAAACACGGGCCGAATGCACATCACCATAGACCTCAAGTATGGGTCGCATATACATCGTATAGGTCTCGATAATCGACCACGATCGGTAATCGGCCATGATAATCAGTCTCAATCAATAATTGGTCAATCGGTCAGGATAATCGGCTTCGATTGCTAATCAGTAATCGGTCGTGATAATCGGCCTCGATCGCTATTCGGCAATCGGTCAGGATAATCGGCTTCGATTGCTAATCAGTAATCGGTCGTGATAATCGGCCTCGATCGTTAATCGGCAATCGGTCAGGATAACCGGCCTCGATCGCTAATCGGCAATCGGTCAGGATAAACAGAATCGATAAGAATGAGCCTGACAAGGCCTAAGGGAAAGTCACAACGTGGACATTAAATCATCATTGCCCATCAATGTGGACATTTAACCATCATTGTCCATCAAGGTGGACATTTAACCAACATTGCTCCCAAGGAGTAGCCCATATAACGTCAAACATAAGGTGAGCCCATAGCCTCACGTAAAGGCCTAATGTACATCGCATTGGGCCTCATACAAAGGATATATATACAACAAGTGGGCCTTGCACATCGGCCTCAAATTCATCACATTGAGTTACAAAGGATATATATCGCATGACCACAACCCATGGGCCCAATGCACATCATAATGGGCCTCATTAAATGGGTTACAAAGTGTCACAATAGCCATACCATATGGGCTAGAAATACATAACAGGTGGGCCTCCAATATCCAACAAGTGGGCCTTGAATATTCATCAGAGGTGGGCCTTGTACCGATAGAAAGTGGTCTACACATCATAACTGGGCTTACCAATGGCCCAGCCAAAGAACGGCTTGGATAACACACACATCACGATGGGTTGCATCATTAGGCCGCACCAATGGGCCTCATATACAACAAGTGGGCCGTATCAATAGGTCGTATCATATGGGTCTCGAATACAACTCGATGGACCACGTCAAAGGTTCATAAATACACAATAGGTGGACCTTGCACATGGGTTTAATACACATCACATGGGCCGCATCACATCCCAGTGGACTACGACATACAGGCCGGAAGTACATCACAATGGGCCTCATTAAATGTGCCGAGAAAACATCATAATGGGCCTTGTCAAATAGGCTAGAAATATATCACAATAGGTCTCGCCCACGGGCCTTGAATACATCACATTGGGCCTCGCCCACAAGCCTCGAATACATCACATTGGGCCTCGCCCATGGGCCTCGAATACATCACATTGGACCGCACGTCCCATGGACAATGTGGAATAAACATACATCGAGGCAGACCCTATATAATCTAGATGGTCAGGATATAACACAAATCATGGTGGAGTCCCCACCGTCCTAACCTGATGGACAGTGTGGATTAAATCAAACATCAAGGTGGACCACGTGTATAGGGTCCACGTCCAACACGTGGATGAGACGACGGACGAAATACTTACATCATGGCCAGTCCCACATACAGATGGACGACATACATACATCAAGGCCCCAGCTGGACAGACAGTGTGAATATACAACGTATGCATTATGATGGGGCCCACTGCCCACGCTGGACCGAATGGTGTGGATCAAAACCAATGCATCACCGTAGTGTCCCACCATCTAGAACGGATGGACGGTTGGGATAAAACACTTGCATCTCACATGGGTTCCTTCGCAAGGGAGGGGGGGGGGGGGGGGTAAAACACGTACATTGAGGTGATCCCACACCACTTGCCAACATGGTACAGTAGCAACAAGCCGCTGGTGTGGGTATACTACCCAATCCGATTCCCAGATGGGTCACCATCGGGACGGACAGTGTGTATTGAATCCACCAGAGGTGGGCCTTGTCAAAATGGATGGACGATGGATATACAATACATAAAATCAAGGTGGGACCCACGGAACTTGCTGACGTCATCACAACAGCCACATGCTGCTGCGGCCCACAGAAGTGACATCAACACATCAGCTAGGAGGTGGGGTCCACATAAATCGATGACTTTGATAAAGCACGTGCGCCATGTGGGCCCTTGTCCATGTGGACGGACGGTGTGGATGTAATACATGCCTCGAGATGGGGTCACGGAACTTACCGAAGTCGGCAGCAGCTCAAGTTGTTGGGCCCACTGTCCCATGTACGGTTTGGATACAACATTACATCATGGTGGACCCCACGAAATTATTAACGTCAGTACATTAGGTATGCATTAGCTGGGTGAAGTACACCAGTCAATCAAAACATTAGCTGATGTGAAGTACACTAACCAATCAAATTTTAGAGAGGTGGGTCCCACGTAGGCCACCAAATATACAATCTAGTTATATTAATATAATACTTTATATTGACAAAAAAAAAATATAGGTCCAGTCCAGCGTGTCCAGGGTCCAGACGCTGGACGTTTGGATGTAATCCATACAGCAAGGGTGGGGTCCACTAGCCCAGCAGAATTGCTGGATGGAATGGACAAAACACGTACGTCATGGCTGGGACCCATGGTCCAGCTCATGAATCATGGTGGGGCCTGCTCATCAGCGCACAGCGCAGCAGCGCTGCACGCCCCATGAAACACCTACATAAGTGGGTCCCACGTGGGGCCCACTATAACGTTTACTTTCCATCTGATCCGTTGATAAGGTCTCACGGACCCAGATGAATAATAAAAAAAACAAATTTCATATTGTTCCAAAACTTCTGTGGCCCAGAGACGGTTTTCAATGGTTGACGTTCGATCCTACTATTTCATATGGCGTGGGCTACCTCAGCTCCATATAAGGCTGATTTTTGAGGTGGAGTCATAGTTAAAAGGGGCCCACCATATGTACGGCATGGATGAAAAATACACACTATGGTGGGGCCCACGGCTAGGACCGTGGGTCCCAGGTCGTCCGCCCACCGCCCACAGCTCAGGACGCACAGGCGTCCTCTCTCTCTCTCTCTCTCTGCCAGCAGCAGCAGTTGCTGTCGTTTTTTTTTTTTTTGAAAAGTGGTGATTTGAAGTTCTTCATATGTGGGGCCCACATCAACTAAATCCATTCCATTCATTGCACTCCACGGCTCAAGATCAACTAAACGAGCCCAATATGCGGCAATGTTCTAGCGTATCGAAACATCGGGGTGAGTTTTAACGGTAAAAAGACTATTCTTCTTTGGTATGGCCCGCCAAATAATCAGGTTCATTTCATTTTTCGGCTCAACGCCTAAAATGAGCTGAAAAATGAAATGGACGGCGTGGATTTGATCTTTACATCAAGGTGAGTCTTACATGAGTGAACCAGCCAAAAGCTTTGAGTATAATATATTTTTATTTTATTTATTAGAACTATTTCTCTTTTCTATTAGCTGTTAGTTCACCGAGTCACGCACTCCATATCCAGCGTCCAGCGTCCAGCATCCCTGGACGGCATGGATATAACACGAGCATTGTGGTGGTCCCATATGGCACCCTGTGCTTCACATTGAGGTGGGTCCACACGTGTGGGACCCACCATCCTTGGATCAAATGTAAATTTGTGTATTTTCTTCAATTAGGCTCGTTTAAATGGATTGCTACGTGGACCCACTAGGTGGACCACATGGATGTGAAACATATCACAAGGTGGGCCACGATCAAACACACAAAAAAAAGGAAGAGAGAGAATAGAACACCCACCTTTGATCTTCTTGGATTTCTTCTTCCATGAACGCCTTTTTAAGCTCCAATGGTTGAGATTTAACGGTCGAGATGGATCATGGATGGTGGAGATGGGAGTTAGGAAGTGGGCCATACATGGCCTCTCATGGAGGCTTGGACGATTCTTGCATGGAGAATGAGAGAAATGAGAGAGAGAGAGAGTGATGGGAGAGAAATAATGGTGAGTGATGTAAGCATGTACTTTGTTGTAAGAAATGTTGACTTTTGGGGAGGGTGGTTGTACTTGGGGATGGGTATGAGTGATGGGAGTGATGTGTACTTGATTGATGTGACCGATGTGATGTGTCGTAGAGATTCCCTCGATATTTGCAACGCGCGGTGTTTTCTCGAACTGAACACGGGCCCACATCTCTTGGCCTGGGTATCGCCTTGGCGCGTGAGACGCGGCATCGGAACCGCAGCGACAGCGCGGTCGCACTGGTGCAAGTCTCATGTCGAACTGACTCAGACCGATAGAATCCGTTTCAGGATTTCGCGCAACGCCGGTTACAGATCGCGAGTCGCCGAAAATCGATCGGAATGACCGCGAAGCCTCAGGAACAGTACGAATTAGGATACGGGTTTTACAATACCTTCCTTGGGCCCATAGTAATGTTTATTTGACATCCAACATGTTCATAATATCAAAAAGATATGAATGAAGAGAAAACACAAAAAGACAAATTATTGTGGGCCAACTTTGTGGTCCATTTAATCTCTTTACTTGCCTCATGTTTAGAAAGTACAGGAGATCATGGTGAGAGAAGAATACTAGAAAATAGTAATAAAAGAAATCCTTTAAAAAATGTTCAAAGATATTTTCGTTTAAAAAATTTGAAAAAAAGAAGAGGTATAAAAAATGTTCAAGGTCATTTCCGTATCAAAATTTTGAAAAAATAGAAATCGTATAAAAAAAATGTTCCAGGCCATTTTTGTCTCAAAATTTTTTTTTTATTTAAAAAAATCATATACAAAATGTTCAAGCCCATTTTTGTCTCAAAAATTTGAAAAAAAGAAATTGTATTAAAAATTTTCAAGGCCATTTTTGTCTCAAAAATTTGAAAAGGTGTTCCATTTGTACGGAAGAAAAAACCGAATACTTAGAGCCTTTACTTGGCAGCAGACGCATGAACATAAAAAAGACAAAATCTAGTAATGGATTCTGTTAAGGAAGAAAAAGGCTCAATTAATAAACATTTAAGATAGTATAATCATATAAATTTTAGTTAAAGGTCAATCAATGGTCGATTCCACAAGATTAAATTTCTCACATCAGCTTGATCCAAAACTTTTGTGAATGTTATATTTAATGGCGGACGTCCAATTCCCACTTTATAGTCCACTTAAGCCTTCGACTCATCCCATTTTTTAGTTAATATCTTAAAATGATCCGAGAAAAGCGTTGAACGATATGGAGAAAGTCAATTCATAACTTGGGTGGGCCAAGAGCTTAAAAATAAAGTCAATCCATGACTTGGGTGGGCCACACCACACAATATAGTGGAGAGGGGTTTCCTTAAAAAATCCATAATCATATATTGGGCTTGCCTAAATGTGATTCACATATCCAACCCACTCATTATGTGTGTCCCACTTGGATGAGGGGTCAGACTAATTTTCAGCTGCATCCAAAACTCATGTGGGCCCCACCAAGTGCTTTTATATTTTTTAGGATGTCTTCACGTAGTTTTAGATGGTATGGCCCACTTGAGTTTCGTATATATATGATTTTTAAGATATCTCATAACCTAAAGGGGACACATTAAATCTACGGTGTTGATGTTCGACACACATCATGATGGGGCCCACAAAACTTACTAACATCAATTCTTAGGTTCTCACGAGGTCATTAAGTTGGGTCGCAATTTTGACCAGAATATTTGGCCCATTTTACATATCTGGTCCGTTCACTTTATTTTACTGATCAATACCCTCAATTTGAGTAGTTACCCGCCTCAATCAGTTTACATAAGAGAAAGATATTAGGCATACAAGATTGATCACACAATTTCAATGAAATTTGATTTAAACATCTGAAGTTATTTATTCTTCAATTTGAACTGGTTAGATTGTCCAAAAATGATTAAAGGTTCAACTAGTGGATGCGCCTAATAATTTAGTAATTTTATTTTTCACAGATAACTTTCAATTTCCATTTAAAAATAACATTTTTTTTTTCAAAATGTATATATTGTTACTCTTTTAACAAAATATCATTTTTATTATAAAATATTTCACTTTTGTTATCTAACTTTTCAATTTTTCTTGTCAAAATACAAAATCTAATTTTCTTTTTTAAAAAATATATATTTTTTACAATTTGTCAATTTTTTTCACAATTTTGTTTAATTTTTTAAATTTTCGTTTTCAAAATATCATTTTTTAAAAAATTCACTTTTGTTATATAACTTTTCAATGTTTCTTGTCAAAATAAAAAATCTAGTTTTCTTTTTTTAAAATATATTTTTTTACAATTTGTCGATTTTTTCACAATTTTGTTTAATTTTTTTCATTTTCTTTTTCAAAATATCATTTTTTTATATCAAAATCTTGTTATATAACTTTTTAATTTTTTTTAGTCAAAATACAAAATCTAGTTTTCTTTTTAAAAAAATATATCTTTTTTTACAATTTATCAATTATTTCACAATTTTATTTAATTTTTTATATTTTCTTTTTCAAAATATCATTTTTTTATCAAAATCTTTTTTTTTTCAAAGTTATCAACATTATTCAAAGTTCTTATTTGTTTTTCAAAATCTAGAATTTTTTAAAATCACAGTTTTTTTTTTTAAATATATTTTTTTCTTAAACATTTGTTAATTATTTTTTATAAGCTTCTTAACCTTATTTTTGAGTGTCAAATTTTATCATCGTCTCTAATAGAGACGGTCTTTGACAGGGCTATAAGACGGCTAAGGACCATCTCTAATAGAAATGGTCTTTGACAGTCAGATTACAACTAAAAGACGGCCAAGGACCGTCGCTAATGCAGACGGCCAATGACCGTCTCAGATGACCACATATGAGACGGTCGATGATCGTCTCTATTAGAGACGGTCTTTGACCATCTCAGATAGCCGCATATAGATGGTCAACGACCATCTTAAATGATTTATGGACGCTCAAATTTTTAAGACATTACTAAGGATGGTTAGGGGCCGTCTAAAATGTTAGAGAGTTTACAGCCGTCTCTAAAGCGTCTTGAAACCAAGTAATTTTAGAGACGGTCCAGAACTGTCTCGAAATCTGTCATTTTTTTCGATTTTTCACGTAGTGCTTCCTCCTCAGAAATTCTTAGGCCGCCGACGTCATACTACCAGTAAGGAAAAGATGGTCGATTGATTCAATATCATGGTCGGGCCACCCTAAGGCCGGATCTGCCATGTAACACACACACACACCTCAAAAATCCGAGCTTTGACAGGTATGGCTTTGATCAAGATTTTCTACACCAGCATGGAGATTTTAGGAGGGAGATTGGCGTGCCACACCCATCTGGCTCAACTCTTTCGGGACTGGCTCGATCTAAAAAGGCCCCAAGCCGACTTGATCGAGAAGTTGCTGGACGGAGTGAAAGGCTAGAAAGCTTTGTATGGGCCTTGGGACAGGCAGAACCCTGCTTGAAAAATAAAGTTGATGACATCTTGAGGGAGATACAGGTAAGCCGCAGAGGGAGGGAGAGGACCAGCGTTGCCCAGCAGCTGGTTTACTGTCATTTGCCTTAGGTGATGTGGGATTTGCACTTCGTCGATCTGGAGGAGGGGACCCATTCCCGACCAATTTGTGGTCCACAAATTGCAGTCGCCTAAACCACTTAGCTGCTGTGTTGAGGAATCTAACAGGGGGATCAGAGTGACTATTCTTTTTCGGATCGGGGAAGCGAATGCAGGAGAGGAGATCTTGCGCTGCAAGGACTGAATGTGCTCAAACTTTGCCGACATGAAGCAACTCTAGAGACTGCAGTTATCCCTGAATTTGATATCCCAAGCCATTTTGAGACGAAAGGCTTTCATAAGATCAGGAAGCTTCCTAATTCCCAGGCCCCCTTCCTCTTTGGGGTTAGCAATAGACTTCCAATTGCGCCAGTGGGGCTTGTGCTTTCCTTCAGACTATCCCCAAAGGAAATTTGTAAAACTTTTTTCAAGTGAAACTAAAATCTGAGATGGAAGATGAGTTGCAGCAAGGGAGTGGACCGGAATGCTACTGAGCATGTGGCAAATAAGAACCGATCTGCCTGCCTGGGAGAGTAACTTGGCCCGTCATATAGCGATACGGGCCTCAACTCTGTCCAGAAGAGGTTTGAAAGCTACCGATTTCAGCCTCCCTATTGTAAGAGGGACACCGAGGTATAATATAGGAGATACCGCCTCAGGAAACCGAGGGCTGCTTCAATCGCTCTGATTCTGGATGGAGAGAGAGTGTTGGCATATATGAAGGAGCTTTTGAGCTGATTTATGGTCTGCCCAAAAGCCTGTTCGGAGGAGACAAGGAATGCCTTTGTGGCTCTAATGGATGCGAGAGAGCCATTGAAGAAAAGAAGAGTGTCATCTGGATAAAGCAGATGGAAGACCTAAGGCCACCCTCGACGCAGTTTGAAGGGAAGGGCTCTCTCCTAGGTGAGCAAGGCCTTAATGCCGCAACTCAGGACCTCTGCTGTAATGATAAGAAGAAAAGGGGAAAGCAGGTCGCCTTGCCGAAGTCCCCTAAAGATTTGAAGAAACCAGACGCCTCCCTATTGATCAAAACCAAGAACCAAATTGAAGACTAGTAATTTTCTACCAGTTTGCCATTTTCTTACTTGGGCGTTTCTTTATCCCAAGGAAAGATCAGAAGCCCCTTGTTGTAGCCGATCGTCCAGAAGATCATTAGTAAAATTGAAGGCTGGAAAGCAAAATTTCTCAATCAAGCAGCAAAATTGACTCTCATCAAACATGTTTTATCAAGCATCCCAGTCCACCTCCTATCGGCTATCAACATTCCAAGGTCAGTTAGCAATTCCCTGAATAGAGTTTTTACCAATTTTTTCTGGGGCAGTTCTGAAGAGGGACCCAAAAGGCATTGGATTAATTGGTCAAAGGTTTGCACTCCTACCCAAGAAGGAGGTCTGGGAGTTAGAAAAATAGAAGATGTTATGCTGGCCTTCCAAGTCAAAATGTGCTGGAATCTCTATGGGCCTCTTTGATAGCAGCAAAGTACTTTTGAAAGCTCATCTTTAATAAAGGAGTAACAGGCTCGACTTCCTCACCAGTCTAGAACAAACTTCTCAAATCCTTACCCAACACTCTTCTCCACACCAAATGGCTCATTAGAGAAGGAAAAATCAGCTTTTGGATACATAACTGGTCGGGCTGTGGGCTACTCGCAAGTGCCATAACGTCCCCCGTCCTTCACACTCTGCTGTTTGCTTCAATCAGAGACTTCGGCCCCATTTCAGCTCGATGGAAAATCTCGAATATTCAACTATTCATCACCCCATCGGCAATGCAATCTATCTCAACTTCTTCAGTGGCCTTGTCCAACCATGCAGACAAGTTAATTTGGGATTTATCCTCGTCAGGTACATTCTCCCTCAAATCAGCATGGAACGCTATTAGGGAGCATCAGCCAGAAATTTCATGGATTACATGGCTTTGGCATAAACTCCTGCCACCAAAAATTTCTATCTTTGCTTGGAAAACAATTCACCTCGTAATCCCTGTTGATTCAGTAGTGCAGAGGTTCGACGTCCATATTGTTTCGAAATGCGAATGCTGTCTGCAAGCTCATCTAATCCTCCCACCACCTCCCTCTCCTTTGTAGGTTTGCATAATCCAAGAAACCATAGTCCTTCACAGTGCCCAGCTCTCAACCCTTCTCACCTCCACCTAAGTAGTGTCAGTTAGCAGCAATGTCTGCCAGGTGCAATGTAGCATCCTCCATCAACTATGCCCCAATAGAATAATGTCAGCCAGCAGCATCACCCATCAGGGGCAGAGAAATCTTCACCATCAACAGCATAACACTCTTCACCTGGAAACACATCTCGGTTATGTAGTGGAATTCATAGATCATTTTCTCAGTCAGGGAACTATTGCTTCAAACGTTTGGCTGCATTTCCACCAACTTTTTGGCATTCCCCTCGCTCCCGACCAAACCATTCTTCAATGCATCCGTCATTGGACATTAGTGGCCAGCCCTCAATCTTGCTCCTCCATCTTAATTGGTCTCCTCCCAAGTTTGGTCATATGGGAAATATGGCTAAATAGAAATTCTGCTCGGTTTGAGAGCCACAAAATGTCTGAGAAATCCATCATCTCTAAGGTGTCCACTTGGTTGAGAGAGATTGGATCTTCTATTCAGGAGGAGGACACTCAGTCCATGGCTGCCAACGTTATACTCTAGACCTTGAATATCAAATGCCCAGCCCCAATTTCATCAAGTGGTACCTAGTTTGTCAGATGGTCCAAGCCTCCAATTGGCTGGATGAAACTGAACACTGATGGCTCGTCCAGAAACAACCCGGGTGATAGCGGAGGTGGAGGAGTATGTAGAGACCACTATGGGAGACTGATCTTTGCCTTATGCAGACAATATGAGATTGAAACTAATACGGTGGTGGAAGCTCAGGCCATGCTTGATGGCCTGTCCATCTGTTCCAATCTGGGCTTGACAAAAGTGATTGTTGAATCAGACTCCAATATTGTTATTAATGCGGCAAGGGATCCTCAAGCGGCTTGTCCTTGAAGTATTTGGTATAGGATGGGGAAATTCAAGCAAAGACGACTAATCTTAACATCATCTTCGCTCATATTTTCCGAGAAGGCAACGAAGTTGCAGATGATCTAGCTCGAATGGCCAGCAAAGGTTGCCCAGACAGAATATTCCTAACCATTTTTGACCTTCCTAGAAGTGTCAGAGGAGTGCTTGTCTTGGACAACTCAGGCCTAGGTTCTATAAGGAGACTATGATCATGAGATCTCGGTTTTTAATCTTTGCATAGAGGACCTTTTGGATCCTTTTTTTTTTTTTTTTTGTTTTCTTTAGTCTTTTGAGGGGTGACACAATAGGAGAGGTCCACGGTCTTTTTGTTGGGACCATCCTGAAATTCTGTAAATTTCTCTGATCAATGAAACTGATGTTGCATGAGTCCACTCAAAAAAAAAGAAAAAAAAGTTGACTCAAACTCAGTTGGACCCAATATGGTTTGACA
Organism: Magnolia kwangsiensis; assembly: GCA_037074715.1. Taxonomy (NCBI): domain Eukaryota; kingdom Viridiplantae; phylum Streptophyta; class Magnoliopsida; order Magnoliales; family Magnoliaceae; genus Magnolia; species Magnolia kwangsiensis. The sequence continues at coordinate 29,229,206 of CM073584.1, read as the reverse complement.
CACTAGGTTACCGCTAACTCCAGCCAGTTGGGCTGATTTGACTTAAATGAGACTAAAGAGTCAGACAAAGTCACGGGTTATTTATTACCCAGCTAGCAATAAGAAAAAAAAGAAGGATGCAGGTGAGAGAGAGAGAGAGAATGTGCAGGGCTAAGGTGACATTAAAATTATCTAAATACCCTTTCTTTTGTTGGACGTTCCTACTAATGTCCTTGTAAAATTTGATGTTTCTCGAATGTGAATTCCAAAGACTGACTGTGTGAGTAAAAGCACCCACAACTACCATCATTATATGTACTAGTAGTATTGCATGCATGGATGACGAATATTGAAAAAAAAAACCAGGCTAAAAGTTTAATTCAAGGGCTTAGAAGTGCACTATAACTTGCAATCATCGTAACTTTATGATGGGTTCTTCATTGTGTACATATAAAATGTTGTCAGAGAGATAATGATGAGCTCTACAAATTAGCCAATTCCATAGGCAATTGAGCCCCAAACGATTTTTCTAGACAAGATTGTTTTAAAAATTAATTTTGAATTTAAACAACCAACCAGAGGACCCATCTAGTACCATGAGGACCTAAGTTCTGGCAATGTCAAATTTTAATTTTGAACAACCAGCCAGAGGGCACACATGCACTCTCTGTGGATTTTGTGCATCTGAAGCCAGGTTTAAGTGTGCTTTGAATTTCATTTGAATGTAAATGAGTGCGTATGCCTTAAAGAATAGTGCAAAGTATGATGTATGTAGGATGATATGGTGCATCAAATCTTTCTATAGAATGTTGAGTGTCTCTTTAATCAAATGAACTACTTATTTGTTTTGTTTTGATATGACTTGAATTGAAAGATAATAATGCTTGTTTTGTTTCAGGAATATAATTCTAAAACTTATTGTACTATTTATTTGACATCTAATCTATTAATTAGGTTATATAAGCCTAAATGAAGGGAAAAAACAAAGATCAGTTTGATCTGAAACTTTATGGCCCACAAAAAGTTTTTATTACTCAACGCTCATTTAACACTGTTTCTTGTAATATGGTCCACTTGAGATTAGGATATATCTCATTTTCTGTCTCATGCCATGAAATGATCTCGAAAAATAAATGAACATTGTGAGCACAGACCACCAGCCAATGGCCGGTGGCAGGGGAGTAGCCAATCCATTTCCCACACGGCATACAATTGAGAGTCAGGTTCACCAATTGAAACATTCCTAATGTTATATATTGTCAGTGAGATATGGTTTAGACACAACCTTGGTGGTGTGTCAGCGTCAGTTCTTTGGGCCCCATTGTATATGTGTTATGTCCAAACTGACTGTACATTTGACAATATTGTTTCATGCGCTTGAGCATAAAAGTAAGACAGATCCAAAGTCAAGTACGCCGCATTGCATAAATTAATAAGGATTGAATGTCTACTATCAAAACCTTCGTGTAGTCGCAGAAGTTTTATCAATCTTATATTTGTTTTTTTCCGTCCATTCACCTACCGCTCTAGGAATGTTTCAACAACATGAATAATACTAACTTTTTTTTGGTGTGGCTCACTTGATATTTCGATATGACTTGTTTTGGGAGCCATGGTTTAAAATGATCTTGTCAAATGGATGATCGGTGTGGATATAATCAACACATAATGGTGGGACCCATAGAACTTGGTGACGTCAACACAAAAAGATGTGGCACACCACCCAACCAAAAACGGATTGGCTACTTCCCCTGCCAGCAGCCCGGTGGCTGGTGGTCGGTGCTCTATGGGCCCTATCATGATGTATATATTTCATCCATCCTGTTCATCCATTTTTACAGATCGCTTTATGGTTTAAAAATGAGATGGATATAAATCTAAGGTGGGCCAGACCATAGGAAAACAGTAGTGATTGGATATTGAACATTAAAATCCCCCTAAGGCCTAATGTACTGTTTATTTGACATCTAATCTGTTGATTAGGTCATACAGGCCAAGATGCACTGGGAGAGCCATTATAAAACTTTTATGGCCCTTAAAAACATTTAAAAACAAAAATCAACTTAATTCAAAACTTTTATAACCTCCAAAAGGTTTTTAATGATTGATGATCATTCAACACTGTTTTTTATATTGTAATCCACTTGAGATTGGAATATACCTTATTTTTAGTATCATACCAAAAAATGATCAGTAAAAATGAACGAACGAAATAGATGAATGAAATGGATGAAACACATACATCATAGTGGGGCCATGGAGCACTGACTACCAGCCATTGGCTCGTGGCAGGGGGAGTAGCCCATCCGTTTTCCACGCAATTCGCTTGCTAACATTTGCACCATACGGACACGGATTGTGTCCTACCCTTGCCCGCATGGTAATCTGTCTAGGCAGGGCTCTGTGGAGCCCACCATGATGTAAGTGTTTTATCCTAACTGTTAATCGATCTTCTCATATCATTTTAAACTATGTAAATAAAATTGAAGCTGGTCTATAGCTCCAGTGGACCACACCGGAGGAAGCTGTAATGATAATGACACCTACTGTTGAAACCTTTCTAAACGGCTACCGTAGTATCTTTTCATCATCCAATGTATTAATAAGGCCATGTAAACGTGGATGAAATGAAAAAATAAATATTAGCTTGACCCGAAACTTCTCCAGCTTCCAATAAATTTTCAATGATGGTCCAGGTAAGTCTCGTAACTTGCTTAGATTTTAGTTCAGAGTTTAAAATGGTCCTAAAAAAGCAATTAACGGCTCGGGCAAAACACTTACATCACGGTGGCCCCACAGAGCCCAGCCCGGACGGATTACCGTCCGGGCGGGGTAGGACGCCACTCCCATCCGCACCGTACACTTAGGCCTGTCTGACGGGACAGGCCTTCTTCTTCCAGAAGATTCCGATCCTATTTCTCTTTCGGAGAAAAAGAAATGGGGCGTAGCTTCAGAGGCGGGAGAAATCCCTGACCGTGGGGCCTATCTTGATGTATTTTCCTTGTATCCACACCGTCCATCCATTTTTAAAACTCATTTTAGGACATAATCCAAAATACTAAGCAGATCCAAATCCCAGGTGGACCATAATAGAGGAAAAATGGTAATGGATCATTAAAAATTTCTGGTGGAACAAACAAGTTTTAAATCCAGCTGATATTTGTGTAGTCTCTTCATCCATTTCTTTGTAACTTTATCAACAGGTTGGATGGCAGATACACGTTCCGATGGCTCCCATGAAAGTTTTAATGATGGAGATTTAATGAATACTGTTTACTATGGTATGGTTCACGTAATATTTACATCTACTTCTTTTTAAGCATTTTTGGGAATATATCTTAAAATGATATTTAAATGGATGGTCTGTATAGATGCAAGCAACATACATCACAGCGGCCCCCACAGGGATCCATGGACCTGTCCACCCAAACGGCGCCCAAAGAAATGATAAGCGACACTGAGCTGCAATCATTACGCTAGCCTGACTCCTGTAGGCTAGTATGACGAAAATACATCAGAACCGATGAAACTCCAAAGGGCAATATGTTGCCACGTTAGTAAACTTCTGAAAATCACAAGCGCCCATTTTAAATATCGCCGGTTGGGGTCTGCAGAAGACAAAAAAAAAAAAAAAGAAAAAAGAAAAAACATAGGATGGGGGGAGATTTCATGGGCCGGTTAGGAGTTCGAAAGGGTTCATGGACTAAAGAAGAAGATTTTCTGCTAAGGAAATGCATTGAGAAGTATGGAGAAGAGAAGTGGCATCTAGTTCCTCAGAGGGCAGGTATAATTGATTCTTACCTACCCATTCATTTCTTTTAAGAGATAGAAATAAATTAGCTAGTTTGTTTCATTACTAAGGCAGAGATTAAAATATAGCGGACCCCACCTTTGGTTTCCACATGTCCCCCACCATGCGGAGATTATTAATGGGAATCTACCAGAATGGTTTCCAAAGCTTTTTGGGGCCTACCATGTTGTTTTGTAGTTTTAAAATCTACTCCATTTTCCATTCATCAGGTCGAAATATTTTGAACCGGACATAGAATTATTAGGCCTAAAAGAAACTCTTATGGGAACATTAATGGGAAAAAAAGAGAGAGTAAAGTTTCTATAAAACAATCCTCAAAGAGCGTTTTACATGATTTTTAAAAACAGGTTTTGTAGAGGATTCCAGTCCATTTTGAATGGGTATTTTGAAAATCTCATTTGAAATGAAATCTAAGTTCTGCCACCATCTTTGCATATATAGGTTAGGTGACTATGTACATATTTTACTTTCGTGATTATGTAGAGTAACATAGTAACTTGATTCCTCTTCTGTTGAATTTTAAGGCCTCAATCGATGTCGCAAGAGCTGCAGATTGAGATGGTTTAACTATCTCACTCCAAACATTAAGCGTGGAGAGTTTGGTGCAGATGAAATTGATCTCATCATCAGGCTTCATAAGCTTTTGGGTAATAGGTAAGTTAAAATTCATATTTTTCTTTAAGTTGCTAAGCAATAAAAACCATCTTCCTTTTATCTTAGATATAAAAAAGATAAGTAAAAAATATTTATGGAAAGGACTGGGCTAGCCTGACATGGGTGGGAGAGTGCCTGCTGCCATGGAACTTTCATGAGATCCAAACCGTTGATCAGGTACGCTGACTTAAACTGCAACCTAGAATTAATCATGAATATATATCCATGACTCAAGTAGGCCACACCATAGCAAACATTTGGGAAGGAATGCCTGCAGATTAGTTTTGTGTGGGGTCCAAAGGTGGTGTGTTTATTTCATCAAATCCATTCATCTAGCTTGCCTCATCATGATGAAATCATTCTCGAAAAATCATAACTATTCCAAAACTGAGGTAAGCCATAACACATGAATTTAGAGGTTTTAGGTCTAATTCCTTATGATGTGGTCCATCTGATTTTTGAATGAGCCTGATTGGGATCAACACCAAACAAGTGGTGTTGTACCTGATGGACGGAGTAGATCTCATACACGTGAAGTTATTCAACTAAAATATCTGCCATCTTCCACAAGTTTCCGTTGCACAAAACCTACTTTTCACCTTGAAAGACAGTTAACTAAAATATGCTATCTTCCTTTTTTTTTTTTTTTTCCCTCAGATGGACGCTGATTGCAGGTAGAATTCCAGGAAGGACAGCCAATGACATAAAGAACTATTGGAACTCACATTTGAGTAAAAAGGTTAAAAAGGTTACTTTCCATGATAACCAGGAGACTACAAAAGATTCCGAAGTCCTAAAGCCAAAGCCTAGTAGACTCTCCAAGAGTTTGATTAGTTCTGGGAATCTTGAAGCCTCTAGAAGACAAGAAGAGGGTGGCGAGCCACTGTTGGATCCAGACAATGATGCAATATGGTGGAAAGGTTTGTTCCAAAAGGGAGGAGAGAATTGGCTCTTAGGAAATGGAGATGCAATGGGAGAGCCAATATTTCTTCCTACCATTGACAATGGAGACGCTGAAGGAATAAAAGATGAAGATGGTGCTTTTGTGGTGGACCGTCAAGAATGGGAGGACCCGATGTTGGATCCAAGCCTTTGGTTGCAATTGGAAGGCCACTGTTTGGTTGACACTTAAAAGTCATTTAATCTCAATTATTATTAGCGTGTGAGCATGTGTGATATATCCAATCTCTGGACTACTTTATATATATATATATATATATATATATATAGAGAGAGAGAGAGAGAGAGAGAGAGAGAGAGAGAGAGAGAGAGAGAGAGAGAGAGAGAGAGAGAGAGAGAGAGAGAGAGAGAGAGAGAGAGAGAGAGAGAGAGAGAGAGCAATAAACAGATATGGGCCTAACTTTTTTTATCCGTAGATGACACGAAAGTACTGTTTTTCTGTAAATATACAGGGAAGGGCGAAGACCTTAATTTTTGGGCCCGGTTTGGGTCAATCACCGGATCCACTGAGGTCGGTGGATCCCTAATGATGTGGTCCGCTATGATCTATGTCTTTTATATTCACACCATCGATTTTGGCAGCTCATTTTAGGACGTGATTCCAAAATTTAAGCAGATCCAAATCTTAGGTGGACCATACCAGATGAAACAATCGTGATTGAATCCTCAGCATTGAAAACTTCATGGGGGCTACCAGAATATTTATTTGACATCCAACCTGTTGATAAGGTCACAAAGACCTAGCTGAAGAGAACACAGTTATCATCTTGATCCAAAAATTTTGAGGCTAACAAGAAGTTTTTAATGGTCGATTAGTAATATTTTATGTATTATGGTCCAACTGAGATTTGGATATGCTTCATTTTTGGAACCATGGTCTAAAATGAGTTTTCAAGACAAATGGACTACGTAGACATAAGACACAAACGTTATGGTGGCTCCCACCCACTTGATAGACTCCCAATAATTTCAATACGAGGTGATGGATTTGAGTAGTCATTGTTGTCAAAATCCACTACGGTGTGAGTGTGAGTGTGTGTAAAACCAAAATTACCTTTTTGGCATAGAACCATAGCATCCAGATAATTGCTCATCAATCTTTGTGGCCCCATTGTGATATATGTATTTTATCCACATCATCTATTCATTTTTTCAGATTATTTTAAGGTATTAGCTAAGGTAGATCCAAAGTTCAAGTGGACCACACCATAGGATCTGGTGATGATAATGACACCTGTGGCTGTTATCGTAAAGATCTGGATGAATGGATGTGATTAGTGACAAAAGCGAGTCTACCAATGAACCTGTAAAGATAAGATGAAGCAAACAATGAGGGTGCTGATAATGACTATGGACCCTCCGATGCCTAAGTCAAACAGATAGACTTGGGTTGAAAGGGCTTGAGCATGGGGTTTTTATCGCTTACCTCCCTTGAATCGCAGTGGGGGTACTTGTAGGGTTATTATGTGGTGTTGAGATATGCGTATCTTGTGGGATTCTTGGGATACGCTAGAAAGTCTTATCTAGTTATGGATCTTCCACTGGAGTTATTGCCGAGCCTGCCACTATTGGCACGATCTTCGGGTAAAATCATATCGGATCTGATCTCTTGGTTCGAGGTGAGATATTCTTCGAGATCCTTCTCCCAACCTGATGGCAGCCGACCTGCTCAAGTTAGGAAATGACACTTACAACCGAGTTCTTCCTTCAAGGAGCTAAGCTTGGGGTCAATCTCTCCATCGAGAGGATTATTAGTCGTATCCTCCGAGCTCAGCGCCTTAGTAATTCTATAAGCTCGTCCTAACATTCTTCCCATAGTTGGTTACACTTTTTATGTGGTAGACCAATTCAATTTTTCCACAACAATGCCCACAATAAAAACCTTCTTAGGGCCAAATGTGGTGTTTATATTCCATCCAACCTGCTCATTATAAGGTCATGTAAACCTAAATGAAAGGGAAGCATAAATATCTGGTTGATCCAAAACTTAGCAACTCGTGAGAAGTTTTTAATGGTGCACATTCAATCTCCACTGTGTGGTCCACTTGAGTCATAGATACACGTCATTTTGGGTTCGTAGCCTTAAATGTTAAGAAAAATGAATGGACAGCGTGCGTGGACGCAATTCGCTTTCTAATCCCTCTTTCCTCCCTCTTTCCTCTTTCTGCTACTATCAGATTTTTACTGTAAAACCGCGGTAAAATATAAATCGGATTATCGTACTGAGTTACTCAGCAAGCTTTTAACGTACTGAGTAAACTCAGTTGGGTTTATCCGCTCCGTCCATCTTTTATTCAGCTCATTTTAGGCATTTGACCCAATTGAAGCATATCCAAACCTCAAATTGATCATGCCACAGGATATAGCGGGAATAATGATTTTAACCGTTGAAACCTTTCTAGGGCATCTTTATTTGTCATCTAACCTGTTCATAAGATCACAATACCCTGGATGAAGTGAAAATAAAATAAAATATCAGCTTGATACAAATCTTCTGTGGCCCCTGAGAATTTTTCAATGGTAAAAACTCAATTCACTCGGTTTCGTATGGTGTGGTCCACTTGAGCTTTGGTTATACTTCATTTTTAAAATCATGACTTAAAATTAACTATTAAAATGGATGGGCTGGATGGATAAAATACATAAATCACGGTGGATTCGACGGGGTTTACTCAGTACTCAGTAGGCAACCCCTTGCACCAATACATGGGCAACCTGCTATGAAATCGAAACACACCAGAGGTACTTTTCGGTAGGGAGAATTACCAAAATGCCCTTTTTAAAATTTTTTCTCAAAAAGGTAATGAAGGCCAGAAAGTGGAGCGCCCACGCGGCCTGTGCTTAAAATCATTGGATGGTTACGCCTAATGATTGGAACCACAGATATTCATTCACATGTTTGTCATGTCAATGGGCCCACAGTTCTTGATTTCATCGCTTTCTAAAAGGAAAAATGTACATGGCATATTCCGAATGGATGAATTATTTGATAAAATCATCTCACTTTATCACCGTCCAGTGATTATAAGTTATAACTGGGCCTCCATACAGATTGCCACATCTATAGTGTATGTCTGTGTGGACTTTATCTCCCACCCCAAGTGGAATGAATGGAAGTGGATTTCCTGCCAAAGCCTTCTGGAGGAAGTTTTTGTGCTCGAAACCTAGGTGGGGCCCACTGTTATGTTTGTAAGAAATTTACCACGTCATTCCTATTAGGATGAACTGAAAATACAAATATCAGCATCATTCCAAAACTTCCTTGGCCCTACCAATATTTCAAATGTGAACGTCTTTGGCACACTTGAGTATTAGATCCATCTCATTTGGGAACCATGTCTTAAAATGATTATCTCACAAAACGGATGGACGGGGTGGATTCCTCACAAACATCATAGTGTGCCCTACCTAGGTTTTGAGTGCAGGAACTTCCTGCTGAATGCTTTCACAGGAAATCCACATCGGTTGTGTGGGCCCATATGATGCAGAAGTGGATTGGCTGGTGTACCACAATAGAGCTGGGCATCGGACCGAGTCGGATCAGATTGAGTCCAACTTAACTCAATTCGGATTCTACATGGCCCAATACGAATTCGGATTGATCCGGGACTGAGTCCAGGTCATCTGACTCGGACCGACCCGAACCCCTGCTGACCTGAACCGATTCGAGTTCGACTCGGTCAGGAAAACCAAGTCGAATCGGATTGAGCAAGGTTTGGATCGGTCTTTTTTTTTTTTTTTTGAATAAATTTAAGATGATTGAAAAGCAGAGCCTTCTCCCAAATAACAAAAAAACTAAGTTTTAACAAACATTATATATGCATATATATTATCACTACAGGAAATTACTCTTTTACCGACCACATACTTCATCATTATTTTATATTTTTTCATCGGTAATGATTATTACCGACAAAATCTGTCGTCGGAAAGATCATCGACCGTGACTAAAGGCTTTTCCTGATGAAATATGACTTCGTCAACACTGTAAAACAAATATCGACGACTAACATCGTCGGCAAAACATATTACTTTTGGTAGGAAAAAAACAATAAATTTCGTTGGTAAACACAACTTATACCGACGAATATCATCGTTGGTATAATTGTGTATTGACGACAGTATCGACGAGTATGTTCGTCAGGTAAAAGCCCGATATTACCGATGAAATAATTCGTCAGTATATCTCATATATAGATCGTTGGTACAAATTTTTGTATTAATTTGTACCTGCAAAATATTTCGTCGGTATAAGTTTTTGATTTACTATTGCCAATGAAATATTTCGTTGGTAATAGTCTCTCTCTTTTTTTTTTTTTTAAAAAAAATTCAGGAAAAAATTCCTGATATACACCTGTAAATATACCTGTTACAATACATTTTCATCATATTCATATCTACATCCATCCAAACACAAACCACATCCATCCATACATAAACAATCCTATCCACCTCCACAAATATACAACCCACATTCATTCATGCACAAATACATATAAGTTTAACTGTAACATCCTAGATTTTTGCCAACTTAGAATTAGACGTCCTTAGGTAATGGGTCAGCCATAACACTTTCAGAGCTCAATCCTAAAGCCTCAAACATCACTTTTCAACCCAATTCCTTCGAAATCTCACCTTTCACCACCCCATTCTTCAAAATTTTCCAAGTACTTTCGTATTAGACATAAATTCAACAATTTAAATGAGGAAAAACAATACCGAAGCTAAAACTTACCGTGAATAGTAAATAAATGGATAAAATGGGTCTTGACCCTTAACCTTTTAGAATATAATAAAATAAATAGGTTAGTTGGATAGATTAGCGTCTCCTACCCCAAAATCATATGCTACACATTGCATAAACTCATTCCAGTTTGTAAATTGACCCGAAACGATCCGAAATGGATCGAAACGGAGTCGTGGGCCTACCCATGCTAATCCAGAATGATCCAAGGTGGGACCCACATACATTTGGGGTCTCTAGGGCAGGGGGACCTTGCCCAAATGGCGAGGCATCACTGAAAACCAAAGAGGTCGGCGAGGACCTCGCCGGTTAGGCGAGGCCTCGCCGTACAGTGGGCCCCAATCGGGCGGTCCGTCGGGCCGATGGAGTTTGGGGGTTAGGGTGACCCCCTAAGGTGTGGGCTGTCCCTTAAAACCTCCCCGATCAGGTACTTCCTTCACAAAGTGACCTCCTAAGCTCTCCTTTCTCTCCCAAACATCCGATTTTTGGCAAAAACCACCCCTCCAAACTCTTCCTTCTTTCGCTTCCAAGCACCCTCACTTCACCCTTTAAATCTCATCTCAAAAAAAAATCAATAAAGGCTACTTCCTTTACAAATCTAACGAGAATTAACTAGCGCTGCATTAGATGGCCTATGAAATTCTCACAAATCACTTTCAATACGATCTGCTAGAATCAAAACGTATAGGATAGGTGACGCTACAATACCGTAAAACCCAGGATCAAACTCTATTCCCGATTGCTCTCGGGAGCACCTTGAAACTTTGTATCGGCTCTGGACCGCACGTCGGAAGTCCGATTACCCCAAACTTAGACAATCCTGACCGCCTAGTTGGACTTGACAAGCACCTCTAAAATCAAGTCCAGATGATGTCCCATGACGATTTTCTTGAGTCCAGAGTGGAGTGTGAGAAATGTTAGAAATTAATATAATTTATGAAATCTGGCACGTGTCGCTTGCGTGACATTTTCTAAGCGTTCTGACCGTCAGAGTTCGATCAAATTTTATCCTCGGATCAGGATAGGATACCCTTACATGTCAACGCACTTGTGGCCCTGATCGAGTACCGGCAGCCATTGAACTGAAACTGGTCTGCCACGGTCGATCTCGATATCCGATCGGACTGAAAACTCTGCCTGACCTAGATCCAATGTTAGGGAACTTAAGTCCGACCGCATTTGATAAGAGGACCTCCAGAAGTGCTCTGTTGGATCAGAACAAGCCCATTTTGGTTATAAAATAAGTACACCTTGACCTTGAGTCTATTTTCGTGAGTTTTTAGCCTATATAAGGGCTTAAAACCCTCATTCCCAAACCCCATACGAATTTTGGAGAGAGAAGAGAGAAAAGAGAGGGAGAAAGAGAGAGAAAGAGGGAGAGATTTGGAGCTCTTCTTCCATGAATTTTTTCCTGCTGCTCCTTGTGCTTTAACGCCGCTTTTGCATCGCTATTCCAGTGTTTTCAGCTCCGTCCTTAGGTAAGAAATCCTAATCCTAACCTGATTTGGAGCTTAGAATAGCTGTAGTGAAGTTATAACTAACCTGTTTCGTGCCATAGGTAGTCAATCAACCGTTGACGAAGACTTATCGTCTGAATCAACCCCGTTTCGCATTTTCTAGTTTAAGGTGCGGACTATATACGTTTAGGTTATGGTTTTCAAGACTTTCAATGTTAAGTAATGATTTATTCTTGTCTAGGATGTTATTTCATATGTACAAAGTGCTATCCGTTTCGTTTTTCAGTTATACGTTAGATATGTTGAATATACTGTATTCATCGTATTCATAGAAAATACTGTATACATATAAAATTTGGATTTATACTTGTCATGATTAACTGCCGTCTATTTATACTAGATGTATGTGTAATGTAAGACCCGTATCCTAATCCGTACTGTTCCGTCGCTTCCCGCGATCCTTCTCGTCAAATTCCGTCAATCTGCGACCTGTAGTCGACGTTGCGCATGACCGTAAGTCGTATCGTATACATTTGAGTCGGCTTAATCCAAGACTTGTATCATTGCGACCGCACTGTCGCCGCGGTTCTAACGTCGCGACTCATGTACCGATCCGATACCCTGACTAAGAGATGTGAGCCAGCGTTTATTTCGAGAAAACGTCGAGCGTTTGCAATCCCAAGAGAATCTCTATAATGTGTCCCATCAATCACATCAATCAATCACCCATCAATCACTTTATGTCAAGTACACATCACCTTTCACCCCATTCCCAAGCAACCCCTAAAGTCAACTCTTTCTCACCCTCTCTCTTACACCACCCATACTTGTCAAGTACCACATCACTCACATCCTTCTTACATCTCACCTCTCTATCTCATTTCTCAACACAACTCCAAGCAAGAGAAAGAGGCTCCCACGTCTAAGCCTTCCCATGGAGAGAAAATGTAAGTGTGAGGCCCACTTCCCATCCCAAAACCTCTATCCTAGCCATCCATCTTCCATCTCCACCATCAAAGTGAAGCTCTAGAAGATAGGCGTTCCAACAGACCGAGTAGATCATAAGGTGGGTGGTTCTATAGGGTAGTTTACTTGTTTTTATGATGGGCCAAGTGAGGCCCACCGATCAATGGTGTGGATCTCACTTGGGACCATAAGATGTGGCCGATGGCCCATCTTGATCATCAAATCATTCCATGATGGGGCCATTCTCCATGGACCCCATCATGATGTTTACTTTTCTTGCATTAAGAGGTCATATAGACCGTTCATCTTAGATGGAGAGGGATCTCCACCGTTGATCTTTTGTTTGAATGACCCATATGCAATGGGACCCATTGATGTATGATTGGATGGTTGAACGGAGGGCCTATAGTATCGGGGTCCCTCCATCACACGTGTCCCACTTTTCTCTCTCTCTCTCCCTCTCATTTTTATTTATTTTTCTTGAATGTTGATGAGGCCATGAGGCCCACTTGAATGGGCCCCACATGAAATATGTATTTTATCTAAGCCGTCCATGAGTGGGGCCCATCTTAAATGTATCACCCATTTATGGTGGCCCACCCAAACAGGGACCACCTTGAATGTATTTGATAAACCCAACCAAAAAAAAAAAAACAAAATGTCCAGCGTCTCTGGACATGGCTGGATGAAAACACATATGAGGGCCATTGGGGTGGGCCACTTGTACAGGACCCACCTTAATGCATGTATCCAATCCAAGCCATCCATCCTCTCCCCTGACTCATTTTAGGCGTTGAGCCAAAAAATGAGGTTGATCAAAGTACCTGGTGGGCCATAGTGTTGAAAATAATATCGGTACCATTGGAATCTACCTAGATCATTTTTACACGTTGAAAATGGGCCGATATTGGTCTTGATGGGTTTATTTTGGGCTTAGAAACACAATGGATGGAGTGGATGCACTTGAAGCGGGCCCCTTGTCCCAAAAACCTCACGAAAACAGGTTTTTTCAAAAAAATAAAAATATAAAATGCAAGCAGCAGAGGCTGCTGCCTCTACCTGTCAGACGCGCAGGTGTCCTGCGTCTCAACGGGCGGATGGGCAGCAGCCCACAGCCCTAGCCGTGGGCCCCACCTTGATGTCTATTTACCATCCGATCTGTTCATAAGGTGGCCCACCCTCTGAGGAAGGCCCTCTCCAAAAATCAGGTTGATCCAGGCCTCAGGTGGCTCACACCATAAGAAACAGTGTGAATTGAATTCTACCATTGAAACCCTTTTGGGGTCCACCGAAGTTTTGAATCAAGCTGAATTTTGTATTTTTCCTGCACCCAGGTCTCTGTGACCTTTATCAATGGAGTGGATGAAAAATAAACATTATAGTGGGCCCCACGTGGGACCCACTGTCCACGCTAGTCCCACTGGCGGACTGAGTGGAGATACCTCGTTCCAACACTTGAGGTCTTGCATCGATCCCTGGTGGGGCCGATAACATGGAGTGTGTGCTGGCGTGGGTGGGACCCACCAGTGATGTATTTGTTTTATTCACACCGTCCGCCTGGACGGTGGAATCCCACTGTGATGTATGAGTTCTAGCCACACCATCCAGTGGATGGTGGAGCCCACCGATATTTATGTGTTCTATGTACATCATCCAACCTTTAGGTGGGCCCCTACCATGGTGCATGTGTTGCATCCAAACCGTCCATTTACTTGTAAAAATCATTTTTTATGGTTTGAGCAAAAAAAAATGAGTTAGATCTATGGTTCAAGTGGGCCCACCTTGGTATGTGTATAGGGCCCATGTTGGCCTGTTTGTAACCATTTATTAAGGCCCACCTTGGTGCACATATACGGCCTATGGGATTAAGCCCATTTAGCATGCATGAGGCCTTTGAGATTAACCGCATTTGGCATATTTAAGGCCCATGGGTTTGGGCCCATTTGACATATGCAATGCCCATGGGATCCGGCCCATTTATTCTATATAAGGCCCACGGGATTCAAGCCCATTTGATGTGCATGGGGCGCAAATGGAGTGGCCCACTTTGATGTATTTCAAGGCCCATGGATCATGGACCGTTGCAATGTACATAAGGCTCATTGGTGAGGCCGATTAACGCAACCCATTTGATGTATCTAAGGCCCATGGGTCGAGGCCCAACGGGATGACCTTAGGGTCCATTGCAATGTGTGACTTCTCATGGTTCATGTAATGATATTTATGGCAGGTTGTGCTTAAGGAACAATGTTGGTTTGACGTCCACATTGTAAGTACAATGTTGGTTAAATGTCCGCATTGTAGCTCTCCTTAAGGCCCATTGATAGGCCCATACTCATTACTATTCATCACTTTATAACATGCTTAGTATAATCCCATGACTCATGCCCATACGCATCATATGTATGCTTGATTTGAGTAGTGACTGATCATAGCATATACCATTGGGCAGACCACTTATGGGACTCGTTATGAGACGGAGTGCCCCACATGATCGTGCAGTACGCGCTCGATTTCTGCATGATTTGACGGTGTGATTCATGCATCTCGCATATGTGTGACTCGATCACTACACGCCTTAGCTACATCAGGGTCGTGGCTCCACAGGTACATCGTGGATGACCGTATTGGATACCGAAAATACTTATTTTAGCACTGTGGGCACTTAGGATGTCCTTAGGTGAAAGTCCCAAAACTTTTTTGGTACCAGGAGATGCTCCAACGTCTAGACCGAGTGGATACACGAGCGCCCGAGTGCTGAATACCAGTAGGCAGCGTCTCCTACTGTGTCGTGATCGGTTGGAAGGGGGTGTGACCTTATCCGCTTGAGTGAGGGGGCTATAAGCTACGCTGAGTTTGACCAGCTTGCAAATGAGTCCGCTATCGATGAGCCGAGTAGGTATTGGCAGACTACTAGTTAGGCGGATAGTGAGGTCTATTCCGCTTGCTTGACTGTGCAGCTAGGGAGGTGGCAGTCACTGCGAAGTGTATTAGACCCTGGTGATATCCAGAGGGGAAACTGTACTGATATGTGTACATGATGAGTACCGAATTTCTTGGATTTCATTTCGCATATGACATTCGGCTATGTAGGCCTTGCATTGCATCGGTGTGGCGGATGACATTCATATCTCATCGTATGGCCTTGGTATGGCCGATAGCATTCACGTCTTGCATTACATAGCCTTGGCATGATTGATTTTATGGACTTACCGCATACTTTCGCATTGTTCTGATACTGTACACTTGGCGTTTGCCCTATGCACACACTTACACCACCCTCTAAGCTTTTGTAAGCTTATGCACGATAGTTGCGTGCAGGTAGCGTTGGACAGCAGCAGCGCTGAGGCAGGAGCGCGTATCAGACATTTTTGAGCTTTTGATCACCTTGTATTTCTCTTTCCGCATTGTACTTAAAATTTTTGATTTAGTGGATATGTGGTGATGTTGTTTTGTGACTTGGTTATGCTTGTGGTTATGCTCCATTACAAAAAAAAAAAAATTCATTCTGAAAATCCTTCTTGTAGGATTACAGGATCGGAATCTGGCATTTGATTATCAGAAGTCGAGAATGGTTCACTACGGAGGCTGTCAGCACCGGATTCAGCAATCGGGATTCATGTGAATCCGATTTTTAGATTTGGGACGTGACATGTAATAACCCCTTTGGCTAAGGGTTTAGCCCAAGTACACGATATGTCAACATACGTTTCGTATGTTATATTGTGTACTCTAAGTGTTTGTGAAAATGATTGAATGAGTATGGAATTCGCTTCCGTGCTCGCCAGGACTAACTGTCATGGATATATGGTTGTTGTATAGGCTAGGCGGTAACCCTTTGATGAAAGGATTCACCCTAGTACGTATTCTATTGAATACACAAGATGTATGATATAATGTGTAATCTAAGGGTTTGTATAAATGTTTAAGTGAGTTAGTAATCAGTAAAAAAATGTGATTGCTAAGGTTGTTGAGATATGAATCTAAATCACAATACTTGAGTATATGATTTCCTCTATGCATTGTGTAACTTAGATTAATTGTATTGACTGTGTTTGTAATTTTCTTCCATGGATTATGTTCTTAGTTGAAATATGTTGAATGTGTATATCAATTCCTACATATACTGTTTATATTCAAGTTATACTTCATGATTGTTCATATGGATGTAAGATATGAATCATATGCTTATTTGTTGTGATTGCATATGTTTAGGACTATGAAATAGTATAGGCAATCGATAATAGACTCTGCTTGGTGGCTAAGATTGTCTCGCCACTTAGGACATGTCTCGATGAACCCGAGCCGTACGTTGCTTGTCGACAGTGGTTAGGCCATGTCGAGTGCTTGTGCATTTATGTCGATCAACTCAACGTGCGCTCGTACTAGTCGAGCTTGTCAAGTAACCCGATTGGCCCGATGTTTGTTCACCATGTTTGGATGCTACTGTTTGAACCCAAGGTACCAAACTTACCATTGAAAAGCCCCTCTAACCTTAGTACCTCGATCCCCTAAGACTCATGAGCCGAACATGGTAGTATGGGATATCGTGGTCGAGCTGTCGGCCTACGCTGGGGCCACAAACCTCCCCGTAGTGACCAGTGAGCACCCTACTCTGAGTAAATTATGGTGGGATGAGACACTATATTCTTGCTGTCGGCCTACATTGATAAGATGATGGGGGAGTGGAGCAACGAGTACGAGCAACAGCCCTGACAGCCCTTTGTAGTGACCTTGAGTTTATCCTGACATCGCATGGGGGCGACGAGCCCTGATATAGTCTTAAGGATATAAACTAGGCCTGTATTGATAAGGTGATGGGGGAGCGGTGCAACGAGTGCGTACAACAGCCCTGACGGCCCTTGCAGTGACCTAGAACCGTACTTCGTATGAGATATGCTAGGACTGATGACCCTAGAATGGATCATTGTTTGGGTATTGATATAAGGGAGGTACCTTAGCTTCCCAATCCTGCTGTATGAAAAGGACTAATAACAACTCGATAATCATATTCATATCACACTGCATGTGCCTGAAAGATGTGGAGCACTGAGGGAAGAAAGTATGCCACGGATGTAAGATGGTGTCGCATGAGGAAGTATGTCAGTGAGGGCATCCATCATGTCATTTCATCCTTGCATTAATTACAGTATCTAGGAATATTTGATTGTACTGCTTTATCATTACTACTTGATTGAATTGATAACATGTTAACCTTTGCTGTATAGTCTCCACTGAGTTAGCTACTCACTCCCACGTCACGGGACGGTGTTGTATACACCAAACAGTCCCTATTTTAGTTTCAAGTGATGGCGCTGCTTGTGAAGCGGAGCCGAACTTGTATGATGATGATGAGAATTTCTCCTATATGCGTGTTCTGATCGATGGGACTACAGGGAGGTTGATTAGACGCTATGACACTTGTCTTTTGCACTTTTGGAGCACTCATATATATTGTTTTTGTTCATTTTTGAAGTATACATGTATATATTTAACCTAGTAACATGTTCACACTCTGGAGACTATAACAGTTTATATATGTTATATATATTATCACAGTTTTCTGCTTGCATAATTTAACTGTCTCTGGAGTATGATATGCTGTTTTAGCTTAGTCCCAGTCTTGTTTAATGCCATTCTACAGACAACATGCATTCATCATTATTAATGTTGCATAAGTGATGTTCTGGAACTCGGGAGTGGAGTTTATGCTCGACCCCCGATTTTTGGGATGTTACATTAACATTCGTATATAAAATAAATCATAAATAAAATAAAAAAATTACGAAGGCAGAGGTGGTGGGGCATTGGTGGCAAAGCGTGCAGCGAGAGCCTGGAACATCTCCTGCATCCGCCGCTCATGATCCACTCGCATATGCTCGATCCTCCTCTCTTGCTCCTCCCGTCGCCTCTCCTCCTCTCTCCGCCTTTGCTCCTCCTCCTCCCATCGCCTTTCCTCCTCTCTCCTCCTCTGCTCCTCCTCCTCCTTATGCTTCTGCTCCTCCTCCCTCTACCTCATATAAGAAATATGAGGCACACATGATTGGACCTTTTCCAATACAATCAACACATAATCACCTAATAAGAAAGATTATTGAGAATCACAGACAATCAAAAGTTAGGGCACAATGCCTACATTTTTTCTATACTACCCATTTATTAGTGGGCCATATTCGAGATGATCAGTACCTTAAAATCTTAACAACAGGATGATCTTAATGGTCCAAATGGGGGGCACTCTAAATGAATGGTCAGCAATTTTCCCAATGGTTGTGATTCAATGAGGGGCCCCTCGTGTCAGTGAGTGGAGCACATTTTAGAGATCTTTGATGGACGGCCCCAATTTCTCATCTTGATTCAAAATTTTTCCTTCCCAAGAAGTTTTTAATGGTGGGCATTTATCACCACTGTTTTTAGTATTGTGGTCCACCTAAGATTTTGATTTGCCTTAATTTTTACTTCCAAATTTACCAATTTTCAGAAACATGAATGCACCTCGAGAGTGCTACAATCCACATGTAGACCATAATGCAGAAAACAGTGGTAACCGACCATTAAAACTTCTTGTGGGTCACAAAGTTTTAGATCAAGATGATGTTTATTTGGTCGCTTCATCCAAATATTTGTGAACTTATCAACAAGTTGAATGGAAAATATACATTCCGATGGCCTGATGAAGTTTTTAATGGTGGGATTCAATCACTACTGTTTATGTGGTATGGTACAGATAAGATCTGGATATGTTTCATTTTTAGGATCATGCCCTAATATAGCTTTCGATACCATTGAATGATGTGGATTTAAGGCATGCACATCACTATGAGACTCACAATTAAGGAACTATATACAACTAAGGATGAAACCATATAAGAAAGCACTCAAGCTTTTAGAGATAGACAGGATATAACCCATTTTCAGGTTATCCAAATGCCAGCTTAAAGCCAAACAGACAGGCTGTAAATCATTTACAACTTAAACCATTTACAGGCATCCAAACGATTTTCGATTTTGAATATCTAATCTGCATTCTACAATACTAATTATGGATTGAAATTTGCAAATCCCTAATTAGGGATTCGAATATCCCCAATTACATTAACCATTGCACAACCCTACTTATGGATTCAAAAATTACAAAACAAAAGAAAAAAAAATCCCCAATTATCTTCAGCATCGAAGAGATGTGGCTAGAAAGAGAGAGATACCTGAGACGATTCGAGAGGGTTGGTCATTGTCGCAACTAGCTAGGGGCTAAGTGGAACTGGCTGCCTCGTGGTTGAGGGTCGAGAGATTGAGAGAAAGAGAGAGAGAGATGATGCGTGGGCTGTTGGAGAGAGAGAGAGAGAGAGAGAGAGAGAGAGAGAGAGAGAGAGAGAGAGGGTTAAGAGATTGAGAGACAGAGAGAGGTAGCAATAGGGTCAAGAGATTGAGAGAGAGGGAGAGAATTGGGTAAAACTTTTTGACTTAAAACATATCATTATTACTGACGAAACTTTTTGTTGGTAATACATTTCACAATTCATCGGTAAAAGGCTTTAAAAATATTTGGGCCCACCCGTGCTTTATCAGCCCTATCCACTTCGTACATACGTTTATAAATATACTTATTAGCTACACCAAAAATAAAAATTACAACTCAACATCCATGATCAACCATATAAAGTGAAATAATATGTCCACTGTTCATTTTGTCCAAGCTTCTTTATCGACGATGCGATTCTTCAGTAAAAATTCATTTACCAATGATATTGTATAACGTCGGAAAAAATAGCCTTTCCATCATCGGAAAGGACACCAAGGGATCTTTTGCCAACGAACTAAATAGTTCGTGGGGAAAAAAATACATTTATCGACGAAATAATCGTCGGAAAAATATTTAGTCGTGGTGGGAATCTTTTGCCGATGAAATATGATTTCGTTGGAGAAAGTTCCTTTACCGACGATATTGTGTAATGTCGGTAAAAATAACCTCTCAGTCATCACAAAGGACACCAAGGGACCTTTAGTCGACGAACTATTTGGTTCGTCGAGAAAAATTAAATTTACCGACTAAATAATCGTCGGGAAATATTATGTATCGTTGTTTTCACTGACGATACAGAATATTGTCAGGAAAGTTTCTAGGTTGTTATAAATGGTGGCGGGAACATATTTGGTCGTGGTGGGAATCTTGTGCCGACGAAATATAATTTCGTTGGGGAAAGTCATATTTACCGACAAAATAAATTTCGTCGGTAATAAGTTCGTCGGTAAAAGGCCAATTTCTTATAGCATATATTTTAATTTAAAAATATTTTTTTAATCATACATATAATAAATACAAAAGTAGAGCGTTCTCCCAAGCCCATGGACCTTTTATCTATTATATAAAAGATGATTTTTCTCACGTACCCATTCCTATAACTTCAAGAAGCTCCATCTCCCTTTCCATAAACACCCTTCTCCCTCTCTTTTAACACCATTTTTAACATATTTCCCCTCTCTCAAACACCATTTTCAAGATATTCTCTTTGTAACATCCTCGATTTTCACTGTTTTAGATTCCCAAACATCCTTAATTTTTTTTTATAAATTAACTTATAATATCACTTAAATGACCATTAACACTCAATGTTAGTCTATACAAGGGTGGTACCTGTAAAGAACCACACAAGTTCGATTAATCAACCGTAGGAAACCACCGAATCTTCTCGATCACTTGAACATCAGGTGTAACCCTATGATTTACTTACATAAGATCCAAATCTATCCGACCCGTCGCTAACTAATCAAGACGAGCACAATTAAATTAAAAATTTAACCGAAGCCAAGTCAGATAAGTCCAGATCTTAACTAATAAACCAAATCAACCCTTATAACGTCCCGTCCAACCAGCACAGTGTCCTGGGGCGTCCACGTAAGATTTGCTGCAGGACCATTTGTTTAATCCACTCAAGGTGGGGTACTACAAGTTAATTAACCTAGGATTAACCCATTAGAATAAACCAGACAGGTCATGATAGGGCTTGGTGCAGGCCACCAAGCTAGATGACCGTTTACACTTAGCATCAGCCCGTACAGGCTATACCAAGGCGCAGAAAGGTCATAAAATTATAAAAATTTAGGAAAACATATATCTCACTGGGCTTGTGGTCCATCGTGGACCACAGACTCATTAGGTACCTAGAAGTTAATTATTCGTGCCGTTCCTACAACACATGTCAACCCACCCAAGGCCAAAGTTGAAATCTGGCACGGGATAATGAAACTAAGACTCTAGGCTTTTCAGCCGTCGAATTTCTTCGAAAGTTATGGTGAAAGTCTAATGTAGTTTCCTACACCCGTCCACAAAATCTGGGACCCGATCATGGCACGACGACCGTTGATCACAAATCAAACTCATACAACCCAACCCCATATCCGATCGTTTTCAAATTTTGCATGGCCCTTCATCGGGCCATGAACCACCTACCATATAAGTTTCATGGCCAGGGGACCACCAGAACTACCCCAACAATCGGAATGGTCCCTGAGGGCCATATAAAGATCAGAACCGTAGGATCAAACCCCACATTCATTAATCTGTTTGTCCCCAAACTTTACGTGATCCCTCATCGGGCCATGAGAGACTTACACACCCAATTTGGTGGCCAAAAGAGTGTTAGAGCCACCCCAACACTAATAGATAGTCCTAGTGGGCTATTTTGGAAATTTGAGGAAACTTAGGGCCAAAGGGCCCAACTCTAAGAAAATAAACCCTAGCTCTTATCTCATTTCTCCCCAAATCTCTAACAACCAAGCTCTCTCCTTCATTCTTCCTCCATCCTCCAATAATAAATTCTCCCTCATAACTCCCCAAATCTCCAACAACCAAGCTCTCTCCTTCATTCTTCCTTCATCCTCCAACAACAAATTCTCCCTCAAAAATCCCTAAATCTCCAACAACCACCAAGGAGTAGAGAGAACAAAATAACAAAGAGGAGAAGAAAGAGAGAGTGTAGAAGAGATCCAAGGTGGATCCTAGATCGTGGTGGGGTCGAGGAGATCAAGCATTGCAACTCCCTACTCCTTTCTCCAAAGGAGATCCTACACCACCACCACAATAATTATTCTGTGAAACATCTAGGTAAGATCCTTCACCCTTTTTCTTGAAACCCATGCATTGAGAACGGTTTGGCTTGAATTTCTCACATACAAGCACTTGTTATAGGGATTCCGGCCAGCCAACCCCCAAAACCCTCATTTCTAGGTCGTCTATCAAGCCTCTAACGATCCGAAGGTGCGGACTATTATCCTTAGGTGGCCTAACACTAATTATAGTAGGGGTTTAATGATTTTGTTTGTTGAGTTATTGTGTTGAAGAAATTAGAGAAAACCTAGGAAGGGTGTGTTGTTGGAATTACATGGTTTTACATGAATTGTCTATATTCGATGTTGATTTGTCTCTCACATGATTTAGCATAGAAATGACTACATGCTCATAGTTGCTTGATTGATTTTACTCTTATACGTTGTTTCATAGTGTATATAAATTTTGACTCTTGTGTATTTGATTCCTTGAGGTGTTGGAAGTGCTCAATTTCCTCACTAACCCACACCCTTACACGCACCTTGTTCATAGTCATGAAATATGCTTGCTAGGAATATTGGATCGTAGGTTGCAATGTATGTGAACATGACATTTTTGTGCTAGTAGATAATCTTGATGGTTGTCATGCTATGAACCAACATTGAACCCTCGGGTTGGTTGGGAACACAAGGAGAGACGCTAGTCCCGTTGGTAAGATTATGCTAGGGCTAGACCCGTGGGTTTGGGTGGGTGTGCTCGGGTGGCTGTAGTTTGACTACATGGGTCCTCTGCGCCCAATGTCGCTCATCTTACACTTGCCCGACTAGTGCGGTCTAGCCTACTGTCTGACCAACCCTGTTTGTTAACCCTGGTTGCTCACATATGTATGGAACCTGAAACTCCCTATAACCATTATAGCCCATCAATAACCCACTTGTAAACTGGTTTATAGTCTCGTGAGCCGGGCATGGTGGAATGAGACACTGTGTTTGAGCTGTCAGCCTATGCTGGGATGCTGCGCCTCCCCGTAGTGACCGTAAGTGATCCCTTTTCTCTCGGCACTCCTCATGTGCTTGAAATCAGGGATGAGGAACCCGACGGGATCACGGACCTCGAGGACTCGGCCTCACACATTGGGGGGTCTTGACCTCGCGACCCGTTTAAGGCATTGATACGTGGGGTGCATCTGTTTCCCAAACCTGCTAGATGAATGGACTTAATTAATAACTCGGCTAACACGATCGCATTAGTTAGGGTGGCGACTCGGAAGTCGAAGTCGAGGTCGCTCTGAGGGAGTGCTAACATATGCGATCGTTAGATGGAGTCGCTCGAGGGAGTGTTGTGCCGAGGGCATGCATCATATCATCCCGCATGCATGCATTTTAAATAAGAGCTGCTAGGTGTTTGTGATTATCTGCTATTCATTAAATTCATGCTATAACTGCTGCCTGTTAAAACTTAAGACTAATAACACCCACTGAGTTGATCACTCACTCCCACTCTAGGATGGTGTTTTAAAACACCAACTAGTCCCGATCTTATATGCAGGTGGTGTAGGGCAGGAGGAGCCTGAAGAGACGAGCTTTGAGGAAGAGGACGAGCTGTGTTACTTCTAGCTGATGGGCGGTTCGTCGCCAGTTTGAGAGGCGGGATTGGATCGCCGAGCGGAGGGCTCAGCCCTATTCTCTTTGGTCATATATTTTTATGATTTGTTGGGGGTCGCCATGTGCGATCCCTTCTATTCTTTTGGACATGTATATAGATATATGTTTGCTCTTTTCATTTCAGTAGACTGTTATGTTTATGCTTATTGTTCCAAGGAACTCCTGCACAACTAAATCAGATTTAAATGCATATTAATGAAATCAGTTATAAGTGACACTCAGGAACTCGGGAATTGAGCGTATGCGTGACCCCCGATTTTCAGGGCATTACACTCTTTGAAACACAATTTTTATTATATAAAAAACACGTGTCTACTTAAAACCGCTTTTCCAACCCATTGTTTTGTTTAAAACCGCTATAGTGCGTGAGTTGCAGTTACGAGAAAATTTAATACTTCGGTGGGGTGTGATGGATCATACATAGGCACTTAGAAATTGTAGATGTGTCATATGAGTAGTCCAATTAAACCTATCAAATTATTGTATCTAGGGAAGATTTATTATGAACCAAAAATTAAGCTTATTTGATTATCTTACGAGG
This sequence comes from Magnolia kwangsiensis, assembly GCA_037074715.1. Classification (NCBI taxonomy): domain Eukaryota; kingdom Viridiplantae; phylum Streptophyta; class Magnoliopsida; order Magnoliales; family Magnoliaceae; genus Magnolia; species Magnolia kwangsiensis. The sequence goes on along the minus strand of CM073584.1, from coordinate 29,204,382 downwards.
AATGGTGGAGACATTTGTGGGATGGTTATAAAATCCAATGGTTTTAGTTCCACAAACAAGTTTTTACAGATTAGATGATAGGATTGTCCAACCAATCTGATCGTGGATTTTCCCATGGAGGCAATACGGTGGATGGTCCCGGTTTTTTTAGTTAATATAAATCTAGTGAATAATTCTGAGTCCATGCGTATCAAGCGCCATATGCAGCCGAGTATCATATAAGTAGAAAGGTGCCAAGACCCATGGAACCCCACACGTCTGAGATACCTTGTTATTTGTGGAGGATTGAAACCGTGCATCATTTGAGACGTAGAATGTGAAACTCAAGTGGCCACAACGGAAAAATGTAAGATCGTGCTAAATTCAAGCATGTGGCCCATCCGAGCGACGAATAGCTTTGATTTGGAGGGGGATTGGATACTGACATTGTCGGCTAACTGGGGATAATTCTCTATTTGAATATGTTTTGATTCTTAGAAAACCCGATACCAAACTCCCTATACATAAGAAAAAGAAAGCTTTTTCCCAAATTCATCACCAGAACAGAAATCACAACAATAGAATAGGAAGAAACGAAACAGAAGAAATCCAAGAAAGATAGACGGATCAATGGACTCGCCTCCAGGAATCCAATCTCGCGGTTCAAGACTTGCAGCTCCGCTTGCTTCCGGTGCTTCCTGTACAGATCTGGGTACCTCGATAGTGACTTGGGGGTAGGTGCTGGCAATGTCGTCATCGGCCTCAACAGCCACTAGAAGAGGCAGCGGACGGTAAAACGTAAAAACGATTTGGGTGGGTTAGGGTTTAGGGAAAAAATAGTATTTATACTACCTAACTACCTGCTCTGGGTTGGGTAGGGTCGGATCAGTCCGAATCCTTTCGCTTCGGGTTTTCGTATGGAATCTGTCCGGATAGACCACTATCCGAACCCGACTCGAAAAACAATCGGATCTGGATGGACAAACTCGATTAGGCCCGATCCAGGCCATCGGTTTGGTTCAGAATGGGTCGGATCGGGTCTGATTGGGTTGGATCCACTGAATCAGGTCAGACATGCCCAGCTCTAACCATATGCCAACAATATAGCTAGTGTATTAACGTTAACATCCATTTGACGAGCTCGTCGTAAGGCTTGAGCCAGCTGTGCATCCATTTTACGAGCTCGTCATAAGACTTGAGCCGAAAAATAAGACAGATCTAAACATTAAGTGGACCACACCACAAAAAGTAGTGGGGGATTGAATGTCTACTATTGAAATCTTTTTGGGGTCACAGAAGTTGGATCAATATGATATTTATTTTTTTCTCTTGATTTAGGTCTTTGTGACCTTATGAACATATTGGATAGAAATTAAACGTTATGGTGGGCCCTAAAAATATTTTAACGGCAAAAATCATTATCCCCTTTGCTATTTGTGGTGTGGTCCAATTGAGCTTTGGATATGAATCATTTTTTGTCTCATGATCTAAAATGATCGCAATATTTGGATGAACGGTATGGATATAATAAATACATCATTTTGGGGGCCATGTAACTTTGATCTCCTTTGAATGGGTCCTTACTCTTAACCGGGTGGTAGACTCATTGGAGTTTCAACACCGGGTCAAGGGTTCGAGTACCCATGGTGGTGAAATCCCACGGTGTGTATGCGTGTGCCGTGAGTGAGTGGGGGTGTGTGTGCGTGTGTCAAAAAAAAAAAAAAAAACTTTGATCTCCTTTGAACCGTTCCTGCAACTAGGAGCTCGAGGAGCATCAGCGTTCAGTGGGCCCCACCATGATATATGTGTTTCATCCATGCCGTCTATCTATTTTTGCAGATCATTTTACGGTATGAGACCAAAAATCAGATATATCCCAATCTCAAGTGGATCACATTAAAGGAAACAGTGTTGAATGAGCGTAGACCATTAAAAGCCTTTTGGGGGCCATAAAAGTTTTGGATAAGCTGATTTTTGTTTTTTTCCCTTCATCTGGGCCTGTATGACCTAATCAACAGATTGGATGTCAAATAAACAGTACAGTGGGCCTTAGGAGGATTTTAACGGTGGATATCAGATCACTATTGTTTTCCTTAGTATGGTCCACCTGAGATTTTTATCCCTCTCATTTTTGGGATCAGGCCGTAAAATGTTCCGTAAAAAATGGATGAAACACATACATCATGGTAGGGCCTACAGAGCACCGAGCACCAGCCACCGTGCTGGTAGCAGGGGAAGTAGCCAATCCGTTTCCTAGATTAATGGGATAAGTGATTGGTGGACCCCACTCAATGGACCATTAGTAAAAGTGGGGCCGACTGTTGATAAACATGAGTCGTGGACTATAGCACTATGCAAGTGCAAGGGACAATACACCAGTGCGTGTGCACGTTGTGCATGGCTCGGGAGAATCCTATGGATTCACGCGCGCCATAGTAATGGACCCCACAAAGCTAGACTGTAGGACCTGTCAAGACAACCGAGAGTGGAAATCATTGGTTGAACATAATTGATGATTGTGCACCCCTACGTTGATCAATCATATAGGTAGGTCATTATGATCTCATTGGACGTCCACCATCCACGTTGGATCTAAGATCAACCAACATGTGAAGTCAACCATTGAAAGAGATCAACGGTGTATCTACGGTCAAATTTATGATCCAACAGATGGATGGCTCCGGATTGAGTTCTTATCTCTTGTTTTAAAGAACCAACAGTGTGGATTGGGTTGAATGTTCATAAATTGCTAAAAATAATACTGAATGATTGGAACTCATCTTGGGTTTTTTTACACTGCACCTAGATTTTAAATCTAAAGAAACTTTGATTACTGAGCAGGATAGGCAATTTGTGATCATTCAACCCAAGCCACATACCTTTTGTGTGTACACATTAAAATGAAGAATTACCTGTTAAAACCTTCTTGAACTATTATGAATATATAAAAAGTTGGCTTCAAAACGCGTAATTGAGAATCTTAACAAGTGTTTTTTTTTTTTTAAAGAACACTATAGATTGCAACAAGTAAAAGTGGAAGACATGGTTCTTCTTCTTCAAGTACAACATTTATCATATTTTGATCGATGTAATGATGAAACCAGTTGAAGGCATAAGTGATAAGTTTATACATGCTATGGTTGCTTATGACAAGTGGACGTTGGCGAACACTTCAACTAAATACACCGTTCTTATCATCATGCCCAGTGATCTTATTGGACCATTTGAGAACCTAGGTACTACAAAAGTCTTAATGGATGCTCTCATAGAGAAGTTCCCAGGCGTATTGCTTCATGGATGATAGTCCTTAGGATGCAACTAAAGGCATTATCCGCCTATGAACGCCTCTATGGAAGACCACCTAATCAAGACCACTTGGACGATCTTCAACTTAAAAGAAGTAAAACAAATGTTCACTGATGAGTAGAAGACTTAAGCCATGATTAGAACTTTACGAGATTTGTAGGAGTCCATTGAAAGATAACAAAGGAAAGACCATGGTACTAAATATTAATCCTTTTATATCACATAACTTGGATAGGGCTGATGGTATTTATGAATTTGTCAGGATATGCATATTGCATTGCATCTTCAACATATGATATTTGACCTAGTATGTCTTTGCACTGCATAGCCTGGATAAGGCTGATGGTATTTATGAACTTGTCGGGATTTGCATATTGTATTGCATCTTTAGCATATGACATTTGACTCAGTATGTTTTGCATCGCATAACTTGGATAGGGCTGATAGTTTTTATGGACACACTAGTTTGGCCTCCATCTTTCCGCTTACTCTGACATTTGTATGTTTGACAATTCATTGCCCACACACATACACACTCTCTAAGCTTCGTAGTAAACTTATGCACGTTTGTTACGTGCAGGTTATGCTAGACTGTAACCACATTGAGGCAGAAACATGTGTCCGATCCTTTGGAGTTTTGTTATATTATGTATTTTCCTTTCAGCACCATACTTAAAGATTATATTAGTAGATATGTAGGGATAATTTTTGTGACTTGGATACACTTGTGGTTATGCTCCTTTTTAAAAAAATCACCCTGAAAATTCTCTTTGTAGGATTTCAAGATCAGAACCTGGCGTATGTGAGCTGGGAGCCGAGAATAGGGTACTACGGAGGATGTCGGCACTGGATTCAGTGACTGAGAATTTTGTGAGTTCGATTTTCAAGTTTGGAGTATGGCACAAGTTAGTATCATAGCATAACTTGAAAATACTTATGAATGACATTACATGTTTTTAAATGACCTTAGATAAATTATTATTCACTGTGTGATTGTTGTGAACTTAGAATGATTAGAATCCCAATCTTGGAAATTCAGAAACACACCCTAAGTTTCCATTACAACTTAGTCTAATCTAGTATTCCCATTTGAGAACTTAGAAACTTTGACCATAGCACCTTGGCAAGAGCGCCTTACATTATGTTTAGTTGTGGAGAAATTTCTAGGATGAAATTTTGTATTAAGAGGGTAGAGTTGTAAGACCCATACCCTAATTAACCCTCTGTACACTTTGTTTTCGGTACTGGTATATTTCCGGCGGATCAGATCACGAGTTTTGATTGTGACCCTATTTTAGTACTACAATACCACGAGACTTGTACCTTAGCGACCGTGCGGGCGTTACGATTCCAACACTGCGTGGCACACCCCATTACGACCCCTAAATTAGGAGTTACAATTTTGGCACAATCTGAGGTGGGCGGCACAATGCATGTGGGCCCTACTTGCACAAATTCCCATGCTGTTAAATTAATCAATCCAATAATCTACCAACCCATCCATCAATCAAGTCATCCATCGCTTATGTCACTCTCTCCCTATTAATCAAACAAGCCCATGCCTTTCTCATACAACCCATACCCCTATCTATCCTAGCCATTATTCTTTTCTTTTTCCTCCTCATTTTACCCCTCCATCTTCTCCTTATTCCCTCCCTATCCTAAAATATCTACCACAAAAAATCCCTAACTCCCTCTCATTTCTACCAATTTTTTAACAAGAGTAAAGAGGGATTGAGAGAGAGAGAGAGAGAGAGAGAGAGAGAGAGAGAGGAAAGAAAAAGTAGAGAAAGATTTAGAGAAAAGAGAGTGTTTATGAGAGATTAAAAAGAGAGCTTGAGAGAGGGTTATGAGAGATCAAGAGAGTAAGAGTAAGAGAAAAGAGAAAAGTGAGATTAAAGAAGATTAGGGGTGAAGAGGAGCTTGGTGGACCATCCAAGCCGTCCGATCGACTATCCGGCCCGATCCAACCTTCCATCCTTCGAAGTGAGTGCATGAGAGGGTCAAAACCCTCCCATTCTTTGTGATTTTTCTATTTTGGTGGGCCCACAAGGGTAGGACCTACCTTGATCATGTATTGAGTATGTGGTGAACCTTATAGTGGCGGGGGCCACCTCGATGACCAGATTCCTTTTCCTTTATTTTCTTACTCTTATGGTGTTATGGGACCCACAAGTGGGTCATGCTATTGGAGAGCGTGTTCTGCACGCTATCATAACATGGACCACTTTGTGTGGCCCACCAATATATTTATTTTCTATTTAAACCAATTGACTGTGTAAGAAAACTTAGATGGTGAAAGTACACCAAATATTGTTGTGATCCAAAGCTTCTTGGCCCCACCATGAGTTGGACATTCAAATAGATATATAGAGTGGATTTCCTAGGTGGGCCCTACCTCACCCTTAAAACACAAGAGAGAGAGAGGAGGGCAGTGGCATTGTCCCTGGACGCATCAATGTCTAGAGACACTGCTGGCACCATTTACCTTCCAAAGCCACAATTTGGGTTTCTCTCGTGGGCCCCATCATGATGTATCTATGTATCATCAACACCATCCATTCATCTCCTGCTCATTTTAGCCGGGTAGCCCAAGAATCAAGCTGATCTAACCATCAGGTAGACCACACCACAACCTACGATGGGGTGGGAGCACCCCCTCATGTCAGCTGTATGAATGTGGGGTGGGGGACATCCCAGCCGTGGACCAAATCTTGTTGTATTTGTTTAATCCACACCATCCACCACCTTCTCTATATCATTTTAGGCTATGAGCCGAAAAATGGTGAAGATTCGAGCCTCAAGTGGATCGTAATAAGGCAAACAAAGTCCCACTGTTGGAACTTTGTAAGGTCGACTGTTGTGTGTGTAGGTGATGGACCTACCCAACATTGGACTCGTTTGGTCTATAGAGAGCTGGCCGATATAATGGACAATGGATTATCTAATCGTGGACCCCATGTAGTAGAAAAAAAAAAGATAAGATAAATGAAGAAAAAAAAGTCGTTGGGCATTATTGCCTAGTGACGTGAGGGTGGAAGCCTCCTTCGGTTGCCCTCACTCGTGGACCCCACCATGATGTATGTGTTAAATCCACATTATCCACCATCCCTTCTAAATAAGTTTAGGCCTTGGGCCAAAATTCGTGGCAAATCTTAGTCTTGAGTGGGCTGTACTAAGGGAATAGTGTGCATCTGTTGAAACCTTCTAAGGCTCCAGTGGAGTCCCTAATCATCCAAATAACCCAAACCAGAGTCTATTGGATCCCACTCGAGCTGACCTAGATGGTGAACGGATTAGATCATCCACTTGGGGCTCACCTTAATAGTGTATGCAAAATATAAAACAAATATAATAAAAATAAAAATAAAATTTAATAAATGCCATGCACAGTGGGAAGGAACCATTCTTGAAAATTTTGGATCTCAAATGTGGGACCCATCTTAATAAATATATATATATATATATATATATATATATATATATATATATATATATATATATATATATATATATATATATATATATATATATAAATTTTGATCCATCCACGCGACTTCTCCAAATCATTTTAGGTTATGGGCCTAAAGATGAGACAGATTCAAGTCTTAAGTAGGCCGTATGGAGGGAAAAAAAAATCCTGCTGTTGAAACCTTCAAAGGCCTAGTGTAGGGTCCCTGTTTATCCAAACTAGTGCTAGTCAGGTCCATTGGGCTCAACTCGAGTTGGTCTACACGGTGAATGGAGTATATCATCCTTATGGGGGGTACTTTAATGGTGTGACCAACACCAAACACACACACACACACACACACACACACACACACACATAAAGGAAATTGAGACCTCCGGTCAACATCTTGGGTGCGAGGACGCCTACTAGGAGTGTGAAGTGGGGCCCACACATGGGATCCCCTACCTTGTATGTGTTTCATCCATACTTCCCATCAAGTAGCCAAAAATGAGACAGGGCCACACCACTAGAAACAGTGGGGACAATGATATCCACCATTGCAACCTTTATGTGGCCCACCGTGTGCATTGTATGCCATTTAATGGTGGTATGAGCAACACATGACTTGTACCCTAGCCAAGTGTGGCCAGGATGTAGGGAAGATACAACTATCAGTTTGATTCAAAGCATTTAGGGGCCACACAAGGGGACCCACTGCGCACACTGTCCAGCAGGGCTCATCTTGTGGGGCCACACTGATGTATCTGTTTTATCCATGCCACCCATCCGTCCCTCCAGTTCATTTTAGAATGGGGCCAAAAAATGAGGCCAATCCATAGTCACACCGCAAGGAAGAGAGGGTTAATGGTGTCCACCGTTGAGACCTTCCCAGGACCCATCGTGATGTTTGTATTTTATTCATGACCCACCATGATGTATCTATTTTATCTATACCGTTCATATGTTTTCCATATCAGTTTAGATCATGAGCCCATAGATGAGGCCGATTAGACCCTCAAGTGAACCGCACCAAAGAAAATATGGTCATTCGATGTCTCCATTGGAAGCTTCTTAGGAACCACTATAAAGTTTAATTGTCACCCACATACCTTAGTGGGAACCACTGTGGATCCAGACCCGGTGCATGTATTGCATAGTCGGGCTATCCATCCACTTGACAGCCTAGATAGGCGTGGCCCAAGGTAGCCCCCACCTTGGTTTATACATTTTACATCAACCACATTCTTTCATAGCTAGCCCATCTATAGGGCATGTTTGAGATTCTAACAAGGCACTTGGTGGGCCCGGCTTTAGGGCGTTATACCCCCCACCTTAGTGTCATTTAAGGGACCCACTACAACTTTCAGTGAACCTCAGATGTTGCGCCTTTCTAAGTTGTTGTGAGCATGCTTAGGTTGTAATTACAAGCTATGACTAGCACCCATCTTGGACTCTATATGTACCCACATGGCTTGCTATCAGTGGGTCTTTCGACTATAGGCCCGCATATGTAGGAGCATGCAGGGCCCACTAGGGGTAGATTCAATCAGATCCCACCTAGTCATATTCGTATTAGATTTGTAGAGCCCATAGTGATTTTATTTGCAATCCAACTTAATCATGTCTCCTCTTTAGTGAATAAATGATGCCCACACCATAGTTTGCCTTATTGTTCATGTTGTGGATGCCCATTAGGCTTACCTTTATTTATATGTAGTGGTTGTACCATGGGCCAACCCTTTGGTTTGTGTCGGGTTTCCACCATTAACCTACTGTTTAGGTTCCACACATTGCATATATTGAGCCCATTGTAGGTCTGTGTTTGGTTAGTTGCGAGTTTCCTTCTTGGGCCTTGCTTAGGGATAGTTGTAGAGCCCACTTTGATTACCATTTCGGGTCCACTATGATTGTTTGTGGATCCTACAATTTGTTATCCCGTTCGGATGCCGATAGTTGTATGTTTTGGCCGCTTAGGTGTGGGCTTGCTCAGTGGGCCCATTAGCTTGAAAGACCACTTAAGTATAGCCCTATGGGCCTCGATAAACTTGGTTTTCAAGTAGGTTCCATCTGTTATGAATGATGAATTCCTATGTGGTGTGATATTTTACATGTGTGTTGGTACAATACTTCCTTGATAATTTATATAGTATTACCATAGTGATTTATATGATGTTTACACTCAGATTGCTATAACTCTTCCTTTATGTTGACATTGTGCTTTCTTTATATTGATGCGACACTATTTTCTGTTAGATGTAGTATTACTTTTACATTTGAGTTAACATTGCTTTATATTGATTTAGCCTTATTTTATGCTTGATATGGTCTTACACACCTAATGCATAGTGGTTACGATCGTATGTTATCATATCTTATTCAAATCATGTTTGCATGACTTGGATGATGGCTAATTCATGATTTTTGGCTTGCTTATGCGTGGCAAGACCGCATTGACGACTTTACAATTTTGGGCATTTTCAGGGGACCCATAAGAGATGGGGCCACCTTGCATGTATGCACGACTTGCATGACATGATTGCATGACTCGGATGATGGTTTCATGCATTTGCATTCCCACCCTAGCGACATCAGGGTTGTGGCCACCAAAGGATTATTGTGGTTGAGAGCTTAATTATATGGACATTGAAAATCTGGTTACGTTTACAGGGCACATAGGATGTCCCTGTGTGAAAGTCTCTAAACCCTGTGGGCCAACAAGATGCTCCAATGTCGAGACCGAGTGGATAACATGAGCGCCCAAGTGCTGAATACCAATAGGCTACGTCTCCCAATGTGTCGTAGTCGGTTTGAAGGGGGTGTGACTTTACTCGCCCGGGTGAAGGGGGTTATATGCTAGGTTGAGTCTGATTAGCTCATGAAATGAGTCCACTATTGGCGAGCCGGGTCGAGATTGACATACTACTGATGAGGCAGAAATAAGATCTCTTCTACTCACTGTGTTATACGCGCGATGGGGTGGCAAGCCAGTGTTAGAGTGTGCTAGACCCCAATGATTCCAATGATGATAACTATATTGAAATGTGGGCTTACTAAGTAGGAGTTGCATGTTGAACATTAGACTCATTCATTCATTCATTCACTATCCATCCGGGCTGATGATGCGCAACTAAATCCTTATGTGCACCTTCGTAATGGCCATGATTTTGGTTAGGTACGTGACTAACCTGAGATCGAAAGTTTACTACATTGAGTGTAGCTATCCAAATCAGGTATGAGATTGGTTTAGATAGAAGTCCCTTGTGATGAACCCCATGGCTTGCGATACCACGTACTATCATCCCGACTGCACACACTAGCTTTGTCATTTTTTTTTGCATCATATAGCCTGGATATGGTTGATGGTATTTATGGACTTGCCAGGATTAACATATTATATTGCATCCTCAGCATATGACATTTGACCCAGTATGTCTTTGCATCGCATAACCTGGATAGGGTTGACGATATTTATGGACATGCTAGGATTTGCATATTGCATTGCATCCTCAGCATATGACATTTGACCCAGTATGTCTTTACATCGCATAACTTGGATAGGGCTGATGGTTTTTATGAACATACCATTTTGGCCTCCATCTTTCTGCTTACTCTAACATTTGTATGCTCGGCACATGCATTGAGCACACACGCACACACTCCCTAAGCTTCTAGTAAGCTTATGCATGTTCATTACGTGCAAGTTATGCTAGACCATAGCTAGAGGTGAGCATTGAGTCGAGTCGGACCGGATTGAGTCCAACTCGACTCAGTTCGAAACTTTCAATGCCCTAATCGAATTCGATCCAATCCGGGACCGAGTCCAGGTCCTTTGACTCGATCTGATCCGTTGCACTACTGGCTTGACCCGAACCGAGTCTGACTCAGTTAGGGAAACTGAGTCGGATCGAGTTGGGTACAGTTTGGATCAAATCCTCCGTTTCAATGGTAGACGTTCAACCCCTATTGCTTTTTGTGGTGTGGTCCACTTGATCTTTAGATTTGTCTTATTTTTTGGCTTGAGCCTTAAGACGAGCCCGCCTAATGGATGGACGGTTTAGATATAACACATACCTCATGATGGGACCTACAAAACTTGCTTACGTCAATACACCAGCCGCAGCTGACATGGTGCATGGTACACTTGCCAGTCTGCTTACGTACACTTGCTAGAGGGGTTAGGGTTACCCTCCCATTAAAACATCATGATTATTTTTTGGGCCCACCGAGGTGTGGTTCACAAATCCAGACCATCCATTATGTGTGTCCCACTTGGATGAGGGGTCAGACTAAGTTTCAGATGCATCCAAATTTTAGGTAGGCCACACCAAGTGCTTTTATATGTTTTAGGAATGTCTTCATATGATTTTAGATGGTATGGCCCACCTGAGTTCCGTATACAGCTGATTTTTGGGATATCCCATAATTTAAAGGGGACCCATCAAATGCACGGTGTTGATGTTCGACACATCATAGTGGGGCCCACACAGCTCGACCTCACGGGAAGTTCCCATGAGCTAGATGACATAAAACCTATTCCCCTGCTCTGTGTAGCTCGGTGCTCGATGCACCTTGAGCCTTGAGCATAACAGAGGGATTGGTTACTCCTCCTTCCACCAGCCAATGGTGGATACTCGGTGCTTTGTGGACCCCAGCATGATGTCTTTATTTCATCCATACCATCCATCTATTTTTCTCGATCATTTTATGATATTAAAGTAAAAATGAGGTATATCCCAATCTCAAGTAGAAAATATTACAGTAAATAGTGTTGAATGAACATTGTGCGGATCAGGTCGGATCGGATCTATTCGGATGGGATTTCGAATCAGATCGGTCCGGATTGACCACAATCCTAACTTGATCCGAAAAACTATCGGATCCGAATGACCCTACTCGATCTGCACTGATCCAAGCCGTTGGTTTGATTCGGAATGGGTCGGATCTGGTCTGGTTGGGTCGGACTTGACCAACTCTAACCATAGTAGAATTGAGGCAGGAGCATGTGCCCGATCTTTTGGAGTTTTGTTATATCATGTATTTTCCTTTCAACACTGTACTAAAAGATTATATTAGTGGATATGTGGTGATGATGTTTTGTGACTTGGGTACACTTGTGGTTATGCTTCTTTACAAAAAAATAAATAAGAAAATACCCTGAAAATCCATTTTGTAGGAGCTGGGAGTCGAGAATGGGATACCATGGAGGCTGTCAGCACCAGATTCAGCAACCGAGAATTTTGTGAGTCCAATTTCCAAATTTGGAGCATGACACATATCATCATGCACAGTGATCTTATAGGACCATTTAAGAACTTAGGTACTAGAAGTCTTAATGGATGCTCTCATAGAGAAGTTCCCAGGTGTATCGCTTCACGACTGAGAGTCCTTGGGATGCAACTAAAGGCATTATCTGCCTATGAATGCCTCTATGGAAGACCACCTAATCAAGACCACTTAGATGATCTTCAACTTGGAAGAAGTAAAACATTTTTTCACTGATGAGTAGAAGATCTAAACCATGCTTAGAACTTTACGAGATTTGTAGGAGTCCATTGGAAGATAACAAAGGAAAGATCATGTTACTAAATATTAATCCATTAATTATGACCATTGCTAAACCTCACAAAGATAAGGCAAAGAAGAAGTAAGGGTGTAGAAAGCGTAACTAGCATATAGGAATGTCCAAAATCAGTTAATAGACGAAACGTACACATTTCACTAAGTAGTAGCTAGAATGTAGCCATAATGTAAGCTATTCAAGGTATTCTATCTAACACTAATCTTAATGCATTCAATTAATGTTTGCACAAATATTCTTATTGTCAATGGTTCTAATTTGAACTGGTTTCTAGATTTCCTGGTGTGTGACGAGAACGCGAGATGGATTCATTGGATTCCACTCAGAAAGGCCTGGACACTACTTGTGTACATTGAGAATGCGGTGTTTGAAAAGTTCCAAGGGCCGGGGGTGGGGGGATATAATCTTCGCAAACATGAGGAAGGATTAAGTGTCGGTTCATTGCCTTTCTAGGTATGGTTTTAATATAATTTTTAAACTGATTTAGTTAATTAGACAGAGTTATTTATGCTTATGGTTTTATTGGTGAATGGTTTATATAAATTACAAAATGTTTCAATATCCTTAGTTAATTATGTTATTTCTTTAAATGATTTCATGTCAAATTATTCATCTTTTATTATTAGGTAATTCTTTCATCTTATTAAGGCATGTCAAATGAATAGATTGCGCATTGCATATATATAACGATGAAAATGAGTTAGACAAAATAAATGGTGATCAGTGTTCCATCCTAACTATTCCATATGTTGTGATCTACCTAAGTTTTGGAATTTCATGACTTTTGGGTTTGGCCATTTCTAATGAGCCTATGTATTTGATGAACAAAGTAGATCTTGTGAAAGTTCGACGCACATGACTCGTGGTTTGTGAAAGTAATCCTGGTAGGTAAGCTAGCATAGTTCATTCATAGAATCTCCAATATTTTCAATTCATATTTCATATAGGGTTTTGATCGAGGGATGGAAATCTCCTACAACACTTTTTTTTTTTCAAAAAAAGTGAGCACACCACCTATAATTTGTTATCTTAATGAAAATTCCTTTATAATCATTCAGGCAAACACCACATAAAAAGCATAGTGCCCCCTATCATATGCCCTCAATACATGCACTCTACGGATCACAATCAAACAATTCCTACTAGGCACTCACATCTAACCATCCATATAAACTAGCCACCAACCACCCCAAGATCATACCTATCTCAAATCAATACTAGAGAGGAGCACCTCGCTTTCTTACTGCCCCTAAACCATCATTGTACAAGGTTACCAAGCCCCTAGTCTCTTTCGGGAGCTCCTCTTTGTTTCTATACACTAGGTGAGAACCCACTACTACCAATCTCGACCAAGCCAACCACTACAAAATTACCTTCTCTTAAGGTATGACCAATCCTAAAAAATATCACTAATTTTATATGAGTGATGGTGCCCATCCGGTACCAAATCTGTTGGGGGTCTTGCATAAAACCTTAGGATCTAGCCCTCTAGAACAAACTAGAATTATGGAATAACAAAGCAATGAAATAAATTAAAGCATCAATCACACACCACACAAGAGATTTTTTACGTGGAAAACTCTCAAAGAGGTAAAAATCATGGGATCTCGTCCAGATCAACAATCCACTACGAAGTAGAATGTTATAACCGATCACAAGCACACCTTGCTATGATCAAACCTTCACACACATAGGAGTGGATAAACAATAAGAGAAATAAAGAAAACTGAGAGATCTCACCGATTACGAGGACGTAGTAGCGCTGAGATATGGTAGATCACCTCCACGAACATAACCTCCCTTTTACAAGCTTCCTCTCTCTCTCTCTCTCACCCCTTTGATAGCCCTCTTGTGTTTTTCTTCCACGTAGAAAAACCCTAGGGACCCCTATTTATAGTTTTAGGAAACTCCTTTTCGCATCCCAGTTGCGAAAGGACTTGTAAAACAAAATTCGCGTAAAATTGCGAAACGAATTTATGTAACTACGACTGGTCGTGTCGAGTCCAAGACCGTTCGAGCACACCCACAACCGGTCGTGCACTTCCCACGACCGGTCGAGCACCCCAGAGAAAATTAACTCAAAGTCGCTAGACTTTGAGTCATGCAACCCACGATTGGTCGAGCACCAGCCCATGACCAGTCGAGCAGGGCTCACGACTGGTCGAGCATGGGATAAAAAATCCCATCAAATCTCTCCCTTTTTGACTCGAGAGGGATTTACTTTCTTCAAGTCAGCCTGGTTTCTACAAACTTCAAAATTATCCTTGAGCAAAGCCTTGGTCATGATGTCTGACCATTATTGTTCGTGTGAACTTTCTCAAGATGTAACACCTTCTGTTCCAAAGTACCCCTGATCTAGTGATACCGAATCTCTATGTGCTTCGACTTGAAATGCTGACTTGGATTCTTGCTCAAGTGTATAGCACTTTGACTATCGCAATAGATCACGTGCTCCTCCTGCTTCAGGCTAAGTTCTTGTAGGAACCTCTTCATCCAAAGCATCTCTTTACATGTTTCTGTGACTGCAATGTACTCAGCCTCTGTCGTCGACAATGTTACGACCCTTTGTAGCTTGCTCTGTCAAGAAATCGCTCCCCCTGTAAATGTGAACATAAACCCCATTGTAGACTTCTTGGAGTCTATGTCACCTACCATATCTGCATCTGTGTAGCCCTCTAGCACAGGTTTACCATCACCATAGCATAGGCTCAACCTGGATGAGCCTCTTAGATATCGTAGTATCCACTTCACCACTGCCCATTGCTCTTTACTAGGATTGACAAGATTCTAGCTGACAATACCAACCGCATATGCTATGTCTAGCCGTGTACACACCATAGCGTACATTAAACTTCCTATGGCTGACGCGTAGGATATTTTCTACATCTTTTTCACCTTTGTCTTCATCTTGGGACACTGCCTTTCGCTCAATTTGAAGTAACCATCCAGTGGAGTACTGACCGGCTTCGCTGCATTCATATTGAACCGATCTAGGACTTTCTCAATATGCCGCTCTTGTGACAACCAAAGCTTTCTGCTGCTTTTGTCACGGTTATCTCCATTCCTAAGATCTGTTTAGCAGGGCCCAAGTCTTTCATCACAAACGACTTGCCCAACTCCTATTTTAGCCTATCGATCTTCTTGATGTCTTTTTCCATGATGAGCATATCATCAACGTATAATAGCTGAACTAAGAAATCACCATATGAGAACTTGCGCATGAACACACAGTGGTCCGACTCCGTCTGTCATATCCATGCTGTAACATGAACGAATCGAACTTCTTATACCATTGCCATGGAGCTTATTTCAGCCCATACAAGCCCTTCCTCAGCCTACACACCATATGCTATTTGCCCTTGACTTCAAATTCCTCTGGTTGGTGCATGTAGATCTCTTCTTCCAGGTCACCATGGAGAAAGATATTTTTAACATCTAACTGCTCTATTCCAGATCCATGCTAACCGTCATCCCAAGCAACACCCATATGGATGTCATCTTTACCACTGGTGAGAATATCTCCTCGAAGTCTATGCCTTTCTTCTGACCGAACCCTTTTATCACAAGTCTAGTCTTGAACCTCGTCTGTAAATTTTTCTGCTCAACCTTCTTTCTAAACACCCACTTGTTGCTCAAAGCTTTCTTGCCCTTAGGCAGTTTCGCCATATCATAGGTGTGGTTCTTATGCAAGGATTCCATCTCCTCTTGCATAGCTTTCAACCACTCCTTAGCTCGTCGGATAGGGCCTCAGAATAGTCTTCTAGCTCTCCTTCATCAGTCAACATAATGTACTCATGCGGTAAGTACCTCTTGGACGACCGTCTGTCCCTAGATGACCTCCTCACCTGTGGCTCAACAGGTGGATCAAGTGGGGGTTACTCCCCCGGTCCATCTTCTGTAGGAACTCCCTCGTCCTCTGTACCTTTCTGTACCCCCCGTCATCAGGCACCATGAGAAGAATAATCGGATCCATGTCCTCTAGCTCACCTGAACTAGGCTGGTTCTTCTTTGACTTACCAATGTCTTCTATACATTGATCTTCAAAGAAAACCACATCTCTGCTCCTGATGAGCTTCCTCTCGGTCGGATCCCACAATCTGTAACTGAACTTTTCATCACCGTACCTCAAGAACACACACTGCCTGATCTTCATATCGAGCTTGTACCTCTCATCCTTTGGTATACGTGAACGGATGCCCTGCATCCAATCACCCTGAGATGACCGTACGATGGATCCTTTCCAATCCACACCTTCTCAAGTACTCCATTCAACGGGGCTGATGGAGACCTATTTATCAAATATACCGCCATGTGCATTGCTTCTACCCAGAACGTCTTGGAAAACTTTGCATGGGATAACATGCATCTGATTCTCTCTATAATAGTGCGTTTCATTTGTTCAGCTACAGCATTATGCTGGGGGTTCTTGGGAACCGTCTATTCATGCCGTATACCTATGGACTTGCAGTACTCATGAAAGTCGCCGATGTATTCACCACCATTGTCAGTGCGGATGCGCTTCAATGAACTACCTGTCTCTCTCTCGACCATAGCATGAAACAATTTAAACACACCAAAGACCTTGTCCTTGGATTTCAAAGCATAAACCCAAACCCTCCTAGATGCATCATCTATAAAAGTGACAAAATACAATGCCCCACTCAAGGTTTTTATCCTCATAGGGTCACAAACATCAGAATAAACTAAATATAATGCATGCACTTTATTAAAAAACAGATTTAATAAATGAAACTCTATGTTGTTTTCCTGATAAACAATTAAGACAGGTTTTGAGAGGTGTACCAGTCACATCTGGAAGGAGCCGCTTCCTCGCTAGTAGGTGAAGCCCTTTTTCACTCATGTGGCCTAGACGCCTGTGCCACATGTCAATAGCTGAATCTTCCGCTGCGTTCAACCCACTCTTGCACACACTGAGACATGCCTTATAAAGGGTACAACACTTTTTTCATCTGGCTGCGATCAACGAACCCTTGATGAGCTTCCAACGCCCACCAGCAAACTGGCTTTCATAGCCATCATCATCCAACCTTCCTGTCGACATCAAGTTGAGGCGAAGGTCTGCGATATGCCTCACATCCTTGAGAACTAATGTGCAGCCCACATCAGTCTTCACACAAATATCACCGACTCGTATGATCTTCGATATGCCAGAATTTTCCATCTTTATGGTCTCATAGTCACCTGATTTGTAGCTTGTGAAGAAGTCCCTATGTGGAGTCACATGAAAAGAGGTTCCTGAGTCTATCACCCAATCGGTGTCCTGACTCGTAGTCGTGAGACATACATCATGATTTGCAGAAATAATAACTACAACGTCGTCATCTGAAGCGACCGCAGTGAAATCTGATTCGACTTCTTTCTCTTTTCCTTTTCCTTTCTTGTCGTTCTTAACACTACAAGAAAAATGAGCAAAGGCTACGGCCAAAAACCATAGCAAAAGACCTTTTGCTACGGATATAATCCGTAGCACGTCCATCCCTATTGGTGGGGTAGCTAAAGGTATAGCTACAGACTATATCCGTAGCAATAGATACCAATAGCTACGGATATAATCCGTAGTAATAGATATCAATAGCTACGGATTATATCTGTAGCAATAGATACAATAGCTATGGATTATATCTGTAGCAATACCTTTAGCTACCCACCAATAGTGACAGACGTGCTACGGATCATATCCGTACCAAAAGACATTTTATCCATAACAATAGATACCAATAGCACCAATAATATCTGTAGTAATAGATACTAATAGCTACGGACAAAAGCTGTAGCGATAGCTACAGATTATATTTGTAGTCATTTTTTAATAATTTGTAATAATATGACCTGTTTCTATTGCAAGAACCTACTGTGCTTAATAACGCATCTAAGCTTAATGCTGATAGAAATAGTACATAAAATGCAATCAGAAAAAAAATGATGCATTTATTACAAATAGCAATCAAATCATACAATGCATACTACTTTCACATTTCTAAACAAACAATACTTCACTTTACTCAACCTATCATAAGAATTACAACTAAGGCGTGACCTCATGTGCAAGAAACAAATACACTCCAACATTGCATTTAATAATGCTCACATTTTTACAGAATTTTCTTCCTTCAGACGGTCAATTTCAGCCAATGCAGAAGATAGAGCTTCTTCTTTCCTTGAAACTGCATATATAACTTTTGTGGACTTCGACACAAGATCACTTTTAAATTTTGAAACCCTTCCCTTGAGAAAATGAATTTCATCCTTCACTGATTTCTTTAGCTTGTCAGATTGTACAAAACAACATTTGTAGATACAATCAAACAAGCATGCCTTTGTACACATCTCAAAAGGAAGAAAGATAAAAAAAAAAATACTTATATATGAAGAAATAAAAAATGTACCTATAAATCTTCTAAACTATAGCAAAATCCAACATGAGTAATGTGTTCAAACCTAGGATGGACTTTTAAACTCAAAACCTAGGTTTAGGTTAAGGTTATAGGCTTAGGTTTAGGTTTTAGGTTTAGGTTAAGGTTATGTTTAGGTTATAGGTTATAGGTTATAGCTTTAGGGAATTGAGAATAGGTTAAGGTTTAGGTTTAGGAAATCGAGTTCGGGATCGCATTTAGGTTTGGATTTTCAAGTTTAAGTTTAAGTTTAGGTTAGGGAGTTGAGATTAGGATTAGGTGTAGGTTTAGGTTTAGGTTAGGGACATGAGATTATGATTAGGTGTAGGTTTAGGTTTAGGGATTTGAGAATTCATTTAGGTTTTAGGTTTAGGTTTAGGATTTAGGTTATAGGTTTAGGCTATAGGTTTAGGTTTAGGTTTTAGGTTTAGGTTAAGGTTAGGTTATAGGTAATAAGTTTAGGTTATAGGTTATAGGTTACAGGTTAAGGTTTAAGTTATAGGTTTTGGTTTAGGTTAAGGTTATAGGTTTATGTTTAGGTTAAAGCTTTAAGGAATTGAGAATAGGTTAAGGTTTATGTTTAGAAAATCGGGTTCGGGTTTGAGATCGGGTTTAGTTTGGGTTTTCAAGTTTAGATTTAGGTTAAGGATTTGAGATTAGGATTAGGTGTAGGTTTAGGTTTAAGGATTTGAGAATACATTTAAGTTTTAGATTTAGGTTTAGGTTTTAGGTTTAGGTTAAGGTTACAGGTTTAGGTTAGGTTTAGGTGTAGGTTATAGGTTATAACTTTAGGGAATTGAGAATAGGTTAAGGTTTAGGTTTAGGAAATCAGGTTCGGGTTCGGGATCAGGTTTAGGTTTGGGTTTTCAAGTTTAAGTTTAGGTTTAGGTTAGGGAGTTGAGATTAAGATTAGGTGTAGGTTTAGGTTTAGGGATTTGAGAATACATTTAGGTTTTAGGTTTAGGTTTAGGTTTTAGGCTTTAGGTTTAGGTTTAGGTTTTAGGTTTAGGTTAAGGTTAAGTTATCGGTTATAAGTTTAGGTTATAGGTTATAGGTTATGGGTTAAGGTTTAGTTTATAGGTTTTGGTTTAGGTTAAGGTTTAGGTTATATGTTATAGGTTATAGGTTATAGCTTTAAGGAATTGAGAATAGGTTAAGGTTTAGGTTTAAGAAATCAGGTTCGGGTTCGGGATCGGGTTTAGGTTTGGGTTTTCAAGTTTAGGTTTAGGTTTAGGTTAGGGAGTTGAGATTAGGATTAGGTGTAGGTCTAGGTTTAGGGATTTTAGAATACATTTAGGTTTTAGGTTTAGGTTTAGGTTTTAGGTTTAGGTTAAGGTTATAGGTTTAGGTTAGGTTTAGGTGCAGGTTATAGGTTATAGCTTTAGGGAATTGAAAATAGGTTAAGGTTTAGGTTTAGGAAATCAGGTTCGGGTTCATAATCGAGTTTAGGTTTGGGTTTTCAAGTTTAGGTTTAGGTTTAGGTTAGGGAGTTGAGATTAGGATTAGGTATAGGTTTAAGTTTAGGGATTTGAGAATACATTTAGGTTTTAGGTTTAGGTTTAGGTTTTAGGTTTTAGGTTTTAGGTTTAGGTTTAGGTTTTAGGTTTATGTTAAGGTTAGGTTATCAGTTATATGTTTAGGTTATAGGTTATAGGTTATGGGTTAAGGTTTAGTTTATAGGTTTTGGTTTAGGTTAAGGTTTAGGTTTAGGTTATAGGTTTAGGTTAAGGTTTAGGTTTAGGTTATATGTTATAGGTTATAGGTTATAGCTTTAAGGAATTGAGAATAGGTTTAGGTTTAGGTTTAGGAAATTGGGTTCGGGTTCGGGATCGGGTTTAGGTTTATGTTTTCAAGTTTAGGTTTAGGTTTAGGTTAGAGAGTTGAGATTAGGATTAGGTGTAGGTCTAGGTTTAGGGATTTTAGAATACATTTAGGTTTTAGGTTTAGGTTTAGGTTTTAGGTTTAGGTTAAGTTTAGGTGTAGGTTATAGGTTATAACTTTAGGAAATTGAGAATAGGTTAAGGTTTAGGTTTAGGAAATCAAGTTCGGGTTTGGGATCGGGTTTAGGTTTGGGTTTTCAAGTTTATATTTAGGTTTAGGTTAGGGAGTTGAGATTGGGATTAGGTGTAGGTTTAAGTTTAAGGATTTGGGAATACATTTAGGTTTTAGTTTTAGGTTTAGGTTTTAGGTTTTAGGGTTTAGGTTAGGGAGTTGAGATTGAGATTAGGTGTAGGTTTAGGTTTAGGGATTTGAGAATACATTTAGGTTTTAGTTTTAGGTTTAGGTTTTAGGTTTTAGGTTTACGTTTAGGTTTTAGGTTTAGGCTAAGGTTTGGTTATCGGTTATAAGTTTAGGTTATAGGTTATAGGTTATGGGTTAAGGTTTAGTTTATAGGTTTTAGTTTAGGTTAAGGCTTAGGTTTACGTTAAGGTTAAGGTTTAGGTTATATGTTATAGGTTATAGGTTATAGCTTTAAGGAATTGAGAATAGGTTAAGGTTTAGGTTTAAGAAATTGGGTTCGGATTCGGGATCGGGTTTAGGTTTGGGTTTTCAAGTTTAGGTTTAGGTTTAGGTTAGGGAGTTGAGATTAGGATTAGGTGTAGGTTTAGGTTTAGGGATTTGAGAATACATTTAGGTTTTAGGTTTAGGTTTGGGTTTTAGTTTATAGGTTTAGGTTAGGTTATAGGTTAAGGTTTAGGTTTAGGTTAAGGTTTAGGTTTAGGTTATAGGTTTTGGGATTTGAGAATAGGTTTAGGTTAAGGTTATAAGTTTAGGTTTAGAAAATCATGTTCGGGTTCGGGATCGGGATCGGGTTTAGGTTTGGTTTTTCAAGTTTAGGTTTAGGTTTAGGTTTAGGTTAGAGAGTTGAGATTTGGATTAGGAGTAGGCTTTAGTTTAGGGATTTGAGAATATTTTAAGGTTTAGGTTTGGGTACGAGATCGGGTTTACATTTGGGTTTTAGGTTTAGGATAAGGATTTAGGGATTCAGATTCGGGTTCGGGATCGGGTTTAGGTTTAGGTTTAGGTTTTAGGTTTAGGTTAAGGTTATAGGTTTAGGTTTAGGTTATAAGTGTAGGTTATAGGTTTAGGTTAGGTTATAGGTTTCAGTTTAGGAAATTGAGAATAGGTTAAGGTTTAGGTTTAGGAAATCGGGTTCGGGTTTGAGTTCGGATTCGGGTTTAGTTTTGGATTTTCAAGTTTAGGTTTAGGTTAAGGAGTTGAGATTAGGATTAGGTGTAGATTTAGGTTTAAGGATTTGTGAATACATTTAGGTTTTAGGTTTAGGTTTAGGTTTTAGTTTATAGGTTTAGGTTATAGGTTAAAGTTTAGGTTTAGGTTAAGGTTTAGGTTTAGGTTATAGGTTTTGGGATTTGAGAATAGGTTTAGGTTAAGGTTATAAGTTTAGGTTTAGGAAATCGTGTTCGGGTTCGGGATCGGGTTTAGGTTTGGGTTTTCAAGTTTAGGTTTAGGTTAGGGAGTTAAGATTAGGATTATGTGTAGGTTTAGGTTTAGGGATTTGAGAATACATTTAGGTTTTAGGTTTAGGTTTAGGTATTAGTTTATAGGTTTAGGTTATAGGTTAAGGTTAGGTTATAGGTTAAGGTTTTGGTTTAGGTTAAGGTTTAGGTTTAGGTAATAGGTTTTGGGATTTAAGAATAGGTTTAGGTTAAGGTTATAAGTTTAGGTTTAGGAAATCGTGTTCGGCTTCGTGATCGGGTTTAGGTTTGGGTTTTTAAGTTTAGGTTTAGGTTTAGGTTAGGGAGTTAAGATTTGTATTAGGTGTAGGTTTAAGTTTAGGGATTTAAGAATACGTTAAGGTTTAGGTATAGGAAATCAGGTTCGGGTTCGAGATCGGGTTTACGTTTGGGTTTTAGGTTTAGGCTAAGGATTTAGGGATTCAGATTCAGGTTCGGGATCGGGTTTAGGTTTAGGTTTAGGTTTAGGTTTAGGTTTTATGTTTAGGTTAAGGTTATAGGTTTAGGTTTAGGTTATAAGTGTAGGTTATAGGTTTAGGTCTAGGTTAGGTTATAGGTTCCGGTTTAGGAAATTGAGAATAGGTTAAGGTTTAGGCTTAGGAAATCGGGTTCGGGTTCGGGTTTGGATTCGGATTTAGTTTTGGGTTTTCAAGTTTAGGTTTAGGTTAAGGAGTTGAGATTAGGATTAGGTGTAGGTTTAGGTTTAGGAATTTGAGAATACATTTAGGTTTTAGGTTTAGGTTTAGGTTATAGGTTAAGGTTAGGTTATAGGTTAAGGTTTAGGTTTAGGTTAAGGTTTAGGTTTAGGTTATAGGTTTAGGGATTTGAGAATAGGTTTAGGTTAAGGTTATAAGTTTAGGTTTAGGAAATCGTGTTCGGCTTCGGGATCGGGTTTATGTTTGGGTTTTCAAGTTTAGGTTTAGGTTTAGGTTAGGGAGTTGAGATTTGGATTAGGTGTAGGTTTAAGTTTAGGGATTTGAGAATACGTTAAGGTTTGGGTATAGGAAATCAGGTTTGGGTTCGAGATTGGGTTTACGTTTGGGTTTTAGGTTTAGGCTAAGGATTTAGGGATTCAGATTCGGGTTCGGGATCGGGTTTAAGTTTAGGTTTAGGTTTTACATTTTGGTTAAGGTTACAGGTTTAGGTTTAGGTTATAAGTGTAGGTTATAGGTTTAGGTTTAGGTTAGGTTATAGGTTACGGTTTAGGGAATTGAGAATAGGTTAAGGTTTAGGTTTAGGAAATCGGGTTTGGGTTCGGGTTCAGATTCGGGTTTAGTTTTGGGTTTTCAAGTTTAGGTTTAGGTTAAGGAGTTGAGATTAAGATTAAGTGTAGGTTTAGGTTTAGGTTTAGGGATTTGAGAATACATTTAGGTTATAGGTTTAGGTCTAGGTTATAGGTTTAGGTTTCGGTTATAGGTTATAGCTTTAGGAAATTGAGAATAGGTTAAGGTTTAGGCTTAGGAAATCGGGATCGGGTTTAGATTAAGGAGTTGAGATTAAGATTAGGTGTAGGTTTAGGTTTAAGGATTTGAGAATACATTTAGGTTTTAGGTTTAGGTTTAGGTTATAGGTTATAGGTTTAGGTTTAGGTTATAAGTGTAGGTTATAGGTTTAGGTTTAGGTTAGGTTATATGTTAAGGTTTAGCAAATTGAGTTTACATTATAGGTTAAGGTTTATGTTTAGGTTAAGGTTTAGGTTTGGATTTAGGTTATAGGTTTTAGGATTTGAGAATAGGTTTAGGTTAAGGTTATAAGTTTAGGTTTAGGAAATCAGGTTCGGGTTCGAGTATAGGTTTGGGTTTTCAAGTTTAGGTCTAGGTTTAGGTTAGGGAGTTGAGATTAGGATTAGGTGTAGGTTTAGGTTTAGCAATTTGAGAATACGTTAAGGTTTAGGTTTAGGAAATCGGATTGGGTTCGAGATTGGGCTTACGTTTAGGTTTTAGGTTAAAGGTGTGTTCCCTGCCAATACAGATATAAACACGGCTTGTCCAAATGGCCAGGGCCCTCCAATGTTGTCCATAGGAAATGGACAGCTTCATCATGGTCATAACAGCGGTTCCCACCTTCCAGGGACCCCCGTTCATCCGGATAGCTCCGATGCGCATCCAGGTTTGCTCCATTAATTTTGAGCAAATATATAAATACGGCCTGTCCAAATGGCCAGGCCCCTCCAATGCTGTCCATAGGAAATGGACAACTTCATCATGGTCATAACAGCGGTTCCCACCTTCCAGGGACCCCCGCTCATCCGGATAGCTCCGACGCACATCCGGGTCTGCTCCATTAATTTTGAGCAAATACATAAACACGGCTTATCCCCAGGATCTACCAAATTCATCTGATCTAGGGATCCAAGGAAGCTAGCCTTGGATGTGCAAAACCACAAACCCATTACGCTAAAACCAAAGACTAGCTAAGTCACTGAGGAGACGAGTCACTAAACTGATACGTTAGAGTTGGAAGTAAAGGGTAGGCTCTTACCAGAGAGGATCTGCTTGTCTGATCTGATGGTAACGACGGATTTGTAAGATCCCTACAAATAAAAAGTGAGTCTCAACAGCAGTAGCATTAAGCTGACAATCGATAAGGCCCCTTAAGTATAAAATTTTCAAGCCACAGAAAGCTAAATGTATGAGAAGCCACAGAAACCTAAATGTATGAGTCACTTTCGAAAAGAATGGCTCAGCTCCATTGGATTCAGCTTTGATCTTTGGACGCTCTTCTTCCTCCTCCTCTTCCTCATTGAATGAGTATGCAGCATCCTTAAGTAACTTGGAGTTGATTGAAGTCACAACTTCTGCAGCTTTTTCATTGACAATAATGGTGTCTGCAAGCAACAGTGAGAACATCTTAGTCTTTGGATTGTTGGTTTCTGATTGCATGTTCTGGCAATGTTTGAGCAGTAGCTATTGTAGCGCGATCCGATTGCGCATATGATCACACTTGTCGAGTCATAACTAAGAGCACCAAAGACACATTTCAACAAACATTTTTAACTAAAAAGAAAAGAAAGAAAAGAAAGAAAAAGAAAAGAAAAAGAAAAGAAAAAGGAGAAAGGAAACAAATTATTTTACCTCCAAGGTCAACTCATCACGCTTCACAAGTATTCTAATAGGATTTGTCATAAACTTGTTTGCTATCTTTAAAATTTCATGAGGCAGAGCTGCAGAAGTCAATACAACCTACACAAAGCAACCCATACATTTCAGAACCTTTACACGGATGAAAGCTGAATATATGCTTGAACTACAGTTAAGCTGCACCTGTTGCAATCAAGCTGCACCTGTTGCGGTCAAGCTGTAGTTAAGCTGCACCTGTTGCAGTTCTGGGGCTGCACATACTGTAATTCTGGGGCTGCACCTACTACAGTTAAGCTGTACCTGTTGCAGTTCTGGGGCTGCACCTATTGCAGTTAAGCTGAATATATGCTTGAACTTGCACCATAAACACAAGTCAAGCCAAACAGTCCCTTGGCTTCCACATGCCACATTTCTATATCATCAATCCCATTCTAAAATATTTTTTTTGACAGATTAGAGGAGAATTGAATGTAATGTTGAAAAATAAAGAAGGGCATATATGCAATGTAGACATATACAATGCAGACAATTGCAATGCAATCCTAATAGTTTCGAATCCTAATTTTATGCATGGTTAAGTAGATTAAATCAGGGATTGCAAATTTACCCATCAATTTCTGCATCAATGGTCCAGATCATTAGAACATGGGCCCCACTTGTAAAGACTTAATACCCAAGAATTATAAGAATTCCAATGCCTAAATTAACCGCTACCTAATTTCAGTTCCATGCATTTCAATTTTGACTTGATAAAAATAATCCAACTTATTATTATTGGGCTAGTCCCTTTTTATGAATTGAGAGGGGCTTGTCCCACTTGGGTCATTTTCACCTTTTTTGGACTTCACATGAAGTGCAATGCAAACTAATGTGCATTAAAATCTATGGTTTCTTTACTTTGAAGCCATTTTACGTCCAATTGAATGAGAAAGTTGTTCGCTCCTAATGCATACACTCTATGTAGGTGGTAAAGCAGGTAGTGTTCCATCCAAATAGACTGCATGTATGGAAAATACAAAACAGAATAATCATTGTATGCTTTTCTAAAGAAGCTCAAACATATGTTGACACTCAAATAAAAAGAAGATTTTCTTCATCTTCATATTTTTGGAGGACATGTAACAACATTTTAGTAAGAATAAACAACAAAAGAAATTAATGGGCAAAGAATACCATCAGCTCTCATGACCCTGCATGCATTTACAGCTTGCTCAGACAAACCCTACCAAGTGCCAACAGATTGAAGGAAATGTTACTGTTTTGCAATCGACCTACTGTGTCACCAATAAAAATGAAGGAAATAAGTTGCTACTTCCCATGTCAACCCAATTCCCTTGCCTAAAATCTGCCCTGCAACTGGAAAAGAATGCTGAACATAATTTAGAAGCATGCAATAACAATACATAAAACTATTCTTACCATGGGAACTAAAATATCTTCCTTCCAAGTGCTCCGAAAAAAATCTGTAAGATAGCATTCCAAAGCAGTTCTTTGTTTTTGAGAATTAAAAAGGAAAAGATAATAAAAGTTGTGCCACAATTATACATAAATGGAAAGACAATAAAGATAGAAAACAAAGGTGGAAGTTCCATAGGAGTGAAACCAAAGAAAAAAAGAAAGTACAATGGAAAGACAGCAAAGGCTAACAAAGAAACAGGCAAACAACCATTCAAACTGGTAATTAGTATTCAATGCCAAAACCATCAAAAGTTGCTAGATTTTTTTTTTTTTTTTAAACCAATAATATTTCTTCCATGCCATAATACAATGTGGAAGGCATGACCAAAGCATGATGCAGAGCAACTTACCTCTCGCAACCTACAAGTTTCGTGAGAGCCTATTTGTTTTTTCCTGCTTCGAAGTATGAGAACTTCCCCGGACAAAAGGGATAAGGAGATGAACCACATGCCTAATGAATGAAGATACAAACAAAAATTAGAAATTACCCAAATATAGTCTCAATGCAAATTACACAGTATAAAGTCCATTGTCAGTGTATGGATTTTACCCAAATATAGCCATGAGGCCCTTTATTCATTTCCCACAAGCTTACCTTTCCTTATGCATGTTTATTGAGATTCAATTATGATGTTTTTACAACTCATGGGCAAATAAATTTAAACATGCACATTTTGATAATCATATGAGATATAAATCCAATAATAAGAAATAAGAATTTGCTATTGTTGCATGCCATTGTCACTCTACCATTGTTACTCGCCACTTGTGCTTTCCAATGTAGTGATCCAGAAAGTTTGTTTACTCAACTTCAACATGATCAGGTAGGGCAGACTGTAAACCAACACCAAATCAAAAGAATTAAACAGCAAATGAGTTCCCATATTACAAAATCAGTAATAGAAAAAATGATATTAACATTGTGCGAAAACTTTTTGCTGTAGTCATGATAACACTGTGCCCTTGGTGAAAAAAATCTACCAAAGATCCAAATTGTGTTCAGCATAAAGGAAAAATGCATTTTAGATGAGAATTGTATGCTTCAACAACATCAGCATAGATTTTTGGGAAAGCAGGAAAAACCTGCCGGTGTAAAACTAATGAATCAATTCTAGGGAACAAGTTTATAAGGACTGGGTCAACATACCAGCAACAACAAGAATAGTAAGGACATCTCCAACTCTTTTGAGCTGCCATACACTCTTCTTGTATGATTTGAACTTCTTTTATGCAGGGTCATCTTCCAAAATCTATTAAGATTAAAAGAAAGACTCAGTTCAAGAATAACATAATTAGTGTAATACAATTAGGAAACCTGAATGAGAGCCTTGTTGAACCAAAAAAGAATTTTTAACTACACTTGAACACCAGCTTCACTTGTGTCTCGTTGGAAAGAGACAATACAGTTCACAAGTACTAGTTCAAGGACCTGATGCTTTTGTAATTAGCTATGACAAACAAATCCATCAGACTCCTCTGTATATAAATGAAGCAAAAGCATTCAGAACCATAACAAAAGTGTCGGTCCTTGCAAAATAATACACTATAAAATATTATGGTGCAAAACAACATTACTTCACATTGAAAAGAATATGTTACAGTAGGCAGGATGTGAATTCATTGCAAGTGATAAAGAGCACCTCAAATCAGCTATATGAACATTTCCTGTATGAATAATCTTTTGCAGAAGATAATGGTGGCAGTCACACATACACTAGAAAACTTGATGGGATGGTTTCAACATCAAGCACTAAGACATTTGTGGAAGTGAAGTATCAATTTTACTATAAATTTCAACTCAGTCTGAAGAAATAGTTAGGCACTTCAGATATCATTGTTTCCTGCCAAATTTTAGTTTTTTGAGTGGATGTACGTTTGGTGTGGTGTTTAAGTCAAACAAGCAACATTAAGCGTGCCACTATTAAAATAGTACAAAGTTGTACTATTCTATTGCAAAAAGAAAAAAGAAAAAAAGAAAAAGAAAAGAAAGGGTGAGTCTACCAATCAGGGTGGTTGTATATATCAATTCATAAAGATAAAAGGAAATTGAGAAAGATATATAGAGAGAGAAAATCAGAGCGAAAAGAAAAAGAAAAAGGATTAAATGATCTCAAATGCCATTAACAAACAAAATAAGAAATTACAAATGTCATGGACTTAAAAAGCTAATTGCAAATAACTGAAGTACCGCAGGGAAGCCTTGCTCAAAAAATCCCAAACCAACTAATCCAATCACAGGTGCAATGCCAAGAGGACTGAAAAACCTGTGAAGAGAACTACAAAGAACTAGGAATGCTATTCAGAACATGAACAAATAAACCTCAGTGAATGAGGTGCTGCTACGGAGTACCGAGAAAGTTCGATCAAGCATCCAAATGCATCCGAAAGCAAAATTTCTCCAGGAAGAAAAAAGAGGCCTGCACAAAAATGATGGTCTACTTGTTTTAGCTCTTAGATAAAATGAGCAGAATAATAATTTTGGACTAGTTTGACAGAAAAGGGAATAATCCCCCAAATGCACAAATACAAAGAAGAAACATGGTCCTTTGTCGACTAGAGTCACCTCAAACATTCATGCTAAAATGTTGAGGTTGCAGTTATGCAAATGTATCATCAAAACTACTAATGCATGCTCTTGTTTCAGTTGTAAAAGAAGGAAACAGTGAGCTCGCTTTGTTACAAAATTTGGAGCGTCGGATTGGTGTGGACAGAGAAGTTGCCAATTCCCTTCTTTCAAATGTACATGGTCCTAGAAGTTAAAACATTAAAACATGCATTGCTAGAAAAACATGAAAGAACAACACCAAGAAATCCCTTTGAGAAAGAAGAAGTAAACACACGCACGCATGCAACTAGCTCAGGCAAGTAGTTAGTATATGACAGACCATTCCTTCCATCTACAAAGTAAGTTGGTCACCCCATTGTTGCTTCAGATTAATTAAAAGGCTTCGTTCATGGTCAACATTCGTGCTCCTATCAAACAACAGCCAACAAGCAAGCTTTTTCCTGCAATGAAACCATCATGATTATCTAGTTTTATAGGAATTATTTATAGACAAGCAAATTTAATAACTTGCAATCCCAAGTAATTCGGACAAGGTAATGATGATGATTAAGTAGCTGTGGAAAAGGATTCAAGAAGATATATTTCCTAGAAAAATAATGTGTTCATGATCATTGGTTAGACGTGCTAGCCTTTTCTTTTCCAGACAAACACAAACCCATGTAACTTAAGTACATAATCAAGTAATAAGTAGAAAATATGGGAAAAGAAACTAAAAAGAACCAGAAACATATCAAAAGGAATTCTTAAAGCACCACAAACACACATTGCTCAGAAATTGAAAAGCCAATTACCAAATCCACAGATTCATGCATACATACATACATGCAATGGATGCAGGCAAATGGATATTTTAGTTCAGTCTTTGAAGAAGAAAATAACCCAAATGTGTCCTATATTAAGACACCATTTCATGAAAAAACAACAACAAAATATAGTACCATCAGCATATATGACTGAATGTGTCAAGCAGGAAAATGGGTATTTTTGTTTATTTTTCAAAAAAATGAAAAATCCCATATAAATTCTTCATCTTTCACAGCAGGCAAGGGTTAATTAGCATCCAAAACAGAATGCATTTTCTGCTATTAAATGCTTATAGTGATACTAACCATATAAAACTTGAGGAAGTATACATGTTCAGACTTCAGGTGCAAAAGTACGGTATTCTTCTGTGCACGATTCTGCACCATGTAAACTAGGATCTGCTAGGCTTTTGTTGTGGATGGTGGGATGTCCCAAAATCTCCTAGTCAAAAGATCCCAATCCTTAATCTTTGGCATATTTTTTAAACTTTAATTTGGGATGATGCTTTGTTTACTCCTAATTGTCTAGTTGTAGGCCTAGGATCAAAGCTTGGGATCTTCCAATCTAGTAGACTTTCGGTGCATCCCTCATCCATAGAGGGGCTTAACAGTTCGATGGTATGGATCACCAAACAACAGGACTCAAAACATTCCTCACAACTAAAATCCCCAAATTTGTAAGCCCTAAAATCCCCAAATCCAGGTCGGATTGTTGGGTAAGGTGGGCTATACTGCCCATTGTGACTAACAACTCCGTGGGCCCCACCTAGCATATCAACAGGTTGTATGGCAAATAAACATTCCGGTGGAATAATCCACCCTAAAATCTGAATAACCCTAAATCAGAATTGAGATTGAGAGAGATTGAGAGAGAGAGAGAGAGAGAGAGAGAGAGAGAGAGAGAGAGAGAGAGAGAGAGAGAGAGAGAAATACCTCAATGTTGCTAGAGATTTAAAAAGAGGGGAAGATGGAGAAACGCACTCTCCCTCTCTGCAATCTCTTTCTATCTCTCTCTCTCCGCAATCTCTCTCCATCTGCAACGATCGCCCTCCGTCTTTGCAATCTCTCTCTGTCTGCAATGACCGCCCTCCCTCTCTACAATCTCTCTCTCTCTCTCTCTCTCTCTCTCTCTCTCTCTCTCTCTCCTCTCTCTCTTTCTCTCTGCAACAACCACCCTCTCTGCAATCGCGAAATAACCATGTTTGGGCACGGCTGAGCGGGCGCCCAAATTTGAGGCTTTCTGACTGACGGACGTAGACGGTCCGATCAGGGCTCCGTGGGGCCCATCATGATGTATTTCCCTAATCCATTCCGATCCATAATTTTAATAAATTATTTTAGCTTATCATACCAAATTTCAGGTATATTGAAGATCCAAGTAGACCACACCATAATAAGCAACTGTAATTTAATATCAATGTTTCCTACCGTGTGGTCTACTTGAGCCTTCGATCTAGCTGATTTTTTTTCTCATCCACTAAAGTAATATTTAAAAATATATAGACGGCTTAGATAGAACATATAGTTTCTTTTAGGCCTCATAGAGCCCCATATAGCACTATTAAATATTAATGGTGTATCGACTTTTTTGCTACAAATTAAAACCGTAGCAAGCTTAGCTAAGGTTTATATCCGTAGTAAAAAATAAACGTGGTTTGAATCCTTTGCCCCTTTTTTTGGTAATTTAGCCTTACAACATTCATGCTTGTAATGGCCCTTCTTATCATAATTCAAGCATTCAACATCTTTCTTAGTACTCGACTTGCCTCTTAATTTATCTCGAACTTTTCCACCCTTCCTGTTCTTTCCTCTCCCCCATTCCTATGTCACAAGAGCCTCTTGCTGAGTAAACCCCTGAGACTTCCTCCTTGTCTCCTCATTAAAGAGATAACTAGTAACCTATTCTATGGATATCTTTCCATCTGACGCGGAGTTACTTAGAGACACCACCAAAGTCTCTCAACTATTAGGCAATGAACTAAGTAATAACAAAGCCTGCAATTCATCATCCAGAACCATCTTCATAGTGGAGAGCTGATTCTCTATATTGCTGACCTCATTCATGTGCTCGGCCACAGAACCACCATCCTTGAACTTGAGATTCAAAACTCGCCTTATCAAATTTTTTTATTACCGACTGTCTTCCTCTCATATAGCCTTTCTAGTTTCAGCCATAGGCTAGCGGCTCAGGTTTTCGTAGACACATGGTGGAACACAGAATCATCCAACCATTGTCTAATAAACCTCATTGCCTTTTAGTCCATCTTCTTCCAATCATTATCAGACATATCCTTGGATTTTGCAGATTTGCCTAAAATTGAAGAATCCTTACACTAAAGCAAGTCTTCCATCTTAGCCTTCTATATGGTCCAGTTAGAACCATTGAGGCTGATCATCCTTGATGAGACACCTTCCATAATTCCAAACATATCCTACCCGTTCAATGAACTTAGCTTGATACCACTTTGTTGGGAGCCTTGCACAAAACCTTAGGATTTAGCCCTCCAGAGTAAACCAGAATTATAGAACAACAAAGTAATGAAATAAATCAAAGCATCAATCACATACCACATAAGATATTTTTTACGTGAAAAACCCTCAAAGAGGTAAAAATCACGGCACCTCGTCCAGATCAACAATCCACTATGAAGTAGAACGTTACAACCGATCACAAGCACGCCTTGCTATGATCAAACCTTTACTCACACAGGAGTGGATAATAATAAGAGAAATAAAGAAAACTGACAGATCTCACCGATTATGAGGACGTAGAAGCGCTGAGATATGGTAGATCACCTCCACGAACATAATCTCCCTTCTATAAGCTTCCTCTCTCTCTTTCTCTCTCTCT
The DNA here is from genome assembly GCA_037074715.1 of Magnolia kwangsiensis. NCBI lineage: Eukaryota > Viridiplantae > Streptophyta > Magnoliopsida > Magnoliales > Magnoliaceae > Magnolia > Magnolia kwangsiensis. The sequence goes on along the minus strand of CM073584.1, from coordinate 29,171,418 downwards.
CTCTCACCCATTTGATAGCCCTCTTGTGTTTTTTCTCCACCTAGAAAAATCCTAGGGACCCCTATTTATAGTTTTAGAAAACTCCTTTTTGCATCCCAGTTGCAAAAGGACTTGCGAAATAAAATCTGCGCAAAATCACGGAACGAATCTGCGTAACTATGACTAGTCATGTCGAGTCCACGACCGGTCGAGCACACTCACGACCGGTTGTTCACCTCCCACGACCAGTCGAGCACCCCAGAGAAAATTAACTCAAAGTCGTTGGACTTTGAGTCATGCAACCCATGACTGGTCGAGCATTAGCCCACGACTGGTCGAACAGGGCTCACGACTGGTCGAGCACAGGACAAAAAATCCCATCAAAATCAACCAATGGATAGGGGCACAGGGTCTAGAGATGCCATCAATGATAATCTTAGGATCCAATTTGATAAGGATTTTATTTAATCTTAAATTCCCGTAAATCTTTACTCCATCCAACATTTCTTGGGCTTCCACAACTGTGTTTGAGAATATTCCATAATAATTTTGAAATGCAAGGATTATTTTGCTACAATAGTCACTCATACTCCACCCCCTCCCCTCTCTTTCCAAGGTTTCCTCAAGAGTAACCATATACATTCAACTTAGGCCCACCCAGCCTGTGGTAGAGGGTCTACAACTCATGTTTCATGCAGTGAGTAAAACAACAAAGTCTTTTGAGGCCCATAATGTTTTACATGTAAAATCCATTATCTATCAGGTTTTATCCTTATGAATGCTCTTGGGCGAGCAGTGCCCTCATTTCCTCAGCTTTCTTCTTTGTCTTGGTATTGAATTAGATGAGATAACATGTGCAATTTGTTTTGGAGTTTCCATCCGTTAGAAGAAGCTTAGTATCTATGACCAGCTAGAAATTATCACTTAAGGGTTGGAGAATTATGGGTAACCCAAACCAAGTGACTCTTGCAGTTGGTCTACAGCCATAAATTCATAATAAGGGCCTCAGTGACAAAAAAGAAATGGGTTAGGCAATATTTTCAAACAATATGATATGCAAGTGTACTTTATAGGATTTAATGGTCTTGGGGGATTCAATAGAAATTTACTGTTACTGCATTTAGTTATAATTTCCAGACTTTAAGACTTAGGTCATGTAAAAAATAAAATAAATGGCACCTAACCTTACTTCACAAGATTTAAGATCATTAGAAGTAAAATAAGAAAGGAGAATGTAGACGGGAGAGAATGTTGCAAAATAAAAGTAAAAAGAAGATAAGTGTGTGTTGCTGACGTGTTTGGGATGTGTAGAATGGAATGCAGTCTTTTTTGAGATGTAAAGAGGAAAATGGGAGACCCAACATCTTTTCTCTACAAAAGGGATGGTCAGATATCCTTGTTTTTAATCATTCTCTTGTCTCTGGTGGCTTCTTTGATTTGAAATCTTCTCTTGAGTTAAGCAAAGCTTTGACGCAGGGAAGGAAATGAGGTTGAGCACCATCTTCCTCAAGAGGATAATTATTTTGAATCCACGGAACTTCTCTAGACTCCTCATAGAGACTTCTCGAATCCACGAGGAAAGAAAGCAGAAAATAGAAAGAATTTCTAATAAATTCAAAATTGATTAATGAATGAATAAAAATGAGTTCACAACCCTTAAAATAAGGGTACCAAGAAATAGGAAAGAAATCAGAAGCAAGCTACAACTAAAACTCCTAGAATTCGCGGCTTACTATAAATAGTAAACTTACTATTTATAGACAGTCGTGATGTCTACTAGTGCGCAAGGTTTTCGGCCAAAAATAGTAAGTGTCCTATTTGGCTTCATCAAACCATTCTCCTAATTATCCTAAGAACTTTTTATGTTGGAAACAACTTCTAAAGCCCAACGGATGAAGAGCTATAATCAAACTAAAACTTACTATTTATAGTAAAAATGAAAATAAAATAGGGAAACGATCGTCGATCAGGGTTTTTTTTTGTAAATTCGGGCTATGTAACCCTGCATAGAGGGATTGGATGGCTAAAGTAGCTTGTTCTACCCTAAAATCATATATTTTACGTCAGATAACTCATTCTAGATTGCGAGATACGCACGATCTAAGGTCTGATGGTCCGGATCACTTCTGTCGTCGACCGTGCCTTTTCTGATCCATCTTGGCCATGAAACTGTCCGCGACCCGCTCTACATCAGTCCCCTCTACTTGAAAAGAACTCGTCCTCGAGTTCTTTTCCTGCTCTGGTTCATGAAACTCGGTCAGGTCCGCGACGTTGAAAGTCCGTGAGATCGCCATGTCATCTGAAGATCAACAACATAAGCGTTGTCATTGATCTTTCGGATGATTGGTACTGATTCAGTCTTTTTATTCTTCAACTTGCTATACGTTTCGGTCAAAAATCTTTCTTTTCGCAGATGGACCATTACCCGGTCACCCACCTCGAACACCTTTTGTCGTTGATGCTTGTCCGCTTGCTACTTGTACTTTTCGTTCGAGGTATATAACTTATTCTATACTTCCACATGAATACCCATGATCCTGTCTGCCATATGTTCTGTTATAATGCTCATGCCTGGGAGCTTGGGTAGAGGGACCAAGTCTAGTGTGTGGCGAGGTACTCGTCCGTAAATAACCTGGAATGAGAATTTTCCTGTCGAGTGATTCACCATGTTGTTGAATGCAAACTCCACTTGAGACAATGCCAAATCCCACTACTTCAGTTTTTCTCCTGAAATACATTTGAAGGAGGTTTTTCAACGTGCGATTCACAACCTCAGTTTGACTGTCAGTTTGTAGGTGGTAGGCGCTACTGAACTGAAGTCATGTATCGAATTGAGTCCATAAAGTCTGCTAAAAGTGGCTTATGAACTTCGTGTCATGGTTAGAAGTAATAGTCTTGGGAACCCCGTGTAGTCACATAATTTCTCTGAAGAATAGATGCACCACGTGTGTTACATCGAGAGTCTTCTTACATGGAATAAAGTGCGCCATCTTGGAGAAACGATCTACTACCACGAACATTAAATCCATGTCACGTTGTGTTCGTGGGAGAGCAAGAATGAAGTTCATAGATAAATCCTCCCAGGGGCCATCAGGCATGGGTAACGGGGTATAGAGGCCCGTATTATGAGATTATCCCTTGGAGGTCTGATTAATATAACAAGGTTAGACTGCCTTTCCCACATCACGTACCAATTGTGGCCAGTAATACCATTCTTCCACAAGAGCTCGCGTCTTGTCTCACCCAAGGTGTCCACTGGCCACCTCTATATAACTCTTGGATTATATGTTCCCTTAGCGAACTGTTGGGGATGCACAATCGATTTCCTTGAAAAAGAACCCGTCTTACATATGTAAGTTTCCGGAGTGACCTTCTTGACATCTAACCCATGCGTCCTTGGAGTCGTTGTCATTGGCATTTATGTCTTTGAGGCGCTCGAACCTAACAACTTCATTACTCATAGTGACTAGTAAAGTCGCACGACGACTTAGCGCATCGGCTACCTTGTTCTATTGTCCTGATTTATGTTTTAGCATGAACGTGCATTCCTGCAAAAATGAGATCCATCTAGCATGCACACGGTTAATGTTAGCTTGACTATTAATGAATTTGAGAGCTTAATGGTCCGTATAAAGTATGAATTTTCTTTGAATTAAATAATGTTGCCAGTGTCACAGTGCTTGGACCACCGCGTATAACTCGATCTCATATGTAGACTACTTCTTGAGTGCATCGCTAAATTTTTCACTGTAGAAGGATACCGGCATACCTTCTTGAGATAAAACTCCTCCAATTCCAACATATGAGGCATCACATTCGACTTCAAACAGTTTGTCGAAGTTGAGAAGTATAAGAACCGAGGTCGTGGATAATTTGAGTTTGATTTTGGCAAAGCTCTTGTCGGCTTTGTCAGTCCATTAAAACTACCATTTCTTCATGGAATCTGTGATTGATGACACAATAGTACTAAAATTTCTCACAAATCGACGATAGAATGTCGTCAGTCTATGAAAATTTCGCACTTCGTGAATATTTATGAGAACCAGCCATTCTCTAATTGTCTTCACCTTTTCCTCATCCACCCAAATGCCCGTAAATGTTACGACAAAACCCAGAAACAATAGGCTATTAGTTACGAAGCTGCACTTCTTTAAATTTAGATACAATTTTTTTTCAGTAAGCACCTGAAGGACCTTATTGAGGTGTTCCATATGGGTAGTTTCATCTTGACTGTATATCAAAATATCATCGAAATAAATCACAATGAACCGCCCAATGAAAGGTTTCAGAACTTGGTTCATCAATCTCATGAATATGCTAAGAGCATTCGAAAGACCGAAGGGCATGACTATCCATTCATACAATCCTTTCTTTGTCTTAAAGGCTGTTTTGCACTCATCACCCGACCGTATTCGAATCTGATGGTAGCCGCTCCTTAGATCCAATTTAGAGAATATTTTGGCATCCTCTAGCATGTCCAACATATCGTCTAACCGTGGTATAAGAAACCTGTATTTTATAGTGATTTTGTTGATGGCTCGGCTGTCGACACACATGCACCAACTCCCATCTTTCTTTAGAGTTAATAGAGCTGGTACAACACATGGACTCATGCTTTCTCGAATAAGACCCTTACGGATCAACTCCTCCACTTGCCCTTAAAGAATCTCGCACTCATTCGGACTCATTCGATAATTAGGTCGATTGGGTAGACTGGACTCGGGGACAAAGTCGATATGGTGTTGGATATCTCGCATGAGGGGTAACCCATCGGGAAGGTCATTGAGCCAGATTTCTTTCAATTCTTGTAACAAGGGCCTTAGTCTTTTAGGGATAATGGTAGACTGAATTCTTCTCCTTTTATAATTAATGTATAAGCCTGTCCAGTTTTTTTGAATTCTTCCACGAAGTCCCGTATGATTAAGAGAAAATGACCCTCCACTTTAGATGTTTCAGGTGGTCCCTCTGGATCTATAGGGGCCAATATGATCTTCCGGCCGTCCTTGACGAAGATATATATGTTATCTCGCCCTTTATGAGTGGCGTCATGGTCAGATTGCCAAGGTCGACCGAGTAGTATGTGACATGCTTCCATGTCAACCACATCGCATATTACTTCATCCTTATAATGTTTACCAATTGAAAAGGATATGGTGCACCGTTCATTTACCTTTATTTTGTTGACCTTCTTGATCCAACCAATTGTATATGGAGAGGGATGACGCTCCATTTTTAATTATAATTTCTCCACCATGACCTTGGAGACGATGTTCTCGCTACTGCCACTATCAATAATCATGTCACAAACCTTTTGATTCACCATACACCTAATGCGGAAGATGTTATGCCTCTGTGGATGTACTTCTTTTCTTGACGTATATAATAGCCGCCTCACGACGAGTGATTCGTCGTGATCTTATTGAACCCAACTTGATTCATCTGCCTCGTTCTCGGTGGTATGCTTCTGTTCTTCAACATCTGGATCTTCATCGTTGTTATCAGCACTACCATCATTGATGGTGAGGTTCGCCACCTTTTGCTGGGGACAAGTATTTAATAGGTGGCCCGATTGGCCACAACGATAGCAGTTGTCGGGTTGGGGTCGAGCATAGGGATTCGGGATTTACTTGGACTAGCAACAGTCGATACTCCCCTTTGGAGTTTAGCTTGTCCGCTTCCTTGATCTCGGTTCTCAGACGTAGGGGGTTGAGTGCGTGCTCCTACGGGTTCCTTCTCCTTAGACTATGGAGCTCCTCGGGGTGGACCCACCGCAATGATCCTTGCGGTAGAATAGGGTCGTGTGGTAGGACGTTCAAGTTGTGCTTCTGCCTGAGTAACCAACTTGATCGTATCATTCATCGTCCAAATAGGCTGCATCTGGACCCGATCTTGAATCGCCATACGCAGTCCACCATTGAATAGGATGACTTGCTGTGATTCAATCTCGACTAAATCGTTACGCACTGCCAGACGGTAAAATTCTTATGCATATTCTCTCACCAACCGATTACCCTGTCGACAATTTTGGTATTATTGGAATAATACTTGATTGTAATCATTAAGGAGGAATCGGGCACGTAGTAGCTGCTTCATCCGCTGCCATGTGCGGATTGGTGCTTTCATTTGTTTAGTTCGTGCGAGTTCCACTTGTTCCCACCAAGTTGAAGCTCCTCCTTTTAACTTGTAGGCCACAAGCTTAACCTTCTTTGCTTTAGGGATGTCCATATAGTCAAAAAATTACTCAACTTCAGAAATCTAATCGAGAAAATCCTCAATGTGTAGTTGGCCATTGAAGTTAGGAATATCAACCCACATCTTGAATTCTCGATCTATCCGATCTACTTGATCGTCGCCTTGTCTAGGGTATTAAAAGATTATGTCGTCGATTTCCTCCTCACTGGAGCCCCCTTCCTCAGGAATGACCCATGGATACACCGCCAGTACTATCCTACGATCAAGGCGATTGCGAGTTTCAGCAATCGACAGTGGAGGATTACCACCAGGAACACGAAGTTTCCCTAGGGTTCCATCCAAGAGATCCGCTATGCGGTCCATGGAAGCTTGTAGCCCTTGCATGGCTTGCCGATTCTCTTGCTGCGCTGCTTCGAAAGCTGTCTCTGTTAAAAGTAAATTTCCTGAAACACCGCTCATGGGATTGTTGCCCGACTCGTCGTTAGAAGCCATCAATCCGAGGAGAAACTTCGCTTTGATACTAAACTGACGCAGGGAAGGAAGTGAGGTCGAGCACTATCTTCCTCAAGAGGATAATTATTTCAAATCTACGGAACTTCTCTGGACTCCTCATAGAGACTTCTCGAATCCACAAGGAAAGAAAGCAGAAAAGAGAAGAAATTTCTAATAAATTCGAAATTGATTAATGAATGAATAAAAATGAGTTCACAACCCTTTAAATAAGGGTACCAAGCAATAGGAAAGAAATCAGAAGTAAATTACAACTAAAACTCCTAGAATCCATGGCTTACTATAAATAGTAAACTTACATTTATAGACGGTAGTGATGTCTACTAGTGCGCAAGGTTTTCGGCCAAAAATAGTAAGTGTCCTATTTAGCTTCACCAAACTGTTCTCCTAATTATCCTAAGCACTTTTCATGTTGGACACAACTTCTAAAGCCCAATGGATGAAGAGCTATAATCAAACTAAAACTTACTATTTATAGTAAAAATGAAAATAAAACAGGAAAACGACCGTCGATCAGGGTTTTTTTTGCAAATTCGGGCTGCGCAACCCAGCATAGAGGGGTTGGTTGGCTAAAGTAGCTCGTTCTACCCCAAAATCATATATTTTACGTTAGATAACTCATTCCAGATTGCGAGATACGCCCGATCTAAGGTCTGATGGTTCGGATCACTTCTGTCATCGACCGTGCCTTTTCTGATCCATCTTGGCCATGAAACTTTCCGCGACCCACTCTACATCAAGTTTCAACTCAATTAGGGTCTTTAGGACACATAAGAACCTCGAAAATACCCAACATGTGTCTTCTACAACACTCGGAAATGCAAAAACCCTCCTTTGTACCATCTCTCTATGCCTTAGATTGTTCTAGCCCCCCCTAGAAGGCTCACTATTGTGTTGGTTAAATAGACCTTCAACTAGTTCGTCCAGGATTAATTGTAGGCATATATGTGTTCTTTCTACCCGCACAACCGATACGTCAAATACCTATTGTCTGTTTTTCTTTTTTCTACATTGTAGCCGTTACAGACATGAGGTTATATTGTTTTCAGGAATTTAGATAGTGATAATAATCTATTAGTGTTGGCTGATCAGATTCAGTGATTTTCTCAAAGAGGTATAAAGATCCTCTTGACCCGACCTATCTGGATTTTCATTATCTTTGGGGTCTACCAAACGTGTTTAAATTAAAGATGTGCATGGCCAGATATTTTTTGTTAGAGTAATAAAATCCCTTGATATACATTGATACACCACACTCTGACAGCTTAAGCTTTTGGAGTAAATGGTTGTTTAACATGGTATTAGAGCGAAAGGTCCTATGTTCGAATCTCGAGAGTAGCAAATATGCCTTGCTAATATTTTATTCTCCCACGGGGGGTCAGGAAAAATTAGGTCCAGCCCAGGGACTGGGAAATCAAGCCCGACCTATTTATGGTGTGAGTGTCCCTCCACCCTTCTCAGTATGTTCCCGTGCGGAATTCCCACCCTGCACGTGGGGGGGTGTTAGAGTAATAAAGTCCCTTGATATACATTGATACACCACACTCTGACAACTTAAGCTTTTGGAGTAAATGGTTGTTTGACATTTTTTGCATCTTCAACAATTGGCTAATATCTTATTTCATCGAGCCATGGGTCCGTTAATCTGTCCCATTTAATCATTCGACAAATGGTTGTTTGACATTTTTCATATTGATGACCTTTTTTATTTGATTCATCAACATTTTAAGGCCTTCAAAAGAAAATCAGATAGTGGTTTTATCAGAATGATGTGTGTTTTAAGCCTCCAAAGGTTCCTAGAAATTTGGTCAGGATCGAATTGGCCGGCCCCTTGACCTGTCAATCTGGTCCATTAATTGTTCCCAGGACATGTCGAAAATGTATCCATCCGGACTCATAGGTTTGTTCAATGATTTTTAAGTCACTCGAATACAATTTTAATTAAGCTTGGTTGATGTTTGAAGAGTATTTTGATGAAATTTGGGTGAGGTGTCTACAATCCTCAATACAATGCCTAAAGAAAAAAAAAAATCAAGCTTTATCCTCCATATAAGGCCGTGAGTTTTGCCCTTGATAAAACACCGGCCTGCATGACTGCTACCACGCTGTGCTGATTCTCACCTGTGGACAACACACATGTCAGAGATCTAAGCAAATAATTAGGTATATTACAGTGTAAACATGCAAAAGACCAAAAAACAATGTTGGTCTGCTTCTCGTCTAGGTCCAACTTCTAGGCAGAAAATGGTAGATTAGGAAAGAAGCACATAAAAGAATTGCATCACTCCAAATACAAGGGATACATATTGGTTGCTACACGAGCGTGCTACCCATGTTATTTTGCAGCATCTGTTCACAATGCACACTACCTAAAGAACATTTCAAATCTCTAATACATTTGCATACAACTTAGGAGCTTTCTTTGCATGGGAGTTCATGTGGGGCCAACATTCTATGAAAAACTATCCATACAACCATTGTTGTTGAGAGCCCATACAACAAAAAACTCTCCAGGTGCACTGTGCTGTGTACGTGACATCCATTTCATCAATCATGCATTTACATCAACCATGTTAGGATATGAGTCCAAAATTAGTAAACGAGGGCCTAGATTGGTTGTTCATGTGAGAGTAAGATGCGCGAGAGTGCCAAAGTCTACTAGACTCAGAGGTTTTAATTGAATTGCTGGTGTCCCCTATGTAGAGATGGATAGATTGGATACTGGACAGGGATCTAGTTATCCTCTTGACCACGGTTTGCACTCCATTCAAGTTATTTGTGAAAGGGAAAGAGTTAGTCATTTCGAATGAGTTCTTTTTTCCTTGTGACAATAGACATCTACAGACTTAAGGACTTCTTTAATCAGCGTGATTTTCTATTGTAGTTCAATAGTAAAAATAGAGAAAGAAGATATAATGTAACAGTGTTCTTCTATTAATGATATTTATAATAATGGTAATGATAATCACCTTGAGGGATGACGATCCACTTTTTGTCCAATCATAACTGAGGTTCATACCGGGATAGTCGTGATGTGCGGGATGATTGCATGTTCATTGCTCGATTGGAAACTTGGCCTCTTGGAGACATGACTGATATAGAGTGGATCTTTGAAAATATGTTCGTAGCTAATTAGAACCGGGATTGGTGGTGAGATGTTTGGTGACGTGATAGCCTCATGTCTCTTTGCGGTTGAAGAATGTATTTAGATAATGTGAAGAGACATTGAATAATAATTTTTTACAATTCTCTTTTATTTTTTCTTTTTACTATTAATGGCTAATAGTATATTCACACGATCACTATTCATCGAGCACTACTCATCGATCATTATTCACCAATTGACAATATTCATTGGGTAGTCAATACTATTCATACGGCCAACGGTACTATTTGTCAACACTATTTAGCGCCTGACACTATTCATCCGGATTACGACACTATTCATCATCACTAGTCATTGGGTGACACTATTTATCAACCAATACTATTCATCGGCCGACACTATTCACCCACTAATGCGTTTCACCAGGCATTATTCATCGCCCACTATTTACTTAGGCACTACTCATCCGGCCGATGACACCATTCACCATCCACTATTCACACATTTTTCTTTTGAGCTGCCAACGACATGAGAGGTTGGGCCCCGGGCCATTCGAAATTTGTAAAGTTGTGGCAACAGAGGCACGAGAGGTTGCCCCCCTAATCAAATCAACGACAACATAATACTGCTTCCCCAGGAGGCATTAGTTATTGTTTCTTAATTGGTTTGAGAAGCAGAGATTTGTTTTTATTGGCCAAGCCTCAATTAAGGCTTCGCCATTCTTCATATGCTTGCCTTATTTCATGCAGACTATCAAGAATTGGTAAATTATCAAGAAATTCTGTGAACTTTAGTATGTACTCGGATTGCATTCGCATATGTTCTAAGGGAGCATACATGTGTTGGGGAGTAATAAATGGTTGCGGTGAATCATACTCTCTAATAAATGGTTGTTGGAGGAAGATCCAGAATTATGGATTACAGGTGTTCGAGAGTAATTGGTTTCTAAGGCTATATCCTTCTACACAAGCTTTTCTTGATCTTCTGCCATTTTCCTTTTCTTAGATATTCAATCCATATTAATGAATATTTGTTGAACTTCTAATTGTACACATGTCCCACCAAGTGTGCTTAAAGAATTTTATTGCCAATTTAATCAAACTAAGCCACAAGTGTAAGCGAGGGGTTGAATTGGCTGTTTGTGTGAGAGTCAAATGAGCGGGCGTGCTAGAGTCTGCTTAACTCAGATGTTTTGATTGAATCATTGATGTCCCCTATACTGAGATGGATATATTGGAGATTGGATTGGGATCCAATTATCCTCTTGACCACCGGTTTGCGCTTTGTTTAGGTGATTTATGAAAAGGATAAGGGTTAGCCTTTCTAAATGAGTTTTTTTTTTTTTTTTGCCTTGTGACAATAGGCATGAGTATATGGACTTAAAGATGTTTTCTTTCACCATGATGCACTACCATACTTCAATAGTAACAATAAAGAAATAAGATATAATCCAAAAGTATTCTTCTAAGGGATGACAATCCGTTCGTTACCCAATTGAGACTGAGCTCCATAACAAATGGTCATGATATATGGGATGGTCTTTTGTTCATTGTTGATTAGAAACCAAGCCTTGTGGTGAGATGACTAATGGAGGGAAGATCCTCGACAATCTGTTTGTTACTCAATGAGAATTGGGCTTTATGGCGAGATGGCTAGTAAGGTGACAAGTTGTTCGTAGTCTTAGTAAGAACAAAGAACATGACGAGGTAGTCATGAATTGACTATCCGTTCGTCGTCTGGTATGTACCAAACTTCGTTATGAGGCGGTTGATGGAATCACTTAACATGTAGTAGGAAAGCCCTATAACCAACCATTCAAAACTAAGTGATCTTCCCTACGTTCTAATAGAATGCCATGGATGAAGGGTGTAGATATAAACTAAGAATTAAAAACTAAGGGCCCTATGCTATGAGCATCGATGAAGGTTAAACTAAAATTAAATTTGATTATAATGGCGTGAGGGATGGAACTCTTCATGAAGTGTTATTTATATAGACTTCTGGGAGGCGGTGGCCATGCATAGTCTTTATCATCATGAAAGATCTGTACGTTCAGTTGTGTAAATTTTCTTAATTCTCTCACATAAGTGTAGCCTATCGCGTGACACCACTTGCACAAAAGAGATACTCTCATGTGCGTCGGCTGATGTCCTCATATTTCTGGACTCTCACATTGAAAAATTGTTGTGATCCTTATGTTATATAGCTTTAACAAACGTAGAATGTTGCTTTAACAAGGCTTTAACATTTAATACTAGATAACGATCTCATTTGATATGATTATGACATTAAATGCTAAAAGAGAGAGAGTATTGTTTTAATGAGACTCTTGTTATATATATATATATATAGAGAGAGAGAGAGAGAGAGAGAGAGAGAGAGAGAGAGAGAGCTCTAACATATAATGCTTTCTCTCATGTGTATGTCTATAACTTCTCATCTTGAAGTCATCTACACCATATATAACATAGCTGCCATCGTGATGTCTTTTAGATCATTTCATTTAGCTAGGCATGCTAGAATGTGTTAAACAATGGTACAAGGCACGAGTAGAAGTTTGCCCATCATTTAGCACGTAGTGTCAACATGTGGTGACATTTCATTGATGTATGTGCCAAAAATAAATATGTATAAACACTGCATACCAGGAATATCAAATTTATAGATTGTGTGGCACATAAACAATACACTTAACATCGGAAAATATCACCCTAATTAGTAAATCGCCATAGCATCATACACGAGATTTTAGCTATGAAGATGGACACGGCGGAAAGTAAGTCCACCTGGGACTGATCCAAATTAGGTGCCCCTGGCCTCAGCCAAGACATGTGGCCCTTATCATGGGCCCACCTTGATGTATGTATTATATATCCATGCCGGACATCTGTTTTGCCAAATCAATTTAGGGCACTAGCCAAAAAATGAAAAGATCGAATACCCTCTTTCTTGGGCTCATGCCATTTAATAATCTGGCAAAAGGGATGGACGGCATGAGTATAGAATACATACTCCTAAGTAGGCCGCATCGTCTCGGGTGAGACTGGGGCGCACCTAATCGGCTTCCCATTTTTCCCGCTATCAAACAAACTCTTTTTTCACTCTCATGATTAGGAAACGACGGAGAAGATTCGCTAATTACAAATGCCATTTTCCAGTCCAAAGCATGGTTGGCACAAACATGACAAAGTGTCACATGTCCATCCGTCAGTCGCGATGGCAATTTTGGAAGGTTTTCCTGGGATGGGCTGCAGTCAATCGCCATGGCAATTTTGGAAGATTTTCCTGGTCTGGGCTGGATTATCGTGCGTCGTGACGTGCAGAACTTTTGATCCGCAGCTGCCTTTTTCCTATTGCCTTTTTCGTTGAGAGAGAACTGACTTCATGCAGGTAACGTACCACAACTTGTGGTGGGTTACTTTTTTTGTTGAGAGAGAACTGACCTCATGCAGGTAACGTACCACAACTATTACCTTTTTTGTTGAGAGAGAGAACTGACTTCATGCAGGTAACGTACCACAACTTGTGGTGGCTTACTTTTTTTGTTGAGAGAGAGAACTGACCTCATGCAGGTAACGTACCACAACTTGTGGCAGTGGGACCCACCATGCAATAGTGGTGAAATCTATTGTCCCTCATGTAAGAATCTAGATTCATCGGAAAATCAGCACAACCCCATACATCTCTCTACCAGGGGCTGTGTGGAGTCCGCAGAGATGTCTATGACAAATCCACTCCGTCCACCTGTTTTAAAAGACCACAAATAGGTTAGGATTCTAAAAATCAGGCGAATCCAAAGATTATGTGGGCCACACCAATAAAACAGTGGGAAGAGTAATGTCCACCATTGAAACCTTCGTGGAGCTGACTATGATGTTTACATGCCATCCAAACCATTATTAGAATTATTTCTACTTAGATAAAAACTGTAGGAGCAAATATCATCCCGATACAAAACTTCTGTCATTACTAAGTGTTCAATCCACAGTTTTATGTGGTATGGCTCGTATAAATTTTGGATCTGTTTGATTGATAGAATCCTGTCCTTTTATAGTGGTTCAAAATAAATGGACGTAATGGATTTGTCACCAACATCATCATGGACCCCACACAGCCCAGGGCATAGAGATATCTCTGGGTCAGTGTCACTCCACTCTAAAAAAAAAATAGAAAAGATATAGATAAGCCCCTCTAATAGTGCCAATGTAAAATTTACCTAAATAGTCCAGGCTTACGTGGCATGGACACCTTAACGGGTTATGAATTTGGGAAGATTCGGGGTATTTCAAATTCATCGGTCATTTGACAGGGAAGATTACAGGGTACTTCCTCCCTCTCTAATTTCCAATACTTTCCTCTCCTTTTTTTTTTTTTTTTTTAAAGGCTGATAGTCACATGTGTAACATGTGTCACTAGGCTACTAATCTAGTATCTACGTGGCCCACTGATTATATCCCGAAACAATCAAATCATCAACTACATGGCTAAAATTACTTCAATTGGATGATATGAGCAGTCCAAATATTATCCATTTATATCAATGGTTAAAAATCATTGGTTAGTTGCTTGATTGTGATCCTATACTTTTGGCCCATTGGATGCTTGGAATTTCATCATTTTAGCTAAAGTATATATATTTAATGGGGGCTTATTATATCATGTCAAACATCATATACGTACATTAATTAAGAATATTAAAGTTAATTTAGTATTTAAATTCAAACCTCTATAAATATACTGCATAAGTTAAGTGCTAGCTACTTTTGGATTTGGAGGAATTTCGAATGCAATGTGTCAAATACAACGGAAGAATTCGGAATCCAGGGATTTCCAATCTGGGTATTCCAAATCAAGGTGCCCAGTTTTTTATTTTATTTTATTTTATTTATTTAACTGAATTTTGTATCTTCCCTTTATCCTGTTGAGGCAATTTTTTTTTGGGTATGGTGAGTCTCACTAGATTAAGAGGTTTGATGAAAGAAAAACACCACGGAGGCACACTCACAAACCTATAGTTCACCTCCCATCCCTACCGCTCCTTATGGTGTGTCCCACTTGGGATTGTGGATTTGGATGACTTTTGGTACCTAGGCTTAAAATAGAAAAGTGCACTTGATGGATGGATGAGATGGAGTGGATTTCACCTATACAACATGATGCAGCTGTAAAACAGGTGCTGCATAGGATTCCAGTCCTACCACTATTAATGCAGGATACTGCGGTGACGAAAACGGTATGCCCCACTAGCCTTGGAATAAATGGACAGTTAACGGTCTGTATCAATGTATGCTTACAGCCCACGTAGTAAGCAGATCATCCTCATAGTTTTTGGATGGGTGATCTTCTTGGTAGATCCTAGTTCCGATGGTAATGATATTTTATCCTAGCAGCATGTTGGCAGAAAAGATGGTAAGGTGCCACAATTAAGCAACGTTGCTTGCACGTGTGATCCGTTCTTAGAGAATTCCAACGTGTCTTGAAGTTCAGAAAGCCGTTGACACTTTCGCAGTGGGTCATGGATGATACTCTGGCGGTTAATTAGAAATTGCATGCATGGCATTTAGGAAAGTCATATTAAAATCTACAAATTATGGTGGGACACAGTTTACTTGTAGCATGAACCGAAAATTATGCTAATTTTGTCATCGGACTATAAGATTGGTGGATATTTATTTCACGGTTAAAAATGAAAAGTATCCAATGGTCCAATCTCCATAAACAAGTGTCCAGAAATCATGATTTAAGATTTTACAGTTTAGAGGGTTTTTTTTTTTTTTTTTCCCTTCTCTTAAGAAAAGTGGGAGCTCACCAAATTCAGTTAGCTTAATTTCATGTAATGTAGATCATGTGTATAATTTCTGAGTGGATGCATATCAAACATCATTAGCTGCTTGATTACCATATGCTGCTCTTTTAAACATCTTAACATGGATTCCACCTACATTACGTGTCTTTTCAATTCATCTTTTCGTAAAAGAGCCTCGTTCCTCTGCTCACCACAAACAAAAGTCTTTAGTTTATTGCAATGTGTTTGGACCACATAGTTACACATTTCATTTAATACAAAAAGCTGACAATGTAAGTAATGATATGGACAAATCACAAAAAAGTCCCCACCTGTCGAAGAGGCTGAATCTTCCGAATGTGCCGTGTTGGCACCTGTACCTCGGGAAAACTCCTTCGTATGACGACGTGGGAGAGTAAACATGTCATTTCTAATATCTAAGTCAACTTAGACCATCCAAATCGCAAGCCACATGGTGGATGGAGCATAATCATACTGATACATGTCAGATGATCATAAACTTATAATGTGGGCACTAGTTCAAAAAAATAAATAAATAAATAAATAAATAAATAAATAAATAAAATACTGTTATCCATCTTACCCATTCATTGATTTGTCATTTTCAAGTCACAAATCTTTCTTACCCATTTATTGATTTGTCATTTTCATGTAAATATGTACAACTATCTACTATCCAATGGGTCGCACAATAAGAATGGCCCACTCATCTATCGCCCTACCATGTGTAAGATGGAGAATGGCACTTAACTGAATACTAATCCTCCAGGCCATATTCCTATTCATGCATGCCCCTGTGTAGAACATGCACATGATCCAAGATTTCTATAAGGTGGGCCAAAATGAATTCATGTTCTGGATAAAAAATCATACAGGCTGACCACTCAGTGAGACACTCCTATGAAATAAATGGACGGCTAACCCCATCTTCAGTATTTTTTTTTTTTTTCCTTTTTCCGTCAGATGATAGGGGCTCTTCTTTTTGCTGTAAAGCCTTCTGTGCATAAAATTAAAAAATTTTAAAAAATCAGATCAGCAAAAAATTAAAATAAAAAATGGACGGCTAAAACAGTTTTTTGTGGCTGTTTCCTTTGTTTGATACATTGTAGTACAATTGATGAGTGAAATGGCCTTTTCTTTAGGCTGTAAGGTGGAACAGTGTGGCTCACCTGATGAAAGTTAGGATTTCATACACATATACCATATCACGGACACGGTGGATTATACATATGTTGGCTGAGCAAATCGTTTAATAGTCGATAGAAGAGAAAGAACGAGGAAAGTCTAATAGTCGTTTCATCAGGTTTTGCCCGAAACAGCTGTATGAGAAAAATAATCTGAAAAACCGCATTGAAAATTGAAATTTCTGTTTGTGGTTATTAGATATCCACTGACCGGGACAGTGTTGGAAGGCTTTACCAGGAACTCTGTCAAGACACCGTTGATCAAAACTGGTGTGACAAATACTGCTGAGGTTTTGAAAAATCTTATTGCAAGAAATACGTCAGATAATATTATATTAATATTATTTTTAGATTTCAAAATCTCAATATATTTTAAAATATTGCATTTTTATCCCAATAATATCACAATATCAAGCCGTAACTAGTTTAGAATTAAGAAATTTGTTGGGAGTAGAGAGAGAGAGGGTCTCAAGTCCAACCAGTTTGGAAATTAGGGTTTAATTGATGTTAATAAATATACCCTCAAAGGAGTTGCTTCACCTCACTTTGGAAAAGGGTGGCGGCTAGGGTGCGCCCCACCGGAAGTGGATTGGCTGGTGTACCACACACCAGCCATATAGCTGATGTGTTGACATCAGCAAGTTCTGTGGGTCCCATCATGAGGTATGTATTATATCAAAACCGTCCATCCATTTTTCGAGCTCGTTGTAAGGCTTGAGCCGAAAAATAAAACAGACCTAAAAATCAATTAGACCACATTGTAAAATATAATGGGGTTTTGAATGTCTACCATTGAAACCTTTCTAGAGTTAAAGAAGTTTTGGATCATATTTATTTTGCCTCTTGGTCTTTGTGACTTTATGAATAGATTGGATGTAAAATAAACGTTATGGTGGCCCTACGAATGTTTTAACAACAAAAATCATTATCCCTCTGCTCTTTGTGGTGTAGTTTAGTTAAGCGTTCGATATGATTCATTTTATTTTTTTTTGGCTCATGCTCTAAAATAATATCGAAAAATGGATGCATCAGTGTGGATATAATAAATACATCATACTGATGCCCATGTAGCTTTGATCAGTTGCTTTGAAACATTGGTACAACTCGAAGCTCGAGGAGCATCATCGCTCGTCTTCCCACGACACATACCCACACCGGCTATATCACTAGTGTGTTGTACACCAGCCAATTCGCTTCCTGCCCCACCGTGGTGTTGTTGTGAATTATTATACACGAGCATTAGGTGTTAAACCTTGTTTTAAGCATAGAGCACTAAAAATCATCATAATCGGTGATTCAAATTGTAATAACCTAGAAAATTTTGAGTAATTTTTTTTTCTTTTTCTTATTCCTGCTATTCTGAACCATATGCTAGAAATTTTGAAATAATCTTTATATACCTAAATTTATGTTTTTATGGGTCAACGCGCGCGCACTCACTCTCTCTTTCTTTTTCTCTCATATATATATGTGTGTGGTACTATGAGGTCGAGATGTGTGGGCCCACTGTGACATGTGTCGAACATCAACACCATGCACTTGATGGGTTCCCTTTAGGTTATTCCATCATGATGTGTGTCAAACATCAGCATCATGATGGGTCCCCTTTAAGTTATGAGATATTCCAAAAATCTATCGTATGCCGAACTCAGGTAGGCCTTAACATCTAAAACCATGTGAAGACATGCCTCAAATATATAAAAGCACTTTATGGGGCCTGCTTGAGCTTTGGATGCTGTTGAAACTTGGTCTGACCCCTCGTCCAAGTGAACCACATCTCAGTGGGCCCGATAAATGATTAAGAATATTTTATCAGGAAGGTAACCCTTCTCAAGTGTTGTTAGCGGTGTGGCCTACCCAAGTCCTGGATTAACTTGATTTTTAAGCTCGTGGCCCACCATGAAATGGTGCATGGGGTAGATGTTTGACGCACATCACGGTGGGGCCACACATCTCAACCTCATAGTACCATCTCTCATATATATATATATATATATATATATATATATATATATATATATATATATATATATATATATATATATATATATATAGCCAAATGCTTGGTTGTGCACCAATTCCCACAGAACTCACGTAAACTTTTTGAGAACTCATCATATGTTATGTAAGCCCCAAATCTGAATGGTCCATGTGATGCAACACCCCATGAAACCCTCATGGCTCAACTTCTACTTTAATCCAAAACTTAGTGGACCATGGAAAATAGTTTTCTTTCTTGATTTACATTTCTCTTTGCTATGGCCCACCAGAGGTTTAGATCAGGGTGAGAATTGGTCCCTTGAGGTTTCATGGGATGCTGCAACACATGGACCGTTCAGATTAGACACCCATATGACACATGTGCAAAGGTGCATACGTGCGCAAGTGCGTAGGTGAGCGAGCATGCCTCTCTCTCTTTTATTTCTTTCACTTTATAATATTCTATTCATGTTTTTAATCACCAAGAATCAGTCATAGGCCATCCTTAGAGGATTCTACTTGAATTTTTGCTATCAAAACAGTGTGTAAAGACATTTCAAGTCTTTGATTGATTGTAGCCAAAATCTGGCCCATTCGTATAACTAGCGCAGGGATGAACGTGATGAGCTCAATCACCGTCTTCTTTAAGGATAACTACTTCGAATCCACGGAACTTATATAGACTCAGAGAGTTTTCTTGAATCCACGAGGGAAAATAAGGAAAATATAAATAAATTCTAAAAAATTCGTAAATTGATTGATGAATGAAATAAACAAGCTTACAACCTTTTAAATAGGGACATTGAACCTTGGAAGAAGTTTTGAAATTAAACTACTACTAAAACTCCTAGAAATCGAGGCTTACTATAAATAGTAAACTTATTATTTATAGACGATTGTGATTCCCACTAGACATCACAATTTTCGGCAAAAAATAATAAGTGCCCTATTTGGCTTAACCATATTATTCTCCTAACTTTTCTAATCACTTTTCCTTTTGGACGCAACTTCTAAAAATTAAAGGAAGAAGAGTTATAATCAAATTAAAACTTACTATAAATAGTAAAAACGGAAATAAAATGAAAATTCTACCATTGATATGATGGAATCTCACAAATTCAGCATGCGCAACCCGACATAGCAAGTTTGGGTGGCTAAAGTAGCTTGTCCTACCCCAAAATCTTATATAGCACATTGGATAACTCATTCTGATTTGCGAGATACACCCATTTTAAGGTGTCGATGGTCCGGATCACTTCCGCCTCTAATCATGCCTTTTCTGGTCCATCTTGGCCATGAAATCGTCTGCGACCCGCTCTACATCAGTCCCCTCTACTGCAAAAGAACTCATCGTCGAGTTCTCGTCCTACTTTGGTTGATGATATTCGGTCAGGTCTGCGACGTTGAAAGTGCGTGAGATCACCATGTCATCTGAGAAATCAACAACATAAGCGTTGTCATTGATATTTCGAAGGATCGGTATTGGTCCAATTTTCTTATTCTTAAATTTGTTTTAAGTCCCAGTCGAAAACCTCTCCTCGCGTAAAAGGACCATAACTTAGTCGCCCACCTTAAATACCTTTTATTGTCGATGCTTGTCAATTTTCTCCTTGTACTTTTCAATCAAGGCATGTTACTTGGTTTGCACCTCCACATGAATGCCCAGATCCTATCTATCATGTGTTCTACTGCAATGCTCATGCCTTAGAACTTGGGCAGAGGGTCTAAGTCAAGTGTGTGACGAGGCACTCAATCGTAAATAATTTGGAACGTGGACTTCCCTGTCAAGCGGTCACTATGCATGTTGTTGAATGCAAACTTCTCTTAAGACAAGGCCAAATCCCTTTGCTTCGATTTTTCACATTAAATACATCAAAGGAAGTTTCCTAACATGTGATTCATAACTTCAGTCTGTGGGTGGTGGGTGCCGTTGAATTGAAGTTGTATATCAAATCGAGTCTATAAAGTCCGTCCGAAGTCGCTAATGAACTTTGTGTCACAGTTACAAGTAATGGTCTTGGGAACCATGTGTAGCTGCATGATCTCTCTAAAAAATAAATTCGTCATATGTGTTGTATCGAGGGTCTTTTTACATAGGATAAACTATGCCATCTTTGAGAAATGATTTACCACTATGAACACTGAATCTATACCGCGTTGTGTTCGTAGGGGACCAAGCATGAAGACCATAGATAAATCCTCCCAAGGATCGTTAGGCATAGGTAACAGGGTGTAGAGGCCCGTATTATGAGATTGCCCCTGGAAGATCTGACAAATATGATAATGTTGCACCGCTCTTCCCACGTCACATACCAATTACAGCCAGTAATACCGCTCCTCCACAAGAGCTCATGACTTGTCTCGCCCAAGATGTCCACCAAGACCACCTCCATGTAGCTCCTGAATAATCTGCTCTCTCAGAGAACTTTGAGGGATACATAATCGATTCCCTTTGAAGAGGAAACCGTCTTGCATATGTATGTCACTGTGATGACCTTTTTAACACTTCATCCATGCATCCTTGAAGTCCTCGTCCTCGACACATAACTCCTTGAGATAGTCGAATCCGACCACCTCATTGCTCATTGTAACAAGTAGTGATGCACGATAGCTAAGTGCATCAGCCACCTTATTCTGCTGCCCTGACTTGTGGTTTCAGAACAAACATAAATTCTTTCAAAAATTCAACCCATCTACCATGCACATGATTCATGTTAGCCTGATTATTAATAAAATTTAATGCTTGATGGTCAATGTATAAAATAAACTCTCTTTTAATCAAATAATGCTACCAATGTCAAAAAACCTTAACAACTATGTGCAACTCAAGCTTATATGTCGACTACTTCATTAAGCTTCTCATTGTTGAGGGCTACTACCTGGCTTCCTGTGATAATACTCCTCCAATTCTGACATATGAAGCATCACACTTTTAACCCATAAAATGATTTCTTCAGCCTAAATATATGTCATTCCTTACAAAGATCCTCGAATCCTTCAGGTTGCCTTATGTAAATAACTTCCTTTAAGTTCCCATAAAAGAATGTCGTATTCACACTGATCTGCTAGCTCCAATTTCAAATTGGATTCCGCTACCATCGCCAGTAACACTCTCATTGATGTATGTTTCATGACTAGAGAGAAAATTTTATTATAATATACTCATTCCTTTACGAATACTGAAAGTGCCCTGGTTTGTCAATTAGCGTGGGTGTTGAGTTAGCAAATAAAGTGAGCCCCATAGGAGATCATTCAAGTATCTGCCTCAACTGGATGTGTGATCCGAACTCGTCTAAGGTAAACTTAGCCTCACATCCCATGTCCCAAAACACCCAGGTACATAAAAACCTTAAAAGTGGATAGAACAACATAGGGTTTATAGTATGAAAATTATTTTACAAATCAGGAAAATCTCTAAGTTTTCAGCTTTTGTCAATATATCGAGATCACCTCGATATGATCAGATACCTGTTATTGATGTCATCGGAATGCACTTTATATCATCGAATTGAGGACCTCTTGTGTCCAACAACCAACTTAATCTCTGGACAAAATTATCGATGAATCGATGAAATAATCGATATCATCGACATTCGAATTCTGAGATCATCGAGACAGCTTGATATAATTGAATTCTAGTTAGTTTGTGTCTAGCAAGATGTTAAGGCAAATCGTATATTTGTCGATGACTCGAAGAGAGCCTCGATAGCCTCAGAACTCAAACTCTGATGATATCGATGGATCTTCGATGTTATCGAATTTGGACCAAACTAGTCCAGCAAGCTTTTTAGGAAAATCCCCTTTAAATGTTAAAGGAATTGAGACTCCCTCGATAATATTGATCATATTTAAAATAGGTCGATATCATCAAAATCGGACAATGGAATGTCTAGCGAGCTTATAGGAAAATATTTTATAAAAAATCGATGAATGAAACTAGGTATCGATATCATTGACATTTGAAATCTGATGTCACGCCCCGAACTCGAAAATCGAATTCACATGAATCCTGATCGCAGAATCCGGTGCCGAAAGCCTCCGTAGTGCCTTATTCTCGGCTCCTGACAATTATATGCCAGATTCCGATCCTAGAATCCTAAAAGGAGGATTTTCAAAATGATTTTTTTTTTTGTAATGAAGCATAACCACAAGCATAACCAAGTCACAAAACAACATCACCACATATCCACTATATCAAAACTTTAAGTACAATGTGGAAAGGGAAATACAAGGTGATCAAAAGCTCCAAAATAGCCAGACGCGTACTCCTGCCTCAGCGCTGCCGCTGTCCAACGCTACCTGCACGCAACTGTCGTGCATAAGCTTACAAAAGCTTAGAGGGTGGTGTAAGTGTGTGCGTAAGGCAAATGCCAAGTATATAATATCAGAGTAATGCGGAAGTATACGGTAAGTCCATGAATAAAACCAATCATACCAATGTTATGTGATGTAAGGCATGAATGCTATCGGCTATGCCAAGGCCATGCGATGCGAGACATGAATGCTATCGGCCACACCGATGCAATGCGAGGCCTACATAGCCGAATGTCATATGCGGAATGCAATCCAAGCAAGTCGGTACTCGTCAAGTACACATATCAGTACAGTTCCTCTTTGGATATCACCGGGGTCTAATACACTCACACTGACTGCCTCCTCCCTAGCTGCACAGCCAAGCAAGTGGAATAGACCTCACTATCCACCTGTCTAGTAGTCTACCAATACCTACCCAGCTCGTCGATAGCGGACTCATTTGTGAGCTGGTTAAACTCAGCCTATCTTATAGCCCCCTCACTCAGGCGGATAAGGCCACACCCCCTTCCAACCGACCACGACACAGTGGGAGACGCGGCCTACTGGTATTCGGTACTCGGGCGCTCATGTATCCACTCGGTCTAGACGTTGGAGCAACTCCTACTACCAAAAAGGTTCTGGGATTTTCACCCAAGGACATCCTACGTGCCCATATGCTAGAACCAAGTATTTCTGATATCCGATACGACCATCCACGATGTGCTTGTGGAACCATAACCCTGATGTCGCTAAGGCGTGCAGTGATCAAGTCACACATATGCGAGATGCATGAGTCACACAGTACAGTCATGCAGCATTCGTGCGGGTACAACGCGATAATGTGGGGCACTCTGTCTCATAAGGAGTCCCGTAATGTCTCAGCCCAACGACTTATGCTATGATCAAACAATCCTCATATCAAGCACGCATATGATGCGTATGAGCATGAATCATGGAGTTATACTAAGCATGTTATAAAGTGATAAACTATCAATAAGTATGGGCCTCTTAACGGGCCCTAAGGAGAGTTATAATGCGGACATTTAACCAACATTATACTTACAATGTGGACGTCAAACCAACATTGCTCCCAAGGCTTGGCCCACCATAAATATCATTACATCAACTATGGAGGAATGACACATTGCAATGGACCTTAGGTACATCCCATTGGGCCTTAAATACATCAAATGGGCCATGTAATATGGGCCTTATATTCATCAAGTGGGCCACATCAATGGGCTACACTAATGGGCCTTTGAATACATCACAATGGGCCTCGTAACACGGGCCTTACATTCATATCAAAAATGGGCCTCAACACAGCCTCATACACATTAAGGTGAGCCTCAACAATGGGCCTCATGCATATACCAAGGTGGTCCTCAATAATGGGCCACAAATACGTCAAGATGGGCCTCAACCCATGGGCCCTAAATACATTACAATGCGCTTCGACCCATGGGCCCTAATACATCACAATGGGTCTCAACGGATGGGCCATAACTACATCAAGATGGGCCTAATCATATGGGCCTTATATATATATATACCAAGGTGGGCCTCAATGGACAACCAAAAATAAATCAAGATGGGCCTCATAATATGGGCTTTACGTTCATATCAAGGTGGTCCTCAACAACGGCCCCAAATAAATGAAAATGAGCCACCTCAAATGAACGACAAAGATAAACATACATCATGGTGGGTCCCACCTCGTGATGGTTGACATGAATGAAACTCATGTCATGGTGGGCTCCACCTAAACCTTAAATCTTACTCATGTTTTTGTCTCAAGCCATAAAATGAACTTGCAAAGTGGATGGATAGTTTGGATGTAATACATGCATCACGGTGGGTCCATAAGGATGGACGTGTGGAGAGAACACATACATCACCGTGCGTCCCATCCCGTTAGTACACACGCTCCATGCGAGCCACCTCCACCAGGGATCGTGCCAAGACCTCGAGTGTTGAAAATGAGGTATCTCCACTTTGTCCGCCAGTCCAGCCGCTGGACTGGAAGTTGATAGTGGGTCCCACGTGGGGCCCACCATAACATTTATTTTACATCCAAACCGTTGATGGGTCACATAGGCCTGGGTGAGGAGGAAAACAAATTTAGGCTTGATCCAAAAATTCTGTGGGCCTCAAAAAGGTTTTAATGGTAGAGTTCAATCACCGCTGTTTCTTGTGGTGTGGGCCACCTGAGATCTGGATCACACTGATTTTTGAGTGGGGCCTACTTAAGGTAGGGCCCCACATAATGGACGGCCTGGATAACACATATACATCATGGTGGGGCCCACGGCTTAGACCATGGGTCCCTGCTCGTTGGCCGGGCGTTGGCGCTGTCTGCCTCTCTGACAGCGTAGCGTCAGCTGCTGCATGGTGTTTTTTTTTTTGAAATTAGTTTTCGCGTGGTCTTTCCCATGTGGGGCCCACATCCGGTGAATATAACCCAACCACCATTTTCCAGGACTCAAGACAGACCAAACGAGTCCAATATGCTGTGTGTCTTGGCATATAAGAACATCAAAAGGTAATTTTAAGGGTAGAAACTACTATTTTCCATACTATGGGCCGCCAGATATTCGGATAAGCTTTATTTTTCGGCTCAACGCCTAAAATGATTTGGAAAATGGGATGGACGGCTTGGATTGAATACATACATCACTGTGGGATCTTTACAAGTGGCCCACCCCAAATTTAAAAACAAAACTGATATTTTTATTTCCATCCAGGTGACGTCCAGCGTCCAGGGACGCTGGACGGTTTATTTATTTATTTTTCCTCTTCTATATGGACACAACACATCTTATGGTGGGCCCCACCTTCAGACGATCCAGGTGGGCCACCATACGCATGAATTGTGTGGATAAAACATGCATTAATGTGGGGTCCATCCGAGTGGCCACATGGCTACAACATCTCATACAATAGGAAAAAGAGAGAGAGAGAGAGAGAGAGAGAGAGAGAGAGAGAGAGAGAGAGAGAGAGAGAGAGAGAGAGAGAGAGAGAGAGAGTGGGACACGCGTGATGGAGAGACCCCAACACTATGGGCCCTCCATTCCAAGCATCCAATCATACATCAATGGGTCCCATTGCATATGGGCCCTCCAAATAAAAGATCAACAGTGGAGATCCCTCTCCACCCAAAATGAATGGTCTATATGACCTCTTATGCAAGGAAATATAAACATCATGATGGGGTCCATGGAGAATGGCCCCATCATGGAATGATCATGAGGATCAAGGTGGGCCATCGGCCTCATCATGAAATGATCATGAGGATCAAGGTGGGCCATCGGCCACACCTAAAGTCCCAAGTGAGATCCATACCATCAATCGGTTGGCCTCACTTGGCCCTTCATCATAAAAGTGAAATCTAGACCTATGGAAAACACCCACCTAGCGATCTTCTTGGTCTGTTCGATAATCGGTCTCCTTGTGCTTCTCTTTGATGGTGGAAGACGAAAAATGGATGGCTAGGATGGAAGTTTTGGGGATGGAAAGTGGGCCACACAAGGTCACTTCTCTCTTGGGAAAACCTTGGACGTGTGGGCTCTTGGTTGCTTGGTAAATGCTTGGAAAATGTGAAGAGAAAGAGAGAGAGAGAGGTGGTTGTAAGGAGAAGTGATGGAAGATGGGTGATGGATGTGAGTGATGGGTGAGGTAATGTATTGGTTGACTTTGGGTTTGCTTGATTTGTGAAGAAAGAAAGTATGGGTGCTTTGTACTTGACATGAGAGGTGATTGATGGGATTGATGGGACATGTTGTAGAGATTCTCTTAGGATTGCCAACGCGTGGCGTTTTTGCTCGAACTAAACGTGGGTCTACATCACCTTGTCTGGGTATCGGATCGGTGCGTGAGTTGCGGCGTTGGAACCGTGACGACGGTGCGGTCGCAATGGTACTAGTCTCGGATTAAGCCGACTCAAATGTATAGGATATGACTTACGGTCATGTGCAAACGTCGATTACAGGTCGCGGATTGTCGAAATTCGACAGGAAGTATCATGGGAGTTGACGGAACAGTACGGATTAGGATATGGGTCTTACATCTGATGACATCATGGGAGGATCGATAATATCGAAGACAACTATTTCATATTTTTCCTGCTCTCATGTTTTCAATGTCGAGGAGTCGAACCGTGGTTCGATGAAATTGGAGTTCGAAATCTGATGACATCGAAGCATGTTCGATATGATCGAACTATGTATAAGAGATTCAATTATGATTGTCAGTAGAGTTTATATCATCGATCTGTCCCTTGATGTCTTCGAAAGTATACGTTCGATGATATCGAAGATTGCTCGATGATATCGAACTCTATAAAAAAACTAACTGTTTTATTACCATTGGATCTCTTTGCCTATTTAAAGAGAGATTGTTATGGGTTGTATGATTGAGAAAAAGAGAGAGAGCTTTGAGAGAGTAACTTTATATCATCTATCTTAAGTCTTTTTTCTCATGGGAGTTCATTCCTCAATCCACCCTCTCCATTGACATTTAATAGAGTGGATTAGTGAATGAACTTTCGCATTCAAGGATCTTCCATCTACCACCTTAATGAAAAATCATTGAGCTGGGATCCTTTGAATGCATAAGATCTTAGAATTACTCCATCTCTTTAATGATTATCATTTAATAGAGTAATTACCAACATAACCTTGACCCAACCCGTCACCATACACCGGAGCATCATCAGTGTTGCGAATTAAGGGAGCTAAAGATTCTTCATCATCAAAGGAAGAGATCTTCATCAACGTATTTAATTGGGCTCATCTACTTATATGTAAATCATTAGAGTCCAGAGACCCTGTTGATCATTCCTTTATATAGGATTAGGTCAGAAGTGATTCTCACCCCTTTCAAGTCCTCATAGGAGGCCTCTAACGGGAGAGTACATGTGAGTGCTGTGTGTTGACCCTTGCTCTTATAGAGCATAAACTTAGGTCCTTAGCACTACGTGAAAAATGGAAAAAAAATGATGGAGTTAGAGACGGTTTCGGACCGTCTCTAAAATTGCTTGGTTTAAAGACGCTTTAGAGACGGCCGAAAACCGTCTCTAAAATTAGGGACGGCTCCTAACCATCCCTAATATTGTCTTTAAATGTTTTGCGTCCGCAAATAATTTAAGACAGTCTTTGACCGTCTTATATACCTCATCTGAGATGGTCAAAGACCGTCCGCATTAGAGACGGTCTTCGATCGTCTTATATGCGGTCATCTGAGACGGTCATTGGCCATCCGTATTAGAAATGGTCATTGGGCGTCTTTTACTTATAATATGAGACTGTCAAAGACCGTCTCTATTAGAGACGGTCCTTAGCCGTCATATTGCCCTGTCAAAAACTGTCTCTATTAGTGACTGTCAAAGACCGTCTCTATTAGAGACTGTCAATAGAGACTGTTACTGACCATCTCTATTAGAGACGGTCCTTAGCCGTCTTATTGCCCTGTCAAAAACTGTCTTTATTAGAGACTGTCATATACCGTCTCTATTAGAGACTATTAATAACCGTCTCTATTAGAGAATGTTACTGACCGTCTCTATTAGAGACAGTCCTTAGCCATCTTCTAGGATCGTGGAAGACCGTTTGTATTAGAGACGGTCCTTAACCGTCTCTAATGCTCAGGTACGGCCTGCAATAGAAAATACTTAAGGAGCTTAGAAAAAATAATTAACAATGTTTTAAAAAAAATAAATTGTGATTTTATAAAAATCTACATTTTGGAAAAAAAAATTAAGAACTTAGAATAATGTTGATAACTTTGAAAAAAAAAGATTTCAATAAAAAAATGATATTTTGAAGAAGAAAATATAAAAAATTAAACAAAAATGTGAAAAAATTGATAAATTGTAAAAAAAAATATATTTTTTATAAAAGAAAACTAGATTTCGTATTTTGACAAAAAAAATTAAAAAGTTATATAAAAAAAGTGAGATTTAAAAAATGATATTTTGAAAAAGAAAATTTAAAAAATTAAACAAAATTGTGAAAAAATTGACAAATTGTAAAAAAATATATTTTAAAAAAAAAGAAAACTAGATTTCGTATTTTGACAAGAAAACTTAAAAAGTTATATAATCATCAAAATCTCACTTTTGTTATCTAACTTTTCAATTTTTCTTGTCAAAATATAAAATTTAGTGTTCTTTTTAAAAAAAAATATATATTTTTTACAATTTATCAATTTTTTCACAATTTTGTTTAATTTTTTAAATTTTCTTTTTCAAAATATCATTTTTTAAAAATAAATTTTACTTTTGTGTTGTATATCCTTATTGCCCCTATGTTTCTCCAACCCATTTTTAGGTCGGGTATAAAAAATTGTGTAGATTTAAATCTTAAGTGGACCACACCACTGGAAAGTATGATAATATAGTACCTCGCCATTAAAAATTATAAAGAGCCCATCGTAAGGTTTTAGTAATGTTTATTTGCAATCCAACTTGTTGATAATGTAAAGAAGATCTAGATGAAGGTAAACCACAAAGATCAAATTGATCCAAAACTTTTGTGGTCTTCAAAAGGTTTTTAATAGTTATTCATCATTGTTTTGATTGGTATGACCCGCCTGAGATTATTGAGTTCTTATGATTTGAAATGACATCCTAAAATATAATGGAAAATATATGAACGGTGTCGATATACATAAAATATATCAAGGTGGGCCCTACACGATTAGAGTAACACCCATGAGGGCCCATTTGGCCGGGCGGATTGGAAGGGATTGGAAGTTAAATCCTGGGATTGGCCGGGCATGCCAAATAGGCTGGGTGACCTGATCGCGGGATATAGCAATCCCATGGATCTTAAGACAATCCACTGACAACACCATCATTACCCTTAAATCCCATCCAATCCACCCCAATCCGTTCAAATTTGCCTATGACGTGTTTGGTTAGAGGGATTGGAAGGGATGGGAAGGTTTAGTCCCGGGATTGGCCGGGCATGCCAAACAGACTCAATACAGCAATCCCGGAATATAGAAATCCAAGACAATCCATTGACAACACCATCATTATTCATTACCTCGAAATCCATGCCATCCACCCTAATACTATTCAATCCCTTCCAATCCACCTGGCCAAATGAGCCCTGAAGGAGTTACCTAAATAGTGAAATGGTACTATAAGGTCACCTCATGGGAATTTCCCATGAGGTTAATCTGTGTACGCCCCACCATGATGTATGGACGGTGGGATTAGAAGGGATTAGGTGGGATGAGATTCATTTGGTCCTGTGCCAATTCCATTCCATGTCTGGGAAGAATGGAAAAGCTTGGAATTACATTAAATGGAATTGCATTGGGTCCATGCCAATTTCACTCAATGTTTGGGAAGTTACATAGGTCCCACCATGATGTGTGGGCTATATCCACACCGTCCACTCATTTATCGAGATTATTTTAGAGCATGGGCCAAAAAATATGGTAAATCTAAAGCTCAAGTGGACCCCACCATAGAAAGCAACGGGGATTGAATACTTACTGATGCAAACTTCTTTGGGGCCACATACATAAGTTTTGGATCTACCTCATTTTTACGCCCATGCCATAAAATGAGGTTATAAAACAAATAAACGGTTTAGATATAACACATGTGTGTTATTCTTAGAAATTTCAAATGATGATGGGTACATCCATTCAATGTACCACCGTATTATCAACATAGCATGGCATTAATTTTATCCCATGGCAATAGGGGACAATCCCTGCCATGGCTAATAATTATGTTTTTTTAATCCCATCCCACCTAATCCCTTCTAATCCCACCGCCCAAACAGACCCTTGAATCCCATCCAATCCACCCTAATCCGTTCAAATTTGCATATGGCGTGTTTGGTTAGAGGGATTGGAAGGGATGGAAAGGTTTAATCCTGGGATTGGTCGGGCATGCCAAACAGACTCGATATAGCAATCTAAGACAATCCAATGACAACACCATCATTATTCATTACCTTGAAATCCATGCCATCCACCCTAATACCATTCAATCCCTTCCAATCCACCCGGCCAAATGAGCACTGAAGGAGTTACCTAAATAGTGAAATGGTACTATAAGGTCACCTCATGGGAACTTCCCATGAGGTTAATCTGTGTGCGCCCCACCTTGATGTATGTAGAACATCAACACCATGCATTTGATGTGTCCCCTTTAAGTCCAAAAATCAGTCATATACGAAACTCAGGTGGGCCATAACATCTAAAACTATGTGAAGACATCCCTAAAACATATAAAAGCATTTAATTGGTGGGGCCCACATGAGTTTTGGATGTTTATGAAACTTGGGCCACCTCCTCATCCAAGTGGGACACATAATGAATGGGCTAGATCTATGAACCACATCTAAGTGGGCCCAATAAATGATTATGAATGTTTTAATGGGAGGGTAACCCTCTCAACTATAGTATGTGGTGTGGCCCACCCAAGTCATGGATTGACTTTATTTTTAAGCTCGTGGCCCAAAGTCATGGTTTATCCACACCGTCAATCCATTTTTCCAGATCATTTTAGTGGTTGAGTCCACAATTAAAGCATATCTAAAGCTCAAGTGGACCATACCACATGAAACAGTGGGAATAATGATTTCCACCGTTGAAATCTTCCTATGGCCTACAGTGATTTTTATTTGTCATCCAACCTGTTCAATAGACCACAAATACATGGATGAAGGGAAAACTAAAATATCAACTTGATCCAAAACTTTCAGTGGCCTCCCAAAATTTTTCAATGGTAGATGTTCAGTTTATACTGTTGTTTATGTAATAAAATTTTCCTATGATGTGGTCCACTTCAGATTTTTATAGGCTTCAATTTTTAGCTTATGTAATAAAATTATATGTTAAAATGGATGGATGGAGTGGACAAAATGAATAATTCATGGTGGGTCCCACAGGATTTACTCAATACGCTTCGAACGGATTGACTACCCCCTGACACGAGCCAATGGCCGGTGGTCGATGCTCTGTGGCCCCCACCATGATGTATGTGTTTCATCTATGCCATCCATATATTTTTATAGATAATTTTACAATATAAGACCAAAAATGAGATATATCCAAATCTGAAGTGGACCACATTACAGGAAACAGTGTTGAATGAGCATCGACCATTAAAAACATTTTCGTAGCCACAAAAGTTTTGGATCAAGCTGATTTTTGTTTTTTCCCTTCATCTGGTCCTGTATGACCAAATCAACAGATTGGATGTCAAATAAACAATACAGTGGGCCTTAGGAGGATTTTAATGGTGGATATCCAATCACTATTGTTCTCATGTGGTGTGGACCACCTGAGATTTATATCCCTCTAATTTTTTGCCTAAAGCTCTAAAATGATCTTTAAAAATGGATGAACGGAATGGATGAAACACATACATCATGGTAGGGCCCATAGAGCACCGTCCATCGACCGCCCAAAATTGGGCGCGCGCTCAAAACAGAGCCGCGTGCCCAATCCCTCTGCCCTCTCTCTCTCTCTCTCACCCCTGCCCTCTGATATCTCTTGTCGCTCTCCCTCTGTCCTCTCTCTCTCTCTCTCTCTCTCTCTCTCTCTCTCTCTCGTGCGCGCGCGCGTTCTCCCTCTCCCTCCCTCTCTCTGCCTGTCCATCTCCCTCTCCCTCTCCATTCGCTCTCCGTCTCCTTCTCCCTCTCCCTCTCTCAAAATCCTAGTCATCTCTCTCTCTCTCTATCTCCCTCTCCCTCTCAACCTCTATCCCTGTCTCTCCTACTCCTCACGCCTGATTTCCCTCTCTCTCCCTCACGCATGGAGGTGGGTTTGAAGGGAGTGAAATAGAGATAGCGGTGGAGACGATTACAGAGGGCTAGTGGAGATGACAGCAGCGGGAGGTGGTTTTGTGACGAGAAAGGGGTTAGGGATTTGGCGCTTGTGAGTAGGAGTGGTTTCTCTGGCAGGATTCCGACCAGCATTGGTAATCTATTGAATCTAAGGGTACTGGATTTGAGTGGCCAGAATCTGTTCGGTGAGCTACCAATGGAGCTATCTGGGTTGCCAAATGTGCAGGTTCTCGAGCTAGCTGATAACTCATTTTTCAGCAATGTCCCAGAAGGTTCAACAGTTAGTTGAGCTTACAGGTCCTGAATCTGACATCCAATGCCTTCTCCAGCAGCATTCCAATGACATACGGGTTTCTCCAATCTTTGGCGATTCTCTCCCTATTAGGCAACAACATATCAGGCGGGATTCCAGCAGAGCTTGGTAACTGTTCCAATCTTGAAGTATTACAACTTCAACCATTTAACTGGTCAGATTCCTACTTCATGAATCACCATTCCAAGTTGCCCTGATTTTTATCTTCTTTTTTTTTTTTAAAAAATAAAATTTCTTTTTTAATATTACTTTCATCCATGGTATACAACTATAGATCACTACATGGAGCTTTGTTAAGCCACACACGTGGAATAAAACTCATGTACATGCCACTCATGTGCCACCATGGTGCGATAGTTCTGAGATCCAAGCCATTCATTGGAATGGTGCTATTATGTTAATGCCCTAACCCAAGAATCTGGTTGACCCACCGGTCAGGTGAGAAACAGTTTGCAAAATAAATGTACAGTTCTGAAAAGCTTTGTTGAAGTTTTCTAACCCATCTTTCAGGGTGACAAATGTCACACCCCAAACTCGGGAACCGGGCTCACAAAATTCTCGATCGCCGAATCCGGCGTCGACAGCCTCCGTAGAACCCCATTCTCGGCTCCTAGCTTCCATTCGCCAGGTTCCGATCCTGGGATACTACAAGGAGGATTTTCAACGTCAGTTTGATTCGTAATAAGCATAACCAAAGGCATAACCCACAAACAACAAGCAAGAACTCCATTAAATTTCCACTATGATCAAAAACTTTACAAGTACAATGAGCATAAAGGGAAATACAATGGTAAGGAACAAGGACTCCAAAAATGATCTGCACGTGCTCCTGCCTCAGCGCTGCTGCGCCCTAACGTCACCTGCACGCAACGGTCGTGCATAAGCTTATAGAAAGCTTAGAGGGTGGTGAAAGTGTGTGCGTAAGGTAGTAATATGATCATGCAATATCAGAGTAATGCGGAATATGTAGATGGATCCAAGAAAAATCATAAGCCATACCAAGGCTATGCGATGCAAAGATGAAGGATGTTGGCATACCAAGGCTATGCGATACAAGATGCAAGTCAAGCATACAATCCTCATCTAAGTCCACATGTCAATACAACTTAACTCTGGAATATCACCGGGGTCTAGTACACTCTAAACCAGATCGCCGCCATATCACGCGCAATAAGGTAAGTGGAAGAGACCTCACTATCCGTCTACCAATATCGGGCACGACTCACCGATAGCAGACCCATTCCTTGAGCTGGTCAAACTTAGCATAGCATTGCCCCCTACACTTGGGCAGGTAAGGGAGCACCCCCTTCCAACCAACCACGATACAGTGGAGAGCGCAACCGTCTGGTAATCGGCACTCAATGCTCAACTACCCACTTGGTACCATAAGGGTTTAGGGACTTTCACTCAGGGATATCTATAGCACCCCATGTAGAACAAGATTTTTGATATCCAATCCTGCCAACCACGATGCGTCTGTGGAGGCTACGGCCCTGATGTCGCTAGGGCGTATAATAACCATGTCACACAAATGCGAAATGCATGAATCACGCTATCCAGTCATGCAACAAATCCTGCGCATATCGTGCGCTCATGTAGGGTAACACCGCCTAACCGGGAGCCCATAAACAACCTGCCTGAAGGCATATGCTATGATCAGTCAATTCTCATGTCAAGCATACATATGATGCGTATGATCATGAGTCATGAAGCTATATTAAACATGTTATAATGAGATGAACTATCCTTACAATGCAGGTGGGCCTGGGCTGCCTATACACAATAAGTACGAGCCTAATAATGGGCCCTAAGGAGAGTCGTAATGTGGACATCCAACCAGCATTACACTCGAAATGTGGACGTCAAACCAACATTTCTTCCAAGGCACGATCGTCGTAAACATCATCACATACTCTGAGTTGGGTTTACACATTGCAATGGACCTTAGGTTCATCCCATTGGGCTTTACATATATATCAGATGGACCATATCATATGGGCCTTTTATTCATCAAATGGGCCAAATAAATGGGCCGCACCAATGGGCCTTATGTGCATTGCAATGGGTCAAAACCCGTGGGCCTTAGATTGCATCAAATGGGCCCAATCTCAAGAGCCTTATACATATCAAATGGGCCTAATCCTGTGGGCCTTATATGATTCAAATGGGCCTAAACCCCTAGGCCTTATATAAGTCAAATGGGCCTAACCCATAGGCCTTATATAAACCAAATGGGCCTAAACCCATAGGCCTTATATATAAATAAAATGGGCCTAGTCTCATGGCCTTGGAACATATTAAGTGGGCCCAATCCCATGGCCTAGAGGCCCACTGTATTGTTTATTTGCCACCCAAATTATTGATAAGGTCATTAAGGCTTGGCCCAAGACTTCCGTGGGTCCCAAGAAACTTTCAACGTCAGAAATCAATTCAGGCTATTGCCTGGGCTGAGGTCCACAAGAAATTTGAATATATCTCATTTTTGGGATCAAGAGGGATGGGTGGACCCCACAGAGTTTACTCAGCACGCTAGTGGGCTCCACTGTCCACTGGACGGTGGAGGCAGAACCCAAATATCACGGTGGTACCACCGTCCGCCTGGACGGTGGATGCATGGCACATGCAACACTATGGGTCCCATGTGGGGCCCACCAAAATGTTCAAATGCCATCTAACCCGTTGGTAAGGTCCCATGGACTTGAATGAGGAAGAAAAATAAATTTCATTTTGATCCAAAACTTCTGTGGACCCCAGAACAGGTTTCAATGGTAGATGTTCGTTCACACTGTTTTCTATGGTGTGGGCCACCCGAGCGTCGAATCGGCCTCATATTTGGAAGGGGCCCACCTCAGGGGGTGGCCCTCCATCTGAACGGCGTAGATAAAACATATACATCATGGTGGGGCCCACGGTAGCAGCCGTGGGTGGCTGGCTGACCGCCCGCCCGCCTAACGCTGCACGCAGCAGTGTGCAGCTGCTGCTCATGTCAGAGGCAGAGGCTCTGCCTCTTGCAAAAATTGGGGAAAACCCGTTTTCTTGTGGTTTTTCGCACGTGGGGCCCGTTACCTGAGAATCCACTCCGTCCAATGGATTCTCGGGCTAGAAATACATCAAACGAGTCCAATGTTTGGTGTTTTTGGCATGAAGGTACATCAAGGTGGGTCCTAATAGTATTTGAATGGTAAGGAATACAATTTCATATGGTATGGCCCACCTTATTAACAGATAAATCTCATTTTTCGGCTCAACGCCTAAAATGAGTTGGTAAAAGAGATGAACGGCATGGATTGAACACATATATCAAGGTGGGGCCTGCATGAGTCGGCCCACTCAAGCATTCCCTTTTTTTTTTTTTCAGGGACATCCAGCGTCCCAGACGCTGGACGAGTGAGTCCTTGAAGAAGTACATCATGGTGGGCCTTGTTGAGGTGGTCCACCACTGATGGATGATGTGGTTACAATATATGAGGTGGGCCCCACTTGAAGAAGGCCTGGACAAAATAAATGCTTCAAGGTGGGGTCCAACCATGTGGGCCACACAAACACAATATGAATAAATAAAGAAAGAAATAGAGTAGAGAGAGGGAGAGAGAGAGAGGGTGGGACACGCTTGTGATGAAGGGACCCCGATACTATGGACCCTCTCTTATAATGAATCATACAATCAAGTGGGTCCTTTAACACATGGGACCATCAAAATTTAGAATCAACGGTGGGGATCCTTTCCCCACCAATATGGCCGGTCTAGATGACCTTTTCTAAGAAATAAACATCATGATGGGGTCCATGGAGAATGGCTCCATCATGGAATGATCATGATGATCCTAGTGGGCCATCGGCCACATTTTAGGGTCCCAAGTGAGATCCAAACCATTGATCGGTTGGCCTCACTTGGCCCATCTCAAAAATATGAAAAACTAGCATAATCTAGCACTCACCGTCCGATCTTCTTGCTCCTAGGGGTTCCTTGGCACCTTAGCTTCAACTTCAATGGATGAGATGAGGAATGAAGGGTTGAGATGGGAGATGATGGGATAGGAAAGTGGGCCACCTTGGAGTTTTTGGAAGAGAGGGAGAGACTTGGAGAATGCTCATACGTATGAAGGTGTTGCTTGGATCTTTTTGCAAATGAGAAAGAGAGGAGTTGTAAAGGGAGAGAGAGTGATGGGTGATGGAGTGATGGATGTGGTGGTGATGAGTGTGTAAGACCTTTTTGACTTTTGTGACCTTTTGTGTAAGAAAAGGCATGGGCATGGAAGACTTTTGTGGCTTGCTTGGGAAAGGGTGAAAGTGATGTGTACTTGACATGTGATGGCTTGATGAATTGATTGATTGATTGATGGGATTGATGGGATTGATGTGACACATCGTAGAGATTCTCATGGATTTCGCAACGCGCGGCATTTTTCTCGCACCGAACGTTGACCAACACTGTTGACCAGGGTATCGCCTCGGCGCGCAAGTCGCGGCATCAGAACTGCAGCGATGGCGCGGTTGCTATGGTATTGGTCTTGGATTGAGTCGATACAGGTTGACGGCATATGAATCAGGGTCGCGCGTCGATATCGGTTAAGGGTCGAAGGTTGCCGAAATTCTACCGGTAAGACCGCGGAAGTTAACGGAACGGTACAGACTAAGATACGGGTCTTACACAAATCTGGGTGATTAGCTAATATACTTTAGGTCAACAGTAGATCCTGTTAAATGGCCCACCCAGTTGTTAAATGGGTACCCTCCTGTTTGTCTTAGGAGTTGGTTACTTCACCCACTATTCAAGCCTTTCTTATGCTATCTTTAGTGAATTTGTTGACATGATTTGGTGCCAATGTTCTCTGAATTTATTACACAGGAATGCTATTGTTACTTGGATTAAGAAGAAAAAAGGACCTGGTATTCATAATGTAACCACAGTTGAGGATGCTAAAAAGATATTAACTGCTGAGAGTAAATTGGTCTTGGGATTCCTTGACTCATTGGTGGTACTTTCTTAAACCATGGATTAGTAAGGCATAATTTCTAGAGGGTTGCACTTATAGTACTATTAAGAGTGCATGGATAAGTGATATGATTAATGCCAGATTGGCAGTGTTACTCAACGAACTTGTAGAGTTTACTTGATCAAGACTCTGGTCACATTGGGTAATTTAGTTGTTTTCTTTAACTGAGAATAGTTGGACATGATCATGTTCTTGAAAGTCTTGATTGTGTATTTGACAAAGAGTGTGATCGAATATATGAACAAGTTTTGTTCCTTGAGTCAATTTGAGTTATTATATTTTAAACCTTGATTTATAGGTTAACACCCTAGAACACTTTAGTTTCTTTTCTTCTTTTTTTTTTCTTTAACTGTTGTTCCTTGCCTTCAATTTTTATGGGAGCTTAGAATAAAGTGGCTTGTCCGCTCTTCTACTTGTCATTGTGCTCCCACAGGAATTTGACATGTGGCACCCCAGTGCTGCAATCCAGACCATTCAATCTGTATGGCCAAGTGAATTTGTGTAAACATGGAAAGAAGTGTCTATTTTAACACCTATGAAGCTAAGATGTTCCCTTGAACAACCAAAGCTTGTCAACTAACATAAAGATATCTGTAACTTGATTATTTGAATGAATAAATTTAGTGATGATTCTCCAAGGATAACCTTTTCTCTTCTGATTAATCAATAATGGTTCTTGCTTATATGTGCACTTGGGAGGAGCACACTAGAAATACTTGTTGAATTGAAGGTCAGATATTGGTTGGAAGTAGCATGTTGCCAAGTTAGGTGACAAAAGGTGAGATGGTATGAGAGTAGGCATATTTCAAGAATGTACAGGCATTACATGTCCTCTAACAGTTGTATGCTATTTGTTCTTTTTCTCTCTGTTGTTTAAAAATGATTGTTTCTGTTTTGCAGGAAGATTTATTAAAACTGATTGTTTCTATTTTGCAGGAAGATTTATGGAAAGCTGCATTTCCAGTTAGAACAGAGGTTTGTTTCAATTCTTTTTTCTTCTTCAATCAGTACATCTTCTTTTCAATGTTATATCAAACATTGCTAGAGTAGTTCATGTCAATGGAGTGAGCAATAAACTATTCAATTCATGCCAGACATGCTACCACAACTTAGACTTTACATGGTTTCTAGCTGTTTCCTTAAAAAATTGTATATAATTTTGTATCTTTTGAGTTTAGATCCATATTTTACACTCGGATTGATACATAATGGCTTCTGTAATATGTCTTTTACAGATAATGGAAGGATTCCTATATCCTTTCGTAGTTGCTCTCCATTGATTTTGCTAACCAGGCATCCGATGCAGCTAGAGATAGAAACCAAAAGGGTTACATTCAAGTCACATTTCAGAAAATTAATCTTTCAAGATATGTTTATTATTACTAATGTGTTTGTTTATGCCTCCCTATCTGTTTGTAATTATAAAACAAAAATGATAACAACCCTCAATGGATGGCAAGTTACTGTCCAACCTAGATTTGTATGACACCCAATCCATGTAAAAGGTGGGCCATACTATGAAACCCCAGGCGCAAACATCAGGAATTCGAATCACCAAGAGAGCAGGCCATCCCATACAACATTGATGGTTTAAATCAAAATTACAAGTGTAATTCAAAATACATGTGCAATTAACTAATGAATCCACCAGCCCAGTTATCTTCATTGCAGGGCCCACCTTTTACATGTCACATACATGATATGCTGTCACGTGTCCCGTGGTGTATGGTTTGCCACCCATTGAGGTGTCCGTTATCATTGGTTATGATATGTGGATTTTTAACATAAGTGAGTGTTTCAGGACTGTGAAGAAAGTAGAACAACCAATGTCAAGTCCCAAAGGACAAGCGTAAAAGTGCTCATGGATGAAGAGATGTCAAAACCTCAGCCCTTAAAGAAGCAGATTACTCGAGCTAGCAATGAACAGATAAGATTCAATTCAGGACATCGAGTCCTTTTGGGGAAAAAACGTAAATAGAAAAACAAGACCTGCAAGGTAATCTCTGATTTACCCCCAAATGATTTCGGAACGTCAGCAAGCATGGAGCCTTGACAGTCTAATCATCCAAAGTAAATATAATCTTGTGGTTCTTTTGAGAGGTTTATTTTAAACTATAATGGCTATTTATGTGGGTTTATCATTGGCTTTCTTTTTGTTTTGTTTGTTATTGTTGTTCTTCTTCTTTCTTTTTTGTTTGTTGAGTTGTGATCAAACTCCGAACTTCAATGTTACACCCTTCTGGGAATCACACATGGTAAAATGCTCAAGTGGACCACACCATAGATGTATATGTAGGTTTAGCAAGCAGTAAAATTCACAAGTTGCTGTAATTTCTCCTACAATGTAGCAAATTCCTTATTAGTTCACCTCGATATGGTATCTCTATGAAGTAGATTCCAATCTCATTATTGATCAACTCTATCCACACATATGGCCTTAGAGATCTCTTTGTAAGCCAAAATACAAAAGCTAAGATATAAAGTGATCTTTCAAATCTAGAGTTTACTAATTAGATCTACACCATGAGATGTACAATTTGAAATTTATAGGACATCAAAGGTAATGTCAACTTGGGTGTAACTCAAAGATCCTTTCCGATGGATCCATCATAAATTTATGGACAGGGAATCATGTAGTCAAAACCTAGACTTGGTGGTGTAGGTAAGATTGCTTAGTTATCTAGGAAATTACCACCACTCCCATGTCTTTACATCACATCTAGTCATCAGACATTTGGGAACTTTTACATGTATTGTTCAATATATTGATTTAGAGGACAACAGGGACCATCACTTTTTTGTCAAAAATTTGAGAGCCCTTTACTTTCTAAGTACACCCCTTGAAATGGTGAAAGCACCTTTAAAGACCAAAGATTAATTGACGTAAACTTTTGATAGCAGGCATTGAGCTATTGGTTTTGTTGTTCCTTTTCATTGCATTCAATAAAAAAAAAACTTCAGATTTGGTGTTATCTTCTAAGATGTTAATATATGCCCTTTTTAATGAAAAAAAAAAAAACTTCATTACCGCCACTAAAGGATTTGAATATTCAGTAGTTTTGTTTAACTTTTTGAACTATAGGACTTTTTGTATGACGAAAACTTGATTATTCACTAAAATCCTTTTTTGATCAAGTTACCTTTTTTATTTATTTAATCTTTAGCATCCTTTTTATTAATTATGGCTTGTTGTCATTTTTTTTTTTTATTAACCAAGTCACTAAAGGATTTCAATTTCAAATGTGACTGAAGTATTGACAAAACGTTGTCTCTTGTTGCAGTACGAGATGTAACAAGAATATACATTGACGTTGTCTCTTGTCACAATACGAGATGTAACAAGAATATACATTGATTGTGTATTTGAATTTTTTTAAATGCACCCACGAGAAACGATTTGAGACGACATTCAATGATACTTTGTTAAATATGAAATTTATGACCTTTAGTAACTTGGTTAATTAAAAAGAACTGCGTGGTGACTTGATCCCAATCTGACTTTTTGGGTACGTAGGCAGCCGTTCGTAATGTACTAGAATAT
The DNA here is from genome assembly GCA_037074715.1 of Magnolia kwangsiensis. Classification (NCBI taxonomy): domain Eukaryota; kingdom Viridiplantae; phylum Streptophyta; class Magnoliopsida; order Magnoliales; family Magnoliaceae; genus Magnolia; species Magnolia kwangsiensis. The sequence goes on along the minus strand of CM073584.1, from coordinate 29,129,705 downwards.
CGGTGCAGCCACAAATCTTTTTTCTCCTTTGAATTGTAACAGACTGTATCGGTTGTATTTTTCTGTCATACAGGTTGTGGCGATCAAAGATATAATATCACCTCCTTATAGGGAAACATTTAATGATGTGTACAGTTAAATTCATTTTTCTTATTCCTTATATTGTTTCTCAGTTATATTTGTGTTGGTTTCGGAGTACAGGTCCAGTTATATTTGTGTTGGTTTCAGAGTACAGGTAGCGATAGAAATTGTTGGTCGATTATGGCTTGTAGACAAAGAGATGAGTAACCAACAATACAAATATGGGAGGCCTTCCCCAGGTATCCAGATGCTTTTAGATATATTTATATTATTTTTAAATATATTAGCCCGAATTCCTAAACCTTATCCTAAACATATAACTTATAACCTATAACTTAAGCCTATACCTAAACCTAAAACCTTACTTATAATCTAAAACTATTCTCAAATCCTTAAACCTTAACCTATAACCTAACCTTACTTCTTGTAACTTCAGCCACTGCTTCAAATGGAGGGACAACATAAAGATTTGGTTAGGTAGACTACTGATGGTGAACTAGCAGCTGCAACAAATATGAGAGTTACAAAGGTGAAAAGAAACATAAGGTGGTTGGTAAGATAAGATGCATGATTTTCCTTTTCAATTGCTAGTCATAGATTGACAGTATTTGTTTCAATTTTCTTAGATGGATGATGAATGTATTTGGGAATGTAAATAAAAATAAAAAACTTATAATATATATATATATATATATATATATATATATATATATATATATATATATGTTATCAATGGAGGATACCTTGTTTAGGGGGACATGAAATTCTTTTAGCTTATGGTATGGTGCCCCATATTGGTTGTATGTTACTAGTATGTAGTAGATAATACTAGGTTCAATAGTAGATAATACTAGAGAATCCCTAAACCTTAACCTATAACCCAACCTAAACCTATTTATAACCTAAAACTATTCTCAAATTCCAAAACCTATAACCCAAAGTCGAATCCAAACCCGAACCCAAACCCGAATTCCTAAACCTTAACCTAAACATATAAGCTATAACCTATAACTTAAGCCTATACCTAAACCTAAAGCCTTACTTATAACCTAAAACTATTCTCAAATCCTTAAACCTAAACCTATAACCTAAACTCAATTCCCTAAACCTTAACATATAACCTAACCTAAACCTAAACCTAAACCTAAACCTATAACCTTAACCTAAACATAAAACCTAAACCTAAACCTAAACCTATACTTATAACCTAAACCTATTCTTATAACCTAAACCTATTCTCAAATCCCAAAACCTATAACCTAAACCTAAACCTTAACCTATAACCTAAACCTATAACCTAAACCTAAAGCCTAAACCTAAACCTACACTTATAACCTATAACCTAAACCTAAACCTAAAACCAAACGTAAACCCGATCTCGAACCCGAACCTGATTTCCTAAACCTAAACCTTAATGTATTCTCAAATCCCTAAACCTAAACCTACACCTAATCCTAATCATAACTCCCTAACCTAAACCTAAATCAAAACTTGAAAACCAAAAACTAAACCCGAACCCGAACCCGATCCCGATTTCCTAAACCTAAATGTATGAACTTAACCTAAACTTATTCTCAAATCTCAAAACCTATAACCTAAACCTAAACCTTAACCTAAACCTATAACCTATAACCTAAACCAAAACCAAAACCTATAACCTAAACCCAAACCCATTCTCAAATCCCAAAACCTATAACCTAAACCTAAACCTTAACATATAACCTATAACCTATAACTTAAACCAAAACCTATAACCTAAAATAAAATCAAAACCTATAACCTTAACCCGAATCCAAACCCAAACCTGAACCTGAATTCCTAAACCTTAACCTAAACATATAACCTAGAACTTATAACTTAAGCCTATACCCAAACCTAAAACCTTACCTATAATCTAAAACTATTCTCAAATCCTTAAACCTTAACCTATAACCTAAGCTAAAATTATACTTATAACCTAAAACTATTCCCAAATCCCAAAACCTATAACCTTAACCTAACCTTTCCCTAAACCTATAACCTAAACTCAATTCCCTAAACCTAAACCTATAACCTAAACCTAAACCTATAACCTAAACCTAAACCTATAAGCCTAACTCAAATCCCTAAACCTTAACCTATAACTCAACCTAAACCTATACTCATAACCTAAAACTATTCTCAAATCCCAAAACCTATAACCTAAACCCGAATCCAAACCTAAACCCGAACCTGAATTCCTAAACCTTAACCTAAACATATAACCTATAACCTATAACTTAAGCCTATACCTAAACCTAAAACCTTACTTATAACCTAATACTATTCTCAAATCCTTAAACCTAAACCTTAACCTATAACCTAAACTTATAACCTATAACCTAACCTTAACCTAAACCTAAAACATAAACCTTAACCAATAACCTAAAACCTAAACCTAAACTTAAAACCTAAATGTATTCTCAAATCCCTAAACTTAAACCTTAACCTATTCTCAAATCCATAAACCTAAACCTATACCTAATCCTAATCTCAACTCCCTAACCTAAACCTAAACCTAACTTGAAAACCCAAACCTATACCCGATCCCGAACCCGAACCCGATTTCCTAAACCTAAACGTTAACCTTAACCTAAACCTATAACCTTAACCTAAACCAAAACCTATGACCTAAAACCTAAATGTATTCTCAAATTTCTAAACCTAAGCCTACACCTAATCCTAATCTTAACTCACTAACCTAAACCTAAACCTAAACTTGAAAACCCAAACCTAAACCCGATCCCGAACCCGAACCCGATTTCCTAAACCTAAACCTTAACCAATTCTCAATTCCCTAAACCTATAGCTTATAACCTAAACCTAAACCTTAACCTAAACAAATAACCTTAACCTAAACCAAAACTTATGACCTAAAACCTAAATGTATTCTTAAATCTCTAAACCTAAACTTGCACCCAATCCTAATCTCAACTCCCTAACCTAAACCTAAACCTAAACTTGAAAACCCAAACCTAAACCCGATCCCGAACCCGAACCCGATTTTCTAAACCTAAACCTTAACCTATTCTCAAATCCCTAAACCTAAACCTACACCTAATCCTAATCTCAACTCCCTAACCTAAACCTAAACCTAAACTTGAAAACCCAAACCTAAACCCGATCCCGAACCCGAACCCGATTTCCTAAACCTAAACCTTAACCTATTCTCAAATCCCTAAACCTAAACCTACACCTAATCCTAATCTCAACTCCCTAACCTAAACCTAAACCTAAACTTGAAAACCCAAACCTAAACCCGATCCCGAACCCGAACCCGATTTCCTAAACCTAAACCTTAACCTATTCTCAAATCCCTAAACCTAAACCTACACCTAATCCTAATCCCAACACCCTAACCTAAACCTAAACCTAAACTTGAAAACCTAAACCTAAACTCGATCCCGAACCCGAACCCGATTTTCTAAACCAAAACCTTAACCTATACCTTAACCTAAACCTAGAACCTTAACCTAAACCAAAACCTATGACCTAAAACCTAAATGTATTCTCAAATCTCTAAACCTAAACCTACACCTAATCCTAATCTCAACTCTCTAACCTAAACCTAAACCTAAACTTGAAAACCCAAACCTAAACCCGATCCCGAACCCGAACCCGATTTCCTAAACCTAAACCTTAACCTATTCTCAAATTCCTAAACCTAAACCTACACCTAATCCTAATCTCAACTCCCTAACCTAAACCTAAACCTAAACTTGAAAACCCAAACCTAAACCCGATCCCGAACCCGAACCCGATTTCCTAAACCTAAACCTTAACCTATTCTCAAATCCCTAAACCTAAACCTACACCTAATCCTAATCCCAACACCCTAACCTAAACCTAAACCTAAACTTGAAAACCTAAACCTAAACTCGATCCCGAACCCGAACCCGATTTTCTAAACCAAAACCTTAACCTATACCTTAACCTAAACCTAGAACCTTAACCTAAACCAAAACCTATGACCTAAAACCTAAATGTATTCTCAAATCTCTAAACCTAAACCTACACCTAATCCTAATCTCAACTCTCTAACCTAAACCTAAACCTAAACTTGAAAACCCAAACCTAAACCCGATCCCGAACCCGAACCCGATTTCCTAAACCTAAACCTTAACCTATTCTCAAATTCCTAAACCTAAACCTACACCTAATCCTAATCTCAACTCCCTAACCTAAACCTAAACCTACACCTAATCCTAATCTCAACTCCCTAACCTAAACCTAAACCTAAACTTGAAAACCCAAACCTAAACTCAATCCCAAACCCGAACCCAATTTTCTAAACCTAAACCTTAACCTATTCTCAATTCCCTAAACCTATAGCTTATAACCTAAACCTAAACCTTAACCTAAACCTATAACCTTAACCTAAACCAAAGCCTAAATGTATTCTAAAATCTTTAAACCTAAACCTACACCTAATCCTAATCTCAACTCCTTAACCTTAACCTAAATCTAAACTTGAAAATCCAAACCTAAACCCGATCCCGAACCCGAACCCGATTTCCTAAACCTAAACCTTAACCTATTCTCAAATCCCTAAACCTAAACCTACACCTAATCCTAATTTCAACTCCCTAACCTAAACCTAAACCTAAACTTGAAAACCCAAACTTAAACCTGATCCCGAACCCAAACCCGATTTTCTAAACCTAAACCTTAACCTATTCTCAATTCCCTAAACCTTAACCTATAACCTAATCTAAACCTATACCTATAACCTGCACTTATAACCTAAACCTATAACCTAAACCAATGCTTAAAACCTAAACTTAAACCTAAAATTGAAATGTATTCTCAAACCCTTAAACCTATACCTACACCTCAATTCCCTAACCTAAACTTGAAAATCCAAACCTAAATCCCATCCCGAACCCAAACCCGATTTCCTAAACCTAAACCTTAACCTATTCTCAATTCCCTAAAGCTATAACCTATATACTATAACCTATAACCTAAACCTAAACCTTAACCTAAATCTATAACCTAAACCTAAACCTTAACCTAAACCTAAAACTAAATCTATATACTATAACCTATAACCTTAACCTTAACCTTAACGCATCGGCAAGAGCTGATAAGAGATCTTTTTCAAGTTGCACAGGATCCTCAGAGAGGTTCTATGAACAAAGGGATGATCCGGTAAGTCTTTTTCTCCTCTGTTTTTGTATGATCTTTAGTGCAAGTGTTTGAATTCAGTGTTTAAAGAATATCTATGGTATTTGGTAAAGAACAACTGATTGCATTCAGGCAAGCAACGGAACAGAAGCCTCATCGCATCATATTCTATAGGTAATTCTTCACCTTGGGAGTCTCTATAGAGTATGAATATTATGATTTAGTTTTGATTTTTGTTAGAAGAGAAAATGTTTGGTATTTTGGCTCATGATTTGGAGTTTTGCAGGGTTGGTGTGAGCATATTTATGCATGAATGAATGTAATGTGGATAAAATTGTTTTAGTTTGGATGGATGTAGTTTATGTTTGGATGAATGTAGTTTGTGTTTGGATGGATTTATGTAGTTTGGGTTTTGATGGTATATTATATAACAAGTGTATATCGGGAAGAATATGATGTTGTAACAGGTGTATAATAGGTGTATATGGAAATATGAGACGGTTGAAGACCATCCTTTTAAAAGACGGTTCACGACCGTCCTTTTTAGGTTCATAAGAGACGGTCCATGACCGTTCTTTTCAGACTCATAAGAGACGGTTCATGATCATCCTTTTCAGGTTCATAAGAGACGGTCCATGACCGTCCTTTTCAGACTCATAAGAGACGGTTCATGACCATCCTTTTCTAGTTCATAAGAGACGGTCTATAGCCATCCTTTTTATTGACGGTCATGGGCCGTCCTTTTTATGGACGGTCTAGGACCATCCTTTTCAGCTTCATATAAGTCCACTAATTATGTATCATCATAGACGGTCTATGACCATCCTTCTTTAGAGATGGTTTATGGCCGTCCTTTAAAAAATCCGACACGTCAAAATTTGACGACCGTTTCAAGTCCAGGACCGTCCTTTTTGGCCTTTTGAGACGGTTTTTGACCATCCTTTTTTTACTATTTTGACATAGTGTAGTGTAGGTCTTTTGCTTCTGTGGCTTAAAACTTAGGTGTTGTGTGTTGACCTTTGCTCTTGTGTAAGGTATAAAGTCTAGGTTCCTTATGTTGATCCTTAGCTTGTGTGGCCTAAAACCCTAGGTTCCTTGTGTGGATCCTTTTCTCGTGTGTAGAGTATAAAACCTAGCTTTTGTGTGTTGACCTTTGATCCTGTGTAGGGCATAAACTTGTGCCTCGTAGAGACATGTCTAGGTTCCTTGTGTAGGTCCTAGAGTCGACCTTGTGTAGGTTGTGAAGGTTAAACCTAATTTAAAACCTTTGTTAGTGAGATCCGGTACACTCAAGGGTTGAGTGAGTCCGTCAGAAGTGGAGTAGGCACGTAGCCGAACCACTATAAATGATTGTATTTGTGATTATTATTTGCGCATTACTCTTTTATGTTTTCTTTGAATGTTCTCATGAAGCATGCCAACATGATTACTTAGAACTGATAAGAACATCCCACACACAGTCACATAATTCATTCATCATAGACTAAGTTTCCATATCATTGAAATATTGAATAGTCTTATGATTAGATCCTTTGTTTGGCTTGGAAGCTAGTTGAGTACTTGAATTGAAGATAGCTTGATAGTTTCATATTAAATTAAGATTAGGATAATAGGATTTCAAATTATTATAAAAAATTTTAAAATCCTATTCACCCCCCTCTAGGACACTTTGATATATTCTAACTTCTACTAAAGTGGTCATTACCGCAATTTCAAATACTTTGCAATGAGTTATGCCTTGAATTTTTTGTCATCTTTTTCTGTTAATGCTTCCTTCTTACTAAATACTCCATTTGCATCCTATAGCCCTCTGAACTTTTGGAAGTTCCACCAACTCGAATGTCTGATTCCTATGTAAATATTCCATCTCCTCCGCCATGGCCGACATCTACTCATCGTGATCATTTCCATATTTTGCATTTTGGAAGGTGGAGGGATCTCCACTCCTTGTGAATAATGTAAAAGAGACTATGTCCTCGAACTCATACCAAACTAGGGCTCTAATGGTTCTTTTCTTCTTATTTTTTGCTATACTTTTCTAGGTATCCTTCTAATTACTTTGCTCAGTTTCTTGCTCCTGCTAAATTTTACCTTCAATAATTAGATCGACTGGCTACACCTACACTGACAATTTCTCTATCTTACCATGTTTCTTTGACTTCTCTACAACGTCTTTTTTTGCCTTCAACATTGATGCTTCATCGAAGACGGCATCTCTTCTAATGGCTACCTTTTGAGAGATTACATTTCCAAGCTTGTAGCCCTTGATACCCTTTTCAACCCGATAAAGATGTACTTCTTAGAATTTGGATCTAACTTCAACATTTGTCCACTCTACAGGTGGATGTATGCTTGACACTCGAAGATACTCATCCATGAGTAATCGATGTCTTTACATGTCCAAACTTTCTCTGCAACCTTGGATTCTAGCGTTGTAGATGGTGATCGATTTACAATATAGCATGCCTTGTTAATCCCTTCTGCCCACAAGCTTTTAGGCAGCTTTACATGCAACTGCATTCTTCTCACCCTCTCCAATAGAGTTCTACTCATCCTCTCTGCCACTCCATTTTATTGTTGGGTCCCTGGAGTTGGGAAGTGCCTTTTGGTGCCCTATTCCTTACAGAATTTTATAAATATTGCCTCTTTATACTCCGTACCGTTATTTGACCTGAGACACTTAATCTCTCTCGATTTTCTTCTCTACTTCTACCTTCTATTACTTGAACTTGGCGAACACTTCAGACTTATAGTTTAAGAAGTAGACTCAAACTTTCCTCGAGTAATCTTCTATGAAGCCCATGTAGTATTGTGCTTCTCTCTTAGATGGTATTGTCACTAGCCCCCAGAAATCAAAATGAATATTAGCGAGCACCCCACTGCTAGTTTGTGTAGCAATACCCTACACTGCTTCACATAGACGCAATGCTCATAGAAATTTACCTTGCTCGCCCTAATTCCATTTAAGAGTTTCTAATTATAGAGTTTTATCATACCCCTCTCGCTCATATGCCCTAGCCACATATGCCACAAATTTGTGTCATATGTGCTGGATTCTATGTGTGAGGTGGTAGTGGCCTCACCTATATCTTTTCTCCCAACCAACATGTATAAATTTCATGTCTTATGTCCCTTCGGTAACACCATCGGACCACTTATGACCTTGATTACACTAGCAGATGTGGTGAAAGTGCACCGGTTCCTATCTAAAACCCCCAAGGTATTAAAATGTTCTTCAGATCTGGGACATGCCTGATATCAGCTAGAGTCTATATGACTTCATCAAACATCCTTACCTTGATGGTCCCTATTATAATAGCCTTGCATGATGTGTTATTCCCCATCAGAATGCTTTCACTATCATAGGACTTGTAGGAATCGAACTAAGTCCTATTCGGGCACAAATGATAAAAACATCCTAAATCAAGTATCCATGTATCTATGAGATGAGTCGTACCTGAAGAGATTGAAAGGAGGTCTCCTTATGTGCTCTCTTCTGCTACACTAGCTTATTCATCTATGTTGTTTTTAGGTTATCCTTGTATTTTTAGTAGTTTCCTTTGAAGTGTCCCTTTATGTCATAATAGAAGCATCTGTTATTTGCCTTCAATTTCAATCTAAACTTTTTCTTATTGTCAGATCAAGATCACTCCATAATTCTCCCACATTTATGACCCGCTTTTGCGACTAGCCTTTCTGCTTAAGAGTCCACATCCCTAAACTCCTTCCTCATTTCATAAAAAATGAGAGCCGTTGTAATCTCTTCCAACTTCACTTTCAATTTCACTATATTCTTCCCGTACAGTATAGCAGTGATGACATGGTTATATGATGTGGAAAGCAATGTTAGAAGTAGCACCGATTTATCTTCTTCCTTGATCGTCACTCTAAGTCTTGATAACTTGCTACATACCTTTGCAAACCAGTTTATGTGCTTAGGGAGATTGAATCCTTCCTTCATCCATTGCCCAAATAGTTGTTTTTTTATAAGCAACTTGTTATTGAGGGACTTCATCATGTATAGGTCTTCTAGCTTCTTCCACATCTTTAGGAGATATTCCTCATTTAGAACATTGTACATGACTTCATATGACAATTATATACAGATGATGCTCATAGCCTTCTCCTCGAGTTCACTCCAATCATCATCTAACATCTTCTTCGGTTTAGTCTCCAACCACGCCTTACTCAACCCTTGTGATACTAAAATATCCTTAACCTTCCACAGCCCAAACTAAAATTATTATTCTCATCGAATTTCTATATATCGAACTTCAAACCTAACATCTTCACTAAATTCCCGAGCATCCCAACACTTGACACTCTAATACCACTTTATTGAAATTATGAGCCCTCAATAAACCTAGATCAACACAAGGTATTAGAAATTTGATTCTAATACTACTCTTAATATGTGCACTTTGCGGAAACATGTTCAATGGAGATAGAACATTCGAATAAAGCTGAATATTAAACAATAAAGAAATCACACAAACACAGGATATTTGATGTGGAGAACCCTTACGTAATAAAATCACAGCACAAAGCGATAGAAATCCAATATAATAAAATCCTTAGAGATTACGTCACTCGCCTTCTTCGATTAGAGATGAAACTCGAATCTCACCTTGTGATGTGTGCCTAGGAAAACCTTAGCCCATTGAGAAAATCCCTTCCTAAGTCCTTATAAGCATTTAGAACCGTCTCACTGTTAAGACTCAAATAATGCATAATTTTTCCCATTTATATCTTGATTTTATGAACATGAGTTAGCTTAATGTTCTATTTTACTCATGTTTATGCTGTAAGGTGAATTTAAGAGCTCAGATTGAAAAGGGTGTTAAAAGTATAGATTTGATGCTCAAAAATCACCAAGGCAAGGGATGGATCTTAGTGAGACTGAGATTAAAGAATTCACATGCCAAAGATCTAAGAAAACCAAGTGAGGAATGAAGAGAATCAAAGATTTGAAGTGAAGAATCCTGAAATCATCCTAAAAAAGTGCATTCTAAAACTCTGAGTTTATTTTGGAAAACCATACAGAGTGAAGTCTATTTTAACAAATTATGAAAATTTGAGGTGGTTTCTAGAGTTTTCCAACTTAGTGCGAAAGTTGGAGCTCCTCACTTATAAATAAGACTTTTCAGGACATTCCTAAGTATCATTCAAAGCATTCAAGAGCAAGATCTAAGGTTTTTTTTATATAGAGTTTTCAATTTTATTAAAGTTTTATAAATTATTTTTTTATTTAGATCTTTTCTATTTGCATTTATTTATTTCTTGTTGCTTTTTATTTCTGTAATTTAATTATATTTTTCTAAGTTCCCTCTAACCCAAGCTAGAAGGGAAGCACATTGGTTTAATGTTTTCATAGTTATGATGATTGATTATTTTAATGATGAGATGAATGGTATATGCATGTTATCAATTGTTTAGGTTTAATTTTTTATCCTCATGTGAGATCCATATGTTTCCATCTTATGAGATTTACATTGATGGATAGGCTTACCCAGAATTAATTAGATTTCCTAGATAGGAGAGGCAACCTGTTATATTTCTTTGATATTCATTATCTTATAAATATGAATTCTTAAAAAAAATAAAAATAAAATAAAAAATCATTGGCGCTTGAGAATATATATCAATGGTGCAAATCTATAATTTTTTAATCTTTTATATCATCTATTTAAAATGTTTAAATTATTTTATTTTTCGATTAGGCCAACCATAGTGCTCGGATCCTACTTGTGTTACCTAAGTCATCATGATTTTGTAACATTAACCTATGTGTAGAACTTTGAAGCTTAAGTGTTACTTTAATTCAATTAAATTACATCCATTCAAAACTCTCAAAATCAAATCATTAGTTTAGTTTTTATTACTTAGTTTGTTTTGCATTTGATTTTCTCCTTCTTACAATTTATCTCCCTGTGGGATCGACCCTATATTCATGAGATATTATTTACGAACCTCTGCACTTGGAGGCAAGTAATCAAGTTTTTGGTGTCGTTGCTAGGGAGAGACTGAGATAGATTAGATCTATGCAAGATAGCTAGGGTGAGATCTTTTCTAAGGTAAGTTCCCTTCTAAACCCTCCAAAATTTTTATAAATTTTCTGTTTTTCTTTGAAAGTAAATTCAATTGGGTCTTTCAAGCACTAACTATGACATAAGGTTACCCTGTTTGAAATTTTATCATGCAAGTGCTATGGTTGTCATACAATTGCTGTTTAATCACAAAGATCATCCGCTGAATCTATTTTTCAAATTAACATAATTTAATTTCTATATTAGTTTTACTTTTGTTGATTTATTTTTTTTTTTTTTTTTGTGATTTGAACCCTTATGGTCAACTTTTCCGCCTGGGTTGTTGATTTATTTTTATTTTGTGTATTGAACCCTCAAGGTCAGCCCTACTGCCTGAGTTGTTGATTTATTTTTTCTTTGTAGATTAAACTCTCATGGTTGGCCCTACCACCTAGATTGTTGATTTATTTTGCTTTATGGATTGAACCCTTATGGTCAGCCCTGCCGCCTGGGTTGTTGTTTTATTTTGCTTTATGGATTGAATCCTTATGGTCGGCTTTACCGCCTGAGTTTTTGGTTAAGTTTTTATTTTTATTTTAAGTATCATACTTACTATTTGAATTAGTGATATTTGTTGTGTAGTGTGGATGGTTTATATCCAATTGGAGTAAGGATCAAAACAGTCGACTCTCCTCCGAAGGCGGACTAGTTCCATGCCTTGATCATTCACTTAGAAGAGGTAGTCAACATCACTTGGATTCCATGGCAGACCCAATTGATGATCCAAATCCAAATCTTCCAAATCTGATTATAAATCAAAACAGAGAAAATCTATGTAATCCTCCTCTTGAGGATGAGAATGAAGTTCATACGAATGTGTTAAACCCACCACGGACTTTACGTGAACATTTACACCCTGAGAGATCAACTTTACCATCCTATATAGTGTTCATTTTAAATCAGATGTGATTCAATTGAGTCTTAAATTTCATGACTTGGATTTTGAAAGCCCCTACTTGCACTTCAAGGACTTTGAGGAAGTAATTACAACATTACAAGTAAACAATGACAATAGGGATGCACTTAAGCTTAGGTTATTCTCATTTTCTCTAAAGGATCGGGCCAAAGCATGACTCAACTCTCTAAGATCTAATACCATCACTACATGGCAAGCCTTAAGTAGAGTGTTTTTGAAAAAATTCTTTCCCGAGCACAAAATAAATGCACTTAAAAATGAAATCATGTCGTTCTCTCAAAAGGGGAATGAACTATTTTTCCAAGCTTGGGAGCACTTTAAAGATCTTTTACTTACTTGTCCACATCATTGTTATGAACCAAGGCACATGATTGATGCGTTCCGAAAGGGGCTCACCATGGATACCCATCAGTTCATAGAGATAATATGTGGTGGAACCTTTCTTGACAAAGATCATAATGAGGCATGGGATTTTTTAAACATGTTAGTAGAGAATACGTAGACATGAGATGTCTCTACTAAAACAGACCAAACTAGACCCATTACTAGAGAGAAAGTGGGGATATATGTCTTAAGAGAGGAAGACGACCTTAATGCAAAATTCGTTGCATTAACTAAAAAAGTCGAAGCCTTGGAAATTAGGAAGGTTGATATGGTTAAAGTAAACACTTTCTTAGGTAATTTTTGTAGCATTTGTGGTGGTGCAGACCATGACACAAAGGATTGTCCAATAATCCCAGTTGTACAAAATATTACGCATGAGCATAAGCAAGCAAATGCTATAAATAACTACCAAAGGTCAGTTATACAACCAACGGGAAACACGTACAATCCAAATTAGTGTAACCATCCTAATCTTAGTTAGAGGAATGGACCATAAATTAATACACCCAATGCACCTCAAATGTCTCCACAAAATAACTTCTTTGGCGCATCTAACAATGTACCATATGTACCCCCGCCAAAGCGATCATCTATGGAGGATGTATTGACCGCATTCATGAACTCTCAAGCTCAAATGAATCAATCTCTAATATAATCAAATTAAGAATTAAAGACAATTGTGGCTAGGATTGAGACTCAACTAAATGCTAGGGAAAAAGGCACCATTCCTTCTCAACCTGTGCCAAACCCTAGAAATACACATTTCATTGGAGACTCAAATCTAAGTGAGTTGCATTATAAACAAGCTAAGACCATCATTACCTTGAGAAGTTGAAAAGAGGTTGATAACAAGATAATGCAACCGGTAGAAATATCGAAAGATGAGTCACCATCTCAAGAGAATAATGAACCGACTATGGTTCAAGAGCTGTAAAAATAAAAGGATAAAGAGACTAAGTCATATGAGCTTCCAGTTCCATTCCCATCTAGACTTCGGAACTCGACTGTCCCCATAAAATATCAAAAGGTGTTGTATGTGCTCCAAAAGGTTACTGTCAATATTCCTCTACTTGATGCCATTAGGTAAATTCCATCATATGCTAAATATCTCAAGGACTTGTGTACTATAAAGAGGAAATTAAATGTGCATAAAAAGGCCTTCCTTAGTGAGAAAGTGAGCGCTATCATTCAACAAAGAGCCATTTCCAAATATAAAGACCCAAGAAGTCCCACTATTCCTTGTATTATTGGAACTTTCCAAATTGAGCATATTTTACTAGATTTGGGTGCAAGTGTCAACTTAGTATCTTATTCGGTTTACAAACAAATAGGGTTAGGCGAGCTTAAACCAACCACGATCACACTCCAACTTGTTGACTGCTCCATTAAGGTACCAAGAGGAATTTAGAGTACGTGTTAGTCTAAGTGGAGAAATTCTACTTCCCCATAGATTTTATTGTATTAGACACTGAACTATTTGTAAATGCTAGCGCTTAAATTCTCATCATTTTAGGCTGCTCATTCCTGGCAACTTCAAATGCAATCATAAATTGTAGGAATAGAATGATGAACTTGTCTTTTGGTAACATGACTTTAGAGCTAAATATTTTCAATCTATGTAAGTAGCCCATTGACAATAATGAGATCCATGAGCTGAATTTCTTAGACTACTTAATAGAAGAAGAGAAATTGGAACCTAGTCTGACTAAGGAATTGATTCAAGTCTTTGGAGACTTAAAAAATTCTGATTTAAAAAAAATGTTTGCTGAAATTTGTGATGATAATGAGAGCACTACCACCCATGACATTGGTATGTACTAATGGAGACTGCACACTCAATTCCTATCTATCGAGGACTCGCGATCTCTGCCATCACCAACCAATGTTCAAAAGCTTGATCTAAAACTACTATTAAATGAGCTTAAGTATGTATACTTGGGTGAAAATAAAACTTATCCTTGGTGATCTCTTCATTTTTAGATAAGGATCAAGAGATTAAATTGTTGAATGTTCTAAGAGACTACAAAGGAGCCTTGGGCTGGACCATTTCTAACATCAAGGGTGTAAGCCCTTCCATATGTGTTCACAACCCTACGTGTAGGGTCACAATGTAATAATAATCTTGGTAAGACCGAGGTCGAATCCACAGGAATTGAACCTTGTACGTATTTTAAAAGTAATTAGAACTAAAACTAGAAGAACGTGTAATCTAAACCAGGAAAATTAAGAGAGAAATTGTGAAAAGATTAATTTAAAACTAATAAATTTAAAGGTGCTAACTACGGTGCCATGGATCCACTTGCAGCAATTGGAAAGCTACCTTGCATGATTCAAGGACACAACTAGAATCAGAGTCCTATCTTATCAATTGGTAAGAAGAGATTTGTTAGATCTCTGAACTTCTCATTGATCTAATCATCAAAGGATGAGAGTGGTGAAGATTTGGAAGTGATTCCGTCACCTAACCATGCCCAGGAGACAAGGTAAACAACAACAATTTACCAAACCCACAACCAATCATAAGATAATTGAGGACATTAGGAGGATTCCGTCACCCAACCATGCCCATAAGACAATGCTGAACAACGGGATTGCATAATTTCACAATCTCAATATATGAAAAGAAGATATCTTAAGCTATCGTAGATCTATTGTAATTTGAGTCACAACAAACCATTAAAAACTAAAAATATTCCTTCATAATCAAACTAAAATCCAAGAGAGTTCAATAAGTATGAATCAAAGCATAGAAAAATACCCCATCACACTACAAGCTTCACCTCTTAGCCCTAGCTAAAAGGTTTAACCAACCATAGATATGATCAACTAAAAACTCTTTAAAAAAACATTAAAAGAAAGAAGAAACTAAAGAAGAAAAAGAGGACTCCTCTTGCGCCAACCATCCTTGGCTCTATCTCTCTCTTTGCTCTCGCTCCTCCACACGTCCTTGGCTACCGTAGATCTCCACGTCTTAGACATGATGCTCTCTCATGTCCATATTTCTTCTTTTTATAGAGGCTAGGTGTAACATCCCGAAAATCGGGGGGTCGAGCAAAAACCCAACTCCCGAGTTCCAAAATGTTATTTATGCAACATAGATATGTATGATTGAATGTTGTCTGTGATAACGCATTAAACATGAGTGAGATTAAGCTAGAACAGCATATCATACTCCAGAAACAGTTAAATTAACAAGCGGAAGACTGTGATAGTACGTATAACATATATAAACTGTTGTATGCCTCCAGAGTGTGGATATATTACCAGGTTATGTACATACATGTATACTCCAAAAGTAGACAAAACGAATACACATGAGTGCGCTAAAAATATAAAATGACAAGTGTCAAAGTATCTAATCAACCTCCCTGTAATCCCGTCAATCAGAACACGCATAAAGGAGGGATCCTCCTCATCATCATCAAATCCAGCTCCGCCTCACAGGCCGCGCCATCATCTGCAATCACAAAAAGGTCTGGTGGGTGTCCAGGAACACCGTCCCGTAACGTGGGAGTGAGTAGCTAACTCAGTGGAATAATAGAGCAAAGATTAACATGTTCTCAAATCAATCACGCGATAATAGTAAAGCAATAAATCAAACAATCCTAATACTGTTGTTAATGCAATTATGACATGACGTGATGTATGCCCTCACCGACGATCACCCTCATACGGCAACATCTTACGACCGCGGCATGCCACACTCCCTAGAGTGCTCCACATCTTCCAGGCACATGCAATGCTATGGTGATATGATTACCAAGTTGTTATTAGTCCATTCAAACAGCAGGATTGGGAAACTAAGGTACTTCCCTTGTATCAATCCCAACACGGATCCTGTCTAGGGTCGTCACTCCTAGTAATCTCATACGATGTACATTTCGTAGGTCACTGCAAGGGCTGCCAGGGCTGTTGCTCGCACTCGTTGCACCGCTCCCCCATCACCTTATCAATACAGGCCTACTGTACTCTACTGCACGGAAGGGTCGTCGCCTCCCGTGAACTCAGAATACGCTCGCGGTCACTACAAAGGGCTCGTCGCCTGATCAGTGTAGGCCGACAGCTAGAATATAGTGTCCCATACCACCATAATCTGCTCACGAGTCAAGGTGCTCATTGGTCACTACGGGGAGGTTTGTGGCCCCAGCGTAGGCCGACAGCTCGACCACGGTGTCCCATACCACCATGCCCGGCTCATGAGTCTTCGTGGATCAAGGTACCACGGTTAATAGGGTTTACAATGGTAAGTTCAGTACCCTAGGTTCAAGCAGTTATGATACATACAAGGTGAACAAACATCGGCCAGTCGGGTTACTTGACGGGCTCGACTAGCGCGATCGCATCTCGAATTGAACGACATGAAATGCGTAAAACACTTCGCGTGGCCTAACCACTGCCGCCAACTCTCAACACGAATCACATTCATCAACGCGTCGTTCGTGGCTATGACCAGTCAGCCACGAATTCGCTCGGTTACCGACTGCCTGGACTAAGTCAAGTCCCACACATCTATGGAATTACATTAACACTATAAAAAGGTATTGGAATTGAAATACATCATGTGAGCATGTTAGCACATGTTATAACATTCAACTTAAGCAAATCTTCAAGGCATACTTCCCATGCATATTCAACTTAAGCAAATCCTCAAGCACATACATTCCATGCATGTAATGAAATCATGCCTTTTGTCAACATGTAGAAAATCATTTAGGTCAGTATAATAATTGAAAAATCAATCACAAACTATCAAATAACATCATTTAATTCAATACATACTAATACAAGCATTTATACAAACACATACACTACACACTTAAGTCTACAAATAGTATGTCGACCCAAAGTGCGCAACTAGGCGAATCTCTTTGCCAAACTAATTATGCACGCATTCCTAACTTCCTAATGCGACAACAAACCATGTCAATCACATCAGCAAAATATGAATGTAAACAGTACTTCCTACAAATGACTAAAATGCCCTAAATCTCATATTCTTCGTTAGCTTACGAAACGGGAAACGGAGAGCATTTTGTACATGTCAAACGGCGATGCCGTCAAGAATCTACTATTAAACGACATTGAAAGCGTTGGGAACCGTCAATCAAAGCGTCTAAAATCCTCACCTTTTCCCTTTTAGGGATGAGAATTCGAACGGAGCGTATACGCTTCGTCTACGGCGAATAGAGAACCTGATTTACGAGATTTATCAACTAACAAGCTATGGAACTAAAGAAGCATCAAATCAGCAACTTTCTAGGGTTCTTTCTTACCTAGAAAAGCGGAGAAATCACCGGCAACGTGATTGAGTTGCGTTGCTTAGGCACTTGCAACAGGTAGCACAAGCGGCAAGGAATTCTCCTCCAATCTCTCTCACAAACTCTCACCTTTTCTCTCTCCCAATCTAGGGATTTTTGCAAATTCGGATGGGAGAGAGGAGTGAGGGTTTCAACCCCTTTTATAAGCCTAAACATGCCCAAAATAGGCTCCAAGTCAAGGTATACTTAAAGTATATCCAAATCGGGGCTGTTTCGGTCCAAAAGAGCATTTCTGGAGGTCCCCTGGCCAAATGCGGTCGGACTTAAGCTCGTGCATACTGGATCTAGCACACATCCAGTTTTCAGACCGGTTGGGTTCCCAGATCGCACGTGGCGGTCCAGTTTCAGTTTAACGGTCATCGCACCAAGATCAGGCCTATAAGTCTCGTGATATATAATAGATATTTTTCCTGATCCAAGGGTGTAATTTGGCTGTATTCTGACGGTCAGAACGCTTAATACTGATGCGTCAAATTGTGTGCCAGATTTGAATTTCAAATTCCAATTCTAACCCTATTCTCACTCTCTTCGGTCCGGGCTCAATGAAATAGCCTGTGATTATCGGTTTGACTTGATTTTTGGAATGAGTGTCAAGTCCAGCTAGACGGTTCTAACGGTCTAAGATAGGAGGTATCGGACTTTCGACGTGCGGTCTAGATCCAATACAAAGATTCAAAGTGGTCCAGAGAACAAACCTGCTTAGAGTTTGGTCCGAGGTTTTAGAGCATTATAGCACCATTGGTTCCACTCGCTTTGGGCCTTGTAGAACGTATTTAAAGTAATCAGGGACTGTTTCCCAGCCACTCCAACGTTGCGCTAGCTAACTTATGCTTAGTTTCTAAAGAAATTTATCCTAAGTGGTTTCTTTGGCTATGGAATTGGGTTCTGAACGATTTTTCAGGTGTTTTAATTGACCCACTGTCTAAGGACGTCAAATCCCAGATTGGCCAAAATCCGGGGTGTTACAATCTACCCCCCTTAAAACACAATGTCGTCCCCGACATTGGCGAAGGGCAAGGAGTACTTTTTCTAAGGAAGGTTCAAATCCTATTTAATAACCTAATCGTACATATAACCTAAATCAAATGTTTCGATCCTGGGCCAGTGGGAAAGAGGCCAACCACTCTTCCGCTGCGCCACACTGATCGAACGACAGTGTTGACTAATCCTAACTGGATTGGACTTAATACGTTCTACCCCCCTTAAAACTTGGTTCTACTTAAAGTCTAAGAATCGTTGCATCGATCCGTATATCGGAACGAGGCGCAACTTAGGGGCTATCCTTAACCTTTCTCTACATGGTTTTAAGTCCTTGCCATTTCCCAAAGACAATGTGATCCTGTTTAGTTGTAGATGGTTGGGCCATCACAGAAGAAAGGTTGTGTAGTGGGTCTAAGTCGGATACGTTGAACCTTCTGTCTAATCAGGACAGAAAATGTGTTGTATCAGTTCTTAATCCAAGTCGATGCCGATCCTCTGCTTGATCAGAGCATTGGATTCATTGGTAACCACTAGGAGTAAGAAATCGACTCAAACCGCGAATACATCGCTTACATGTAGTTCCTTTACTCTGCGTTCCCGAATGCAATAAGTCCTTGGGAAAGGCAATTCTAAGGGGCGTGCTAGTTCATTCTAAGTTCAATCTGAGGGAGTTATAAATATTCCCTGAGAGTGTATGGTTCCTTCCTATGGGCAACAACAGGAGTCTATAAGTCATAAGGGGATCTATCCAAGGAAGGGAGTCTCATTCCAATCAAAACTAATCTATCATTCCTTAACATATACAGGCTTTACCCTACTCTAGGTAACTAGTAGGCTAGTCTGTAACTCAGTAGCTATAATCCAAAGCCTAAGATTATACGGTAAATGGCTTTCTATTCCATTTCTACTACAGGGAATTCTCCTATTGCTTAGGGTCAAGATTCGTCTAACTGGAATTGGATTTCTTATGTCGTCAGATCCTTCAAATCTAGGAGTGCTAACACTAGATCCAAAAACGCCTAGGGCCTATGTAGCCGGTAGCGCTTAGTTGTCTTAAATGGAACCGCATTCCTAGTCCCATAGCGGGATAGGGAGTGACATGCTTGGTTGGAGGGTGGGGTGGGATAAAAATCTAATTTGTAGGCTGAATCCCGAGAGTTATAATACTCCCAATCTAGGGACAATACCTCACCACAAAATGAATCGGCATGCATTTCATTCAACAAAATTCGGCTATGATAAAGCCAAACCACAACACAAACACAGTTTCTACCTGTAACTTCACTAAACCTAACAACAACAAAACACAGAAATCCTTAAAATAAAAATCAAACAATCTACAGGGCAAAGGCATAGATGCCTAACTCTACCAAAGGACTTTACCACAGTCCCGACTTACCTTCTTTATCCCTGTCGAGTCTAATACTATCTGTTGCTCACTAGCGGTCTCTCAGCCATATATTTTCAGTATCCCTTAAGCAAAGAAAATGGAGAAATAGGATTGAGAGGGAGGATGGTGAAAAGAGAGAAAAAGGCTAAAACGGCTTAACAATAGCCATGAAAAATGGGGGAAATGCAAGGAAATGGCTAACCAAACTAGAAAAGGGAGATCTAGGCGTTGTAGAGGGATGTTTCAAGCTCCCCTAGGATGTATTTTCAGAAACAAAAGAGAATGAAAAAGGGGAATGGAGCGCCTCACGATTTCAGCTCGATTTGGGCGTTGTAAGAGCTCCAAACGATGAAATCTTCAAGAGGGAGGGCTGCCAACTTCAAAGGAATGATGGAGGGTGGTCTTTTTTGGCAGGGAATGGATCTAGGGGTGGTTTGGAACCACGGTTTCGGGTTAGGGCAGCAAGAAAATGAAAATGGGGCTAGGGAAGAGGACTTTTGTGAAGGAAGTATATCTTTTAGAGAGTTTCAAGGTACGGACCACATACCAGGGGACTACCCTAGCCCCCAAACTCCTCCAGCCCAAAGATCAAGCCCATCCAACAAGTTTGACCGGCGATGCATCGCCGAACCGGCGATGGCATCGCCGGTGAAGTTGCAAACTGGCCTCTGAGGCCATATGGGATGGATTCCTCTTGCCCTAGGGATTCTAAAAAGGTATGGTGCACACTCTAGTTCATTGTAGATTGCCCTAGGGAGGCCAATACATTTTTAACATCCATTCGAGGATTTTCGGATACAATCTTCAATCCCTAATACAAAACCCTATCATGCAGCATATGATTTTGGGGTAGAAGGATCTAGTACATCCATCTAGACCATTAGTTGCTAAAGAAAGTGAAGTTAGAATGGCCTTATGGCCATTTTTCATGAAATTTTACTATTCACTGTAAAATTTTATGAAAGTAGGATTTTATGTTATTTTCACATTAGGATTTATGCCTAACATGAAATGGATCAGAAATAATTGAAGATTGGGGTGGTGAGAGGAAGAATTTTGAAGATTTTCGGTGAAACGGGGTTTTTAAGCCCTGGCGATTGAATACAGGGGTCGTGGTTGTCCCACGGCCCAAGGATTCACATTAACGGGTTTAGAATTGTTCAAAGAACAGCTCAACCCACTTACCTACAACCTAGGAGCTATTCAGGTTGCTCTACGCGACCCTAGATGCGATACGGACTCGATCACGCGATTGAAATGAATAGACTTCGCCTATTGGCGAACCTGGGATCCTAGAAGTGTTTCTAGACCCTTCTCGCACCCACCTAAGTCAAAGGAATCGACATCGTACGTCGCGTGACCATAACCCAGGCCCGGTTTAATCCAAATCATGCTCTGATACCATCTGTAACATCCCGAAAATCGGGGGGTCGAGCAAAAACCCAACTCCCGAGTTCCAAAATGTTATTTATGCAACATAGATATGTATGATTGAATGTTGTCTGTGATAACGCATTAAACATGAGTGAGATTAAGCTAGAACAGCATATCATACTCCAGAAACAGTTAAATTAACAAGCGGAAGACTGTGATAGTACGTATAACATATATAAACTGTTGTATGCCTCCAGAGTGTGGATATATTACCAGGTTATGTACATACATGTATACTCCAAAAGTAGACAAAACGAATACACATGAGTGCGCTAAAAATATAAAATGACAAGTGTCAAAGTATCTAATCAACCTCCCTGTAATCCCGTCAATCAGAACACGCATAAAGGAGGGATCCTCCTCATCATCATCAAATCCAGCTCCGCCTCACAGGCCGCGCCATCATCTGCAATCACAAAAAGGTCTGGTGGGTGTCCAGGAACACCGTCCCGTAACGTGGGAGTGAGTAGCTAACTCAGTGGAATAATAGAGCAAAGATTAACATGTTCTCAAATCAATCACGCGATAATAGTAAAGCAATAAATCAAACAATCCTAATACTGTTGTTAATGCAATTATGACATGACGTGATGTATGCCCTCACCGACGATCACCCTCATACGGCAACATCTTACGACCGCGGCATGCCACACTCCCTAGAGTGCTCCACATCTTCCAGGCACATGCAATGCTATGGTGATATGATTACCAAGTTGTTATTAGTCCATTCAAACAGCAGGATTGGGAAACTAAGGTACTTCCCTTGTATCAATCCCAACACGGATCCTGTCTAGGGTCGTCACTCCTAGTAATCTCATACGATGTACATTTCGTAGGTCACTGCAAGGGCTGCCAGGGCTGTTGCTCGCACTCGTTGCACCGCTCCCCCATCACCTTATCAATACAGGCCTACTGTACTCTACTGCACGGAAGGGTCGTCGCCTCCCGTGAACTCAGAATACGCTCGCGGTCACTACAAAGGGCTCGTCGCCTGATCAGTGTAGGCCGACAGCTAGAATATAGTGTCCCATACCACCATAATCTGCTCACGAGTCAAGGTGCTCATTGGTCACTACGGGGAGGTTTGTGGCCCCAGCGTAGGCCGACAGCTCGACCACGGTGTCCCATACCACCATGCCCGGCTCATGAGTCTTCGTGGATCAAGGTACCACGGTTAATAGGGTTTACAATGGTAAGTTCAGTACCCTAGGTTCAAGCAGTTATGATACATACAAGGTGAACAAACATCGGCCAGTCGGGTTACTTGACGGGCTCGACTAGCGCGATCGCATCTCGAATTGAACGACATGAAGTGCGTAAAACACTTCGCGTGGCCTAACCACTGCCGCCAACTCTCAACACGAATCACATTCATCGACGCGTCGTTCGTGGCTATGACCAGTCAGCCACGAATTCGCTCGGTTACCGACTGCCTGGACTAAGTCAAGTCCCACACATCTATGGAATTACATTAACACTATAAAAAGGTATTGGAATTGAAATACATCATGTGAGCATGTTAGCACATGTTATAACATTCAACTTAAGCAAATCTTCAAGGCATACTTCCCATGCATATTCAACTTAAGCAAATCCTCAAGCACATACATTCCATGCATGTAATGAAATCATGCCTTTTGTCAACATGTAGAAAATCATTTAGGTCAGCATAATAATTGAAAAATCAATCACAAACTATCAAATAACATCATTTAATTCAATACATACTAATACAAGCATTTATACAAACACATACACTACACACTTAAGTCTACAAATAGTATGTCGACCCAAAGTGTGCAACTAGGCGAATCTCTTCGCCAAACTAATTATGCACGCATTCCTAACTTCCTAATGCGACAACAAACCATGTCAATCACATCAGCAAAATATGAATGTAAACAGTACTTCCTACAAATGACTAAAATGCCCTAAATCTCATATTCTTCGTTAGCTTACGAAACGGGAAACGGAGAGCATTTTGTACATGTCAAACGGCGATGCCGTCAAGAATCTACTATTAAACGACATTGAAAGCATTGGGAACCATCAATCAAAGCGTCTAAAATCCTCACCTTTTCCCTTTTAGGGATGAGAATTCGAACGGAG
Organism: Magnolia kwangsiensis; assembly: GCA_037074715.1. Classification (NCBI taxonomy): domain Eukaryota; kingdom Viridiplantae; phylum Streptophyta; class Magnoliopsida; order Magnoliales; family Magnoliaceae; genus Magnolia; species Magnolia kwangsiensis. Next base: position 29,105,861 of record CM073584.1, on the reverse strand, counting down.
CGTATACGCTTCGTCTACGGCGAATAGAGAACCTGATTTACGAGATTTATCAACTAACAAGCTATGGAACTAAAGAAGCATCAAATCAGCAACTTTCTAGGGTTCTTTCTTACCTAGAAAAGCGGAGAAATCACCGGCAACGTGATTGAGTTGCGTTGCTTAGGCACTTGCAATAGGTAGCACAAGCGGCAAGGAATTCTCCTCCAATCTCTCTCACAAACTCTCACCTTTTCTCTCTCCCAATCTAGGGATTTTTGCAAATTCGGATGGGAGAGAGGAGTGAGGGTTTCAACCCCTTTTATAAGCCTAAACATGCCCAAAATAGGCTCCAAGTCACGGTATACTTAAAGTATATCCAAATCGGGGCTGTTTCGGTCCAAAAGAGCATTTCTGGAGGTCCCCTGGCCAAATGCGGTCGGACTTAAGCTCGTGCATACTGGATCTAGCACACATCCAGTTTTCAGACCGGTTGGGTTCCCAGATCGCACGTGGCGGTCCAGTTTCAGTTTAACGGTCATCGCACCAAGATCAGGCCTATAAGTCTCGTGATATATAATAGATATTTTTCCTGATCCAAGGGTGTAATTTGGCTGTATTCTGACGGTCAGAACGCTTAATACTGATGCGTCAAATTGTGTGCCAGATTTGAATTTCAAATTCCAATTCTAACCCTATTCTCACTCTCTTCGGTCCGGGCTCAATGAAATAGCCTGTGATTATCGGTTTGACTTGATTTTTGGAATGAGTGTCAAGTCCAGCTAGACGGTTCTAACGGTCTAAGATAGGAGGTATCGGACTTTCGACGTGCGGTCTAGATCCAATACAAAGATTCAAAGTGGTCCAGAGAACAAACCTGCTTAGAGTTTGGTCCGAGGTTTTAGAGCATTATAGCACCATTGGTTCCACTCGCTTTGGGCCTTGTAGAACATATTTAAAGTAATCAGGGACTGTTTCCCAGCCACTCCAACGTTGCGCTAGCTAACTTATGCTTAGTTTCTAAAGAAATTTATCCTAAGTGGTTTCTTTGGCTATGGAATTGGGTTCTGAACGATTTTTCAGGTGTTTTAATTGACCCACTGTCTAAGGACGTCAAATCCCAGATTGGCCAAAATCCGGGGTGTTACACTAGGTCAATGGGAAAGTCGGCAGAAAAAGGCGATGCGTTCCTATGGAGTTTACACAACAAGTAGTTACGTGCAAAACGCAAACCAAGTTACGTTGGTTAGAGTTTTCAGTAAGAGGAGCACCACATACTCCAATCTAGCTCAATGGTGGTGATCGTGGCCACCCTCTCTCCCTTCTGGATGGTTTAGATCATCCAACCGATCTCAGCCAAGATCGTAAAATGGCCCACGAAGGTCGAACGTGCGTTGTGCACATACCTGCCCATGGAATTGTGCTAAGGTGTTCGATGGGCCCCACAGTGATGTTTTTGGAGAAATCCACCCCATCCATTGAATTCGTGGCAAAATTTCAGTCAGGAATCGATGGTTTTGCTCGAGTTTGGTGTGACCCACTGTATCAAATCGCGCTACTATTCATCCTGTATTTAACAATGATATGCGTGTGTACACGTGCATGGGGCCAAAAAGATTCCACGGCTAGGGTCGTGGCCACCTCCTAAGTCAAATGGACGGTCTAGATCAATGAGATGGTCCACGATGATGGCCCACTACTGATCACAGCGGGATGGATGTCCATTTGTTGTTGCAAAAATAAATCTGTATTGGGTCAATGACCTTTGATCGAATTTTCAAATCTGGTGTGGCGTGAATGTGCATGCTTGCACTGGTGTAGGGCCGACAGTGATGTGCATGATAAATCCGCTCCGTCCATCCATTTTTTCATCTAATTTGAGAGGTTGAGACTAAAATTGAAGCATATCTAGATGTTAGATGGGCCCCAAATCGATGATTTGTGGGCTAATTTGTCGTTGGGCCACTTTCACAGGGATCCAAGGGCTAAATTTCCATATATAAAGTTTCGAGCCAAATGGATAGTGGGAACCCTATGATCTTGCATTTAGGACGACTTTCAGGCCCCTTTAACTTTAATCACTTGATTTTTCGAATCTTTGGCATGTGAATTCTTCGATCGCGGTCCACTAAGATCAGTCTCTTGCCTTGGTGATTCTTGAGCATCAAATCCATGCTTTTAGTACTCGTTTTGGTCCAAGCTCTTAAATTCACCTTGCAACAAAAACATGATTAAAATAGGACGTTAAGAATTATCATATATGTAAAACCAAGTAATAATTGGGGTCTGATATATAATATTTGACCCTCAACACAATCCCCAGCCAGCATTTTGGTAGTCCCAAGTAAAGTATGCGAAAAATAATTTGAGAATTACGGGACAATTTTATAAACTCGAGTGATTTTTGAAAAACAATCTAGATAATATAATTCTAAGATTCATGAATGTTGGGCATTACTTTTCCCTGGACTCAAGCGCACAGTAAAATTCAGCGTTAAGTTCAAAGTATTAATCCATCGATTAGAACAATACTAAACATTGAGTTCCTTGGGTGTATAATGTAACCCCGGCTTATCATCATTAAGAGTCCAATCGTCAATTTTCATGATAACATTGATAATCAAACAAAGCATTCTTGGATAACTCAACCTAAACTGAAACTTTCCTTACAGTTTAGCCTTTTTATTCTTCTAGATTTTTATTTTTCCATCAATGGCTTCATGCTGTGTCAACCTTTTTAAAGATCTTTAACAGGTAGACATTTTTTACGACAACTATTTTTTAGCTGGATATTCTTTTCTCTCTTTTTTTTTTTTTTTTTTTCTGAAATGATGGACAAGTTCTCCAAGTTGGTTCCTTCCATGCTTAGTGATTACCAGGTTAACAATTCAATATCGAACTGAAACGTTAATGTGTAAGCTGGATGTGACATGTGAAATCGTGACTCAATCAATGTTTAAAACTTTTAATCATGGATTACTAATTCGGACTTAACTGTGAAATCTAACAGGTACTGAGTCGAAGAGTCAAAATTCACCAACATTTCATATCTTATATTTCTTAAATCAAGGATGACCTTCAAATTCACAGGAATTTATAAAAAAAAATTTTAAATTTTTTTCACAATTTTTGCTCAAGACAAGAAAATAATAATTAGGTAACCTAATCTCTCATCCCCAACCTAAAATCTACATTGTCCTCAATGTAAAAGATAGAAGCATGTCATGCACATGAGGCAACGGAATTGAAGGAGAAGTGATGGAAGGATAGTACCTAATGAAGGAGTTAAGAGGCTTTTTTCCAAAGAGATCTTAGCGTGAAAGTGGGTCAGCACAAGAGTGAAACCAACAAAAAGCAAACTATCCTAGAGCAACTAGAAAGTAAACTATCCTAATGGCATAAAGCCGACTATCTTAGAACGACAAAAAGCAAATTACCCTAGTCTTATGAAAGCAGGGGAAAAAACTACTCAGTCATGCCATAAGGTTCCTCCTCCGAGCAATTTCGTGATAAATTTCTCAGTAGATTTCTCAACAAAATCATTCAAAAGCTCTTTTTGCAATAGGCTTAGATGCCCTAGAGCATGAATTTCCAAAGAAATTTATAAACCTCAGCATAAGATTTTCTTTTAATTTCCTGAGGTGTCCAAAGTATATATGATTCACCTATGATAGAGGAAGTTTCTACGTTAGTACCTCATGGTGAATCAGAGACTTCAAGTAGATAATATTCAGAAAAATTTTTAGGAAGTGATGTAGTCTTAAAACATTCCAAAGTTTCAGACTCCGGTTCAATTTTTAGCTCCTCCTTTAATGGTAGACATTCAGGATCAGGGAAAGGAAGGGTTTCAGAATAAGAGTTCTCTCGGTCAATGACAACTACCAAGGTATTGTCTTGTGAGGCATCCATTATTTCTTTAATCATAGGATCGTTTGAATCTGAAAAGTGTGTCAAGCAATTGTCCAAAGAGTTGAGAAATTCAGTTAGGAGTGACTTCACATTAAAATGTGTGATGATCTGCCCGAGGATTCCATCATCTCTGGAAGTTGATGGACAATGCTCTCTTGCTCTTGCACTGCACAGACAAATTGAAAATTAATAGGGAAAGTATTGATGTGAACACTCTATTCATTGAAGCTACTCAGTAAAGGCATTAAATCGTTTAAAGTGTACAGCTCAGATGATGGCCTCAACTGGGTGGTTTCAAATTTCAGAGTCATATCGAGCAATTCATCCCTCTCTCAAATCATATCATCATTCAATTTATGGGAGTGGTCCAAACATGTCCCTAAAGAGTCCCGTGATTCACCTGGAAAAGACTCTTCCTCCACATTTAAATCAAACATGTCATATGGGTGGAGTAGAACTTCCTATGCCCTGTGATTACCTTCCTGGACCATAATTGAAGTTGATTCTAGTTAAATTTGGGTTGTGCTCTCATGAATATCATCCCAATGCTTATCATCATCCAATTCAGTGCAGCACACACTTGGGATGAGATTGCTTAATTTCCTTATATTCTCTTTCTAATTTGGGTTGAGGTTCGAATAAACTAACCTCTCCCTCACCATTGAAACCAAGTGTGTCATGTGAGTGAAGTTTGTCATCATCATTATATTTGAAAAACATGCACCAATGTCTCTTGATCATTCTTTTGAACTGTCATCGAGATTGACTCATCGAGAAATTGAACTATATGCTCATTAATACAATCTAACTCATCATTCTGAATTCTGGAGTTTTCCAAAAGCAAGTTAGGATCATTTTCCTCGCATTGTGTTTCTGGGTTGAGTTGTGGCTGGGACAAACGAGCTTTCATTATCTTATCAATGCGCAGATCAAGTGCTTCTAATGTTTTTCTAATTTATGCAAGACAGTCCATGTAACTATGATATGAATCCTCATGGATCATTTTTTGTTGGATCTCAAAGGTAGGGAGATCCAAGAGAATAATCATTATAACCTGTTGTTAGTTCATCTTTCCAATTTTGATATGTCCACTAATCATAGTCATACGAATCATAGGTGGGAGAATATGATGGTTGTTGATAATATTATCACATATAATATTATCTCTCATTATTTTCTTCTTGTTTGATGATTGATTATAATTCTCACTCTCATAATTTTGAGAACCATAACATTCACACACTGTTTTCTTAATCTGTGGGGTGGAATTATTCTCTCACATATGATCACATAGGGACTTCTTAACCTGTGGAACATTATATTCTGGTCGGTTTTGATGATGGTTTCAGAAAATTTTTGAAACATAGGTTGATTTCTATCATAATCATCATACATCCCTTCTCAAGATTCCTTAGCTATCTCAGCATACTGATGTGCCCACTCATGCATAATGAAACCCTAACTCTAAATCTAATCCTAAGAATAAAAGAAAAATCCTATAACAATAAGAAATCTAGAAATAGAAAGAACAAGAATTAGAAAGAAGTTACGAATTTGGAAGGGTCTATGTTAGAATCCTGCAAAAGAAAACAAAACAAGTTAGTTTATAAAAACAGAAAATCTAAAAATAAAAATAGAAAGGGGATTTAGTTTCTAAAAAGGAAAAAAAATAAATTCTAGAATTAGTAAGTTTCTAAAAATAGAAAAATAAAACCTAATCCTAAAAATAGAAAAATCATAATCTTAAACTAATTCTAAAACTAGCTAATCTAAAAAAAATGCAACCGTCAATCCCCAGCAATAATGCAAAAAACTTGGTCACAACCCCAAGTGTAAGGTCACGATGTAGTAATAATCGGTAAGACCGAGATCGAATCCACAAGGACTAAACCTTGTACGTATTCTGAAAGTAACTAGAACTAGAAAAACATGTAATCTAAACCAAAAAAATTAAGAGAGTAATTGTGAAAAGATTAATTAAAAAATAATAAATTTAAAGGAAGTAACTACGGTGCCAAGGATCCACTTACAACAATTGGAAAGCTATCTTGCATGATTCAAGGATATAACTGGAATCAAAGTCTTATCCTATCCAATTGGTAAGAAGAGATTTGTTAGGTCTCTAAACTTCTCATGGATCTAATCATCAAAGGATGAGAGTGGTGAAGATTTGGGAGTGATTCCGTCACCAAACCATGCCAGGGAGATAAGGTAAACAATAGCAATTTACCAAACCCACAACCAATCATAAAGGAATTAAGAAGGTTAGGAGGATTCCTTCACCCAACCATGCCCATGAGACGATGGTGAACAACGGGATTGCCTAATTTCACAATCTCAATATATGAAAAGAAGATATCTCAAACTATTACAGATCTATTGTAATTTGAGTCACAACAAACCATTAAAAACTAAAAATATTCCATCATAATCAAACTAGAATCCAAGAGAGTTCAATAAACATAAATTAAAGCATAGAAAAATACCCCATCACGCTACACGCTTCACCTCTTAGCCCTAGCTAAAAGGTTTAACTAACCATGGATATGATCAACTAAAAACTCTTAAAAAAACATTAAAAGAAAGAAGAAACTAATAAAGAAAAGGAGAGAGTGGACTCCTCTTGCACCAGCCGTCCTTGGCTCTATCTCTCTCTTTGCTCTCGCTCCTCTACATGTCCTTGGCTTCCTTGGATCTCCACGTCTCAGATATGATGCTCTCTCACATCTAGATTTCTTCTTTTTATAGAGGCTAGGTCGGTGGGAAAGTCGTCAGAAAAAGGCGATACGTGCCTATGGAGTTTACGCAATAAGCAGTTGCGTGCGAAACGCAAACCAAGTTACGTTCGATGTAGTTTTCAGTAAGAGGAGCACCGCACAATCCTATCTAGCTCAATGGTGGTGATCATGGCCACCCTCTCACCCTTCTAGACGGTTCAGATCATCTAACCAATCTCAACCAAGATCGCACAGTGTCCCACGGAGGTCGGACGTGCCTTGCAAATGTACCTGCGTATGGAATTGTGTTGAGGTGTTCGTGGGCCCCACGGTGATGTTTTTGGAGAAATCCACCCTGTCCATTGAATTCGTGACGAAATTTTACTCAAGAATGGATGGTTTTGCTCAAGTTTGATGTGGCCCACTGTATCAAATCACATTGCCATTCATCCTACGTTTGGCGGTGATCTGCATGTGTACACGTGCATGGGACCAAAAAGATTCCATGGCTAAGGTCGTGGCCACCCCCTAAGTCAAATGGACGGTCCGGATCGTTGAGATGGTCCCCGGTGGTGGCCCACTACCGATCACAGTGGGACGGACGTCCCTCTGCTGTTGCAAAAATAAATCCGGATCGGGTCAATGACCTTTGACTGAATTTTCAGATCCGATGTGGCATGAACGTGCACACCCCATGTGCATGCTCGCATTGGTGTAGGGCCCACAATGATGTGCATGATAAATCCGCTTCGTCCATCCATTTTTTCATCTAATTTGAGAGGTTGAGATCAAAATTGAAGCATATCCAAATGTTAGGTGGGCCCCAAATCGATGATTTATGGGCTGATCTGTCCGTTGGGCCACTCTCATAGGGATCCAAGGGCTGAATTTCAAGGTGTACGGTTAATTTAGGGTCCTCAGGCTAGATATAAAGTTTCGAGCCAAACGGATGGTGGGAACCCTATTATCTTGCATTCAAGACGACTTTCAGGCCCCTTTAACTTTAATCACTTGATTTTTTTCAGATCTTTGGCATGTAAATTCTTCGGTCTCGGTCCCCTAAGATCCGTCTCTTGCCTTGGTGATTCTTGAGCATCAAATTCATGCTTTTAGTACTCTTTTCAGTCAAAGCTCTTAAATTCACCTTACAATAAGAACATGATTAAATAGGACCTTAAGCATTATTATGTACATAAAACTAAGTAATAACTGGGGTCCAATATTACATATTGGACCCCTCAACAATATGCACTCATTGAATCCACCTCAATGAGGACACCAAACCAATTAGACAACCTCAAAGGCGTTTCAATCTAAACATGATGGAAGTTGTAAAAATTGAGATGATCAAATTGTTGGATGTAAAAATCATCTACCCAATATCCAATAGTGGTTAGGTGATTCCAACTCAAGTAGTCTTAAAGAAATCCGGAATAACGCCCCGACAACTTTCCAACGGTGTATGTTAATTATTTTTTTAAATATGGTTAAGAAATTTCTTGAGGTTTTCATGGATGACTTCTCTATATTTGAGAATAGTTTTGAGGAATGCCTTAATAATTTATCTCTTATCTTATCTAGGTGTGAAGAGAAACACCTTGTTTTAAATTGAAAAAAATGTCATTTCATAGTTCAAAGGAAAATTGTTTCGGGCCTTGTTATTTTCAAAAATGGAATGGAGGTAGATCGCTCAAAACTCGATATTATTGTTAATCTACCTATCCCCCGAACTGTTAGAGATATTAGTTACTTCTAGGGCACGCCGATTTCTACAGAAGATTCATCAAAGATTTTAGTGTCATTACTAAACTCTTGACTAATCTTCTCCAAAAGGATGTTCCATTTAAGTGGATAGATGAGTGTGCAAGTGCTTTTAACAAAATTAAATCATCCATTACCACTGTACCTATCATGCGTCCACCAGATTGGCAGTTCCTTTTGAACTAATGTGTAATGGACGTGATTATGCCACAGGGGATATTTTGGGCCAAAGGGAAGATAAACGGCCCTACGTTATTTTGAAAAGGAGTTATTTAGTAGTTTTTTGCTTTAGATAAGTTTAGGTTGTACTTGTTGGGATCCAAAGTGGTCATTTTCATGGACCACTTGGCTATGAAATATTTGCTATCTAAGAAGGATGCAAAGTCGAGACTTTTAAGATGGATCATCCTACTCCAGAAATTTGACTTAGAAATAAAAGATAAGAAAGAAGTAGAAACGTAGTGGCTGATCACTTTTCCAAATTAGTGTTAGATGATTCTAATGAGGAGATGCATATCCAGGATAATTTTCTTGATTAACAATTATTTGCTATCTCCAAATTACCTTGGTATGCAGATATAATGAACTATCTTGTAATGGAAAAAATGTCATATCATTGGATGTCAGAAGATAGGAAGCGTTTTAAAACAGAGGTTAGGAACTTCTTCTGAGATGACCCGTATTTATATAAATATGGGACTGATCATATTTTTAAACATTATGTCCCAGAGGATGAAGTTCAGAGTGTTATTTCCTTTTACCATATGGAAGCATGTGGTGGCGATTTTTCTGCTAAGAAAACCACTGCAAAAATCCTGTAGTGTAGTTTTTACTAGCCCACCATGTTTAAAGACACTCATGCTTTTTGTGTTGCTTGTAGTAGATGTCAAAGGTTGGGAGGAGTGTTCTAGCACAACATGATGCATTTATCCCCAATTTTACCATTGAAGATTTTTTATTATTGGGGTATTGATTTTATGAGCCCATTTCCATCTTCCTTTGGATTTCTTTATATATTGGTTCGTGTGGACTATGTTTCAAAGTGGATTGAGGCAGTTCCAAGTAAGACCAATGACAACAAAATAGTCATACGATTCTTCAAGAAAAATATTTTTTTTAGATTTGGAACTCAAAAGGCCATCATTAGTGATGATGGGTCTCACTTTTGCAATAGGACATTTGAATCTTTGATGAAGAAATATGACATCAAGCATAAAGTGAGCACCCCATATCACCCATAAACAAGTGGGTAAGTTGAGATTTCTAATCGAAAAATTAAACACATTTTGGAGAAAACTAAAAAGTCAGATAGGAATGATTGGTCTCTCAGACTATCCGATGCTTTATGGGCTCATATGACTGCTTATAAGACCTAGATTGGAATGTCCCCATATAGATTGGTGTATAGGAAGGCTTGCCACTTTCCTATGGAATTGGAACATAGATCATACTGGGTAATAAAAAAATTAAACTTTGATATGGACTAGCAAGTAGACAAAAGAAATTAGAATTGAATGAATTAGAGGAGCTAAGAAGAGACTCCTATGAAAATTCTAAATATATAAAGAAAGGACCAAAGCCTTCCATCATAAAAACATTTTAAGGAAAAATTCTGAACCTCAGCAAAAGGTTTCTTGTCTCTATTTCTTTTAGAAAAAATTAAGATCAAGATGGACAAGCCTCATTGTGAAGAATGTTTATACTCATGGGGCTATTGAAATTAAGAATTTACGTAATGACAATGTGTACATGGTCAATGGTCAGAGATTGAATTCTTATGTGGAAAACTTTCATTTAGGAGAGGAGTCTGTCCCTCTTCATGAGCCAAAATATTCAAATTGATGCTCCTAATCTAACAGAACATTTATGTAGGATTTGTATCATATTCAATTTTTTTAATATCACCTAACAGGTGAGTTATTCATGGTAGGTATTATCCACCATTTCTTTTTTTTTTCTTTATTTTCTGCATTACATTATCATTACATTGGGGACAATGTAGATTTTAGGTTAGGGGGTGTGGATAGTCATCCATGTGAGTATTTTTATTTTTTATTTAGGTTTCAGTTTATTTTATTTTATTTTTTTTAAGTTTCAGGTTATTTTTTAGGTTTCTGGAGAAATTTTTTTAATATTTTCAAAATAATATGTTTATATACAAGAATGTGAACATGATATTATGCGAATTCCAAAGGCAAAGTTAATACTTAGTCTAGGTTGATAATAGTCAGAATTCTGATAACTAAAAATTATAGACTTAAGCTTGATTATCTAATTACTAGTTTAAAGTGAGTTGTAATTTGATGTAATGAATTCACAATACACCCTAGCTAACTAAGTAAGGAATATGATATGTGAATTAGAATAACAAATTTTGATATATATGCTTAAAAGAGAGAATATTGTAGAAAACAAAGTGATAGAAAAAGAAAAATTATTATAGAGCATGAATGCAATGACCATAACAATCGTGTGAATAATCTAGAGTAAGGATACTTAAGTATCCATTACTTTTACCATTACAAGTAAAATACCTTATGTTATGAAGCAAACCCGGTGAGAATCTTCATCTAAGGGTGGTTTATAATAATAAGGATATGATGATAAAAGAAGAAATGACATGAAGGAAATAAGATAACTAGAGATGTCATATTCTTTAGATGATTGAAAAGACTTAGGATATGGATTATGCATATTTCTCAAAGTTATACTAGTGTCACCGAGCACCTAAGTATATTGGATCATAATTATTCTAAAATTTGATTAGGTCTCTAAACTCAAGGATGTAATGGATTAGAAAATTGAGATTCTAACTAACTTCATACTTAGAGTAAGTATTATTTTGTTTTACAATTCATATGATGAATTGAGACATAATTGTATAAATTTTTGAGTGTTGAACTATTTTTCATGTTTTCAATATTTGTGGGTAACATTTCTGGAAACCCTCACGAGACTACAAATCATCCACTAGAGGAAACCTAGGGGTTTAAAGGCTTGTTGTATATGCTGAATGCAATCGAGATTACTTGTGAAAGTGGTATAGTTAGAATTTTTATTTTTGTTTTAATTTTATTTCTAGAATTAATTTTTATTTTTCTTTGCTTATTTTGCTCGAGACTAGAAAAATGCTGGTTGGGAGGTGTGTTGAGACTCAAATAATGAATAATTTCTCTCATTTATATCTTAGTTTTATGAACATGAATCAGCTTAATGTTCTTTTTACGCATATTTGTGTTGCAAGGTGAATTTAAAAACTTAGATTGAAAAGGGTGCTAAAAGCATGGATTTGATGCTCAAGAATCACTAAGGCAAGAGATGAATCTTAAGAGACCAAGATTGAAGAATTCACATGGCAAAGATCTAAGAAAACTAAGTGAAGAATGAAGAGAATCAAAGATTTGAAATGAAGAATCCTGAAATTGTCCTGAAAAAGCATATTATGAAACTCTTAAGTCTATTTTGGAAAACTGTACAGAGTGAAGTCTATTTTATCAAACTGCGTAAATTTGAGGCGGTTTTTAGTGTTTTTCAACTTAGTGCGAAAGTTGGAGTTTTCCACTTATAAATAGGGCTTCGTCGGGTATTCATAAGCATCATTCAAAGCATTCAAGAGCAAGATTTAGAATTTTTTTTAGAGAATTTTTTATTTTATTAAAGTTTTATAAATTATTTTTTCATTTAAATCTTTTCTATTTACATTTCTTTCTTTCTTGTTGCTTTTTATTTTTGTAATTTAATTATATTTTTCTAAATTTCCTCTAACCTAAGATAGAAGGGAAGCACATTGGTTCAATGTTTTCATAGTTATGATAATTAATTGTTTTAATAATGAGATGAATGGTGTATGCATGTTATCAGTTATTTATATTTAGTTTTTTATCCTCATGTGAGATCCATATGTTTCCATCTTATGAGATCCACATTGATGGATAGGCTTGCCCTGAATTAATTTGATTTTCTAGATAAGAGAGGCTCTCAACCTATTACATTTGATATTTATTATCTTATAGATATGAATTCTTAAAATCACTGACACTTGAGAGTATATATTAATAGTGTAAATCCATAATTTTTTGATCTTTTATATCATTTATTTAAAATGTTTAAATTATTTTATTTTTTAATTAGGTTGACCAAAGTGCTTAGATCCTACTTGTGTTATCCAAGTCATCACGATTTTGGAATATTAACCTATGTGTAGAACTATGAAGCTTATGTGTTGTTTTAATTCAGTTGAATTACATTCATTCAAAACTCATAAAATCAAATCACCAGTTTACTTTTTATTACTTAGTTTGTTTTGCATTCGATTTTCTCCTTCTCGCAATTATCTCCCTGTGAGATTGACCTTGTATTCACGGGATATTATTTACGAACTTCTGCACTTGGAGGCAAACGGTCACTCACCTTACAAAACCCTTGTCCTCAAAGAGAAACACTCGTATTCGTAAGCCTTAATCGTGATCAGATTTAAATACCCTGATTTGTGCTAATCTATATAACATATTAGGTCGAGCCGAATAGGACCTTCGGTTGAATCAGACCAAACCGACTACACATTTTGGTCAAATAAAAAAAAATGTGCAAATTTTCACATCATGCAACCTGAGAAACCACCAAATTTTTGGTGGGACCGAATTAAATATCAATCGAACCAAGACAAGGCTTCTCTGTGCAACAGATTACAAAAATCCAATACATCTTACATAACAAAAATGAATGATATAATGTAAGAAAGAAATATGCTATTACTAATTGATTTTTCTCCTCAAGTACTCCATTCTTCAAATATATAAGGTTGTTTTCTTTTCCTTCTAATGTAATTGTGCAACTTTCCTTCACCAACACCATGTTTATCTTTAATTTGCACAACACGTATTTCCTTCACCAACACCACTTGCAATCAAAGGAACCAATGCAAAATGGCAAGATAAATAGCCAAAGCTAATGAGAAAATAAGTGACAAAAGGCACAAAAAATTGGGTCCTTACTCTTACTCCGGTGGTAGACTTTTATGAGTTTCAACACCTGGTCAAGGGTTCGAGTATCCATAGGTGATGAAATTCCATCAAGGCATGAGTGTGTGGGGGTGTGTGTGTGCCTATGTTTTAGGGGGGGGGGGGGTGGAAACATAAAAAATTTCATGATTTGGTTGCAATAGGAAACTAATTTCTTCTACAATAAAACAACAAAAAATGACTCATAAGGCATACCTTTCTCCCACCTTTTCAATTCTCTCACCAAAAACTACCTTGAAAATTTATACTTTTATCTACCTGTGTTCACCCTTATATAAACTTAATATATATATATATATATATATATATATATATATATATATATATATATAGAGAGAGAGAGAGAGAGAGAGAGAGAGAGAGAGAGAGAGAGAGAGAGAGAGAGAGAGAGAGAGAGAGAGAGAGAGAGAGTCATGCTCCCCTGCGCACCTATGCACGTGTGCACCTTTGCACACGTGCCATGGGTGTCTAATCTGAACGGTTCATTTGATGCGGAATCCCATGAAACCCCATGTGACAAATTTTCACCCCAATCTATAAATTCTAGTGGGCCATAGCAAAGAGAAATGCAAATCAAAAGAGGAAACTGTTTTCATTTTTCATGGCCCATCAAGTTTTAGATCAAAGTAAAACTTCGACCTAGGAGGTTTCACGAGGTTCTGCTTCAGATGAACGGTTCAGATTTTGGATCCACATCACCTATGATAGGTTCTCAAAAAAGTTCGTACGTAATATGTACGAATTGGTTCGCAGGTGAGCGTTATATATATATATATATATATATATATATATATATATATATATATATATATATATAAGCATATACCAACATCTAGGCAAACTAAAAAAAAAAAAAGAAAAAACAAAAAGAAGCATATCCCAACATCTAAGAGAACTTCACCTTACCATTAGTTAGCAACAAAGACTGAATTTCTTCTCTCCACGGGTGGAAACGGAAAGGAGAGACATGTCACTCTCTTAGAGACGTCACCGACTGCCTCAACCAGCCGTCCACATTTCTTTTTTCGGCAAGTAAATAAATGGATGATGAAGAGGTTGCTGGTTCAAACTGGATTCCGTGTAAACATCAAAGGTTCTTTCCAAACTCATTATTGGGCTAATTACAGGCAGGTCCATCCTTCTGACATCACTGATAATTCTGTCGCAATGTGCAGGACTTTCTGGTCCAATGCTATCTTTTTCCTTGTCCGTATAAGTGACAAAAGATCTGATCATTTCAGCACTTGAGGCCTTGGTATCAATCCCTAGTGGGGGTGGCAAGAGGTGACAAAAGGCATAAAAAATTGGATCCTTGCTCTTGCTCCGGTGGTAGACTTTTATGAGTTTCAACACCCGGTTAAGGGTTTGAGTATCCATCGGTGGTGAAATTCCATTAAGGTGTGAGTGTGTGGGGGTGAATGTGCGTGTGTTTAATTTTTAATTTTTTTAATTTTAAAGCACAAAGGATTTCATGATTTAGCAATATAACATCTATGGGTAGCAATATGAAACTAATTTCTTCTTCAGTATAAAACAAGAAAAAATGACTCATAAGGCATACCTTTCTCCCACCTTTTTCAATTCTCTTACCAAAAAATACCTTGAAAATTTGTACGTTTATTTACCTGTGTTCACCCTTATATAAACTTTAAATAAATAAATAAATAAAGCATATACCAAAATCTAGGAGAACTTCACCTTACCACCGGTTAGCAACAAAGACTGAATTTCATCTATCCACCGGCGGAAACCGAAAGGAGAGACATGTCACTCTCTTAGAGTCGTCACCCACTGCCTCAACCAGCTGTCCACATTTCTTCTTTCAGCAAGTAAAAAATTGGACGATGAAGAGGTTGCCGGTTCAAACTGGATTCCGCATAAGCATCAAAGGTTCTTCCCACACTCATTATTGGGCTAATTACAGGCAGGTCCATCCTTCTGACATCACTGATAATTCTGTCGCAATGTGCTGGACTTTCTAGTCCAATGCTATCTTTTTCCTTATCGGTATGAAGGTAAATTTCCACAGGCCCATCCTCCTCTCATCACTGATAATTCAGTCGCAATGTGCCCGACTTCTGGTCCAATGCTCAAGCGGATTGGCTGGTGTACCACACACCAGCTATATAGCTAGTATATTATTCCAAGGGTTCTATCATGAGGTATGTCTTATATCTAAACCCTCTCTGCTAGCTCTGGGCAAGGCTTGAGGCAAAAAATAAGACATATCTAGCAATCAAATGGACCAAATTGAAAAAAGCAGTGAGGGATTGAACGTCTACCATAGAAACCCTTTCGAGGGTCACTGAACGTTATGGTGGTCCCTACAAAATTTTTAACAGTGAAAATTATTCTCTGCAGCTATTTGTGGTGTGATTCAATTGATCTTTAAATATGATTCATTTTTTAGATAATGCTCTAAAATGAACTTGAAAAATGTATAAAAGATGTGGAGATTATAAATACATCATTGTGGGGCCCATATAACTTTGATCTCCTTTGAACCCTTTGTGCAACCATGAGCCCAAGGAGCCTACACCAAGGTATATAGATAGTGTGCGGTACACCAGCCAATCCGCTTCCGTCCAATGCTATCTTTTTCCCTGTACCGCACGCAGGGATATTACACAGGTCCATCGTTCTGACATCACTGATAATTCTGTCACAGTGTGCAGGACTTGGGGTCCAATGCTATCTTTTTCCTTGTACCGCATGCAGGTAAATTTCAGACGGTAGTGCAAAGATTTTTTTTTTTTTTTGGCCTTTTACACACGCACACACACCACCACACACTCACGCCATGGTGAGATTTCACCACCAATGGGTACTCGAACCCTCAACCAGGAGTCTACCACCGGGGAAAGAGTAAGGACCCCGTGGTGCAAAGACTCGGATGTACTTTTCCTATTTTATTTTACACACGCATTCATGCCACCATGTAGTCTCACCCCGATGGTTATTTGAACCCATGACTTGGTATTGAAACTCTTACGAGTCTACCACCGGGGCATGAAAAAAGGCCTCTTAACCTACCAGGATGAAAACCATAGGCCCTACCACCAATGGAATCAACCAATGGTTGACGGGTCCGTATCAACGTACACTTACAGCCCAAATAGTAAGTAGATCATCCTCATAGTTTTTAGATGGCAGATCTTCTTGGTGGGTCTTACTTTTCATGGTGGAGATGTTGTATACAAGTAGCATATATGTTGGCGGAAATGATAGTAAGGAGCACAACTTTTAGCTGTGTTGCCCGTATGAATCTAGATTAGGCCCACCTCAACCGGGAGGGGATTAGGTGCGGTCCCTACCTCACCCACGATGGTGTTGCGCTTTAGTGTGGGGCCCACTTTAATGTAAGTATTCTGTGTCCATGCCATCCATCAGTTTTGCATGGATGAAGAGGAAAAACAAATTTCATATTGATCCGAAACTTATATAACCCCCAAAAGGGTTTCAATGGTAGACGTTCAATCCCACATTGCTTTTTGCAGTGTGGTCCACTTGATCTTTAGATCTTTCCTATGTTTCAGCTCAAGCCTTAAGCTCACCAAATGAATGTACGGTTTGGATATAACACATACCTCATGATGAGACCCATGGAACTTGCTGCCGTCAATACATCAGCTATACAGCTGGTGTGTGGTACACCAGCCAATCGGCTTACCGTTTACAAATGCCTCAGTGGTCAACTCGCAAGTGATTCAACAAGAGGTCTCATGGGTTCGGCGGTATCCGTTGTCGTGAAATTCCACCTAGTGGTGTGAGTGCGCGGGTGTGTGGTGTGAGCGTGTATTTTTCTCTTTTTTAAAAAAAAAAAAAAAAATTATTTAAAAGAAAGTTGCACGAAGGGTAAAAATAAAATAATTAATTTATCTATTTTTAATAACTGAGAGATACAACAGGCATCTGTGGATCCAGGAATCTACTGAGGTGGGCGGGATCCTATGGGGCCCACCTGAATATGTTCCTTACATCCTTGCCGTCCAACCATTTTGACAGCTCATTTTAGTGGAAGATCCCAAAAATTAGGTAGATTCAAATACCAATTGGACCATAACTCAGGAAACAGTGATGATTGACCATTAAAAACTTCTTGTCCGCCACAAAAGTTGTGTCCAACTTAGATTTGGATGTACTTAATTTTTGGGATCATGCCCTCAAATGAGCTATGAAAACGGTTGGACAGAGTAGATGTAGGGAACATACATCAAGGTCGACCATACTTGGTGATACCATCCATCCAAGCCGCGCCTGCGAGAGTATCAAGGATTTTCTCAAACTGGAACGACCTTCATGCTTTTCAGGCTTTTGGGAGCAGATTAGGTGAGAGCTCGGTCTCACCCAATACAATGTGGTCCTTACCATTGAGCCTACCTCAAAGTACTATTTAATTCGTATCCGTTTTATACATCCGCTTATTTATTTATTTTTGTATCATTCTAGGGCAAGATCTAATAATCAGGTGGTCCATACAGTAGGAAATAGTGGCTATTGAACATACTACCGGTAAAAAATTTTAAGGATGAACCTTAATGTTTCCGTAGTACACTACACCAAAATCGTCATTTAGGAACGGTTTTAAACCGTTCCTAAATGCTTCAGGAACGGTTTAATACTGTTCCTAAATGTGGCATAGCAGAAAATCAGGAACGGTTCAGAACCGTTTTGGATACCATTTTAGGAATGGTTTTAAACCATTCTGATGCCAACGGTCAAATTTTAGGCACAATTTTAGAAACAGTTTCGAATGCTTATTAATGTTGCCAACAGTCAGATTTTAGAACGGAATTTTAATAACAATTTTAAACCCCTTTGTTCATTGTATGAGAGAGAGTGGGGTATGTAAACCACTTGTATTATATGCCAGATAATTACACAAATAGAAGAAAAAGACGAATGATTAACACATAATAATCTTTAACTACAGAGACTGCAGTAGCAACTAATAACTATCTCTGCAGCTAACCAATCAATATAAAATCCACCAATCACATCCATCCAACCGTCTACCATCTACTTCAACATCCGTCCCTCCATCAATATACCTCACCCAAGATAAGTACAAAATACAACATACAAGATCTCCCATTCCCAATTTTTTAATTCCATTTATGTCCTTCTCTGCTCCTGGAATCTTCTCAAGACCCCTTCCAGGGAAACATCAAACGCATCCTTCATACCGGCCAACCCCTCTTTGGGGGCGGCGTACACAAACTTCGGTATATACTCAACTATCTTATCTTTCATCCTCTTCACTCTTTCCTCTCCCAGCCCTTCCAAAACGGCTCGAATTGAGGTTTCATTGTTCACAGCCCTTCTATCAATGAAAATCGAGTACGATTCTAGGTCTTTCGGTAAATGCCACTTGTACTGCGGGTAGGCTGTACGCCTCCATAAGAAAATCGGGATCAAACCGGCGATCATACAGTCGAAGATGGACCATCTCGTGAAGCTATCACCTCACGGCTGTACCTATAAATGTGTTGAAGGAAACTAAACGTGTCAAAAGCACATATGAACATATATCTAACCATAGGGAAATTAGATTTGTGTGCTTTACCTATAAAGGCTGCTCTCTGATAACTTTGGGCTCTTCAACTCTGGCAACACTCCTTCCATCAACAAAGAGATAGACATGACTTTATTTTTAGAAGCTATTTAAAAGAAACTGAAAGGAAGAGATGGAAAAAGAGAAGCATACCTTCACCTTGCTATGATCTTGTAAGAGCTTCCATGATAGAAAGGGAGCAATCAGATTTCAGTGGCATTACAGACAACTCGGAGTAAAGGGCCCCACCATGTGTTTCCATCTGAGGAGCTAGAAAGAAGCTGGTTGGAACTGTAGGAGAAACAGCAGTTGCAGCTTGCGTTTAATGATAATAATGATGATGTTGCTAACGATGGTGGTAATGATGTTGATGCTGATGTGGGTCTGTAGATGCATCCATGTTCATGTGAGGAGAGAGAAACCCAACCAGTTATTGTTATCACTATCATTATCATTCATGCCCTTCATCTCTCTCTCTCTCTCTCTCTCTCTCTCTCTCTCTCTCTCTCTCTCTCTCTCTCTCTCTCTCTCTTCTCTTCTCTCTCTCTCTCCATAGAGAGTTAGATTCCTACCAGGATCTGTTGTTGCAAGGAATCCCAATCATTGGAAAACATAGACAAACCACATCTTAGCAGTCAGGCCAACAATTAAAAAAACTCAAACCAAAAAACAAGAGGAGAGAGGGCTCCTACTGACCTTGTAACACCTCTATACTGTGATACCAAGTCTCCTTTAACTTTGCCTATAACATTGAATGTAAATACAAGGCCGCATTAAAAATCTGTAAAAGGATGCTAGCTATTTGATGTGCAAGATGATAACGACAATGGAACAAAAAATAAAAATACCCCTTTATTCAACTTAGTAAAATCAAAGATGCAGCAGCCATATCACAGATAAATATTGGAACAGCTTATCAGTATCACATCGTGATTTCTTTTATCAGTATCATAGATAAAACAGTATCACATCCTGATATTATCACAGTTGAACTTTAGAATGCATGTAGTTAGTAGATACATTCCGATACATTGCTCTATCTTGATACATGTCACGCAATGAATTTATTGCAATGCATTCCCAATATGGTACAATAGAATCTGATATTGAACCTTACTATGATGTAATAGAATTCTAAAGTCAGTGTTTTTGGATATGATTAACTGTAACATGCTCCAAATAGTATGCATTCATTTCCTTCCTGCAATGCAAATAATGAACATTATCATTCTAGTAAGAAGTGGAGTAGTATGCTCTAGGAATGGCATTTACGGACTGAAAAAGGTAATCCTGTGAGGCAGGAGGATAATCCTATTACAACAACAACAAACAAAACAAAAACAAAAACAAAAAAAATCATGTTAAAGCAAAAGATTTGCTGAAAAGGAATCCATTCTTAGGTAAGCATACATTGTGGACTGACAGTCTAAACATGTATTGGAAAAGGAAAAGCTCTTTTATATCCACATGAGTATCGATTCTTAATCATCAAATATTCTAGTAAGAGTAGGAATCCCAAAGCAAAGTATTTTTCTCATGGCCTGAGCCAAACTCAGCCTTAACCACAGAGAAATACAACCAACGAAGTGACAAACAAAAATCAACCAAATGGTTAGCCATGCATATGAGCCAGGAGTATGTAGCATTGTAGAGCTCATAAAGGAGGAAACCAAAGAGCCTAATGCCATTATTATTTTCTTTCTCAAATAGAATACCCATGATTGATCATTGTGGAGGGTCGTGACAAGATGATTGTGGTAAACAAACTAATATCGGAACCCGCGCATCCTGACAAGGAGGCTTCGTTTTCTTGCTGAACTCATATTCCTTTTTAAGTTGCACAAATCATGGTTTAATCTATATAACATATATTATAACATTCTTTTGAATCAGTTTCAGAAATCACCATAAGCAACAACAAAGGCCTTGTTTCACATGTCATTCGCATCACCTCTTTGACTACTTTTTCTCTAAGGCGTTTTGAGTACTTCAATGCCTTGATTTCTGGTTGTGCATCTGCCAATTCCCTATCTTTATCTGAAAAAAAATATTAGAAAAAAAAAATCCAATCAATGTAAAAGACAAACCATGAACCTTGGATTACATAGAAACAAATAAACTAATAGACAATCAGCATCAGCACAACACGAGGCAGACCACTGAGACATGCCATTGTTTTTAACAATTGACAATTTCCCTCCAAATCTTTTAATTCACTGGAAATCTCAAATAACCTGCAGAATGTCCTTTTTAGCCTCAGTGCTGGTCTAGTAAATTAGAACTAGAGCATCTCTGGATAGGAGAAAGAGGAAAATAGTGTTTCCATAAATTTCCTAACAAAAAACCAAATGTGAGTTTAATGAGAAATAATGTTTCTCTTCCTTTCTTTTCCATGTATCCAAACAGGTCCTTAATGTTAAGATAAATAAAATCGTGAAATTTCAAAAGCTATGCATAATCCCAAAATCTTGCAATATTATCATGACAATATCATTAATTATATTTACCTCAATAACATTGCAAAAATTTCAAATAACATTATTTGTCACATGCCATTTGGATCCCAAATTGCCACATGAATGGCACTTGTCCTTTTGTCATATGAGACCTGGTTGGCTCTTAAGAAATTCTTATCATGGATTGTTGGTCCAAACTTAGATATATGTGATGTCACACACCATAATCTGTGCATTGGGAGATGTAGCTATATGATATCTGGCTGGCCAATATCTCAAAATTACAAAATTACAACAAAAAAGTCAAATGCATAAGCACTACATTAGTCAGCAGTCAACCTGTTATCTTTTGAAGAAAACTAATGTGGGAAGATATCTACAACAAAAAAGCTCGAATTCATATGCACTACATCAGTAGCAGCAGTAACCCATCTCTTGGGTCGGCCTACCACATTTGACTGAAGAACACCATAGATAGTAGCATCAGAGCAACACTTTCCAGTAGGAGAGGCAAATGATGGTCAAGAACCAATCTGTGCCCGAGCAACCAAACCAATTGTACTTGTAAATGTGTACCGAATAAAAAATGTGTACTGAATCGCCTTCCATGTTATGCACAGAAATGATTCAGTGAGCAATGCAAACTTCAAAAGTCAACAATAGCTCAATAAGCACAAATCACACAATTGTTACAAGAGCCAAAATGTGGAAACCTTCACTAGGTCGGATGCAATGCAATTGTGTGAGCATTATATCAAACCTCACCTGAAGCAACTCTATCTCGCTCTGTAATAATGTGACCTTGTCTTACCTCTCTTGAATGATCTTTTCCATCTTTGCAATGCTCTCAGCCTTGTTTTTCAATTCTCGAGTTCTCTCCTCAATCGTTGATTCTTCAAAGAAAAGGGCAAAAGTAAGCAACCCACGAACTAAGAAAATTAAAACCACCTTGCAAGGAAAGAGAGGTATTCTACAATGCCTGGCCAGAGTTGGTGGTGCTTTCAGGCCAGCATTTTGTACAGATGAGGTGGCCCACCTTCCAATGCTCCAGACCATTATCTAGTGGTACAAAGTGGAGATGGAACAAAAGTACACCCATTAACCAATCCCTGCGATGCAATCACTGAACTTCTTCTCTAGAAGCTCATGATCATTGATGTACATAAATATGCAAAGGTAACTTTTCTGAACCTCCATTCTCTATATAGTTCTAGCTTCAGATACGAAGTTTGATTGGCTAAGGTGGAGAAGGTCAAGAAGACAATTTGAAGGTTAAATTGGAAGCCAAGAAGTTTTTCCATCACATATTAACAACGGTCAAACAATCTTCAAGCTGAATGAATCCATCAAGGTAAGGGAAAGGTAATTTCTTAAGAAAAATGAAGAAGAAAGGGAGAGCTGAATGAATTCATCAAGTTTTTTTTTTTTTTTTTTTTAAAAAACCATATATTGTGTACTCCTTTAAGCATACCAATAATGTGCTACAATTTAGAACACTAGCTGCAAAGACAGCCCCTTACCGACCAAAAAACTATCAAGAACAAGAACTGTTGGGCAGGTTGAAGATGGAAACTGAAATGTCAAAAACTGAGGGAATTTCTCACAATAACTAAGGTAAAATAGTAGTGAAACATGTTCTTCAATTGAATGCCACTTTTATAACTCATACAGTACAAAATAATTCTATTTACAAAGCTCTCGTATTGTCAAAAGGTTGAAAAATATATTTCACCTTCACTTTTCCTTCCTTTGAACCGGTTGCAGTTGCATAATTCCACCGGTATAACAGGAAAGATATATCAGAATGAGGACAGTACAAATTATTGCAGCATCTGAATAGCGAAAATAAGCAAAACATTAAAGGATGAATGTTGGGCCCAAACTAGAGGAATTTTGGTTGCATCAGCATTCCATATGGGAAGGGCATACTTTTCAGAGACCCAAAATTGTTCATCCGAAGCCGCTGGACAACTCTAGTTCCAGACATCCAATTGTTGCCCGAAAATGGATGGTTAAGAATAAAATGGAGGTCACAGATCATATGCAATTGAACAAAAAGGCCCACCAATCTAATGGATGGGTGTATTCGATAGAGGAAACTTTCATGCCTTCGACCATCCACAATGAACCCATTGAAATGCAGTCTGGATCACTTAAATGTGGCCACCCTACCCATATGGCATGCTGCCCAAATAAAAACCATTTCTGCTTTGGGGAAGCATTATACGATTCTGGCAGCATTCTATAAGAAGGCATTATACGATTCTGATCCGAAACAAGTAGTGCATTCAGTTCTACAGAACAGCAGTACAAATGGCCCATCTCTCAGACATCCAGGCAATTCATACGGACTTGCGCATCATCATGGATATTTCATTCCCTAAAAGTACCAGCAATTGAGCAATCTCAATGGTTGGATTGATTCATACAGATCGACAGTTAGCCAATAGCTGATCAACCAATCATATGACTAACAATTTTTTAAACTGAACCCATGCACGGTGGGGCCCAGCAGATAAATGGCCAAGATCAGGGGTTAACCCACTTCCATCGGTATAACACCTCTTAAAGACTTAAAAAACAAAAGCAATATCAGTTTTACTATAAACGGCTCACATTGATTCATTTACCACGCGAATCAGCTTAATTCAGTTCAATCTTCCAATGCAATTGGGGATTTCATAACACAAATACAATCTGATAGTCACAAAGGAATAGTTGAAAATGATGAAAGAGGTCCTATTTTATTTTTTTTTTTCCTTTTTACCTCGTTAGTGGCGAAATTATGGCTGGTGGAGCTCCTTTGAGTGCCAGATCTCTGCGTGAAAACGTGTTCGGTTCTCAGGATCCTTTGGATGACAACTAAATTAGGTCGAAGACGCCCCACCAAAGCCATTGAAGAAGAAAGGCAAACCCCTAGAATTTTTCGCTGGTGACAGAAAGGGAGAGAGCTTAGGCCCAAGAAGAAGATGAACCCACAATCGGAGATGGAACGCTGGGATGTTGAGAGGGAGATTGAGAGAGGGAGAGGGAGAGAGAGATCGAGAGAGGAAGAGGGAGAGTTTAGGGCGTTCGGGAGAGTTTAGGGCGTTTTGGCGTCTCAGGCGTTTTGGCGTTAGGAAATGAGGGTTTAGGGTATTTTGGCGCTTCGGTAGTCTGCGGCAGATTACAGTAATGTGACTCTTGGGCCATGTGGGGTCCACTTAGACGTTTCTAATAGAATCCATTCCGTCCATATGTTTTGAAATAAAACAATAAAACACAATAGTAACAGATAAGAAGATTCAACACTCAATTGGGACACACTGACAAAACAGCGGAAATAACAACGTATACCGTCAAAACAGCAAGGAATTTGAGTACGGTTCGTTACTGTTTCAAAATCAGAAATGGCTTCATCTGAACCAAAATCCCAACCGTTTCAGTATTATGATTTTGGTGTAGAGTGTTTAATTTCCATCAAATCTGTTGATAAGGTCGTCTAAGCCTCTATGAAGTAAAAAAACAAATATCAGCTTGATCCAAAACTTTTGTGGCTCATTAATGATCAATCAACATTGTTTCCTATGGTATTGTCTACCTGATAATTGCATCTGCTTCATTTTTATGAGAATGCATTAAAGTGATCTGAAAAAATGGATAGACAGCGTGGATACATAATACATACATTAAGGTGGGTCCCACGGTGAGGCCACTCCGTCTTGGGTGATTCGAGCTCTCCCCAAGCATTGTTACGTTTGACGATGGTTTACTGCCAACGTGAAGTTGCTGCGAGATGGGATGGTAGGTGGAGGCAACTTAATTATTTTTGAGAAATCCAATCTGTCCAACCGTTTGGGAATTCATTTTGAGACATACAAATCAAGTGGGCCACATTAGAGTAATTAGTGGGGATTCAATAACCACCATTGAAATATTCAGTATAGTCACAAAGGTTTTGTATCAGGCTATGTTTTCGTGCTTTCACTTCATCCCAGTAGGATTGACCATATAATCAGTTAGGATGGCATATTAACGTAAAGGTGGAGCTCATTAAAGTTTCAAAGGTAAGCATTTCTTTCCTCAATTTTCCCTGGCCCACTTGAGTTTTGGATCTGCCTCATATATATATATATATATATATATATATATATATATATATATATATATATATATATATATATCTTAAAATTAGCTTGCAAAATAGATAGCCAGGGTGGATTTCTCAATGTTGTCCATGCATATATTGTTAACCGATCATTTTAGTGCATGATCCAAAAAATTCAGGATATCTAAGTTTCAAGTGGATCACATGGTGAGGATACAACGCCCACCATTGAAAACTTCTTGGATGGTAGAGAAGTTTTGGATCAAATGATATTTGGTTTTCCTTTTGTCAGAGTTAGAATTGGATGGCAAATAAACATCACAGTGGGCCTTAAGAAAGTTTAAGTATCCACCTCATTATCCCGTTGCTTTTTGTGGTGTGGTCTAGTTGAGCTTTGGATTTGATTCAATTTTTTAGCTCACCCCATAAAATAATCTAGCAAAATGGTTAGACGGGGTGGATAAAAGATATACATTACGGTGGGCCCCACAGATCTGCCTGGATCAAGCACAATTGGCAACTAGGGGAAGTACTAGTATGCTAAGTCAAGGATGTTCCTAGTCATGCATCCACAAGAATTCACCACTCAGATCTGGCTCTTCTACTTATCAAAGGACAGCACTAAAACATGAAATGTGAACACTTTCGTAAGATTTATGGCTCCCTTGGTTGCGCGAGTGGTGCACTGCATAGAGATACAAGCGCATGTCTACACCATGGGAGTATACATTGGCCAGTTTTATGACCACCATGAATCTCAAACTTGCAGATTTAATCTTATGAACTTTCTAGCTTCAAAACTTAATTGGCTTCTTCAAAGCTCTAGGTGCTAAATCTTGTTCTCCACTACTTTATCATGCTTGCATTTAGCCTCCTTCACGCTCTAAATCTCTGTCATTAGCTTGAATTTCTCTCAAACTTCCAAATCCTTTTGCATGTTGAAAATTTATCTAATTGAGTCATTTTATCTTTAAAATACAAGGAAAAATGATATAAAAAGGGGAATAAATATGCAATATTTAATGTTTAACATATCCCTTAATCAGCATTTTGCTAGTATTGAGCAAAACATACGGAATATTTTTTAAAAATTCAAGATTTTTCAAAAGAATGAATTTTGCATACACATAATTTTCAAGTAATCCAAATAACAAAATAACATAGCACAAGCTTCTATGAGCAAAGACAATCCAAATTCCAGCACCCTTAGTAACAATCTATCATGAGTTTAAATAACTAATAATCCACTAGAGAATTCCAACATTGAAAATGATGGTACTTAGTGAATTCCAACTTTACACCAACTAGGGAACCAACTCTTTACTATAATGGTAACACTAACAACTACCCAAAGCGAGCATATCAACCAAAGTAACCTTGCTACTTGCCAATAATTCTTTTTTTTTTTTTTTTCTTTTTTTTTTCTTTTTTTTTTTTGTTTTTCACATCAACAGCTTTCACACTATTTCTTCTTATTTTCATTCTTTTTCAATTATTTTTTAATGTCCATATTTCATTCATTCATATTTTTCATGGACTATTTTCTTTCAACATTTTTTTTTTTCTTTTACACAATAGGTAATCATTTTCAAAGTATTCTTCCTTTTCAAATAAACAATGAACTAAATAATCAAGACTCAACAATATTGGTTCTTTACACTCTAGGCAATCATGAAGTCATCACTACAATATTAAACTGAAACCTTAACAATGTACCCGAGATTGTGAATTGTGAAATTCATGATTCATCAATATTTCAAAATTCTATCAGAAAATTACCGAAAAGAACTCAATTAAAGTCTACAAATATACTAGGTTCTAGACTTCCAATTCAATGTATTTAAGTGTCTTATCATTCCCATATTCAATTTACTTTTAAATCAAATGTGTACACAAAGATCATACTTTAAAAAAAAAAAAAAAAATTGTTTTAAAAAATCAATTCAGTTTTTTTTTTTTTTTTTTTTTTTTTAAAAAAAAGCAAATCAAAGAATTTTTCATCGGAAACCCCACCCCAAACCTAAATAATACATTGTCCTCAATATAAAAGATAAACGTAATAATAATAACATGAGAAAAATTGAAATGTAATGAGGATAGAGATTACCTAAAACGATGAATAATATAAGCACTTGATTTCTCTAAGTTGGCAGAACACACAAAAGCCAAAGCAAAGGAACAATGCAATCTAATATAGTAAAAACTAATTTATAGAGAAAAATAAATAGATCTCCATCAAACTAGGAGATCAATCCTGATAAACAAGATCTTCCAGAGGCAAAGACCTCTCTTCTTGAATAAAATTCTCAACGAATAGCTTCAATCATTGTCTATTCACTTTAAAAACATCATCATTTAAGGGATTCTCAATCTCAACATCCCCATATAAATAAACAATTTTAACAATGAAATGGCCGGTCCATTGGGATCTTAACTCATCAGGAAATACATGAAGTCTCCACTTATACGAGAGAACTCTCTGATTTGGCTTAAAAGATTTTCTGAAAATATTTTTATAATGAAACACCTTCATCAGCTCCAATAATTCTTAAATTATCGAATGCTTTGTTCCAGATTTCCTCTAATTAAAAAAGATTGAGTTTACGCATTGAGCTAGCTTTGTCCATGTCAAGTTGAACTCCTTTATAGCCTAATAAGCTCTATGTTCCAAATCCATATGTTAGAATGTAAGCCCACAACATGTCAGTTAGTCTAAGAGGTCAATCCATATATTCCATGCATGTTTACTATTTTTTTTTTAATGTGTTTGATTTTTCTGTTTGAAATTTTGACTTCCTCATCTGTTCTTGGGTGATAGAGAGTACTTGCTTTATTGTAATGCCATATTTCCCCATCAAATTCTCAAACCATCCATTACAAAAGTGAGAACTCCATTGTTGATAATGGGCCAGGGCATTCTAAATCTAAATAAAAAGTTTTCTTTAAAGAATCTTACAATCGTGTGTGTGTGTGTGTGTGTATAATCCAAAAGATAAGGGGAATAGTCCCATGAAATCGATACCCCAATAGTCAAAAACTTTAACAATCAAGATCGGGTTCAAAGGAATCATATTTCTGCGAGATATTTCACCTAATTTGTAAGACCTGTATCCTAGCCCGTACTGTTCCGACGACTGCCGCGATCCTTCCCGTCGAATTCCGACAATCCGTGACTTGTAATCGATGTTTGCGCACGACCATAAGTCATATCCTATACATTTGAGTAGGCTTAATCCGAGACTTGCATCATTATGACCGCACCGTCGCCGTGGTTCCAACGCCGCGACTCATGTACCGATCCGATACCCTGACTAAGAGATGTGAGCCGGCGTTTATTTCGAGAAAAATGTCGTGCATTTGCAATTCCAAGAAAATCTCTACAACATGTCCCATCAATCCCATCAATCAATCACCACATGTCAAGTACACACACCCATGCTTTCTTTCTCCACAAGTCAAGCAACCACCAAGTCAACTCTCATGTCAAGTACTCCATCACCTCACATCCATCACTCACCTCAGCCTTTCACCCATCACACCCATTCCTCATCTCTCTTACAACTCTCTCTTTCTCTCTCTCATTTCCCAACACATCCCAAGCAAGAGAAAGAGCATCACACATCCAAGGTTTTCCCAAGAGAAAGTGTACTTTTGGTAGCCCACTTCCCATCCCAAAAACCTCCATCTTAGCCATCCATTCTTCATCTTCCACCATCAAAGTGAAGCGAAAGGAGATAGGCTATCCAACGGACCGAGAAGATCGATAGGTGGGTGCTTGATAAGAGTAATTTTTCTTGTTTTTAAGATGGGCCAAGTGAGGCCAACCGATCAATAGTTTGGATCTCACTTGGGACCCTAAGATGTGGCCGATGGCCCACTAGGATCATCATGATCGTTCCATGATGGGGCCATTCTCCATGGACCCATCATGATGTTTATTTCTTTGCATTAGAAAGGTCACCTAGACCGTCCATATTAGTGGAGAAAGGATCTCCACCATTGATTTTCGATTTCGATGGACCCATGTGTAAAGGGATCCATTTGATGTAGGTTGTAGATCATGGAACGGAGGGCCCATAGTGTCGGGGTCCCTCCATCACGCATGTCCCACTCTCCTTCTCCCTCCCTCTTTCTCTCTCTTTCTTTTATTCTTGCTATATGATGATGTAGTGGTGTGGCCCACTTGGACACATCCTACCTTAAAGTATGTTTTATCCATTCCATTCATCCATTTGGTGGCCCACATATGTCAATATTTGTGGTTCATGTGATTCATGCATCTCGCATATGTGTGACTTGATCACTGCACGCCCTAGCGACATTAGGGTCGTGGGTCCACAGATACATCGTGGATGACCGTATCGGATACCGAAAATACTTGGTTTTAACACTGTGGGCACTTAGGATGTCCTTGGGTAAAGTCCCAGAACCTTTTTGGTACCAGGAGTTGCTCGAACGTCTAGACCGAGTGGATACACGAGCGCCCGAGTGATGAATACCAGTAGGCCGCGTCTCCCACTTTGTCGTTGTCAATTGGAAGGGGGTATGGCCTTATCCGCTTGAGTGAGGGGGTTATAAGTTAGGCTGAGTTTGACCAGCTCGTAAATGAGTCCGCTATCGACGAGCCGGGTGGGTATTGGCAGACTACTGGTTAGGCGGATAGTGAGGTCTATTCCGCTTGCTTGATTGTGCAGCTAGGGAGGAGGCAGTCAGTGCGAAGTATATTAGACCCCAGTGATATCTGCAGAGGAACTGTACTGATATGTGTACTTGATGAGTACCGACTTGCTTGGATTGCATTTTGCATATGACATTCGGCTATGTAAGCCTTACATTTGCATCGGTGTGGCCGATAGCATTCATGTCTTGCATCGCATGGCCTTGGTATGGCCAATAGCATTCATGTCTTGCATCACATAACATTGGTATGGTTGGTTTTATTCATGGACTTATCGCATACTTCCGCATTACTCTGATATTATATACTTGCCACTTGCCTTACGCACACTTACACTACCCTCTAATCTTTTGTAAGCTTATGCACGACCGTTGCGTGCAGGTGTCGTTAGACAGCAGCAACGCTGAGGCAGGAGCGCGTATCAGGCCATTTTGGAGCTTTTTGATCATCTTGTATTTTCCTTTCCACATTGTACTTAAAGTTTTTGATATAGTGGATATGTGGTGATGTTGTTTTGTGGCTTAGTTATGCCTGTGGTTATGCTCCATTATATATATATATATATATATATATATATATATATATATATATATATATATATATATATATATATATATATAATTATTCTGAAAATCCTCCTTGTAGGATCCCAAGATCGGAATCTGGCATATGTTTTCCAGGAGCCGAGAATGGGGCACTATGGAGGCTGTCGGCACCGAATTTGATGATCGCGATTCCTGTGAATCCGATTTCTGAGTTTGGGGCGTGACAGAAGTTGGTATCAGAGCATAACTTGGGAATACCTGAGGATCACATCACATATCTACTATAAATAGGTTCCGAGTCCGAATGAGTTAGCGATTTTTCGACATAGACCCTTAACATTTATGACTTCGAGAATTCTCAAGGATAATAGGCCATTATTCCTTCCTGTAGGACATTATGGCTAGATGAGCGACCCGAGCGAATCTCACACCACCACCTGCCCCTCCCGCTTTACCACCTGCTAGTCCTGCTCTACTACCAGATATTCCTGCCTTCCAGGCTGAGGATGTCACTCCTTTACATGAGACTGGTGCGGATTCGACTGTACCTGTGAGTGCTACTCAGCTGCAGCAGATGTTACAGGCGATGACTGCTATTCTTCAGGGGCAAAGCAGGCGTCCCACTGTTACACCAGCCGAGGCTGAACAGGATCGTGCGAGTGCTCTTCTCAAAGATTTTAGACAACATGATCCCCCGCGTTTCTGGGGCAAGCCAGACCCTTCTGCAGCAGAGATATGGTGCTACGAGGTGGAGAAGATATTCGACACCATGAGATGTACTACCCAACAGCGAGTCCCATTAGCCGTATTTCTTCTACAGGGTGAGGCTCAGTATTGGTGGACATCTGTAGCCCGATCGGTAGCCACCGATTTTGAGTGGACCTGGGAGGACTTTATAGACCAGTTTGACCGGAAGTTCTTTCCCGAGCATGTGCGCCAGCAGTGCGCATTGAAGTTTGAGACTCTGGTACAGGGGGGCATGTCTGTGTCCCAGTATGAGGCTCGGTTCATCGCACTATCGAGATTTGTGACATATCTTGTTGACGATAAGGGGTGGAAGGCCCGCCGTTTTGAGAACGGCTTACGTTCTGCCCTCCGGAGTTGTGTGATCGGACACATGCTTCCGACATTTGAGTAGATAGTGGAGAGATCCCTGATATATGAGACAGATTGGGCCGATGGGCTCACCTGAGGGGAGATCAAAAGAGGAAGGAGCCCTCTAGTAGCTCTCAGCCGCAGCAGCATCGTCCACAGCAACGACACATGACCCGCTCAGCATTCCAAGCACCAGTGGCACCTCCTGCACCACTTTCGAGACCGTTCACTGGTACCTACTTTGAATGCGGTAGGACAGGACATCGTGTGTATGAGTGTCCTCATCCGCAGCAACATCAGCCTCTGCGACAGCCACCACAGCATCAACAGCCGAGGGCACCGTATCAGCCTCCGCGACAGCCCCTACAGCAGCAGCAACGACCATAGTATTAGCCTTCGAGACCTTCACCACAACAGCAAAGATCTTAGAGGGGACCTGCACCTCCCCAGCAGGCCCAGGGTAGATTTTATACAGTCCAGCAGGACCATCAGTCATCATGAGCAGTCGTCGACGATTCTTGTGACTTGGCCCCTACACCATCTTGCTAGATTGCTCATGAATGATGCGTCCTGGGAGTTAGAGCTTAAGATTCGCGAGCATTATCCCCATCTCTAAGGTGTTTGATTTTGATGATATGTTATGTTTTGATCATATATGATGTTAAGTTCCCTATCCCCTTTTGAGTTGTGTTTAGTTGCGATGGTAGTGTAAATTTGGAGGATAAAATTTTTATTAGGTAGGGAGAGCTGTAAGACCCGTATCCTAGCCCGTACTGTTCCGTCGACTGCCACAATCCTTCCTGTCGAATTCTGATAATCCTTGACCTATAATCGATGTTTGCGCATGACCGTAAGTCGTATCATATATATTTGAGTCGACTTAATCCAAGACTTATATCATTACGACCGCACCATCGCCGTGGTTCCAACGCCGCGACTCATGTACCGATCCGATACCCTGACTAAGAGATGTGAGCCGACGTTTATTTCAAGAAAACGCCGCGCGTTTGCAATCCTAAGGGAATCTCTATAACATGTCCAATCAATCCCATCAATCAATCACCACATGTCAAGTACACACACCCATGCTTTCTTTCTCCACAAGTCAAGCATCCACCAAGTCAACTCTCATGTCAAGTACTCCATCACCTCACATCCGTCACTCACCTCACCCTTTCACCCATCACACCCATCCCTCATCTCTCTACAACTCTCTCTCTCTCTCTCTCTCTCTCTCTCTCTCTCTCATTTCCCAACATATCCCAAGCAAGAGAAAGAGCATCACACGTCCAAGGTTTTTCCAAGAGAAAGTTTAATTTTGGTTGCCCACTTCCCATCCCAAAAACCTTCATCCTAGCCATCCATTCTTCATCATCCACCATCAAAGTGAAGCGAAAGGAGATAGGCTATCCAACAGACCGAGAAGATTGATAGGTGGGTGCTTGATAAGAGTAGTTTTTCATGTTTTTAAGATGGGCCAAGTGAGGCCAACCGATCAATGGTTTGGATCTCACTTGGGACCCTAAGATGTGGCCAATAGCCCACTAGGATCATCATGATCGTTCCATGATGGGGCCATTCTCCATGGACCCCATCATGATGTTTATTTCTTTGCATTAGAAAGGTCACCTAGACCGTCCATATTGGTGGAGAAAGGATCTCCACCATTGATTTTTTATTTCGGTGGACCCATGTGTAAAGGAATCCGTTTGATGTATGTTGTAGATCGTGGAACGGAAAGCCCATAGTGTCAGGGTCCCTCCATCACGCGTGTCTCACTCTCCTTCTCCCTCCCTCTTTGTAAGACCCGTATCTTAGACCGTAATGTTCCATAGACTTCCGCAGTCTTACCGGTCGAATTTCGACAACCTTCGACCCTTAACCGATATCGACGCGCGACCCTGATTCATATGCCGACAATCCGAGTCGACTCAACCCAAGACCAATACCATAGCGACCGCGCCCTCGTTGCGGTTCCAATGCCGCGACTCGCGCGCTGAGGCGATACCCTGGTCAAGAGATGTGGGCCAACATTCGGTGCGAGGAAAACGCAGCGCGTTGCGAAACCTAAGTGAATCTCTACGATGTGTCACATCAATCACATCAATCCCATCAATCAATTAATCCATCAATCCATCACATGTCAAGTACACATCCCTTTCACCCATTTTCAAGCAACCACAAAAGTCAAGCTTTTCTTAAAAAGCCCATACCTCTCTTACACAAAAAGCCACAAAAGTCAAACTTTTCTTACAAAGCCCATACCTCTCTTACACAAAAGGCCTCAAAAGTTAAGGATTTCTTATACCCCATCTCTCTCTCATCCATCACTCCATCACCCATCACACTCTCTCTCTCCCTTTACAACTCTCTCTCTTTCTCTCTTTCTCATTTCAAATTTCAAGCAAAAAACTCCTCCATACGTATGGAATTCTCCAAGCATTCCTAAGCTTCAAGTGGCCCACTTTCCTACCCCACCATTTGCCATCTCAACCCTCCATTCGTCATCTCATCCATTGAAGTTGAAGTTAAGGTGCCAAGGAACCCCTAGGAGCAAGAAGATCGGACGGTGGGTGCCCCTATAGGGTAGTTTTTCTTATTTTTATGATGGGCCAAGTGAGGCCCACCGATCCATGTTGTGGATCTCACTTGGGACCCTAAGATGTGGTCGATGGCCCACTAGGATCATCATGATCATTCCATGATGGGGTCATTCTCCATGGACCCCATCATGATGTTTATTTCTTTAGAAAGGTCATCTAGACCATCCATATTGGTGGGGAAAGGATCCCCACCGTTGATTTTAAATGTTGGTGGTCCCATGTGTTAAAGGACCCATCCGATTGTAAAATTTCTTCAAGGGAGGGCTCATAGTGGCGGAGCCCTCCATCACAAAGCGTGTCCCACTCTCCATGTCTCTCTCCCTTTTTATTTCTTTTTATTTTATTTTATTTTATTTTATGAAATAGGGTTGTGTGGCCCACTTGAATGGACCCCACCTTGAGATATTTATTTTGTTCAAGTTTTTATTCAAGTGGGGCCCACCTTATATGTTGTACCCACGTCACCCATCAGTGGTGGCCCACTTCATCAGGGCCCACTACAATGTATTTTAAAAGAACCAAACCGTCCAGCGTCTGGGACGCTGGACGTTCCTGTAAAAAAAAAGGGAAAGAAGAAAAGAAGGAAGCCTTTGGGTGGTCCACTTGCTTAGGCCCCACCGTGATGTATATATTCAATCCACGCTGTCCATCTCATTCCCTGGGACATTTTAACCGTTGAGCCGAAGAATGAGGATGACGTGATCAACTGGTGGGCCATAACATAAGATACTTTGGTGGTTACTGTTAGAAGTATTTCCTGGTGTTTTTAATCAACCAAAAATTTTAAACTTTGGACTCATTTCGCCCGTTATGAGCTGTAGAATCCCATGATTGGAGCGGATCCACTTGGAGAGGGCCCCACACTAGAAAATCCTCAAAAATCCTTGATTTTTCAAAAAAAAAAAAATACAACAGCAGCTTGGTTGCTGCTGCTATCAGATAGGAGAGAGGACGCTGGCGCGTCCTGCGTTTTGGGCGGGTAGATGCCAGGGGCCCACGGCCCTGCATGTGGGCCCCACCGTGATGTTTATTTGTTATCCAACCTCCTCATGAGGTGGGCCACCCCAGTAGTGGGCCCCCCCTCCAAAAATGAGACCGATCCAAAACTCAGGTGGCCCACACCACATGAAACAATGGGATTGGACCCCTACCATTGGGACACCTCTCATGGGCCACAGAAGTTTCAGATCAATCTGAGATTTTTGTTTTCTCTTCCTCCAGGTCCAAGTGACCTTATGAACGGTTTGGATGACACTTAAACATTTCAATGGGCCCCACATGGGACCCACAATGATGTATGTGTTTTAAGTCCACCGTCCAGTGGACGGTGGTGCCCACCTTGATGTTGTATTGTCTCCACCGTCCAGCGGACGGTGGAGCCCTCCGTGATGCATGTGTCATCCCCACTGTCCAGCGGCAGTGGGACCCGCCATGATACACGTGATGCATTCAGACCGTCCATCCACTTGGTGAAATCATTTTAAGGCATGAGTTGCTGATTGGGTGGGCCACTCATGTATGGGTTAGGCCCAATTGATTTATAACAGGCCTATGGGCTAGGCCCATTTGAATTACAAAAGGCCTATGGGTTAGGCCCATTTAATTTATGAAAGGCCTATGGGTTAGGCCCATTTGATTCATATAAGGCCTATGGACTTAGGCTCACTTGATATGTTCTAAGTCCATGGGACTAGGCCCATTTGATATATCCCAAGGCCCATGGGATTGGACCCATTTGATGTGTTCCAAAGCCCATGGGATTAGGCCTATTTGGTTTAATTTAAAGCCCATGGGATCAGGCCCATTTGATGTATTTTAAGGCCTATGGGTTTAGGCCCATCTGACTTAAATAAGGCCTATGAGTTTAGGTCCATCTGATATGCATCGGGCCCATGTGATTAGGCCCATATTGATATACTCTGAGGCCCCCTGGATTGTGATCCATTGCAATATACCTATGGCCCATTGGTGAAGCCTAGTAATGCGGCCCATTTGATAAACGTAAGGCCCACTTGATGCATATAAGGCCCATTGAATGTGACCCATTTGATATATTTAAGGCCCAATGGGATGTACCTAAGGTCCATTGCAATGCGTGACCCCAACACAGAGTATGTAACGATGTTCACAGTGATCGTGCCTTGGGAGCAATGTTGGTTTGACGTCCACATTGCGAGTGTAATGCTGGTTGGATGACCACATTACGACTCTCCTTAGGGCCCATTGTTAGGCCCGTACTTATTGTGTATAGGCCGTCCAGGTCCATCTGCATTGTAAAATAGTTCATTTCATTATAACATGTTTAGTACAGTTCCATGACTCATGATCATACGCATCATATGTATGCTTGACGTGAGAATTATCTGATCATAGCATATGCCTTCGGACAGGTTGTTTATGGGCTCCCGATTAGGCGGTGTTGCCCTGCATGAGCGCACGATACGCGCAGGATTTACTGCATGATTGGATAGTGTGACTCATGCATTTCGTGTTGTGTGACATGGTTGTTGTACGCCCTAGCTACATCGGTGTCGTAGCCTCCACACGCAGATCGTGGTTGGTAGGATTGGATATCGAAAATCTCGTTCTACATGGGGTGCTATAGATATCCCTCGGTGAAAGTCCCTAAACCCTTATGGTACCAAGAGGTTGCTCCAACATCTAGACCGAGTGGGTAGATGAGCGGTGAGTGTCGATTACCAGTTGGTTGTGCTCTCCACTGTGTCGTGATCGGTTGGAAGGGGGTGCGGCCTTACCCGACTGAGAGTAGGGAGCAATGCTAGGCTGAGTCTGACCAGCTCGAGGAATGGGTCCGCTGTCGATGAGTCGCGCCCGATATTGGCAGACAGATAGTGAGGTCTCTTCCACTTACCTTATTGCGCGCGATGTGGCGGCAATCTGGTTTAGAGTATACTAGACCCCGGTGATATCCCATATTTGAGCTGTATTGATGTGTGGACATAGATGAGGATCTGTATGCTTGAGTTACATTGCACATCGCATGGCCTTGGGATGGCCGATACCATTCATGTCTTGCATTGCATAGCCTTGGTACGGCTCATGATATTATGGATCCATCCGCATATTCCGCATTACTCTGTCATTGCATGTTCATATTACTACCTTGCGCACACACTTTCACCACCCTCTAAGCTTTCTATAAGCTTATGCACGATTGTTGCGTGCAGGTGACGACCCTCTAAGCTTTCTATAAGCTTATGCACGATTGTTGCGTGCAGGTGACGACCCTCTAAGCTTTCTATAAGCTTATGCACGATTGTTGCGTGCAGGTGACGTTGGTTCGCAGCAGCGCTGAGGCAGGAGCACGTTGCAGATCCTTTTAGAGTTTTTGTTCTTTAGCATTGTATTTCCCTTTATGCTCATTGTACTTGTAAAGTTCTTGATCATAGTGGAAATGTAATGGAGTTCTTGGTTATTGTTTGTGGGTTATGCTTTTGGTTATGCTTATTACAAATCAAACTGACGTTGAAAATTCTCCTCGTAGCATCCCAGGATCGGAACCTGACGAATGGGCGCTAGGTGCCGAGAATGGGGTTCTAAGGAGGCTGTCGGCACCAGATTCGGTGATCGGGAATTTTGTGAGCCCGATTTCAGAGTTTGGGGCGTGACACTCTTTCTCTCTTTCTTTTATTCTTGCTATGTGATAATGTAGTGGTGTGGCCCACTTGGA
Organism: Magnolia kwangsiensis; assembly: GCA_037074715.1. Taxonomy (NCBI): domain Eukaryota; kingdom Viridiplantae; phylum Streptophyta; class Magnoliopsida; order Magnoliales; family Magnoliaceae; genus Magnolia; species Magnolia kwangsiensis. The sequence continues at coordinate 29,067,768 of CM073584.1, read as the reverse complement.
TGGATCCTACCTTAAAGTATGTTTTATCCATTCCATTCATCCATTTGGTGGCCCACCAGGGCAAGGCCCACCCTATGCATGTGCCACGCCAAGACCGTCCAGCGTCCAGGGACGCTGGACGTGGAAAGAAAACACAAATATTGGCTTGGTTCAACAAGCCATTGGGGTGAACCACTTGTATAGGACCCATCTTGATGTATGTTTCTAATCCAAACCATCCACCTCACTCCCTAACTCATTTTAGGCAATGAGCTGAAAAACGAGGTTGATCAGAGTATCTAGTGGGCCATAGTATTGAAAACAGTAACATTACCATTGAAATCTATCCAGATTTTTCTTACACATTGAAAAAGGCCCAATATTGGTCTTGATTGAATGGTTATGGGCAGTGGAATCTAATGGCTGGGATGGATCTATTCGATGCGGGCCTTACACGTGGAAAACCACGAAATATCAGTTTTCAAAAAAAAAAAAAAATACAAAACATGTTGCAGGCAGCGCCTGCGCATGCGGGCGAGCGTCCCAGCAGGGACCCACGGCTCTGTACGTGGCCCCATTATGATGTATATTTTGTATCCATGCCATCTATAAGGTGGTCCACCCTCTGAGGTGGGCCCTCCAAAAATGAGGCACATCCAAAGCTCAGGTGGCCCACACTGTAGGAAACAGTGAGTCGAACGTCTAACATTGAAACCCATTTTGGGTTCACAGAAGTTTTGAATCAATACGAAATTTTTTTTTACTCTTCATCCATGTCTGCGTGACGTTATGAACGGATTGGATGACCTATAAACATTATGGTGGGCCCCACGTGGGACCCACAATGATATGTGTGTTTTATACACACCGTCCAGGCGGACAGTGGGAGCCAGCATGGTGTATGTGTTTAACCACACTGTCCACTGTTGTGGACGGTGGAACCCCCTAGATTTATGTGTTTTACCACACTGTCCACTGTTTGGACAGTGGGACCCACCATGATGCATGTACTGCATCCAAACCGTCCATCCAATTTTGAAAGTTCATTTTGGCATGAGCTAAAGAATGAGCCAGATCCATAGGTCAATGGACCCCACCCTTGATGCATGTGTTACATCCATACTGTCCAACTTTTATGTGGACCCCCACCATGATGCTTGTGTTGCACCCCAACCGTCAATCCGTTTTGCAAGCTCATTTCATGGCTTGAGCTAAAAATGAGTCAGATCTATGGTTCAAATGGGCCCACCTTGGTATGTGTATAGGGCCCATGCTGATTTATTTATGGGCATTCATTGGGGCCCACCTTGGTGTACATATAAGGCCCATGGGATCAAGCCCATTTGACATATATAATGCCCATGGGATTAGGCCCATTTAACATATATAAGGCCCATGGGATTAGGCCCATTTGACATATATAAGGCCCATGGGATTAGGCCCATTTGATGTATTCCAAGGCCGTGGGTTAAGGCCCATTGTGATGTACTCTAAGGCCTGAAGGTTATGGACCATTGCAATGTACATAAGGCCCGTTGGTGAGGCCCATTAATGTAGCCCATTTGATGAATGTAAGGCTCATGTGATACGGCCCATTCAATGTATCCAAGCCCCATGGCTCGAGGTCCAACGGGGTGTCCTTAGAGTCCATTACAATGTGTGATTTCCCATGGTTCATGTAATGATATTTATGGCGGGCCGTGCCTTAGGAGCAATGATGGTTTGACGCCCACATTGTAAATACAATGTTGGTTAAATGTCCGCATTGTATCTCTCCTTAGGGCCCATTGGTAAGCCCATACTAGTTGTGTATAGGCCGTCTAGACTCATCTGCATCGTATGAGTAGTCCATTACTTTATAACTTGCTTAGTATAATCTCATGACTCATGCCCATATGCATCATATGTATGCTTGATATGAGTAGTGACTGATCATAGCATACGCCATTGGGCAGACCATCTACGGGACTCGTTATGAGACAAAGTGCCCACATGATCGCGCAGTACGCGCTGGATTGCTGCATGATTTGACAGTGTGATTCATGCATCTCATATATGTGTGACTTGATCACTGCACGCCCTAGCGACATCAGGGTCATGGCTCCATAGATACATCGTGGATGGCCGTATCGGATACCCAAAATACTTGGTTCTAGCACTGTGGGCACTTAAGATGTCCTTGGGTAAAGTCCTAGAACCTTTTTGGTACCAGGAGTTGCTCGAACGTTTAGATCGAGTGGATACACGAGCGATCGAGTGCCAAATACCAGTAGGTCGTATCTCCTACTTTGTCGTGGTCGGTTGGAAGGGCGTTGGCCTTATCCGCCTAAGTGAGGGGGCTATAAGCTAGGCTGAGTTTGACCAGCTCATAAATGAGTCTGCTATCGACGAGCCGGGTGGGTATTGGTAGAGTACTGGTCAGGCGGATAGTGAGGTCGATTTCGCTTGCTTGACTGTGCAGCTAGGGAGGAGGCAGTCAGTGCGAAGTGTATTAGACCACGGTGATATCCAGAGAGGAACTGTACTGATATGTGTACTTGATGAGTACCAACTTGCTTGGATTACATTTTGCATATGACATTCGGCTATGTAAGCCTTACATTTGCATCGATGTGGCCAATAACATTCATGTCTCGCATCGCATGGCCTTGGTATGGCCGATAGCATTCATGTCTTGCATCACATAACATTGGTATGGTTGGTTTTATTCATGGACTTATCGCATACTTCCGCATTACTCTGATATTATATACTTGCCACTTGCCTTACGCACACACTTACACCATTCTCTAAGCTTTTGTAAGCTTATGCAAGACCGTTACGTGCAGGTGTCGTTGGACAGCAGCAGCACTGAGGCAGGAGCACGTATCAGGCCATTTTGGAGCTTTTTGATCATCTTGTATTTCCCTTTCCGCATTGTACTTAAAGTTTTTGATATAGTGGATATGTGGTGATGTTGTTTTGTGACTTGGTTATACCTGTGGTTATGCTCCATTATAAAAAAAATCATTTTAAAAATCCTCCTTGTAGGATTCCAGGATCGGAATCTGGCATATGTTTGCCAGGAGTCGAGAATGGGGCACTACGGAGGCTGTCGGCACCGAATTCGACTATCGGGATTGCTGTGAATCCGATTTCCGAGTTTGGGGTGTGACATAATTTCTGACAACTCTCGTACACTTTGTAAAAATCATGATTTGATCTGAGCAATATTTGAACAAATATGAATCATCTTAAAAAAATTTACATACCTCGGTGAAAAAACTTCCACTTATCTTGTCAAGTCCAATAAGTAGGAATTTTACATGTCATAAGATAATTAACAATGACAAATAACTATGGTAATTGGGATAGTAAAAATAATTGTTCATCAGATAATGCATCTTTAATAGGTATCACCATGGAGTCAGTTACTATAAGATGAGATAAGTGATTAGGCACTACATTCTCTACTTTCTTTTTATCACGTATTTCCAAATCAAACTCTTGGAATATGAGGATCAATAACAACAAATGGGGCTTAGCATCTTTCTTGGAAAGAAGATACTTAAGAGTCGCATAATTAGTAAAAATTATAATTTTGGATCAAATCAAGTCAGACCTAAACTTGTCTAATGCAAAAACTATGTTAATGAGTTCATTTCCATAGTGGAGTATTTAACTTGGGCACTGCTTAGAGTTATACTTATATAGTAAATCATGTAGGGCTTATTGTTTTTTCTTTGGCCTACAACCACCCTAACGATATAGTCACTAGCATCACTTATAATTTTAAAAGGCACACTCCAATCGTGTGGTTGCATGATTGGTGTGGTTGTTAATCGGCCCTTAAGCTTAATAAAAACTTAAGAGTCGCATGGTTAGTAATGGTTGGAAATAATAGTAGGAGTGAAATGCTAACTTTTATAAAATTAATTTGATCAACAAATGATAAGGGAAAGTGGTCTTCCTGGTCACAGTGTTTAATTTCCTATAGTCAATGCACATTCTCCAACCCGTGGTGACTCAAGTTGGAACTAATTCATTGTTGGCATTCATGAATATGATAATTCTAGACTTTTTAAGGACTACTTAAGTTGGACTCACCCATTAGTTATCAGAGATATGGTAAATGATACCCACATCCAATAGCTTCAGGACCTCAGCTAAGTTAGGGGATCGTCAATGTGGGACCCACTTGAATAAATTAAGGTAGTCCATATATCTTATCTAGCTCCTAGATTTGTCAAATTTTGTTATGCCAAAATCTCTTGGAATTTGTATCTTGTTTAGTGGGTATTGTAAGATCAACTTCATGTCATCCTTGTCTACATTCAAGTACAAGATCAAGTCACTCAAGTACAATATCAAGAAGTTCACTTTCAAGCATAAAAAGTTCAAGTACAAGATAAAGAGGTTCAATAACAAGAAGTTCAAGTACTAGATCAAATTTTCAAGCTTCAACTACTTAAAGAGAATGATATGTGATGAATCAATCTCACACGTAAGGTTTGTTTGACCTTAGACTGACCTTAAGATTGGTCATACAATATCATTAGTCATTTGATAAATTTATAAGTCATTTTTCGACCAATCCTAGTTATGGTTCGAATAGTCTAGACACTAGCTCGACTAGTCCAAGAATTCCCTCGACCAGTCCAAGGTTTGTTGTGAATTTTTGAGATTTTCTGTTAGACCCTCAACTAGTCCTGAAGACTGCTCGACCAATCGAGTAGGCTCAACTCAAAGTCCAGTAACATTTTTGGATCTCACTCGACTAGTCGAGTACCGGGCTCGACCAGTCAAGCAGGCCACTCGACCAACTGATTAGTGATCTTATCTTATCGCGATAGAAATTTTGAAATGTTGTTAGTCCTTCGACCAGTCGAGTGAACAGTATTTTTGCATATAAATTGAGGATGAATTTTAAAGTTTTTCAATTCATTCAATTCATTCAAAACTATTAAATTCACAACTCTGAGAAACTTGTCCCCACATTCAAGAAACTAATTGGTTAGTATTTAATATTCTTTTAATAGCTTTTTTGCATTTGATTTTGTTATCTCTATTCAAATTTATTTCTTTTGAAAAGAGAATATTAATTTTACCCTTTGTGAGATCAAAATCAAATCAAGCTAAATGTCATGCCCCAAACTCTGTAATCGGACTCACAAAGAACCCGATGGCCGGTTCTAGCCGCAACAGCCTTCATAGTATCCCATTCTTGGCTCCTGAGGCAAGTTCTGATCCTAAGATCCTACAAGAAGGATTTTCATAACAGCATAATCATTCCAATACGAGCATACCAATGATCACAACAAGTATATCTGAGAATAACCAAGGCACACATCACAAAATCCACTATGAATTTAAATTTTTACAAGTTTACACCAGGTTCAAAAGGTCATACATAAGGAAGTAGGAAAAGAGGAAGAAGTTTGCAACACTAGAGTCCTGAAGCTCAACTCTACTCCACGCTCTGCTACTACGACGCCTGCCTAGAGTCTCTTACACATATCAATCGTGCATAAGCTTATCGAAGCTTAGAGGGTGGTAAAAGTATGTGACAAAGGTGCACAAAGGAATAACTAGAGGTATAAGGAAAGAAACATGCTCAATAAGAATATCACTAGCCTTACAAAGTCTTATCATGAATACGATGCAATGAGTACTGGATGTCATACCAAGGCAATGCATGAAGGGGCTTACACAACCAATGCTAATGTGATGCAAGTAATGTCAGTGCTCATATCTAAACCACATATCAAGTACATTTTCAATCATAAAAAAATCACCGGGGTCCATTACACTGCCGAATGACTACTGCTCTACAGACTTCGCACAGTCAAACGAGCGTAAGAGATCTCACTACCCGCCTGTGGATAGCCAATCACTAATAAGGCCTGAAGGTAGCGGACCCATTTACGAGCTGTTCAGACTCATCCTAGCAACGCCTCCTCACACCAGGCAAGTAAGGCCACACCCCTATCCAACCGACTACACGATAGTGGGAGTCGCAACCTAACGGTATAAGGCCCTCATGCGCTCATAGTTTTCACTTAGTCACGGCGTTGGAGCAGATCCTTGGCTTCATGGAAGTTTTAAAAATTTCACCCATATGAATCTTATGCACCCGGCATGCTCAAGTAATATTTTCGATGTCGACTCATACGGCCATCCGTGAATATCCTTGTGGAGGGGAGGCCCTGATAAAGTAAGGGCGGTATCATCATGAAATGCTATGTCAATGCATGAGTTACACACATAGATCATGCACTAGCTGCAGGCACACAATGTGGATAAGGGGAGAAACTCCATCCCTCAATGCCCACCACACAATGCAATCAATTCATACGGATGATGCATGAGTTACAAAAATGTAATTATGCTTCCTTTGGAATATGGAATCATCCGTCTTAAGGAGGGTCAAGGTCTAAGCACATAGACAGGTGTCCTAAGGAGAAGAAAAATTCTCTAGTGGGGGCCCAGTACTTTGGGATGACCCACAAGCTAAGAGAGAGTCATGATCTTAAAAGGAACGGTCCTAGTTAGGCCCAAGGTGGACCTTCAACCACCTATAAGGGCCTCTATGGGCCTACATTAGGGCCACCAAGGAGGACATCCAACCTTAACTAGGTCCCAAAAGGTAGCTCACTACACATATAATGTAAGGTCTAAGGCGTAAGTAATGTATGTTCTAATGACCCATACTCCAAGCCCAATCTCATAGGCCATATAGTGGACCATCAAGTGAGGTTTGGGCCCAACCATAAAAGTCTTAAATCCATTATGTTATGGTGGGCTTCATGGGCGGCCTGGTAATTCATCTACATAGATAATTTTCACATTTAACACAAGCGAGTTGGGCCTCACTTTTTAGCCTAAGTATGGGGTCAATTTTAATGGGTTGCCAAGGGCCCAACTTCTTGCATATTCTTGCCCCTAAGCCCATCACAATAGATAGGAGAGTATGGGCCCAATATCAGTGAGCCTATCCAATAGAACTTAGTCCACAAGGCCTAATCACCAACACAAAAGTGCGACCATGCATATATATATATATATATATATATATATATATATATATATATATATATATATATATATATATATATATATATATATATATATATATATATATTACATCACATAATAACTCAATAACAAAAGCCATTTAATTCATGCTATATGGTCGACTTAAAGAGCAGCCCATAAACCCTAGAATACACATGGGCAGGGCCTAAACTGACAGTGTGGGCCTTCCACATCAGCCCAAAGAATTAGCAAGACCCACCACAATATGCATCAATGTGGGCCTTACAAGTCAGCCCATAATTAAGTACTTCATGAGGGCATCAAGGCCCATAATATATATGATCAACTTATAGACAGCCCATTGAGCCTATAATTCAATAAGATTAGCCCTTGCACAATCTTAGGCTCAAGGAAGAGGTTCCCAGCCCATTGGGCTTATAAACTACCTAAAAATCTGGTTAAGGCTAGCCCACAACATCACCCTAAAGATGGGCCTTAAGGGGCGCTAATTAAGCCCAAAAATGTCTAAGGAAAGAAGGCAAGAGTGTGTGCAACACTCCCTTAAATTTGGTGGGCCACAACAGCCCCAAAATAATCAACTATGCAGAAAAATTGGGTCCCTTACTGGAATTCCATCCCACCCATTTCCTGGGCCTGCTAGAGTCCAAAACTTTTACTTAACATAAATGGATTACTGACCCAAGCTGACCCACACATATTACAGTGGGACCCACCAGATAAGAAGGGGGATATACAATATTACTTCAAGTGGCTATGCCATAGGAATGCAGGCCCAGCCATCTAAGGTAAGGGCGTCCCATGATGGTTAGTCCTACGAGCCTTGGTATTTAGCCCAAAACTGATCCAAATTGCAGGCCACATCACGGTCGGTACAGGAGCCCGATGGCCCTGAAAAATTGTATGCTGGTCCTTCCATAGGTAGGTCACACCTCAACCACATTTTATGATTTTTGGATAACTAGAAGTATTTTAATTAATTTATAGAAATCAGTTTATCCAGAAAATCAGATTGACCAGGATGTCCCAACATGGTGGGCCAATCCGGCCTTTGCCAGGATGTGCACAGGATTCCATTGGACCTAAAATTTGGTAGGTGGTTCATACCATGGGTGGACCACCTCCTTGTAAATTTTCATAATTTTTAAACACCCAAAAGTATTTTAATAAATTTTAAAATTTCAACCTGTCCAGGGTGGAATGTTGCTGGAAATAAAGCTATCCACTGTCCTGAATTTAGGTCATCCAAATGGGTGGGTTCTGGGCCTAAGGTTCCTCATTAAGCCTAAGATAAAGTGAGACCCAAAAATATGGCCCACCTTCTGAGAAAAAAATTTAAAAATTTTTTTTTATGGGACTATGCTGCTGGACTGTACAGCAGAAATTTCTAGCAGCCCACTATATTGGCTTACCCTTTTGGATGTCCAAATGGGATCCATTGGCCCTAAAATTTTATAGGTAGGTCTTACCATGGGTGGGACACCTCTTTACAAAATTTTATAATTTCAGAGGTAGTATAAGTATTTTATTTAATTCATGCAAATTATAATCAACAATGAATATCCAGAAGATTCGCTGGTGCAGAAAATACTGTTGTTCCATGTTTGGCACCATATGGGGTGGGCTTATACTTGCCCAAATTACTGAAAATTTGCTGGGTTTGATGGTCCCACATATGAAAAGCGAGTGGGGGCCATTGGAGTGGCCAACTTACTCCCAAATCAAGATGGAAAAATGAGCATTTCTAATATGCAGTGTTGCTGGACTGTCCAAAAATTTCTGGACAGTCAGCTTACTTAAGCCCATCTCATAGTCCTCAAACATAGGGAAAATGATGTGGGCCCCATTCCACATCAAAGTGGAGTCCACACTCTAGAAAATTTCTAAAGAAATTTGGGAGAAATAGGCATACAAACAGTCCCAAACAATTACTCAAAATCATACTATAGATGGGCCTGAAATCTGGACTGCAACATGTGTTGTCCATATTTTGGTCCATAGAAATTATTCTAAGGGTTTTATACCCTAATCCATCAAGCGGGGTCCACTTAAATGGGTCATCAAAATTTTAGATCCATCAGTATACCAAAAACCTCAAGAAAATCCATGTTTGGAGACCACCCAACTCATGCATGTCATGGTGGGCCTGAACGTCCAGCAAGGTGGGCCTGGATGTCCCATTTCCTGATGAAATTGAGATGTTGCTGACCACATCAATGGGCCACAAATCTCCAGTAACAAAAGGAGGAGAAAGGGAGAGAGATCATGGCCATAGAGGAAGGGTCCGACACTTTAAACCTTCCACCTTCAATCCACACCATCCACTATATTGGTGGCTTACATGCATGTCATTTACAATTAAAAAGAGGTGTTAAGGTAGGGATATCATCCTTATCATGCATGTAAAGGTCTAAATGACCTATGAAAGGTTTGATCTAAGAAAAATGTCTCATGGTGGGTCCATGTAGAATGGCCCACCATGGAAGAAGGTATGCATGCTATAGGCCCATGGCCTTGAATCTAGGAGTCATGTAGGACCTCCACCATGGATTGGTGGGTCCTACATGGTTTCATTCATGTAGAAAAAGAAAAATAAGAAGAAGAAAGGGAGGAGATTCTTCATGGAGCACCTACCTCCAATGGATAAACTCTAACTCCAAGTGCTAGTTTCTATACTTCAAGGGAGATGTTTAATTTAATGGTATAGATGGGGGTTTGAGGGTAAGATTAAGGGGAAGATAGGAAGAAGAGTTGCTAAAATTTTTTGGCTAAAAGGAGAGGAGAATGAGAGAATGAGAGAAAATGAGAGAGAATAGAGAGGAGAGAAAGGAAGTAGTTGTAGCAATGATGAGTTTTTGGGGAGATGGCTTGCTTAGGGAAGAAAAATACATGGGGAAGTAAAAAATCTCATGATTACTTCTAAAAAAGAGAAAAAGAGAGACATGATGAGTTTAGAGAAGGGAGGTAGGGATATCATCCTTATCATACATGTAATAAAAATGGCATAGGTCATGGGTCAATCCGAGTCATTTACATGCATGTCATTTACAATTAAAAAGAGGTTTTAAGGTAGGGATATCATCCTTATCATGCATGTAAAGGTCTAAATGACCTATGAAAGGTTTGATCTAAGAAAAATGTCTCATGGTGGGTCCATGTAGAATGGCCCACCATGGAAGAAGGTATGCATGCTATAGGCCCATGGCCTTGAATCTAGGAGTCATGTAGGACCTCCACCATGGATTGGTGGGTCCTACATGCTTTCATTCATGTAGAAAAAGAAAAAAAAAAAGAAGAAGAAAGGGAGGAGATTCTTCATGGAGCACCTACCTCCAATGGATAAACTCTAACTCCAAGTGCTAGTTTCTATACTTCAAGGGAGATGTTTAATTTAATGGTGTAGATGGGGGTTTGAGGGTAAGATTGAGGGGAAGATAGGAAGAAGAGTTGCTGAAATTTTTTGGCTAAAAGGAGAGGAGAATGAGAGAATGAGAGAAAATGAGAGAGAATAGAGAGGAGAGAAAGGAAGTACTTGTAGCAATGATGAGTTTTTGGGGAGATGGCTTGCTTAGGGAAGAAAAATATATGGGGAAGTAAAAAATCTCTTGATTACTTCTAGAAAAGAGAAAAGAGAGTCATGATGAGTTTAGAGAAGGGAGTCCATCATTGCTAGACTAGGCTAGGCAATCATAGTAGCTTGCATGGGAGATAGTGCACTAGGGTGGGGACCATATGGGGAAATGTACAAGTCAGGTGGGTCCCACGAAAATGTAATCAATGGTCCAAATAATGTGAAGCCTATAACTTTTGATGGAAATGTTAAATTTACGCATGAGACGCAGCGTTGGAACCACGGCAACGATGTGGTTGCAATGACATAGGTCATGGGTCAATCCGAGTCAGGTCTACGTGGATGAACTCAAAGATGACCGTAAACACTATCCGAGGGTCGCGGGTCCCCAAAATTTGACCAGTAGGACCGTGAGACCAACATGAACAAAATACATACTCACACACATACATGCACACATGTAAACCGCATTGGATCTCACACTAGCACAGGTTGATTTAATCTAAAAATCATTTAGACTCAAGAACCCTTTCATATGTGAGATTGGACATTGAACATCTACATCAAATTGGTTCTACCAGGCTTCATCATAAGGAGAATCTTCAGATACGTACATTTCAATTTTCTGTATTTAGTTTGTAAGATTGGAAGAAAATATTTCATTTTGGTTTTGACTAAGATAGCAAGAAAATCTCAGTGAGTGAGGTTTTTAATTGTGGTAGCCCTTTAAAAACACAATTGTGAAGGTTTTGAGTGAACCTTGAAAAACCTATTTCATAGTGAAAGTCAATATCTCGTGGGTGAGGATATTGGGAGTGTAGTAGTTGTGTAGCTATTTTTTAACAGTTGGTGTACACACAAGCGAACCACTATAATTGCTAGAGTTGTAGTGAATGTTTATTTTTGTGGATTTATGGTGACTGATTGTAATTTACTTTCTGCACATGTGGTGAATGTTGTAATAACAGTAGATATTTATTTTTATTTTATTCTTTATTCCTCTATATCAGTTTGAGATTTTGATACACAGACCGTTCTAGTAACCAGGTTGTCCTACCATAAGCCATTGATTTTTGGTGTAAGGTTGTCCTTAAAACAACATTTATATCAACCTCTCAATACTTGTGCATTTAAGGTTATTATTTATTTATACTATCTAGGATTGATAAGTGTTATCTTGTTTTATTTCTTTCTTATTTCGCTTTTAATTTTTAATTTGGCATTGTCCTATTCACAGGTCTACGTGACCGAACTCAAGGATGACCGCAAACACTATCCAAGGGTCGCGGGTCACCAGAATTTGACCGGTAGGACCGCGAGACCAACATGGACGGAATGCATACTACACACATGCATGCACACATGTGAACCGCGTTTGGTCTCATAGTAGCATAGGTTGATTTAATCTAAAAATTATTTAGACTCAAGAACCCTTTCATATGTGAGATTGGACATTAAACATTTACATTGAACATCTACATCGAATTGGTTCTACCGGGCTTCATCAGAAGGAGAATCTTCAGATAAGTATATTTCAATTTTTTGCATTTAGTTTGTAAGATTGGAAGAAAATATTTCATTTTGATTTTGACTGAGATATCAAGAAAATCTCAGTGAGTGGAGTTTTTAATTGTGGTAGCGTTTTGAAAACATAATTGTGAAAGTTTTGGGTGAACCTTGAAAAATCTATTTCATAATGAAAGTCAATATCTCGTGGGTGAGGATATTGGGAGTATATTAGTTGTGTGACTATTTTTTAACAGTTGGTATACACACACGCAAACCACTATAATTACTAGAATTGTAGTGAATGTTTATTTTTGTGCATTTATGGTGAATGATTGTAATTTACATTCTGCACATGTGGTGAATGTTGTAATAGTAGTAGATATTTATTTCTGTTTTATTCTTTATTCCTCTATATTAATTTGAGATTTTGATACACAGACCGTTCTAGTAATTAGGTTTTCCTACCATAAGCCATTGGTTTTTGGTGTAAGGTTGTCCTTAGAACAACATCTATATCAACTTCTCAATACTTGTGCATTTAAGGTTGCTATTTATTTATACAATCTAGGATTGATAAGTGTTATCTTGCTTTAGTTCTTTCTTATTCTGTTTTTAATTTTTAATTTGGCATAATCCTATTCATGGGTCTACGTGGCCAAACTTAAGGATGACCGTAAACGCTATCCGAGAGTCGCAAGTCACCAGAATTTGACCGGTAGGACCTCGAGACCAACATGGATGGAATGTATACTCACACACATACATGTACACATGTGAACCCGGTTGGGTCTCACACTAGCACAGGTTGATTTAATTTAAAAATCATTTAGAATCAAGAACCCTTTCATATGTGAGATTGGACATTAAACATCTACATCAAATTGGTTCTCCCGGGCTTCATCAGAAGAAGAATCTTCAGATAAGTACACTTCAATTTTCTGTATTTAGTTTGTAAGATTGGAAGAAAGTCTTTCATTTTGGTTTTGACTCAAATAGCAAGAAAATCTCAGTGAGTGGGGTTTTTAATTGTGGTATCCCTTTGAAAACACAAATTTGAAGGTTTTGGGTGAACCTTGGAAAATCTATTTCATAGTGAAAGTCAATATCTCGTGGGTGAGGATATTGGGAGTGTATTAGTTGTATGACTATTTTTTAATAGTTGGTGTAAACAAGAAAACCACTATAATTGTTAGAGTTGTAGTGAATGTTTATTTTTGTGCATTTGTGGTGAATGATTGTAATTTATATTTTGCACATGTGGTGAATGTTGTAATAGTAGTAGATATTTATTTCTATTTTATTCTTTATTCCTCTGTATCAGTTTGAGATTTTGATACATAGACCGTTCTAGTAATCAGGTTGTCCTACTATAAGCCATTGATTTTTGGTGTAAGGTTGTCCTTAGAACAACATCTATATCAACTTCTCAATACTTGTGCATTTAAGGTTGCTATTTATTTATACAATCTAGGATTGATAAGTGTTATCTTGCTTTAGTTCTTTCTTATTCTGTTTTTAATTTTTAATTTGGCATAATCCTATTCATGGGTCTACGTGGCCAAACTTAAGGATGACCGTAAACGCTATCCGAGAGTTGCAGGTCACCAGAATTTGACCGGTAGGACCTCGAGACCAACATGGATGGAATGTATACTCACACACATACATGTACACATGTGAACCCGGTTGGGTCTCACACTAGCACAGGTTGATTTAATTTAAAAATCATTTAGAATCAAGAACCCTTTCATATGTGAGATTGGACATTAAACATCTACATCAAATTGGTTCTCCCGGGCTTCATCAGAAGAAGAATCTTCAGATAAGTACACTTCAATTTTCTGTATTTAGTTTGTAAGATTGGAAGAAAGTCTTTCATTTTGGTTTTGACTCAAATAGCAAGAAAATCTCAGTGAGTGGGGTTTTTAATTGTGGTATCCCTTTGAAAACACAAATTTGAAGGTTTTGGGTGAACCTTGGAAAACCTATTTCATAGTAAAAGGCAATATCTCGTAGGTGAGGATATTGGGAGTGTAATAGTTGTGTGACTGTTTTTTAACAGTTGGTGTACACATAAGCGAACCACTATAATTGCCAGAGTTGTAGTGTATGTTTATTTTTGTGTATTTGTGGTGAATGATTGTAATTTACTTTTTGCACATGTGGTGAATGTTGTAATAGCAGTAGATATTTATTTCTGTTTTATTCTTTATTCCTCTGTATCAGTTTGAGATTTTGATACACAGACCATTTTAGTAATTAGGTTGTCCTACCATAAGCCATTGATTTTTAGTGTAAGGTTGTCCTTAGAACAACATCTATGTCAACCTCTCAATACTTGTGCATTTAAGGTTGCTATTTATTTATACTATCTAGGATTGATAAGTGCTATCTTGTTTTAGTTCTTTCTTATTCCACTTTTAATTTTTAATTTGGCATAGTCCTAATTTACTTTCTGTACATGTGGTGAATGTTGTAATAGCAGTAGATATTTATTTCTGTTTTATTATTTATTCCTCTGTATCAGTTTGAGATTTTGATACATAGACCATTCTAGTAATCAGGTTGTCTTACCATAAGCCATTGGTTTTTGGTGTAAGGTTGTCCTTAGAACAACATCTATATCAACCTCTTAATACTTGTGTATTTAATGTTGCTATTTATTTATACTATCTAGGATTGATAAGTGCTATCTTGTTTTAGTTCTTTCTTATTCCTCTTTGAATTTTTAATTTGGCGTAGTCCTATACACCCTCCCCCCCCAAAAGGACTTTTAGCTCGACCTTTTCAAGTCGTATCATGTCAAAGCCTAATAGCTCATTTTTTTGGATTAATTTTCTAAGCTAATCGATCTGAGGTTATATCATGTCAAATTTTGATAGATTTTCAATTACTAGGTCACCACCATTTAATGACTCCAATTATGCATATTAGAAAGCCAGGATGTAAGACCCGTATCCTAGTTTGTACTGTTCCGTCAACTCCCGCGATCCTTCCGGTCGAATTCGGCAATCCTCGACCACTTTCTGATGTTTGCGTGCGATCCTAAGCTGAGACCTGTATGCCAAAGACGGCTAAAAAATTAAAACATATACCTTAGCGACCGCGTCGTCGCTGCGGTTCTAACGCCGCGACTCGCGCACCGAACCGATACCCAGGCTGGAAGATGACGGTCTGCGTCTGTTCCGAAGAAACACCGCGCGTTACGAATTACGAGGGAATCTCTACGAGATGTCCCATCAATCAATGTCAAAGTACAACCATACCTCAAGTACAAGCCCCATCCCTCCTTTTTCTCTCAAGTCAACTCTCTTTCCACCTCACCATCTCACTTTACAAAAATTTCAACCATAACCATCCCTCTTTTACCCATTTTTCAAACCAACCCATACTTCATTAATTACACCCATCACTCCAACTATATCTTTTATTATTCTCTCTCATTTCTCAAAATCTCCCAAGCAAAAAAATTTCCATACGTCCAAGCCTCCCAACTCTCTCCCAAATCACAAGTGTGGCCCACTCTCTCATCTTTCATCCTCACCATCAAAGGTCCATCATCCACCGTCCAAAGCAAAGGCAAGGAGTTAAGGAGGCTAGGGGAGCAAGAAGGAAGCCAAGAGGTGGGTGATCCACCGTTGAATTCTTTTTAGGAACCACTTGTTGGTAGGACCCATTTTTTATATATGATTTGCATTATGCGAGGTCCATAGTGGCGGGATCCCACCATAACTGTCTCTTATTCTCTCTTTCTCTCTCTCTCTTTTCTCTCCTTATCCTTCCCCTAAAATGAAGCGGGCCCCACCGATTCATGATAAATCTACTCCATCCATCAAATGGTGTGGCCCACTACATCTTAGATAAATGATATATATATATATATATATATATATATATATATATATATATATATATATATATATACATATATATATATATATGTACATGCAAGGTGGGCCATGATCATGTGGGACCCACTTTGGTGAACATGGACCACGTGCATGTGGGAACCACCATGATGTAGTGTTTATCCAGGCCGTCCAGCGTCCAGGGACGCTGGACGAGCGTGGTGTGCATGGAGCGTGTGTACTGACATGGAGGGTACTAACGAACTGACAAAAGAAAGAATAAGGAAAAGTAAATGGTGGGCCACTGATGCAGGCCCCACATTGATGTATATGCTTGATCTAAGTTGTCCACCACCTTCCTCAGACTATTTTAGGCGTTGAGCCAAAGTTTGGGACCAATCTGATTCTCAGGTGGGCCATACCATCTAAAATCATGTGGAGACATGCCTGAACATATAAAAGCACTTGGTGGGGCCTACCTGAAATTTGGATGCATCTTAAACTTGGACTGAACGGTCCAACACGTGAGACACACATATTAGACGATTTGGATCATCTTATTGTGGGCCCCATATTTTTTTAAAAAAAAAGGAGAAAAAAAAAGGGAAAGGAAATGGTGGGCTGCTCCAACATGGCCCCACCTTGATGTATATATTTAATCCAAGTCATCCATTATATTCTCGGGATCATTTTAGGCGTTGATCCGAAAAATGAGACGGATCCAATTATCTGGCGGGCCGTGGCATTAAGAATACTAGTATTTTCCTTTAAAACTTGGAAAAATGATTGCTGGAGTCCATCAGAAGCTTGGACCTACCTAAAACTTGTTTTGGACCCCTATTTTTGTGGGACACATGCAATGGACGGGGTAGATTTGGTTAATGCGGGTCCCACCTAGGATAAAAAATTAAATAAATTTTTTTGGCATGACTTTGTGCCATGACGTCCAGAGACGTCCACGTGAAAAGGAGGGCCCCCCTTAGCCCCACTTGTAGACTCCAGCATGATGTATGTTTTACATTTATACCGTTCATTTAATAGGTCCCCTTGAATGGTGCGTTGACTCCAAAAATCATCCATAAACAGAACTCAGGTGGGCCATACCATCCAAATCATGTGAAGACATGCCTAAATCATATAAAAACACTTGGTGGGGCCTACCTGAATTTTTAATGTGGCTGAAACTTGGTATGAACCCTCAAACAGGTGGGACACACGTAATGGACGGGCCGGATTTGTGAAACACATTCTGGTGGGCCCCACACCCACCCCAGGTCCAAGTGACCTTATAAATAGGTTGGCTGATAAATAAACAACACGGCGGCCCTGGTCCTTGTGACCTTTGAACAGATTGGATGTAAAATAAACATTTTGGTGGGCCCCTTGCCACGTGGCCCTATCAACAGGTGGGATGTAAAATAAAAATTTTGGTGGGCCCCTTGCCACACGGCCTTAACAACAAGTTGGGTGGCAAAATAGCATTTCAGTGGGCCCAGGATTTGATGGAAAATAAATGTTATAGTGGGCCCACATGGGAGCCTACCATGATGCATGAGTTTCATCCAAACCGTCCAACCATTTTGAGATCATCTTAAGGCCATTGTAGAGGCCCATCTTAATGTATTTGTGGCCCGCCACTAGGCCCACTTTGTTATTTATGGGCCCATGTGTGTAGGCCCATTTGATGTATTTGTGGCCCATTGTTGAGGCCCACTTTGGTATATATAAGGCCTATGTGATTAGGCCCATTTGGTGCACATAAAGCTCATGTGATTGGGCTCATTTTTAAATGAATTCTAAGGCCCATGGGTTATGACCCATTGCAAAGGACCTAAGGCCCATTGGTGAGGCTCATTAAGGTGATCCATTTAATGAATGTAAGGCCCATATGATACGGCCCAATTGATGTATTTAAGGCCTAATTGAGTACAAATAGGTCCATTACAATGCGTGATCCCTCCATGGCATATAATGACATTTATAACAAGTAATGCCTTGGGAACAATGATGGTTAGATGTCCACATTGTAAGGATGATGTTGGTTCAAAGTCCGTATTGTCACTCTCCCTACGGACCACTGATAGGCCCATATTGTAGTCTACAAGCCGTTTAGGCCCATCTTCATTTTGAACAAAGCCCACCTATTACGTATATTAAGCCCATGTGCAGGGCCCTCCTATTTTGTATTTAAGGCCCGTGGAAGTAGCCTAATGAGATGCATTTACGGCCCTTGTGCCAAGGCCCATGGCGATGTATATGCAGCCCACGAGTGAGGCCCGATGTGATGTAATTATGATGTATATTAGACCTTGTATGAGGCTCGTTGTGATGTGTATCCAGCCCGTAGTTAGGGCCAATATGATATTTTTATGGCCCATCTTGATATATTAGTGCGGCCCATTGATGCAGCCCACTTGATGTGAATGAGGTCCATGCGCAGGGCCCACCTATGAAATATATATTACGCCCATGTGAACGGCCCATAGTGATGTATTTGTGTCCCAGTTGATAAGGCCCATAGTGATGTATTTGTAGCCTGTATAGTGAGGCCTGTCATAATGTATATGTAACCCTTATATGAGACCCATGTGAGAGACCCATCGTGGTGTGTATTAAGCTCTTAAGTGGGACCCATGGTGTTGTATATTTGGCCCTTGTATGAGGCCATGGGTCCACTATATGTTAGGCTCTATGTGGGCCATTTCTTAGGGCAATATTGGTTAAATGTCCACATTGTCGAGGCCGATTGTTGATATTGACTATGAGTATGTGACAGTATAGCATCATGATACATGCTCATACGCATCATCTGCATGTTTGTTATGAGATATGGTTGATCATTGCATATGTCATTGAATATGTTGATATGAGACTCCCTGATAGGCGGAGGTTACCTCACATGAGCGCACGACATGCGCAGGATTGATGCATGACTGGATTGTGTGACTCATGCATCTTGCATTGTGTGTTATACGTCCTAGTAACATCAGGGTCGTAGCCTCCACAAACATATCGTGGATGGCCAGATGGGACATCGAAAATGTTTGGTTCTACCATACGGGCGCCATAGTTGTCCCTGGGTGAAAATTCCTAAACCTTCGTGGCCAGGAGATGACTCCAACGTCGAGACCGAGAAAATATATGAGTGCACGAGGGCCGAATACTAGGAGGCCGCGTCTCCCACTGTGTCGTGGTCGATTGGAAAGGGGTGTGACCTTACCCGCCTGAGTGAGGGGACAATGTCTAGGTTGAGTTTGACCGGCTTCAGGAATGGGTCCGCTATCGACGAACCGGGCCTGATATTGGCAGGCGAATAGTGAGGTCTCTTCCACTTACCCAGTTGTGCGCTTGGATAGGGGCGGCAAGCTGACGTAAAGTGTAATAGACCCTGGTGATGATCCCCGAGATGAACTGTACTGATATGTGGATTTAGTGAGCAGGAGTTGCATACTCATTCATTCATTCACTCATTCACTATTCACTCAGGCTGGTGGTACGCAACTATTTGTCACGTGTGCCTTCGCAATGGACATGATTTCGGTTGGGGCGCACGACTAACCTGAGATCAGGAGTTTACCACATTGAGTCTGACTATCCAAATTTAGGTAGGGGACTGGTTTGGATAGAAGTCCCTTATGGTGGATCCCGTAGCCTGCTATACTACGTACTATCATCCCGACTTCACACTCCAGCAAGGTCATTCCATTAGCACCACATATTGCATATTGCATTATATCCTCGGCATATGGCATTTTGGGTTATTGTGTTTCTGTATTCCTGTGACTTAGATGAGAGTGATGATATTTGTTAGCTCTTTCGAATTGTATTTTGTATTATATCCTTGTCATCCGATATTTGATTATTTATGACTCATCATTTGCATAGTTGTCCTATATTGCATATTCTGATATTGATTGACTCATGGACATGTCCGTATTTCTGCTTACTCTGTTATTTAATGATTTATGATCTTGTCTGTATTTCGGTTTACTCTGATAATTTCTGCTCTTATCAGTATTTCTACTTATTCCGACATTGTATGATTTATGGATTATCAGTGTTTCCGGTATTGTATGATTAAGGCACTGTATTGAATACTTGACACTTACCTTATGCACACACTTACACCACCCTCTAAGCTTTCTATAAGCTTATACACGATAGATGCGTGCAGGTGATGTCAGGACGCAGCCGTAGCGTAGTAGCAGTAGGAGCATGCAGTCGAGCTTTTAGAGTTTTGTTATTAGCACTATCTTGTATTTCCCTTTATACACCTTGTACTCAAAGTTTTTGATCATAGTGGATTTTGTGATGGTGTTCTTGTGGTTATTGTTCATGGGTTATGCTTATGATTATGCTCATTACGAATTAAATGGATAGTAGAAATCCTCCTTTGTAAGACCCGTATCTTGGTCCGTACCTTTCCGTACACTTCCGCGGTCGTACCGGTCGAATTCCGGCAACTTTCGACCCTTAACCGATATCGACGCGCGACCTGGATTCATGTGCCGACAACCCGAGTCGACTCAACCCGAGACCAATACCTTAGCGACCGCACCGTCGCCGCGGTTCCGATACCGCGACTCACGCGCCGAGCCGATACCCTGATCAAGAGATATGAGCCAACGTTCGGTGCGAGAAAACGCCGCGCGTTGCGAAAACCAAGAGAATCTCAACGATGTGTCACATCAATCACATCAATCCCATCAATCAATCACCCATCAACCCATCACATGTCAAGTACACATCACTCTCACCCATTTTCCCAAGCAACCACAAAAGTCTTCACATCCCATACCTCTCTTATACAAAAAGCCTCAAAAGTCTTCACAACCCATACCTCTCTTACACCAAAGCCTCAAAAGTCAAGCTTTTCTTACACAACCATCACTCACCCATCCATCCATCACTCTCTCTCTCTCCCTTTACATCACTCTCTCTCTTTCTCTCTTTCTCATTTCAAAAAAAAAAAAAAACCAAGCAACTAAAATTTGCAAGGGGCTCCCACGTATGGAATTCCCCAAGTCCCTCTAAGCTTCAAGTGGCCCACCTTCCTACCCCAAAATCCCCCATCTCAACCCTCCATTCTTCATCCTAACCGTTGAAGTTGAAGCCAAGGTGCCAAGGAACCCCTAGGAGCGAGAAGATCGGACGGTGGGTGCTTCCATAGGGTAGTTTTTATTATTTTTATGGTGGACCAAGTGAGTCCCACCGATCAATGGTGTGGATCTCACTTGGGACCCCAAAATGTGGCCGATGGACCACTTGGATCATCGTGATCGTTCCATGATGGGGCCATTCTCCATGGACCCCATCATGATGGTTATTTTCATTGCAAAAAGGTCATCTAGACCGTCCATAACGGTGGAGAATGGATCTCCACCGTTGATTTATAATTTTGATGGTCCCATGATCAAAGGGGTCCATTTATTGTATATTTCATTGCAAGGGAGGGCCCATAATGACGGGGTCCCTCCATCACTAGCCGTGTCCCACTCTCCATGTCTCTCTCTCTATTTTATTTCATATTATTTTATTTTATTTATTGCAAAAGGATGGTGTGGCCCACTTGGATGGATCCCACTTTGACATATTTATTTTTATTCAAGTGGGGCCCACCTTGGCCGTTACTCCCATGCCACCCATCAGTGGCGAGTCCACTTCATCAGGGCCCACAAACAAAAAAAAAAATATATATATGATACATCGTCCAGCGTCCCAGACGCTGGACGTTATTTTTATGAAAGAAGGAAATGGAAGAAAAGACGCTTTTTGGGTATTCCCTTACATAGGCCCCACCATGATGTATTTGAGTAATCCAAGCCGTCCATCCTCTTACCTACGGTGTTTTAGCCGTTGGGTACAAGTTTGGGGCTGATTGGAAGACCTGGTGGGCCATAATATCAACGAATGTATCACTACCATTCAAGATCATTATATGGTTTTATTTTACTTTCTAAGCATCCAAAAAATTCAAACTCTGGACTCATTTGGATGGTCTCGAGCCGCTGAACGCTATGGTCGGGTCAGATTTTGACAAAACGGACCCCACGCATGAAAAACCTCAGAAAGTTATTTTTTCCCGAAATTGGAAAGAGGCAGAGCCTCCTTTCTTTGGTGGCAGGCGGGTGGCAGCGCTGGACGCTGCTGCGTGCAGCCGTCCAGCGGGCGGGTGGCGTCAGGTTAGGGACCCACGGCTGGAGCCGTGGGCCCCACAATAATGTTTATTTTGCCATCCAACTCGTTCATTTGGTGGGCCACCCCAGTGGTGGGCCCTCCTCCAAAAATGAGTCAGATCCAGAGCTCCAGTGGCCCACATCACATGAAACAGTGGACTGTACCCCTACCCCTGGGAACTATTTTTTTTGGGCCCACAAAAGGGTTGGATCAAGCTGAAATTTTTACTGACCCTTCGTACAGGTCTGAGTGACCTTATGAACGGGTTGGATTTCAAATAAACATTAAGGTGGGCCACATTTGTGGGACCCAGGGTGATGTATGTAATTCATTCGCACCGTCCACGGCCTGTGGACGGTGAGATTCACCATGTCCTGTTGCATGTGATCTATGCACGCCGTCCATCTGATTCTGATGCCGGGGCCCACTGCCAGCTGCTATAGAAATTTTTGTGGGACCCACCATTTTATATATTCATGTATGTTATATAGTTTAAATATATATATATGTTTTTCTATATGAATATTGTAGTGGGCCCTACACCATGTGCCTCTATGACTAGTTTAGATGGAAATGAGTATTTTATAAGGCCCATGAGTTGGGACCCATTTGATTTCAAAAGGGCCATGGGTTAGGCCTATTAATTTATAAAACGCTTATGGGCTAGGCCCATTTAATTCATTTAAGGCCTAAGAACTAGGCCCATTTGATGTGTTGTAAGTCCATGGGACTAGACCCAATTGATGTACTTCAAGGCTCATGTAATTAGACCCCTTTTTGTTAAAATTTCAAGCCCATGGAGGTAGGCCAAATGATATATGTAAGGCCTAGGGGTTTAGGCCCACTTTGAATTGCATGCAAGCTCATGGATTAGGCCCATTTGAATTGTTTAAGGCGTAGGGATTTAGGCCCATTTGACTCATATAAAGCCTCTGGGTTGAGGCCCATTGGATATACATTTGGGGGCCTAATTGGTGTGGCCCCTTTGATACATATTAGACTCATATGACTAGATCCAATTGATGCAATCCAAGGCCCACGGGTTTCGACCCATTGCAATGCACATAGGACTCATTGGTAAATAAAAGCCCATAGGATATGGCTCATTTGATATATATACGAAAGATCCAACGGGGACAACCTACGGTCCATTGCAATGTGTAAATCCATTATAGACTAAGTACGATGTTCACAACGATCGTACCTTGGGAGCAATGTTGGTTTGACGTCCACATTGCGAGCGTAATGCTTGTTGGATGTCCACATTACGACTCTCCTTAGGGCCCATTACTAGCCGTACTTGCCTTGTATAGGCCGTCCAGGCCCATCTGCATCGTAAGATAATTCATTTCGTTATAACATGTTTAGTATAGTTTCATGACCCATGATCATACGCATCATATGTATGCTTGATATGAGGATTGACTGATCATAGCATTTGCCTTCGGGAAGGTTGTTTATGGGCTTCCGGTTAGGCGGTGTTGCCCTACATGAGCGCACGGTATGCGCAGGATTGGTTGCATGACTGGATAGCGTGATTCATGCATTCTGCATTTGTGTGACATGGTTGTTGTACGCCCTAGCGACATCAGGGCCATAGCCTCCACAGACGCATCGTGGTTGGCAGGATTGGATACCGGAAATCTTGACTTACATGGGGTACTATAGATATCCCTGGGTGAAAGTCCCTAAACCCTTATGGTACCAAGAGGTTGCTCCAACGTCTAGACCGAGTGGGTAGATGAGCGTTGAGTGCCGATACCAGATGGTTACGCTCTCCACTGTGTCGTGGTCGGTTGGAAGGGGGTACGGCCTTACCCGCCCGAGTGTAGGGGGCAATGCTAGGCTGAGTTTGACCAGCTCGAGGAATGGGTCCGCTATCGATGAGTCGCGCCCGATATTGGCAGACGGATAGTGAGGTCTCTTCCACTTACCTTATTGCGCGCGATGTGGCGGCAATCTGGTTTAGAGTGTACTAGACCCCGGTGATATTCCATACTTTGAGCTGTACTGAGATGTGGACATTGATGAGGATCTGTATGCTTGAGTTGCATTGCACATTGCATGGCCTTGGGATGGCCGATACCATTCATGTCTTGCATTGCAGAGCCTTGGTACGGCTCATGACGTTTTGGTTCCATCTACATATTCCGCATTACCCTGACATTACATTTATATTACTACCTTGCGCACACACTTTCACCACCCTCTAAGCTTTCTGTAAGCTTATGCACGACCGTTGCGTGCAGGTGACGTAGGACTGCAGCAGCGCTGAGGCAGGAGCACGTTGCTGATCCTTTTGGAGTTTTTGTTATTTGCCATTGTATTTCCCTTTATGCTCATTGTACTTGTAAAATTTTTGATCATAGTGGAAATGTAATGGAGTGCTTGGTTGTTGTTTGTGGGTTATGCCTTTAATTATGCTCATTACGTATCAGACTGATGTTAAAAATCCTCCTCGTAGCATCCCAGGATCGGGACCTGGCGAATGGGAGCTAGGAGCCGAGAATGGGGTTCTACGGAGGCTGTCGGCGCCGGATTCGGCGATCGGGAATTTTGTGAGCCCGGTTTCCGAGTTTGGGGCGTGACAGAAGTTGGTATCAGAGCATAACTTGGGAATAACCGAGAACAACATTACATGTTTGCTATGAGTGAAGAATGGCTAAGTTCTAAAGTTCGGATAACTTTACGACCTTCCGAATCAGACCATTAACATGCGTACATTCGAGAGTTCTGGAAGTTGATAGGCGCTTTCGCTCTTTCCTTAGGGTATGGCGCCTGTTACTCGATCGACTCCCGCACCACCACCTGAGGATTCTACCTCACCATCGGAGACTCCAGCTCTACCACCTGCGTCTCTCATCCCACCCTCAGAGATTCCTGCTTCTTCCCATGAGGATGACATTCCTCCACCTGAGACTGATGAGGAGCCGACTGTGACCGTGAGTGCCTCTCAGTTACAGCAGATGTTACTGGCTGTGACCGCCGCACTCCAGGGTCAGGGTAGACGCCCAGCTGTTTCACCAGCTCAGGCGGAGCAGGAGCGCGCGAGCGCCGTACTTCGTGAGTTTAGACGGCATGATCCCCCTCGTTTCCAGGGCGAGCCGGATCCGACTGCAGCCGAGAGATGGCGCTCCGATGTGGAGAAGATATTCGATACCATGTTGTGCACGACCGAGCAGCGCGTCCGGTTAGCAGTATTTCTCTTCCACGATGAGGCCGAGCATTGGTGAACCTCTGTCGCCCGTGTCGCTGGACCTGATTATGTCTGGACATGGGAGGACTTTGTGGACCGATTTGAGGAGCAGTACTTCCCTGATCACATCCGTCGTCAGCGAGCCTTAGAGTTCGAGACTCTGGTGCAGGGAGACATGACCGTGGCACAGTACGCGGCTCGTTTCATGGCACTATCAAGATTTGCGCCGTACATGGTTGATGATGAGGGGCGGAAGGCCCGCCGTTTCGAGCACGGCCTACGTTACGGCCTTCGAGGTCGCGTTATTGGGCATGAGCTTCCTACCTTCCAGGCAGTGGTGCGGAAGGCTCAGATATACGAGACTGAGTGGGCCGGTTCTCAGTCTGATCGTGGTCAGAGGGGAGACCGGAAGAGGCAGGCTTCTTCCAGTCATTCCCAGCAGGGTCGACCACAGCAGCAGAGGCGTACTGGTCGCCCAGCTTTCCGTGCACCATCAGCACCAGCAGCACCTCCACCACCACCTCAGAGACAGTTCACCGGCACTTGCTTCAGGTGCGGTGCGACGGGACACCGTTCATGGGAGTGTCCCAGTCCCCAGCAGCAGCAGAGAGGTCCACAGTAGCAGAGACCTCCACCGCAGCAGCAGAGACCCCCACAGCAGCAGCGACAGCAGCAGCGACAGCAGCCTCTACCACCGAGGCCACCTCAGCAGCAGCATCAGCATCAGCACCAGCCTCAGAGGCCACAGCAGCAGAGGCAGCAGTTTCGACCACCTCAGCGACCCCAGCAGCAGCAGCAGCACGTTCAGAGAGGACAGGCACCTCCCCAGCCAGCTCAGGCTAGGTTTTATGCGGCTCAGCAGGATCCGCAGTCATCTGGGGGAGTCGTTGAGGGTATACTGCCAGTTTCTGCATGCATTGTACGTGTATTGTTTGATTCTGGTGCATCACATTCTTTTGTGGCCGAGAGCTTTTGTCGATCGGCTGGCTTACCGTTAGAGTCTGCTGGTGAGAGTCTATCAGTATCGACTCCCTTGGGAAGGACTGCAGCGTTGAGACGATTCTGTTTGTCTTGTCCCGTTCTAGTTGGGGATACCTTCCTTCCCGCTGATTTGTTTGTTTTACCGATGTCCGAGTTCGACGTCATCCTAGGCATGAATTGGCTCGCTGAGTACTATGCCATTTTGGACTGCGCCGCGAGGACCGTCACGTTCTGTATACCCGGCGTGCCACAGTTTCAGTTCGTTGCAGAGGCCAGAGGAGAGCAGTTGTCTTGTTTGATGTCGTGTGCCATAGAGGAGCATGTCGCCGTTTGCATCGACCATTTACCGATAGTTTGCGATTTTCCCGATGTGTTCCAGGAGATTCCGGGATTACCGCCTCGTCGACTCACCGAGTTTCAGATCGATCTCGTGCCCGGTACCGCGCCTATTTCGAAGGCCCCGTATCGTATGGCACCGTTGGAGTTACGGGAACTGCAGAAGCAGTTGGACGAGTTACGTGAGTTGGGTTTTATTCGTCCGAGCAGTTCGCCGTGGGGAGCGCCGGTACTCTTCGTGAAGAAGAAGGATGGCTCGTTGAGGCTCTGCGTTGACTATCGCGAGCTCAACAAAGTCACGATCAAGAACAAGTACCCGCTCCCTAGGATTGATGATTTGTTCGACCAGCTGCAGGGTGCACAGTTCTTTTCGAAGATTGACCTGCGTTCCGGTTATCATCAGATTCGGGTCCGAGATGAGGACATTCCGAAGACAGCATTCAGGACGCGTTACGGTCATTTCGAGTTTCAGGTCATGTCTTTCGGACTGACCAATGCACCAGCGGTCTTCATGCAGCTGATGAACGAGGTATTCCGCCCATATCTGGATCAGTTTGTTGTAGTCTTCATCGACGACATTCTGATCTATTCGAGGACCCGTGAGGAGCATGAGCAGCACTTGGAGATCACTTTACAGACCCTCCGTGCACACCAGCTGTATGCGAAGCTGGAGAAGTGCGAGTTCTGGCAGGAGGAGGTGAAGTTCCTCGGTCACGTGGTGACGAGGGAGGGTGTCGCAGTGGACCCCTCGAAGGTCGAGGCAGTGCGTCAGTGGGGCCAGCCCACGACTGCGACAGAGATCCGTAGTTTCCTTGGTTTAGCGGGCTATTACCGACGTTTCATTGAGGGCTTCTCTCGTATTGCAGCCCCGCTGACCAGGTTGACTCGGAAGGGCGCAGAGTTTATTTGGAGTGACGCCTGCGAGCGAGCATTTACGGAGTTGAAGGACCGTCTGACGTCCGCTCCTGTCCTCACTCTTCCCTCTGGGAGTGATGGCTTTATTGTATTCACCGATGCCTCGCATATCGGTTTAGGTGCTGTCCTGATGCAGCACGGGAGACCAGTGGCCTTCGCGTCTCGTCAGCTCAAGGTCCATGAGCTGAACTATCCTACGCATGACCTGGAGCTGGCTGCAGTTGTCTTCGCACTGAAGGTGTGGAGGCACTACCTTTACGGGATTAGGTTCGAGCTCTTCTCTGATCACAAGAGCTTGAAGTACCTCTTCTCACAGTCTGAGTTGAATATGAGACAGAGGCGCTGGATGGAGCTCCTGAAGGACTATGATTTCGACCTCCAGTACCACCCGGGTAAGGCGAACGTGGTGGCAGATGCCCTCAGCCGTCAGCCACGAGGCCTAGTGGCACACATGATGATTCAGGAGTGGCGGATGCTTGAGGATATTGCTGCGTATGACTTTGAGTTCGGCCTGCAGTCTTCCATAGTACAGTTATCGAGCCTGTCGATTCAACCCTCTCTTGTTGCTAGGGTGATCGAGGCTCAGCAGGCTGATGAGTCGTTGCAGAGTTATATGGCTGAGGCGGCATCTGAGGGTCAGGCAGATTGGCAGATCGGTACAGACTGTGGACTTCGCTTCAGAGGCCGATTATGTGTCCCGGATATCCCAGAGTTACGCAGAGATCTTATGACCGAGGCACATCGATCGCGATTTTCTATCCACCCGGGCTCGACGAAGATGTACCGTGACATGAGGCGACAGTATTTTTGGGCGGGGATGAAGCGCCAGATCGCCAGTTTTGTGGCCGAGTGTGACACGTGCCAGCGTGTCAAGGCCGATCATCAGAGACCTCCTGGGTTATTGCAGCCGTTGAGCATCCCGATGTGGAAGTGGGAGCACGTGTCGACTGATTTCATCATGGGTTTGCCGAGGACTCAGCGCGGTCATGACTCCATTTGGGTTGTTGTGGATCGTCTGACGAAGTCGGCACATTTCCTTGCGATGCGTGCGACTTGGTCTATGGACCGGCTTGCGAGATTGTTTATTGAGGAGATTGTGAGACTGCATGGTGTTCTAGTCTCGATCGTTTCTGACCGAGACTCGAGGTTCACGTCTCAGTTTTGGGGAAGCTTCCAGCGAGCGATGGGGACTGATTTGCAGCTCAGCACCGCGTACCATCCGCAGACCGATGGCCAGACCGAGAGGGTCAATCAGATACTTGAGGATATGCTTCGGGCCTGCGCGATTGACTTCGGGGGTAGCTGGGATGAGCATCTGCGATTGGCTGAGTTTGCGTACAATAACAGCTATCAGGCGACCATCGGCATGGCTCCTTTTGAGGCACTATATGGCAGACCATGCAGATCACCGAGTTGTTGGACCGAGGTTGGAGAGCGCCGTCTCCTAGGTCCCGAGCTTGTGCAGGAGACTTCAGAGGCTATCGACATCATCAGGCAGAGGATGCGCACAGCTCAGAGCCGACAGAAGAGTTCTGCTGATCGTCGGCGTCGTCCCTTGGAGTTTGATGTTGGGGACCATGTGTATCTCAAGGTCTCGCCCATGAAGGGCGTAGTTCGATTTGGAGCGAAGGGCAAGCTTGCCCCGAGATTCATAGGACCTTTTGAGATCACTGGGCGCGTTGGCGCCGTGGCCTATCGGCTTGCCTTACCATCACAGTTGTCTGGCGTCCACAACGTGTTTCACGTCTCCATGTTGAGGAAGTGTGGGTCAGACATAGTTCCCGTTATTGATTGGCAGCCGTTGGAGGTTCGTGAGGACGCTTCTTACATTGAGCAGCCAGTCCGTATCCTTGATCGGAAGGAGCAGGTCCTCAGAACCAAGGTCATTCCGCTGGTGAAGGTGCAGTGGGGTCACCATTCTGTAGAGGAGGCTTCTTGGGAGCGTGAGGCTGAGATTCGAGAGCGATATCCTCATCTCTTTGAGGGTTGAGGATCATGTATTGTATTTTGTACGCTGTCCCTGATTCTATATGATGACGTTATGTTTCTCATTCCTCGCGAGTTATGCTTAGTTGCGACGCTTGTGTAAATTTCGAGGATGAAATTTTTATAAGGAGGGGAGAGCTGTAAGACCCGTATCTTGGTCCGTACCTTTCCGTACACTTCCGCGGTCGTACCGGTCGAATTCCGGCAACTTTCGACCCTTAACCGATATCGACGCGCGACCTGGATTCATGTGCCGACAACCCGAGTCGACTCAACCCGAGACCAATACCTTAGCGACCGCACCGTCGCCGCGGTTCCGATACCGCGACTCACGCGCCGAGCCGATACCCTGATCAAGAGATATGAGCCAACGTTCGGTGCGAGAAAACGCCGCGCGTTGCGAAAACCAAGAGAATCTCAACGATGTGTCACATCAATCACATCAATCCCATCAATCAATCACCCATCAACCCATCACATGTCAAGTACACATCACTCTCACCCATTTTCCCAAGCAACCACAAAAGTCTTCACATCCCATACCTCTCTTACACAAAAAGCCTCAAAAGTCTTCACAACCCATACCTCTCTTACACCAAAGCCTCAAAAGTCAAGCTTTTCTTACACAACCATCACTCACCCATCCATCCATCACTCTCTCTCTCTCCCTTTACATCACTCTCTCTCTTTCTCTCTTTCTCATTTCAAAAAAAAAAAAAAACCAAGCAACTAAAATTTGCAAGGGGCTCCCACGTATGGAATTCCCCAAGTCCCTCTAAGCTTCAAGTGGCCCACCTTCCTACCCCAAAATCCCCCATCTCAACCCTCCATTCTTCATCCTAACCGTTGAAGTTGAAGCCAAGGTGCCAAGGAACCCCTAGGAGCGAGAAGATCGGACGGTGGGTGCTTCCATAGGGTAGTTTTTATTATTTTTATGGTGGACCAAGTGAGTCCCACCGATCAATGGTGTGGATCTCACTTGGGACCCCAAAATGTGGCCGATGGACCACTTGGATCATCGTGATCGTTCCATGATGGGGCCATTCTCCATGGACCCCATCATGATGGTTATTTTCATTGCAAAAAGGTCATCTAGACCGTCCATAACGGTGGAGAATGGATCTCCACCGTTGATTTATAATTTTGATGGTCCCATGATCAAAGGGGTCCATTTATTGTATATTTCATTGCAAGGGAGGGCCCATAATGACGGGGTCCCTCCATCACTAGCCGTGTCCCACTCTCCATGTCTCTCTCTCTATTTTATTTCATATTATTTTATTTTATTTATTGCAAAAGGATGGTGTGGCCCACTTGGATGGATCCCACTTTGACATATTTATTTTTATTCAAGTGGGGCCCACCTTGGCCGTTACTCCCATGCCACCCATCAGTGGCGAGTCCACTTCATCAGGGCCCACAAACAAAAAAAAAAAAATATATATGATACATCGTCCAGCGTCCCAGACGCTGGACGTTATTTTTATGAAAGAAGGAAATGGAAGAAAAGACGCTTTTTGGGTATTCCCTTACATAGGCCCCACCATGATGTATTTGAGTAATCCAAGCCGTCCATCCTCTTACCTACGGTGTTTTAGCCGTTGGGTACAAGTTTGGGGCTGATTGGAAGACCTGGTGGGCCATAATATCAACGAATGTATCACTACCATTCAAGATCATTATATGGTTTTATTTTACTTTCTAAGCATCCAAAAAATTCAAACTCTGGACTCATTTGGATGGTCTCGAGCCGCTGAACGCTATGGTCGGGTCAGATTTTGACAAAACGGACCCCACGCATGAAAAACCTCAGAAAGTTATTTTTTCCCGAAATTGGAAAGAGGCAGAGCCTCCTTTCTTTGGTGGCAGGCGGGTGGCAGCGCTGGACGCTGCTGCGTGCAGCCGTCCAGCGGGCGGGTGGCGTCAGGTTAGGGACCCACGGCTGGAGCCGTGGGCCCCACAATAATGTTTATTTTGCCATCCAACTCGTTCATTTGGTGGGCCACCCCAGTGGTGGGCCCTCCTCCAAAAATGAGTCAGATCCAGAGCTCCAGTGGCCCACATCACATGAAACAGTGGACTGTACCCCTACCCCTGGGAACTATTTTTTTTGGGCCCACAAAAGGGTTGGATCAAGCTGAAATTTTTACTGACCCTTCGTACAGGTCTGAGTGACCTTATGAACGGGTTGGATTTCAAATAAACATTAAGGTGGGCCACATTTGTGGGACCCAGGGTGATGTATGTAATTCATTCGCACCGTCCACGGCCTGTGGACGGTGAGATTCACCATGTCCTGTTGCATGTGATCTATGCACGCCGTCCATCTGATTCTGATGCCGGGGCCCACTGCCAGCTGCTATAGAAATTTTTGTGGGACCCACCATTTTATATATTCATGTATGTTATATAGTTTAAATATATATATATGTTTTTCTATATGAATATTGTAGTGGGCCCTACACCATGTGCCTCTATGACTAGTTTAGATGGAAATGAGTATTTTATAAGGCCCATGAGTTGGGACCCATTTGATTTCAAAAGGGCCATGGGTTAGGCCTATTAATTTATAAAACGCTTATGGGCTAGGCCCATTTAATTCATTTAAGGCCTAAGAACTAGGCCCATTTGATGTGTTGTAAGTCCATGGGACTAGACCCAATTGATGTACTTCAAGGCTCATGTAATTAGACCCCTTTTTGTTAAAATTTCAAGCCCATGGAGGTAGGCCAAATGATATATGTAAGGCCTAGGGGTTTAGGCCCACTTTGAATTGCATGCAAGCTCATGGATTAGGCCCATTTGAATTGTTTAAGGCGTAGGGATTTAGGCCCATTTGACTCATATAAAGCCTCTGGGTTGAGGCCCATTGGATATACATTTGGGGGCCTAATTGGTGTGGCCCCTTTGATACATATTAGACTCATATGACTAGATCCAATTGATGCAATCCAAGGCCCACGGGTTTCGACCCATTGCAATGCACATAGGACTCATTGGTAAATAAAAGCCCATAGGATATGGCTCATTTGATATATATACGAAAGATCCAACGGGGACAACCTACGGTCCATTGCAATGTGTAAATCCATTATAGACTAAGTACGATGTTCACAACGATCGTACCTTGGGAGCAATGTTGGTTTGACGTCCACATTGCGAGCGTAATGCTGGTTGGATGTCCACATTACGACTCTCCTTAGGGCCCATTACTAGCCGTACTTGCCTTGTATAGGCCGTCCAGGCCCATCTGCATCGTAAGATAATTCATTTCGTTATAACATGTTTAGTATAGTTTCATGACCCATGATCATACGCATCATATGTATGCTTGATATGAGGATTGACTGATCATAGCATTTGCCTTCGGGCAGGTTGTTTATGGGCTTCCGGTTAGGCGGTGTTGCCCTACATGAGCGCACGGTATGCGCAGGATTGGTTGCATGACTGGATAGCGTGATTCATGCATTCTGCATTTGTGTGACATGGTTGTTGTACGCCCTAGCGACATCAGGGCCATAGCCTCCACAGACGCATCGTGGTTGGCAGGATTGGATACCGGAAATCTTGACTTACATGGGGTACTATAGATATCCCTGGGTGAAAGTCCCTAAACCCTTATGGTACCAAGAGGTTGTTCCAACGTCTAGACCGAGTGGGTAGATGAGCGTTGAGTGCCGATACCAGATGGTTACGCTCTCCACTGTGTCGTGGTCGGTTGGAAGGGGGTACGGCCTTACCCGCCCGAGTGTAGGGGGCAATGCTAGGCTGAGTTTGACCAGCTCGAGGAATGGGTCCGCTATCGACGAGTCGCGCCCGATATTGGCAGACGGATAGTGAGGTCTCTTCCACTTACCTTATTGCGCGCGATGTGGCGGCAATCTGGTTTAGAGTGTACTAGACCCCGGTGATATTCCATACTTTGAGCTGTACTGAGATGTGGACATTGATGAGGATCTGTATGCTTGAGTTGCATTGCACATTGCATGGCCTTGGGATGGCCGATACCATTCATGTCTTGCATTGCAGAGCCTTGGTACGGCTCATGACGTTTTGGTTCCATCTACATATTCCGCATTACCCTGACATTACATTTATATTACTACCTTGCGCACACACTTTCACCACCCTCTAAGCTTTCTGTAAGCTTATGCACGACCGTTGCGTGCAGGTGACGTTGGACTGCAGCAGCGCTGAGGCAGGAGCACGTTGCTGATCCTTTTGGAGTTTTTGTTATTTGCCATTGTATTTCCCTTTATGCTCATTGTACTTGTAAAATTTTTGATCATAGTGGAAATGTAATGGAGTGCTTGGTTGTTGTTTGTGGGTTATGCCTTTAATTATGCTCATTACGTATCAGACTGATGTTAAAAATCCTCCTCGTAGCATCCCAGGATCGGGACCTGGCGAATGGGAGCTAGGAGCCGAGAATGGGGTTCTACGGAGGCTGTCGGCGCCGGATTCGGCGATCGGGAATTTTGTGAGCCCGGTTTCCGAGTTTGGGGCGTGACATCCTTGTAGCATCACAGGATCGGAACCTGGTATATAGGTACCAGGAGCCGAGAATGGGGTACTACGGAGGCTGTCAGCGCCAGATTCGGCGATCGGAAATTTTGTGAGCCCGGTTTCCGAGTTTGGGGCGTGACACAGGATGAGAATTTTCTTGAGATCTATTTATGAAAATGTGTGGCAATCCATAGTAATTAGATGGAACCTACCTATCATTGAAGTTATAGGCATTGATGGTATTAAATTAAACACTTAAGGTTGCACCTTATAATATTTGGACCACTCTTCAGAAAAATGAGGGCAGTGCTAATGCCAAGGCTTTAAATACAATTACTTGCGTACTATCACGAGATGAATTCAAAAGAATTATATCTTATGATACTACAAAACAAGCTTGGGATATCTTAGAAATGACACACGAGGGTACGACTATTGTAAAAAAATCTAAACTACAAATCCTCATCACTAGATTCGAGGAAATACTTATGAAATAAAGTGAAACATTCATGGACTTCTATAGTATGTTAAATGACATAGTCAACTCAATGTGGGGTCTTAGAGATAGCATCGTAGAAAGTAAAGTCTGTGCAAAGATACTGCACTCGTTGCCTGAAAGATTCAATTCAAAAGTCACTACTATTCAGGAACTTCATGATATAGATAACATGTAGGTTGAAGAACTTGTTGGTTCTTTACAAACCTACGAGTAAAGTTTTAAGGCTCCTAAAGGTAAATTCATAGCCCTAAATCTTCTAAAAGTATTTCTCATGATTCTAATAATTCTGATTACGAAAACGCAGAGGATGATATGACACTTTTAACAAAGAAGTTTTATAAAATTTTCAAAAAAAAAAAAAAAAAAAAAAAGAGTTGATTTTCAAAAATCCTCTGAGAAGAAAAAGGGTAGATCTAAAACTTGAAAATCACTTAAAGACAGTCAATGCTTCAACTGCTATGAATAAGGGCAACTAGCAAACAAATGTCCTAAGAAAGACAAGTCTAAAAAGAAATGTATGTTAGCTACATAAGATGAATCTTCCTGCTCTGAAGTCTCTTCTTGGTCAGAAGATTCTGAAACCGAGTCAGCTAATGAGGTTAAAGCCCTAATGACTCTAGTCAAGTTCACTTTCTCAGATAATGATGATTCAACCAGTGAAGAAAATTCGAGTGGTGACCATGAAAATGAAGAAGACCTTGAAGATACTTATGATGCCCTATACAAGGAAAGTTACAAAATAGCTGTAAAGTTAAAACTTCAGAAAGAAAAGTTTTTTAAACTAAAAGAGAATTTTGATAATCTAGTATTAGAAAAAATTACACTTTTCAGATTGCTTTGAAAAAACTAAGTGCGACTTAGATTTCAAAACTTCCCAAGTTGAAATTTTAAAATCTGAAAATGAAAAGCAAAAACTAGAAGTCTCTTCACTTTTGAGTTTGAAGGACACATGGACGTATGCTCAAGGTGATCCTACATTAGAAAAACTTTTATCTGGATCCAGAAAATGTGGTGATCGATCTGGATTGGGCTATAATAAAAGTATTCCTCCCAAATATAAGAATACTCCACCTAAATTTGTTAGAGGGGAGTCTTCTAATTTAAAAGGAAAAAGTCTGAATCAAAATAATTCTAAAAATAATAAAACTTTTCAAACTTTTAAACTTAAAAGCAATCATATCAACTATAGAAATCAGAATCATAACCCTTTGGCTGAAAAAATTGTGGATCTACTTAAGGAGCTTGTAAAATCTAACTCAGTGGGTAGGACTTATAACAACTGAAAATATAAGAAGACAACTATGCTCCTAAATCCAAAACTGTAATGAAATGGGTCCCTAAGGTTACTTGTTTGGTTGCTCACATTGCTTTCAAGGCTTCAAGTCAATTAAAGTGGTACCTAGACAGTGGATGCTATAGACATATGACAGGTGACAAAGATTTGTTCAGTAATCTAAAAGACATTACTGATGGTTCAGTTATATTCGGTGATGATAGTAACTGCAGAATTGTTGGCTAAGGTACAGTTCAACTCTTTAACCTCTCTCTATTTAAGAATGTTTTATATGTAGAAGGTTTAAAACATAATCTATTAAGTATCTCTCAAATATGCGATAATATTCATAGTGTAAAATTTAACAACCAAGGATGTGAAATTTTGAATAAGAATGGTTCCGTAATATTAACTGGTCACAGAACTTCTGAGAACTGTTACATAGTCAGTGATTCAAGTTCATCTAAGCTATCGTGTTACATGGTCCAAACTGATGAGACCGTATTATGGAATAAGCTCCTAGGACATGTACATTATCGTAACTTGTATAGATTGAGCAAAAATGATTTGGTAAAAGGTCTACCCCAAGTAAAGAAAGTGGATAAAATATGTGGCGAGTGCCAGCTTGGTAAACAAACCAGGAGTGCTCACAAAAAGGTGAATTCCAATGCCACATCTAAACCACTCGAACTTCTTCACATGAATCTCATTGGACCAACTAGAACGGAGAGTCGAGGTAGCAAGAAGTATATTCTGGTCATTGTAGATAACTTTACCCGGTATACTTTGGTAGTCTTCTTAAAAGAGAAATCAGAAACTCTCGACAAAGTAAAAAGGGTACTTAAACGTATCCAAATTGAAAAAGAATCACAAGTTAATAAGATCCGAAGTGATCATAGTTTTAAGTTTGAAAATAACAGTTTTGAGAAATTTTACAATGATCAGGAAATATTACATGAATATTCTGTGCCTAAAACACCACAACAAAATGGTGCAGTGGAAAAAAAAATAGAGTACTTTAAGAAATGGTAAATGTGATGCTAAATAGTATGAAGCTTCCTAAAAATCTTTGGGTTACTGCTTGTTATATAATTAACCATGTTTATACTAGAAGATCAAATAATAAAACTGCTTATGAAATATGGTTTGATCAAATAATAAAACTGCTTATGAAATATGGTTTGATAAGAAGCTTACTATCAAATACTTTCGAGTTTTTAGCAGCAAGTGCTACATCTTGCATGATCGAGAAAATCTGGGATATTTTTAGGATATGCTCTAAATAGTCAAGCGTATAGGGTCCTTAACAAGAGGACTGTTGTAATTCAGGAATCCATTAATGTTGTCATAGATGATCATCTGAATATATCTACCACTAGTTCAGAAGATGATGAGGTCTCATTAATTGATAAACCAGACTTTTCATCCAGTCGAAATAACGACATTGAACTACGATCAATTAAAGATCATCCAATTGATCAAATCCTTGGAAACTCTCTCATTGGTGTGCACACTCGTAAACAATTAGAAGATATTTGCAACTATGTGTGCTTTACATCTCAGATAGAACCGACTAACGTAAAAGAATCCCTTACTGACGAAAACTGGATTGTAGTAATGCAATAAGAGCTCAATTGCTCTATTCGAAATTATGTATGGCATTTGGTTCCTAGACCTAATGACAAACATATAATTGGAACCAAGTGGATCTTTAAAAATAAGTCCGATGAATTAGGTAACATTATAAGAAATAAGGCGAGACTGGTTGTACAAGGGTATACTCAGATAGAAGGCATCGATTATGATGAAACATCTACCCCAGTAGCTCGTCTTGAATCTATCATATTGTTCATATCCATTGCTTGTAACAAAAATTTTAAAATCTATCAAATAGATGTCAAGAGTGCTTTCTTGAATGTGATTTGCATGAGGAGGTATATGTAAAATAGCCTAAAGGTTTTGAAGATCCTAAACATTCGAACCATGTTTATCATTTTAAAAAACACACTCTATAGTTTAAAAAAAGTTCCCAGAGCATGGTATGAAAAGTTGACTAAATTTCTATTAAGTCATAACTTTGTAATGAGAAGTGTTGATAAGACACTGTTCGTAAAGAAATACAATGATCACATTCTAATAGTGCAGATATGTTGATGACATTATTTATGGATCTACTTGTGTTAACATGTCTGTTGAGTTTACAAAGTTAATGAAGTCCAAGTTTAAAATGAGCATGGTAGGAGAATTGAACTATTTTCTAAGTCTGCAAGTGAAATAGCTTGCCGATGGGATATTTATCTCTCAAACCAAGTGTGCTCTAAACTTTGTGAAAATTTTTGGATTTGAGAGCGGTAAGAACTTCGATACTCCTATGAGTACGACACTTAAACTCTCTAAGGATTCAATAGGTAAAAGTGTAGATCCTAAGTTGTATCGCAGTATGATAAGTAGTTTATTAAATTTAACTGCGAGCCGATCTGATATTTCATTTAGTGTAGGTATTTGTGCTAGATATCAATCAGACCCTAAAGAGTCACACCTGATTGTTGTTAAGTACATTTTGTGATATGTTGTTAGTTCAGCTAATCTTGGTCTCTGGTATCCACATGATACTAGTGTACAATTAGCTGGTTATACAGATGTTGATTGGGCTGGTAACATTGATGATCGTAAATCGACCAGTGGTGGTTGTTTTTATGTCGGGAACTATTTGGTTTCTTGGCTAAGTAAGAAATGAAGTTCTGTATCGCTTTCCATAGTTGAGGCTGAATATATTGTTGCTGGTGATGCATGCACTCAACTTGTGTAGATGAAGAGAATGCTAAGCGATTACGGAATTGTGTAATAATATATGGTTTTATATTGTGACAATTCAAGCACAATTAATATTTTTTAAAATCCAATTCAACATTCACGAACTAAACATATTGACATTAGATATCATTATATTCATGAATGGTGGAAGACAAGATAATTTCATTAGAATATATTTAAACCAATAATCAACTTACAGACATATTCACAAAACCGCTCGACAAAAATAGGTTTGCAAAATTAAAATTTGATTTTGATATGTGCAATATGAATTGTTGATGTGTGTCTATTTGGATCATAATGTATATATTTATTATTTTAATATTTTTAAAATTCAAATAGATGTAAAATTACATATTTTCAGTGGCGCACGACCAGTCGAGTACACACTCGACCAGTCGTGGCTCGACTGAACGAGTATGTACTCGACCAGTCGTGAATCTCGAGTTTTGTCTTTTATTTAGGGAAAAATACATTTTTCTTCACTTGGTTCTTCTTCTCCAACAAGCCCTACCATGATCGGTCAAAGCTATCTTCGATTCCGCCATGGTTAGTGCATCATTTTCTATTTCCTTGTAGATTTGAGTTCTTTGCACTTCCATTTCCTTGTTTGTATTATTTATTTCAAGGTTTATTGTTGTTTGGTGGGTTTTCTACCTAAAAATCTGATTTACTAGAAACCCTTCATGCATCTTTTGCAATCCTTATATTCGTTGATTTCCTTGTTGCAATGGAGGGTAGAAACAAGAAAAAAGGATCTCGTGGTCCCTCTTCCTCTCGTTCTACTCCTATCACGGTGCACCATCTTCGGTCACCCGAGGAAGATCCTGACTATGTGCGGGATATTCGCTTATGCAACGTGATAGTTGAATGGACAGTTAACACTGATCATTTGGCACCATTTGGTATTATTGCACTCCTTCAATCTGTAGGATGTGATGACATTTTACATTGGGGTGGTCCGACATACCGCTCCATTGCGCAGGCCATGTATGCTTACATTAGTGACTATTCTTCTGAGAATCTAACGTTTACAATTACAACCAGAGAAGGTCCAATTGAAGTGGACCGTCACTTAATTTCTGGACTAATGGACCTTCCAGTTAATGATGACGGTATTCCCATTCATACACTAGTAGAAAAACGGTTTGAATCTGAGAAAAGAATGCTCACTAGAGTTTTGTGTAACATGAATGCTGAATGGAGTATTGGGAATGTGTTCGCTTCCAAGTTTATGTTACCCAGATAGAGGGTTCTCCATCGAATTTTTATTTCAAATGTCTACCCTAGATCTGGTAACAAAACCGAGCTTAATACATTCATGGCTCGTATTCTTCATTCGATTGTTACTGGTATTTCTGTTTGTCTTCCATCCCTTATCTGTTACATCATTATTTAGTTTCATCTCCACCCAAGTCAAAACAATATACCTTTTGCCTATCTTGTGACTGCACTAGCCACCCATGGTCTTGTGGCAATGCCTATTGGAGAAGCTCCAATTAATCAACTACCATTCAACAACTCAAACATAAATAAGATGAATTCGAGGTTAGCTCCAGGCCAAGTTGATATAGGAGCTGGTGGAGCCAGCTGAAGCAACTGAAGAGGAGGATATTTTACCTTCGGATGATGTCAATATGGATGACATATTTGATGAGCTTGAGTCTGACTCTGGGGCTGATCCTGATTATCAGCCTTCTGATTTTGATTTGCATTTGCGATCTCTTGAGGAGAAGGTAGAGGGTATGCATGTGTCCTAAGAAATGTAATTTAAATATATGCGCAAATATCTTAAGTGCATTAACAAGGGACTTTATCAAATTGATCCTTTCATACCTGCACCTTCTTCTGGTTCAGATTAGTTTTGAATTTCTGATATGTAATAACTTTCATACTTGGATTTCTCTTGACTCTATATGCTTGGACATGTTTTCTTAATTTTGTAGATATGTTTAATGGTCATCTTGACAATGTTTATATTATCTTAAACTCACTTCTTCCTTTCATCACTCAATGCTCTAATTCTACTCTTATACTTCCATCATTTATATGCTCTTTCCTTTGTCATGTTGTGACAAAAAGGGGAGCAATTTGTGTTGTAATGTCCATTTAATGATATTGGATTCAGTGGAAGATATGGAATATATGTGAAGTGGTTGGATCTGTATTTGTTCATGTACAGGTTCTACAAGTAATTTATTCCTTCTCTTGGATTCTATGGAATAATGTATTAAGGGGGAGTATTTATTTTTACTAACTAGTTTTTTCACTGGTGCATGATTCTTTATTAATCTAACCGGTGCATGATTCTTTATTGATCTAACTGGTGCATGATTCCTTGGTCTTGGTTTGTTTGGTCGCAAATTTGACAAAGGGGAAGATTGTAAACGCTATCTTATCTAGTTACTAGGTTTGTCAAATTTTGTTGTGCCAAAATCTCTTGGAATCTGTATCTTGTTTAGTGGGTATTGTAAGATCAACTTCATGCCATCCATGTCTACATTCAAGTACAAGATCAAGTCATTCAAGTTCAAGATCAAGTCACTCAAGTACAATATCAAGAAGTTCACTTTCAAGAACAAGATGTTCAAGTACAAGATCAAGAGGTTCAAGAATAAGAAGTTTAAGTATTAGATCAAGTCTTCAAGCTTCAACTACTTTAAGAGAATGATATGGGATGAATCAATCTCACAGGTAAGGTTTGTTTGACCTTAGACTAACCTTAGGATATGTCATATAATATCATTAGTCATTTGATAAATTTATAGGTCATTTTTCGACCAGTCCTAGTTATGGTTCGACTAGTCCAGACACTGGCTCGACCAGTTCAAGAATTCTCTTGACCAGTTCAAGGTTTGTTGTAATATTTTAGAATTTTCTGTTGGACCCTCCACCAATCCTAGAGACTGCTCGACCAATCGAGTGAACAGTGCTCGACCAGTCGAGTAGGCTCGACTCAAAATCTAACAACATTTCTAGGTCCCACTCGACCAGTTGAGTAGGCCACTCGACCAATCGAGCAAGCCACTCGACCAGTCGAGTAGTGATCTTATCTTATCACGTCAGAAATTTAGAAATGTTGTTGGTCCTTTGACTAGTCGAGCTGACCTCTAGGTCAGTCGAATGAACAATATTTTTACTTATAAATTGAGGACGATTTTCAGAGTTATTCAATTCATTCAAAGTTATTAAAGTCACAACTCTGAGAAACTTGTACCCATATTCTAGAAGCTAATTGGTTAGTATTCAAGATTCTTTTAATAGTTTTTTTTGCATTTGATTTTGTGAACTCTATTCAATTTTATTTCTTTTGAAAAACGAATATTGATTTTACCCTTTGTGAGATCAAAATCAAATCAAGCTAGCCCACGTTGATTTAATCTAAAAATCATTTAGACTTAAGAACCCTTTCATATGTGAGATTGGACATTGAATATTTACATCGAATTGATTCTATCGGGCTTTATCAGAAGGAGAATTTTCATATAAGTACATTTCAATTTTCTGTATTTGGTTTGTAAGATTGTCAGAAAATCTTTCATTTTGGTTTTGACTGAGATGGCTAGAAAATCTTAGTGAGTGGGGTTTTTAATTGTAATTGCCCTTTGAAAACATAATTGTGAAGGTTTTGGGTGTTTCTTGGAAAATCTATTTCATAGTGAAAGCCAATATCTCGTGGGTGAGGATATTGGGAATAGAATAGTTGTGTGGTTGTTTTTTAACAGTTGGTGTACACACAAACGAACTATTATAATTGCTGGAGTTATGGTGAATGTTTATTTTTGTGCATTTGTGGTGAATGATTATTATTTACTTTCTACACATGTGGTGAATGTTGTAATAGCAGTAGATATTTATTTCTATTTTATTCTTTATTCCTTTATATTAGTTTGAGATTTTGATACATAGACCGTTTTAGTAATCAGGTTGTCCTACCATAAGCCATTGGTTTTTGGTGTAAGGTTGTCCTTAAAACAATATCTGTATCAACCTCTCAATACATGTGCATTTGAGGTTGCTATTTATTTATGCTATTTGGGATTGATAAGTGCTATCTTGTTTTAGTTCTTTCTTATTCCGCTTTTAATTTTTAATTTGGCATAGTCTTATTCAATGATCAAAGATTGTTTAATGCATTACATTTCATATTTCTAACAAGTTAAAAGATATCGGATTATGGATTTGAAATAAAAAAAGAACTGTCTAGCAGAATATTGATCGAATTGACTTTGATCAATGACTAGTCAATCGAAGATTAATCGATCGAATCGAAAAAATTCTGAATTATGACATTTAATCTTTGGACAATTTTTTCCTTTGTTGATCGATCGAAACCACCTATTGATTGAATCAAAGGATGTCGAATTTGACTCAGTTTCGACAATTCGATTTCACATGTTTAGATTTTTCCTTTATTCTTAGATTTAAAAATTATTTACTCCTTTGGATCAAATCAAATCATCCATTGGTACCCACGCCATTGATTTAGGGGATAACCAATGAATTGTTCAGATCTGGACCATTCATGATTCATGCTCTTCTCAAAACATGTTTTGATACTAATCTTCCTTTTTATCAAATGGGTGTGGCCCACCAGACGATCAAATCCATCTAAGATTTTGAATGTTGTTGTAGATCTATTTCAAAATTTATATAGATTACTTAGGTCAAATATGATGCATCCGAGGATATAATGAAGAAAAAGATTTACAAATTAACATCTAAGATTAATTTCAATTGATGTGTTCTCTTTGTTGGTTAGTGGCCTATCTGTTGGTTAGTTCGACCTGAAACTTAGGGCTCCAGTATATTTTGGACTCAAGGATCGTATAATCCATGCAGATCAAATCTGATCCAACCAGATGTGCCTAAACCAATCTCTACTACAAGAGATATGCATGAGATTTAAGCTCTTTTTATTGTATTTACCCCTACAGACCAATGCGATGAATGTGAGGTCAATCTGCCCTGTTCATTACATAGATCTGGTGATTATATGTTAAATGCACAAAAATAAAAACAAAATAATTTATGGACTTACCAGATCAAGCAATCCAAGAGCCTCTCTCTCTCTCTCTCTCTCTCTCTCTCTCTCTCTCTCTCTCTCTCTCTCTCTCTCTCTCTCTCTCTCTCTCTCTCTCTCTCCCCAATTCTTTTCTCTTAAGGGTTGTCTGCCAGAGAACTCTATCTCTAATCCTACCTTAAGAAGAGAGGAGAGCTCCGGATTAAGAAAGAACCCAACCGAATGAGCTCATCTTTCCTTCCTTAAATTTTAAATAAATTTCAGAATTTTCCAGAAAGTTATTCACTACATGACATAATCAATCCTTAGACCTCTCCCACGACCAAGAGAACCATTGCTGGATATCTAAGTGATTTGTTTTGTTTGTTAACACAAAAATTAAAATTTTACCCATTGGACTAAGAATTTGCATATACAAAAATTCAAGGACGCTGCATGGGGCTCGAGCTTTATAGGTCGCACCATAATGTGTGTTGGACATCTATAACATACATGGGTTCCTTCTCAGTTATGGGTTGTCCTAAAAATCAGTTGGACATCTATAACATACATCATGATCTATGTCAGACA
Organism: Magnolia kwangsiensis; assembly: GCA_037074715.1. Taxonomy (NCBI): domain Eukaryota; kingdom Viridiplantae; phylum Streptophyta; class Magnoliopsida; order Magnoliales; family Magnoliaceae; genus Magnolia; species Magnolia kwangsiensis. Next base: position 29,023,553 of record CM073584.1, on the reverse strand, counting down.
TCCACACCATGCATTTGGTGGGTCCCCTCTAGCTTATGGAATATCCCAAAAATTAGTTACATCTGGAACACAAGTGGGCCATACCTTCTAAAACTATGTGAAATCATACCTAAAGCAAAGCACTTGAGTCTTAGATAAGGCTCAAACTTGGTGTGACCCCTTATTCAAGTTGGACACACACAATGAATGGTCTGGATGTCTGAATCACATCTCAATGGCCCTTATGAATGATCATGAAGGTTTCAATGAGTGGATATCTACTGTCGACTATTGTCTATAATGTGAACCACAGAAGTCATGGATTAGCTTCATTTTTAGGCACATGGCCCATCAGAGAATGGTGCATCTGATCAATAGGGTGGATATCTGTCACACATCACAGTGCGGTCCACATCTCGATCTTATGCGAAGCTTCCCACAAGATCAAGCTATGTGAGCCCCAATGTGATGTGTGATGGACATCCACACAATGCATTTGGTAGGTCCTCTCTAGATTATGGGATGTGTCATAAATTAGTCATTTACAGCTCTCTGGCAGGTCACACCAAGAAACCATGGAAAGTCATGCCTAAAACTTCTAAAATACCTTGGTGGGGCCATTAACTTTTCGAATGGCCTAAAATTTGGTATGAGCCCTCATTTAAGTAGGTCACACACAATGGATAGGCTGGATGTCTAAAACATGTCTCCCTCACCGGGCCCTGTATACAATCAGGTAGGTTATAATGGGTGGGCATCTACTCTCAACTGTTGTGTGTGGTGTGGCCCACGCAAGTCATGGATTGACCTGATTTTGAGGCCTACAAGGCTCACCATGGAAGGGTACATCTGATTAATGAAATGGATTTTAGTCACACACCATGATGGAGATCACAGAAGCTATCCTCATAATACCATTTCACACACACATATTTGGCGAGATTTTCTCAGTCGTACCTCGAGAATAGCCTCAAAATTTGAAAATCACTGGAATAAGGGGCGATTGTTTGGCAGGGCATGTTGACATTGATTTAAAGACATGGCGTGTAAGGGCCGCACTTACAGATCAACGTTGGCAAATGCGCACCTATAGGATTTTTGGAAATGAAGAGTTGCACATGGCAATACGCATTTTGGCACTAGCCCCACGACTTGGTTTGGGTCAACCGGAACCCAGCTGACTGAACCCAACTTGGTTTAGGGTTAGGTCGGGTTGTTAAGGTCCGCAGGTTCAGTTAGGACTGTAAAACTCCAACCCGATTTGATGTCAGCTCGGGTTAGGTTAAAGAAATTCAGGTCGGGTTAGAAATAACTACATGTATTTTCAGCTTAGGTGAGATCAAGCTTGGGTTGACCTAGGGCAACCCTCCTCAGTTGCGGCCATAACTGGCATGCTAGAAGAAGTACATGTGGGGCAATTACTGACGTGGATTTCCTGCTAAAGCCTTTTTTAAGAAGTTCGGGCACCCGAAACTTAGTTTGGGGCCTATGGTGATGTTTGTGAGAAATCTACTTCATCCATCCATTTTATGAGCTCATTCTAAGGCATGGGACCAAAAATGAGTGGGATCCAATATTCAAGTGGGCTGAAAATGTGAGAATTGAACATCCACAGTTAAAATATTGAAGGGGCCACAGAAGTTTTAAATCATGGTATATTTGTATTCTCAGTTCTTTCCATTAGGAATGATGTCATGAGCAATATGGATGGCATATTTAAACATCACTGTCAAATAGGGAGATTTCAACTGTAAAAATTTTCCTTCCGTTTTCCTCAAGTGCCGCCCAAGGAATTTCCCTACCCTCCTTTTCTTTTAGTGTAGCCCACTTTAAACTTGGATCCCATTCACTTTTGATTTCAATTACTAAAATTATCTTACAAAAAGTATGGACAGATAAATTTCTCACAAACAACATGGTGGCCCCACCTAAGTTTCTAGTGCAAGAACTCTATGTGAAGGCTTTCGCACTAATCTCCAGCAAAAGCCCTTGCAGTGAGTTTCTGCTGATCAGAGTTTAGGTGGGGCTCAACTAGATATATATTTGTGAGAAAATCACATCGTCCATTTGTTTTTTAAAATTATTTTAGGACAGGAGACTGAAAATGAGTTGGATCCAGTAATCAAGTGGGTTGAAAATGTGAGGATTGAATGTCCATGATTGAAATATTTGTGAGGCTATAGAAGTTTTGAATTAGACTAATATTAATGTTTTCAGTTAATCCTAATCCAGTAGGAATGACATTATGAATGACATGTATTGCATGTAAACATCATTGTTGACCTTGAAGAGGTTTTATCAATAAGAATTTCTCTACCCAATTTTTTTTTAGTGAAGCTACTTGAGTCTTGGATCCTTTTCAATTTTGCTTTTTGTCTTAAAATAATCTCATAAAACGGATGGACATGATAAATTTATCGCAAACATTATAATAGGCCCCTCCTAAGTTTTCAGCCAAGGAATTTCCTACAGAAGGCTTTCGCTTGGCACATATGGCTCATGAACACCAATGCGAGTAGACCAACAAGCCAAATGGATATGCATCTTAAGACAGAGGGTCCGCCTAGTAAGGGCAAACAATCTTCTATAAATTTCACTCATTGAGAGGATGGGATCTTCCGCATTTTTTATTTTCAGAATAGGTGTAAAAATAGCCGTAGGTACGGTGGTTGGCTGATTGATATCTGACTTCGAGAAGACGTTCGAACAGGCAGCGGAGCAGATTGGCCGGCGTACCACACATCAACTATATAGCTTTATGTAGGTACGTGTCGTGCGAAAACAAGCATTGACCCACCTCGAGCTCTGAGTTACACGAACGGTTCAAAAGAGATCAAAGTTACGTGTGCCTTACAGTAATATATTTATTATATCTGCATCTTTTATATATTTTTAAAACTTATTTTAAAGTATTATTCAAAAAAAATAGTAGAGATAATGATTTTCACTATTAAAAAATTTATAGGGCCCACTATAACATTTATTTTCCATCCAATATATTCATAAGGGCAAAAAGACCTGAATGAAGAAAAAAAACAAATTCCATATTGATCCAAAACTTCTGACCCTAAAAAGGATTTTAATGGTAAATGTTCAATCTCCTGCTGTTTTTCACAATGTGGTCCAATTAATAGTTAGATTTGTCTTATTTTTTATCTTGATAATTAAAACAAGCTTACCAAATGGATGGACGGTTTGGATATAACACATACTTCATAATTAAACTCACAAAACTTACTGACGTCAATACCGCGGATACATAGCTGGTGTGGAATACAGCTGCCCATCCGATTTCGACGTCGAGATCCACTCAACGCATGCAAGCGATAATATTTCATTACCTACCAGGATCCGTGCTGCATTTTCATGTGCGCCTTTTTTGTTTTTTGTTTTTTTTTTTGGATTTTTTTGGACACTTCATGTGCGCTTATTCTCCTACTTATTCTCGTTCTTTGGCAAAGTTTGGGACCCACTATATATTGTGTCTATTCCATCTAATCCGTGCAATAAATAACCACCACCGTGATGATCTGTTGATCTAAAATATAAGATTATTCAATGATTAGGTGGGCCACACAATAGAAAACAATTTACAACCACCCAAAAAAAAAAAATGAGTCACATGATGGTTGGATCAACCTGAGTTTTGAAACATCCAACTTTCAAAGTGGGGGGATCATTATGGACAGATTGGATGCCACTTGTTTGGCCCGCTTACAACTATTGTGGAATAAACTCATTCCACATGGGCTTTACAGGAACAGACCCTTTTGTCGGTCATACCTTTTTGCTGGACACGTTACTCCGTACACGTGGGCCTTCGATAATAATGAGATAGGCCTTGTCTGCGAGGAAGATTGAAATCCTATTTCCTTTTCAGAAATGGTACCAATCAAAGAGGTCCAGTCATTGAGATTTCGATATCCCAGCGACAGGAAGTAGATTGGCGGCTGTATCACACACCGCCGATGTGGCTGGTGTGTTGAGGTCACCAAGTTCTGTGAGTCCTATCATGAGTATGATTTACATTCAAACCGTCCGTCCACTTGGTGAGCTCGTTGTAAGGCTGATCCTAAAAATAAGTTAGATCAAAAAATCAAGTAGACCATACTGTAAAAGGCAGTGGGGCAGTGGAGGGTTGAACGCCTGCCATTCTTCATCCAGGTCTGTGTAACGTTTTGAACAGATGGGATGGAAAGTAAATGTTACGTGGGCCCTACCAATGTTTTAACAGTGAGAATCATAAACGTTATGGTGGCCCTTATTTGTGGTGTGGTCCACTCGAGATTGGAAATTACTCATTTTTGGGATCACCATTGAAAATGATCTTGTCAAATGGATGAACGGTGTAGATATGATAAATACATCATTATGGGGGCCATGTAACTTTGATATCCTTTAAACCGTTCGTACGTACAACTTAGAGCTCGAGGAGCATCAGTGCTCGTCTTTGCACGAGACGTACCCACACTAGCTAGGTTGCTGGTGTGTGGTACACTATCCAATCAGCTTCCCCAACTACAGAAATGCATCCACTCTGTCTATAGGTTTACGCATTACATTTAATAAATAAGATAAATCTTCGGTGGATGATACGTTGCCACATCTATTCCATTCCGAAAATCACAAACCATCGAACATATTTAAAAAATCGCCGGTTTGTTAGAAAAACAGGAGATGGTGAGCATTCATGGGTCAGTTAGGAGTTCGAAAGGGTGCATGGACCAAAGAAGAAGATCTTCTGCTGAGAAAATGCATTGAGAAGTTGTTCAGAATGTGGAGCCATAATTGGGCTGCCTTCGACCGATCGTACGACGTCTACGACCGGTTATGGGGCGTGTTCGACCGGTCGTGGGGGAGCCACGACTGGTCGTGGGAGGCGCTCGACTGGTCGTGGGTTCGAGTCCTGGCACGACTCAAAGTCCAACGAGTTGTGCTGTTTTTTCCCCGGGCTTAGGACTGGTCGTAGGAGAGCTACGACTGGTCGTAGGGGCATAGGACCAGTCGTAGGTTACACAGTTTGTTTCGTGAAACTGCAGATTTGAGTCCTTTCGCAACCGGGATACTGAAGGGAAGTTACCTAAACTACAAATAGGGGTTCCTATGGCTTTTCTAGGGTATTCTAAGGAATAATAAATATTGAAAAATATTTCTAAAGGTGTAGGCTCAGGGTTTTCTATTCTTCTAAGGGAGAGGTTAGTATTTTGCCTTGTAATCTTTGTTTCTTCATAGTGAAAGTTTGCGTCCATAATTTTTTACCCTAGTTTGGGATTTTTCCACGTATATCTTATCTTGTGGTTTGTTTGGATTGCTTTGATCTATTTCTAGTTTATTTTTCATCCGTTTATCGTTTGTGGGTGAGGCTTGAGATTGGATCTCAGCCCACCGCGTTGTTGGCGTGTTGTGCAACAATTGGTATCAGAGCCAAGTTTAGTTCTATTGGGAGCGATGACGTAAGATGGAAAAACTAGAATTGAGAAGTTTGATGGTTCAAACTTTGCCTTCTAGAAGATGCAGATAGAAGATTATCTGTATCAGAAGGACCTCTACATTCCTCTAGAAGGAAAAAAGAAGAAACTAGAAAAGATGACAGATGATGAATGATTTTTACTGGATAGGAAAGCTTTAGGAACGATCCGACTCTCTTTGTCTAAGAGCGTCGCCTTTAATATATCCAAGATGAAAACGACAAAAGAATTAATGGAAGCCCTAGCCAGCATGTATGAAAAGCCCTCAGCATCCAACAAGGTTCATCTTATGAAACAACCATTCAACATGAAAATGTCAGATGGTGGGAGCGTGGCTGAACATCTAAACAAGTTCAATATACTCACGAGCCAGTTGGAATCCGTTGGCATCGTTTTTTAGGATGAGGTCAGGGCACTATTGATCTTATCCAGTCTGCCAGACAGTTGGGATGGTTTGGTGATTGCTGTGAGCAATTCTTCAGGATCGACAAAGCTGAAATTTGATGATGTGGTCGGTCTAATTCTCAGCGAAGAATTTAGAAAAAAGGCATCAGGAGTTTCAGGGGATTCAGGGAATGCTCTAAACGTTGAAAGAAGAGGAAGATCGCAAAACAGAGGAGGCAATAAACGCGGGCGTTCTAAGTCGAGGAAGAAATCCAAGGGACCGAAAGACAAAGATGGGTGTTGACATTGCGGCAAGAAGGGGCACATAAAATGTGATTGCAGGGCGCTCAAGAAACAAGAAGGAAGCTCTCAAGGCGGGAAGGATTCAGTGAATCTGTCTGAGGAGAGCGACACAGAGGCGTTGATCTTGTCTCTTAATGCGAGGGATGAGTCATAGGTTATAGACTCGGGTGCTTCGTTTCATACCACTTCATGTAAGGAAGTTCTACGTGATTATGTGTCAGGTGACTTTGGGAGAGTCTACCTAGGTGATGATGAGTCGTGCAGTATTATTGGAAAGGGTGACATTCAGGTCAATCAGAAAGACAGAACGGTTTTAAAACTGAAAGATGTCAGACATGTACCGAGTTTGAGAAGGAATCTGATCTTAGTGGGGCAGTTGACCGATACCGGTTATGTGACGACATTCACCAGTGATTCCTGGAAGATCACAAAAGGTGCCTTGGTGATATCTCGAGGTAAAAAGGAAGGCACTTTGTACGTGACTTCAGGATCGTATGGTTCACTCTCAGTCACATCAATTGAAGTGAATGGGCAGTTATAGCATTAGAGGTTGGGACATATGAGTGAGAAATGGATGAAAGTGTTGTTGTCAAAAAGAAAGCTACCAGGGCTAAAGTCTCTTGACTTGGAATTCTGCGAGGACTGCATATATGGCAAGCAGAAGAGGGTAAGCTTCAAGAAGATAGAACGCACTCCAAAGACGCATCTATTGGAGCTTGTACACACTGACGTGTGGGGACCGACACAGGTATCATCTCTTGGTGGCTCACGTTATTTTGTTTCCTTTATTGATGATGCTAATAGAAAACTGTGGGTTTATTTCTTAAAGCATAAATCTGATGTATTTGATGCGTTTAAGAAGTAGAAAGTTATAATAGAAAACGAGACACGTAAAACAGTAAAGTGTCTCAGATCTAATAATGGGGGAGAATATAGTGATAAGAGGTTTGAGGAGTATTGTGCAGCAAGTGGAATCAAATATCAGAAAACGATTCCAGGGACACCACAGCAGAATGGTGTGGCTGAGCGCATTAACAGGACCATCTTTGAGCACGCCAGGAGCATGAGGTTACATGTAGGGTTGTCCAAGACCTTTTGGGCAAATGCTGTAAATACTGCCGTATATCTTATCAATAGAAGTCCCTCAGCACCATTGGATGATGGGTTACTAGAAGAAACGTGGACTGAGAAAGAAGTGAACCTTACACATCTCTGAGTGTTCGGTTGCACTTCATATGTTCACATTGATGCAGAGCACAGAAACAAGCTGGATGCGAAGTCCAGGAGGTGCACGTTTATAGGCTACGGGCAGGATGATTTTGGCTACAGGTTTTGGGATGCAGAAAACAGAAAAATCATCAGAAGCAAGGACGTAGTCTTCAACGAAAAAGTAATGCATAAGGACAGTGCAGGAAAATAAGGCCGAGAAAAAGGAATTCGTAGATTTGGAAGAGTTACCGGACATGAGTGTTACAACGCCACAGGATGATCATGCACAGGAGCATCATGAGGCAGAGCCACAGACACTGGTTGTGAGGAGGTCTACTAGGGAGAGGAGACCGACGGTCCGATACTCACCCTCCTTACATTATCTACTGCTGACAGATAATGGTGAGCCAGAGTGTTTTGAAGAGGCATTACAGTCAGATAAACGGGTTAAGTGGAAGCAAGCCATAGATGAGGAGATGGACTCTCTTGAGTCTAATCGTACATGGGAGCTAGTCACTCTACCTAAGGGTAAGAAAGCTCTTCATAACAAGTGGGTTTACAGACTGAAGGAGGAGCATGATGGTTCGAAACGGTACAAGGCGAGACTGGTTGTAAAAGGGTTTCAACAGAAGGCAGGTATCGATTTCACTGAAATATTTTCACCGGTAGTGAAAATGTGTACGATTCGCATGATCTTGAGTATAGTGGTTATAGAGAACTTACATGTAGAGCAGTTAGATGTTAAGACAGCCTTTCTTCATGGGGATCTTGAAGAAAAAATATATATGCATCAGCCGACAGGATACGTGGTACCAGGTAATGAGAACAAGGTGTGCAGACTGAAGAAAAGTCTATATGGCCTGAAGCAGGCCTCGAGGCAGTGGTACAAGAAGTTTGATAGTTTCATGTCGGGAAATAGTTTTAGGAGATGTCATGCAGACCACTGTTGTTACTTTAAGAAGTTTAATACGTCGTACATCATTCTTCTTCTGTATGTTGATGATATGCTTGTGGCCGGTTCAAGCATGAAGGACATCTCAGATCTCAAAAGACAACTGTCTAGAGAATTTTCCATGAAGGATTTGGGAGCTGCAAAATAAATCCTAAGCATGAGGATAAAGCGTGACAGGAAAAATAAGAAACTGGTTTTGTCACAAGCAGAGTACATATCCAAGGTACTTGATCGATTCAATATGGGAGGTGCTAAGCCGGTTAGCACTCCATTAGCCAACCACTTCAAGCTATCTAAGGAACAAGGTGCAAAGACGCAGGAGGAACGGGACTACATGGCCAAAGTCCCATATGCGTCAGCGATTGGGAGTCTCATGTATGCTATGGTGAGCACGAGGCCAGACATTGCTCAAGCAGTGGGAGTTGTTAGCAGGTTCATGAACAACCCCGGGAAGGAACATTGGAAAGCTGTGAAGTAGATGTGCTATGGTGGATCGGAAATCAAGCTGCAAGGCTACGTGGATTCAGATTTGGCAGGAGATATCGACAGCAGAAGAAGCACTATAGGTTATGTCTTTACTCTGGGCAGTGCTGCAGTCAGTTGGGTCTCTCAGTTACAGAAGATAGTATCTATCAGTACGATAGAAGCAGAATATGTTGCGGCTACAGAAGCATGCAAGGAGATGGTGTGGATGCAAGGTTTTATGGAAGAGTTGGATAAGAAGCAAGTAGATTACAAGCTATATAGTGACAGTCAGAGTGCAATACACTTGGCTAAGAATTCAGTCTTTCATTCAAGGACCAAGTATATTTCCATCAGATATCACTTCATACGTTCGTTACTGGAAGATGGATCGATTATTCTGGAGAAGATTCATATAAGTGAGAATTCTGCAGATATATTGACCAAGGTGGTCACAAAGGAGAAGCTGAAGCTCTGTTCAGCTTTGATTGGTCTTTAGGCTTGAAGACGGGGAGGTGGTGTACTCCGGATGAAGAAGACGAAGGTTTATGGCAATGTGTCTCCAAGTGGAAGATTGTTGAGAATGTGGAGCCACAATTGGGCCGCCTTCGACCGGTCGTAGGACGTCTACGACCGGTCGTGGGGTGTGTTCGACCGGTTGTGGGGGAGCCACGACTGGTCGTGGGAGGCGCTCGACCGGTCGTGGGTTCGAGCCCTGACACGACTCAAAGTCCAGCGAGTTGTGCTATTTGTTTTTTGGGGCCTAGGACTGGTCGTGGGAGAGCTATGACTGGTCGTAGGGGATTAGGACCGGTCGTAGCGGAGCTAGGACCGGTCGTAGGTTACGCAGTTTGTTCTGCGAACCTGCGGATTTGAGTCCTTTCGCAACTAGGATACGGAAGAGAAGTTGCCTAAAATATAAATAGGGGTTCCTAGGACTTTTCTAGGGTATTCTAAGGAATGAGAAATATTGAAAAATATTTCTAAAGGTATGGGCTCAGGGTTTTCTATTCTTCCAAGGGAGAGGTTAGTATTTTGCCTTGTAGTCTTTGTTTCTTCATAGTGGAAGTTTGCATCCGTGGTTTTTTATCCTAGTTTGGGATTTTTCCACATATATCTTGTCTTGTGGTTTGTTTGGATTGCTTTAATCTGTTTCTAGTTTATTTTTCATCCGTTTATCGTTTGTGGGTGAGGCCTGAGATTGGATCTCGGCCCACTGCGTTGTTGGCGTGCTGCGCAACAGAAGTATAGAGAAGGGAAGTGGAATCTAGTTCCTCAAAGGGCAGGTAAGTGATTTTAACCTACTCAAACTTTTCAGGTGATGTAAAATAAGTAGCTTGACAGCAATTCATAAATGCAGTGCATTGAGGCTTTGGTGTCCCACATTTCCCACTGTGGGTAGATGATCGATGGGAATCTACTTGAATGGTCACCCAAGCTTTGTGGGGCCTACCATTTTGGATTCTACTCGTAAAATCTACTCCGTTCATCAGGTGAGAATATTATGAACCAGACTTAAATTATCAACCTTGTAAAATATTCTTAAGGGGAGAACTGATTGGAAAAATGTAAAGTTTCTACTAAAATGTCTAAGCTCGTAGGCTGATACTTGTTTCTTCTCTTCATGCTGGTGAGTTGCACCTGGTTAACGGGTTTGATGAGATATACGCACCATGGTAGCTCCATGGGCAAACCTCCGTGGATGTAGAAGTTAGGTGATGGTCTTTGCTTCTTCTTTTTTTTTCCTCTTAATTGTGCAGTGTAAGAAAGTAACGAAATTCCTCTTCTGATGAACTTTAAGGCCTCAATCGGTGTCGTAAGAGCTGCAGATTGAGATGGTTTAACTATCTCACTCCAAACATTAAGCGAGGAGAGTTTTGCACAGATGAAATTGATCTTATCATCAGGCTTCATAAGCTTTTGGGTATAGGTAAGTTAAAATTCATATTTGCTTTAAGTTAGTAAGTAATTAAAAACCATCTTCCTTTTGTCTTAGATACCAAAAACCTACCCAAGATTCATGTATCTAGCAAAACACGATTGAGATGGATTAATAAAAACCATCTACCAAAAAGGTACTTACTGCCTGGAGCTTTCATGAGATCCAACTCATTAATCAGGTATGCTGACTCTCTCACTTGGAATCCAGAAATCATGAATATCCAAGGCTCAGGTAGGCTACACCATGGGAAATGGATGAAACGCCCACACATTACTTTTTGTAGGGCTCACCCATTAATCTAAATTGCCTTGTGAGGATGAAAGCATTCTCCAAAAATCACCTATTACAAAACTCAGGTAAGCAATGACACATGAATTTAGAGGCTTTTTGCATAATTCCCTGTGAGGTGGCCCCACCTGAGTGTTGAACAGCCAGGTTTTTGGGATCAAAGCAAAACAAGGGGGTTGTACCACTTGGACAGGGTAGATCTCAAGCACGTAGAGTCATTCCCCTCACACAAGCAATTTCTTTTGAAAAACCTACCTTTCTCTGTGAAAGGCATCTAACGGAAATATGCCATCTTCCATTTTATTTTTTTTCTCAGATGGACGTTGATTGCAGGTAGAATTCCAAGAAGGACAGCCAATGACATAAAGAACTATTGGAACTCGCATTTGAGTAAAAAATTTACTTCCCAGGATAACCAGGAGATTTCAAAAGCTAGCCATGCTAAAGTCTTAAAGCCACATCCTAGGAGACTCTCCAAGAGTAGTTGATTAGTTCTGGGAATCTTGAAGCCTCTGGAAGCCAAGAAGAGTATGGCAAGCCACTGTTGGCTCCAGACAATAATGCAATATGGTGGGAAGGTTTTTCCGGGAGGGAAGAGAGGATGGGACCTTGGGCAGTGGAGATGCAATGGGAGAGCTATTACTCCCTACAACTGACAATGGAGAGGCTAAAGGAATAAGAAAGAAGATGGCGCTTTTGCAGACGGTCAGGAGTGGGATGAATTGATTTTGGGCCGGGGCCTGTTTGGTTGACTCTTAAAAGATCATTTCATCTTAGTATTAGCGTGTGGGCATGTGTAGATAGATGTAGTCTCTAGATTACCTTACCATCATTAATATATATTTTTTTGTTTTTTTGTTTTTTTTAATTAAAAAGTGACTTTGCTTAGTTGTCCGATGGATGTGGAGAGTCATACAGGCTAGATGGTACCATGCCCTTTTAATCTATAAATAGATAGGCCGGGAAAATATGTTCATTCATTTTACAGTATATTTTAAGACATAAGCCAAAATTGAAGCATATCTAGAGCTGGGCATCCGAATCGGATCGGATTGGATCCAACTTGATTCGGTTCAAAATTTACATGGACTAACCCGAACTCAATCCGATTCAGGACTGAGTCCGGGTCATCTTATTCGAACCAATCTGGATCACTATTGGCCTAATCCAATCAGAGTCCGATTCAATCAAGGAAACCGAGTCGGATCGGATTAGGCACGGTTCGGATCTGTTGAGATTTTTTTAAGATAAATAAATAATAATAATAATAATTTTAAAAATTGTAACAAAATAGTGGTGATTCTTAAATTATACAGAAGGTATAGTTTCATGGAAATCTAAGCCGTCAAAGTTGCCGACCTAAGTATTGATGCCATGATGGTGCATGGCCTAAAAGTTTTACTAAGAGTCTTAAGGCGATAATACTAATTACCTGATCTTTCCATTTGAATAGCCATTGTCCATTGATAATATGGCTAATGTATTTATTATTTAAGAAATATGCTTCATTCACAGTGTGGCTCATAAATCATAATAAGAAATTAAGGATAACATTCACATACTGAGATATATATAAATTAGGTAAAACTAACATGCACATACTGACATAAAATGAGTAAAGTAAATAAACCATGTCCAATTTTCATTAGTTTATATGAGAAACAAACAAATGGAAATATAAAATCATGCACATGTTGGCTTAAACATGATTAGATATACACATGTGCATGTTTTTATTTTTGTTTGTGCATCTACAGACACGTGTATCTATTTTTGTATATGCACACATATGTATGAGTCCTGTAATCCCTACATGCATGCATAGGGTAATTGCTATATGCTCGAACGTTGATAAATTTCAACATTTGAAGGAGAGTTTTGATCTGATTTGCATGGTAGGGAAGTTTGGATTTGTGGGTTTGCCCATCTTCACCTCTCCCAGTTGTCTTTATTGATTTTTCTCTTTTCATGTTCTAAATTCCATTTCAATAATGACTATTAACACCTAGCAAAAAAGAGTTTTCAGAATCACAAATAACCATTTAGTTGAAGTAAAATGGAACTTTCTCACAAGCAGCACCTCCTAGCATCATATACACTACAAGTATGGGTCAATTGATGCTCTTAAGAAAACCATTGTAGCTAGAAATGAATCATATGCACACAGAAGCAAACCCTCTTCTCAAATCTCTCTCAATTTTTTTAGAAAAAAGCCAAAACTACTATACAATGCTTATTATAAGGAAATTATAGATCTCCTATAACCACTGACTAACTTCTACCAAACTGCTAAATAATCATGTTTAATGTTACCTAATTTAGAGATTAATTGATACTTACATCTAACCTCAACAAAGCAAAATTAACTTTGACAACCACTAATTCTCTAACTAACAAATAACAACCTTCGTAACTGTTTAACTAACAGTTAACAACTAACCAACAGCAAAAGGAAAAAAAAATTTACAGAAATATTCTCAAATTAGCATTTTGTTAATAATTAAAAGTAATCAGCCCCATCCACTCATCAGTTGGGCCCAACTATAGAAAATAGTGTATGATATACATTTTTTCTCTAATGTGGCCCACGTAAGAAGTAGATAGAGCTGATTTTTAGATATATAAGATGATACTCATGATGGAGCCAACCTATTGGATGGGCTGGATGTCCTGCACGCACAACAGGTTGTAAGATACCTGCCAGTGGACGATAACTTATTGTCAAACGGGTTGGATTGGAGACTATCTCAATAACAAATAGGATGATCCATTTCACTTCAAGGGACAGATGATTGGGACCATCCATCTCGCTATAAATGGACTTGGCTGATTGATAGCAAAAAATCCCAGTTGAGCAGCTAACAGCCTAAGAATCAACTGTTGAAAGTGAAAATTGCCAATGGTCCTCATCCAACAAGGAAAATCAGGTGACGAGCCACGACCAGACAGTGTGGGCCAACTATCCATGTGGATCTCATCTTCATACGTTCGGGTTGCTGCCCGCGTTTGGGCAGAGACGAGATCCTGACATCCAGTGGACTGCACGGCTAGCCAGGGCAGGCAGACCACCAGTGGGCAGTGGCCCATGGCTGGCTGATGAGCCACGACCACATAGTGGTCCACCACAGCGAGCCATTGAGCTCCTAAAATAATAATAATAAAAAAAAAAAAAAAAAAAACTGGAGTGGCCGAGTGGGTCCTACTTGATGAATGAAGAGACTCAAGTGGCCAGATTGGGATCGGGATCGGGAGTGGCCTGATGAATGTATCGAGTTGTGGAGTGGAGTCTGGAGTGGCTAGATCAGGATCGAGATGGCTACCTACATTCAGGTAGAGACGAGAGGGTTTTGAGGATTTAAGGTTCGGCGGGCATTTGGGTGGGGGTTCGACGGGAGTTTGGGTGTGGGTAGAGAGGGTAGGGTAAAAAGTTATATATATATATATATATATATATATATATATATATATATATATATATATATAGGGAAAAGGTACTATGCGCTCGAGCTGATGGGAACGTCCCATGAGGTCGAGCTATGTGGGCCCCACCGCATTTCGAATATCTACCCCATCAGTCAGATGCACCATTCCATCATGGGCCTAGGTCTCAAAAATCAAGTCAATCCGTTACTTGTGTGGGCCACACCATATACAGAAGTTGAGAGGGGCCGTGCACCATTAAAACATTCATAATTATTTTTTGGGCCCAAGAGATGTGGTTTGCAAATCCAACCCATCCATTATGTGTGTCCCACTTGGATGAGGGTTCAGACCAAGTTTCAGAGGCATGCAAATTTCAAGTGGGCCCCACCAAGTGCTTTTATATGTTTTTGGCATGTCTTCGCATGATTTTAAATGGTATGGCCTACCTGAGTTTCGTATATGACTGATTTTTGAGATATCCCATAATTTAAAGGGGACAAATGCACGGTGTTGATGGTCGGCACGCATCACGGTGGGGCCAACATAGCTCGACCTCATGGGAGCTTAGCGTGAGCTCGAGCGCATAGTACCTTTTCCCATATATATATATATATATATATGTGTGTGTGTGTGTGTGTGTGTGTGTGTGTGTGTGTTAGGGTAAAATAGTAAATATACATATTACTTATTAATATATCCGATCCGGTCCGAATCGGATCGGATCGGTCCAGATTGACATTAATCCGAACTCGATCCGATAAACGGTCGGATTTTCCTGATCCTACTCGAACCGCATTGATCCAAACCTTTGGTTCGGTTCGGATCGGGTCGGTTTCTGCTCAACTAAAGTAGATCACACCATTGGAAACAAAATCGAATTGCCTACTGAGTTACTCAGTACACTTTATCGTACTAAGAAAACTCAGTTGGGCCTACTATGAATGTATGTGGGTTATCCGTGCTGTCCATCCATTTTTCCAGCTCATTTTATTAGTTGAATCCAAAATTTAATTACGTGCACATCTCAAGTGGACTACACCACAGGAAATAGTGGGAATAATGACTTCCACTGTTCAAACCTTACTAGGGCCCATAGTGATGTTTATTAATTGTCATCCAACCTATTCAAGATCACACATACATTGATGAAGGGAAAACACAAATAACAGCTTGATCCTAACCTTCTATGGCCCCCAAGAAATTTTCAACGGTAGAATTTCAATTGACACTCTTTTCCGTGGTGAGGTCCACTTAAGATTTGGATATACTTCATTTTTTGGCTCAAGCTCTCAAATTATCTTTTAAAATAGATGGACGGAGTGGATAAAATATGTAAATCACGGTGGACCCCACAGAGTTTACTCACACACTTAGCATACTGAGGCACTCAATATGCAATCCGTTTCCGGTGGAAACATTGTGAATGGAGCAGCTACGGTTCAAAACATCTCAATGCTACATACGTTTTGGTTCAAACTTACATTCATGTTTTTTCTTCATTCATGTCTATTTAATCTTCACAACTGATTGATATGTGACCTAAGAAGGTTTCAACAATGGACATCATTATTCTCATTATTGTTTACTGTGGCATGGTTAAGCATGCTGAGTAATTCACAATCCACACACTCATCATGCCTTCTTCTTTTCTTTTCTTTTTTCTTTTTTTTCATTTTTTTTTCCATAGGAGCCAAAAGACCTTAGTGTTTACGTTTTTGGCCAGCGTGGCTTTGTGGGACCCTTAATGTGGAGCCCACCTTCATATATGTGACTACATCTATATAGTCCATCTGTATTCAAAACTCATTTTAGGGCATATTACTTGTTATGGGATGATCTGAGCCCCTAATAGAGATAAGAGCAATTCAACCAAGTGAAAGAACCGTCGAGGCGATGCCATCTGACTTGATGTGTAAGCACCCCTGAATGGGTTGCACACTGCGTAAGTTGCAAGTCGGAGTAGCTTCACACTCCGATCAGTAACCATATTCCACTTGCCACCCTCGACATCAACTCCAAGGAACTCGGCTCGGCGAGACGGATTCAACTCCCAGCCTCGGATCCTAAAGTGATGATTTTCAGAGGACTCCTAGACAGATCTGTAGGCTCGGCTTGGACCTGAGAAAGCGTTTCTGACCGACAGTTAATAACAAAGGTTGGCCGATGTAGTAGCAATCAAGTGAGCCGAGCCGAGACAATATGCGATGGCGGATGCTTCGTCTGCTAAACACAAAAACTACCATATGCAAACGTGACCGATTACTTCGCTCACGATACGCATTATCCACCAGATCTTCTACACGATCCATGGATTGCGCATAATATCTCCACAATCTTGGAATCTCCCTGATTGAGTAACTCGTGCCTACAATAACGGACACAGAATGCCCGACAACTAGATATAAAAGCATTGAGACCCCACTGCTACAGGTACGCAATATCTCGCACTCTCCTCTACTCTTTACTTAGACCCAGATTCCCTTGACCTGACTTAGGAATCGAAGGGTCCCCCGGCTTAGCCAGGGTCACCTTTGCCATTCTCCTTACATAAGGTCAAGACGTTGAAGAGATCCAAATTTCAGAAGACGGAGGGGAGAGTTGCCCAGATTTTGAGCTCAACATTTTTTGACGCCGTCTGTGGGAATCTCATACTAAAGGTCAGGTTCCCGTCTTTCGAATCTAATGGCGAGAAAGAAGAAAGTCGTAGCTATGGAACCAGAGCCAAACAAGCAAACTCAAACGTCTTTACCACTTCATGCTGAGTCTACACCGAGGCTTTCACAGCGTTCTCGCAACTGGGCTAGCAAATATCGAGCCATGCAGAACGAGATTTAAGCCCTACGCGACGAGGTAAATAGGATGAAGCAACAAAGGGAACCACAGCTACACTCGATTCAGGAGAATCCCATTCCCAAGTTAATAGGTCTGTACATAGAGACTCACTCTGTACCGAGGAGTATGAGGCCTGAAGCACCCCAACATTCTTGGGCGCAGCTCTTGGGTCAAAATCTTCCTCTGGTGTAAGTTAGAGGCTCGGCACAGAACACTGCGGCTCGGGCCCCTACTAACAACTCTATCACCTCGGCCCTGCACCCACAGATCTCCGCCACCGGTTAGAACCGAGAAGGGAAAGGAGGACTCCAAAAATAAAAAATACCCCAGAGGTCGTCGTCGAAAATAGAGATCCTTAGGAAGCACGGTTTGCGGAACTCAACGATAAATTCTTAACCTTCGAGAAGAAACAGCAGCTGTCGACAGTTCCAGCCACAGTTCAGGCAATGATGAGAGAGACCGAGCCTCCCTTCACTCCGCCATCATGGATGAAGTGATGCCACAAAGGTTTCGGATACCTCCCGTCATCCAATACTCAGGGTCTGGAGACCCATCCGAGTATCTGAAAGCATATCGGTCGTGGATGCAGATCCATATGGTGACAGATATAATGATGTGTAGGGGGTTTTCCATCACACTGACAGGGTCCGCTCGAAGTTAGTATCATCAGCTTAAACCTAGCTCCATCGGTTCCTTCGCAGAATTAAGTAGGCTATTTCTTACCCAGTTTATAAGTAGTAAGAGAAGTCGGAAACCCAATACTCATTTGCTCACTATCAAGCAAGGCCTGAAAGAGACCTTGAAAGACTACATTGCTCGTTTGAAAGAAGAAGGGCTGCAGGTCGAGGACTATGATGACAAAATGGCGCTCGCCGCAATCCTGAGTGACCTAAAAGATGGAAGGTTTACTTTCTCCATCGAGAAAAACCTGCCAAAAATATTAGCAGACTTCATGGTGAAAGTTCAGAAATATGCCAATGCCGAGGAGTTCACTAATGCCCTCAAAGGTGTACAAGTGGCTGACCCGGTTAGCAAGGGAAAGAGGCCTAAGAACAAAGAACCTTAGCCGACCAGCAAAGGGGCAGATGACCGTGCATCCCGCGATCACCGTCCAAGCCGGAGACCAGAAGAAAAATTTCATTCTTATACCCCCCTCAATACGTCTACCGAGCAAATCCTGTTAGATATCTGAGGAGACAAACGCTTGAATTGGCTTGAATGCATGAAAGCCGACCCAGAGCACCGACACAAGCGGAAGTTTTGTCACTTCCACCGGGATCATGGCCACAACACAGATGACTACGTAGACCTTAAGGATGAAATTGAGTCCCTCATCCACAGGGGACATTTACGTCGATACATCAGGAAAGAAAGGCCTGCTCGGATGAAAGAAAGACAACAGGAGCAACCGAATAATCCTACGGAAGAGCCGGCTGAAATTCACATGATTTTTAGAGATTCAGTCGGAGGAGGAGATTCTAACAGAGCCTGGAAGACCTACTCCCAGAAGTCTGATTCGGAGCATTACGTCCATCTGACCGAGCGGCCGAGCAACGAACTCCGGGTCAGCCCATGCAGTTTAACTTTTACAGAAGATGATGCACGTAGAATCCAGCATCCCCACGATGATGCCCTGGTGGTAACGATGACCATAGCAAATCACAAGGTATACCGCATCCTGGTTGTCACTAGGAGCTCGGCTGAGGTGATTTATTCTGAAGCTTTTGAAAGAATGGGAGTTCCACGATCACGACTCTGACCCGTGAAGACTCCCCTGCATGGCTTTACTGGAGAAAGAGTAATCTCCGAAGGAGCCATCTCCCTCCCAGTAACTACGGAAGAAGGACAACATCAAGTCACCCTCATGGTGGACTTCCTCGTTGTCAACGTGCCGTCAGTACACAATGTTATCCTGGGCAGACCTTCCTTCAATGCAATGAGAGCAGTCGTCTCGACTTACCATCTGATGATAAAGTTTTCAGCCGAGGGCGGGATAGGTTACCTCTGAGGCGATCAGTGCAAGGCCCGGAGATGTTACGCAATAGCAGTCAAGAAATGAGCTGTCAAGTAAGCACTCACCTTCAATGTCTTAGATCCCCGAGAGACCGTGGGGAACTCGTTGGTGGAAGATTTGGAAAAGATACCCCTTGATGAAGTCGATCCGAGCAAATATGTTCAGCTCAGATCGTCATTAAATTTCGAGCAGCGGTCAGCAACGTTGGCCTTCTAAGGCAACATCGAGACGTCTTCGCATGGTTGTAGGCGGATTTGTCAGGGATCTCCCCTGATGTTTTGGTCCATAGGTTGAATGTGGACCCAGATCATAAGCCGGTAAAGCAAAAGAGAAGGTCGTTCGACGCTGAGTGCTATGAAGCCATTGCCGAGGAGGTCTCCATCCTACTTGATGCAGGTTTCATAGAGGAAGTATATACCCCGACTGGATAACAAATGTTATACTCGTCAGAAAATCTAATGGGAAGTGGTGGGTCTGTATAGACTATTCGGATCTGAATAAGGCATGTCCCAAGGACAGCTTCTCATTGCCCAGGATCGATCAGCTGGTGAACAACACAGCCGGGCATGAGTTGCTCTCCTTCCTGGATGCCTATTCTGGGTACAACCAAATTTTCATGCACCCCCCAGACAGGCAGAAGACCCCTTTTGTCACAGACAAGGGGATCTACTATTACCGGGTCATGTCATTTAGCCTGAAAAATGCTGGGGCGACATATCAGAGGCTGGTGAACTAAATGTTCTCCAAACAGATCGTATGCACCATGGAAGTATACGTCGATGACATGCTGGTAAAAAGTACTAAGGCATCCGATCACCTTGCAGATCTCGAAGAAACATTCAACGTCCTCCGAGAATACCAGATGAAGCTGAATCCCGCAAAGTGTGCTTTTAGAGTCGAATCGGGAAAGTTCTTTGGTTTCCAAGTTAGTCAGCGAGGCATCGAGGCCAATCCTGACAAGATCAAAGCGCTCCTCAATATGAGCTCGCTGCGAACTGTGAAGGAGATACAGTGCCTCACGGAAAGAGTTACTGCACTAGGGCGTTTTATACGACAAATGTCTTCCCTTCTTTCAACAATTGAAGGGTCATAAGAAAGCAGAGTGGACACCAGAATGTGAGCAGGCCTTTCAACAGTTAAAGCAGTATCTGGGTTCGCCCCCTCTCCTATACAAGCCCGAGGAGGGAGAGCTCCTATCTCTTTACCTCACCGTCTCTGTCTCAGTCGTCAGCTCAGCTTTAATCAGAGAAGTCGGGGGTAAACAGCACCCCGTTTATGATGTGAGTAAGGCAATGGTACCTGCAGAAACACGATATCCATCCCTGGAGAAGCTAGCACTCTGCCTTCTCGTCTCTGTTTGGAGGTTACGACCATACTTCTAGGCTCATTCCATCGTTGTACTAACCGACTCCCCTCTAAGACAAGTTCTCTAGAGGCCTGAGGTTTCAGGATGAATGACCAAGTGGGCTATAGAGCTAGGGGAGTTTGACATCCAGTTCCGTCCGAGGACAGCAATCAAGAGCCAAGCAGTAGCCGACTTCATCGTTGAATTCACTACTGCGAGCGCAGAAGAAATTAGCGTCGAAGTAGAGATGACTCTACCTGTCCCTCTAGGCAATCCGAAGGCGGAGTCAGACCCAGGCTGGATTCTCTATATTGACGAATCGTCCAATGCCAAAGGGGTCGGGGCTGGGATCATCCTAGTCGCACCCGATGCTACGACTATTCAATATGCGATCAGACTCAGGTTCAAGGCTTCAAATAATGAGGCAGAATATGAGACGCTATTAGCCGGACTTAAATTGGCCGTGAGTCTCGGCGTTCAAACTCTCCAGGTCCAGTGTGACTCACAGTTAGTAGTACATCATATCTCCACGGAGTATGAAGCCAAAGAGACCAGGATGATCTCTTATCTCGACGAGGCTAGGAAACTGATTGGAAAGTTTTGGAGTTGCACTATCCGGCAAATCCTAAGAACGGAGAACTCGTGGGTCGACGCCTTACAAAGCTCGCTTCTGCTTCAGAAGGAAAGATCCCGCGCTTCGTTCCAATTGAGTTTGTGGAACATCCGAGTATTGGTCAATCGGAGGAAATTAATTCAGTGCACAGTACTCTGAGCTGGTTGGACCCCATCTTCAACTACCTCTCTTCTGGCGAAGCCCCCTCGGACAAACTGGAGGCAGAGCGGCTCGATATGTCATCCTAGATGGGGTATTGTATAAAAAGGGGCATTCCCAACCTTACCTTAGATGCCTCCGACCAGACGAAGCCGATTATGTGATTCGAAAAATTCATGAAGAAATCTGTGACAACCATTCCGGTAGTAGGACTTTGGCCTTAAAGATACTCCGTCAAGGAAACTTCTGGCCAACTCTCAAACAAGATTCGAAAGACTACGTCCGAAAATGCGACAAATGTCAACGTTATGTGACGGTGCGGAGGCAACCAGTTGAAGAAATGACTCCCATGAGCGGACCGTGGTCATTCGATCAGTGGGAAATTGACATTATTGGCCCTTTACCTACGGGGAAGGGGCAAGTCAAGTTCGACATCGTCGCAGTCGATTACTTCACTAAGTGGGTCGAGGCCGAGCCTGTACCAAAGATCACCGAATAAA
The DNA here is from genome assembly GCA_037074715.1 of Magnolia kwangsiensis. NCBI lineage: Eukaryota > Viridiplantae > Streptophyta > Magnoliopsida > Magnoliales > Magnoliaceae > Magnolia > Magnolia kwangsiensis. Next base: position 29,001,680 of record CM073584.1, on the reverse strand, counting down.
AAGTAGTTAATTTTGTTTGGAAAAATATTATCTGTCGATTCGAAATCCCGCGCACCATCGTATCCGACAATGGCGGACGGTTCGATAACGATAAATTCCGCGATATGTGTCGGGGGCTTGGCATCACAAATGCATATTCATCGCATCGGTACCCACAGTCCAATGGACAGGTGAAAGTGGTTAACAAGGTCATCAAACACCACCTCAAAACTAAGCTAGAAAAAGCCAAAGGTAACTGGGCCGAGGAACTTCCATTTGTCCTTTGGGCCTACAGTACCATGGCCCAGTCCTCAATCAGAGAAACCCCATTCTCGCTTACTTATGGCTCATAAACAATGGTGCCCGCAGAGATTGGCTTACCTACTGTGCGGGTAAGGAATTATCAAGAGGATCAAAACTCCGAGCAGATTGCTGCTAACCTAGATCTACTCGAGGAAGTCTGAGATATCTCAAGGCTCCGAGCCACTGCTAGGCATCAGCAGGTGGCACATTTTTACAACTCCAAAGTCAAGGTTAGGCAGTTCCTCCCCGGGGACTTAGTCCTTCACCGAGTTTTTCAGAACACCGGCGAGCCGGGGGCTGGGGTACTCGGGCCGAGCTGGGAAGGGCCCTACCTCAAAGGCAGACAACTCCCTCACCCTTGGAACGCCGAGCATCTGAAGATCTATTACCCCTGATGTAATGGCCTTTAAGGCCCCCAATAAAGAGTAACGCCACCAAGAAATTAGCCTTTAAGGCTTTCAATAAAAGTTATAATTTGACTTTTGTGCGAATCAAGTGTCTGTTAAGTTGCCCCATCCATATGGAGGCGAGCAAGACGATCCGATCCCTTAAAGAGAGGGTCGAAGCATAATTTCATGAAAATTTGACTCGGCATTCCCTCTAAGGGATAAAGCCTAATAATGACCCGGCTCTCTAACAGAAAATTCGACTCGGTATTCCCTCTAATGGATAAAGCCTAATAATGACCCGACTCACTAACAGAGTGGACGGGTCGTTATCCCACAAATGAACGGAACAGAGTTCTCACCAATCATGGGATGAGCCACCCCCCACCCCCCCCCCCCCCCCCCCCCCCCCGGGTCCGGACTCAATGACAAACTGAGGCGGTGGTTAAAAAAATATATACTAAATGGCAATATGGAAGGAGCTGATCCCTCAAGAGGTCAGCTCGGCCATGGAATAAATCGACATGCTGACGAATCAGCTCAGCAATCAACAGTTAGTACCATTCATCCAAAAGTTAACGCAAGATATTCTGAAAACTCTTTCCAACAGAAAGTAACTATGAAAGCGAAGGAGCTTGGGAATCAGGAGCTTGGTCTGAACGAACCTCCTCGGCGGGCTCTTCTCCAACGTCATCAAGCAGCAAGGGATCAAGGTTAAGGTCTGGATAAAAACACTAGATCGACTTGATAAAGGCGTCAAAGCTGCAATTATAAAACTTTGAGGCTTCAGCATCCCTCTCCTTAGAAACCTTGAAGGCGTCAATTGCAGCAGCAACGGCCGCTGCCATGGAGGCCTCATCTTCAGCCCGCTGAGCCTCCATCGCTTGAGAGACTGCTCGTCTCCGTTCTTCTACCGTCTCGGCCTTAGTCTGCTCCAGGACCTCTTCCAACCAAGTAATCTCCTTAACCACACTACGTGAAAAATGGAAAAAAAAAAAAAAAATGACGGATTTCGAGACGGTTCTGGACCGTCTCTAAAATTGCTTAGTTTAAAGACGCTTTAAAGAAGGCCATAAACCGTCTCTAAAATTTTAAACGGCCATTGACCATCCTTAATAGTGTCTTAAAAATTTGAACGTCCACAAATCGTTTAGGATGGTTGTTGACCGTCTTATATGGGTCATCTGAGACGGTCATTGGCCATTCGCATTAGAGACAGTCTTCGACCGTCTTATATGCGGTCATTTGAGATGGTCATTAGCTATCTTTTACTTGTAATCTGAGACTGTCAAAGACCATCTCTATTAGAGATGGTCCTTAGCCATCTTATAGCCCTGCCAAAGACCGTCTCTATTAGAAACTGTTAATAACCGTCTCTATTAGAGACGGTCCTAAACCGTCTTTATTGGAGACTATCAAAGATCGTCTTTATTAGAGATGATCCTAAACCGTCTTATAGCCCTGTCAAAGACTGTCTCTAATGCTCAGGTCAAAAATAAGAAGCTTAAAAAAATTATGAATTTCGAAAAAAAAAAATAGTTGAGAAGCTTAGAAAAATAATTAACAATGTTTAAGAAAAATTTAAAGGAGAAAAAAACTATAATTTTATAAAAATCTAGATTTTGAAAAAAAAAAATTAAGAACTTTGAATAATGTTAATAATTTTGAAAAAAAAAAAATTGATAAAAAAATGATATTTTGAAAAGGAAAATTTAAAAAAAAAAATGTGAAAAAATTGACAAATTGTAAAAAAAAAAAATATTTAAAAAAAAACTAAATTTTGTAAAAAAAAATGTTAAATTTATTTATAATAAAAATGATTTTAGTTAAATGAGTAAAAAAAATATACATTTTGAAAAAAAAAATGTTAAATTTATTTGTGAAAAATAAAATTACTAAATTATTAGGCACATCCACTAATTGAACCATTAATCATTTTTGGACAATCTAATCAGTTCAATTTAAATAGTAAATAACTTCAAATGTTTAAATCAAATTTCACTGAAATTGTTGATCAATCTTGTATGCCCAATATATTTCTCATATGTAGCCTGATTGAGGCGAGTAACTAGTCAAATTGAGAGTATTGATAGTAAAATAGAGTGAATGGACTAGACATGTAAAATGGGCCAAATATTCTAGTTGAAATTGTGACCCAACTTACTGACCTCGTGAGAACCTAAGAATTGACCTTTCTCCACTACATTTAAGTGAGTTACTCGTTACCTTTACCAGAGTAAACTTTGTAGGGTTCACCGTTATTTATTTATATAATCCACTCCATTCATCCATGTTAACAGATAATTTGAGGTCTAAAGAACAAAAAGGAAGCATATCCAAAGCTCAAGTGGACCACACCACAGGAAATAGTGTGATTGAACCTCTACCATTTAAAATTTCTTAGAGTCCATAGAAGTTTTGGATCAAGCTGATGTTTGTATTTTCTATTAATTTATATATTTTTGATATTATGAACAACTTTTAACAGTTTTTGAACAATCTGATCAGTCCGGACATGAAGAGTAAATAACTTCAGATGTTTAAATCAAAATTCACTCAAATTGTTGATCAATATTGTTTGCCCAATATCTCATATGTAGTATGATCGAGGCGAGTAACTAGTCAAATTGAGGGTAATGATAAGTAAAATAGAGTGAATGGACAGTGTCAATATATATAAAATATATCAAGGTGCGCCCTACACGGTTAGAGTAACACCCATGAAGGAGTTACCTAAATAGTGAAATGGTACTATAAGGTCACCTCATGGGAACTTCCCATGAGGTTAATCTGTGTGCCCCACCATGATGTGTGTGTAGAACATCAACACCATGCATTTGATATGTCCCCTTTAAGTCCAAAAATCAGTTGTATATGAAACTCAGGTGGGCCATAGCATCTAAAACAATGCGAAGACATCCCTAAAACATATAAAATCATTTGGTGGGGCCCACATGAGTTTTGAATGTGTATGAAACTTGGTCTGACTCCTCATCCAAGTGGGACACACATAATGAATGGGCTGGATCTATGAACCACATTTAGGTGGGCCTAATAAATGATTATAAATGTTTTAATGGGAGGGTAACCCTCTCAACTATAGTATGTGGTGTGGCCCACCCAAGTCATGGATTGACTTTATTTTTAAGCTCGTGGCCCACCATGGAATGGTGCGTCTGACTAATGAGGCAGATCCAAAGTTCAAGTTGACCCACCATAGAAAAGAGTGGGATAGTGACACCCACTATTGAAACCTTCTTAGAGCCCGCCGTGATGTTTATTTGAGATCCAACCTATTTATAAGTTAATACTAGAGTTGGGCATCGGTCCGAGTCGGACCAGATTGGGTCCAACCCGATTAGATCCGAAATCTCAGTGGCTTAACCCGAACCCGATCCGAACCGGGACCGAGTTTGGGTCATCGGCCTCGAACCGACCCGAAGTATACATGTCTTGATCCGATCCGAGTCTGACTCGGTCAGGAAAACCGAGTTGGATCGGATGGGGCACTATTCGGATCGCTTCAGATTTTTTTACAAAAAAAAATTTAAAAATTTTGAAAAAAAATAAAATTAAATTAAATTACCTGGACATCTTGGTAGATGCAATCCTTCTCTTCTCTGACATTCGCCTTGATCAATGCATGATACATCTCTCTATTCGTTAGAATCACAGCACTCAACAAACACACGAAAGCTTCTGTCCCTTCAGCATCACCTTCGTTACCCAACCAACCCAACACACTGCACCCTATTGTTTGGCCTCCATCCTTCATTCCCTAGAAATACCAAAATCGCCCTCTTCATATATTCCATAGCCTTCCCCATTTCACCCTTCTCTACATACGCTGAGGTAATGATCCCAAAACCATTTGGTATCTGGGTCTGCTCCTCTTTTGCCAACCGTTCGATCATAGCTTCCATCGGACGCAATTAGCGAAGTTTACATCATCAAAGAAAAATATCAGACCTAGCTGCTGATCATAAGTTATGATATAACTTTTTCCTCCATTCTATCCCATATCTAGTAAATCCTATCCGTACAAAATGTGTCCCACACAATGATAATAATTTATTATGAAAATCTAGCCGTTCCACTCACAGAAAGCTCCACACATGTAACTTATGTCACACCAACGGTTGTTCATTTATATTTGACGTTATTTCCCCGATCTATGTTTGGATTCACTTGATTTCATATCAGATTACCACCATGGTGTACGTGGCCCACATTTATTTTACCTATTTGATAGGTTGATGGAAAAGAAGACGTTGTTTCATAACTTCGATAGAGCCAGTGTATCAAATCGTTTCTCTACTTCCTAACCTATAATAGCAATTGAGAAAATGCTCCAATGCTCTTATAGTGCTATTTATAGTGCTATACGGTTCTCCTAGTTGTATTAGGAAATTTATGGGTACAATCCATTGATCTAGACTGTTTATTAGGTCCAACTCATATTTCATGATAGGCTACCATGAATAAATCATACAGATTTAACTATAAAAAAAAAGATATGATCAATGGTCTTAAAAATGGACGGTCAAGATCATTTACAAAAAAGTAGGTCCGATCAACAATTTGATTCATCAAATTTTTAGGGACCATCATGGATTCCTTATGAGTCTAAAGAATCACTTTTGTTAGCCAATTGAAAGCATCCTATCCATGTCTTGGAAAAAGGATGGTTAGAGAAAAAGGCCAAATTAATCATAGATTATATCACTCGTTCAGTTTAAACATTTTTCAAGGTAGCCTAGAAAATGTGTTCTGAAGTTAATAGACGGTTGAGATCAACCAATTGGACCTTCTAAGTGTCTGAATATAACTAGAAGCACTATAAGTTATAGTGCCCCGATAGTACACCCCTCGACACCAGCCAATGACTGGTGGTCGGTGCTCTGTGGCCCCCACCATGATGTATGTGTTTCATCCATGTCGTCCATCTATTTTTATATATCATTTTATGATATGATAAAAAAAAATGAATTATATCTCAATCTCAAGTGGACCACATTACAGGAAATAGTGTTGGGGGCCATAAAAGTTTTGGATCAAGCTGATATTTATTTTTTCCCTTCATATGGGTCTTTATGACCAAATTAACAGATTGGATGTCAAATAAACAGTACAGTGGACCTTAGGAGGATTGTAATTGTGAATATCCATTCATTATTTTTGTCCTATGGTGTGGCCCACCTAGGATTTATATCCCTATCATTTTTTGTATCAACCACTAAAATGATCTGTAAAGATGGATGAACAGAATGGATAAAACATGTACATCATGGTGAGGCCCACAGAGCACCGACCATCAGCCACGGTCCCGCCCAAAATTGGGCGCGTGCTCAAAATAGAGTCGCGCCCAATGTCTCCCCCATTTCAACACTCTCCCTCGCCCTCTGCCCTCTCTCTCTCTCTCTCTCTCTCTCTCTCTCTCTCTCTCTCTCTCTCTCTCTCTCTCTCTCTCTCTCTCTCTTCCTCACTTGCATCATCTCCAGATCTGGTCCGGCCAGCAGCCCTGCCCTTCATCTCTTCCCCGGCCAGGTACTCATTTCTCTATTTAGGTTATTAATTTTTAGATCTGTAAATCCACAGTGGGGGTTCGTTGGCCATGTCTGGTAAACAATGGGACCAATGATCTAGATGGCCTGGGTTGCTATAGATGTATACCATGTATTCAATGGATGCAGACATAGAATAGTCTTGCCATTCATCATTTGTTGTGAATGTTTAAGGTGTGCACAACATGTGTTTGATGAAATGTCTCTGCTGGAGAAGGTGGATTGCATACTTTGTAACTCAGCATGCAAGTAAACTCTATGGGGCCACTGCGATGTGTGTGTCTTATCCATGTAGGCCATCTATTTTTCAACTCATTTTATGGCATGAGCCCAAATGGAAGCATATCCAATGCTTAAGTGGGCCCGCCACAGGAAACAATGGGCATCGAAGACCCACTGTTGAAAACTTCTTAGGGCAGCAGAAGTTTCGAATCAAGCTGATATTTGTGTTTTCTCTATGTTTGTATGAGCTTATGAACAAGTTGGGTGACAAATAAACATCGTTGTGGGCCCTATGAAAGTCTCAACGGTGGATGTCATAATCCCCACTCTTTTTGTGTGGTCCAGCTAAGCTTTGGATAAAATGAGGATTGCTGGTCTGTAATGTCCACTATAAAGCAATCACAACCATATCCAACTCAAGACTCTTCTCGCCTATGAACTGAAACAGGTAAGCACTATATATAAGTTCTAGCTAGAACTCCTAGCCAATCTTGTCTTCTTTAGGCAGAACCACAGTGGCTAGTGGAAACTGATTGCAATTTAAAGAACTCCTATACCAACCAATATTTGAATTGTTGAAAACCTAACCAGTTCTTGCATTATCGTTGAACTTGTGAAAATAAAATATGATTATGGAAGGTGTTGACTGCGGTTTGATGATTAAACTGATGTAACAATCCAGCCTGATCTTAATATGAACCCTTAGATGGACACTCAATTGGCCATCAATGAGGACATAATTGGGCCTGATCGAAAGATATGATGGCCTAGATGCATCACATTTGTTTTCGTGTCTGTCAGCTTAGTTTCATGGAATTTTGGTGAAATTATATTTCTTTTGTTAATTCATAAGATCCATTATTACATGGTTCAAAAGAACGATAGCCAATCAGACTGGATCACACTTGCTGACATGATGGGATTGTGTTTGTCTAATGATTATTTATTTTCCTACTGAGGTCGTTTTCTGGTTGAATACCACACCTATGCCGAATATAGTTTAGCAAACTAATACTGTATTGCTGTAATCTTGTCTTTTGTGTTTCGAGGACAGATTTACTTGCATTTATGTACAGCGTGTAGGAAATTGTTAAAGAATATCACTGAAGTCTAAAAAAAAAAGGGTTTGCTGCTACAGCTGAAGTTAGGGCAGCATCTTTTTAAGTTAGAATCATGAATTCATGATTAGAATATGGGATAACTATTTCAGTTTTCCAGAAATCTGATGAAAACTTTCTGTATGTTGATTATTTACGCCATATCTTCAGATTAACCTAGAGACAAAATTGTATAATTCTTTTACAGCAAAAATTAAATTTCTCAGATTCCTAACCTTGTCATCTTTTTGGCTGCCACATGACTGATAAATTGAGTGGAAATTTTCTTAAGTATAATTCTTTTACGGTAAAAAGTAAATTTCTTAGATTCCTAAGCTAGTCATCTTTATTTGTATGCATGTTGCATTAAATATTCACGAAAGTGTGCATGGATGCAAATGCATGATGTATAGTTGTGAGCAAAATGCACATGTTGCAGGAATTAGTGCATATATTGGTACAGATTCATTGTTGGAAAATCCTTTCATATGCACAATCACACCTACACATAGACGCATGTTGACCTACCTTTGCATATGTGAAAATTGTTTGTTTACATGTATGTAATGCACATTGACAACTATCCTGTAAGTACCATAATTCCACCAATGCCAGCTTTAATTTCTCTAGCTACTGTGTGGAATTATGCTCAATACATATGACGTCCTGATCTCATTTGTTTGATTGTTTTTCAGTCCCGCTTCAATATCTTGAAAATACAGTTGATGGATAGGCCATTTTATTAGAAATATGGATATGAATGTAGGCATGTTTGTGCTATAATCTTACTCATGATGCTTAAAGGATAGAAGGCAGGACACCAAGAGGGGACTTTTCTATTTCTATCAACATGTAGCAGATATAGCTGATTGTAGCGCTTATGATACAGAGCCTGTATGATATGGGCATCCAGCTATTGACAACTCTCTTGTGATCTTATTGTATATGAATTTCCAACTTATTAAATATGCATCTATCATAATTCTCTTATCTTTTTGGCATTCTAAGTTAGTTGGGATTCTTCCGTGCTTCTCAGTTTCATGTCCTAGCCCTGAAACAACTGCATATATGGATGCATGCATGTTTATTCAATGCTTTTCATTTGATTATTTCAGAGTGTTATATGTTATAGTTGTTCAGCTACTTGAACAATCACCCATCACAATCAACAGATAACTTCTATTAATAATCTGAATCAATAAAATAATCTAAACTCAATTAAGGAGTCTTTTGGATGCATGTTAATGGTTTAAGTTATAAATGATTTACATCTTTACAGCCTGTCTTATTTAGCTTTAAGTTGTAAATGATTTACAGGTAAACGATTGTCTATGTTTGTATAACCCGCAAATTGTTTAAGCCTTGTAAACGAAGAACCAATCTTTTCATTTATAGTCAGTAGGCTGCAAATGAAATTCGAACTCTTTGGTAGGGTTTACTGTAAATCATTTATAGTTGTTTACAATAATATTAAAAAAATCTGTTTATAAAAAAAAAATTCCATTTGATTTTTTTTGTATGGATGCATCACGCATGGTTTTATGATAAAACACATGTATGTATGTGTGTATATATATGCATGCACGCATGGATGGATGAAACGTATGCATGCATGCATGGATGGATGGACAGATTATGCATGTGTGTGTATGCATGCATACATGCATGGATGGATTTCTGTGTGCGTATATGTATGTATGTATGCATGCATGGATGGAAGACTGGATGGATGGATCATCACGCATGTGTGTGTATGTGTGTATGCATGCATGGATAGATGGATGGATTGTTAGATCATGGATGGATGGATCATAATGCATGTGTTTATATATGTATGCATGCATGGATGGATGGATGTATCATCATGCAAGTTTGTATGCATGTATGTATGTATGCGTGATCCCAAACCTAAACACGATCCCAAACCTGAACCCGATTTTCTAAACCTAAACCTTAACCTATTCTTAATTGCCTAAAGCTATAACCTATAACCTAAAACCTACACCTAATCATGTGCATATATTTGTGGATATATATAGATCTTTATTTTATTGTGATTGGTGACCACATGTGTGGCATGTTTTGACAGTTTATGAAAAGCCTCTTTTTTATTGTATATCACTTTTTATATGCTGCATGCACGTGATATCAGAAATGGATTTGACGCCCCTGAGCAAGAATTGGATGACGAAAGATATATTGAGTGGTGAATACATTAAAGGCGTTGAATCGTTTATTATTTGAAGATATTTAATTGGGTGAAATTATTGTTTGGCCCAAATTCCTTATGAGAATTTGAATATTCAGTAGTTTTGTTTAACTTTTTGAACTCTAGGACATTTTGTATGACGAAAACTTGATTATTCACTGAAATCATTTTTTGATCAAGTTGCCTTTTTTATTTATTTAATCTTTAACATCTTTTTTATTAATTATAGCTTGTTGTCATTTATTTTTTTATTAACCAAGTCACTAAAGGATTTCAATTTCAAATGTAACTAAAGTATTGATAGAACGTTGTCACTTATTGCAGTACGAGATGTAACAAGAATATACATTGATTGTGTATTTGATTTTTTTTAAATGCACCAACCAGAAATGATTTGAGACGACGTTCAATGATACTTTGTTAAATATGAAATTTATGACCTTTAGTAACTTAGTTAATTAAAAAGAACTACATAGTGGCATGATCCCAATATGACTTTTTGGGTACGTAGGCAGCCGTTCGCATTGTACTAGAATATCGGTGCAGCCACAAATCTTTTTTCTCCTTTGAATTATAACAAACTGTATCAGTTGCATTTTTCTCTGTCATACAGGTTGTAGCTATCAAAGATATAATATCACCTCCTTATAGGGAAACATTTAATGATGTGTACAGGTAAATTCATTTTTTCTTATTCCTGATATTGCTTCTCAGTTATATTTATGTTGGTTTCAGAGTACAGGTCTAGTTATATTTGTGTTGGTCTCAGAGTACAGGTAACGATAGAAATTTTTGGTCAATTGTGGCTTGTAGACAAAGGGATGAGTAAACAACAATACAAATATGGGAGGCCTTCCCTGGGTATTCAAATGCTTTTAGATATATTTATATTATTTTTAAATGTATTAGCTTGAAATTGATGGAGTAGACCCAGATATGCGTTAGAGCTATCCGGATGTTGAGCGGGGGTCCCTGGAAGGTGGAAACCACTATTATGACCATGATGAAGCTGTTCATTTCCTATGGACAGCATTGGAGGGGTCTGGCCATTTGAATAGGTTGTGTTTATGTATTTACTCGAAATTAATGGAGTAGACCTGGATGTGCATCGGAGCTATTCGGATGAGCGAGGGTCCCTAGAAGGTGGAAACCGCTGTTATGACCATGATGAATCTGTCCATTTCCTATGGACAACATTGGAGGGGCCTGGCCATTTGAACAGGCCATGTTTATGTAATTTTTCAAAATTAATAGAGCAGACCCGGACATACGTCGAAGCTATCCAGATGAGCGGGGGTCCCTGAAAGGTGAAAACCGCTGTTATGACCATGATGACGCTGTCCATTTCCTATGGACAGCATTGAAAGGGTCTAGCCATTTGGACAGGTTGTGTTTATATATGTATTTGCAGGGACTACACCCTTAACCTAAACCACACCCTAAACCTATAACCTAAACCTATTCTCAATTACCTAAACTTATAACCTAAACCTATTCTCAAATCCCAAAAGCTATACTTATAACCTAAACCTAAACCTATAACCTATAACCTAAACCTAAACCTAAAACCTAAACCTATTCTCAAATCTCTAAACCTAAACCTACACCTAATCCTAATCTCAACTCCCTAACCTAAACCTAAACTTGAAAACCCAAACCTAAACCCGATCCCGAACCCGAACCCGATTTCCTAAACCTAAACGTTAACCTATTCTCAATTCCCTAAACTTTAACCTATAACCTAAGCTAAACCTAAACCTATAACCTACACTTATAACCTAAACCTAAGCCTAAAACCTAAACCTATTCTCAAATTCCAAAACCTATACTAACCTAAACCTAAACCTTAACCTAAAACTAAACATAAACCTTAACCTAAACCTTAACCTAAACCTAAACCTAAACCAAAACCTATAACATAAAACGTAAACCTAAACCTAAAACCTAAATGTATTCTCAAATCCCTAAACCTAAACCTACACTTAATCCTAATCTCAACTCCATAACCTAAACCTAAACCTAAACTTGAAAACTCAAACCTAAACCCGATCTCAAACCCGAACCTGATTTCATAAACGTAAACCTTAACCTATTCTTAATTCCCTAAACCTATAGCTTATAACCTAAACCTAAACCTAAACCTAAACCTAAACCTTAACCTTAACCTATAACCTTAACCTAAACCAAAACCTATGACCTAAAACCTTAACCTATAACCTATAACCTAAACTTATAACCTATAACCTAACCTTAACCTAAACCTAAAACATAAACCTTAACCTATAACCTAAAACCTAAACCTAAACATAAAACCTAAATGTATTCTCAAATCCCTTTACCTAAACCTACACCTAATCCTAATCTCAACAACCTAACCTAAACCTAAACCTAAACTTGAAAATCCAAACCTAAACCCGATCCCGATTTACTAAACCTAAACCTTAACCTATTCTCAATTCCCTAAACCTATAGCTTATAACCTAAACCTAAACCTTAACCTAAACTTAAACCTAAACCTTAACCTAAAACTATAACCTAAACCTAAACCAAAACCTATGATCTAAAACCTTAATCTATAACCTATAACCTAAACTTATAACCTATAACCTAACCTTAACCTAAACATAAAACCTAAACCTTAACCTATAACCTAAAACCTAAATGTATTCACAAATCCCTAAACATAAACTTACACCTAATCCTAATCTCAATCCATAACCTAAACCTAAACCCGATCCCGAACCCGAACCTGATTTACTAAACCTAAACCTTAACCTATTCTCAATTCCCTAAACCTATAGCTTATAACCTAAACCTAAACCTATAACCTTAACCTAAACCAAAACCTATGACCTAAAAGCTTAACCTATAACCTATAACCTAAACTTATAACCTATAACCTAACCTTAACCTAAACCTAAAACATAAACCTTAACCTATAACCTATAACCTAAACCTAAACCTAAAACCTAAATGTATTCTCAAATCCCTAAACTTAAACCTACACCTAATCCTAATCTCAATCCATAACCTAAACCTAAACCTAAACTTGAAAACCCAAACCTAAACCCTATCCCGAACCCGAACCTGATTTACAAAACCTAAACCTTAACCTATTCTCAATTCCCTAAACCTATAGCTTATAACCTAAACCTAAACCTTAACCTAAACCTAAACCTATAACCTTAACCTAAACCAAAACCTATGACCTAAAACCTTAACCTATAACCTATAACCTAAACTTATAACCTATAACCTAACCTTAACCTAAACCTAAAACATAAACCTTAACCTATAACCTATAACCTAAACCTAAACCTAAAACCTAAATATATTCTCAAATCCCTAAACCTAAACCTACACCTAATCTAATCTCAACTCCCTAACCTAAACCTAAACCTAAACTTGAAAACCCAAATCCAAACCCGAACCCGATTTCCTAAACCTAAACCTTAACCTACTCTCAATTCCCTAAACCTATAGCCTATATACTATAACCTATAACCTAACGTAAACCTTAACCTAAACCTTAACCTATAACCTATAACTTAAACCTAAACCTAAAACCTAAATGTATTATGAAATCCCTAAAACTAAACCTACACCTAATTTTAATCTCAACTCCCTAACCTAAACCTAAACCTAAACTTGAAAACCCAAACCTAAACCCAATCCCGAACCCGAACCCGATTTCCTAAACCTAAAACTTTAACCTATAACCTATAACCTAAACTTATAACCTATAACTTAACCTTAACCTAAACTTAAAACCTAAACCTTAACCTAAAACCTAAAACCTAAACCTAAACCTAAAACCTAAATGTATTCTCAAATCCCTAAACCTAAACCTACACCTAATCCTAATCTTAACTCCCTAACCTAAACCTAAACCTAAACTTGAAAATCCAAACCTAAACCCGATCCCAAACCCGAATCCGATTTCCTAAACCTAAACCGATTTCCTAAACCTAAAACTTTAACCTATAATTTATAACCTAAACTTATAACCTATAACCTAACCTTAACCTAAACCTAAAACCTAAACCTTAACCTATAACCTATAACCTAAACCTAAACCTAAAACCTAAATGTATTATCAAATCCCTAAACCTAAACCTACACCTAATCCTATTCTCAAATCCCTAACCTAAACCTAAACCTAAATTTGAAAACCTAGACCTAAACCCGAACCCGATTTCCTAAACCTAAACCTTAACCTATTCTCAATTCCCTAAACTTATAGCTTATAACCTAAACCTAAACTTAAACCTAAACCTATAACCTAACCTAAACTTAAAACCTAAATGTATTCTCAAATCCCTAAACCTAAACCTATATCTAATCCTAATCTCAACTCCCTAACCTAAACATAAACCAAAACTTGAAAACCCAAACCTAAACCTGATCCCAAACCCGAACCCGATTACTTAAACCTAAACCTTAACCTATTCTCAATTCCCTAAACCTATAGCTTATAACCTAAACCTAAACCTATAATTAACTTAAACCAAAACCTATGACCTAAAACCTTAACCTATAACCTAAACTTATAACCTTTAAACTAACCTTAACCTAAACCTAAAACCTAGACCTTAACCTATAAAGTAAAACCTAAACCTAAGCCTAAATCCTAAATGTATTCTCAAATCCCTAAACCTAAACCTACACCTAATCCTAATCTCAACTCCCTAACCTAAACCTAAACCTAAACTTGAAAACCCAAACTTAAACCCGATCTCGAACCCGAACCCGATTTCCTAAACCTAAACCTTAACCTATTCTCAATTCCCTAAACCTTAACCTATAACCTAACCTAAACCTAAACCTATAACTTGCACTTATAACCTAAACCTAAACCTATAACCTAAACCCATAACCTAAACCTAAGCCTAAAACCTAAACCTAAACCTAAACCTAAAACCTAAATGTATTCTCAAATCCTTAAACCTAAACCTACACCTAATCCTAATCTCAACTCCCTAACCTAAACTTAAACCTAAACTTGAAAACCTAAACCTAAGCCCGAGCCCGAACCCGAACCCGATTTCCTAAAACTAAACCTTAACCTATTCTCAATTCCCTAAAGCTATATAACCTATATACTATAACCTATAACCTAACCTAAACCTTAACCTAAACCTATAACCTAAACCTAAACCTTAACCTTAACCTAAACCTAAACCAAAACCCATAACCTAAACCTTAACCTCTAACCTAAACTTATAAACCTAAAGCCTAAACCTAAACCTATAACCTAAAACCTAAACCTAAAATCTAAATGTATACGTGGATGAATGTAATGTGGAAGATTGTTTGTATTTGGATGGATGTAGTTTATATTTGGATGAATGTAGTTTATGTTTGGATGGATTTATGTAGTTTGGGTAGATGGATGTGAATGTGAATATAATGAAATATATTATATAACAGGTGTATATTAGGAAGAATACAATGTTGTAACAGGTGTATATAACAGGTGTATATTAGGAAGAATATGATGTTGTAACAGGTGTATATTGTTTGTGTTTGGATGGATGCAGTTTATGTTTGGATGAATGTAGTTTATGTTTGGATGGATTTACGTATTTTGGGTTTAGATGGATGTGAATGTCAATATGATGAAATATATTATACAACAGGTGTATATTAGGAAGAATGCGATGTTGTAACAGGTGTATATTAGGAAGAATACGATATATATTAACAGGTGTATATTCAAATATGAGACGGTCGAAGATCGTCCTTTTCAGGGTCATAAGAGACGGTTCATAGCAATCCTTTTTAAGGAAGGTCGTAGACCGTCCTTTTCAGGTTCATAAGAGACGGTCCATGACCGTCCTTTTCAGGGTCATAAGAGACGGTCCATGACCGTCCTTTTAAAGGATGGTCTAAGATCATCCTTTTATGGTTCATAAGAGACGGTCCATGTGTAAGACCCGTATCTTAGTCCGTACCGTTCCATGAACTTCCACGGTCTTACCGGTCGAATTTCGACAACCTTCGACCCTTAACCAATTTTGTGCGCGACCCTGATTCATATGCCGTCAACCCGTATCGACTCAATCCAAGACCCTTACCATAGCGACCGCGCCATCGTTGCGGTTTCGATGCCTCGACTCACGCGTCGAGGAGATACCCAGGTCAAGAGATGTGGGCCAACGTTCGGTGCGAGAAAAACACCGCACGTTGTGAAATCCAAGAGAATCTCTACGAGGTGTCACATCAATCCCATCAATCAATCAATCTCATCACATCACATGTCAAGTACACATCACCTTTCACCTTTTTCCCAAGCAAGCCTCAAAAGTCAAAAATTCTCTTACACTCTCATGCCTTTCTTACACAAAAGGCCACAAAAGTCAAAAAGTTCTTACACCCATCACCACCACATCCATCACTCTCTCTCTCCCTTTACAAGCCTCTCTCTCTCTCATTTTCAAACCCATTCCAAGCAAGAAAGGAAAACCCCATACGTATGAGCTCTCCAAGCCTCTCCCTCTCTTTCAAAACTTCAAGTGTGGCCCACCTCTCCATCCTAAGATCTCCCATCCTAGCCATCCATTTCTCATCTCCTCCATTGAAATCAAAGATAAGAAGCTAAGGAACCCAAGGGAGCAAAAAGATCGAACGGTGGGTGCTTGATAATAATCATTTTTCATATTTTTAAGATGGGCCAAGTGAGGCCAACCAATCAATGGTTTGGATCTCATTTGGGACCCTAAAATGTGGCCGATGGCCCACTAAGATCATCATGATCACTCCATGATGGGGCCATTCTCCATGGACCCCATCATGATGATTTCCTTGCATTAAAAAGGTCATCTAGACCGTCCATGTTGGTGGGGAGAGGATCTCCACCGTTGATTTTTAATTTTTGATGAATCCATGTGTAGAGGGATCTAATGATGTATGATTTCATATAAGAGAGGGCTCATAGTGGCAGAGCCCTCCATCACACGCGTGTCCCACTCTCCATCTCTCTCTCTCCCTTTTTATTTCATTTATTTATTTATTTATTTTATGAGATTACAATAGGGTTGTGTAGCCTATTTGAATGGACCCCACCATGAGGCTTATATTCTATCCAAATCATCAAGTGTGGCCCACTTTGTGTGTGATGTACCCACACTATTCTCCATGAAGTGGCTCACCTAATCAAGGCCCACCTCAATTGCATACGTCCAACTGCCCAGCGTCTGGGACGCTGGACGTCTCTGTGAAGGAAAACACAAATATAAGCTTGGTTCAAAGCTTTGGGAGTGGACCATTGTGCAGGCCCCACCTTGTTGTATGTATTCAATCCACGCCGTCCATCTCCTTCCCTGGGTCATTTTAGGCATTGAGCCAAGTGATGGGGTTGGTTGGAAGATCTGGTGGGCCATAACGTTGAAGATTGCATCCTTACCATTCAAAAGATCATTTTTTATTTTATTTTATTTTCTAAACATAAAAAAATACTCTTATCGGACTCATTGGATTTATTATGAGCCATAGAATCCAATGGCTGAAATGGATTCATTAGATGCGGGCCCCACATGATAAAAACCCCTGAAAATGGGTTTTCAATGATTTTTAAAAAAAAAAACTCAAGAGGCAATGCCTCTGCCTTTGACGCTGTAACAATAGCAGCGTGCTGCGCATGAGCGGGCGGGCGACCAGTGTCCCACGACTGTTGCCGTGGGCCCCACCATGATGTTCATTTGTCATCCAACCGGTTCATTAGGTGAGCCCCTGCGTGAAGTGGGCCCACTCCAAACACCAGCCTGATCTAAGACTCAGGTGGCCCGCAATATAGGAAACAGTGGGATTGAACCTCTGCCATTGAAACCCTTATGTGGGCCACAGAAGTTTTGATTTATAGGAAACAGTGGGATTGAACCTCTGCCATTGAAACCCTTATGTGGGCCACAGAAGTTTTGAATCAATATGAAATTTGTGTTTTCCCTTCATCCAGGTCTGAGTGACCTTATGAATGGTTTGGATGACATTTAAACATGATGTTGGGCCCCACATGGGACCCATAGTGATGTGTGTGTTTTACATCCACCATCCAGGCGGACGGTGGTACCCACCATAATATATGTGTTCTATTTACACCGTCCACTACTGTGGACGGTGAAACCCACTGAGATGTATGTGTACCCTCCCCACTGTCCATCTTTTTGGGACCCACCATGATGCATGTGATGCATCCAGACTGTCCATCCACTTGGAAAGATTATTTTAAGGCATGAGTAGAAGAATGAGACCATCTGTGATCAAGTGGGCCACCTATGTTTGGGTGTGGCCCATTTGACATATAAGGCCTATGGATTTAGGCTCATTTGATATATAAAGCCTATGAATTTAGGCCGATTTGATATATAAGGCCTATGGATTTAGGCCCATTTGATATATAAGGCCTATGGATTTAGGCCCATTTGATATATAAGGCTTATGGATTTAGGTCCATTTGATATATAAGGCTCATGGATTTAGGCCCATTATATAAGGCCTATAGGATTAGGCCCATTTGATCGTTTAAGGGGCCCATGGGTTAAGGCCCATCGAGATGTACTAGGGCCTATGGGTTGAGGCCCATTTGATGTACATAGGAGGCCCAATTGGTGTGGCCCATTTGTTACACATAAGACCCACGTGCTTAGGCCCAATTGATGCATTCAAGGCCCAAGGGTTATGACCCATTGCAATGCGCATAAGGCCCATTGGTGCGGCCCATTGATGTGGCCCACTTGACGAATGGAAGGCCCATATGATATGGCCCATTTGATATATTTAAGGCCCAATAATATATACCTAAGGCCCATTACAATGTGTGATCCTAACCTACTTCATGTAATGATATTCACTACGGGTTACGCCTTGGGGATAATGTTGGTTTAACGTCCACATTATAAGTTTAATGTTGGTTAAATGTCCGCATTACGACTCTCCCTAGGGCCCATCGTTAGGCCCGTACTTGTTTTGTATAGGCCGTCTAGGCCCATCTGCGTTGTAAGGATAGCTATTACTCTATTACCTGTTTAGTATAGTTCCATGACTCATGATCATACGCATCATATGTATGCTTAATATGAGAGGTGACTGATCATAGCATATGCCTTCGGGCAGGTTATTTATGGACTTCCGGTTGGGCGGTGTTTCCCTACATGAGCGCACGATACGCGCAGGATTTGATGCATGATTGGATAGTGTGATTCATGCATTTCACATTGTGTGACATGGTTATTGTACGCCCTAGCGACATCGGGGCTGTAGCCTCCACAGACGTATCGTGGTTGACAGGATTGGATACCGAAAATCTTGTTCTACATGGGGTGTTATAGATATCCCTGGGTGAAAGTCCTTAAACCCTTATGATACTAAGAGGTTGCTCCAACGTCTATACCGAGTGGACAAATGAGCGTCGAGTCCCGATTACCAGATGGTTGCGCTCTCCACTGTGTCGTAGTCGGTTGGAAGGGGGTGCAAAGCTAGGCTGAGTTTGATTAGCTCGAGGAATGGGTCCGCTATCGACGAGCTGAGCCCGATATTGACAAGCGAATAGTGAGGTCTCTTCCACTTACCTTATTGCGCGCAATGAGGCGGTGATCTGGTTTAGAGTGTACTAGACCCCGGTGATATCTCAGATTTAAACTATATTGACATATGGACTTTGATTTGCATGCTCGAGTTGCATCTCGCATCACATGGCCTTGGTATGGCCGACGGCATTCATGTCTTGCATAACTTGGTCTTGGTACGATCCATAGCTTTCATGGATTCATTAGCATTACTCTGATATATCATTACTACATTGCGCACACACTTTCACCACCCTCTAAGCTTTCTATAAGCTTATGCACGACCGTTGTGTGTAGGTGACATTGGATCGCAGCAGCGCTGAGGCTTGATCACGTGGGAGATTATCTTGGAGCTTTTGGTTTATCATCATTGCAATTCCTTTTATGCTCATTATACTTGTAAAGTTTTTGATCATAGTGAAAATGTAATGGAGTTTTGGTTGTTATTTGTGGGTTATGCCTTTGGTTATGCTTATCACGATTCAAACTGATATTAAAAATCCTCCTCGTAGCATCTCAGGATCGAAACCTGGCGAATGGGAGCTGGGAACCGAGAATGGGATTCTACGGAGGTTGTCGACGCCAGATTTGGCGATCGGGAATTTTGTGAGCCCGGTTTTCGAGTTTGGGGCGTGACACCATGACCGTCCTTTTCATGTTCATAAGAGACGATCCATGACCATCCTTTTTAAGGATGATTTTTTCATCAGAGACGGTCTATAACTGTCCTTTTTACTGACGGTCATGGGTCGTCCTTTTTACGGACGGTCATGGAGCGTCCTTTTAAGCTTCATAACAGACCTCTGATGCCTACCTTTATAGACGGTCCATGACCGTCCTTCTTTAAAGACGATCCATGGTCGTCCTTCTTTAGAAACGGTTTATGGTCGTCCTTTAAAAAATACGAAGCCCCAAAATATAACGGTGGTTGCGACGGTCCAAGACCGTCTTTTATTGCCTTTTAAGACGATTTTTGACCGTCCTTTTTTTGTTGTTTTAGCATAGTGCCAGTGAATTCAAGTGGGCCCTGGCTCGTGTCAGCTCGGCCGCAGCTGCACTGCACTGCCCCTCCAAATCGCTCATGACCTTCCGCGTCTGGAGCCCCCGACTCTCTCGTCCTCGAGTTGCCGAAGCATCTCGCCCTGCTCCAATCGGTGAAGAGTCGCCTCATCCCGCAATACTCCCACCTCAGTCCTGAGTGCCTCCACTTCGGCATCTACCTTTCGAAGCTCGCGCACCCTTTCCCAGGCTAGGAAAAGCCTCGGAACAGACTAAATAAAAATAAAGACGGAGAAATGAGGAGATGCGTCCAAAAAAATGGTGGGTAAATGCGCAAGGATAGGGAGTACCTTATAAAAGACACCTGTCAGATCATTTAGGAAGGAGTCATCTGACTTAGAAAGCAAACTCACCATCTCCTCTTCCGGAGCATGCTTGGCCGTCCAGTGAGCCAAGCAAGACATATGGAAGCCCGGCTCGTACCGTGTTCCGCTTGTCCCCACATGAACCGAGCCTCCCTCCTCCACAGCCCCAATCCTGCTACCAGCTGATGCCTGAGCTTCGGACTTGAGGGCATTCCCTACCTCAAGAGGCGATATCATGGCATCGCCATTCGAATGTCCTCCTCCCGCTCGGAGGACGAAGGAACAACTGTGCAGGGAGCTGCAGGGTGAGCCTCCACACTAAGGGGAGCAGGGGTAGGAGTCGCGGCTACAGGGGAAGGAGTTATAGTGGCTGCTGGGGAAGGAGTTATTGTTGTTGCTGAAACCGGAACAATGGTTGCGGGGATTTCAGTAACTGGCGCAGCAGCAGCTGTGACGGCAGGAAATGGAGCTGTATCTGGGGCCCCAGCGAGGTCCTCCCCATGAGGGGCGACCTGCTTCTTCCGAATAATTTTTTCTCGGGGTTGAGCCCTCAACATCTCTTCTGCTGTCGGGACAGCCTTCCTCTTTCGAGTACCAAATGCCTCGGCCATGCCTACACGAAAAACAACAGATCAGCAAAAAAAAAAAAAAAAAAGCGAAGGAAGTTAGTCTCGCTAAAAGAAATGACTACTTACTTAAAGACGTAAATCGAGGCTGGGATTTGTAGAGCTTGGACCAGTGAAGGTTGGCTTCAGTGATCAGGTCCGCCTAGGAGCAGAGTTCCCCCGATCGGGCCCTGGCCTTGGCAATGCGATTCTTTTGGGCCAAGTCGAGGAGAGGCGTACCCCTCGAGAAGTCTACAAAAAAGGGGGAGCTTTATCCTGATTGAAGCGAACGAAAATAAAAAAGGGGAAGAAGAAACATTAATCAAAGTCTGACCTGGTGTTGTGAACCGGGTGGGAACCCAAGTCGACAGAGTCCCAAGCTCTGCCGCTGGCGCCTCCCACTCGCCTGCTGCCCAGAACCATTTATTCTTCCAATCCTTATTAGAGGACGGAAGGTTCATCACCAGCCTCAATCCTTTGCTGTCTCGGGTCGCGAAGTAGTACCATGGTTCGTGACTGTCGTACTTAACCAGGTACAGACTCATCAGCTCCTCTGGAGTAAGCTCTGGATTCTTGACTTGTCGCTAGATGATGAAGGCGGAGATCAACACCCTCCAAGCGTTGGGTGTAAATTTTTTCAGAGCAAGCCTGAGATAAGAGGTAATTGCTCGGACGAGGGGGTGAAGAAGGAGCCGAAGACCGCACTGCAGCGCATAGAGGAAGATCGCGACCTCCCCCTCGGCAGGGGCACCAGCGGTGTCAAGGGGCTCAGGGGCCCTAATTTGAACGGAGTTCAGAATCTGAAATTCAGAACGGATCCATTCCATCTGAGACTCTGACAGAATGGAGCCTCTAGGCACTATCTCAGGCATTTCAGTGGCCTGGTGGTATGGCCTGGGGGGCTCGGGTGACCTTCTTTTTGCCAGGTCATTGTGTCCGAGCCCCTTTCTCCTTTTGTCTTCGAGGCGGGGGGTATAAAGGCACAGCTTCGAAGAGGCCTTCAGAGGCCCCACTCCCATCATTAGAACTCCCCAGCTCGGAGTTATCATATTCTCGCACAATCTCGAGATTGGATGACATTTTGGAAAGGGATAGAAAGATTGACGAAGAAACTCACCAGATAGTTAACGAAAAATTGAGACCAGCCGGAATCGCCAACCGAAAACCTCAAGTCGGCTAGAATCGTCAATCCGAAACCTCAAGTCGACCGAAATCGCCTTCGTCGAAAATCGCTCTCTCTGGTGCAAGCTCAAATTCAGATTGCGAGTATGGAGAGCAGATCCGAAAGCTATTTATATAAGCTATAGAGAATCTCGCATTAATGGCGAGCAATAATGGTCGTAGCCAAATCGTCGCGAGCCGATTCCCGAGCACACATGGCCCACTCTCGTTGGTCAAATTCTTACCGGACGGTACGGTTCTGACATTGGACAGTGTGCTCCGGTAAATGAAACGACGCCCGAGCAAAGGGAGCCATCGTAAACACTCTTCCTCGGACTTACGTGGCGGCTCCTCATAGGCCGATGGTTATTCGGAATCATAACTGTCGCCACGTGTATGCCCCAGAGAAGCTTGTAAGCACGAAATCCTGAGGTATGAAGCTTCGAATTTGAAAATCATTACTCCAGCATGGCCAGAAAATCCTCTACAAGTTACTCTCCGAGTCCACGAGTGAACTCGAAGAGTAGGGAGCTTCTGTTATGGGATGATCTGATCCCCTAATAGAGATAAGAGCAATTCAACCAAGTGAAAGAACCGCCGAGGCGATGCCATCCGACTTGGTGTGTAAGCACCCCTGAATGGGTTGCACACTGCGTAAGTTGCAAGTCAAAGTAGCTTCATACTCCGATCGGTAACCATATTCCACTTGCTACCCTCGACATCAGCTCCAAGGAACTTGGCTCAGCAAGACGGATTCAACTCCCAGCTTCGGGTCCTAAAGCGATGATTTTCAGAGCCCTCCTGGACATATCTGTAAGCTCGGCTCGGACCTGAGAAAGCGTTTCTGACCGACAGTTAATAACGAAGGCTGGCCGATGTAGTAGCAATCAAGCTAGCCGAGCCGAGACAATATGCGATGGCGGATGCTTCGTCTGCTAAACACGGAAACTACCATATACAAACGTGACCGATTACTTCGCTCACAATATGCATTATCCACCAGATCTGTTGCACGATCCATGGATTGCGCATATTATCTCCACGATCTTGGAATCTCCCTGATTGAGTAACTCGTGCCTACAATAACGGACACAGAATGCCCGACAACCAGATATAAAAGCATTGAGACCCCACTGCTACAGGTACGTAATATCTCACACTCTCCTCTACTCTCCACTTAGACCCAGATTCTCTTGACATGACTTAGGCATTGGAGGGTCTCCCGACTTAGTCAAGGTCAGCTTTTCCTGTTCTCCTTGCGCAGGGTCAAGACATTGAAGAGATCCGAGTTTCAGAAAATAAAGGGGAGAGTGCCCAGATTTTGACCTCAACATTACTATCATTGAATCATATCTAAATCTCATACGGAACATGGTACAAAAAACAGTAGTAATTGACTATTAAAATCTTCTTGTAAGCCACAAAAGCTTTTGATCAAGATGATATTTGTGTGGTTATTCATATAGGTCCTTGTGACCTTATTAACAGGTTGGAGGACAGATAAACATTCCGGTGTACTCCATGAAGGTTTTAATGATGGGTTTCAATCATGACTGTTTCCTGTGGTGTGGTCCACCTAATATTTGGAGATGCTTCATTTTTAGTATCATGCCTTAAAATGAGTTTTGAAAATGGTTGGATGGTGTAGATTTATGACACATATATGAGTGTCAGCCCCACAGTTGGGGTTCTCACCCACCTTCGTAGATCCTGGGTCTCATCTAATCCACTCCATTTTTGGCATGGTACGTTAGCATCACTAAGTTTAGGACCTCCAGTGCCAGCGTGTCTTTAACGCCGAGAAATCCGTCCATACTCTGGCAATGTCTCATGCATGGATGATACTCACGCAGTAAGAAATTAATTAGAAATTGGATATGTGGCTTTGGAGAAAGTCATATTAAAATGTACAAATAATGGGTCAGCCTTTACATGTAGCATGAAGCCAAAATTATGCTAGTTTGATCACCAGATTATCAGATTGATAGATATATATCGAAAAATATCCAATGGTCCAATTTTGAGAAATAAGTGTCCATAAATCAGGGGTTAGGATTGTGCAGTCAATCTAATTTTGGGCCTACGTGACAGTGAGTTTTACAATTTAGTCAGTTTACTTGGAGATGATGTATAGCACATGTATTATTTCTGAGTGCATGGAAATGAAGCATCATATGCTGCCTGAGTACCATAGACTGCTCCCTTAAGCTTCTAAACGATTCCACCTTTACCACGTACCTTCCATAGTTCTAATGGGAACGGATTGGCTACTCCCCCTGACACCAGCCATTGGCTGGTGGTCGGTGCTTTGGGGGGCCCACCATGATGTATGTGTGTCATCCATGCTGTCCTTCTATTTTTATATATCATTTTATGATATGGTAGAAAAAATGAAGTATATATAATCTCAAGTGGACCACATTACAGGAAACAGTGTTAAATGAATTTTGACCATTAAAAATGTTTTGAGGGCCATAAAAGTTTTGGATCAAGCTGATATCTATTGTTTCCCTTCATCTGGATCTTTACGACCAAATCAACAGATTGGATGTCAAATAAACAGTACAGTGGGCCTTAGGAGGATTTTAATTGTGAATATCCATTCATTATTTTTCTCCTATGGTGTGGCCCACCTAAGATTTATATCTCTGTCATTTTTTGTATTAAGCCTAAAATGATCTGTAAAAATACATGAACGGAATGGATGAAACACGTACATCATGGTGGGGCCCACGGAGCACCGACCACCAGCCAAGGGGCTGGTGTCAGGGGGAGTAGCCAATCCTTTCCCAGTTCTAATTTCATCCTTTAGAGAAAAAAAAAAAAAACAGAAAACGGGAGTGAATCATGTGTGATGCCGGTGACTGTATTTCCCTGAGTGTGGGGCCTACATTGGTATATTTTTTGTATATCGGCCTATCAGTTTTTATAGCTGATCTCTTTTAAGGCATGGTCCAAAAATGAAGAAGATTAAGATGTCAACTAGACCCCACTATAGGAAACAATAGTAATCATTAAATGGCCACAATTAAAAAAAATTAGGGCCTACCATAATGTTTATTTGCCATCCAACCTGTAAGTGATAAGGTCACAAATATTAGTATGATCCAAGACTTTTGTGGCTCCATAAGTTGAAGTTTTTAATATGGAAATTCAATCCCTCCTATATTATTTTCTTGAGATTTGTATCTAATTCAATTTTCGGACCATACTCTAAAGTGTGATGGACGAAACTGATGGTCTGCATGAATATACAGCACATAGATAAAGGTGGGCCCCACGCAAAAAAAACAAAAAACCACTAATGTGATTAGCTTCCCGTCTTAAACGGTGTCAACCCACATGCCACACCATTTGATTTTCGTATACCGCAGGAACACCGCAACTCATAGAATCATATTCGTTCAACTCGTGAGACTATTCTTAAGAATTAGAAGATCTGGGACATTCACTAGGTTAAGCCCACCTTGAAAACTGCTATAGATGAAGCCCAACGATCAGGTTGGCCTACTTGTCAATTAGAGTACCGTATTTGCCAATTAGGGTACCGTGCCTGCATGAGAAAAATGATTGTCCAAGAATAAGACAAAACAGTCTATATTTGACATTTACATCCGTGTGGCCAACTGATGACTTTACTTGCGCATTCATGTGAGATGCCGATTGGGTAGAAATGGGATTGCTATTAAGGCTGAAAGTTGGGCGGGATTAACTCAATCGACCCATGACCGGCCTGATATTGGGTTAGGCCTGGGCATAATGTATTGGGTTTGATGTAGGGATTGGGTCATACAAACACTAACCCGTTAAAACTTGGGTTGGGCTTGAGTTGAGATCTTGGGTAGCCCGACCCAACCTGAACCCAATAAATATATAAATTCCTTATAAATTAATTATAATTGAGTGTGGATTGTTCGTGTTGAAGTCATTGAAAATTCCAATGCCCATTAGGTTTTATTGGTCCACATCATTTCCGATAATTCAAGGTAACAAGTTACGCGGATTTCTCTCTCTCAAATAGATTGGTTGATACACAATACAAATTTTAAAGGAGTAGTTGTCTTATATATTAGCTTGTTCTTTGTATATAATCAATAAAATTATAGGTACAAAAAAATAAGACTTGTATTGAAAATATATTAGACTAATATAATAATGAAAATATTAGCATATATCTACTTGACCAACCCGGCTGAGCCTGCGGTTAGGTTGAGTTAAATTAATAATTTTTACTATTGAAACCTTCCGATGGTCTATAGTAATGTTTATTTGTCATCCAAACTATTCATCAGATCAAACATACATGAATGAAGGAAAAACAAAAATATCAGCTTGATTCAAAATTTCTATGGCCTCTAAGAATTTTTTAAAGGTAGACATTAAATTCATACTGCTTCTTATGGTGTGGTCCACTTCAACTTTTATATATGCTTCATTTTTTAGTTCATGCAATAAAATTGTTTGTTAAAATGGATATAGGGTGCGGATAAAATACATACATCTCGATAGGCCCCACAGGTTTTACTTTACCCAGGTCCGCAATGCGCTTCCGATTGGGTACTGCACTGCCCAGTCTCAGCCATGGACGGACGGGGTTTCTGATGGCCCACCATCGTATATGGGTTTTATCCACACCCGTCATTTATTTTTTTCATATCATTTTGGGGCACAAAATTAAAGATAAGGCAGATCCAAGGCTCAAATGGATCACATTATGAGGATTAAATAACCACTGTTGAAAACAACATGGTGTGGAGAAATTTTGGATAAAGCTGATACACGTGTGTCGGTACGGTGACTGGTTGATCGGAATCTAGTTCTGCACTTATCTGCCTTTTTTCTAATTCATTTATTCACTTCTTATTCTCTTCTTTTTAACTGGCTTCAGATTACTTGTTCTTTGTATTTGACAAGTGAAGGTCAGCATGATTACTCCGTACACAGGAGCTTGCCTGATGACAACAGCTCTTACTTTTGGGTTGCCACCGCGGAAGCGGATTGGCAGGTGTACCACACACCAGCGTGTCGTGCGAAGACGAGCACTGACGCTCCTCGAGCTCGGAGTTGTACGAACGGTTCAAAGGAGATCAAAGTTTTATGGCCCCCACAGTTTATGTATTTATTATATCTACACCGTTTATCTATTTTTAGAGATAATTTTAGAGCATTATCCAAAAAAGAAATTATATCCAAAGGTCATCTGGACCACACCATAAATAGCCATGGAGATGATGATTTTCATTGTTAAAAAATTTGTAGGGCCCACCATAACATTTATTTTTCATCCAATCTATTCATTAGATCACGGGGACCTGAAAGAAGAGAAAAAACAAATTTCATATTAATCCAAAAGTTTTGCAACCCCAAAAAGGGTTTCAATGGTAAACGTTCAATCCCCACTGCTTTTGCAGTGTGGTTCACTTGACAATTAGATCTGGCTTAGTTTTAGTCTCAAGCCTTAGGATGAGCTCGTCAAATAGATGAACAGTTTGGATTTAACATATACCTTGTAATCAGACTCACAGAACTTGCTGAAGTTAGTACAGCAGCTGTATAGCTGGTGTGAAGTACACCAGCCAATCCGCTTCCGCCACCAGCTTGTTGGAAGAACAAGATTCTAATCCACTTATCTGTCAAAGTAGATAAAATGGCAAGGAACAATAACGTCCGTTCGTTCGTTACGTACTGTACTAAGGTGGTTTGAAAAGGGAACGGATTGGAAGAACAAGATTCTAATCCACTTATCTGTCAAAGTAGATAAAATGGCAAGGAACAATAACGTCCGTTCGTTCGTTACGTACTGTACTAAGGTGGTTTGAAAAGGGTACGGATTGGCTACTCCCCCTTACGCCAGCCCCGTGGCTGGTGGTCGGTGCTCTATGGGACCCGCCATGATGTATGTGTTTCATCCATTCCGTTTATCCATTTTTACAGATCATTTTATGTTCTGATAAAAAAAATAATAGGGATATAAATCTTAGGTGGGCCACACCACAGGACAAAAGTAATGAATGGATATTCACAATTAAAATCCTCCTAAGGTTCACTGTACTGTTTATTTGACATCCAATCCGTTGATTTGGTCATAAAGACCCGTATGAAGGGAAAAGATAAATATCAGCTTGATCCAAAACTTTTATGCCCCGGAATGTTTTTAATGGTCAAAATTCATTCAACATTGTTTCTGTAATGTGGTCCACTTGAGATTGATATATACTTCATTTTTTTTTGTCGCACAATAAAATGATATATAAAAATAGATGGATGGCATGGATGAAACGCATACATCATGGTGAACCCCACAGAGCACTGACCACCAGGGGAGTAGCCAATCCGTTCCCGTTTGAAAAGGGCCCAAAAAAAGCATCAAATCCACCGTCCACCGTATTGAGGGTCAGTGTTTATCGAACATTTATATTTTCCTGCCGTCCTTGTAATTGTACAGTTATCTGCTGTCTACACTTGGCCTTGCACGTCCTACGTTGCAACAGATGCCCTGATGTATCCGCCTTCACGTACCAATGTACGAATGATAGGAAATAAATAGGGTGCACACGAGTCGGTTCAGTATGATTTTAGGGTGAAACTGGCACGAACCGGCCGTTCCTAATTACAATTGGTTGTATTCGGGTCAGTCGGGCATTAATTGCATGCGTTAATCACAGCAGCCGAAGAGGCACTTCGACGCATGCACACTACCATGTGGAGGCCTCCAACTATATCGATGACTCAACTTCCACGCTTCAATGCTCAATAGTTTGAAAACCGAAAAGATGCCTTGCTAATGCACCATACTATCATTGCATATCATCCTTGATCTCTGCCCATTCTGCACCTCTCCAAAATAATGATGAGCTAACTTGGCTCCTATGTGAAAAACATCATGAATTCGACCTCATTACATCGATTTACTTCTCAAGCATATACAATCAACTCGGAAGTAGGAGGCTACTGTTATGAGTATAAATGTATTGGTCAGAGAGATGAGGTAGGCTCAGATATATGTGCATGTCACATGGTCGGCTAGCGTCGATCCTAACCAAGGAGGTCCTCAACTGTCAGATAGCAGTAGTGATCAACCGTTAGGAGATTTATCTGCCCGATGGCCTCGTCCGCCTAGAGATGAATTACCTCTACTTCCTTCGAAAGAGGACGAACACTGAGCTCTCCCATGGTCTCATCCATTTCCGAGCTCTCACTCAGATCCCCTCGAGAAGCATCCGAGGCACGGTCCTGCAAAAGACCAAATGCGGATCTACTACACTTGCGTGTTGCTCAAGACCCGTAAGGGAGTTCCCACACTGTATGTAAGATGAAGAGGATGGTCATCCCTGGTGCCTCCCAGACTCTATCAACGTCCCAAAGGAAGGGAGCCGGCCCCGGTGTTCGAATATAGCCTTCGCGAGCGGATCGACAATCTGATCAGATCCCAATGATTCGATGCCGAAGACCTGATCCCATGACATGAATTACAGTGTTATAGGAAAGCCTGAATACAGCCCACCAAAAAGTCCAACTCAAGAAGGTCTTCCTTAGGACAACCATAAACTTGAGATCACGAGATCAGCTCGGATGGTCAACCTAGGTCTCCAACCACATGTGTCTTCAGATCCCAACCACTTGACCTTATCATCACCGAGGATCTCGCAAAACGGTTGAGAAATGGTTGCTAAACACACGCTTATGATTTAGGGAGCATTTCTCTCCGTGTAATTGACTCTTGGCCTATAAATAGAAGACTAATCTATAGTGAAAGATATGCACCAGTTAACCCCTAACTCTACTGGACCCAGATCGCTAGATTCTAACTTGTGCATTGGAGGGTCCCCTGCTACCGTCAGGGTCTCTTTTGTCATCTTTATGTGTAGGTACCTAGGGATCTAGTGAGGTTAAGCAGATTTCAGCATCAACAAACACCAATGGGAGTAGACCACCAAGCCAAATGGATATGCATTTTAAGACAACTATACATCCAGCAAGGACAATCTTTTAGAATGATTATACTCATTGAGCGTGACACCAAAATTCTTCTTTAGGAACGGTTGAAAACCGTTCCTAAACCATTTAGGAACGGTTTTTAACCGTCGTTAAATAGGGCATCGCACTATGAAAATTTTCAATTTTGGCACGGTTCTCAACCGTTCCTAAATTAGTGCGTCGCAAAAAATTAGGGACGATTGAAAACTGTCGTAAAATTTCAATTTCCAGCCCATTTATAAATCGTTCCTAATTTTTGGGAACGGTATTTTTTCTTATTTATGTATGGTTTTAAACCAAAAACCGTGCAACTACAAGCAAAAGCCAATAAAATTATAGCAACACATTTTATAATTTTAAGCGCATGAGAAAAGCATGCATAAATTGTAAAGATTCACCAAAATGCACAAAAAAAAAAAAAAGTCCAAATTGATATAACCTCTTCTCTAAAACAAGCATGTATTTGAAATCAATTTGACTATATACCGCAGGAGGGGACAATATTCCCAATTTCAGCCCTTGGATTGGGCCATGTTCAGATGGCGGGCATCAATTTTAAAGGCATTGTAACCATAACAATTTAAAAAAATAAAATAATAAAGGATGGTTTAGCGTTCAATAAGCACAAGGGTGACATCAAAATTGGAACTTGAAAGCAACCTTTACATAGACAATAAAGATGTCTACCAGAACCAGCCTACCTTAATTAATTCATCATAGATGAACCTTACACACTAAAGGCTTGGATCCAACAAATGAGCTATTTGTCTTCAGACAAGAACTTCAAATGGAACCTAAAGATGTTAAAAACTAATGTTAGGCTATCAGAATACAAAAAGCAGAATGAGTGGAGAAGGAAAAAGTGGCATTACTACAGATCATATGAACTTCTAAGCAAAAAATCATGAAGCATATAAGTATCTCACCTCATGTACAAATAAAGCGCCTTTTGGACCAGTGGCATTTTGTATAGCAGTGCGGATGTCCTCATCAATTAAGTCATCACATGGATCCACATCCTGCAAGAGATTGCATAGTACATCCGCCCTAGAGGGTTCATAGCAGCTTTAAAATCAGGACATACTCCTAGCATCTTGTATTACCATGCAAGTACAAAGTAGGTAACTGAGGAGTCTATTAATAAAGTAAATAAACAATTACTGCACTAAATATGTGATAGTTAACAAGAGAAACAGACACTAAGACCTTAGACAATGACATATGAAGGTAGAATCCCCAAAAACTTTGACATGGTCGCTTGTCAAAAGCATTCGAGAAGGAATAAATTGACTGAAAAATGACTTTTGCACGTACATGTAAATGTAATGATATGCACCTCCAAACTCTTCACAAAGATAGATTGAAAAATATAGTGAATTCTTCCTCCACCAGAAAGTTCAGATGTTGACAGTTCTTCGTTTTTCCCCTCCATTGAAGAAAAAGCTGTAATGAACAAACCATTTATGTATAAATTGTTGGGATTTGGTATGCGGAATTACACAGATTTGGATCTAGGATAGCAATCCAAGAGCACTAAGCAAACACAAAAGAACACAGATTTAACGTGGAAAACCCTTATGGGAAAAAACCATAGCACAAAGCGAAAGAAATTCCACTATGAAAGCACAGATTACAAAGATAGAGAACTTACTCGGCTTGAGCAATCCTCAAACCTCACCTTCTTTTCACCCCTTGAAACCCTAAAACCATTTTAGAAATACTTAAAACCTCTTAGAATACCCTCCTAGTCTATATACAACCATTTCTATAGTTTTATAAAGAAGCCAAAAATGGAATAAGAAACAAAAAAGCGCAAAATCAGCGTTTCCGCAGAAAATCTGCGTAAAACCTTCAATGACATCAAACTATCTTCGATGTCATCGAAAAATGACAAAATATGTCCAGCAAACAGGGGTGAAAATCCAAAATAAATTCGATGGCATCGACTGGCTTCGATGTCTTCAAACCATGCTGACTGACAGATTTAAGACATCTGTTTACAACATAAATTTCAGCAACATTTTCAAACAAAGGTACACAACACAAATATGAAAAAGAGTGTATATAAAATTGATTTTTTCACACCACCAATGCCGATTTGAATAAATCCCATTTATACTACCTCAAATCCCAAAATGGAAATGGTTGTATGCAAACCCAATCAGGGTAGTTGCAGAAATCAATGCCAGCAAGAGCTGGAATTATAACAGCAGCTGCTAATTCAGAATCCAAATTGAAGTTTTAATAACTAAGAAAAGTCAGCATGAATCCAAACTATACCAGTGATGTTATGAATTTAAATCTACTAAAAATTCAGTCAATTTGTTTGTGAAAGAAACAAATGTAAACTTCATTCATAATGTATTAAATCAATGACTCAATTCAAACAAAATGTGAATACAAAACAAGGACAACACTAATTTCTTTGTCTAATCTCTTGAAAAGCATACTAGAATAGTACAATGACCATTTCAACCAACAAACACATGCCATTTGCAAATGACAAATCAACCTGAGGTGGATTGTCGAACCAAATTTGGGCGTCGATGCTAAGCCATTGCGAGCACAACAGCATCTTCAACCTTGAAAATAGAATCCCAAATAAGGAAAAAACAAAAAAGATCTAGTTATTATAAGAAATATAGAAAAGGAAACAAAAATATCAACATTCAAATAAAAAACTGAAATTTTGTAAATGTAATCACTCATTCAAGAGCAGGAAAAGTATTTAAATAAAAAAAAGAAGACATTGGCATGATTCTCCGCATAAAACATGACCCCAACCTTTTTCAATCTCAAAGACCTAGCCACTATATAAGCCTCTGAACCAATTACAATGACATTACACAAATATGAGAAAAGGAAATGCAATAGTATATAATCAAAGAAGGAGAATAGGGAAGAGATTAATTCACATAAATAGGTACAAAACTGAAATTTTGTGCAGCACAGACCCTGATCAAAAGGGGCAATGGACAAAACTGAAATTCATTGCAGCAGTTAAGCTGGAATTCACATATCTATCTTTGTTATTATCCATTTTAGAAAGAAACATAAACCCAGAAAGCTATGAAATTCAAAACCAAACAAGACCAAGAACCACTCTCCATGAACAGGAAAACAACTAGATAGAGTAGGCTACCATGCGGAACAGCTAAACCCCAATAGCAAGCAAGCCAACCCTTTGAGCAAGCCAACAACATTATGAGCATTAACTATGCCTGGTAGTAATTGCTTCAGCCTGTCAGCAGCTGGGGTGAAGGAGGATTGTTGATGTCAAGTGGATGGCCAGTTGTTGAACTTTTGCCAAGCATCCATGAGATTCTCTTTACGAATCTTTCTGGTGGAAAATGATTTGTAAAGCTCCCCTGTTTCGATTTTTCTGGCTGAATAGGATTTATAATGTTGAGCCAAATAGTTTTTGTTCCCAAAACATAGAACACTAAGTTCCAATAATTTTGTTCCCAAAAAGTTTGATCCATAGCCCAAGAATCAGGTGGTCCATTCATCAGATGGGCCAAAACTACATGAAATGGGCAGTTAGAAAAAGAGAGAACCAGCATCCTACATTCAACATACATTTTGCCACTTGTTGATTCAACTGGCCTGATGTTTAGGACAGGACACAAACTCTAAGTGGACTGGCTGATGAGTCTCACGGATCCTACAGATATATGCCCTGACAAAGAGTGTGGGGGCATTTCTCTTTCACAAATTAATATATATATATATATATATATATATATATATATATATATATATATATATATATATATATATATATATATATATATATATATATATAACAGTTTGTGTTGTTGAAAAAAAAAATCCAAACAAAGAAATCTCGAAAAAAAAGGTCAATTTCTGAAAATATTGATGAGAAATGCTAGGTTGATTGACATGAGGAGAGATTGAAGAGGCAATTTGCAGCACACAAACCCATAGCAACTTGTGCAACATGTAGAACACTCATAACAGAGATATTTTACATCTAGATTACAAACATCAGGCCCACAAATTGTATCGTGGTCCATCACCTGTGATTTGAAATATTGGCAGGGAAGTTTTAGATACTAAAAAACAGGATTTGGCTTATAGGTGTTTACATACGAAACCTTGTGGTTGATATTCTCCTGAATCCACACCTTGTGATCTGCAGAAGAAGAGACCAATTGTCAACGACTGTTCATTCTAAAACTTTACATTTGACTCAAAATATTACAAGGAACATGATGCTTGTTTACATAAAACCATTAAATACCTAATCAAATTAACATAAGATACTTCTAGTTCCTCTAAAAACTTTTTCTAAAGACTAACACTTACGATCCATTTGGACGATCGCAAGATTTATAGATCCGTGCACTGACAAATTGCAGGAGAGAACATTTGGCACAAGCACAACAACACAAATAGCAGGATCTATCCTTCTATCCATCCACTGTTGCCTAGCTACCTATGCAATAGAAAAATAATAATAATAATAAAATAACTAAAAACAATTGTAGCATCTGCAATTCAGGCAATAGCCAGTTCTTTACAAAAAAGGAACCCTTTAAAAGTGCCTTCTGCTTTTCAAGAAAGCCAAAGAACATTCGACTATAAAATTACCTTTATTTTGACCCAAGTAAGTTTATATTTTAAGCCAAACAACCTATGTACTTCCATATTTTAACTTGAGAAATTATATACTTTCAATAGTATATGTAGGTTTTTAATTCTGAAAAGTGGGGCCCATGGTTTGCTAATCCACAATCATGGATTGAACATGGCCCAAAAATAGCCCAAATGATAAGATCCCAACCTAGGATGCTTTTCAGTTGAACACAAGCTAGTTTGTTGCATCTCTCTTAATATCTATCTGTCAGCCACAAATAAAAACTTAAAGATTATCCGGCTGAGTAGATTTTTGGGGCATGTCATAGTCCATCCACAGTGGAACATAGCAAACCAATGTTCTAGCCTATTAAATCATCAGATAGGCCATACCATTACTGCTCTCTTGTCCAGAAAGATTGGCCTATAGAATTGCATTTTGACCAAATTTCCAACTATGTTTTAATCCAACCCCAGTCTGCATTGATGTAAGAACACTTTCTGAATAATCATCACTGCAGACAGTAAAAGGTCAATAAGAACAGTGAACACATTCACAACATTGATCCTACATCTGCAGATATTTAACCATATATCAGATGTTGTCCCATAATACTAGATTAAAATGCCAGAAGCTAATATTTCTTATATTTGCAAAAGCCGTCAAAATCTTCCACCCAGATACTACAATATCAAAAGTGAAACCCATGTTCATGCGGTTCCTAGCCAGACTTCATCAACTTGAGCATGTCTGACCATTTCCATCCAGTTATAGCAGACACGACCACAAAATTTACAGAATGTTTCAGGTAACAATGGATGTTTACTACAACACAATGTGGGATTGGATCCACCACTTCCAGACTGTGAAGCCGCCTCTTGATTGTTGGAAAACAAACTAGAGAAGTCCTATCTCTACTTCATGCATTTGTTTCTATTTTATTTGACACAATTTCATACATTTCTAAACAATTTCTTAACATATTTTTGCTCAACTCAGCAAAATTTTGCACATTTTCTGACATCTTCTCACAAATTTTAATTGCTCAACTTTTCACATTTGCTAAACATGTGAAACATGAGTGGGAATTGATACACGATACAGTAAGCTCGTGGTGCTAGAGGCACTACCTGATCATTTCTCAATGCATGGTATCTTCAAGGCTTCTTACCATACACACACGATTAATGTACCTCAAATCAGAACCATACAAATAGTGGATCCAATCTAAAATGGCCATATACTAAAAAACAGATCCTGACTTCTGATCGGTTCTTTGCTGAATTTTTGGCCATTTATGAAACATGCTTTAATAACCAATATTATTTTTGGTACATATGAGTTAACAGGCCTATATGTCAAATCCAGCCCTAACATGGATCACAAATCTGTTGTTTGTATTCAAACAGATGGTGAAAAAAAAAAAGAGGAGTAAAGGAAAGAAAACAAAAAACAACGGTCAAGATCAAAGCGTAATTTTGACATCATGGTCCATCCAAAATAGCATCCAATTGGATAGACTGCTCCATTCAACCGTCCACTACTTGTGCTGTTAAGACAAATTTTATCCTATTATCCAACCAAGAAAATAAAATTAGAGAGACAAACATACCTAGCTCAAAACGGGCAAGATGCAGGTAGAGATCAATGGTGCCCTCTTTATTCTCCACACGATCAATCAAATCCCCAACCCAAATCAGACATTTCCAGGATACCCAACAGCTCACATTAGTATAAGCATAAGTTGTACAAGAATAATTTCTAAGCCATTTTTCTTTGTTTTTTTTTTTCTTTTTTTTTTAAAAAGAAGGTGGAGCCTATTGGACCTATGCTAGTGGGACCCACTGGTGAGAAATCACTAGTGGGTGGGTCCCGCAAGTTTAGGCTTCTTCCGTTATGAGAAAGAGTTCAAATTCAAATTTGAATGAGAGATAGGAAGAAGGTCAAATCTTCTCGTCTCATCTTATCTCGCATTTTTCCTATAAAAAGGAAAAGACTTTTCGTAAAACAGATCATTAGAAATACAGTGGGTATACAGATATATATAGTATGCACCATAATTTGTCCATTTTGACTTATCTTTGAGACGATTTAATCCATAGATCGTAATCTGGGGATATCTATACCGTAGGATCAGAGGTGTGAATAAATCCATCTGCTCCAATAGTAGATAGGCGGGTTATTGAAGCATTAATCTTTTGCTTTATCAGGGTTCCAAAACTCGTGTAGACCGTCAGATCTTGAGAGCTCACCTTCTACGCTTCCCAATAGTGGTATCAGAGCGTTCAACGGCGGAGCTCCAATTATTTTCATCTAAAAGATCACTCAGTTGTGCATCATGACTCTCGATGTGCACATATGCACCGTTTGGGGCCTGTTTGTTTTTTCAAAGAGATGGTAAATACACGGTAAACGGTAATTCCTCATATTTCACGTGTTTGAAAATTCATAGGAATTCGTGTCTTTGAAATTGGTTCAAAAGAGGTAACTTTAATTTTTGAACCGCATGATAATGCATATGATATATCCATTTTGTCCATCTGTTTTACTACAATATTTTAAAGAATGAGATAAAAAATAAAGTAGATCCAATACTCAAGTGGCCCACGTCAAAAGAAACAGTGGCCCACAAAGTTTTTAACAGTCAGTATTCAATTTTCTTTTTCGTATGAGTAAAAAAATTAGGCATATCCAAAATTCAAATGGACCACGTCATATGAAAAAGGAAATTGAATACTGATCGTTAAAAACTTTGTGAGGCCACTATTTCTTTTGACGTGGGCCACTTGAGTATTCGATCTACTTTATTTTTGTCTCATGCTTCAAAATATTGTAGTAAAATAGATGGACGGAATGGATATATCATATGCATTATCATGCAGTTAAAAAATTAAAATTACCTCTTTTGAACCAATTTTAAAGACGAATTCCTATAAATTTTCAAACACTTGAAACAGGGAGAATTACCGTTTACAGTGTATTTACCATTTCTTTGGAAAAACAAACAGGCCCTTAAGGCCCACGTGGATGCATATGTACATGTAAAATTATGGATGATTTGGATTCCATATATGCAAACTATGTGTACGGTGGATAAGAATTTAAATAATCCTACGTAGGGGTGCACATTTAACCGTTGGAACCGTAAAACCGGTCCGGAACCGTTGGATCGGTCCGGTTTGGTCCGGTTCCAGGGTGCTAACGGTTCGGTTCCGGTTTCCAAATGTTGAAAACCGTTTATTACGGATCGGTTTCGATTTAGAGTCCTGTAGAACCGATCTGAACCATTGATCCGAACCGTTAACCGAACCGTTGATCTGAACCGTTGATCCGAACCGTAGAACCGATCCGTGATAGGATTCGTGGATCCAAATCGTTGATCTGTATTTAAAACCAAAAAAAAAAACCTAACATCAACATGCATAAGTCCCCTGCCCTCTTTCTCATTATATTTGACCCAAGATTTCTCTGGGATTTGACACTTTGATCCTTCACAAATCACCATTGATTGTGTTTTGCGTAGCATCAAAGCCATTATATAGCTCTTCAAAATGTAGGTTTCTAGTGCTTCATGAAGACTAGTCACCATCAGCCGTATGAATTGGCTGTCAATGTATGGCTCCAGGCATGTAAAGGTTTAACAGGGAATACAAAGGATCCTAAACAATCTTAAACCAAAGGACTCTCACTGATTCGTTCACCAACTGCCATTAAAACACTTGGTCTGTTAAGCACACTCTGTTGGCATACATGCATTGGAGCTGCCATACATATCTTGGAGCAATCACTCATAGAGGTGCTGCCATACATATCTTGGAGCAAACACTCATAGAGGTGCTGATTTCCTAAATTGTTAAAAGTATCTAGGTAAAACTCCACATATCTCATGCATAGTGTTTGTGCGTAGATGTTCAAACTTATTCATGGATGTTCAAACTAGCAATTTTCAACAGTAGGTGTTTAATTCCAACTGCGCTGTCCATGAGCCTTGAATATGTATTATTATGGTTTAAAAAGTGCAATTGGGCTGCGCTTTAAAAAACTTAGAACCGTGGAACCGATCCGGAACCGAACCGGTTTTCACAGTCCAGTTCCGGTTTGGTTCTAAGGCGCTAACGGTCCGGTTCGGTTCAAAAAATCCTAGAACCGTAGGAAATGGTTCGGTTTCAGTTTCACCCCAAAATCAGACCGAATCGAACCGTGTGCACCCTTAATTGGTAAGAATTTGTATAATTAAAATACACGTCGGGTTGGGCGGATAATTATATCAATGGGCCAAATTTTTTTCCAGCGGGACTCTATAGCTCCACACGTGTCACATTTCGTCGCATGAGGCGACAGGAGTCCCACGCGGAATATCCTCCTTGCAGAGGCAGCTGCATCTCTGCAGAGAGTAGGCCTGGTGCCGTACGTCATCCAAATGTAGCTGTTGTGTATTGGCAAGCTTGTATTCAAATATAGCTGTTGTACGTCAGCAATATAGCTATTGTATTGACGTCCATCCATTTGGCGTGTTTGTATTTAGGCTTGTGAAGAAAAATAGAATTTAGATAACAATGGTGTCCGTATTGTATATGGGATCTAAATTACTTGATTAGTTCTCATGCTTGATTTATGGCCACATCATATTATATCAACGTTAGATTTTCATATGAATGGTTAAGATCTTGCTCTTGTCCCCATATCACTGGAGTGGGCCCCTCATGTATACCAAAATTTTAACCAACGGTTTAATGTCTACGGTTCACGTCTGGCCCATTTGATTTCCAGAATGGAGAGTTTCTTGGCCATTAATGCATGGACTAGAAGTGATCTACTGGCACTTTATCTTTGGATATGATTTTTTTTTTTTGTAAGCATGCCTTAAAATAAGCTGTCGAAACAGATGGACAGCATGGATGTATACATTCTGGTACTTTACATAAGACATGCATTGCGGTGGGCCAACAGTCAGGGATCCACCATATAGCAGTTCATACACATGCATTTACATGTGGGATGCAGTTACTGAAATGAAAGTGTTCAACAGTGGCACCCACAATCATGTGTCAAAATATTAAAATACGATTGATTTAATAACCCGTTGATTGGGATTCGTTTGTTAGTCAAGGACTGTTAGCTTCTTCAGTCACCACATTATCTTTAGATATGATTCCATATTTTTTTTGGAAAATACTTTGATACTCTGGCAGTGTGTGATGAATGATACACAGGCAGTAAAAAATTATTGCATATATGACATAAATTAGAAATAGTGAGTTACATAATTTAATGGGTTTGATATGACTAAATATATGCCACATGTATCATTTATGAATGCCAGTGTATCAATTTTTCATACGACAGCCACGGTGTGAAATAATTCCAATATTCTTTGATGGTTGATATCATAGAAAAACTCATCAATCATAATGATTATTGTATCCTATACCTGAGGGTTGCTCTTTGTAGACAATCCACACATGCTATAGCATCACACATGTTGAAGATTCATGAAATTCATTAGGTGGGCCCATCAACTCCAAGTAAATGCATGATCGGCTTATCAGGTGGACAAATCATGTCCATTGATTGTAAGCCACGAGCCAAACTATCACAAATAAAGTGGTCACCTAATTGGTTAAGTTATTTGAATTCTCCTATAATCACGCTTATGCAATTTTTTTGTGGTATTTTTTTTACTATTAACCATATTTAGCAGAAATATGGATGGTGTAGATTAAATCTGCTTTCAGAATTAGTAATCTAGAGTTCATTAGTGATCGAAACGATCATTAACCATGATAATCAATGTTGATGATAGGATCCATTATCAATAATGAACATTAATGGTGATGATCAGATCTATCGCTAATAGACATGATCACTAGTGAAGATTGAACTCTCTTCATATTTAAGCATTTTCTATATTTTTTTTCTGATGATAATGTTTATATGTGTGATATAATTAGGCTTGATGTGATTAGATCCAAGCCCTCCTTATTTTTCATTGAAAAATATAAAACTTAATGCTTAGATGCTCCCTATATATAAAAGTTGTACATAACCTGAGTGAGAGTTTATTCTCCTCCACCAAATGATATATGCAACCAAGTAATGGAAGGTTGCACGTTATACAATTATAATTTTATAGAAGCATCAATTTCATCTTAAATAGAGAACTTGGTTGTTCTACACCACTCATTGGGGCATGTGGACTTTCAGATTTTGTTAAGATGTGTTGACTACTTTTATACTTTGAAAATTTGTATAACACGTAGAAATGCTGATGATTAGAATTAATACTTTAAATCATAGCTAAGTAGTGATATTTATGCAATGTAGAGATGGCCACCAAAGTGCTAATCGTTGAACTGCTGAAAGGACAACATTTCGACGGTAACAACTACAAAGACTGGTCCCGCATGGTGTGAAGCCTTATGGATGAGGACGACATATCGCACACAATCGATGAGGTTCAAAAGGAACCCATACTGGCTGAAAATAGAAATTTAGGAGAACATAGGGCTGCAATGACTGCTACAATAAGTGGCGTAAACAGAATCGTTTAGCCCGTAATGTCATTTTTTTAAAAGGTGAGGCCAGCTATTGGCCCACCAGCATTCATTAATGAAGAGAAGGATTACAGCCTGTAATGTCCTTATTAGCACTATGCACAAAGAACTCATACCTACGTATGAAGTGCATATATGACACCGCTAAGGGAATCTAGGAAGCACTGACAAATGCCTATGCGTAAACGTCAGATGTGAGAGTTCGAGCAATGGAATTAAAATTTTAAGAGTATAAGATGTCAGTCGACTGCCCCATCAAAGATCATATCTATAAGATGGAGCAGATGCTAGGTGCCCTTAGGAATGTTGGGTGTAAATTAACTGAAAATTAAATGATAATAGCAATGCACCATTCTTTACCTGAATCTTGGGCCTCAATAAAAAAAATTCTGAATCATACTGATTCTATCAATACGTTCAGAGACTTTTGTGTCTACTTGGTACGTGAAGTTGAAATGAATGCAATTCAACCGGTTCAGCCAAGTCCTTTGTAGCAGAGACCTATAAGCGAAAAGCTAACAAGAAACGGTTCAAAGCTCGCAAGAAGGTGAAAAAGAATAACCAAGAACAGAAGTCTACAGGCGCACCTCCTCCAAATATCAAGAAGGGAAATGGAAAGAAGAAACAGAAAAGACAAATATAGTCTTCTTTGTCTGCAGAAATTCTAGCTATTATGCTCGGCAATGTGCCCATAAAAAGACGGTAATTCCTAAGTCACTAGATACTTTGTATGTAAGCATTTGTTCTAAAATCTTTTCCATTGATACTATATCTAACGAGTGAATTTTGGATTCAGGCGCAACAAAGCACGTGACATGGAGTCATCGAGGACTCGAAGAATTCCGGCCTGTACCTAACGGAAGTTACAAGGTGTATATGAAAACTAATGTTGTCAAAACGTACTAGGGATTGGAGTTTTCCATCTCCGTATGCGCATAAGGAGAACAATAATCCTCCGTGATACTTTTTATGCACCAGGGATGTGTGGGAATTTAATTTTTATTTCTACGTTATTATTTGATGGTTTAGATATTTGATTTTTCAGGACGAGTTTCTTTGAGACTAAATAACCTCATCTTTGCATGGAAAAATTTAATTTTTAGATTTATTTATTTTAGATGTAGATACTGATAATGCACATCTTGCTTTATCTACTATGTCGAATGAAATTATAGTATCTGAATCTCAAAAATGGCACACGAGGTTATGTCACATCGGAAAGGTTCGTCTGACAATACTAATATGTTCTGGTCTGTTACACTCTTTATCTAAAGTTGATTTGTCATTTTGTGAAAATTGTGTGCTTGGGAAGACTTCAAAGAAACCAATTCATAAAGCGACTAGGTCCAAGGGCACACTAGAGATAATTCATTCAGATATCTGTGGACCCTTCAATATACATGCCAGAAATAGATGTCATTATTTTGCCACTTTCATTGACGATTACTCGTGTTATGGATATGTGTATCTCATCTCACACAAATCTGAGGCTTTTGATTGTTTTCTTAAATATAAAGCTGAGGTGAAAAATCAACTAGAGAAAAAGATTAAAATCCTTCCATCTGATAGAGGTGACAAGTATATATCTGAAACGTTTAAATCATATTATGAAAATATTAGCATTGTTCGGCAGTACACAATGGCTTACACTCCCCAACAAAATAGTGTTGCAGAGATACCAAAAAACAGGGCTAAGGCTACGAATAAAAACCGTAGCCATAGACCTATGGCTACGGTTTTGGTCCGTAGCTTGACCGTGGCCGTAAGTGCCGTAACAATAGGTCTTGAACCTATGGCTACGGATTTAATCCGTAGCTATAGGGTGCAATAGTTACAAATATAATCCAT
The DNA here is from genome assembly GCA_037074715.1 of Magnolia kwangsiensis. Classification (NCBI taxonomy): domain Eukaryota; kingdom Viridiplantae; phylum Streptophyta; class Magnoliopsida; order Magnoliales; family Magnoliaceae; genus Magnolia; species Magnolia kwangsiensis. The sequence goes on along the minus strand of CM073584.1, from coordinate 28,958,248 downwards.
AGCAATTATATCTGTAGCGAAAACTTCAAACAGCTACGAATATTATTTGTAGCTAAAAGTCCGTAACAATATGCAAAAATTGAAAAGGCTACACCTGTCAGATTAATGGCTACAGTGAATATCCGTAGCTATTTTGTACATTAAAAAATTATATATAATCATTTTTTTCATTCAATTACCACCTATACAATCATTCATTCATTCAATTACAATCCTTCATTCAATCAATTACAATTACAATAATGCTGAAAATATAAATCTTTGGCTTCATTAGATAAATGTGCTCGACTTTACCCTAAAATTTCAACAGCTTCGTATATTCCATCATCCTACAAACAGTCATGTCATTCATAAATTAGAATGCCCATTGGGGAAAAGAAAGAAAGTGAAAGAAGTGCATCATTTTAGGTTTAGGTTAAGGAGTTGAGATTAGGATTAGGTGTAGGTTCGGGTTTAAGGATTTGAGAATACATTTAGGTTTTAAGTTTAGGTTTAGGTTAAAGGTTTACGGAAAGGTTATAGGTTTAGGTTTGGGTTATAAGTTATAGGTCATGCGTTATAGCTTTAGGGAATTGAGAATGGGTTATGGTTTAGGTTTAGGAAATCGGGTTCAGGTTTGGGATTGGGTTTAAGTTTGGGTTTTCAAGTTTAGGTTAGGGAGTTGAGATTAGGATTAGGTGTAGGTTTAGGTTTAGGGAATTGAGTTTAAGTTATAGGTTTAGGGAAAGGTTAGGTTTAGGTTATAGGTTTTGAGATTTGAAAATAGTTTTAGGTTATAAGTATAGGTTTAAGTTAGGTTATAGGTTAAGGTTTAGGGATTTGAGTTTAGGTTATAGGATTAGGTTTAGGTTTAGGTTTAGGTTATAGATTTTGGGATTTGAGAATGGGTTCGGGTTTAGGTTATAGGTTTTGGTTTTGGTTTAATGTTATAGGTTTTGGTTTAGGTTATAGGTTATAGGTTTTTGATTTTAAAATGGGTTCGGGTTTAGGTTATAGGTTTTAGTTTTGGTTTAGGTTATAAGTTATAGGTTTATGTTAAGGTTTAGGTTTAGGTTATAGGTTTTGGAATTTGAGAATGAGTTCGGGTTTAGGTTATAGGTTTTAGTTTTAGTTTAGGTTATAGGTTTTTGTTTAGGTTATAGGTTATAGGTTTAGGTTAAGGTTTAAGTTTAGGTTTAGGTTTAGGTTATAGGTTATAGGTTTTGGGATTTGAGAATAGGTTCGGGTTTAGGTTATAGGCTTTGGTTTTGGTTTAGGTTATAGGTTTTGGTTTAGGTTATAGGTTATAGGTTTAGGTTAAGGTTTAGGTTTAGGTTATAGGTTTTGGGATTTGAGAATGGGTTCGGGTTTAGGTTATTGGTTTTGGGATTTGAGAATGGGTTCAGGTTTAGGTTATAGGTTTTGGGATTTGAGAATGGGTTCGGGTTTAGGTTATAGGTTTTGAGATTTGAGAATGGTTTAAGGTTTTGGTTATAGGTTTTGGTTTTGGTTTAGGTTTAGGTTATAGGTTTTTGGATTTGAAAATGGGTTATGGTTTATGTTTAGGAAATCGGGTTCAGGTTTGGGATTGGGTTTAAGTTTGGGTTTTCAAGTTTAGGTTTAGGTTTAGGTTAGGGAGTTGAGATTAGGATTAGGTGTGGGTTTAGATTTAGGGAATTGAGTTTAGATTATAGGTTTAGGAAAAGGTTAGGTTTAGGTTATAAGTTTTGGGATTTGGGAATAGTTTTAGGTTATAAGTATAGGTTTAGGTTAGGTTATAGGTTAAGGTTTAGGGATTTGAGTTTAGGTTATAGGTTTAGGGAAAGGTTAGGTTTAGGTTATACGTTTTGGGATTTAAGAATAGTTTTAGGTTATAAATATAGGTTTAGGTTAGGCTATAGGTTAAGGTTTAGGGATTTGAGTTTAGCTTATAGGATTAGGTTTAGGTTTAGGTTTAGGGATTCGAGTTTAGGTTATAGGTTTAGGTTTAGGTTTAGGTTTTGGGATTTGAGAATGGGTTCGGGTTTAGGTTATAGGTTTTGGTTTTGGTTTTGGTTATAGGTTTTGGGATTTGATAATGGGTTCGGGTTTAGGTTATAGGTTTTAGTTTTAGTTTAAGTTATAGGTTTTGATTTAGGTTTAGGTTATAGGTTTTGGTTTAGGTTATAGGTTATAGGTTTATGCTAAGGTTTAGGTTTAGGTTATAAGTTTTTGGATTTGAGAATGGTTTGGGTTTAGGTTATAGGTTTTGGTTTAGGTTTAAGTTATAGGTTTTGGGATTTGACAATGGGTTCGGGTTTTGGTTATAGGTTTAGGTTTTGGTTTAGGTTATAGGTTTTGATTTAGGTTTAGGCTATAAGTTTTGGTTTAGGTTATAGGTTATAGGTTTATGTTAAGGTTTAGGTTTAGGTCATAGGTTTTTGGATTTGAGAATGAGTTCGGGTTTAGGTTATAGGTTTTGGTTTTGGTTTAGGTTATAGGTTATATGTTTAGGTTAAGGTTTAGGAATTCGGGTTTGGATTTGGATTTGGGTTTGGGTTCGGGTTTAGGTTATAGGTTATAGGTTTAGGTTAAGGTTTAGGTTTAGGTTATAGTTTTGGGATTTGATAATGGGTTCGGGTTTGGGTTATAGGTTTTGGTTTTGTTTTAGGTTATAGGTTTTGAGTTAGGTTATAGGTTAACGGTTTAGGTTAAGGTTTAGGTTTAGGTTATATGTTTTTGGATTTGAGAATGGGTTCGGGTTTAGGCTATAGGTTTTGGTTTTGGTTTAGGTTATAGGTTTTGGTTTAGGTTTAGGTTATAGGTTATAGGATTTGAGAATGGGTTCGGGTTTAGGTTATAGGTTTTGATTTAGGTTTAGGTTATAGGTTTTGATTTAGGTTATAGGTTATAGGTTTATGTTAAGGTTTAGGTTTAGGTTATAGGTTTTGGGATTTGAGAATGAGTTCAGGTTTAGGTTATAGGTTTTGGTTTTGGTTTAGGTTATAGGTTATATGTTTAGGTTAAGGTTTAGGTTTAGGTTATAGGTTTTGGGATTTGAGAATGGGTTCGGGTTTAGGTTATAGGTTTTGGTTTTGGTTTAGGTTATAGGTTTTGGTTTTGATTTAGGTTATAGGTTATAGGTTTAGGTTTAGGTTATAGGTTTTTGGATTTGAGAATGGGTTCGGGTTTAGGTTATAAGTTTTGGTTTTGGTTTAGGTTATAGGTTTTTAGATTTGAGAATGAGTTTCGGTTATAGGTTATAGGTTTTGGTTTTAGTTTAGGTTATAGGTTTTGTTTTGATTTAGGTTATAGGTTATAGGTTTAGGTTAAGGTTTAGGTTTAGGTTATAGGTTTTTGGATTTGAGAATGGGTTCAGGTTTAAGTTATAGGTTTTGGTTTTGGTTTAGGTTATAGGTTTTTGGATTTGAGAATGGGTTCGGGTTTAGGTTATTGGTTTTGGAATTTGAGAATGGGTTCGGGTTTAGGTTATAAGTTTTGAGATTTGAGAATGGGTTTGGGTTTAGGTTATACATTTTAGTTTTGGTTTTGGTTTAGGTTTAGGTTATAGGTTTTGGTTTTGGTTTTGATTTAGGTTATAGGTTATAGGTTTGGGTTACGGTTTAGGTTTATGTTATAGGTTTTTGAATTTGAGAATGGGTTCGGGTTTAGGTTAAGGGTGTGGTCCCTTTAAATACAAATATAAACACAGTCTGTCCAAAAGGCCAAGCCCTTCCAATGCCGTCCATAGAAAATGGACAGCTTCATCATGGTCATAACAACAGTTCCCACCTTCCAGGGACCCCCGCTCATCCGGATAGCTCCGACGCACATCCGGGTCTACTCCATTAATTTCTAGCAAATATATAAACACGGCCTGTCCAAATGGTCAGGCCCCTCCAATGTCGTCCATAGGAAATGAACAGCTTCATCATGGTCATAACAGCGGTTCCCACCTTCCAGGGACCCCCACTCTTCTGGATAGCTCCGACGCACATCCGGGTCTGCTCCATCAATTTCGAGCAAATACATAAATACGGCCTATCCAAATAGCCAGGCCACTCCAATCATGTACATTCTTGACAACAAACGTACCAAATGCTTGAATCTGAAATATGCAGCTTCAATCCTCCCACATGCAACATCCACTTAAAAGAATGCGCATAACTGTCATGCTTGAGTAATCAATACAGGAATCTACTAGTAAAACCATAAAACCATAAAACTTCTTATTCCAGAAATAAAACGTGGGTCTAGAAAACTTAGTTCCATCCACTCCCTATTCATTACAGTCGAATCTCGATTAACCAAGGGGTCCATTTACAACCTGCACCTTACCAAAAATTAAAGTTAGAAATTAGCCTAATGCACCATCCTCCTCAAAGTTTGAAATGAAGGAAGTGCTATCAGATGATTAGACCCAAACATATATTATATACCAAATACAATGTATTAAGGAGTTTGCAATCATTGTATTTTTATAATAAATTAATAATGTAATTTATAAGTAAAATCTTAAACCACTTGCATAGATGAAAAGTCTCGCATGCAATTCTAATATACCAAGTACTTATAAAATCTTTATTGAATAAACATGAGTATTCACACCCATAAATATATTTTTTTTAAAATACCTAGTATATCTAAGATTATTGTTTTTTCATGCATACTCATACTCTTCACATGATCTTTAGCAACTTCACAAGTGGATACCACATTCAGCCACACTCCTAGTTGACACAAGTCCCAAAACAAATGTGTTATGTTTCAACGAAGGTATAATTTGAGTTTTAACAATGTCAAGGCTTGGTTTCAACGAAGGTATGATTTGAGTTTTAACAATGTCAAATGTCTGGTCCATGACTACCTACCTAACTCATTGGACGGACAAAGAGAGTGAGTTTCAATCCCGCCTTCAGGATCTTAAGACAATCCACTGACATCACCATCACTACCTTTAAATCCCATCTAATCCACCCTAATCCCTTCAAAATTGCTTGGGACGTGTTTGGTTTAAGGGATTAAAAGGGACTAGAAGGTTTAATCCCGGGATTGGCCGGGCGTCCCAAACAAACTGGAAATAGCAATCCCGGGATATAGCAATCTCATAGATCTTACACAAATCCACTAATGCAGCTATCATTACCTTGAAATCTGTGCAATCCACTCTAATACCATCCAATTCCATCCAATCTGCCCAGCCAAACAGGCCCTAATGGTGGGCGTTCAATCACCACAGTTTCCTATGATGTAGTCCACCTGAGATTTGGCCCTAAAATGAGCTGGAAAAAATGAATGGCCTGCATACACATATTATGGTGGAGCCCATAAAGCATTTTTAGGGCCCGTTTTGCCAGGTGGATTGAAAGGGATTGAATGGTATTAGGGTGGATGGGCTAGATTTCTAGGTATTGATGGTGTTGTCAGTGGATTGTCTTCAGATACATAGGATTGCTATATCCCTGGATTGATATATCCAGTCCATTTGGCACGCCCGGCCAATACCAGGATTAAACCTTCCCATCCCTTCCAATCCCTCAAGCCAAACACGTCTCAGGGATTGAGATCAGATCACCGACTCTGTTTGGCACGCCCAACCAATCCTAGGATTTAACTTCCAATCCCTTCCAATAACATCCAATCCCTTCCAATCCGACCGGCCAAACAGGCCCTTAGATTTCAGAAACAGAGAGAGGGGAAAACGGATTGAAGGATTGAAAATGCCGACATAGAAACAGCCACCACTACTAAAAACTTTGCTGCTTTTGGACAGCCAGCCTCTAGCTCATACGAGACACACGCGTTGTAAGGAAATTGAAATTAGATAAGAATAAAGTGTTTGGGTGTTCATTCGAGACATGCACGTCGCATTTATCCTTTGCCACTACCAAAGGACATCCCAAAACCTGTCTAACGATATCCAATGTCTTACATCAGTTTTCGTTTCTAGGCACTTCTGGTACACAAAACCATCTGAAACTGTGTTTTTTAGAACAAGGAACTAAGGTGTTGTTTGGAATTCCTTGAAATATAGGAAGACCCATTCATCTAGAAAATTTTAAAAATATATATTGATAAAGTTCTTCAAACCATGGAGAATCAGACTATAATAAAAGATTCTTAAACTCGAATACTTGGGCCCTTAACAATTTTCTTCTTAAAATGTAGAATTTTTACTTAAAAGGTTCAATATTCAAAATGTTCTTTTTGCTCCCCAGGGCCAATACCAGAATGATATGAGGGGCCTGGAATTTGATAACCAGACACCAGATCTCCCAAAGATCTCTGGTGAATACATACTAGAATACGTCTTCCACATCGACGTTGACCACTCGAAATGGTTGGACCTGCTGGTTCTCTTCAGTATGTCAATCATCTACCACCTCTTATTCTTCATTATGATCAAGATCAGCGAGGACGTAATGAAATTGCGGTGAAGACAGCTTTAGTTGAAGTAGAAATAGGTCAGTATATCCTAGAGGGGGGTGAATAGGAATTTTTAAAGATTTAAACGTTATTTTCTATTCTTATCCCACTAATCCTATCACAGAGTATAAATTAGGATTACTCAAGAATTAACTCTATTGGCTTCCAAGCCTAATAGAGGATCCAATCACAAACTATTTAAAAGACAAACAATGTAGATGAGATTGTGATGGATATGACTGTGTGTGCATAGAATGTGATCATATATAAAGACATGCAAGGCAATCACATAAATGAAAGACAATATCAAACTCAAACATAGTCATTTTATAGTGGTTCGACGACTTGTCTACTCCACTCCCGGCTTCCACACTCAACCCTTGAGTGACCGGATTTCACTAAGGAGGTTTCCCATGGTTCACCTCAAACCTAAGGTTTTAAATCAGGTTCACCTTCAACCTTTACAGAGGTTTCTACTCGGTTCACCTCATACCCTAAAGTTTTACTGGCGTACTCCTAACTAGATGTTTATGCCCACACAGGACAAGGGTCCACACAACGCACCCTGAGGTTTCTACTTGGTTCACCTCAAACCCTGGAGTTTTGCTGGCGTACTCCTAACCAGATGTTTATGCTCTCCACAGAGCAAGGGTCCACACAACGCACCCCGCACGTACATTCCTGTCGGATGCTTCCTTCGAGGACTTCAAATGGTGAGCAACACTTAAAACCCAATCATAAAAAGGAATGACCGCAAGTGTCCTCTGGACTCTTAGTACTTACAGATAAGTTGATGAGTCCCTTTCAGCACAGTGATGAAGACATTCTACTTGTTGATGAAGAGTCATCAGCTCCCTTAATCCGCAACACAAAGATGTATATATGTTAGGCTTAGGTTGGGTCAAGGCTATGATGGAATACCACTCTCTGAAGATTTTCCTATAAGGAAGATAGAGAGGTTCCCATCATCTATGCATTCAAGGCATCCCAGCTTAATGATATGTCATTAAAGCAGTAGCTGGAGGATCCTTGAATGCGGAAGTTCATTCCCCAATCCACTCTATGAGATATCAATGATGAGGGTGGATTGGAGGATGAACTTTCCGAGAGAAAGGGCTTAAGGTAAATGATAGGAAGGTTAAGACTCTCAAAAGCACTCTCTACTTTCTCTACCAGCAGTGAAGACTACTCTCTATTTATAGGCAAAAGGTTCCAACGGATATAAACGGTCATATTTATGACAGAGTTTGATATCATCAATCAGTCGTCGATATGATCAGCGTATACCCTCGATTGTATCAGCCGGCCTCTCGATGATACAAACTCAATTGTCATTTCACTTTTGAAAACCTTCCGTCGACTGGTCGATGGGATCGAGACACACATCGATGATATCGGATTTCGAACTCCGATTCCATCGAGTGAAGGTTCGATCTATCGACAAGTGAAAAATAAGAGAGAAGTCTTGAAGAATTTCAGGATCACAGATATGATCGGGGAAACAGTCGATGTCATCGGAATTTGTACATCGATCATATCGGCGACCTTTCGATGGGATCGATAAATCGTATAGATTTTACATGTAAGCTTGTTGGACGAATTATGTCCTGACTCGATCCAATCGACTTGGTCTCGATATGATCGATATATGAATATCGATTTATCGATAGGCACCCCGATCAACATTAAAAGTAACCTGAAATTCATGTTGGAGAGAACATGCGCCCCATAGTCGATATGATCGACTGACTCCCGATATGATCGATATTTGAGTTCAGATTGAATCAGACAATCATCGATATATCGAAGCAATTGATAATTTTCTTTAGAAAAACAGGGGCGCCGGAAAGCAGTCTGTCGATATGATCGATCCACTTCAGATATGATCGATTTTCGAATATCGATGATATCGACTCGAAGGTCAATATATCGATAAATCGTCCAGAAGATTGTTTTGATTGCTGGACGCATTTTGTCCTCACTCGATTGTATCGATTGATATGCCGAGGACATCGACAGAGCTGGTCGATCATATCGAAAGGGGAATCGATATAATCGACAGTGTAAGAAAAACTTAAAAAATTTTCTTTTGGATAAAAAGTTTTCTTACACATAAACCATAAGATGTTCTAGTTCTTTTTAAGGGTTTAATCACCTTATGTTTTGGGACATGAGATGTGAGGCTATGATTTACCTTTTGGTGAGCTTCCACACATCCAGATGAGGCAGACGCTTGACTTGATCTTCTTGTTAGGTGTTGTCGTCCGACTGACTCAACATACAACGTAATTGACAAACCAGGGCACGTAATAGGTGCACTTTCAATCTCCCCCTTTGTCAATTACGTGATAAAATCTCCAAAACACCCTAGGAACATATCTAAATAAATACATCCTAAATTGTGTGTACATGTATTAACATAATTTTATAAATTCTAAACACTCATGTACACAACAAAAAAATTCTCCCCCTTAATTCAAAAACTCTCCCTTTCTTGTTGCGGCTGCTCCCCCTAACACCTACAACAAATATATACAATTTTCGCTCGGAGTGTTTTGAATTGTTCTCCCCCTTTTTGTCAGTCATTGGCAAAGATATAAGACGTGATATTGACTGAAGATTGAAGCATATGGGAGAACCACAGAGAGATATATTTGTAGTAAACTAGTGTGAATCATGCATCAATGATAGAGCATTATGAGAGCAATAGCAGTTAAGATAGTCATTTAAAATTTCATGCATTGCAATAATTTACCAGATAACTAAGATAGCAGTAAAGATATATAAGTAAAAACAGCACATGCCATGCAAAACTATGGATGCATTGAGATAAGAATCTATCACAAGCAATCCGTACAAGGTATATTCAAACCAAAAAGAAACAACCTTTGCAAGTTTGAAATTCATCACACTCATAAATGTGATCACAGACATTCAAAAAGATGTTTAGGCCTGGATTATTTCAAAAGGACTTCAGGAATGTGATGGATGTGTATCCTGGGCACACTTATGGTGCAGGTAGACGTTTCAGAACTCGTTTAGTTGCTCGTTGCAGGATCATTAGTTGCTGTTGAACTTCAGAAAGATAGGCTTCGCAATCACTTATTTTCTCTAAAATGTGAGCTTGTTCATTCAAAAGATCTTGTATGCTGTCTTGCACAGGGATATCAGAATTGTGCACCAATCAGCTACTGCCAGGAATTGAACCAGTTCTTCCACCACAAAACACATTTTTAAAGATGTTTAGTTTATGTATGTCTTCAAAGTTGAACCACGCACAAGGATGAGGAAGATCATAAGTCGGTAGTAGTCCGAATTGACATGAAAGCTTAGTGAGAAGACATGGAAATGGTAGTGTAGTGATGGATGCTTCTGTAAGCACACGGATCAGCTGTTGTACAATCAGAGTGGGTAAGCATATTGGATTTCTCAGATGAATGTCATACAGAATGTTCAGAATGTATGGTGAGAGTTTGTTGTCAAAGATTTCACAGGAATAGACATTAGTGCTAAAAATGCTGTGAAGAATCCTATAGGTAGGATCAAGGTACTTGATGTGGAGAATATTTTTAGCATTCTTGAAAATTGTGGCACCATTGCACAAAGCACGAGTAACTTCCCCCCCCCCCCCCCCCCCCCCCCCCATACACCGAGACCATTCAAGTTGTGATCAGTTACAGATATTCCAGTAAATCCGATGTCAACTAGCCTACTTATCAGTTTGGGCGTGATATATTCAACTTGATTGACGACTGCAACTGAGATGATTGGAAGATTGTTATCAACATTGAAGATTAAGCTAGTAAGCTGATGTACTAGATTATGTTGAAACGTTCCACCAAGATTCACAACATTTTCACATCCAATTTGTTTTAGAAGATCGATGATTCTGAAGGGTTCAATGCTCTTTTTGTGAACCATTCGCTCCCCCACAAGGTTTAAGTTAAACAAGGAAGAAGAGGTGGTTGCATCGTCCTTACCTTTCTTCTTTTCAGTTGATGCACGCTGTGGATGGAACAATTCTTTCTCTTTTTCTATCTTGGGGAGATGAGATGTCTAGGTCTTGAGAGCACCAGATGTGGCTCTCTTTTTGATCTTCTGATTCTCACCAAGCAGCTACAATCTATCCCTTTGATCATGTTCTCTAATTCTAAAATTTTGATTTTTAATTCCAAGTTCTAGGGAAGAACAACCGTCCCGACGTTTTAACTACCCAGAGAGTCGTCGATTCTATCGATTATAAGTCGATGTGATCGACATTCTCAAGTGCCCAATCGGCACTCATATCAAAGGTAGATTTTTGTGATTTAATTTTTATTTTATTTTTTTTTCAGTCTAACAATTGTTCATATTTAGAATAGTATCTTTTTGAAGTTCCTAGCAAAGAGTATCAACAAAATTTCACATATCTTTTGTACATTAAAAAGTATAAACATATGGATATTTATGTGTAAAAGGTGAGGTGTGATGCCTCAAATTGTTTCTTTGATGCAAAACCTGGACTAATTTCTTTATTCTCAGCGTTTCTCAATATCATTCCTTCCTTTTCCTTCAATAATGTAGCAGTGGTTATTTGTGCGAAGACCTTTTATAATTGACTTCCCTGATTGATCTAGAATCTCGCATTCTTCTTTGTTGAAATTTACCACATGCCCATTATCGCAGATTTGAGAGATGCTCAGTAAGTTATGTGCCAAGGCTTTTATGCAAAAAGCATTCTCATTTTTAAATAGATTAATTCCTTCTATAATTCCCTAACCAATTACTTCAGGAGTGGTTCTATCTCCGTAGGTGACTATCCCTTTGTGAAGATCTTTATAGTTTGAAAGAAGAGATTTGTCGCCAGTGACGTGTCTTGAGCAACCACTGTCCAGGTACCATTTAGCCATATTGCCTGAAAAATGATCTGATTGAGTAATAAGGCAATTAGTCTTTTCCTTAATCACCCACTTTGTGACAGAAGTTTTACTTGTGGTAGATTTGTTCTTCTTATTTGATTTGTCCACATGACTTAACTGCTTCTCCATCCTGTCAACTATCTCAAGTGGTGATGATTGCACACTTCTTTTATTTAGCTCATAAACTAACTCCTTATTTTTGCAATGAGCTGGGATAGGTTTGGTGTTACTACTGGATGCAACAGATTTTCCAAATAGTTGTGCATCAGTTTTTGTTCTAGCCTTTCCATAACCTAATCCCTTTTTGTCTTCTCCATATTTTCTCATTCCTAACAGTTTTTCTAATTTCTCACCACTCTGGAAAAATTTACAGTTTGCTTTGACAATTTTTCTAAATTCTTCGAGATCATTTTGAAGTGTATAATTTTTATTCTGAAGAATCAAGTTTTCCTCATTTAGTTCTTTAACTTGTTCCTCTAGTTTCTTTGACTCATATTTCAATGAGTTGTTAGTTCTTTTAAGTCTATCATTGTCTGAGTGGCATTGCTGCAAATCAGTGATTAGATGAGTATTAATATTTGAAGCTTTATCCAGATCCATTTGCAGCAGTTCCTTTTTGTTTTCAACTACTCCAAGTCTTTTGACAATATTAATGCTATGGATATAAAGTTGATTGTAAGCGTTTTGTAATTCATTTTGCTCTTTATCTTCTTCTTCTTCAATTTTCTCATTGTCAGATGAAAATGATTCAGTGGATTATTGTTCTTCTTCTCTTTCAGATTCCATGGGAATAATTGGAGTGGTGGAGATCATAAGAATTTTCAAAGATTTCTGATCTCCATCACTTTCTGAGTCATTATTTTCTGAATTTGACTCCTCCGTATCATCCCATGTGGTGGCCATCGCCTTGCCGTTGGTTTTTCCGTTTGGGCATTCGGTAGATAGATGTTCATACTCATGACAGGCTTAACATTGTGGTTCTCGATTTTCTTTTCCAAATTTGTCTGCTAAAGGTTTGTCATCCACCTTTCTACCTTTAGAGTGGCAGCTGCGATTCCTTTGAAAGAATCTTCTGAATCTTTGTGCTAGCAGAGCCACTTCCTCATCATCATCTTCTTTTTCGCTCTCACTGTCCTCATGTTTTGATTTCTTAGAAGTTTTTAGGATTGTTTTTGAATTTTTGGGTTTGTGTGAAGTGTAGTTCAAAAGTTTGTAGGGAACCTACCAATTCTTCAACTTTCATCTCATCAATATTCATACACTCCTCAATTGTTGTTACCTTGGGATTGAAGCGTTCCAATAAGGATCTTAAGATTTTTCTGCATATTTTAGGTGCCGGAACCTTCTCTCCCAATCCACCCATGGAGTTACAAATGATGTTTAATTTTGTGAAAAACTCCATAAATGTCTCATGCTCTTCCATCCTGAGATTTTCAAACTGTGAAGTTAAGAGTTGTAGTTTAGATCTCTTCACAGTGCTTGTGCCTTCATGGGTTGTTTCCAATAAGTCTCATGCTTCTTTAGAGGTCCCACACATACTTATCTGATTGAAAATGTCTTGGGACACGGCACAGTAGATGGCGTTCATTACTTTTGCTTCAGCATTTCGCTGTTCTTAATCAAACGTCATCCACTTCTCATTCGATTTGGGTTTAGTGATTGTGGTTTCATTTTTAAATACAATTTGTTCCGATGGTATCACATATCCTTTTTCAACTACATTCCAAACTTCATGATCTAAAGATCTCAGGAAGTAATGCATTCTGGTCTTCCAGTAAGCATAGTTTGATCCATCAAATACTGGAGGTCTAGTGATAGATGAGCCCTCTCCTTTGGCCATATTTCTACTTCAGTCAAGATCACTCTCTAGGCGGTGAAGCCCTTAAAGAGAGACCCGGTCTGATACCAATTGAAATTGCGGTGAAGACCGCTTTAGTTGAAGTAGAAATAGGTCAGTATATCCTAGAGGGGGGTGAATAGGACTTTTTAAAGATTTATACGTTATTTTTTAGTCCTATCCCACTAATCCTATCACAGAGTATAAATTAGGATTACTCAAGAATTAACTCTAATAGCTTCCAAGCCTAATAGAGGATCCAATCACAAACTATTTAAAAGACAAACAATGTAGATGAGATTGTAATGGATATGACTGTGTATGCATAGAATGTGATCATATATAAAGACATGCAAGGCAATCACATAAATGAAAGATAATATCAAACTCAAACACAGTCATTTTATAGTGGTTCGACGACTTGTCTACTCCACTCCCGGCTTCCACACTCAACCCTTAAGTGACCGGATTTCACTAAGCAGGTTTCCAATGGTTCACCTCAAACCTAAGGTTTTAAATCAGGTTCACCTTCAACCTTTACAGAGGTTTCTACTCGGTTCACCTCAAACCCTAGAGTTTTGCTGGCGTACTCCTAACCAGATGTTTATGCCCACACAGGACAAGGGTCCACACAACGCACCCTGGGGTTTCTACTCGGTTCACCTCAAACCCTGGAGTTTTGCTGGTATACTCTTAACCAGATGTTTATGCTCTCCACAGAGCAAGGGTCCACACAACGCACCCCACACGTACACTCCCGTCGGAGGACTCCTTCGAGGACTTCAAATGGTGAGCAACACTTAAAACCCATCCTAAAAAGGAATGATCACAAGTGTCCTCTGGACTCTTAATACTTACAGATAAGTTGATGAGTCCCTTTCAGCACAGTGATGAAGACCTTCTACTTGTTTATGAAGAGTCTTCAGCTCCCTTGATCCGCAACGCAAAGATGTATATATGCTAGGTTTAGGTTGGGTCAAGGCTATGATGGAATACCACTCTCTGAAGATTTTCCTATAAGGAAGATAGAGAGGTTCCCATCATCTATGCATTCAAGGCATCCCAGCTTAATGATATGTCATTAAAGCAGTAGCTGAAGGATCCTTGAATGCGGAAGTTCATTCCCCAATCCACTATATGAGATATCAATGATGAGGGTGGATTGGAGGATGAACTTTCCGAGAAAAAGGGCTTAAGGTAAATGATAGGAAGGTTAAGACTCTCAAAAGCACTCTCTACTTTCTCTACCAGCAATGAAGACTACTCTCTCTATTTAGAGGCAAAAGGTTCCAACGGATATAAACGGTCATATTTATGACAGAGTTCGATATCATCGATCAGTCGTCGATATGATCAAGCGTATACTCTCAATTGTATCGGCCGGCCTCTCGATGATACAAACTCAATTGTCATTTCGCTTTTGGAAACCTTCCGTCTACTGGTCGATGGGATCGAGACACACATCGATGATATCAGATTTCGAACTCCAATTCCATCGAGTGAAGGTTCGATCTATCGACAGGTGAAAAATAAGAGAGAAGCCTTAAAGAATTTTAGGATCACAGATATGATCAAGGAAACAGTCGATGTCATCAGAATTTGTACATCGATCATATCGGCGACCTTTCGATGGGATCGATAAATCGTATAGATTTTACATGTAAGCTTGCTGGACGAATTATGTCCTGACTCGATTCAATCGACTTGGTCTCGATATGATCGATATATGAATATCGATTTATCGACAGGCACCCCGATCAACATTAAAAGCAACCTGAAATTCATGCTAGAGGGAACATGCGCCCCACAGTCGATATGATCGACTGACTCCCGATATGATCAATATTTGAGTTCAGATTGAATCGGACAGTCATCGATATATCGAAGAAATTGATAGTTTTCTTTAGAAAAACAGGGGCGCCGGAAAGCAGTCTGTCGATATGATCGATCCACTTCAGATATGATCGATTTTTGAATATCGATAATATCGACTCGAAGGTCGATATATCGATAAATCGTCCAGAAGATTGTTTTGATTGCTGGACGCATTTTGTTCTCACTCGATTGTATCGATTGATATGCCGAGGACATCGATAGAGCTGGTCGATCATATCGAAAGGGGAATCGATATAATCGACAGTGTAAGAAAAACTTAAAAAATTTTCTTTTGGATAAAAATTTTTCTTACACATAAACCCTAAGATGTTCTAGTTCTTTTTAAGGGTTTAATCACCTAGAGTTTTGGGACATGGGATGTGAGGCTAGATTTACCTTTTGGTGAGCTTCCACACATCCAGATGAGGCAGACGCTTGACTTGATCTTCTTGTTAGGTGCTATCGTCCGACTGACTCAACATACAACGTAATTGACAAACCAGAGCACGTAATAGGTGCACTTTCACGTAACTCCTTGGATAAGGAGCTACATTACAAGGAGAAGACTGCAACAAAAGAAAAGCACCAAACCAGGAATACCCGTTGTTCCCAATTGCCTCACTCAATCGCCTTCCCTCAAAACTTACGTCAACAACCAAGACAATGGACCATAGTGGAAATTGGAACCCAGATCAAATTTTCAACAGCTATATGAGAACAGTAAGATTTTATAGCAATATTAATTACACTTAACCAATCAAAGTTGATACAACAACATCCTAAACCCTCGTTTGATGACTAAATATTACAAGAACCTACCTACTCTATTTCTTTCAAAAGTAGCAATTTCCACTATAGTTCTTATATCAATTATATCACTCTTCACACCCATCAAGATGAGAGAAGAAACAATGTACATTCCATGAATGAAGAACAATCTCATTTCTCCAAGATAAGTGATCTTTCATTTGTAATCCATGTTTTGTAATGGGTAATTAGAAAAATGAGAAAACCCCAATATAGTCCAATTCATTTTTCGGATGTGATGAAAAATAAAAATACCCATAAGCAAGGTTTTCAATATATATATATATATATATATATATATATATATATATAAAATATGCATAGAAAAATGAAGAAACTATCCAAAATTCCACATTAAGACCAGATAGCAGCACTCTTCAGTGAGTCTCACTAGTGCCAATAGTAAAATATAAGAAGAGAATGCAAAGGAATTAAAGGAACTAAACACTACTGGGACTAGTAAAGATTCCAATAATGTCTAGAAAGGATAAAAAGATGAGAAAAGAGAACTAGATTTAGCATGCAATCATAATTGAGTTTCAGTTTTATCATGGGACCTGTTATCCCATATTTTAAGCAACAAAACAGAATATAGAAGTAGCAGTATAATAATCAGTGAGCAAGTGAAACAGACCATTGATAAAATCTGCTTTAGAACATGAGATACCACTACATCCATAGGTTGGATGTCAGCAACAGCGGCCCCAGGCTCCCCATGCTGCAAAAGGAAATACATGTCATTACACTAGCCAATCAGCAGGATGATGTCAACCAATTGGAATGATCTAACACAAAGTAAAGCCTGTAGTGTGAGAAATATTTTCAAGTGAAAGAACCAATTTATGAAAGCCATAGTGGTGCATGTTCATGCATAAATTTTGAAGTACTATTCTCAAGTAGCCATCGCAGGGTCCCAAGAAATTATATTCTATTGGTTGAGATACATATAAAGATAATCATTGGAAGATCTTCATTCAGGTTGCTTGATCATTAAAGGTACCTGAAATGGATTAAACTGTAATTAAGATAGTAAGAAAATGAGATTATTTAACAACTTATGATTCTAAGACCTAGCTCCATTTTTCCTGAGCCTAAATGATCTGATGCGACCTGGCCTAGAAGTGTACAAACAGAGAGGGCAACACCCATCGTTCCCACCATTTCAGATGCATACTTTGCTTCTGCAGTAACATTAGCAAGAGAAAGACCAGCAGCAGCTGCTTCCCCTGCTACTTTCCATTCACAAAGTAAACATTTACTACACTAAGTTGAAAATGAAAGGAACATAGAGGTAAGTTCATTTTAATCATTCCTAGAATCGTTGTCTGTCCCAACCACTTAAAAACAGTTGCTGCAAATAGGTATTAAGCAATTCCAACGAATCATAGATGTCAAGAAAATGTCATCAGAAAGGAAAACACCAAAAATCATTGAACTCAATTAGTTTCTTTCATGATAGACATGTTCACTAACATCTTGACCGTTGAAAATAAGGCAGACGTGATATTGGACAGGAATTTAGGAAGACAAGACCCCTCTTTGAATCACAAAAGGGGAAAGTTTCCTCAGCACCTTCCATCGAGGAAAAACATGGCTACACAGACTCAAACGATGAGGAAATAGCATCAAACTAACATAGAAGCATCTCAGAACACAAAAAAAAAAAAAAAAAAAAAAAAAAAAAAATTAATTAGTACACAATACAAGGGCATTGAGCTTGCATATTTTGAAGCTTCACTCAAACTCAACATAGGAATTCCATAGTTTCAACTTCTGGTATTCAATGTGGTTCTGGTTCATGAACAAACAATCTATACCATTCATTTCCATTGAAATTTTTAAGAAAGATTTTATACAAAAAATTTGAGAACTTTATTGACTAAAGGATATACAGCCACCATAATGTATAGAATCATAGCAACACCATACTATGAGGCTTAGACAAAGAAAGAAACATTACCAAGACCCTGAAGACCAGATAACAACATAGTAGAGCTCTTCCCCTGTGCTACTATAAGCCCATCTGTCAGTAGAAGAGAATGTCTGACGATCTCATTTCTGATGAGTCACCTTCACATTCTTTCTTCCCAACAATCATTGTACTGCCTCCCCAATTTATGAATAAGGAACAATCTGTAAATATTATAGCACCAAATTCCTTCAATATTAAAGCCCCCAATATCATCAAATCCCTAAAATCCCCAAATCCCCAATTTCCAAAATCCACAACTCCCCAATTCCTAAGATTCACAAACCCTCAAATCCTCCATGGGTGAAAGAGAAATGAAAAAACACAGAGAGAGAGAGAGAGAGAGTACCAAAGTAAGAAGGAGAGGGGAGGAGGTAGGGACGGGCATTCTTACCAAGGATTCTGAGAGAGGGATTGGAGTTGCTAGTTAAGCTTCTGCAGATTGTTGTTAGCATTCGATTCTTTCTTCACCGCATGGAGAAAACATCTCCTCCTATCCAGATTACTATTAGCATGAGATGGAGAGAGAGGGAGAGAGGGAGGGAGGGAGAGGTACAGAGAAAGCTTACAGCCCGCGAGAATGAAAAAAATAAAAATAAAAAATTCGTGGGCTCTTTTTGGGTGCAGATTGGGGATTACACTTATCGGACGGAACTAGGTACTGGCGATCCAACCGTTGGTTCTGTGGGCCCACAATGATGTATGTGGTTTATCCACGCTGTCCATTAATTTTTAAAGTTCATTTTAGGACATGATCTCAAAAATTATGAAGATCGAAGGCCCAGTTGGACCACACCACTCCCAAGAAAGATTTAATGGTAGGCATTTAATCTCCATTGTTTCTTATTATGTGGTTCACTTGAGCCTTGATCTGCCTCCTTTTTTGGATTCATGTATTAAAATGAGCTTTCAAAATGGATGGACATTTAGATAAAAATATATACATTGCAGTGGGCCCATAGTGCCCCTTAGGCTCTAATCAAGACTTATGGGGAGTAGCTTTAGCTACGGATTTAAGCCGTAGTAATTTTACTACGATTTATATTCGTAGCTAAAAGTTCTTATAGTTCATAGCCTTTACTCATTTTTTTGGTAGTGGGACACTATTGGACATGGTTAGATCGATGATGGCACAAGTCATTCTCTCTACCACATTCTGAGGAGACTCACTGTTAACAGTCATCTACGTCCTTAATAGAGTCCCAACCAAGTCCATTCCTAAGACCCCATATGAGATGTGGTCTGGGAAGATTCCTTCTCTAGCCAACTTATGCCCTTAGGGATCTTTGGGATATGTTTTGCAGCTTACTCCGTATAGAGGTAAACTTGATAGTAAAATCATTGAATGCATGTTCATAAGGTACCATATGCATTCAAAAGGATACATTCTAGTTTATGAGGACTATGGATGATGGATTGAGATAGAATCTCGATACGTGGCCTTCGTTGAAGATAGTTACCTCAGCCGAATGCAGCAAAAGGTTCCAATAGAACTTTTTGAGATACCTGATGTATCTCAGGAGAGTGAGAGTTCTGTTTCTCACGATGATGATGCTCTTATAGTTCGTCAGGACAGTGAGAGGACATCTCAGCAAGCTCCTAAGTTACGTCAAAGCGAAAGAGGATTGATTTCTTGAAAATACTTCGATATTGAGGGGCAAACATTCTTTTGTGTTACAGTTGATGATAATGAACCTGATTCGTATCAGGATGCATTATTATCTTCTAACTAGGCCAATTGGGTGAATGCTATGGATGAAGAGATCACTTCCATAGAAAAGAATAAAGTCCGGAAACTTGTTGATCTGTCTTCTAATCGCAAAGCGATAGGTAACAAATGGATACTAATGATCAAAAAAAAGGCAGATGGTACAGTGAACAAGTATAAAGTATAATTAGTTGCTAAAGGTTTTATACAAAAAGAATGCCTTGATTACGAGAAAACCTTTTCACCTCTTGCAAACTTCTCCTCAATTCACATGATCTTGTCCATTGTCACAAGTTTAAACTTAGAGTAATATCAGATGGATGTAAAGACCGCATTCTTAAACAGTGACTTAGATGAAGAGATATACATGCAACATCCCATGGGTTATGTGGACAAAAAGCATCCAAAGAAAGTCTGTAAGTTGTTGAAATCTATGTATGAGCTGAAGCAATCTTCAAGACTGTGGTACATGAGGTTCCACTTAGCCATCACCACTTTTGGATTCACGATGAGTGAAAAAGATCATTGTGTATACAAGAAATGGTCTAGAAGATCTTTTCTAATACTATCTCTATATATAGACGATATCCTGCTGGCTGGTAATGACATGCAATTGTTGATATTGACTAAAGATTGGCTATTTTCAAACTTTGATATGAAAGACCTCGATGAAACCAACTTTATTCTTAGGGTAAAAATCATCAGGGATTGCCCTAAGAAATTTTTAGGCTTGTCTCAAGCCACCTATATATAAAAGATCTTATAGCGGTTCAAAATGAAAATTTTAAAAGTTGTTGAAACTCCTATGGATAAATCTACCAACCTAGACAGAAAATCGTGTCCCCAGACTAAAGCCGAGAAATTGGTTATGTCCTCAGTGCCTTATGCAAGCACAGTAGGGAGCTTAATGTATGTTATGCTTTACACTAGACCGGATATTAGCTATGAAGTTGGCATAGTCAGCCGCCATCAAAGTAACCCGGGACAGTCTCATTGGCAAGCCGTCAAATGTATATTCCACTATCTCAGAGGAACAAAAAACCTAATGTTATGTTATGAAGACACAAGCCTCGAGCTCAAAGGATATTCTGATGCTGCTTGGGGTAATGACGCCGACGAGGGAAAGTCTACTTCAGAATATGTATCCTTATCAGAGGAGTTATCTCATGGTCGAGTAAGAAACAGACATCCACAGCTCTTTAATCTATGAAGGCCAAGTACATTGCATGTTATGTTGTAGTTCAGGAGTGTGTATGGGTTCACAGATTTCTATTGAGTCTATGTGTTGTACCAAGTATTCGTCAGCCTATATCGTTGAAGATAGACAATACTTCCACTATTGACTTGGCAAAGGACCCTAAACACCACCAGAAATCTAAGCACATTAAGATCAAGTATCATTATGTCTGTGATCAAGTGAGAGATAAGAAGGTCGCCCTTAGCTATATTCCTACTAAGGAGATGATGGCTAATCTCATGACAAAACCTATAACTAAAGATCTATTTTAGGTTCATGTCCGGCAGATGGGATTGAGGAAAGCTTGAGTGATGTACTTATTTTGTAGTACCTTTGATCTTTCATTAATGAATACCAAATTCCATTTATTCAGTATTAAACACTAATATAAACTAGGTAAGTAAATCATCAGCATTTACCTGAAGATCATGTAGGATTTCTATTTTTGTCAGCAGGCCGGTCACCCACTCACACGGGTTGACCAACCTTGAATGTACAAGAGGTATGAACTTCTCTTTATTTTGAATAATAAATGATGAGAATATGAGTGAGTCGTATCTCCCAACAATCTTTTAAGATTGAAGATGAAATTGATAAATTCGAATAATATAATCACACCATTCATTTTTTATGCAATCAATGTTATGGCCTGAATTTAAAACCAGGTTATGAGGTTTTGAGATGAGTCGTACCTCATGTAGAATGACTTGCGTATTGTTTTCCCGACATTCACCTAGTATTGTCTACTTTACGACGTGGATTGTAGCCACATGCTGGGACATTTTACCTACAGATTGCTTTAATTCGATCCAGTCATTGCAGCATGCGAGTAGTCAGTCCTGTAGGTAACTCTTTATGTCCTTAGTACCTTCCTCTTGTGTATATGAGAATGAGATTAAGTGTTGCTACATTAGTGTACTATGACGAAAGGTCCCTGATTGGTCAAACTCGGTTATGCTAGGAAAGCAGCTTGATTAATTCCAAATTATACATCTGCATGGGGAAGATCCCGTGACAGCTATACCAAGTTTCTAGAATTATAAATACGCACTTGGAGACTTATCCGCCGGCAGTATCGAGTTCTTATTAATAGACTTTTGCAAACAATATTTTTTCTTAATAGCATATATATATAAGTTTTGCTTTAAATCGATTTTAGTTGAAGTTTGTGAAAAATTAAGTTTTCAAAATAACTTGATAAGTTGGATAAGTGCGTATGTTGACCGAGTACTCCAGATCGGGAGTTAACTCCATCCGGTGTGGTCATGCGAACTAGGACAGGCATTACAAAACTTAGGTTATTGAGTACTAGTTAGGTGGTCACTTAGTACTTAAGTACCTGTGAGAAGATTACGGTGATCCAGCTGGTCACACGCCTTTAATTCTTTTGATCGCGATGTTTGGTCTTTGATTGTTATTAGGCAAATTCAATGAACAAATCTTTTGTGCCTATCCCACAATATGATTAAGTGTGAGATGTTGGACCTAGGCCAGTGGGGCCCGCAAGTTTAGGCTTCTTCTGGCTTCTTTCGTTATGAGAAAGAGTTCAAATTCAAATTTGAATGAGAGATAGGGAAAAGATCAGATCTTCTTGTCTCATCTTATCTCGCATTTTTTCCTATAAAAAGGAAGAGACTTTCATAAAACAGATGATTAGAAATACCGTGGGTATACAGATATATATAGTGTGCACCATAATTTGTCCATTTTGGCTTGTCCTTACGACGATCTAATCCATATATCGTGATCTGGGGCCATCTATATCATAGGATCAGAAGTGTGAATAGATCCATCTGCTCCAGTAGTAGATAGGCGGGCCGTTGGAGCATTAATTTTCTGCTTTGTAAGGGTTCCAAAACTCGTGTAGACCGTCAAATCTTGAGGGCTCACCTTCCATGCTTCCCAACAAAGCCATTCCACCATAGAATTTTATAAATATGGAGTAAAATGCACAGTCATTCAGGCGGTTCCAACAAAAAGATCCGAATTCCGCCTATCATATAGAAATCTTATACAAGGCTAAACGGGAAAGGGAAAGGGAAAGGAACTGAAGATAGGGAGCCCCAAAGGAAAGGGGCAGCTCGCAAGCAGCACAGGAGAGAAGGAGAAGGGAAAGATGGGCACCACATGAAAAAAAAAAAAAAAAAGAAGCAGAAGCGGGGACAAGACGCATAATGGACACCTGACAAGGAGGTGCCTTGGAAGGGCGCTAGCCGACGCCCATCCTGTTCTTGCATTGCCTCAGGAGACCCACTCTAGCTTTGTCCAGCACTAAAGAGCCTCTAACTTGCTTGGCTATATCAGCAGAAATGAGGAAAAAGCTATCAACAGCACCGCTGCTAGCAATGTTGGCAAGCCCATCTACCATGGAGTTGCCTTCTCGGAAGGTATGGCTGAAGCGGAGATTGAGAGGTTGTGCCAGATGATATATGGTCTGAAGGAGGTACCAAAGCTTCCATCCACATGAGTAGGCGGGCTTGGAGACCGCTTCAAAAAGAACCCTGGAATTGGTTTCAACTATGATGGATGAGAGCCCCATATCCTTGTAGAATTTTAGCCCATCTGCCATAGCATGGGCTTCCGCTAATATGTTGGAGACAAGACCGTACCTGGAGTGGAAGGTGAAGATGAGGTTCCCTTTATGATCTCAACAAACACCTCCTCCACCTCCATCCCCGGGTTCCTTGGGCCAACCCGCCGACATTCAGCTTAATCCAAGTTGTGGTTGGCCTAAACCATCTGACACTCATCACTCTATTAGCTTGGGAGTGAGGCGATGCCATAGAGAATCCCTGCACCACAAGGCCTGACCGGACAGCGGGGTCAATGTCAGGGAGTTGGGCACCAATTTCCAAGAGCCAGTTGGAGATTTTAGAGATTGCGAGATCTGGTTTGAAAGGCCGATTGTCATATATAGCTCCATTCCTACCAAGCCAAATCTCCCACAGGATAATGGGCATGGCCAGGCCCCGAATGAGTCTTCAATAGGAAGAGGAGGACGCAGCTGCTGTCCATTGGAGGATACGGGCTTGGATGGACTAATCTTGGATGAGAGGAATGTGGAATAAGGATGCGAAATGGTTGCAGATATGGGTAGCAGCTTTGCTTTGACAGAATAAATGGTCAGCGTCTTCAATCCGAGGACCAGAGCTGGTGGCTGTAAGAGGAGGAGAGGGCTATTGAAATGGGCGGGCGTGGCTACTAGAGATGGAGGGTATATCTGTTGTAGCAGGATGATAGTGTTGTTGGCTCTGGTTTTGGACAGGGGAAACGGGCAGGCGTGATTGCGTTGGGGGCTACTGGATATGGAAATGCAGTTGTTGGCTCTGCCAATGGACAGGGGAAAGAGCCTGTGGGGTAGGCCCTGGAGGCAGAGGGCTGAGACTAAGCTGCTGATCTTGGCTGGATGTGCGGCCAGCCAGAGAGGTTGCAGTCGCTGGTTGGGAATCAGGGTTAGGTGGCAAGGGCCGGGCTGATCGAGATTGGGCGTGAGATAGATCAGCAGGAGGGGCAGAGAGGCGAGTGGTTAGAGGCCCACAGCAGATACACATAAAAGCTAGATTGATGCCTATGCGTTGAATGGCAGCATCCACTGAGATAGCATTGTGCATTATCTTCCACACTAAGACAGCAATCTTGGGCAAGATGAGTCTATTCCAGGCCCATCTAGTCCATTGTTGCATTGGCCAGAGAGTTCCAAGCAGATTTAATGGATCAGCTCACAATCTCTTACACTAACATTTCCAGCTGATATCAGATGTAAAACAATGCCCATCCATAAATGCATGTTCCTTTTTCAAAGCCACAAGTAACTGACAATTTACCTATAATCTCTAAACATAATATTTATAAGACAAATATGAAGCAAAAAAAAAATAAAAAATCTAAACCATTATTCCACAACAACAACAACAACAACAACAATAATAATAATAATAATAATAATTTTATATATATATATACACAGATCATTTTCTGGCACCCAATTTTAGTTAGCGCTGGCAAAGGATCCCCAAACCTCGGCTAAGCCCTGTTTTGTTGTAGTATCAAGTGACCCACACAACGTCAAATCATGCCTACGACCTCTAAAATCAAGTGCTTTGTGGCCTGCCTGATATTTGGTGTGGTTGGATGCATCTTCGATGTCATATAAAAACACCGTATTCCCCACATTCAATCTGAAAGGCTTTTAATACTGTTTCCACATCACAATTGTTCCCTGTGCTGTTGCCCACCTGAGTTTTTGGATTGGCTGGATTTTTGGGCAACAATGAGACTTTAGGGGGCACACATGACTGATGGATTAGATGTTATTAGAACAATAAGGTGGGCCCAGAATCATTTGTATTTGATCCATCCTCTTCACGTAAATGCCTTGCAGGTTCCCCATGTGTACCATGGTTTAGGCATCACACCTTAATATGAACGAGGCAAACAGTACCAAACCAATGTGAAAGTAATAACATTTGATCAATCAAGATCGTTTACAGAAAAGTAGGTGGAATCAACAATTTGATCCATCTAGTTAACAATTCCATGTTGCTTTGGACAAGATCAGTTCAATTTTTAAATGGTAGACCATGAAATGTGTTTTGGAATTAATGGACAGGTCAGATAAATCAATTGGAGTGTCCAAATGAAACAATGCAACTAGGAACATTTTTCTTTGTAAAATACCACCTCTTTTATTTTTACTTTTATAGAATTTTCATTTCTATATTCTTTTTATTATAAACGTTTTCATTAAACTACCAACTTAAATTTCATTAAGATACCTTCCAAAGAGATTTTACCAGCAACAGATAGATCAAGTGGGTAATTTTTGCACATGACAAAATGCCCTTCAACGAGATTTCCCTTTCAACAAACAATTTTCACAAATCAGAGCTAGAACTGTTCATCAATCTCATTTTGAAAATTTTTCTCAAGTACAATAATTTCCACAATTTAGTCATCTTATTTGAGCCAATGTATGTCATGTGTATGATTTAATACAACTTGTCACACTTTATCAGGATATCTAATGGCCAAAAAGACTCCTCCCACTCTCACACTTAAAGCAGAGTGCCCGAAGTCTCCATGCATCTCAAGAAGGTACAGGTCATGTGCTTATGCCAATCCAGCACCACTGAAATGGACTTTAATCAGTTTTAAAAACTATATTATATGTGGAGGGATAGTTTTTTGTCCCTTCTTTGTGGGTTGTCTTGGGATGAGTTTTATATGTATATGGGCTCATATGATAGGTGGGGTCCGGACATTTTCCTGGCGCTTCACCCGAATGTATGTTGATAGTCCTCGTGAATAAATAAAAAATATATTAAAAAATAACAAAGTTGATATGCATGGGACCATTTCATGCGTGCCCCTTGAAAAGGACGAGAAAGGAGAGGAGAAACTAAATTCCTTTGAAGTGTAGCAAGCAGCTAGTGAAAAGAAGAAGAAAAAAAGTTTGATGTCTATCATACACGTTGGGGGACCGTAGAAACACACGGAGGCAAATCTAGGATGGCAACCCAATGGGACAAAGCAAAAGGGAGAAGTACACAAAGATTTTAACGTGAAAAAACCCTTGCGAGAAAAAATCACGGCACAAAGCGACAAATGAACACTATGAAAACAAAATTACAAAGAGAAAGAGCTTACCCGATTCAAACAACCTCGAATCTCACCCTTGCAACCCCCTTTGAGCCCCTTGGATGAATTTAAAAACCCTTAGGAAATATATTATAATCATGTTTACACCTATATATATATATATATATATATAGCCTTGGGAACAATCCCAAATGGCAAATGAAATTGGGAAGAATCTCATCCCAAACAGAAAAGGAAACTGGGAAGAATCCCAAACGGAAAAGGAAATATAAAATTTAATTAAAAACATCAAATACAACAATCTCCACCATGTCTTCATTCATCAAGTGTGTAGCTTCTTGTCATCTTTTGTTATCTTCGTCTTGCATCATAGTTCCATCAATGCTTCTCGTGCACAATCTGTCTTCCCTTTACGCCATCGTCAAGCCTAAAGAAGTTGTATGGAACTTGAATTTCTTTATAGGAACCACTTTGGTGAGCATGTCTGCTGGATTCACATTAGTGTGAATCTTTTTCAAAGTTACGCCTCCTTCCTCAAGCACATATCGGATAAAATGGTGACGAATATCAATGTGTTT
Organism: Magnolia kwangsiensis; assembly: GCA_037074715.1. Taxonomy (NCBI): domain Eukaryota; kingdom Viridiplantae; phylum Streptophyta; class Magnoliopsida; order Magnoliales; family Magnoliaceae; genus Magnolia; species Magnolia kwangsiensis. Next base: position 28,931,357 of record CM073584.1, on the reverse strand, counting down.
GGTATGTGAGTGATAAACAGAATTTTTAGCCAAATTGATAGCGCTCTCGGTATCACAACGGCCTCCTGCTGAAGCCTCAACTGATTTAAAATGTCTCTTAACCAAACACCTTTGTCACTGCCATATGTACTCTGCTTCAGTCGTGGAAAGAGCCACCATAGACTGAACTTCAACATCTAACTAATTGTTTTACCTGCTAGTACAAAGGAATAACCTGAAGTTGACTTTTTGGAATCCACATTACGTACCCGCGTAGTCTGAATCCACATACCCAACCAAATTTGCTCTTGTCTTCTCAAAAGTTAAGACAGTCTTTTGTGCTTCGAATGTATCGAAATGGTCATTTCGCTGCTTCCCAATGTTGCTTGCCGGGTTTGACATTCTGCTCACAACACCAACTGCTTGTGAAATATCTGGTCTTGTATGGTCATGGCATATATTAATCTACCAATCGCATTCGAATAAGCACACGAGACATATCTTGCTTTTCCTCGTTAGATTTAGGACATTGTTCCGAGGAAAGCTTGAAGTGAGTCGCGTGGGGAACGCTGACCGGCTTCGCCTTGTCCATTCCATACTTGATCAATACCTTTTCAAAGTATTCTGCCTACGATAATTAAAGTCATCTCTTCTAGCTGTCTCTATGAATATCAATGCCGAGAACCCTCTTTGTTGCCCTTAGATCCTTCATATCGAATGTTCCTGAGAACATATCATCAATATACAATACTAGGATGATGAACTTGTCACCACTCAGTGTCTTGTAATAGACACAGTGATCGTATTCACTCCTAGTAAATTTTTGACTCAACATGAAAGAATTAATTTTTTTATACCACCGTCTAGGCAACTATTTTCAGGTCATATAACGAACTCATTAACCTGCAAACTTTGTTCTCTGCCTCCATAACTTCGTAATCCTCTGGTTGCTTCATGTAAATCTTCCCTTCCAATTTCCCGTGAAGGAATGAAGTCTTCATGTCCATCTGTTCTAACTCGAGATCGTATTAGGCAACCAATGCCAACAAGAATTTGATAAAAACTTGCTTAACCACCGGTGCAAATATCTCTGTGAAGTCAATTCCTTCTCTTCGACCATAACCCTTCGCCACCAGCCTCGCTTTGTATCTATCCCATTTCCTTTTAAATAACCACATGTATCTGATCGCTTTCCAGCCCACTGGAAGCTCCACTAACTCCCATGTGTGGTTCTTATACAAAGAGTCTATCTTATCATCCATAGCCGCCTTCCACTCTTCTGCATCAGGCTCATCAAGAGCCTCCTGAATAGTACACAAGTCCCCCTCATCTGTAATGATGGCATATGCAATATTAGAATCGTCCATGTATCTTGTCGGTAACCTACGATCTCGCGGTGGGTTTCTTCTCATAGGTGGCTACTTCACATGCTCCTGTATCTCTGTCCGCGCAGCTGTCTTAGCATTCATGTCATGCTCGCTCATATGACCCTGGCGTTCATGCCACATACGTGCATAGGTAGAATCCGTTGTAGCCATTGCAGCTACACCTGTAGAAGTGTTCCCGATCAACCTGTAAAGGTTTCTGAGTCTCTGCGCTTTCATGATTACAAGTGATTCTTAGATATTTTAAGGGCACCATCAACTTTGTTCAACTTGCATCTTATTGCCTCAAGTGCACCAAGAGAAATCAGACTCTTCTTCATGTTGGGAGCGTGCCTCACCTCAGTCAAGGTATGCTCTGTCCCATCAAACATCTTGATGCGCACCATACCAACAGCCACAACATTGCAAGCAATGTCATTGCCCATAAACACATGTCTACCATCGCACTCTCTGTAGCTGGTGAACCAACTCCGATGAGGAGTCATGTGATAAGATGCTCATGTGTCTAGAATCCACTCGTCCCTACAGTCATCGTATAAGTGTCCGGCCGTAGACACAGACAAGACATCACCTTCATATCCACTCAAATATTCTTCAGACGTGGCAGTGTTGGCCTCCCTGTACGAAGCCTCAGAGTCTTTTATCTTAGATTTAGGATTTGTACAATCCTCCTTCATGTGTCCTCACAGCCCACAATTTCAGCACTTTAACTTAGTTTTGTCCTTGCCCATGGACTTAGATCTTGACCTTGAAAATTTTGTACCTCACTCAGAATTTCTGCCCCTCATAGTCAATGCATCTGAAGAGCTCCCTATGGTGTCGTTTATCGCTCTCACGGCCTTACCCTGAAGAGATGAGATAACGGTGGCCACAGTTAGGGATGAATTCCTGGTGCACAATGAGTCCCTGAATTGCTCATATGAGGCCGACAGAGAGTTCAACAAAATACATGTCTGATCTTCATCTTTGATCACCTCATCCATGTCCAGCAACTTGCAAATCAACTTATTAAAACTACTGATGTGGGCCTGCACATCTCCACCTTCTGTCATCATGAAGTTGAACAACTATAGTTTCAAGTGTAGGCGATTCTCAAGGAACTTTTTAACATAAAAAGTCATCTAACTTCGCCCACAAACTCACTACGGTTTTCACCCTCAAAACATTGTAGAGAACCTCATCCGCGTGAGACACAATCAGATAGAGGATAAAGCCTTCTTATCAAAAGTATTCCAATCATCATCACTCATAAATGGTCGACACTCCTCAAGAGCCCTATTTTCGCCTTTCTTAGTTAATAGGCTAATCATCTTAACCTTCCATAACTCAAAATTATTTTTCCTTAAGTATTTCTCAATATCATACTTAGCGTTTCCCATTGATACTAATCCTTCAGATTTAAGTCTGCGCCCCAATGTTAGCTATGATACCACTTATTAGGGGAACACGGAAGTACACAAAGGAAGATCTAGGTTGGCAACTCAATGGGACCAAGCAAAAGGGAGAAGTACACAGATTTTAACGTGAAAAAACCCTTGCGAGAAAAAACCACAGCACAAAGTGACAGATGAACACCATGAAAGAAAATTTACAAAGAGAAAGAGCTTACATGATTCGAACAACCTCGAATCTCACATTTGCTACACTCTTTGAGCTCCTTGGATGAATTTGAAAATCCCTAGTAATATATTCTAATCTTGTTCATACCCATATATATAGCTTTGGGAAGAATCTCAAATGGAAAAGGAAACATAAAACTTGATTAAATACATCAAATACATCAAGACATTGTAAGTGCTATGGATGATAGCTCCTTTATTTTGTCAAATTTTGTGGTGTTAAAAACACTATCTGTGTCTTGTGTAGCATGAGGATATATATATATATATATATATATATATATATATATATATATATATATATATATATATATATGTATGTTCAAGGCACTGCATCACAATGCTTCAAGTTGAGAATGAAGCTCTACTTCAAGACATGCAAGGTCAAGTACGTTGTTCACTCTTGTAAACTTCAAAGATCAGAGTCTTTCAAGAGCTATATCAAAAGGCAAGTTCTTGCTCAAGACTCAAGTACAATTCAAGACTCATGATAGTGTACAGCTCAAGATGAAGTTTTCAAGTTCTAAAAGATCTCAAGTTCAAGCTACATCAAGTATAGAGATCTCAAGCTTCATAATCTTCAAAGGTCAACCATCTTCTGAAGAATTGAAGTCTCAATGTTCATACATCACTTTCGAGGTATGATTGACTTTAGATTGACCTTAGATAGGTCATTTTGTATACATAAGTCAAATTGAATTATTTTGTAAGTGTTTGGTCTGTTCTAAGACTAGTCTTGGACCTTGTGCTCGACCAGTCCTAGCAATGGCTCGACCAGTCCAAGAAATTTCAAGACTAGTCCTAAGTTGTTGCAAATTTTTAAAAATTTTTTGTTCAACTACGACCAGTCATGGAGACTGTTCGACCGGTCGTGTGAACAATGCACGACTCGTTCATGACCAGTCCTACAGCTACGACTCAAACTATAGCGACTAAATCAGACTGCCTTTGACCAATCGTGAGCATGTCACGACCGGTCGTGGACAGCCTTCGACCGGTCGTGGACATTCTTCGACCAGTCGTGGAACGATTTTATCCGATCGCGCTCAAAAATTTAAAAATCTGTTTCTCCTAAACCAGTTGTAGTGTCCACAGGACCAGTCATAGATGAGTTTCTACAACTATAAATAGACGACGAATTTCAGAGTTTGATAATCTAATTCAAGTAAAATCAAGGCATCACTCTGAGAGATAAGTTAGTGTTTTTTAAGCTACATTGTGCATATTTAATATTCTTTTTTGTTAGCTTTGTCGATTTGATTTTGTTTCTATATTCCAATCTGATTTGAAAGAGGAATTGCTGAATTTCTTCTTGGAATCAAAATCAAATAGAGCTAGCCCAACTGGTTTAATTTAAAATCAATTAGAACCTAGAACCATTTCAAAGTGAGTGTGGACATTGAACTTCTATATTCGAACTTCTACTCCGACTTGGTTCTTCCAGCCTGCAACAAAACGAGAAATCCAGGTATTTTACATTATTGTAAATTTTCTTCTTTTGGTTTTATTTGAGATTAAGCCAGAAAAATCTCAATCTATTGGTTATCTAAGGAAAGCCAGAAAATTCAGAAGAGGGATTTTTTTAATTGTGTAAGCCCACTGAAAAACACAATTGTGAGGGTTTTAGGTGAACCTGAAAAAAACCTATTTTCATAGTGAACGTTAATATCTACCATGTGAGGATATTAGGAGTGGAGTAGCAAGCTGTGTAGCTATCGTTTAATAGTTGGTGAACACACGGGCGAACCACTATAACTCTTTGTGTTTTGTGGATGTGTGATTTATTTTTCCTATCTTTTATCATTCAAAATTGTGAGATGTATGTGTGGATATGAATGTTGTAAAATTTACATTTCAAGCATTGTGAGGAATGTTGTAATAATTTAGATTTAAATTCTTGCAATTAATTTCTTTTTATTTTCCTCTTCAGTTTGAGATTTTAATACTAATCATTCTAATAAGGTTGTCCTGCTATAAACCCTTGGTTGTTATGGTGTAAGGTTGTCCTTAGAACAACATTTGTATCAATCTCTCAATACTTGATTATTGAGGCTGCTTTTGTTTCAGCATTGTGAATTGCTTTCCTTTATTTGGTTATCATATTCTTTAATTCCGCTATTTTTTTAATTTTAGTAGTCTTATTCCATTCTCCCCCCCCCCCCCCCCCCCCCCCCCCCCCCCCCCCCCCCTTAAGGACATAGCTTGGCCTTTTCAGACATGCACTTCATCCACCATTTGCTCAAGCCTTACATCAAGTTATGTATCCAAAAATCTTGTCAGTCCAGAAGTCAAGCGGGCACATACCAGTCAAGTGGCCACCTTCTTTTGGCCCTATGATGTTTTATTTTCTTATTTACAATTGGAAATAAATGTAAATAAATAATTATTATTTCCCATCAGAAATACATGGTAGCCACCCATACGCGGTGACATTTGATTTGACTTGACACTAATATTAAGGAATTTTTTCAAAATTTTGCAGGGTCCACCATGATATATGTGTCTGATCCAAGCCATTCATTCATTGTAACAGCTCGTTTTAGGGCATAAACTCAAAATCAAGGCAAATCCAAAGTGCAAGTGGACCACAACACAAGAAACACGAGGATTAAACACACACCATTGAAAACTTCTTATGGGCCATAGGAGTTTTGTATCCAACTGATATTTGTGTTTTCCCTTCATCTGTATCTATGTGATCATATGAACAGGTTGGATCATAGAAACAAATCAGTGTGATACCCATGGATGGCTTCACATTTCAACGATGGATGTCAATATCCCCTTGTTTGTTGTAGTGTGATCCACTTCAACATATAATCTACGCTTTTTTTTTTTTTGCACAAACCCTAAAATGATATGATAAAATAGATAGACGGCGTGGATCGATCACATACATCATGGTGAGATCCACAAATTTCACTCAGTCATTCCCACACATTTTTTCAAAAAGTAAATTTTGAAAATCGATGCGTAATTATCCTATGTATTTCATATCTTCCCAGCAATAGAAATAGGTTATAATTACCTATTTTCCATCATTTATAATGGTAAATAGGAAAACAAATATACCCTTATATGTAAAGCTACCTACCAGGGCGCGCGATTTGATTTTCCAAACATTTGGTAAATACATTACAAGTGGAAATAATTATTTCACTGGGTAATTACAGATGGATGTTTGATTTGACACTTACTTTTTTCAGCTCTAAACCTGAAGATAGTATGAAATATATGTGGGGCCCACTATGATGTTTGTGTCTTATCCACACCCTCCATCTATTATGCTAGCTGAATTTAGGGCTTGACCAAAAAAATGAGGCAAATACAAAAGCTCAATTGGGTCACACCACAATATTTAGGGAATCAAATATCTATCCTTAAAAATATATCAGTGCCACTATTTCCTTTAGTGTGGGCCACCTGAGTGTTGGATCAGGCTCAGTTTTTGACTCATGCCTTAAAATGCTACTATAAAACTGATGGACCGCTCAGATATATCTATATCATGGTGGGCTCTAGAAATGTAAACCAGTCTTTTTGACTCGATTTTCAAGACGGAAATGCAAATGCATTTTCAAACACGTGAAACAGTAATAATTATTATTTCCCATTGCATTTACATGCGATTTGGTAAATCAAACAGGCTCTAAGGTAAATCCCACCCGTATGAAGGGAAAAACCAAAAATCAGCCTATGGTGTGGCCCAATTGAGACTCGTTTCTTATGTTCAAAACCTAACTTGAGCCAGTATAGATGATGGACCAAGTTTTCACACACATTACAGTGGGCTCTACAGAGCCTTTTGTTGAACGGGCACCCAGTTGGTACGTGTAGACCAAAAATAAGGCCAGCCGGGTCATTAGGTGGTCCACATGTCTATATTTAATATAGACTACTCTTCATCATTTCTCTTTTATTACCCGCGGCTACTTTGACACACGTCCTCCACCTAATTACCATGTGTCCTGATTTCTATGCTGCACGTACGCTGTTGAGGCGTGCCGGGTAGCACAAGACAATGGCACGACTTTTTCTTTTAAACGCAAGCTACAGGTTATTACATTGATTCAGTATCAACATCTCGGTACTTTCCTGGGAAGGAGATTGCATCCTGCCTCGCCTAAATGGGAAGCGGATTGGCTGGTGTACCACACACAGCTATATATAGCTGATGTAGGTACGTGTCGTGCGAAGACAAGCACTGACACTCTTGTACGAACGGTTCAAAGGAGATCAAATTTACATGGCCCCACGTTGTTGTATTTATTATATCCACACCGTTCATCCATTTTTAGAGATTATTTTACAGCATTATCCAAAAAATGAATCATATCCAAAGATCAAATGGACCACATCACAAATAGCAGCAAAGATAATGATTTTCACCTTTAAAACATACGAAGGGCCCACCATAACATTTATTTTCCTTCCTATCTATTCATAAGGTCACAGTGACCTGGATGAAGAAGAAAAATAAATTTCATATTGATCCAAAACTTCTATGAGCCCTGAAAGGGTTTCAATGGTAGATGTTCAATCCCCCACTGTTTTTTATATTGTGGTCGACTTGATAGTTATATCTGTCTTATTTTTCATTTCAACTCTTAAAACGAGCTCACAAAATGGATGGACAATTTGGATATAGCACATACCTCATGATGAGATCCACAGAACTTGCAGATGTCAATACAGCTATATAGCTGGGGACACGGACTGTGTCCTGCACCACCCGGACGGTAATCCATCCGGGCAGGGTACCGGGCAGGGCTCCGGGGGACCTAAAGTGATATAAGTATTTTATCCACCCGTTAATCGATTTTCTCATATCATCTTAATATCATCTTACAGTATGAAAAAAAAAAAAACTAAAATCGATCTAAAGCTCCAATGGACCACATCAAAGAAAGCTACAGTGATAATGAATCTCAATGTTGAAACCTTTCTAAGAGCCATCATAATGTTTTTTTACCATCCAACCTATTAATAATGTCATGCAGACGTGGATGAAGTGAAAACACAAATATCAGCTTAATCCGAAACTTCTCCAGCTCCCAAGAAGTTTTTAATGGTGGAAGTTAAATCCTCACTTAGTGGTCCAATTAAGCCATGGACCTACCTCATTTGTTGTATCATATGTTAAAATTATCTAAGAAAAATTATGAACGGCGTGGATAAAACACTTACATCACTTAAGGCCCCACAGAGCCCTGCCCGGACAGATTACCGTCCCGGCGAGGGTAGGACGCAATCTGCGTCCTATATATGGTTGTACACAAATCGGGCTAGCCCAATTAACTCGCTCAACTCGGCCCGACCTGGAACTGAGTTCGGATCGGGACGGGCCATTTTCTTTAGCCCGAAACTGAGTTCGAGGCGAGTTCGAATAGGTCCCAATTCGGCCTGACTCTGCCCGAAACCCGACTCGACCCGACCCGGCCCGACTCGATCGAGTGGTGTGTGTGTGTGTGTGTGTGTGTGTGTGTGTGTGTATTCAAAACCCTACCCGTCCCTTTCCCTTTACCCTTTTAAGATCGCCCGACCCGAGCAACAGGAAACCCTGCCCGACCCCACCAAACCTCCCTCTCTCTTGCCCGACGGCCCAACCCCACCAAACCTCTCTAATCTCTCTCTCTCTCTCTCTCTCTCTCTCTCTCTCTCTCTCTCGTCCGACCACAGTCCGGCGCCCCCCTCGATGCTCTCACCTCTCTCTCTCTCTCTCTCTCTCTCTCTCTCTCTCTCTCTCTCTCTCTCTCTCTCTCTCTCTCTCTCTCTCTCTCTCTCTCTCTCTCTCTCTCGTCCGACTAGCGGGCGGACGTTGTCTAACCACAGTCCGGCGCCTCCCTCGATGCTCCAACCTCTCTAATCTCACTCTCTCTCTCGTCCAACCAGCGGGCGGAAGCTGTCCGACTATGGTATGATTTCTCTCTCTCTCTCTCTCTCTCTCTCTCTCTCTCTCTCTCTCTCTCTCGTCCGACTAGCGGGCGGACGTTGTCTAACCACAGTCCGGCGCCTCCCTCGATGCTCCAACCTCTCTAATCTCACTCTCTCTCTCGTCCAACCAGCGGGCGGAAGCTGTCCGACTGCGGTATGATTTCTCTCTCTCTCTCTCTCTCTCTCTCTCTCTCTCTCTCTCTCTCTCTCTCTCTCTCTCTCTCTTAAATGGGTTGGCTGTAGGGTTGTGGAGGAATTATCTGCTCATTGTATGGTACCAATGGCCTACGAGTATTTAGATTTAAACAAAAAAACGTAGAACATGAGTCCAATGGTCTTATTTGGATGGTTGTGATCATCTAATCACAACAATATTCGGGCCATTTGCAAATGGTCCACCTTCTTAAACAATGGACTTGCATAACTAGCTCAGTAACAAGGTAGAAGGAAGAAATCGGGCTGGATCATAACTCTTGCAGCTAGTGTAATAAAAGAATGAGGTATCTACAAAGCTACAGGGAAAAGGTTGTACAGTACCTTCTAGCCTTCAGCATTTATAAGTGGGGATGGAAAGTGTTGATATTATGGGACTGAATGTACATGGGCCATGAACCAAAACATCACCAAGATTGGAAAATCCTGGCCATAGAATATTTGGCCTATCTGTTGAATTGGAACTGATGCATTTTCTTTCCAGACCATTTCTTTGTTGGACACCTGTAGAAAGATTTAGCATTGTCCCATCAATGAGATTTTTGGTGCATGAACCATGTTACCAAATCAGCTGGTGTTTTCCGACTGTGGCGGATCTTTTGTTGAAAGCCTTGCATGGCATTAAAATTGGCGAGAAAAAAAACAGGTTGTGGCGGATGGCTATCCTCACTATATGGTGGTCCGTTTGGATAGAAAGAAACAACTTTAGAAATGTTTCTAAGTGACGTAGGGAAGGACATGAGGTCGAGCACCGTCTTCCTCAAGAGGATAATTATTCCGAATCTACAGAACTTCTCTGTACTCCTCACAGAGACTTCTCGAATCCACGAGGAAAGAAAGCAGAAAATGGAAAAAAATTCTAATAAATTCAAAATTGATTAATGAATGAATAAAAACGAGTTCACAACCCTTTAAATAAGGGTACCAAGCAATAGGAAAGAAATCAGAAGCAAACTACAACTAAAACTCCTAGAATCCGCGACTTACTATAAATAGTAAACTTACTATTTATAGACGGTCCTGATGTCTACTAGTGCGCAAAGTTTTTGGCCAAAAATAGTAAGTGTCCTATTTGGCTTCACCAAACCATTTTCCTAATTATCCTAAGCACTTTTCATGTTGGACACAACTCTTAAAGCCCAACGGATGAAGAGCTATAATCAAACTAAAACTTAATATTTATAGTAAAAACGAAAATAAAACAGGGAAATGACCGTCGATCAGGGGGTATTTCACAAATCCAGGTTGCGCAACCCGACATAGAGGGTTGGTTGGCTAAAGTAGCTCGTTCTACCCCAAAATCATATATTTTACGTCAGATAACTCATTCCGGATTGCGAGATACGCCCGATCTAAGGTCTGATGGTCCAGATCACTTCTATCATCGACCCTGCCTTTTCTGATCCATCTTGGCCATGAAACTGTCCGCGACCCGCTCTACATCACCAAGTCAGTTGATGCAGTCGCCTCTAAAGCCAAATGTTTAAGTATTGATTGGGCCTCCCATGTAGATGTTCTAAAGGATGTTGATTTTCTCTTTCTTGGAGCTTAGTTGTTTCTGCTTTCTCAGCAGTCTCTAGCTCCTTTGTTGTTCGTCTTTTCTATTAATATATATCGTTATCTTTCAAAAAAAAAAAAAAACCCCCCATGTTCCCAACAATTTGGATCAATGAAAAATGGACCCCTCTTAAAATTGTGTTTCCACCCATCTATCCACTTCTTGCAAACTACTTCCTCTCTCCACAAGTGTCAAACCTGCTTGGTCCACCGTGATGTTTATATGTCATCCAAGTAGGAAATAGTCTCCATCTACATCTCTACACGTTTATAAAGAAATGGATACAGTTGAAACTTCCCTATGGTCCACCATGATGTTTATATGTCATCCAAGTAGAAAGAATAAGTTTAAAGCTTTTATTTATATCTTGGAATTGTCATTTGATTTGTGATTGATTTATATCTTTCATTGCAATATTTGATAATTGATTTCAATTTGACTAAATAAATATGTGCATATTAAGTAGTCATTTATATTTTTGTAAATGTTGTTAATAGTTGGTTTGAGGATGAATGATACTTGCGATTGAGAATGACAATAAGCAACTTATTATATATATATATATGTGTGTGTGTGTGTGTGTGTGTGTGTGTGTGTGTGTGTGTGTGTGTGTGTGTGTGTGTGTGTTATGCTTTGAGGATTTATTTTTTAGGGGGACATGATATTCTTGCAGCATATGGTATGGTGCTCCAATATTGTTTGTATGTTACTAGTATATAGTAGATATTATTAGGTTAATTTATCAAAACAAAATCTGAAAAGTTAGTTTAAACACATTTTGTTATTAGTTAGTTAGATGTTAAATGTCAATTACGATTGATTATGAAATTGTTCAAGTATAGGACTATCAGTTGCCAATTATAGAATTGATTTCTTTAGAACAACGGCTCGTTTAATAGAAGAGGTAACACCTCTCTCTCTCTCTCTCTCTCTCTCTCTCTCTCTCTCTCTCTCTCTCTCTCTCTCTCTCGACTTCTGGGATAGTTCACCGCCCATCTTTGAAATGACAGTGACTCATCCACTTCACAGATGTATAACTTGAATGGCCTAAATTCATCCAAATACAAAAAGGAATTATACTATCCTGAGTTGACTAGTTAGATTTTTTGTGGAGTCTATAGTTCAATTACCTAAACCGTTGATCGAGGGCCTTGTAATGGGACGTGGATTACCTGCTAAAGCCCTTCCTATGAACTTGTTGTAAGGTCCGAAACTGGCCCGAACTCGCCCGATTGCTGACTGGGTCGAGTTTGGGCTGGACATGTTGGCCCGGTGACCGGGCCGAGTTCGGGCTGGACATGTTGGCCCAGTGACCGGGCCGGGCTGGGTTCGGGCTGGGTGTGGCTAGCGACCGGGCCAGGCCAGGTTGAGCACAGTTCGACTCTAATCAACTCATGTACACCCCTAGTCCTATAACTGGTGTGTGGTACACCAACCAATCGGCTTCCGAATGAATGGAGCCGAGTTTTATCTACACCATCCTTCAAATTTTCATATCATTTTAGGATATGAGTCTAAAAATTAGGCAGGCCCAATGCTCAGGTGGACATCAACACAAGAAGCAGCGGCTATTAAAAAAACTCACCGTTGAAACCTTCTTAGGGGCCACCGTGATGTTTATTTGCCATCATATGTTTATAAGGTAATATAGACCTGGATTGACTAAGGAAAAAAACAAATATCAGGTTGATCCAAAACTTCTGCCACTTACAGAAAGTTTTTAATGGTAGGAGTTCAATCCGTACTGTGGGGTCCACTTGAGCCTTGGATCTACCTCATTTCTTTATTCATGTCTTAAATGTAAAACCCATACATAACGGTAGCCACATATAACGGAGGATCAAACTAAAGAAGGGAGTGGGCTAACACTCTTTCATTTTTCCGAGTACAGTTTTTGGACGTGTATTGTCCTGCTGTTTTTTTTCGATATTTTGTCGTCTCCTGCTGCTGGAGGACTTGAGGGCTGAGGAAGGCTGGCGAGAGATAGTATCAGGTGCTGCATGGTAGTTTTTTGCCGTTTCTTTCCGCGATGCTTCAACTGTTTTCAAAAAGTTCCACGACAAGCTATCCAGGACCGATCTGCTTCAACTGTTTTCAATAACGGCAGGACCAATCTGCTTCAACTGTTTTCAATAAATTCTACAGTAAGCTATCCTGTTCGTTCTATTAAGTATGATTCCAGGACCTTCTGATAGATTTTTTAATGGAAGTTTTGGGTTAAGCCATGTGAGCAAAGGATTGGTGGCTCTGGTGGATCCCACCATGCTGTTTATATGAAATCCCCTTTGACCACCATGTGTGTCACCCGTGTTACGCCCAGGGCTCAAAAACAGCCCCATTCATGATTCAGGTGGAACACGTGATTGGTAATAGTATACAAGCAACACTCGCCCTCCACATTATTTTCTTTGGTATAGCCACCTGAATCACATATATGTCTAATTTTTGGGCTACAAGCCTAAATTTTGGTTTGAAATTTAATGGTTTGAGTCGATATATTGCATATGATCATCATGGTGTATGCTGTAAAAATCAAAGGAAGACATCTCTCTCCCAACTATTTACTTTGGTGTGGCTCACCCGAAATCACAGGTCAGGCTGATTTTTTTATTATATCATGAGGCTAAAGTGTGATCACACATCTAATATAGTTATAGTGGATTTCACATATACATTCCCATAGGCCCAAAATCATTGACAGCCACCATCTCTCAATGATTACTAAATTTTCATTGATATATTAAAAAGGGAGAAGGCTTCACATCCAACTTGTTGGGCCACAAACTATAGTCCATCCAAAAGATACCTTCCAACCTTTTATGTGCATGTAACATACAGGTTGGAATCACCATGATGATTTCTTCATGTAAAAATCAGTTACATCTACTCATTTAGTGAACCTCACTTGTATTTTGCTGCTTATCCTAAAAATAGTTTTCTATGGTCTAACTAACTAGATGATTAGATGGGGGGCTGGTTTTTCATCAGGCTATCCTTATTGTGGGGCCAACCTATTGGAAGGAATGGAAGTTGATATGATCAATAGATTGGATGTTATCCATTGGGTAGACCATAACTTATGGTCCTACCAATTGGACTTACACTTTGTCTTAAAAAATACTTTATGAAAGGCTTACCGTTGATTTTTTATGGGGCCCATGAAGATTTGTATGAGAGATCTATTTTGAAAATTAGACGTGTAATCCTACATAAGTTCAAGGGATAAAAAAAAATCAAACTGATATGTGATTCAGGTGGGACACACAAAAGAAAATATTTGGGAGAGGGACATCCAACCTTGATTTTTATAAGGCCTGTTGTGATGATTATATGAAATCCACTCTAACTATTAAATTCTGAAAAATTAATTTAGTTCTTGGGCCCAATAATCAGTCCCATGCATTATTCAAGTGGGTTACACTATGGGAAGAAATGTAGAGGGTGAGTGTTGCCCTACAATGTTCCCAATAATGTGGTCTACTTGAATTATGGATGGCGTTGATGTTTTGGCCCTAGGCCTAACATGAGGTGGCACACATGATGGTCGGAGTGGATTTCATGTAAACATCACAGTAGGGCTCACCTGAGCTATGAATTTCTTCCAGTGGAACCCAACTTCCATTGAGAAACCTAACCGAACAAGAATTAGTGGGGTAGCTCACGGAAAACCTTTATGATCAGGAAGGTACTGAGACGTTCGGCCAGCCTTTCATGGTTTGCGTGTGAAGTATATTTTTGGTCTAGAGGGCCTTAGGCCTCACATTTCTATTCACGGTCTTTTACTTTAGCAGGTGTGGGATCATATCACGAAGGAAGGTTTCTGTATGATAGAAGGGAGCGATAGATGCGTGTGGACAGCGTCCCCTTCAGGCAAGTTCGACATCAGGTCAGCCTGGGATTTGTGCAGGCAAGGGTCAACCAGAAAATCATGGCCAGATGGGTGTGGCACTCCAAATCACCGCCCAAAATATCTTTGTTTGCTTGGAGGATTCTCCATAGAGCGGTCCCAGTGGATGAGCAAGTCAAGGCAAAAGGAATTAGCATGGCATATAGGTATGAATGTTGCCTTCCTCAATCCGATCACCTGCTAGGTGTTAAATCGTTGGACCATCTTCTTGCTTCAGGAAATCTCGCGTCGCAGGTTTGACTGTTCTTTGGAGTTCACTTTAACATTCTCATTCTGTCAGCCCAGTATGCATTTGCACGGGCTAACCACTGGTGGAGTGCGGCAAGGTCAACAGACACTTTTTAATTTCTCTCTGCGAGGGCTCGTGTCTTGTTTGATCTTTTGGAAAATCTAGCTGGCTAGGAACTGTTGGGGGCCTTGCACAAAACCTTATGATCTAGCCCTCCAGAACAAATCGGAATTATGGAATAATAATGCAATGTAATAAATCAAAGCATCAATCACACACCACACGAGATTTTTACGTGGAAAACCCTCAAAGAGGTAAAAATCACGGGACCTCGTCCAGATTAACAATCCACTATGAAGTAGAACGTTTACAACGTTCTTCACTCTCGCAGGAGCGGATAAACAATAAGAGAATAAAAGAAAAACAGAGAGATCTCACCGATCACGAGGACATAGAAGCGCTGAGACGACGGCTCCCTTCCACAAGCTTCCTCTCTCTCTTTTCTCTCTCTCTCACACCCTAAACCCTTTTAGGAAACGCTCTTGTGATTTTTCTGTGTAAAGAAAAACCTTAGGAACCCCTAGTTATAGTTTTAGGAAACTCATTTTTGCTTCCCAGTTGCGAAAGGACTTGCGACACGAAATCCGCGCAAAATCGCAGAACAAATCTGCGTAGGTTCAACCGGTCCTGGACCTCCTACGACCGGTCGAGCACCTCTTTCGACCGGTCGTGGACCACCTATGACTGGTCGAGAACCCCCTCGAAAAATAGTCCAGTCGCTAGACTTTGAGTCGAGCTACGACTCGACTCCCACGACTGGTCGTACCAGCCTTCGACCGGTCGAGTAGGGCCTACGATCGGTTGAACACAAGGTAAAAAACTCCATTAAATCTCTCCCTTTTTGACCCAGGAGGGATCCTCCTTCTTCAAGCCAGCTAGATTTCTACAAACCTCAAATTTGCCCTTGAGCAAAGCCTTGGTCATCATGTTTGACTCATTATCGTCCGTGTGAACCTTCTCAAGCTGCAACACTTTCTGTTCCAAAGTATTCATGATTCAGTGATACCGAATCTATATGTGCTTCGACTTGGAATGTTGACTTGAATTCTTGCTCAAGTATATAGCACTCTGACTATCGTAATAGACCACGTGCTTCTCCTGCTTCAAGCTAAGTTCCTGTAGGAACCTCTTCATTCAAAGTATCTCTTTACATGCCTCTGTGACTGCAATGTACTCGGCCTCTGTCGTCGACAATGCTACGACTTTCTGTAGCTTGCTCTGCTAAGAAATCGCTCCCCCTACAAACGTAAACATGAACCTCGATGTAGACTTCCTGGAGTCTATGTCATCTGCCATATCTGCATCTGTGTAGCCCTCTATCACAGGTTTTCCGTCACTATAGCATAGGCTCAACCTGGATGAGCCTCTTAGATACCGCAGTATCCACTTCACCGCTACCCAATGCTCTTTGCCAGGATTGGCAAGATATCGGCTGACAACACCAACCGCATATGTTATATCTGGGCGTGTACACACCATAGCATACATCAAACTTTCTACAGCTGACACGTAGGGTATCTTCTGCATCTCTTCCACCTCTGCCTTCGTCTTGGGACACTGTCTGTCACTCAATCTGAAGTGACCATCCAGTGGAGTACTGACCGGTTTCACTGTATTCATATTTAACCGCTCTAGGACTTTCTCAATATACCGCTCTTGTGACAGCCAAAGCTTCCTTCTACTTCTGTCACGGATTATCTCCATTTCTAGGATCTGTTTAGCCGGTCCCAAGTCTTTCATCGCAAAAGACTTGCCCAACTCCTTTTTCAGCCTGTCGATCTTCTTGATATCTTTTTCCATGATGAGCATGTCATCAACTTATAACAGTAGAACTAAGAAATCACCATCTGAGAACTTGCGCGTGAACACACAGTGGTCCGACTCCGTTCTGTCATACCCATGCTGTAACATGAACGAATCGAACTTCTTGTACCATTAGTGTGGAGCTTGTTTCAGCCCATACAAGCTCTTCCTCAGCCTACACACCATATGCTCTTTGCCCTTAACTTCGAACCCCTCTAGTTGGTACATGTAGATCTCTTCTTCCAGGTCACCATGGAGAAAGGCAGTTTTAACGTCTAACTATTCTATCTTCAGATTTATGCTAGCCGTCATCCCATGCAACACCCGTATGGATGTCATCTTCACCACTGGTGAGAATATCTCCTCGAAGTCTATACCTTTCCTCTAACCAAACCCTTTCACCACAAGTCTGGCCTTGAACCTCGTCTGTGAATTCTTCTGCTCAACCTTCTTTCTGAATACCCACTTGTTGCTCAGAGCTTTCTTGCCTTTAGACAGCTTCACCATATCATAGGTGTGGTTCTTATGCAAGGATTTCATCTCCTCTTGCATTGCTTTCAACTACTCCTCCTTATGCTCGTCGGCTAGGGCCTCAGAATAATCTTTTGGCTCTCCCCCATCAGTCAGCATAATGTACTCATGCGGTGAATACTTCTTGGACGGTTGTCTGTCCCTATATGACCTCCTCACCTGTAGCTCAACAGGTGGATCAAGTGGGGTCTGCTCCCCCGGTCCATCTTATGTAAGAACCCACCTCGTCCTCTGCACCTTACTGTACTCCCCCGTCATCAGGCACCACGGGAGGAATAATCAGATCCATGTCCTCTAGCTCACTTGAACTAGGCTGATTCTTCTCTGGCTTACCAATGTCTTCTATATACTGATCTTTAAAGAAAACCACATCTCTGCTCTGACGAGCTTCCTTTCGGTCAGATCCCATAATCTGTAACCGAACTTTTCATCACCGTACCCTAAGAATACACATTGCCTGATCTTCATATCGAGCTTGGACCTCTCGTCCTTTGGTACGTGAACGGATGTCCTGCATCCAAACACCCTGAGATAATTGTACGATGAATCCTGTCCAGTCCACACCTTCTCAGGTACTTCTCCATTCAACGGGGCTGATGGAGACCTGTTTATCAGATACACCGCCGTGTGCATTGCTTCTCCCCAGAACGTCTTGGACAACTTTGCATGGGATAACATGCATCTGATTCTCTCAATAATAGTGTGATTCATTCGCTCAGTTACACCATTATGCTGGGGGGGTCTTGGGAACCGTCTGTTCATGGCGTATACCTAGGGACTTGCAATACTTATGAAAGTCGTCGATGTATTCACCACCATTGTCAGTGCAGATGCACTTCAATGATCTACCTGTCTCTCTCTCAACCATAGCATGAAATAATTTAAACACACCAAAGACCTCGTCCTTGGATTTCAATGCATAAACCCAAACCCTCCTAAATGCATCATCTATAAAAGTAACAAAGTACAATGCCCCACCCAAGATTTTTATCCTCATAGGACCACACACATCAGAATAAATCAAATCTAATGCATGCTCTTTATTAACATGAGAAGCAGATTTAAGGAATGAAACTCTATGTTGTTTCCCTGATAAACAATCAAGACAGGTTTTGAGAGGCATACTTGTCACATCTGGAAGGAGCCGCTTCCTCGCTAGTAGTTGAAGCCTTTTTTTACTCATGTGACCTAGACGCCTGTGTCACATGTCAATAGTTGAATCTTCCGCTGCGTTCAACCCACCCTTGCATACACTGACACTTGCCTTGTATAGGGTGCAACACTTCTTTCCTCTAGCTGCGATCAACGAACCCTTGATGAGCTTCCAGCGCCCACCAACAAACCGGCTTTCATAGCCATCATCATCCAACGTTCCCGTCGACATCAAGTTGAGGCGAAGGTCTGGGATATGCCTCACATCCCTGAGAACCAATGTGCAGCCCACATCAGTTTTCACATAAACATCACCGACCCGTACGATCTTCGATACGCCAGAATTTCCTATCTTCACAATCCCATAGTCACCTGACTTATAGCTTGTGAAGAAATTCCTGTGTGGAGTCGCATGAAAAGAAGCTCCTGAGTCAATCACCCAGTCGGTGTCCTGACTCGTAGCCGTGAGACATATATTGTGATCTACTGAAAGAATAATAACAATGTCGTCATCTGAAGCAACCGCAGTGGAATCTGATCCATCTTCCTTCTCCTTTCCTTTTCCTTTCTTGTCGTTTTTAGCCTTATGATATTCATTCTTGTAGTGGCCCTTCTTGTCATAATTACAGCACCCAACGTCTTTCCTGTTACTCGACTTACCTCTTGATTTATCTCGGGCCTTCCCGCCCTTCCTGTTCCTTTCTTTCCCCCGTTCCTATGTCACAAGGGCCTCTTGATGAATAGACCCCTAAGACTTCTTCCTTGTCTCCTCATTGAAGAGACAGCTAGTAACCTGTTCCAAGGATATCTTTCCGTCTAGCACGGAGTTACTTAGAGACACCACCAATGTCTCCCAACTGTCAGGCAATGAACTAAGCAATAGTAAAGTCTGCAATTCATCATCCAGGACCATCTTCATAGAGGAGAGCTAGTTCACTATATTACTGACCTCATTCATGTGCTCGGCCACAGAACCACCATCCTTGAACTTGAGATTCACAAGTCGCCTTATCAGGAAGATTTTATTACCGGCTGTCTTCCTCTCATACAGCCCTTCTAATTTCAACCATAGACTAGCGGCTGAGGTTTCCATAGACACATGATGGAACACAGAGTCATTCAGCCATTGTCTAATAAACCCCACCGCCTTCCGGTCCAACTTCTTCCAATCTTCATCAGACATATCCTTGGATTTTGCTGATATGCCTAAAATTGGAGAATATAGATCCTTGCAATAAAGCAAGTCCTCCATCTTAGCCTTCCATATGGTCAAGTTAGAACCATTGAGGCTGATCATTCTTGATGAGCCACCTTCCATAATTCCAAACCGATCCTACCCGTTCAATGAACTTAAGCTCTGATACCACTTTGTTGGGGGCCTTGCACAGAACCTTAGGATCTAGCCCTCCAGAACAAACCAGAATTATGGAATAATAATGCAATGTAATAAATCAAAGCATCAATCACACACCACATAAGAGATCTTTACGTGAAAAATCCTCAAAGAGATAAAAACCACGGGACCTCGTCCAGATCAACAATCCACTATGAAGTAGAAATTTTACAACCTTCTTCACTCTCGCAGGAGCGGATAAACAATAAGAGAATAAAAGAAAAATAGAGAGATCTCACCGATCACGAGGACGTAAAAGCGCTGAGACGACGGTTCCCTTCCACAAGCTTCCTCTCTCTCTTTTCTTTCTCTCTCTCTCTCACCCTAAACCCTTTTAAGAAACACTCTTGTGATTTCTCTGTATAAAGAAAAACCCTAGGAACCCCTAGTTATAGTTTTAGTTAGGAAACTCCTTTCCGCATCCCAGTTGCAAAAGAACTTGCGATACGAAATCCGTGCAAAATCGCGGAACGAATCTGCGTAGGTTCGACCGGTCGTGGACCTCCTACGACCGGTCGAGCACCTCCTTCGACCGGTCGTGGACCACTTACGACCGGTCGAGAACCCCCTCGAAAAATAGTCCAGTCGCTGGACTTTGAGTCGAGCTACGACTCAACTCCCACGACTGGTCGTACCAGCCTTCGACCGGCCGAGTAGGGCCTACGACCGGTCAAACATGGGGCAAAAAACCCTATCAAGAACAATTCGATGTCTGAGGATAGGCCGATATGTGGGAATTGCACGATCTACAAGGTTCTCCATTGGATTCAACTTATTAGCCCATGTTTTCCCAATCCTAAGACCGATAACGCTACCTGCCAACTGGCTCTTCAGGCATTGGGTATTGAATTTAGCCGTCTCCACAGCAAGAGCAAGGGACCATCAGTCGTTAGGTGGTCTAGGCCTGACGAGGGTTGCGTGAAGATTAATGTGGATGATTCAGCCAGAGGAAACCCTGGGCAGTCAAGCGGTGGGGGGATCTGCAGAGGAAGTAGAGGGGATTTCCTCTTCCTTCTCAGGATACAAAATTGGCACCAACTCTAAGACAGAAGCAAGGGCTAAGTTGAATGGTATATATATGGCCATGGCATAAGGTTATTCGTGTATCATCATGAAAAGCGACTCAAAGAGTCTGGTAGAGTTTCTTAACAAAGATTGCAACTCGGGCTAGTCCTTCTAGTACATTTGGGCCAAAATCTCATATTTTAAAAAGAGGGTCAACTTGAGGATCTCCTTCTCGCCAAGAGAGGCAAATGAAGTGGCAGATGGACTAGCCAACTTAGGGAGCGAAGTCCAACAGAGGACTCTCCTTCAATCCACCGGAGACTTCCCCTTTCTTGCTCGGGGTTCCCTATTTTTAGATAGGGTGGGGCTGGGTGCTGTCAGGTTCGGCTGAATGTGGTTTGTCGTTCCAGTTTTGTAGTGACTGGTTTATTATTCGGTCTCTAGCCACCATCTCTGTCTCAAATTTTCCTTGCTCCTTATCTACAGGGTAAGCAGACTTGCTGGTTGGGCTCAGTGGCAGGAAATCTTAGCTGCGGGTAGTCGAGTAGCAGTGCAGTTGGCAGAAAATGTTTTGCATCAATGTCCCTGCTTTGTCTTTTTCATGCAGTTGGTCTTGATGCTTACTCTCGTTTTTCTTCGTCGATCACATGCTTGGGAGTGTGCTACAAACCTAAAGATTGATGCAATCCCGTTAGAGAAGAAGCTGGGCGGATTGGGTTTGGCACTAAAAAATGTCCCCTAAGATTTCATGTTTTGTTTGGAGACTTCTTCAAGGTGCAATCCCGTCAGATAGAAAAGTTCAGTCCAAGGGGATCAGCTTGGCATTGAAATGTGTATGTTGCGAGGTGGCAGGGATTCAGCGTCCAACAGAGGAATCTCTGCCCCATCTATTCCTTTTCAATACCCTGGCAAGGGCTGTTTGGCATCACTTTGGGACCATGCTTGGCATCGCAGTTATGGAAAATCCAACAGTGGAAGACAGGTTACGTGGTTGGTGGCTCGCCCATCTCCTGGGGGCAGCATAGCAATCCTACGTAGGCTGGCCCCGAACATCATTATGTGGGAAATTTGGAAAAGTAGAAATGAAGCCAAAGTTGAAGGCGTGGATATCCTCCCATCCAGAACCATCCACCGTGTGGTCTGGTGGATTAAGACTCTTAGCCATGGCCTGTCTAAGCCCAAGATCAAGTCTATGGTAAGTGATCTCACATTCTTGGTGCTTGGGATAGAGTTTGCGCCCCCTCAAAGGATGGAAATAAATCTTATAAAGGGGATTCTGCAGGTAGCTGGTTGGAGCAAGCTAAATGTCGACGGGTCATCTAAAGGTAATCTGGGCCTGGCCAGAGGAGGAATGTGTGGAGGGGAGAAAGGTCAGTTCTTATTTTCTTTCTCAATTGGCTATGGATCCGGCTCTAATAACATTGCGGAACTCAGGGCGATCTGGGACGGTTTGATCATCGGCATGAATAGGGGCCTGAACAAGGTGTTGGTAAAATCTGACTCCAAAATGGTCATGGATTTATTGAATGGGAAGCCCCACGTGGCTTGGTGCTAGATAGAAGGGAATGTCCCAACGGACGGGCTGGCCCATATGGGGAGTGATCAGCAAGCCCTCTACTTTTTCAAGAAGGGTTTTGAGCTCCCGCGTCACATTCGAGGTCTGGCTCTACTAGACAGAGTGGGGCTGGGCTCAATTAGGCAGTCCCCAGTGGGGAGGTAGGGCTGCTCGTCCTGGTTTTTCTCCTAATCAGCATTCCTCTTTAGTTTTTGTTCTCTTCGTTTTCCTCATGTAGCCCCCTCTCGGTCCTTTTTTTTGTAGATGATGCCCGAAGTGTTTTCTATGTTGTATAGTCTTTTCATATATGAAAATAGGGTAGTTACTCGCATAAAAAATATTAAATTTAAATTTATAAAAAGAAAAAAAAAAAAAAAAAAACAACTTAAGATCGATGGCGTTTGTTTGTTTCTGCTACTTACCGTGTGATGCAGCTCTGTGTTGGATCCTAGCATAAGCAATCCTGCGGAGGGGTGTTTTGTAAAGGAGCCAACTAAGGGTATAGGGGCTTACGGCTAGCCTGAATCTGTAGGACAGAGTGTATAGTTCAGTTTGTACCAAAAAAAAAAAAAACACACACACACAAAAAAACACAAAAAACAAAAAAAAAAAAAAAAAAAAAAAAACAAAAAAAAACAAAAAACAAAAAAAAAAAACAAAAAAAACAAAAAAAAAAAAAGCAAAAAGCAAAAAACAAAAAACAAAAACAAAAACCAATGCTAACAGAGCGTTCCATTAAAATAAAAAATAAAAAAGTATCTTTCCCTATTATATACTTTGAGGGAAAGAGGGAGAGAGAAATAGAAAGAGGCAAAAGCTTTTGTTATATATTTTGAAAGAGAGGAGAGGCAAGTATTTACTTGGAAATCGAAACCAGAAGGTTATCATCAATGTCGATCACCCAGCAAAAGGTATGCGTGCTTCCTCTCCCTGTGGTCTTATTGCTAATCATGAGTAAAGGAGATTATGTACTCCGTATGTCCCCCTTAATCATCTATATGAATAAATGCTGTGATTATCGGAAAAAAAATAATACTAAATTAATGTAGTAATTTGTAAAATCACCTTCTTTTAGGGATTGATGGCATGCAGCCATAACGTGATAAGGTTACCATGCTACACCGCTTTTTATACAAACATGTGACGCGTACAACATACAAGCCATTGAAAAGGATGGCCTATCATATAAATCGCCTAATGCGAAATATCATGCCGATCCACTCATCCATTGTTCTCAACATTTGATTTTAATGTTGTGGTCCAGCTTCGTTTTTCTTCTCCCGCTGTGGATCGGCTTGACTTTTGTGCCAAGCGGTTGTGATGATGAGCCAACCTTTAGTACTGCCAGGTGTAATACACCTGTGATTCGTTGTCATGTAAAATTAATGTAGCTTTGCTACGCTGCAAGGTCCAATAAAAACATTTCTATTCTAAGCTTAACATATAAATCCATATGTGGGGTCCACTGGGATATTTAATGACATCCAATCCGTCCATAATTTGCAGCCCATAGTTTTCTCCTGGAGCCCAAAATTCAGGCTAACTCAAAACTTACGTTAGCCGGCCCCACCACAGGGAACAGTTGGGATGGGGATGCCCACCATTAAAAACATTAATATGATACGCCGAAAAACTCATTTCGGTTTATGAGATACAACTATTTTAACGTTCCGACGGTCCTTCTCTAGTTCATCTTTGAGATGAAAGTGTTTGCAACTCGCTCTACATCAGTTCCCTCCACTATAAAAGAACTTGACCTCGAGGTCTCATCCCTCTTCGGTTCATAATACTCGGTCAGTTCCGCAACGTTGAAAGTATTCGAGATCTCCATGTCATCCAAAAGATAACAACCTAAGCATTGTCGTTGATTTTTTAGAGAAACAGTACCAGTCTAATTTTCTTATTCTTCAACTTGTTGTAGGTTCCGGTTGGAAATATCTCTTCATGTAAATGGACCATAACATGATCGCCCACCTCAAACACCTTTTATCGTCGATGCTTGCCGGCTTATTCCTTTTACTTATCCTTTGAGGCATGCAACTTAGCTTGCACATACGCATGAATGCCCACGATTTGGTCCGTCATATGTTCTACTGTAATGCTCATGGCCGGGAGCTTGGGCAAAGGGACCAAATCAAGTGTGTGGCGAGGCACTCGTACATAAACAATTTGGAATTAGGATTTTCTAATCGAGTAGCTCACCACGTTGTTGAATGCAAACTCCGCTTAAGATAAGGTCAAATCTCACTGTTTCAATTTATCACATGAAATATATCGAATGAGGTTTCCCAATATATGATTCACAACTTCAGTCTACCCATCAGTCTATGGGTGGTAGGTATTGTTAAACTTAAGTTGCGTACCAAACGGATTTCATAAAGTTCACCAAAAATAGCTAATGAACTTCGTGACATGATGAGAAGTAATGGTCTTGGGAACCTCATATATTCGTACTGTCACGCCCCAAACCCGAAAATCGGATTCACATGAATCCCGATTGCCGAATCCGGTGTCGACAGCCTCCGTAGTGCCCCATTCTCGGCTTCTGATAATCTAATGTCAGATTTCAAATCCTGGGATCCTACAAGGAGGATTTTTAGAATGAATTTTTTTTTTGTAAAGGAGCATAACCACAGACATAACCAAGTCACAAAATAATATCACCACATATCCACTATAACAAAAATTTTAAGTACAATGCAGAAAGGGAAATACAAGGTGATCAAAAAGCTCCAAAAGGTCCTGATGTGCACTCCTGTCTCAGCGCTGCTGTCGTCCAACGCTACCTGCACGCAACTATCGTGCATAAGCTTACAAAGGCTTAGAGGGTGGTGTAAGTGTGTGCGTAAGGCAAACGCCAAGTGCACAGTATCAGGACAATGCGGAAGTATGTGGTAAGTCCATAAATGTACCAAGGCTGTGTAATGCAAGGCATGATGCGAGATATGAATGCCATCGGCCACACCGATGCAATGCAAGGCCTATGTAGCCGAATGTCATATGCGAAATGCAATCCAAGCAAGTCGGTACTTCTCAAGTACGTATATCAGTACAGTTCCTCTCTGGATATCACCGGGGTCTAATACACTTCGTAGAGACTGCCACCTCCCTAGCTGCACAGTCAAGCAAGCGGATAAGACCTCACTATCCGCCTGACCAGTAGTATGCCAATACCTACCCGGCTCGTCGATAGCGGACTCATTTGCGAGCTAGTCAAACTCAGCCTAGCTTATAGCCCTCTCACTCAGGCGGATAAGGCCACACCCCCTTCCAACCGACCACGACACAGTGGGAGACGCGGCCTACTGGTATTCGGCACTCGGGCGCTCATGTATCCACTCGGTCTAGACGTTGGAGCATCTCCTGGTACCAAAAAGGTTCTGGGACTCTCACCCAAGGACATCCTAAGTGCCCACAGTGCTAGAATATGCATTTTCGGTATCCCATACGGCCATCCACGATGTACCTGTGGAGCCATGGCCCTGATATCGCTAGGGCGTGCAGTGATCAAGTCATACGTATGCGAGATGCATGAATCACGCTGTCAAAACATGCAGCAATTCAGCGCGTACTGCGCGATCATGTGAGTCGCTCAGTCACATAACGAGCCCCATAGATGGTCTGCCCAATGGCGTATGCTATGATCAGTCATTACTCATATCAAGCATACATATGATGCGTATGGGCATGAGTCATGAGGCTATACTAAGCATGCTATAAGGCAATGAATAGCAACGGGTATGGACCTATCAATGGGCCCTAAAGAGAGTTACAATGCGGACATTTAACCAACATTGTATATACAATGTGGACGTCAAACCAACATTGTTTCCCAGGCACGGTTTGCCATAAATATCATTTCACGAACCATGAGAAACGTACATTGCAATGGACCCTAAGGACATCCGTTAGGCGTTGATTCCTGGGCCTTAGATATATTCAAATGGGTCGTATTACATGGGCCTCACATTTACTAAATGGTTTGCATTAATGGGCCTCACTAATGAGCCTTATGTTCATTGCAATGGTCCACGATCCATGGGCCTTGAAATACATTAAAGTGGTCTCACAACTTGGGCTTTAAACATGCTAGATGGGCCTATGCACATAAATATATCAACTAGGCTACTCCCTTTGTGCCCCATACACATCAAATGGGCTTGTTCCCAGGGGCTTTATATAGAGTAGGTGGGCCGGATCCCATGGGTATTGCATATGTCAAATGGGCCCAAACCCATGGGCATTATAATGCCAGATGAGCTTAATCCCGTAGCCCTTATATGTACCAAATGGGTGACCATTTAGTCCTCATATATATACCAAGGTAGGCCTCAATGAATGGCCAAAGTTAAATCAATAAAGGGCCCTATACACGTGTCATGGTGGCCCATTTGAACCATAGATCTGTCTCATTTTGGCCCATGCCATAAAATAATTTTATAAAAACGAATAAATGGACGGTTTAGATGCAACATATGCATCGTGGCGGGGGTCACATGAAGGCCCACCAAAACTTTAATATACTATATAATACATATACAGTATATATACATAGGTAAGTATATATATGTATATATATATATATATACACCATATTATAGGAAATATATATAATATTGTATATACACACACCTACATGCACACGCACATGTGCACTCACACATGCATACACACATGCACACACACACGCGTACACACCCACGTACGCCCACACACATATTGTATTGGGCTCCACCGTCCGTACGGACGGTGGAATTCAGCCACATACATCGCTGTGGGTCCCATGTGGGGCCCACCAAAATGTTTATAATCCATCCAATCCCTTTATAAGGTCATAGGGACCTGGGTGAATAACAAAAATAAATTTCGGCTTGGTCCAAAACTTCTGTGGACCCCAAAAGGATTTCAATGGTAGATTGTAATCACCACTGTTTCTTGTGGTGTGGGCCGCCTGAATCTCGGATGGACCTGAAACTTGGAGGGGAGCCACGTCAGTGGGTGGGCCACCTGATGAACGGTGTGAATACAAAATATGCATCATGGTGGGGCCCGCCCGGGGAGCCGTGGACGGCCTGGCGTCCGCCGACCGCCCGCCGCTGGGGCGTCTGACATGGGCAGGGGCAGCAGCGCCTCTGCTGCTCGTTTTAAAGAAAAAGAGTTTTGGGAAGAAAGCGGTTTTTCCGCAGTTTTTCGTCTGTGGGGCCCACTAAAATGAAATCTGCTCCGGCCATTATGATCAGTGGCCCGAGGCCGTCCAAATGAGTCCAAAGTTTGAATTTTTTTGATGCATGGAAGTGAAATAAACTAAGAAAGTGATGTTTGAATGGTAAAGGTGCGACCTTTGACGCTATGGCCCACCAGGTGATTGGATCAGCTCCAAACTTCTACCCAACGGCTGCAATGCCGTGGGTAAGAGGATGGACGGCTCGGATCGGATATAATCATCAGGGTGGGGCCTATGCAAGGAGGCCACCCAATTTTTTTTTTTCTTTTTTTTTCTTTCCTTCTTCCCTTTTTCTTTTTCTTTTTCTTTTTCTTCACAGCGTCCAGCGTCTGGGACGCTGGACGGTTAAATAATTTTTATTTATTATATTTTTTTTTTTTTTTTTCCTCAAATGGTAGGCCCCGATGAAGTGGGCCACCACATGATGGGCGGCATGAAAATGGCGTGAAAGGTGGGCCCCACTTGGATAACATAAATACATCAAGATGGGATCTATTCAAGTGGGCCATCCCATCCTTTTGTAATAAATAAAATAAAATAAATTAAAATAAAAATAAGATAGAGAGAGAGACATGGAGAGTGGGACACGGCTTATGATGGAGGGTCCCCGTCATTATGGGCCCTCCCTTACATGAAATCATACAACAACGGACCCCTTTGAACGAAAGACCATCAAAATGTAAATCAACGGTGGAGATCCATTCTCCACCGTTATGGACGGTCTAGATGACCTTTTTGAAATGAAATAAGCATCATGATGGGGTCCATGGAGAATGGCCCCATCATGGAATGATCTTGATGATCTAGATGAGCCATTGGCCACATCTTAGGGTCCCAAGTGAGATCCAAACCATTGATCGGTTGGCCTCACTTGGCCCACCTTAAAATCATGAAAAAACTACTCTATCAAAGCACCCACCTCTAGATCTTCTTGGTCCGTTGGATAGCCGGTCTCCTAGAGCTTTACTTAGATGGTGGAGATGGGAATTAGATGGCTAGGATGGGAGATTTGGGAGTGAAAAGTGGGCCTCACATATGCACTTCTCTCCATGGGGAGGCTTGGACGTTGGATGCTCTCCCTTGCTTAGGTTGGAGTGTTGAGAAATGAGAGAGAGAGAGGTGTGATTAATGAGAGATGGAGTGATGTGAGGTGAGTGATGGGTGAAGTGAGTGATGGGTGAAGTGATGTGTTAGTTGACTTGGGTGGTTGCTTGACTTGTGGAGAAAGGAAGCATGGGTGTGTGTGTACTTGACATGAGAGGTGATTGATGGGTGATTGATGGGATTGATGGGACATATTGTAGAGATTCCTTGGGATTTGCAACGTGCGGTGTTTTTGCTCGAACTGAACGTGGGTCCGTATCTCATCGTCTGGGTATCAGATCGGTGCGTGAGTTGCGGCGTTGGAACCGCGGCGACGGTGCGGTCGCAACGATACAAGTCTTGGATTAAACCGGCTCAAATGAATAGGATACGACTTACGGTCGTGCGCAACGTCAACCATAAGTCGCGGATTGCCGGAATTTGACGAGAAGGGTCGCGGGAATCAACGGAACAGTGCGAATTAGGATACGGGTCTTACAACTCTCCCCACCTAATAAAAATTTCGTCCTCGAAATTTACGTTACCATCGCAACTAATCATAACTCAAAAAGGAAATAGGAAACATACATCATATATAATCAAGCATCATAATACATCATACAATCAATCATCGAAAAGATGGGGATAACGCTCGCGGATCTCTGCCTCGCGCTCCCAAGACGCCTCATCCACACTATGGTGGCCCCACTTTACTTTCACCAAGGAAATGACCTTAGTTCTGAGGACCTGCTCCTTTCGATCGAAGATACGAACTGGCTGCTCAATATAAGAAGCGTCCTCACGAACCTCCAACGGCTGTCAATCGATAACAGGGACGATGTCTGACCCACACTTCCTCAACATAGAGACATGGAAGACGTTGTGGACGCCAGACAACTGCGATGGCAAGGCAAGCCGGTAAGCCACAGCGCCAATGCGCCCAGTGATCTCGAAAGGTCCTATGAATCTCGGGGCAAGCTTGCCCTTCGTCCCAAAACGAACTACACCCTTCATGGGTGAGACCTTGAGATACACATAGTCCCCGACGACAAACTCCAAGGGACGACGCCGACGATCAGCAAAACTCTTCTGCCGGCTCTGAGCTGTGCGCATCCTCTGTCTGATGATGTCGATAGCATCTGACGTCTGCAGCACAAGCTCGGGACCTAGGAGACGCCGCTCTCCAACCTCGGTCCAACAACTCGGAGATCTGCACGGTCTGCCATATAATGCCTCAAAAGGAGCCATGCCAATGGTCGCCTGATAGCTGTTGTTGTATGCGAACTCAGCCAATCGCAGGTGCTCGTCCCAGCTACCCGCGAAATCAATCGCGCAAGCCCGAAGCATATCCTCAAGGATCTGGTTGACCCTCTCGGTCTGGCCATCGGTCTGCGGATGATACACGGTGCTGAGCTGCAAATCAGTGCCCATCGCTCTCTGAAAGCTCCTCCAAAACTGAGATGTGAACCTCGGATCTCGGTCTGAAACAATCGAGACAGGAACACCATGCAATCTCACGATCTCATCAATGAACATCCTAGCGAGCCGATCTGT
The DNA here is from genome assembly GCA_037074715.1 of Magnolia kwangsiensis. Taxonomy (NCBI): domain Eukaryota; kingdom Viridiplantae; phylum Streptophyta; class Magnoliopsida; order Magnoliales; family Magnoliaceae; genus Magnolia; species Magnolia kwangsiensis. Next base: position 28,901,173 of record CM073584.1, on the reverse strand, counting down.
ATGCCAAGTCTCACGAATCGCAAGAAAATGTGATGACTTCGTCAGACGGTCCACAACAACCCAGATGGCGTCATGACCGCGCTGAGTCCTCGGCAAACCCAAGACAAAATCGGTAGATATATGCTCCCACTTCCACATCGGAACGCACAGCGGCTGCAATAGGCCAGGGGGTCTCTGGTGATCGGCCTTGACACGCTGGCAGGTGTCACACTCGGCCACAAAACTAGCTATCTGGCGCTTCATCCCTGACCAAAAATACTGACGTCTCATATCGCGATATATCTTCGTCGAGCCAGGGTGAATAGAGAAGCGCGATCGATGTGCCTCGGTCATAAGATCTCGGCGTAAATCAGGGATATCCGGGACACACAATCGGCCTCTGAAGCGAAGTCCACCGTCAGAACCGATCTGCCAATCTGTCTGACTCTCAGATGCTGCCTCTGCTCGGTAATCCTGTAACGACTCGTCTGTCTGTTGAGCCTCGATCACCCTTGCGACAAGAGAGGGTTGAATCGACAAGCTCGATAGCTGAACGATAGATGACTGCAAACCAAACTCAAAGTCGTACTCTGCTATATCCTCGAGCATCCTCCACTCCTGAATCATCATATGCGCCACCAGGCCTCGTGGCTGACGACTGAGGGCATCCGCCACCACGTTCGCCTTGCCCGGGTGGTACTGAAGATCAAAATCGTAGTCCTTCAGGAGTTCCATCCAACGCCTCTGCCTCATGTTCAGCTCAGACTGAGAGAATAAATACTTCAAACTCTTGTGATCGGAAAAGAGCTCGAATCTCACCCCGTAAAGATAGTGTCTCCACACTTTCAGTGCAAAGACAACCGCTGCCAACTCTAGATCGTGCGTAGGGTAGTTCAGCTCGTGGACCTTGAGCTGTCGGGACGCATAAGCCACCGGCTTCCCGTGCTGCATCAGGACAGCACCTAAGCCAATTCGTGAGGCATCAGTAAATACAACAAATCCATCACTCCCAGAGGGAAGAGTGAGGACAGGAGCGGACGTGAGGCGGTCCTTCAACTCCATAAACACCTGCTCACAAGCGTCGCTCCAAATGAACTCGGCACCCTTCCGGGTCAATCTGGTCAACGGGGCTGCAATGCGAGAAAATCCCTCAATAAAACGTCGGTAGTGGCCCGCCAAACCAAGAAAACTGCGGATCTCGGATGCGTTCGTGGGCTGATCCCACTGACGCACGGCATCTATCTTCGAGGGGTCTACAGCGACACCCTGCCTCGTCACTACATGGCCGAGGAACTTCACCTCCTCCTGCCAGAACTCACACTTTTCCAGCTTCGCGTAAAGCTGGTGTGCACGGAGGGTCTGCAATGTAATCTCAAGATGTCGCTCATGCTCCTCACGAGTCCTCGAATATATCAGGATGTCGTCAATAAACACCACGACAAACTGATCAAGATAAGGACGGAAGACCTCGTTCATCAACTGCATGAATACTGCGGGCGCATTGGTCAGTCCAAAGGACATGACCTGGAACTCAAAATGACCGTATCGCGTCCTAAAGGCTGTCTTCGGGATATCCTCATCTCGAACCCGAACCTGATGATAACCGGACCGCAAGTCTATCTTTGAAAAGAACTGCGCCTCCTGCAGCTGATCAAACAAGTCATCGATCCTCGGAAGCGGGTACTTGTTCTTGATCGTGACCTTGTTGAGCTCGCGGTAGTCTACTCAAAGCCTCAACGAGCCATCCTTCTTCTTTACGAAGAGTACCGGCGCTCCCCACTGCGAACTGCTCGGACGAATAAAGCCTAGCTCGCGCAACTCGTCCAACTGCTTCTGCAGTTCCCGTAACTCCAGTGGTGCCATACGATACGGGGCCTTCGAAATAGGCGCAGTACCAGGCACAAGATCAATCTGAAACTCGGTATGCCGACGAGGTGGTAATCCCGGAATCTCCTGAAACACATCAGGAAAACCACAGACAACTGGCAGCTGGTCGATACTCAAAGCAGCTGGCTCCTCAACGGCACACGATAACAAGCAAGAAAGCTGCCCTCCTCTGGGCTCGGCAACAAACTGAAACTCTGGCACGCCGGGTATGCAGAACGTGACTGACCTCGCAGAGCAGTCTAATATGGCGTAGTACTCGGCAAGCCAGTCCATGCCCAGGATAACATCAAAACCGGACATCGGCAATACAAATAGGTCGGCAGGCAAGAAGATATCCCCAATCAAAATAGGGCAAGACGCGCAAAATCGGCTCAACACGGCGGTCTTCCCTAATGGCGTCGATACTACCAAATCCTCACGGGCAGACTCCAACGGCAAACCGGTCGATCGGCAGAAATCATCGGCGACAAATGAATGCGATGCACCAGAATCAAATAGTACACGTGCAATGCATGCAGAGACAGGAAGAGTACCCTCGACGACCCCTCCTGATGACTGAGGGTCCTGCTGGGCGGCATAAAATCTGTCCTGAGCCTGCTGAGGAGGTGCAGGTCCCCTCTGAGGTCTCTTCTGCTGTTGTGGTCGCTGTGGGGGCCTAGTCTGCTGCCTCAGCTGCTGTGGAGGAGGTACAGGAGGCTGGTGCTGCGGTCGCTGCTGCTGTGGTGGCTGTCGTGGAGGTGGATGCGGTGCTCTCGGCTGTTGCTGCTGCTGCGGATGGGGACACTCGTGCCTACGATGCCCTGTACGACCGCACCCAAAGCAAGTACCTGAAAACGATCCCGAAGATGGTGCTGGGGGTACTGCTGGTGCTCGGAATGCTGGGCGGGTCGTGCGCCTCTGCTGTGAACGATGCTGCTGATGGGAGCTACTAGAGGGTGCCTTCCTCTTCTGATCTCCCCTCTGATCACGGGCTCTCTGCACACTGGCCCAATCTGTCTCATATATCAGGGCTCTCTCTACTATCTCCTCAAATGTCGGAAGCATATGTCCGATCACACGGCTCCGGAGGGCAGGACGTAAGCCATTCTCAAAACGGCGGGCCTTCCGCCCCTCATCATCAACAAGATACGTCGCGAATCTGGATAGTGCGACGAACCGAGCCTCATACTGGGACACAGACATGTCCCCCTGGACCAACGTCTCAAACTCAAGTGCGCGCTGCTGTCGCACATGCTCGGGGAAGAACTTCCGGTCAAACCGGTCTATAAAGTCCTCCCAGGTCCACTCAAAATCGGTGGCTACTGATCGGGCCACAGATGCCCACCAATACTGAGCCTCGCCCTACAGAAGGAATACAGCCAATAGAACTCGCTGCTGAGTAGTACATCTCATGGTGTCGAATATCTTCTCCACCTCGGAGCACCATAACTCTGCAGCAGTAGGGTCCGGCTCACCCCGAAAACGTGGGGGATCGTGCCGTCGGAAATCCTTGAGAAGAGCGCTCGCACGCTCCTGCTCAGCCTCGGCCGGTGACACTGTGGGACGCCTGCTCTGCCCCTGAAGAATGGCGGTCATCGCCTGCAACATCTGCTGCAGCTGAGTAGCACTCACAGGTACGGTCGGATCCGCACCTGTCTCAGGAAAATGAGTGGCATCCTCAGGCTCAAAGGCAGGACTATCTGGTGGTGGAGTAGGAGTAGCGGCTGGTAAAGCAGGAGCTGCGGGTGGTGGAGCGGGATTCGCTCGGGTTCTTCTTCTAGCCATAATGTCTCCTACAGGAAGGAACAATGGCCTATCAGTCTTGAGAATCCTCGAAGGCACATACATTAAGCGTTACGTCGAAAAATCGTTAAATCATTCAGACTCGGAACCTAATTATAGTAGATATGTGATGTATTACTTAGGTATTCCCAAGTTATGCTCTGATACCAACTTCTGTCACGCCCCAAACCCGAAAATCGGATTCACATGAATCCCGATTGCCGAATCCGGTGTCGACAGCCTCCGTAGTGCCCCATTCTCGGCTTCTGATAATCTAATGTCAGATTTCAAATCCTGGGATCCTACAAGGAGGATTTTTAGAATGAATTTTTTTTTTGTAAAGGAGCATAACCACAGACATAACCAAGTCACAAAATAATATCACCACATATCCACTATAACAAAAATTTTAAGTACAATGCAGAAAGGGAAATACAAGGTGATCAAAAAGCTCCAAAAGGTCCTGATGTGCACTCCTGTCTCAGCGCTGCTGTCGTCCAACGCTACCTGCACGCAACTATCGTGCATAAGCTTACAAAGGCTTAGAGGGTGGTGTAAGTGTGTGCGTAAGGCAAACGCCAAGTGCACAGTATCAGGACAATGCGGAAGTATGTGGTAAGTCCATAAATGTACCAAGGCTGTGTAATGCAAGGCATGATGCGAGATATGAATGCCATCGGCCACACCGATGCAATGCAAGGCCTATGTAGCCGAATGTCATATGCGAAATGCAATCCAAGCAAGTCGGTACTTCTCAAGTACGTATATCAGTACAGTTCCTCTCTGGATATCACCGGGGTCTAATACACTTCGTAGAGACTGCCACCTCCCTAGCTGCACAGTCAAGCAAGCGGATAAGACCTCACTATCCGCCTGACCAGTAGTATGCCAATACCTACCCGGCTCGTCGATAGCGGACTCATTTGCGAGCTAGTCAAACTCAGCCTAGCTTATAGCCCTCTCACTCAGGCGGATAAGGCCACACCCCCTTCCAACCGACCACGACACAGTGGGAGACGCGGCCTACTGGTATTCGGCACTCGGGCGCTCATGTATCCACTCGGTCTAGACGTTGGAGCATCTCCTGGTACCAAAAAGGTTCTGGGACTCTCACCCAAGGACATCCTAAGTGCCCACAGTGCTAGAATATGCATTTTCGGTATCCCATACGGCCATCCACGATGTACCTGTGGAGCCATGGCCCTGATGTCGCTAGGGCGTGCAGTGATCAAGTCATACGTATGCGAGATGCATGAATCACGCTGTCAAAACATGCAGCAATTCAGCGCGTACTGCGCGATCATGTGAGTCGCTCAGTCACATAACGAGCCCCATAGATGGTCTGCCCAATGGCGTATGCTATGATCAGTCATTACTCATATCAAGCATACATATGATGCGTATGGGCATGAGTCATGAGGCTATACTAAGCATGCTATAAGGCAATGAATAGCAACGGGTATGGACCTATCAATGGGCCCTAAAGAGAGTTACAATGCGGACATTTAACCAACATTGTATATACAATGTGGACGTCAAACCAACATTGTTTCCCAGGCACGGTTTGCCATAAATATCATTTCACGAACCATGAGAAACGTACATTGCAATGGACCCTAAGGACATCCGTTAGGCGTTGATTCCTGGGCCTTAGATATATTCAAATGGGTCGTATTACATGGGCCTCACATTTACTAAATGGTTTGCATTAATGGGCCTCACTAATGAGCCTTATGTTCATTGCAATGGTCCACGATCCATGGGCCTTGAAATACATTAAAGTGGTCTCACAACTTGGGCTTTAAACATGCTAGATGGGCCTATGCACATAAATATATCAACTAGGCTACTCCCTTTGTGCCCCATACACATCAAATGGGCTTGTTCCCAGGGGCTTTATATAGAGTAGGTGGGCCGGATCCCATGGGTATTGCATATGTCAAATGGGCCCAAACCCATGGGCATTATAATGCCAGATGAGCTTAATCCCGTAGCCCTTATATGTACCAAATGGGTGACCATTTAGTCCTCATATATATACCAAGGTAGGCCTCAATGAATGGCCAAAGTTAAATCAATAAAGGGCCCTATACACGTGTCATGGTGGCCCATTTGAACCATAGATCTGTCTCATTTTGGCCCATGCCATAAAATAATTTTATAAAAACGAATAAATGGACGGTTTAGATGCAACATATGCATCGTGGCGGGGGTCACATGAAGGCCCACCAAAACTTTAATATACTATATAATACATATACAGTATATATACATAGGTAAGTATATATATGTATATATATATATATATACACCATATTATAGGAAATATATATAATATTGTATATACACACACCTACATGCACACGCACATGTGCACTCACACATGCATACACACATGCACACACACACGCGTACACACCCACGTACGCCCACACACATATTGTATTGGGCTCCACCGTCCGTACGGACGGTGGAATTCAGCCACATACATCGCTGTGGGTCCCATGTGGGGCCCACCAAAATGTTTATAATCCATCCAATCCCTTTATAAGGTCATAGGGACCTGGGTGAATAACAAAAATAAATTTCGGCTTGGTCCAAAACTTCTGTGGACCCCAAAAGGATTTCAATGGTAGATTGTAATCACCACTGTTTCTTGTGGTGTGGGCCGCCTGAATCTCGGATGAACCTGAAACTTGGAGGGGAGCCACGTCAGTGGGTGGGCCACCTGATGAACGGTGTGAATACAAAATATGCATCATGGTGGGGCCCGCCCGGGGAGCCGTGGACGGACTGGCGTCCGCCGACCGCCCGCCGCTGGGGCGTCTGACATGGGCAGGGGCAGCAGCGCCTCTGCTGCTCGTTTTAAAGAAAAAGAGTTTTGGGAAGAAAGCGATTTTTCCGCGGTTTTTCGTCTGTGGGGCCCACTAAAATGAAATCTGCTCCGGCCATTATGATCAGTGGCCCGAGGCCGTCCAAATGAGTCCAGAGTTTGAATTTTTTTGATGCATGAAAGTGAAATAAACTAAGAAAGTGATGTTTGAATGGTAAAGGTGCGACCTTTGACGCTATGGCCCACCAGGTGATTGGATCAGCTCCAAACTTCTACCCAACGGCTGCAATGCCGTGGGTAAGAGGATGGACGGCTCGGATCGGATATAATCATCAGGGTGGGGCCTATGCAAGGAGGCCACCCAATTTTTTTTTTTCTTTTTTTTTCTTTCCTTCTTCCCTTTTTCTTTTTCTTTTTCTTTTTCTTCACAGCGTCCAGCGTCTGGGACGCTGGACGGTTAAATAATTTTTATTTATTATATTTTTTTTTTTTTTTTCCTCAAATGGTAGGCCCCGATGAAGTGGGCCACCACATGATGGGCGGCATGAAAATGGCGTGAAAGGTGGGCCCCACTTGGATAACATAAATACATCAAGATGGGATCTATTCAAGTGGGCCATCCCATCCTTTTGTAATAAATAAAATAAAATAAATTAAAATAAAAATAAGATAGAGAGAGAGACATGGAGAGTGGGACACGGCTTATGATGGAGGGTCCCCGTCATTATGGGCCCTCCCTTACATGAAATCATACAACAACGGACCCCTTTGAACGAAAGACCATCAAAATGTAAATCAACGGTGGAGATCCATTCTCCACCGTTATGGACGGTCTAGATGACCTTTTTGAAATGAAATAAGCATCATGATGGGGTCCATGGAGAATGGCCCCATCATGGAATGATCTTGATGATCTAGATGAGCCATTGGCCACATCTTAGGGTCCCAAGTGAGATCCAAACCATTGATCGGTTGGCCTCACTTGGCCCACCTTAAAATCATGAAAAAACTACTCTATCAAAGCACCCACCTCTAGATCTTCTTGGTCCGTTGGATAGCCGGTCTCCTAGAGCTTTACTTAGATGGTGGAGATGGGAATTAGATGGCTAGGATGGGAGATTTGGGAGTGAAAAGTGGGCCTCACATATGCACTTGTCTCCATGGGGAGGCTTGGACGTTGGATGCTCTCCCTTGCTTAGGTTGGAGTGTTGAGAAATGAGAGAGAGAGAGGTGTGATTAATGAGAGATGGAGTGATGTGAGGTGAGTGATGGGTGAAGTGAGTGATGGGTGAAGTGATGTGTTAGTTGACTTGGGTGGTTGCTTGACTTGTTGAGAAAGGAAGCATGGGTGTGTGTGTACTTGACATGAGAGGTGATTGATGGGTGATTGATGGGATTGATGGGACATATTGTAGAGATTCCTTGGGATTTGCAACGTGCGGTGTTTTTGCTCGAACTGAACGTGGGTCCGTATCTCATCGTCTGGGTATCAGATCGGTGCGTGAGTTGCGGCGTTGGAACCGCGGCGACGGTGCGGTCGCAACGATACAAGTCTTGGATTAAACCGGCTCAAATGAATAGGATACGACTTACGGTCGTGCGCAACGTCAACCATAAGTCGCGGATTGCCGGAATTTGACGAGAAGGGTCGCGGGAATCAACGGAACAGTGCGAATTAGGATACGGGTCTTACACGTACGACCTCTTTGAAGAACTTGCGCGTGAACACAAAGTGGTCCGACTCCATTCTGTCATATTCATACTTTAACATGAACGAGTTGAACTTCTTGTACCATTGCCTTGGAACTTATTTCAGCCCATACAAACTCTTCCTCAGCCTACACACCATATGCTCTTTACCCTTGACTCGAACCCCTCTAGTTGGTACATATAGATCTCTTCATCCAGGTCACCATGGAGAAAGACAGTTTTAACATCTAACTGTTCCATCTCCAAATCCATGCTAGCCGCCAACCCAAGCAATACCCGTGTGGATATCATCTTCACCAGTGGTGAAAATATCTCCTCAAAGTCTATACCTTTCCTCTGACCGAACCATTTCACTACGAGTCTGGCCTTGAACCTCGTTTGTGAATTCTTCTGCTCAATCTTCTTTCTCAACACCCACTTATTGCTCAGAGCTTGTTTTTCCTTATGTAATTTTACCATATCATAGGTGTGGTTCTTATACAATGATTAAATCTCATCTTACATAGCTTTCAACAACTTCCCTTTATACTCGGCGGTTAAGGCCTCAGATAATTTTCTGGCTCTCCCCCATCAGTGAGCATAATGTACTCATGTGGCTAGTACCTCTTAGATAGATGTCTGTCCCTAGATGACCCCCTCACCTATGGCTCAATAGGTAGATCAGGCGGGGGCTGATCCCCCGGTCCATCTTCTATAGGAACTCCCTCGTCCTCTGCACCTTGTTGTACTACCCCGTCATCAGGCACCACGGGACGAATAACTGGATCCATATCCTCTAGCTCTCCAGAATTAGGTTGTGTCTTTTTCTTGGTTACAAATGTCTTCAATACATTGGTCTTCAAAGAAAACCTCTCTGCTCTTGACGAGCTTCTTCTAAGTCGGATCTGAAAAGGCCGAACTATATATCCTAAAGGGGGGTAAATAGGACTATGTTAAATAAAAATTAATAAGCAGAATATAGATAACAAATAGCGAAAAAGAATGCAAATAACAAAAGGAAATAATAACCTTAAAAATCAAGTATTGAGAAGTTGATACAAACTTGGTTCTAAGGACAACCTAACATAAAAAACCAATGGTTTATGGCAGGACAACCTTACTAAAACATGAGTAAGTATCAAAAACTCAAACTCAAGAGGATATTAAAGAAATATAAACTAATCTATTACAATATTCACCACACAATGCTGAAATATAAATATTACAACGTTCACATCCATAAATACATCCCATAATCTTAAACCATAAAAGATAAAGAAATAAATCACACATCCACCAAACATAGAGAATTATAGTGGTTCGCTTGTGTGTACATCAACTATTAATAAAGAGCCACACAACTACTCCACTCCCTCAAGATATTAGCGTTCACTAATTAAAATAGGTTTTTCAAGGTTCACCTAAAACGTTCACAATTATGTCTTTAGATGGGCTTACACAATTCAAAAAACCCCTTGCTCTAAGATTTTCTGGATCACCTCAGACAAAACCAAAATAGAGATTTTTTGGAACAATCTCACAAACCGAAAATGAATTAAATTATAGAAAAAGTAAAAACTTATCTGTATAACGACTCTGAAGTAGCCCGATAGAACCAATTTGATGATGACATGGATGTTCAACGTTCAGTCTCACAAGTGTATAAGGTTATAACTCTAGATGATTTTTAATTAAATCAACAAGGACTTTATATTGATTTTGATCTCAAGGAATGGTAAATCAAATATCTCTTTTCAAAATGAGAAAGAAATAGAGAATCAAAATAAAAAAACAAGAGCTACTTTAAAGAATCTTAAATATACACAAAATAGCTTAGAATGTACTCAAAATTATCTCGGAGTGATTGCTTAAGAATAATAAGAATTAAATAGAAAACTATGAAATTCGAGTACTATTTATAGGTGAAAAATTGGTTCGCACGACTGACCTTTGGTTAACTACGACTAGCCTTATCCAAACAGATTTTTAAAAATTCTGACGCGATAAGATTTTTCAGTAGCACAACTGGCCTTATGGGTCCCACGACTGGTCGAGTGGCCTGCTCAATTGGTCATGAACACCACACGACTGGTCGTGTGAGTCCAGATTACTCGCTAGAAAACGAGTCGAGCACTACACGACTGGTCGAGCACTATTCACATGACTGGTCGAGAAGTTTCCAAGACTGGTCATAGACCAACAGAAAAATTCTGAAAATTCATAAAAAATCCTAAACTGGTCAAGGAAATATTAGGACTGGTCGAGGCAATGCTAGGGCTAGTCAAAAGAACAGAATTTTACACTTATAAAATGACCAAAATGACTGAGCGAAAGTATGAAATGACCTAAGGTCAATCTAGATTAATCATACCTTACTTGTGAGATAGAACATATGAACACTTAATCTATCGATCACTTTAGTAGCTTTAATTCTTACGATCTTCAAAGCTTAAACTTAACATACCAAACATAATATTCAACTAGGTCTTGAATTCTTGGACTTTTCTAGTTCCAGATCTTAAACCACAATGTTCTTGAAAACTCTGTCTTCACTCAATATATAAAAGTCTTCACTTTCTTCCAGTTTGAAGATCTCGGTAAGTTCGTCGTACATATCGGCAAGATAAATTCAGCACGAACATAATGAACGTCGAACATTCAATGTGAACATATGCACAAGCTTGATATAAATCAAGATACAAACTTGAATTGGTTTGTCACACCAAAATTTGACAATACTTAATACTTAGGGTTTATCAACATAGCACTTTCAATCTCCTCCTTTGTCAAAATTTTGACAAAATCAAAATTACAATATGCAATAGATATTTAAACAACACATTGCACAAAGATATTGCACAAACATGCATACACATGTCTGATATGATCCATAATAGATATCATGCACAATAATCAACTCTCCCCCTTAATCCACTACTTTCTACAATATATATATATATATATATATATATATTAGCCACATTTCATCATATCATATCCTTATTCACATATCATTCAATATTACAATATCTCCCCCTTTTTTTCACAACATGATAAAGGAAGCGAATAAGAATAAATGAAGAGAATAAGAGAGCATGTAGAATAAATAACTACTCATCCAAATCAAATAAACAGAATATCTGAACTGAATAGATAAGAGTTTAAACAAAATTATCCAATTAGTCATAAGGAAAAGAGTTAGAATAAAGTTATTACAGATACCATCAAATCAAAAAAAAAAAAAAAAAACTAATCAGATCCTAAAGAGGAAGCAGGAATAGATGGATCAATTTGATATAAACCCTTATTAATGTGCGTCATATGTTTGCGCATATAAGCAAACTGAGAATCCTAGGTTACACAAATTTGAGCCACCTATTCCTCAAGATTACATCTCTCATCGAAATCAGAAGACTGATAATCAAGGTTAGCCTCAGAATTTGATTCAAATTCATCAAATAAATCATGTATATTAACGTCTTCTTGAGGTAAAGCATCCGCTTCTTCAGCTTCTTTAACTCCTCCAGCATTCCCATCAACTTGAGCAGGTGTCAAGCCCATGTTCATCTTGTTGATATTAGAATTGTTAAATGGACGGAGATTAATAAAATCCTCTCCAACAGGCATAGCTATCAAAGCATGATTAGCTAAGGCAGTCATAAGATAAGTGAATGGAATATCATTATAACCAGGATAGAGACAAAATTGAATAATATGATGATAGATAAGAAGAGGAAGACAAATATGGAAGCCAGATACAACTGAATGTATAATGCGAGCCATAAAAGAGGTCAGCTCAGACTTGTTACTTGAGCGAGGATAGACATTCGAAATAAAAATTCGATGCAAGACCTTGTATCTGGGTAACATATATTTGGAATTGAGCATAGTACCGCTATTCCATTCCGCATTCATGTTATAAAGAACTCTCGTAATCAATTGTTTAGCATTTTCAGAAGGTTTAGATTGCAAAGTGGATATGTGGATGCCGTCATCAACAACAGGTATATTCATGATTGCCGAAATTAAATGACTGTCTACCTCAATTAGACCTTCTCTAGTTGACACAGTAAATGTCAAATCTTCTAAAGAGAACTCAATAATGCAAGCGTACATGGCCTGCGCAATGGATCGGTATGCAAGACCGCCCCAAGATAGTATGTTTTCCCAACCTACAGCTTGAAGGAGATGGATAATGTTGAAGCTCTCAAGATGATCAATAACGACAACACACTCAACAATAACATTTCTAAGACGGAAATCCCACACATACTCGAGATCCTCTTTGGGAGGCCGAAGGTGACGCACAGTAATGGGTGCGAAACGGGATGAAGAGCGACCACGAGTGGTTCTCTTCCTATTTCTTCCTTCCATTGCAACAAGAACACAAAGAAACGAAGGATTACAAAAAAAATTGAAAGGATTCCAAGCAAATCAGGTTTTATGGAAAAAAAAATCCTTTCAAACCACCATAAATCTTAAAACGAGAAATAAAATTAAGATTAAGGATGATCAAATAACTTACATCCACAAGGAAATAAAAAATGAAGCACTAACCGGAGAGTAATTGAGACATGGGTTCGACTGGTCGTGGTTGAGCTTGATGGAGAAGAAAAAAGAAATGAAAAAAGTGACATTTTCTCCAAATAAAAACCCATTTCACAAGTTTCACGATTGGTAGTGTATATACTCGACTGGTCGTGCCACGACTGGTCGAGTGTGTACTCGACTGGTCATGTAACACTAAAAATGTGTAATTTTACATATATTTAAGTTCAAAAAATATAAAATAATATATACATACATTATGATACAAATGAGCACAAATCATCAGTTCATATTGCACATACTAAGATCAAATTTTAATTTTGTAAATTGATTTTTGTCGAGCGATTTTATGAATATGTCAGCTAGTTTATTCTTAGTTTGAATATATTCTAATGAAATTATCTTTTCTTCTACTAATTCACGAATATAATGATACTTAGTGTCAATGTTCTTGGTTCGTGAATACTGAATAGGATTTTTGAAAATATTAATTACGCTTGAGTTATCACAATATAACTTCATAGATTCTTATGCAATTTCGTAATCGCTTAACATTCTCTTCATCCATACTAGCTGAGCGCATGCATTACCTGCAGCAATATATTCAGCCTCAGTAGTGGAGAGCGATACGAAATTTTATTTCTTACTTAGCCAGGAAACTAGACAGTTCCCGACATGGAAACAACCACCGTTGGTCGATTTACCATCATCAATGTTACCAACCCAATCAACATCTGTGTAACCAGCTAATTGCACAATATTATCATGCGGATACCAGAGACCAAGATTAGCTTAACTAGTGACACATCGCAAAATACGCTTAACAGCAATTAAGTGCGACTCTTTAGGGTCTAATTGATATCTGGCATAAATTCCAATGCTAAAAACAATATTAGGTCGACTCGTAGTTAAATAAAACAAACTTCCTATCATACTATGATACAACTTGGGATTCACACTCTTACTTGTTGAATCCTTAGAGAGTTTCAGAGTGGTACTCATTGGAGTATCAAAATTTTTTTCACTCTGAAATCTGAACCTTTTAACTAAGTTCAAAGCATATTTGGTTTAAGAGATGAAGAATTCATCATGAAGTTGTTTAACTTGCAACCCTAGAAATAATTTAATTTTCCAACCATGCTTATTTCGAATTTGGACTTCATAAGATTTTCAAACTCAACAGTCATGTTTGCACAGGTAGATCCATAGATAATGTCATTAACATAGATTTGCATTATTAAAATATGATCATTATATTTCTTAACATATAATATTTTATCTACACTCGCCATAGCAAACTCTTGAGTTAACAAGAATTTAATTAATTTTTCGTACCATGCCCTAGGAGCTTGTTTCAAACCATAAAGTGCCTTTTTTAGACGATAAACATGATTAGCATGCTTAGGGTCTTCAAAACCCTTTAGTTGTTCAACGTATACTTTTTAATGCAAATCACCATTTAAAAATGCACTCTTAACATCCATTTGATATATTTTAAATTTTTAAAAATAGGCAATGGATATAAACAATCTGATTGATTCGAGACGAGCTACTGAGGCAAAGGTTTCATCATAATCAATACCTTCAATTTGGGTATATCCTTGTACAACCAGCCTAGCCTTGCTTCTAATTATGTTACCAAATTCATCAGACTTATTCTTAAAAATCCATTTTGTTTCGATAATATGTTTATTAGTTGGTCTTGAAACTAAATATTAAACATCATTTCCCACAAACTAATTGAGCTCTTCTTGCATATCTACAATCCAGTTTTCATCATTAAGGGCTTCTTTTACGTTATTCGATTCCATATAAGATGTAAACCACACGTAGTTACACATATCTTCTAATTGTTTACAAGTGCGTACACCAGTGAGAGGATTTTTAAGGATTTGATCAATAGGATGATCTTTATTTGTTCGTAGTTCAGTGTTATTTTGATTAGATGAAGAGTGTGGTTTATCAATTAGAAGAACCTCATCATCTTTTGAACTTGAGACAGGTGTATTCAAATGATCATCAATGACCACATTAATAGATTCTTGTATTAAACCGGTCCTCTTGTTAAGTACCCGATATGCTCGATTATTCAGAGCATACCCTAAAAATATCCCTTCATCACTTTTGGTGTCAAATTTACCCAGATGTTCTCGGTCACGCAAGATATAGCATTTACTACCAAAAACTTGAAAGTATTTGACAAAAGGCTTCTTATCAAACCACATCTCAGAAGCTGTTTTATTATTTGATTTTCTAATATAAACACGGTTAATTATATAACAATCGGTATTTACGGCTTCAACTCAGATATTTTTAAGAAGCTTCATACTATTTAACATTACATTTACCATTTCTTGAAGCACCCTATTTTTCTTTTCCACTACCCCATTTTGTTATGGTGTTTTGGGAGCAGAATATTCATGTGATATTCCTTGGTTACTACAAAATTTCTCAAAACTACTATTTTCAAACTCAAAACCATGATCACTATGGATCTTAGTAACTTGTAACTCTTTTTCATTTTGGATACGTTTAAGTATCCTTTTTACTTCGTCGAGAGTTTCAAATTTCTCTCTTAAGAACACTACCCAAGTATACCTGGTAAAGTCATCTATAATGACCAGAATATACTTCTTGCCACCTCGACTCTCCATTCTAGTTGGTCCAATGAGATCCATGTCGAGAAGTTCGAGTGGTTTAGATGTGGCATTAGAGTTTATGTTTTTGTGAATACTCCTGGTTTGTTTACCAATCTGGCACTCACCACATATCTTATCCACTTTCTTTATTTTGGGTAGACCTCTTACCAAATCACTTTTGCTTAATCTATACAAGTTGCGATAGTGAACATGTCCTAGGTGCTTATGTCATAGTTCGGTCTCATCGGTATGGGCTATATAACACGATAGCTTAGATGAGTTTGAGTCACTAACTATATAACAGTTCTCAAAAGTTCTGTGACTAGTTAATATTATAAAACCATTTTTATTTAAGATTTCACGCTTTTGGTTTAAAAATTTTACACAGTGATTATTATCACAAATTTGAGAAATGCTTAATAAACTATGTTTTAAACCTTCTGCATATAAAACATTCTCAAATAGAGAGAGGTTAGGGAGTTGAACCGTACCTTAGCTAACAATTTTGCAGTTGCTACTATCACTGAATGTAACTGAACCATCAGTCATATCTTTAAGACTAATGAACAGACTTTTATCACCTGTCATATGTCTGGAGCAACCACTATCCAGGTACTACTTTAAATGGCTCGTGGCTTTGAATGCTGTGTAGGCAACCAAACAAGTAACCTTAGAGACCCATTTCATTACAATTTTGGATTTAGAAGCATAGTTGGTCTTCTTCTGATTATAATTATTATACGTCCTACCCACTGAGTTCGATTTAAAGAGCTCCTTAAGCAAGTCTACAATTTTCTCAGCTAAAGGATTGCGGTTCTGATTTTTATAGTTGATATGGTTCTTTTTAGGATTTAAGGACTGAAAATTTTTAGTCGTTTTAAAAATATTTTAATTCAGACTTTTTCCTTTTGAGTTAAAAGACTCTCCTTTAACAAATTTAGATGGAGTATTCTTATATTTGGGAGGAATATTTTTATCGTAGCCCAATCCAAATCGATCACCACATTTTCTAGATCCGGATAGGAGTTTTTCTAATTTAGGGTCACCTTGGGCATACCTCCATATGTCCTTCAAACTTAAAAGTGAAGAGACTTCTAGTTTTAAGTTTTCATTTTCAGATTTTAAGTTTTCAACTTGGGACGTTTTGAAATCTAAGTCACACTTAGTTTTTTCAAAGCAATTTAAAATGTGTGATTTTTTCAAAACCATATTATCAAAATTCTCTTTCAATTTTAAAAAATTTTCTTTCCATAGTTTTAATTTAACAGCTATTTTACAACTTTTTCTGTATAGGGCATCATAAGCATCCTGAAAATCTTCTTCATTCTCATGATCACTTCCCAGATTTTCTTCACTGGTTGTATCATTATCTGAGAAAGTGAACTTGGCTAAAGTCATTAGGACTTTAACATCATTATCCAATTCGATTTCAGAATCTTCTGACTCAGAAGAGGCTTCAGAGCAGGAAGATTCATCTCATATAGTCAACATACCTTTCTTTTTAGGTTTGTCCTTTTTAGTACATTTGTTCGCTAGATGCCCATATTTATGACAATTGTAGCATTAGCTATCTTTTAAAGATTTCCAATTTTTTGATCTTGATCTTTTCTTTTCAATAGGTTTTTGAACATTAATCCTCTTTTTACTTTTGAAAATCTTGTAAAACTTTTTAGCTAAAAGGGTCATATCATCTTCAGAATTTTCTAAATCATCGTTGTTATTTTCATGAGACATGCTTTTAGAAGACTTAAGGGCGATAGATTTACCTTTCGAACCTTTAAAGTTTAACTCGTAAGTTTGTAAAGAACCAACCAGTTCTTCAACCTGTATATGATCTATATCACGAAGTTCCTGAATGGCCATGACTTTTGAATTGAACCTTTCAAGTAGTGAGCGTTATATCTTTGCACAGACTTTGTTTTCTAGGATGCTATCTCCAAGACCCCACATAGAGTTGACTATGTCATTCAACTTAGTATAGAAGTCCATCAATGTTTCACTTTCTTCCATATGTATTTTCTCAAACTTAGTGGTGAGGATTTGTAGTTTAGATTTCTTGACAGTAATCGTACCCTCGTTTGTCATTTCTAAGATATCTCAGGCTTATTTCGTAGTATCACAAGATATAATTCTTTTGAATTCATCTAATGATAGTGTGCAAGTAATTTCATTTAAAGCCTTGGCATTGGCACTACTCTCAGTTCTCTAAAGAGTGGTTCAAGTGTTATAGGGAGCAACCCTTGGAGATTTAATTCCATCAAGGCCTAGAACTTCAACAGTAGGTGAAGTCCATTTAGTTATTGTACCTTGTCACACATTTTTGTCAAGAGACCTCAAGAATATTCTCATTTTGGCTTTCCAATAAGCATAATTAAAGTCATCAAAAGGTGGAGGCCTAGTTATAAAAAGGCTATCAAAATTTGACATCTTAAAAGCTCAGATCGGTTAGCTCAAGAATTAAATCCAAATAAACAAGCTATTATGTTCTGATACCACTTAAAAAGGCCGAGCTATATGTCCTAAAGGGGGGTGAATAGAACTATACCAAATAAAAATTAATAAGCGGAACATAGACAACAGATATCCAAAAAGAATGAAAATAACAAAAGGAAATAACAACCTCAAAAATCAAGTATTGAGAGGTTGATACAAACTTGGTTATAAGGACAACCTAACACCAAAAACCAATGATTTATGGCAGGACAACCTTACTATAACATGGGTGAGTATCAAAAATTCAAACTTAAGAGGATATGAAAGAAATAGAAACTAATCTATTACAACATTTACCAAATAATGCCGAAATATAAAGATTATAACATTCACATCTACAAATACATCCCACAATCTTAAACCACAAAAGATAAAGAAATAAATCACACATCCACTAAACACAGAGAATTAAAGTGGTTCGCTTGTTTGTACACCAACTATTAATAAATAACCACATAACTACTCCACTCTTAATATTCACTTCCTCGGGATATTAGCGTTCACTAATCAAAATAGGTTTTTCAAGGTTCACCTAAAACCTTCACAATTGTGTCTTTAGATGGGCTTACACAATTCAAAAAACCCTTCGCTCTAAGATTTTCTGGATCACCTCAGACAAAACCAAAATAGAGATTTTCTTGAACAATCTCACAAACCATAAATGAATTGAATTACAGAAAAAGTAAAAACTTATCTGTATGACAACTTTGAAGCAACTGGGTACAACCAACTTGATGATGACGTAGATGTTCAATGTTCATCCTCACAAGTGTATAGGGTTCTAAGTCTAGATGATTTTTAATTAAATCAGCAAGGGTTTTATATTGATTTTGATTTAAAGGAATGGTAAATTAAATATCCCTTTTCAAAATGAGAATGGAACAGAGAATCAAAATAAAAAAAATAAGAGCTACTATAAAAAATCTTAAATATGCACAAAATAGCTTAGAATGTACTCAAAATTATCTCAGAGTGATTGTTTAAGAATGATAAGAATTGAATAGAAAACTCTGAAATTCGAACACTATTTATAGGTGAAAAATCGGTTCGCATGACTAGCCTTTGGTTAGCTACAATAGGCCTTATCTAAATAGATTTTCAAAAATTCTGGCGCGATAAGATTTTTCAATCGCACGACTGGCCTTATGGGTCCCACGATTGGTCGAGTGGCTTGCTCGACTAGTCATGGATACCACACGACTGGTCATGTGAGTCCAGATTACTCGCTAAAGAATGAGTCAAGTACTGCATGATTGGTCGAGTACTATTCACATGACTAGTCGAGCAGTTTCCAGGACTGGTCATAGACCAACAGAAAAATTCTAAAAATTCATAAAAAAATCCTGGACTGATCGAGCCAATGATAGGGCTAGTCGAAAGAACTGAATTTTACACTTATAAAATGACCAAACTGACCGACTGAAAGTATGAAATGATCTAATAATGATCTAAGGTCGATCTAAGGTCAATCATACTTTACTTGTGAGCTAGAACATATGAACACTTAATCTATCGATCACTTTAGTAGCTTTAATTCTTATGATCTTCAAAGCTTGAACTCAACATACCAAACATAATATTCAACTAAGTCTTGAGTTCTTCGATTTTCTAGTTTCAGATCTTAAACCACAATGTTCTTGAAAACTCTATCTTCACTCAATATATGAAAATCTTCACTTTTTTTCAGTTTGAAGATCTCGATAAGTTCGTCGTAGATATCGGCAAGACAGATTCAGCACAAACAAAATGAACGTCGAAGATTCAATGTGAATAGATGCACAAGCTTAATACAAATCAAGATACAAACTTAAATTAGTTTGTCACACCAAAATTTAACAATACTTAATACTTAAGGTTTATCAATATAACACTTTCAGGATCACACAATCTGTGGCCAAACTTTTCATCACTGTACTCTAAGAACACACATTAATTGTCTGGTCTTCGTATCGAGCTTGGACCTCTCATCCTTTAGTACGTGAACGGATGTCTTGCATCCAAACACCCTGAGATGACTATACGATGAATCTTGTCCAGTCCACACCTTCTCGGGTACTTCTCCATTCAATGGGGCTGATGGAGACCTTTTTATTAAATACACTACCGTGTGCATTGCTTCTCCCTAAAATGTCTTAGGTAACTTCGCATGGGATAACATGCATCTGATTCTCTCTACAATTGAGCGATTCATTCGCTCAACCACACCATTATGCTAGGGGGTCTTGAGAACCGTCTGTTCCTGCCATTTACCCAGGGACTTACAATACTCATGAAAGTCACCAATGTATTCACCACTATTGTCAGTGTGCATACACTTCAATGATCTGTCTGTCTCTCTCTCGACCATAGCATGAAACAATTTAAACACACCAAAGACCTCATCCTTGAATTTTAAAGTATAAACCCAAACCCTCCTATATGCTTCATCTATAAAAGTGACAAAATACAATGCCCCACCTAAGGTTTTTGTCCTCATAGGACCACAAACATCAGAATAAACCAAATCTAATGCGTGCACTTTATTAACATGAGAAGCAGATTTAACAAATGAAACTATATGTTGTTTTCCTGATAAATAATCAATACAGGTTTTGAGAGGTATACCTGTCATGTCTGTAAAAAGTCGCTTCCTCGTTAGTAGCTGAAGTCTTTTTTACTCATGCGGCCTAGACGCCTGTGCCACATGTCAATAACTGAATCTTTCACTGCGTTCAACCCACCCTTACACACACTGACACTTGCCTTATAAAGGGTGCAACACTTCTTTCCTCTGGCTGCAATCAATAAACCCTTGATGAGTGTCACGCCCCAAACCCGAAGATCGGATTCACAGGAATCCCGATCGTCGAATACAGTGCTGACAGCCTCCGTAGTACCCCATTCTCGGCTCCCAGCATTCACATGCCAGATTCCAATCCTGAGATCCTACAAGGAGAAATTTTTTATTTTATTTTTTTTTTTATGTTTAACTAGTAATAAGCATAACCACAAGTTTACCCAAATCATAACGGCAACATCATCATTATATATCCACTAATATAATCATTTGAATATAATGCTGAAAGGAAAAATACATATGTCAAAATCAAAGCTTCAGAAACAGCCGCACGCTCCAAGCTCAATGCTGCTGCAACCTAACATCACTTGCACGCATCTATCGTGCATAAGCTTATAGAAAGCTTAGAGGGTGGTGTAAGTGTGTGCACAAAATAAGTACCAAGAGTTTAATACAATATCATAATCATACAATACCGAAAAACTAAAAATCCATAAATCATACAATATCTGAATAAGCCGAAACACTGACAAGATTATATATCATATGATGACAGAGTTAGCGGAAGTATGAACGAGTCCATAAGTCAATCAATATCCAAATACACAAAATAGAACAACTTGGCAATAAGAAATCATAAAGAGCTAAATATCATATGCCTGCAGGTGTAATGCAATATGTGATGCGAATGAAATGACCATGATGGAGTGTGAAGTCGGGATGATAGTACATAGTATCGCAAGCTATGGGGTCCACCACAGGGGACTTCTATCCAAACCAGTCTCATACCTAAATTTGGATAGTCAGACTCGATGTAGTAGACTCCTGACATCAGGTTAGTCGCGCGCCCAACTGAAATCCTTGTCATAACGAAGGTACACAACAAGTAGTTGCGCACCACCAGCCCGAGTGAATAGTGAATGAAATAAATGTATAAGTATGCAACTCTCAATAAGTCCATATATCAGTATGGTTCCTCTCTGAGGAATCATCACCGGAGTTTAGTACACTCCAAATGGCACTGCCGCTCTCCCTAGCCGCACAGTCCAAGTGAGCGTAAGAAACCTCACTATCCACTTAGCTAATAGTCTGTCAATACCTATCCGGCACGTCGATAGCGGACCCATTCCTCGAGCTGGTCAGACTCAGTCTAGCATTACCCCCTACTCTTGGGCGGGTAAGGCCGCACCCCCTTCCAAACTACCACGACACAGTGGAGAGCGTAGCCATCTGGTAATCGGCACTCAACGCCCATCTACCTACTCGGTCTAGACATTGCAGCATCCTCTGGTACCAAGAGGGGTTTAGGAATTTTTACCCAGGGCCATCTATGGCAGCCCGATGCTCGAACAGATTTTCGATGCCCCATCTGGCCATCCAAGAAATACTTGTGGAGGTCACGACCCTGATGTCGCTAGGGCGTATAGCACATAATGCATGATGCATGAGTCATACAATCCAGTCATGCATCAATCCTGCGCATGTTGTGTGCTCATGAGATAACCTCTACCTATCAGGGAGTCTCATATCAGAATGCTCGATGACATATGCAATGATCAACTATATCTCATAACAAACATACAGATGATGCGTATGGGCATTGTAACACCCTGAAAATCGAGGGTCGTGTATAAACCCAACTCCTGAGCTCCAGACCGTCACTTATGCAACAAAAATGATTATGATTCAATGTTGTCTGAGTTAAAGCATTCACATGAGTAAAAGTATACCAAAACTGCAATTCATACTCCAGATTCAATGATAAAAGCAAGCGAAAGACTAAAGGATATACATATCACTGTATGGAAAACAAAATAGATCTCAACTGTCTCCAAAGTATGAATACATCTCTGAGTCTCATATACATGTAAATAGACAGAAATCAAATATCCAAAAAAGAGTCCCACTGAGAAGTCCCGCCAATCCAGGCCCCCTAAGCAAAGCCGTCGTGGTACTGCATATATGAAAACTCGTCCTGGTCCTCATCATAATCCGGCTCTGCCTCCTGAATCGCTGCCTCACCTGCATCTAAGACAGGGTCTGGTGGGTGTTGCAAACACCATCCCGTAACATGGGAGTGAGTAGCTAACTCAGTGGAATAATAGAGCAAAGATTAGCATGTTCTCAAATCAATCATGCGATAATAGTAAAGCAGTAAATCAAACATTCCTAATACTATTGTTAATGCAATATGACATGACATGATGGATGCCCTCAGCGACATTCTCCCTCATACGGCACCATCTGCGTCCGCGGCATGCTTGCGTACCTCTCAGTGCTCCACATCTTTCAGGCACATGTAATGTGATGGTGATATGATTACCGAGTTATTATTAGTCCATTCAAACAGCAGGACTGGAAAACTAAGGTACTTTCCTTATATCAATCCCAACACAGATCCTGTCTAGGGTCGTCACTCCTAGTAATCTCATACGATGTATATTTTGTAGGTCGCTGCAAGGGCTGTCAGGGCTGTTGCTCGCACTCATTGCACCACTCCCCCATCACCTTATCAATACAGGCCTACTGTACTCTCACTGCTACGGAAGGGTCGTCGCCTCCCGTAGACTCAGAATACGCTCGCAGTCACTACAAAGGACTCGTCGCCTAATCAGTGTAGGCCTACAGCAAGAATATAGTGTCTCCTACCACCATAATCTGCTCACGAGTCATAGGTGCTCACTGGTCACCACGGGGAGGTTTGTGGCCCAAGCGTAGGCCGACAGCTCGACCACGGTGTCCCATACCACCATGCCCGGCTCATGAGTCTTTATGGATCAAGGTACCATGGTTAATAAGGTTTATAGTGGTAAGTTCAGTACCCTAGGTTCAAGCAATTATGACTCATACAGGATGAATATACAGTGGTCAGTCGAGTTACTTGACGGGCTCGACTAGCACGAGCGCATCTCAAGTCGAATGACATGAAGTGCATAAAACACCTCGTGTGGCCTAACCACTGCCGCCAACTCCAAAACACGGCTCGCGTTCATCGACGAGTCATTCGTGGCAAGGATAAGCCAACCACGAATTCACTCGGTTGCCGACTGCCTGGACTAGGTATAGTCCCAAACATTTATAAATTCACATCAGCAATCATATAAGAGTAATGAAAATGAAATACAACAATGTGAGCATGTTAACACATGTTATAACATACAACTTAAGTGAATCATCTAACACATGCATTTCATACATATAATGAAATCATGCATATAGCCAACATGTAGGAAATCATTTACATCAGCATATTGTTTGAGAATTCAATCTCAAACAAGTTCATAACACCATTTAATTCAATACATATTAATACAAATATTTATACAAACACTTAAACTACACACTTAAGTCTACATATAGTATGTCGACTCAAAGTGTGCATTTAGGCGAATCTCTTCGCCAAACCAATTATACATGCATTCCTAATATCCTAATGCGACAAGAAGCCATGTCAATCACATCAGCAAAATATGGATGAAAACAGTATTCCCTACAAATGACTAAAATGCCCTAAATCTCATATTTTTCGTCTGCTTACAAAACAGGAAATGGACAGCATATTGTACATGTCAAACGGCGTTGTCGTCGATAATCTACCATTAAACGACATTGAAAGCATTGGAAACAGTCAATCAAAGCATCTAAAATTCGCACCTTTTCTCATATAAGTGTATTGATTCGAACGGAGCGTGTACGCTTCGTCTACGGCGAACCGGGAACCTATTTTACAAGATGTATCAGCTACCATGCTAAGGAACCAAAGGAACCTTAAATCAGCAAGTATTTGGGGTATTTTACAAGATGTATCAGCTACCATGCTTAAGCACGTGCAACACGTAGTGCAAGCAGCAGGAAATTCTCTCCCACTCTCTCTCACAATCTCTCACCTTTTCTCTCACACCAGCTAGGGTTTCTAGAAAATTCGGATGGGTGAGAGAAGTGAGGGTTTAAGCCCCTTTTATAACCTAAAACTTGCCCAAAATAGGCTTAGGAACAATGTTCACTTGATGCCTAACCAAATCGGGACTGTTTCGGTCCAAAAAGATATTTCTGGAGGTCCCCTGGCCGAACGCGATCGGACTTAAGTTCATGCACGTCAGATGTCGTTCACATCCCATTTTCAGACTAGTAGCATTCGTAGATCGCACGTGGCGGTCCAGTTTCAGTTCAGCGGTCACCGCACGTAGATCAGGTCTACAAGTCTCATGATATGAAATAGAAATTTTTTCTGATCTAAGGGTGTAATTTGGCTGAATTCTGACGGTCAGAACGCTTAATAATAACGCGTTAAGTCATGTGCCAGATTTGAATTTCAAATTCCAAATCTAACCTTATCCTCACTCTCTTCACTCCAAGCTCAATGAAATAGCCTCTGAATGTCGGTTGGACTTGATTTTCGAAATGATTGTTAAGTCCAGCTAGGCGGTTATAACGGTCTAAGATTGTAGGTATCGGACTTTCGACGCGCGGTATAGATCCAATACAAAGTTTCAAAGAGGTCGTGAGAACAAACCGGTTTAGAGTTTGATCCGAGGTTTTAGAGTATTATAGCGTCATTGGTTCTACTCGCTTTGGGTCTTGTAGAACGTATTTAAAGTGATCAGGGACTATTTCCCAGCTACTCTAGCGTTGCGCTAGCTAACTTACACTTATTTTCCAAAGAAATTAATCCCATGCGATTTCTGGTCGAGTTGGTACTCGAGTCCAAGTACGAATTTTTCCAGGGCGTTACAGGCATATATCATGATGCTATGTATTCTCATACTCATAATCGGTATCAACCGTCAACCTCGACAATGTGGACTTTTAACCAACATTGCCCCTAAGGGATGGCCCATGTAGAATCAAACATTTAATGGGCACATGGCCTCACACAAGGGCCAAATATACGAACCAGGTGGGCCCTGCTCATGGGCCTAACACATATCACAATGGGCCTTGCCCATAGGTCTCAAACATATCTGGGTCAACCACCACCACAATAGGTGGGCCTCATACACATCCAGGTGGGCCTCAACAACTTAGTCAAGATGGTCGGCCTCAATCGCTAATCAGCGATCGGTAACCAGCCTCGATAATCGGCACTGATAATCAATAAACAATCAATGCGGGGTTCATAAATGATCGGTCGAATAATTATAGTATAAAGATTGACACTCGGCCGTGGTGATATCAAATCCAATAGCACGGAGCCATCCGTCTACGGCAAATGGGTCCCACTTATTTGGGTTAACCCACTAAGGGAATGATGAGAAAGGGCCTAATAGGGCCTATGGGACAGTTACAATAAATTCTATACAAGAACTACGAATACAACAGGTGAGCCCTACTTAAGCAGGAAGTGGGCCCATTCATAACATACCCATCTCAATGGATCACAAGTGTATCTAAGTGAGCCCCCTAACATGGGCCTTATATTTGGCCTCAACACCAGGCCACAAGTACACCAAGATGGGCCTAATCAATCATATGGGCCGATACAAACAGGCCGGTCAGATGGACTTATACAGAAGGGCTGAACCAAATGAGCCAAGTCAAATGGGCCTCCAAATACATCAAATCGGGCTTCATCAAGTAGGCCCTAGATACACCAAATAGCCTAAGCGTCCAGGAGTTATACTAAGCATGTTATAAGGTAAGGGATGCTGTTCATAACGAAGATGGGCCTAGACGGCCCACAAATATGGACATAATAATGGGCCCAAGGAAAATTATAATGCAGACATTTAACCAACACTATACTTGTAGTGTGGACGTCCAACCAACATTGCTCCCAAGGTACGATCGTCATAAACATTATTACATAACTCGAGCTGGGATCACACATTGAAATGGACCTTAGGTATATCCCATTGGGCCTTAAATACATCAAATGGGCCATATCAATGTGCCTTTTACTCATCACATGGGCCACATCAATGGGCCTTTTACTCATCAAATGGGCCACACCTATGAGCCTTATGTGCATTGCAATGGGTCATAACCTAACACGTGGTCTTAGAATACATCAAATGGGCCTCATCCCATGGGTCTCATATGTAACAAATAGGCCACCCTACTAGATCTAACAATACCATCACATGGGGTCGAGCCGAGCCGACTGAACACAACATCAGGTGGGCTGGTCCGGGCTGACCTGACTACACAACAACATCAGGTGGGCTGATCCAAGCCGACCTGACTGAACAACAACATCAAGTGGTTGGTCCGAGCCGACCTGACTACACAACAACATCACGTGGGCTGATCCAAGCTGACCTGACTGAACAACAACATCAGGTGGCTAGTCTGAGCTGACCTAACTGAACAACAACATCAGGTGGCTGGTCCGAGCCGACCTGACTAAACGACAACATCAGGTGGCTGGTCCGAGCCGACCTGACTGTAGCCGACATCTATACTTAGCCATAGAGGAACTCATCAGTCATGACCAGTGCTGGCCGACCTCATGTCCCCCAGAGCTGTCCGAGCCGACCTCATCTCTAGTCGGACCATGCTTACCCATAACATATACCCTCATATACTGGAGATTCATGGGGCTCACGGTACATCAAAGAGGACCAGCACCGCTCAGACATTGATTTCAACTTATCCAAGTATACCAGCATTATCCAAAATAGATGGACGGCATGGATGGGTCCCATAGACCCCATGCCAGCTTACATTACTCGGTTGCCACCGCCAATAGGGGTGGATGCCAGAACCTCCGCGCTGAGATGAAGTAGCTCCGCTCAGTTACTAGTTGAGCAATGGGTCTGGATTTGAACATGCATCAAAGAGGGTCTGCACGGACATGGCCCCACTGTCCAGGGGTAGTAGACGGTTTGGACAAGACCCATGCACCATGGTGTGGGCCATCTGGACGAATGGAGGGAGTGGACGGGTCCCATAAACCCATGGTCAGTCCACTCAAGTCCGTACACACTCCAAGTTAACCACCACCACAGGAAACATTATCAAGACTACAAGAGTTGGGACGGGGCATCTGCCACTCCGCCTACTACCAGAACCATGGGCTGGGTGAGTCCGTCCAGAGTTGAAACAATGTATCTTTTCACTCAGTTTACTAATTGAGCAAAAGGGGTCTGGATGTACGATAGCACCCTGGCTAGGGATAGAAACCAAGGCCTCAAGTGTTGCAGCGAGGTATCTCCACCCCACCTACCAGTTACGCTGTGGAGCTAGGTGTCCATGATAGTCGTCCCCACTAAGGATGGATGCCAAGACCTCAGTGATGAAATGAGGTACCTCTCACTCCATCTACCAGTTGAGTTGTGGAGCTGGGTGTAAACACGCATCAAGGAGGGTCTACACGGACGTGGCCCCTCCGTCCAGTTATACTAACGTCCGAATACACCCATGTCAGGACACACGCCATGTCAACCACCCCCACAGGGAACGATACCAAGACCATAGGTGCTGAGACGAGGCATCTTTCACTCCGTCTACCGCCTGAGTTGTGGAGCTAGGTGGGCTCTGCTTTAAAACAATGTATCTTTCACTCAGTCCACTACCTGAGCTAAGGAGCTGAGCCCACGTCAGATCACACTTCACTAGTAGAATGGCCCATCTGATGCTCCGATCAACCTCATTTCCTGGCTCAACGCCTAAAGTAAGTTAGTGCATAGGAGGAACGGCGTGGATTTAACACATACAACAAGGTAGGGGCGTATGAGTGGGTCACCCCACAAGCTTGTAACCAAGCAATTATTTGGGTTTTTCTCAGAGACGTCCAGCGTCCCAGGGACGCTGGACGGTCCTCACAATGAGGGTGAGCTATAGTCAAGTGGGCCACCACATGATGAATGGTATGGGTAAAACGCACATAAGGTGGCCCACTCATAAGCGGCTTGGGTAAAATACTTCGTGATGGGTTCGATTCCAATGGGCCACACGCCCAAATCACCACACAAAATATAAAAAAAAGAAGAGAGAGAGAGAGAGAGAAGCACCCACCTTAGATCTGCCTTCTCCTTGGACTTCTTTTTTCATCAACGCATCCTAGAGCTCCAGCGGTTGAGATTGGCTTGAAAGATTGGATCCTTGCTCTTGCTCGGATGGTAGGGAGTGGCCACATAAGCTCCTCCCATGGAGAGCCGTGGACGAGGGTTGCTTGGAGAGAATGAGGGAGAGAGATGAGAGAGAGATGTGTAAGAGAGAGGGATGGGTGATGGGTGATGGGTGTACTTAGGTGTAAGAAGGATGTTAACTTTTGGGGTTGCTTGGGGAAGGGTGTGAGGTGATGTGTACTTTGATTGATGGGATGTGATGGGATTGATGGATGGGATATTGGGTAGAGTTTCCCTTGGATTTCGCAACGCGCGGCATTTTTCTCAAACTGAACACGGGCCCACAACTCCTGACCAAAGTATCGCCTCGGCGCGCAAGTCGCAACATCGGAACCGCAGCGACGGCGCAGTCATTATGGTAAAGGTATCGGGTTGAGTCGATACGAGTTGACGGCATATGAATCTGGGTAGCGCGCAAATATCGGCTAAGGATCGAAGGTTGATAAAATTTGATCGGGAAGATCGTGGAAATCTACGGAACGGTACGGTCTAAGATACAGGTCTTACAATGAGCTTCCAACACCCACTAGTAAAATGGCTTTCATAGTCATCATCATCCAACCTTCCCATCGACATCAAGTTAAGGCGAAGGTTTGGAATGTGCCTCACATCCCTGAGAACCAATGTGCATCCCACATCGGTCTTCACACAAATATCATCGACCCATACGATCTTTGATATGCCAGAATTTCTCATCTTCACGGTCTCATAGTCACCTGACTTGTAACTTGTGAAGAAATCCTTACGTGAAGTCGTATGAAATGAAGCTCCCGAGTTTATCACCGAGTCGGTGTCCTGACTCATAGCCATGAGATAAACATCATAATCTGCTAAAAAATAACTATAATGTCACCATTTGAAGTAACTGTAGTAGAATCTAATGGATCTTCCTTCTCATTTCCTTTTCCTTTCTTGTCATTCTTCTTCTTATGACATTCATGCTTGGAGTGACCCTTCTTACCACAATTTTGGCATTTAATATCCTTCCTGATACTCGACTTACCTCTTGATTTATCTTGGATCTTTTCACCCTTTTCGTTATTTCCTCTCCCTCAATCTTGTATCACAAGGGTCTCTTGTTGAGTAGACCCCTGAGACTTCCTCCTTGTCTCCTCATTGAAGAGATAACTAGTTACCTGTTCCATGGACACCTTTTCGTCTGGCACGGAGTTACTCAGAGACACCACCAATGTCTCTCAACTATCAAGCAATGAGTTAAGCAATAACAAAGCCTGTAATTCATCGTCTAGGACCATCTTCATAACGTAGAGCTGGTTTAATATATTATTGACTTCATTCATGTGCTCAGCCACAAAACTACCATCTTTGAACTTGAGATTTACAAGTCGTCTTATCAGAAAAATCTTATTATCGGCTGTCTTCCTCTCATACAACCCTTGTAATTTTAGTCATAGGCTAGCGGTTGAGGTCTCTGTAGACACATAATGGAATACAGAATCGTCCAGCCATTGTCTAATAAACTTCACCGCTTTCTGGTCCATCTTCTTCCAATCATCATCTGACATATCCTTTGACTTTGTTGATATGCCTTGAATTGGAGAATACAAGTCCTTGCAATAAAACAAGTCCTCCATCTTGGCCTTCCAAATAGTACAGTTAGAACCATTGAGACTGATCATCCTTGATGAGCCACCTTCCATAATTCAGAACTGATCTTACTCCGTTCAACTAACCTGAACGCTCTGATACCACTTTGTTGGGGGCCGTTGCACAAAACCTTAAGATCTAGCCTCCCAAAAACATCAAAATTATGGGATAATAAAGCAATGAAATAGATCAAAGAACAAACCACACAACATAAGAGAATTTTACGTGAAAAAACCCTTAAAGAGGTAAAAACCATGGGACCTCGTCCAGAGCAATAATCCACTATGAAGTAAAACGTTACAACCGATCACAAGCACACACCATTTGAATCAAACCTTCTTCACTCACGCAAAAGTACTGGATGAACAATAAGAGAATAAAGAAAACGGAGAGATCTCACCGATTACGAGGACGTAGAAGTGTTGAGATGTTGACTACGAAGTAGATCACCTCTACGAGCAGAATCTTCCTTCCACAAGCTTCATCCTCTTTTTCTCTCTTTCACCTAGACCCTTTAGCAAACCCTTGTAAAGCTTTAGAAAACTCTCTTGCATTACCCTAGGACCCCTATTTATAGTTTAGGCAACTTCTTTCTGCACCTCTTGCAAAACTTCTCAAATTTACGCAGTCCGCATCAAATTCGGACTAGAATCTGCGTAACCTCGACTAGTCGAGTAGAGTCCTCGACCGGTCGAGCAAACTCGAGCAACGCGGAAGAATTAATACAATTGGTCGCTAGACTTCGAGTCGAGCCAGGCCTCAACCAGTCGAGCAACCCACTCGACTGGTTAAGCAGCGCGGTAAAACACATCTGATTTACGCCATGCTGCTCAATCTCTCCTCTAAACTAAGGAGGAAAACCTCATCACTTCCTACTCAAGGAGTTGTGGATGGTGTTGCCCATATGTGTCATTGGCCTTCTTCACGAAGGAGATTCGGTTTTCTTTGGATCTATATTGCTCAGGATCTGTTTTGTGGCTTAGTGGAATCTTGGTTTTCTTTTTCTTTTTTTTTCTTTTTTTTTTGGTTTTGGCATCAGAAGTCTGCAGAGATGGTGTTCTGCTTGGGTTTTGCTAGAGCTCTTGATGTTTAAGTGGTATTGGAGGTGAGTATTTTTTTCAGCTTTGAAAGGTGACACTAGCTATCATACTAGTGTAATTCTTTTGTAGGGTGTGGCTGGTCATTGGTGGGCTCCGAGAAGGGCTTGGTTGCAGCTGAGGTCCATCGTGAGTGGTGCGTTTGGGTTTGTGGTTTTTTTTGGGCCTTGCCAGCTGACTTTCTCTTGTTTTGCTTTGTGGAATCGCAGGTCATCATGTTAGGTGAGGCCGTTGGTTTGTTGTGACCCCTACCTAAAAAGACAATATATAGAAAAGGAAAAAAAAATTATTTAAAAAAAAAAAGGTAAATCCCACAAGTATAAAAGGAAAATCCAAAAATCAGATTGTAGTGTGGCCCAACTGAGATCTGGATCTGCCTCCTTTATTTTTTTCAAAACCTAACTCGAGCCAGTATGGATGATGGACCACGTTGTCGCACACAATTCAGTAGGCCTTACAGAGCCTTTTGTTGAATGGGCACCCAGTTGGTACGTGTAGACCAAAAATAAGGCCAGTCGGGTCATTAGTGGTCCATGTCTATATTTAGTGCAGAGTACTAGTCATCATTTCTCTTTTATTACCCGCGGCTACTTTGACACACGTCCCCCACCTTATTACCAGCAGACCTGATTCCTAAGACAATGGCACAACTTTTTCTTTTTAAGGCAACCAACAAATTATTACATCATTAATTCAGTAGCTACATACTAGAAGGGGATTGCATCCTGCCCTGCCGGAATGGAGCCCACCGTTATGTATGGGTTTTATCCACGCCATTCATTTTTCAGATTATTTTAGAGTATGATTCTAAAAATTAGGCAGGCCCAATGCTCAGGTGGACCTCAACACAGGAAGTAGCGGTGATAATAATAATAATAATAATAAAACTCACCGTTAAAATCTTTCTAGGGACCACCATAATGTTTATTTACCATACAATCTGTTTGTAAGGTCATGTAGATATGAATGGAAGGAGGGAAAAGAAAACAAATATCAGAATGATCCAAAACTTCTACCACTCACAAGAAGTTTTTAATGGTAGGAGGTCAATCCCTACTGTGTGGTCCACTTGACCCTTCGATAATCTACCTCAATTTTTTAACCATATCGTAAAATGATATGGAAAATGAATGGACGACGCAGATAATACCCACACATAACAGCAGGCCCCACATGGTCCTACTTGGACAGATTTTCGTCTAGGCGAGCGGGACCTATCTGCTTCCACTGTTTTCAAAAAGTTCTACGATAAGCTATCCGGCCTATTCATTCTAGTAACTATGATCCCAGGACCTTTGATAGATTTTCTTAATAGAAGTTATGGGTTGGACCATGTGAGCAAAGGATTGGTAGCTCCGGTTGAGCCCACTATGCTGTGTAAACCATGTTAGGACCAGAGCTCAAAAACAGCTCCATTCATGATTCAGGTGGAACACATGATCATTGACAACAGTATACAGCAGCAGTAACGTCCCTCCACATTGTTTCCTTTGGTATAGTCACCCGAATCACATGTATGTCTGAGTTTTGGGATATAGGCCTAAATTTTAGTTTG
Source organism: Magnolia kwangsiensis (assembly GCA_037074715.1). Taxonomy (NCBI): domain Eukaryota; kingdom Viridiplantae; phylum Streptophyta; class Magnoliopsida; order Magnoliales; family Magnoliaceae; genus Magnolia; species Magnolia kwangsiensis. Next base: position 28,868,239 of record CM073584.1, on the reverse strand, counting down.
AAATCTAATGGTTTGATTGGATTGCATGTAATCGTCATGATGTACACTGTAAAATTCAAGGGAAGACATCTCTCTCTCAACTATTTATTTTGGTGTGGCTCACCCGAAGTCACAGGCCAGCCTGATTGTTTATTTTATCACGAGGCTAAAGTGTGATCACATATCTAATATAGTTAGAGCGGATTTCACATATACATTTGGCCTGTTTGATTTTCCATGATACATGTAAATCAGGGTAAACAAATAATTATTACTTTTTCACCAGAAAATACTAGAGTAATTCTACCTCGAAAATCAAAACAAAAGTGTCCACTTAAATATGTGGACCCTACTGTACTGTATATGATATATCCACACCATCCATCTATTTTATTAGAACATTTTGGAACATGAACTAAAAAATGAGGTAGATCCAACACTCAAATGGCCCACACCAAAGGAAATAGTGGCCTTAATTCGTCCACCACTGAAAGTCATTTTCTTCACTGGGCCCACATTGAGGTTTGTTTTCATCATCTAACCCGTTCACAGGGTCACACAGGCGTGGATAAGGGAAAAACACAAATATCAACTTGATCCAAAACTTTTAAGGGCCCCAAGAAGATTTTAATGGTAGGCATACGATTCCGTTTTTTCTTGTGGTGTAGTCCACTTGACCTTTGGATCTGCCTCATTTTTTTGCTCATGCAATAAATTCGGCTGGTATAACAAATGAGCGGTGTGGATAAGTAACATACATCACGATGAGCCCCACATTGATGTTGTAAACTTCTCCATTAAAGTGTTAAAAAAGTAACTTGTCACATCTGCATCGCATCGGGAAAGATGCGGTAATTACCTAAGTAAATAATTATTACCCATTTACATGGTAATTACACTTGAGCCGGAAAATCCAACAGGCGCGGTGTACCCAAAATCAACGACAGCCACCATATCTCAACTAGTACTAAATTTCCATTGATATATTAAGAAGGGAGAAGGCTACACATCCAACTAGTTGGACCACAAATTCTGGTCCATCCAAAAGATACCTTCCAACCTTTTATGTGCATGCAACATACAACCTGTCCAGTAGGTTGGAGTCCCCCTGATGATTTCTTCATGCAAAAAGTAGTTACATCTACTCATTTAGTGGACCCAACTTATATTTTGTATTTATCCTAAAAATAGTTTTCTATGTTCTAACTAACCAGATGATTAGATGGGAGTCTGATTTTTCATTAGGTGATTCTTATTGTGAAATGGAAGTTGATATGATCAATAGGTTGGATGTATTCGTTGGGTGGACCATAACTTTTGGTCCAACCAATTGGTACTTACACTGTCTTAAAAAATACTTTATGAAAGGCTTACCATTGATTTTTATGGGGCCTATCAAGATTTGTATGAGAGATTTATTTTGACAATTAGACGTGTAATCCTATATAAGTTCCAAGGATAAAAGAAATCAAACTGATATGTGATTCAGGTGGACACAAAAGAAAATATTTGGGCGAGAGAGGTCTAACCTTGGTTTTTACAAGGCTGTTGTGATGATTATATGAAATCCACTCTAACTATTAAATTCTCCAAAAAATAATAATAATAATAATAATAATAATAATCTTGGGCCCAATAATCAGCCCAATCCATGATTCAAGTGGGCTACGCTATTGGAAGCAATGTAGAGGGTGAGTGTTGCCCTACATTGTTCCCAATAATGTGATCTACTTGAATGGGGCTGATGTTTTGGCCCTAAGCCTAATATAAGGAATCACACATGGTGGTCGGAGTGGTTTTCATATAAACATCACACCTGGGCTCATCCAAGCTATGAATTTCTTCGAAACACTGTGGAACCCAACTTCCATGGCCTCATTTACCTTTTTTATTCAGCTAATCGAGTAAGGGGAAGGACGTCTTGTCGTAGGTAGCCACAACTTGTCCATCATCACCTTCGAGAGAATATTCTCCCTACTATCATTGTCTATGATTACATCACAGATCTTGTTGTTGGCGGTACACTGCGTACGGAATATATTATGCCACTGTGAGTGCACCTCCTTCCTTGGAGTGTACAATAATCGCCTCACAACAAGGATTCGCCATGATCCTCAGCCAACCATTCTTCGTCACCAGCTCCTTCCTTAGCAGCTATTTCATCTTCATCAAATCCAAGGCCAAGTGGGCTACGAGGCATTAAGGGCAGGTGTTTGATAAGTGGCCTAGTTGGCCATTACGGTAACAATTTTTCAGCCTTGGCAGACCGTAAGGATTTGGAATCCTACTCGGACCCACTATTATAGGTTTCACATGTTGAGGCATAGATGGATTGCTCCCCATGTCACTGTTGTACGAGATTGAGGATGTCATTCCATTGGTTCCTTTTCTTTGGCTAGTGTTGAATCCTATGTTGGACCCGTAATGGAGGGCCGAGTAGAAGGATAAGGATGAGTAAGTACTCTTACAAGCTACGTTTCCGCCCTACTTGCCAACTGACCCGCTTCATCCACCATCTCGACTAGGTGCATCTGAACTCGGTCCTCAATTGTCGATCGTAAACTGCCTATGAACCGTGCTACCTTTAGCGATTTGATCTCCGACAAGTCATTCCGCATTACCTACCGCTGAAATTATTCGACGTAATCTGTGACGGTTCAATTCCTCTATCGACAATTTTAGTATTACTGGAACAATATACATGCTCGTAATCACTAAGGAGGAATTGTGACCGAAGAAGGCATCTCATCCGTGGTCATGATCGGATGAGCACCTTGTTTTGTCGGGCACATGAGAGTTATAATTTCTTCCACCATGTAGAAACACCGGATTTTAATTTGAACGCAACTAATTTCACTCTCTTATGTTCAGGCACGTCGACGTAATCAAAATATCGCTCTACTTCGACTACTCAATCGAGGAAGTTTTATATGCGCAATAAGACATTAAAACTGGAAAGTTCCACCTTACCTTGATAATCTCTTTCAGCACAATTTATTCGATTGTTTCCACGGACTAGTCGTCAGGCAATGACGCTACTAATGTCCTCGTCGTTTGAGCTTGATTCATTTGGGATAGCCTTACGATTCACTTCAAGAAGTGCTCTAAGAAATTAAGGTTGTGTCATACAGCGACCACGGACGGTTGATCATCGCCTTGGGCTCGGGACAAAATTAACACATCTACAATACAGTTGAGGGTTGCTTACACCCCGTACATGGTCAATTGACTCTCTCAGTGGAAAGCTTCCATTCTTCCTAATAAATAATGAATACATGTATCACGGTCCAAAGGATTTTGGTCCATTCCGTTGTTAGTTGTCATCGGTCCGATGGAAGTCCTCGCTTTGATATCAACTAAAATAGGGAGGGATGTGATGAGGTCAATCACTGCCTTCTTCAGGAATAACTCTTTCGAATCCACGGAGTTCTTTTGATTCCTCACAAATTTTCCTCAAATCCATGAGGGATAAAATAAAAATAAATTCGAAAATGAATTGATTGATGATAAAATTGAAATTACGATCCTCTAAATAATGAGTTCAATCCTAGAATAGAGTTTTAGACTTAAACTCACTAAAAATGCGACTTACTATAAATAGTAAACTTACTACTTATGGGTGGTCATCATTCCTACTAGACTTCATAGTTTTCGGCCTAAAATAGTAACAGTCCAATTTTGCCTAACCACATTATCCTCCTAATTTTTTTGCATGACTCCTAAAACTCAAAGGATTAAAAGTTATAATCAAACTAAAACTTACTATTTGCAGTAGAAATAAAAAGAAAATGGACTTTTGACCGTCAATCAGATGGAATCTGGCAAATCCAACGTGGGCAACCTAACATATGCCTACCCTAATAATATGTTGTGTATCCACTCCATTCATCCATTTTTACAACCCATTTTAAGACATGTTTCCAAACATTAAGCATATCCAAATCTCAAGTGGACCACACCATAAGAAATAGTGATGATTGAATGCTCTCCATTAAAAACTTCCCAAGGCCCACTTTAAGCATATCCTTAATGTTTATTTGCCATCAAACATGTTGATAAGATCAAACAGAACTAGACGAGGGGTAAATACAAACATTAGCTTGATTCAGAACTTTTGTGGCCTACAAAAAGCTTTTAACGGTTAGTCATCTCTTTTTACACTGGTGTGGTCCACCAGAGATTTGGATCTGCTTAATTTTTGGTATCACGTCCCTCAATGAGACTTACGAAGGGATGGATGGCATGGATGTAAAACAAATTTATCAAGGTTGGCCCCACATGGTAAGAGTAACACCCACTAAGCTGTTACTCGAGTAACAGCTAATCCGGTCCCTCTCAGCGGGCTTGATCCCAAGTCAATCCAACAAGGGTGAAAATTAGATCAACTAGACTAGCCTAGCAAACGTTCGAGCCGGGATGGGCTGGAATATTAGGCACAAGGATGAAGCCCAAGCCTAATAATATTAAAGGCTTGAACTCCATCTAAGGGATCGCCAGTACAATCATTTTGGGTTTCAATGGAAGTTTTGTAATGAAAATTGATGCAGGACATCTTGTTGTGATTTCAAAGACGCATTGTATCTTCACATTGGGGTGGGGTAGCCCATGAGAGGAGGTTTGTGAGATACAAAATGGTCACAAGGTGGGACACATTGGGACCTGAAGCAGGAATTGCACACGTTAGTTTTGCCTGGGTTTGCCTAGGAGAGCCTATATATAGGAATAAACTGACCATTTCCCATCAGCTGTGAAGTTTTTGGTGTGTTGGTCGATTGTCCGCTATCAAAAACTCTACAAATTATATTATTTTTTCTCATATAATTTTTATTTGATTATAGTTTTCAAGAATCATAGATAAAAATGTTGACAACCCACCAAAAAACCTTCTCTTTCTTTTTCAAAAACTAGCTGGCGTTTTTTGAATAGCAAAGTGTCTCTAGACAAGAAATAGTTGACTGTCCCTCAACAAGAAATAGTTCGGTCAGTGACATCCCGCGACAGAGGTACAGAAATATGGCCACACTCCACTTTTGTGGGAGATGGGCTCTGCCACGACTGGGGAGCTATCAATTAATATATACATACATATATAGACGTGAGTCACTTAAAAATATGCTACCGTATCGATTAGGATCAAACCAATGACTTGAAAATCAAACACTATAACCACTAGCCAAACACCAGATTAATTAGTTGTTCTTTCTTGTTTCAGCTTTCTAGGATTTTTCGATGATGTAGATTCCGGAGCTAAAATAAACCAGAGCAGGTCTGAACGCTTGTAGTGAAGTGCCAGAAAGACAGACTCTAGCTTTGATCCAGGTTTTTAAATAATTTGGAGAAACAAATAACTTAAAGACAGCTGCATTTTCTAGTAATTGTATCCCTTCTATTTATTTCTGTTATTCAGTCCTTTACATTCGATTGTTTCGGTTAAATGCATCCAACCAAAATACCAATCATTTTATATATATATATATATATATATATATATATGGGAAATGGTACTATACGGTCAAGTGCATGCAAGCTTAATATAAGGACGAGACATGTCTTTTATTCTAACCATTCCAGCGCTTTAGAAAAAGGCAAAATGGATGATACCGTTAATAACTTCTGTGAGCCCCACCAAGAAGTATTTGTTGTGTCTATATTGTCTATCCATTTGGAAAGTTCATTTTAGAACATGACCCCAATCATTTTAGCTTGGATATGCCTTTTTTATAAATTAGGCTCATGACTTAAAATGATCTCTCCAAGAAAATAGACGGTGTTGATATAGCATATATATCATGTTGGGCCAACAAAACTTAATGAGAGGTCGCAGCATGCAATTTGCTTGCATCCCAACCCGCATGACAATTCGTACGTAGCGCCAGTTTTACTAGTTTTGCCTTTTCCTAAAATGTTGGCATCTCCATGGTGTAGTTTTCAAATTTGTCATCGAACAGTTGGAATACAAGACACATCTCGACCTTATATTAAGCTCGCATGCGCTCGACTGTATAGTACCATTTCCCTATATATAATGGGAACTTCCCATAAGGTTGAGCTGTGTGGGCCCCACCGTGATGTGTGTTGAACATCAACACCATGCATTTGATGGGTACCCTTTATGTTATGGGATATCCCAAAAATCAGCTGTATGTGGAGCTCAGGTGGGCCATACCATCTAAAACCATATGAAGACATGCCTAAAACATATAAAAGCACTTATTGAGGCCCACCTAAGTTTTGGATGGGGCTGATTAAGGACCCAAGAGCTTCATTTTGCTTAGTTTCTTAAAAGCTTCACAATTTTTTTATTTATTTTTTTGGAAGGTAAAACTAAAGCCTGGGTCACTCACACATACAACCCTATCTCTACCAAGAAAAATTGTGGTGAATTCTGTCGAACTCTCCGTTAGTTCCATTGGTTAAAAATATCAAATATTGGAAAGGGCTTGTTACATGAGTAACAAAAGGTAATAGCTAGTGCAGAGTATCCTGCTAGCTTTGGCTTGAAGATACATAGCGAACAAATAGTGGATGGGGGCAAGTTTTAGAAAGAATGGGCATGAGACGATTTTATTTTGGGATGGGACCTTGTGAGGAAAATTAGATCTTTACATGAATCTTCTGACCTCGACTTACAACTGCTACTTTTTTGTTTCCAAAATACGTATGCTATCATTTAAAATGTCTTCCAATGTCCTTTTAATATCCAAAGATCTCTGCCCTATGGAAACCAATTATAGAGACGAACATGCCCAAGATCATGTTATATACAGTATAGATAAATAATTTACTTATCTAATATATGAAAGCTAGTGATCCGATTGGATAGAACCTACCTACTTGGAAACCCTTTCCCTTGCTCTTTTCATTTCTCTTTTTTTTATTATTTCAACTAACACTTGCATTAGTAACTGCTTGGAATGCATGAAATATTTTTTGAGTTATCCAACATACTGCAACCAATTGCATACGTGTGTAAAATCAGTGATCGATCAGCCCAATCAGTGGGCTTGCTAGATTTCTACAGAAGAAAATCTTAAAAGTGAAAAGTTCGTCTATGGGTATGGTTGATGCATGAATTCCTTGCGATCATAGGATTGGTGCTGCTTCATGTGTGAATTAATCCAATAAAGTTTTGCACCACATTATGTTTTAATTGACCCATCTACCAACTGGATAGAATAGGACTTTGATTCCAAATATATTCTTGGTAAATCAAGTATCATCTTAATAACTATAAGTGGAACAACTACAAATCCTTGTCACTCTAGCTTTCATTACTTTTGATAGATTTAAATCACAACAATTTCTCCTTAAATTTTTGGATTTTAGAATTTAGTTCCAATTCTAGTTAATTCAGAATATGTAAAAGGTAAGTCTATGTGGATTTGACATCAGTCTCACCGAGATTATTACTATAGTGCAGCCCTGCACTTGCAGTTGCCAACACCGATCTCGCACAATTCCGCCAGTTGCCTAGGAAATTCTGCGAGAGTTATATTATGCAATTCAAGTAAGCGAAGAGCCGTTGTAAAGTAGTCATGACAGAGGCCAAATTTGTGCAGCTCGCATAAGATGGACTAGAATATAAGCTCCGTAAGAAATTCATAGGTACGGAGTTTATTAACCTACATGAATTAACTTAAAAAGTCTCTCGTTATGAACAGCTCCAAATGCTCCCCTCATCTTACATGAACAGATACCATTAGCATTCCTCATCGATACAAGTGTGGTTAACATCAGGTCATCAAGGACTAAACAGATACATCATAGGTGGCCCACCCATTAAACAGCTTTGATCTTCACAAACTTTGTTGTTGACGTGTAGAGGATCTTTTTGAATGTGCACCCACACATTGAATCGTTCCCCTACTAGTTTGCTTTTGTAGCAAGTGTATGTCCTAGTGCTGTGAGTTGCACTTGAACATGAGGAACCCAATCAATTGTTTTGAATTTTATGTTATGACGAACCAGACTTTACAAGTGACCATGAAAAAATCATACTCCATCCAAACACCTGGCTCCTCAAATTATAATTGTCCATTCCCCAAGCCAGGATTATTGCTTAGGGTCATCTGATTAAAGTGATTCTTTAGGATTCTAAGCAATCTACCAAATGGATGGTTTAATAAATTATTTGACTTCCTCTGTAAATAATATTTTTTTTACAGTAAATGTTAAGAATATTGTATTACATGGGGCACCAAATGTACAAGGGTTTGAGCAAGGAGAAATAATAAGTGAAAAGAAATAAAGTTAAAAAGGATGAAGCAGAAAAAACCCGCCTGACTCAAACCTGAATCAAAACCCCTAAACATACCACCTTTGTAGAGCTGTACACAGTCAGGTTAGCTCGGTCAGCTCGCTTGATTCGACTCGAACAAGCTCGACTCACCTTGGCTCGAAGTTGGATTCGGACCGAGTCGAGCTTATTTTTGAAGCTCGAAAAAATTTTGAGCCTAGAGTTCAAGCTTGCCCGAGCTCGACTTGACTCGGATCAAACCTCAACTCGAACCAACTCGGATCAAATCAAATCGGTGACTCGGTTATTTTGTTATGGATGTTGCTCGCCGAGTGTTTGATGAAATGACTCATTGAAGTGTTGGTGAGAAAAGAATAGATATGTTGGGTGTTTGGTTTTGATGCTGCTCATTAGGTGTTTGATTTTGATGCTACTTGTTGGGTGTTTGATTTTGTTTGATTTTGATGTTGCATGTCAGGTGTTTGATGAAATACCTGTAAAGTGTCGTTACTGTTTTGCATTCTATGAGAAATTTAAGATGCATTTCAGGTGTTTGATAAAATGTCGCACAGGCTCGAATTGGCCCGAGCTGCTGACTGATCTAAGTCGAGCTGGCCAGACAGGCTCGAGGACCAAGCCAAGCTGAGTTCGAGCTGAGGTTAGGTACCGGCCGAGTCGAGCCGAGCTCAACTCAGATCGACTCATGTACAGCTCTACGCCTTTGCATCCCCATTTTCCTCTTAGCCTAGTGTTACAGAACAGAGCCACACCATAATACCACTGTCTCACCCACGCCCAAAAGTAAAGAAAACAAGAAAAGAAGAGAAAAAATGCCTAGTGGCTGCCATTTCTCCCTGCTCTTTTTAGACGAGTTTTTGGAGCATACACTTGGGCTTATGCAGCAAACATCACAATACGCAAACTATTGTAAAATGAATCCAGCAACCTTACCACATTTGGCCAAGATTACCACTAGTTTGAGCTGGTCCCAAACCGCACAAGATAGCACACACACACCCACATACGCAAACAGCCACAACTCAAAACCAAATAGAAAGCCAGCAATTTAAAAGGAAACTAACCCTTCAAAAGGGCTGGCCTCTTTCACTCTCTTCTGCTCAAAGGTCCGCTTTGCTTTCTCCATCAGCTTGAGACATCTGCCACTAAGAATTCTTTCTCCAACCACTTCAGACATCTGCCACCTCAAATCCCTTGCGCTATCGAGTTCAGACTCAACCACATCACTAGTTTCTGAACAGATTCAGAACCACTCCGAACTAGTAGAACCATCCCAAGTGCACTGATTGACTCCAACTCTTACCTCAAACCATTCTGAAATCTTCCACTTCCATCTAAACAACTATTCCCCGAAATCACCTCCAAGTCTGCCCCAAGCGCGTCACCCTAACTTGCAACATCCAAGCTGAGGCTGCTGCCATCTTGGAACCTAACCTCAGCTGTCTCACCAGCCTTTGCATCTACAATGTTGTCCACTGTAAAATCCTCCACTTTAACCTCCTCAGCCAAGCTGGCCTGACATGACCACCAGACCTGAGACTACAGACATCGGATGGAGAAGGGGCTTGCTTATTTGGGCAAATAGAAGCCTGCTTTTCTGGTTTAGTTGTCGCCTGTCGGCCTCCTATAATTGTCAAGAATATTTTTTCCTCATGAAATAATTATGACTGTCGTTTTTGTTTTGAGGCCCTTGATCTAATGAATAAAATTGTTTGGTCAGTATGATTTCTACTCGATGACCTACGAAGAGTGGTCAGATTTCATGAAAAATTCAGATCAATTGAATTCGCTTTTCAACATCTCTAGTTGCATGGCTAAAAGCAACTTGCAGAACTATAACTGTATCTAATATCTATCCAAATCAAAACTACCAACAGAAGTAGATTTTCTGAAGGATACCATTGTATACTCTCTTCAAAAGTAGATTCTCTAAAGAATAGCCATTGCATTCCCTCTTCTCATTTGCTCCCTTATTTGAACCCATGATGGGTGAGTATAAATTTGTGCTAACATAGCAGTAAAGTTCAAGCAAGATCCATGTGGTTTGGCAGGTAGCCCCCACTGTGTATATGTCTTGGCCGTTATTAAATTGTCAAATCTTTCTTATACCATGCTAGTACTAGAAGAATTTCTGCTTTAAGTAATCCTCCGGACCACTGAAAAAACTCACTTTACATATGTGAGTTCGGATCAAATTTTATAAATCCTTTGTGTGCTCCTCAGCTATTTAGGGCCAACCTTATTAGTCCTGTTTTGCTAATCAATCTATCAAAGGCTCTATCCTTAGTAAGCGAACAAACCTTCATACCTTTCCACCACTGCAAACCAAGTCATTTTGGGGTGTGAGTGTGTGTAAAATTTTATTTTATTTTAAAAAAAAAAGTCCTTTTAGGTCTTCCTCTCTTCTTTTCAATCCCTTCAACCCTAATCAGTGTTCCTCTCCTTACAGGAACCCTCTCTGGGCTTCGTTGCACATTGATGGATCATCTCAATCTACTCACTATCATTTTATCTTTTACTAATACTACTCCTGGTCTGTTTTAAATAACACCGTTCTTAATTCTATCCTTCCAAAACTTCCTACACATCCATCTCAATATCCTCATCTCTGCAATACTTAATCCATGCTCAAATTTCTTTCTACTTTTGTTTCCTTTTTTCTGTAATTATCTGCTTATGTTTCTTTCTAATTGCTCAACCGTCTAGCCCAAAGAATAGCCGGTGAAATTACCGTCATATAAAATTTTCTATTGAGTTTCGTAGGCACGTGGCAATTACGCAACACTACAAACACACATCTCCTATTCATCCACATAGCTATAATTATATTAGAAACATCCTCATTAATCACCCCATACTTCTAAATAATACAGCCAAAATAATGAAACATATCACTTTGTGAATCTCCTAACCATCAATTTTCACCTCTACAACTGTTCATGACAAATTTTCGTCCTGGTTCTGCTCTCTCTCTCTCTCTCTCTCTCTCTCTCTCTCTCTCTCTCTCTCTCTCTCTCTCTCTCTCTCTCTCTCTCTCTCTCTCTCTCTCTCTCTCTCTCTCTCTCTCTCTCTCTCTCTCTCTCTCTCTCTCTCTCTCTCTCTCTCTCTCTCTCTCTCTCTCTCTCTCTCTCTCTCTCTCTCTCTCTCTCTCTCTCTCTCTCTCTCTCTCTCTCTCTCTCTCTCTCTCTCTCTCTCTCTCTCTCTCTCTCTCTCATTCATTGACCAACACAATGCCATCTGAAAACAACATGCACCAAGGAATCTCATCTTGGTCATTAGCAGTCAATTCATTTGTAAAAAGTACGAAAAGGCAAGGGTTTAATGTCACTTGAAGAACACTAGTATGCCACTAAGATTCATCAATCTCACCATGAGTCGTTCTCACTCTTATGATGCCACCCTCAGACATGTCTATAAAGATGTCATATATCCAGTTCAGATGCTTTCTACCAATCAATAAAAACCACACAGATTCTTCCTCTTATTTTTTTGCTCCCTTTTATAAATCATAAATTTCCAAAAAAATAAAAAAAAACTCATACTCTTATTTATTTAGTGAACCATCAATTGTCTAAGTAGAAATATAGCTTGAATTTTTTTAATCTCCCTAGCGTGGAGTCAAACTCATTTTCTGATATTCTTTATTTCTTATTTGATCTTTCTTCCACCACCCCTCCCATATCTTTATAGCATGACTAATTACTTTGATCTCCTGACAGTCTCACAAACTTTATGCTTCTCCTCTTTTCTTGTAAATGGGTATTACAATACTTCTCCTCCACTTACCTAGAATTTCTTTGTTTGTAAAATTCTATTGAAAAGGCTGGTTAGCCTAATTAATTTGATTTTGTTCAGTCTCTTCAGAACTTATAGGTATGTCAGCTATCCCACAGTCTTTGCTTTCCTCATCCTTGTTAAAGCTACAAATGCTTTCAATACCTGAATTCTATGATAATACACATTCACTCCCAATCCCCCAAGGCCTGAGACTTTCACTCTGATCAATAGACTTTGAAGGAACACTACAAAACAGAACTGGTCAGTGGTCAATGTTAATTGTATAAAAATGTAAGGAAACGGCAGTCAAACATGGGCCATCAATGATTGACAGACTATACTGGAAGTCCTCATTGACCCATAAACCTGTCACTTGTACTGTGGAGATATTTCCGCCTAATTCCGGTTCTTTGGGCTCAAACATATCTTCTTCCTTACCTGATATGTTCATCGATGAATCCATTAGATGCCCTACGTTAACGGTAAGTCAAGAACATGCTAATAACCAAAGAGAATGCTAATTGATTCCAGACGACCCATTTAAACAGAAAATACATGCGCCGCACATGTGCCAACTTAGCACGTGCAGCATACTGGCAGTCCATCTATCAGCTGGGCTTCACGTGCAAGGAAAAGAAATAAAAATGGTGGTCTCCATCCAGTGTGCATGCAGTTCCACGTGACCAACCCACATCCTGCAGTATCTTTGCATTTGGTACTTAAAGTCCAGAATGAGCATTCTAAATTAACAATACCCACGAAACCCCCGACTTATGAGACGACAATGATTGATTTCAGGGTTTCATAATACATCATCATCACAGCAATGCCATAACCCCACATTTCTAGGGGGAAAGGGGGTCATATGAATAACTACTTTGCTAAGCCCACAAGTGCATACGAGTACTTCATGTTCTCAAGGCCATACGCTACCTGAAGGTCCTTTAAGGAATGTACTATTGATGATTCTTATCATACACCTGATGTTTCATTTTCCCATCTAAAGCATAGATAACAACAGCAAATCCAAATATGCATTTGATTACATGTATGAGAACATGAAGTTCCAAATTCACTGAATAAAAATTGATACAGAAACAGGAAAAGGAAACTACCTTTTCAAAATGAGGCCTAATGTGGTATCGCAGCTACACCTCAACCAAGAAAATCTGTAAAAATACAAAGAAAAGAATTGAAAAAGACGCTTGATAGAATTGTAAAAAAAATAAATCGAGAACAATGGTTGGGACCAATTTGCATCTCTCTCTTCAGGGTAATGTTTTCTTTCTCATTCCCGGTAGCATGTATACTTCTATAAAGAAAAAAGGGTGATTTTCATTTAAGGAGCTCTATCAAAAGGTTTTGTATCATTGTAACAAACATCCCAAACAGCCTCCATTGCATCTTTCGCGGCCGATTCTGAGCAGTATGGGTTGGCAATCACCGATTTCATCACTCTTCTCCGTACGCATTCCTTCAAATATCAAGGAGAAAAGAAAGTGTCTGGAAATTAAAACACTCGCTACACTCAAGACAGTTCACAAGGAATAAAGGTCGACAACTTCAAATAAATATTGAAAAAAGAAACAACAGGATTCAAGGTGACAAAAGACGTTAAAGAAGACACAAAACCAAAGTAAAAGAGAGAGCTGCATCCAAAACCAAACATGCAGTTTAACTCATCACCAAGCTTATAAGATTCCTCAGCTATTGTCTGTTGTTTCTCACATTTATGGTCAGACCGGGCTGAGTTCAGATGAACATGCACACACAGATTTCAAAGTAACTTGCCATGAGGAGAGAAGTGAGAAAGATTAATGTGGCAGGGTATTAAAAATTAGGAAATTACCAATTTGGAGTCCGAACAAGCATGCAAATCACTCAATTTAATCGAAATTTAAAATTTAAAATAAATTTAAAATTTAAAATAAATTTAAAAAATTTATAAAAAAAAAAAAAAAAAAACTGTTGCATTCCTCCCAAAGTCTTGGAGCTAATCATAGGATAGGATAGGATAGATAAAGCAACACAAATTAAAACTAATCCACCCATGCTTAAACCCACAGTAACCCATTCTAGAAAACAAACAAACAAAAAAAAAAAAAAAAAATCTCCCAAAATGCCAACCATTTTCACAGGGACTCTGGTCCACACGCAGTCCTTTTTTACCAGATCTACGTCAATCTACAGAAAATGAACTTACCCAGAATATAAATCAATACTAGAGACCTAAGTTCATGCTAAAATCTGCAGATTCTTTCAAGAATTCTGTTTAGGAGCAGATGGCCACATAGTTCACATAATCTTCTAAAAAAATCAATCAACTGCTATTTGAGAAAACTACAGCTGTAATGTTCATAAAACAGTCGCTGCTCTTTCCCAAAAATTGCATGTTCTTTTTCTTCAAATAATACCATACAGATATGCAGTGGCCTATACAGCTCGGTGAGACTATTCCTGCTTCCAAAAGTAGTACCCAGAAGGATTACTCTTCTGTAAATAGACTGCAGTAGAGTGATAATAGGGTCATCTTTTGCTGTATACTGTTTCTTTCTTTTTTTTTCTCTTTTTAAGATAGAAAGAACAGATTTTATTTTATTTTTTTGAGAGAGATGAGAAATAACAGAAATTTTATTAGAACACATGCCAAAAGGTGAGGAAAGGATACAACCCAACTCTACTTCTCAAAAAGAGGAGAGATTAGCAGACTGTTGCATTTATAAAAGGAGCCCAATCCAAAACAGAACTTTTAACTTTCCTGATGACTTCTTCAACAGAGGATCCCTTGTTCCAAAAGCATTGACTGTTACGATCACCCCAACTACACCAAAGGATTGCCATAATTAGAAGCCTCCAAATTGCCTTTCTAGATTTCCCTATCCCACCCCCATGCCTAGCCCAGAGAAGATCCTCAAATGAATTGGGCATAACCCTCTTTGCCACCACCTGATCTCCTCTTCTTCCAAATAGGAAGCATATTTTAAAGCAAGAGACGATCTCTCCTCCTCAGCCGAAATCTGACCGGCCTCCTCTTTTAGATTGAGCTCATGAATCTCCTTTAGAGTAGACTCAGATTCAGCCTCTGTCACACTTGGAACATTTTTCTTCCAGAGTTTGATTTTTTTTCTTTGAGTAGCTTGAGCTTGCGACTCAAGCTGAAGCCCGCATAACCGTTAACCTCAAAAGAATCCCACCAATCTGGAACTAGTTGCTTGAAACCTTCAATTTCCAAATAAGCTGATTCGAATCTAAACTGCCTTGGACCTCAATCCTCGGTAAACCTTTTTGGGAGACAAGCAAAAATTTCTCAAGCCAATCCATGGAGACCAAGAATCTATCAAGACATGAATGAATCGCATCAACTTGATTATTAGTTCAGGTATATTTAACCCCTCCCAATGGAAGATCAACTAACTAGTGCACCATGTGCCAACCCCAAGTGCAAGGTTGTGATGTTGTATAAACTCGAAAATCCGAGGTCAATCCACAGGGACTGTATGAACAACGATTCTCAAACACAACGAGATCTAAGCTAAACTAGAACTAAATAGCAGTTAAGATGAAATTAGGGTTTCTAGGTTTTTAATCCAGCGAAGAAAAGTGAAGTAAAAACAATAATTAAATGCAACTAAGGATCCAGGGTTCCACTTCGAATCAATTCACAATGTCTAGTTCATCGATTCAATTCTATATCGCAATTGGAATCGAATGAAGGTTCTCTCCAATTGGAAGATTAAAACAATTAAAGCATAATTAATTCACCAATATAAGATATATGAACATCAATTGGTCGGTTCTCTTATGAAGGCATCTACCGTGCCTGTGGTCTACGATAGATCACAGGGAATCCAAGGCATCTACCGTGCCCGTAGTCTACGATAGATCGAGGGATTTTATAGATCAACACTTTCCCAAAAGCCAAGTTAATCAATCTCAGAGAATTCTAAGCATCCAATGTGCCCAAAGTCGACAATGGATCACAGGATTAACTAAAATAAAAAAGCTTTATTCAAACCTAATGAATCAAAAATCATCATTCAAATCATTGTACTTGAATGCAAAAACTAGAATATCTAGAATTAATCAAAAGCTTCACACCTTAGCCTTAGCTAAGTGATTAGCTAAGCAAAGCCATCTCGAAAACAAAAAAAACAGAAATCTAAAACTAAGCAGGAAATTCGGCATAGATCTGCTCCACCCTCAAGTTCCTCTCTCTCCCCTTCATCTCTAGATGCTCTGGAACGTCTAGGGAAGGCCCGTTAAATAGGAAAATTCGAACTGACCTTGAGAAATCGCGAAAGTTCGCAAAAAACAATATTGTCGATCAATGCATCAGTCGATCGATCAATAATTTCCAAAAACATCCGATGACCAAAATTCAAAAATCTATTAACTGTCGATCGATCGAACCCCATCCATCGGTCAATTAACAAGTTCAAAAATTGTCTAGTGAGTTTTCTATGAAATTCAGCCATTTTTTATTGATCTACCACATCTATCGATCGATCGATGGATCTGTCGATTGATTGGTAACTCTATCGATTGATCGACAGGATATCTTTCTGACCCTGTAGTCTCAGGATTTCATTTCTTGGCCCTGAATTTTCAGGACTTCTTTTTGTTGGCTTTTTCACTTGTTTTCGAGCATCATTCAACATTCCTTGGTTCTTCCTTTGATATTCCACTTCCAAATGCTTTGTTCATCGTTTCTTAAGCCTCAAATCTTCAAATGCTCCATTCTTCAATTCTTCCATCCTAATTCTCTTAGGCTTTAATTTGACACTTTACACGCAAATTCGTCTTAGACTACAAAATCTTTCTGCAACTATAAAACATATTCAATTAAACATTTTTAACACTTAAATGCACAGGAAAATGATCTAATATAAGGGATAAATATGCAATATTTAGGCCTTATCATGCACAAACACCCAGTTCAAGAAATCTTTCATGCTGAAGTAATTTTTCCCCCATTAGACTTCCCGAACAAAAACCGAGGGACATTGTACTCGCCTCCGATGCACCATGGCAAGGCCCATTTGTCTGACTAAATTCAGCTCAACCCAAAATTGTTCTCTTAAATGAATTGCGCAGGCCATAAACAGAAGTAAAAACCCAAAGAAATCCAAAGAAAAGGTCCTGAAGAACAATCGAAAGTGAATACATACCCAAGAAGCTATCTTCTTTTTTTCCAAAAGTCAGAATTTCATACCACAACGATACCCTCCCACAAAGCCCACAGCATTAACAGCTTCCCAATCTTTGTTCTTCACACCCCAAATCGAGTCCATCAAGCATCTATCTATGCACTGGAGCTTGACTTCTTGCAACATGACATCATCAGCTTTTGATTTCCTACACAATTTCTTAATTTGGGCTCTTGTAACCTGCAGCCAAGACCTTTGATGTTCCAGGAGAGAATAATCATCCATCACTTGTTCTTCCCCCTATTGCCCTTTTTTCTCTCGCTTGATTTGCCTACAGAATCATAGTTGATTGAGCACTCAAGGCTGAGTAGCTCTCTCCAACCTTCTGGTGAATTCCTAAGTTTGGCTATTTGGGTTTCTTGCTATTGTTGCGCTCCTTTCCTTTGAACGAACTGAAGAAATTCGAAAACATCTTACTCTCTAGCCTCGAAAGAGATTCCCATCATAACTCCAACTCTTTCCAAGACATCTTTGGACCAGTTGATATGTTCTTCTGTCAAGTTGTTATTCCCTTTAGTTGCAACCCATCTTTGAGTAACCACCGTCGACTGACAAATAGCTTTTGTTTCCTCCCTCATATTTTTGGCTCATAACGACGTAACGACAAGGCCCACTTCTAGCAAGTCTGCCTCTGAATCCACCGTTTCTACTACCACAATCCTTCCCTCTACACTATTCTCCTTACCCTGATAAATGAGAATTAGATCCTTTACAAGAGTAAAGTAACGTTCCCATCTTTCTTCCTGAAAAGTGCTTATGTAGGGGTCGTCGTTACTGCAAACCGTCATCCAACTATGCTGCAGAGGAACAAAGATTAAATGCCTTTCAATCAACGGAGACCTGACATCCAGTTGGCACTCTTTACATAGATCCTCCTGGCTTCCCTTTTGAACTTCTATGTCCTTTGCATCCCATAAGAAACATAATGTCACGTCTTCGAAGAAATAGAAGGTAGCAAGTCCCATGAGTGCGAACTTACAACTCGTGCTGGAAAAACCATCTCGGGCACACACTTGGGAGAGATTATAAGAGCGCGAGAAGTGTCGAACCCACATTCTCCACGTTTAAGCCTCTCTAAGTATTCTCCAATGTCGACTCGAGAATTGTTCTACCACGTGTCACAAAGAGAAGCATCTATGTCAACAGCATTGAAGAAAGCAATTGAAATCGTTGGCTCAAGAGGGTCTTGAGCTTCATCCTAACTCCCCAACACTCGTCAGATGGCACGTCCTGGAACAAAATCGCAACCACACCACAGCTGCCACCTAGAGGGCTACACGTAGCATCAACTGAAGGATTCAGAGCCGAACTTACAGCAATAAGGCTCGAAGAGGAGTAAGCAATATTCGGTGTTCCCGCAATGCATTCGAGGCCACATGTCCTAGCCATAGACGAATCATCCTCTCCTACCCCCAAACCACCAAGAGGAGAGACACATATCGTTAAAAATTCCTAGTGGGCCACTAGAGCATGCAAATGGAGCACCTTCTTCTCGTCTTTGCCTACAAACCCTAATTTCCTATGGCCCTTTAGCTCCTCTTCTATACCAGATCTCCCCCCACCTCAATGGGACTTCCCAAGCTTTCTCCCTCTCCACCCTCAACTCCAACTATTCGTCTCCTACAAGCACTTTGACGAAAGCAAGGTGTCTCATGGCACATTTCTTCCTAACGTAGACCCGAGCTACCCCTAACTCGTCTCCATCTTCTATCACAAGATCAATCGATATTACCTCCCCAGACATGATCGAGTCACCAAAAATACATCACAAAATCAGAGCTCTAGCAAGATTCCCCATATCAAAAACCAGACTTCTTCTCGACCAAACCGAGATTTATCCGACCATCTACAGATATTTCTCATAGGCCCTTGTATAAAACTCTTGTCATAAGAATATTGTCCAAGTTCGCCTCCGGTTTCACATGAAGCCATACCTCAGACAAGCTAATAGGTTTAATAGTATAGTCTATCTCCTTCAAGTTACAACGATCATCCATGAATCTGCTATAAGGTAGCCTTTTCAGAAGTCTCAACTATCAAAGACCATTGAAGGGTGAAAAGAGCTTTTCCAACAACCTTCGAACTGATGCGAACCACCTGATTCTCAGTAGAACCTTCTGCACGAATCCACTTCTCATCCACCACCCCTTCTTCCAACATTTCTAGTTAGTGGTTGTCCTCCTTCCTTTGCGGCCGTTGCTGAAGATTTCTCTCAATCACTGCATCTTTGAAAGACACATTATGCAAGAGCAATTTCACATAGAGCTCGAGTGGAGTGGCCTGTGGGATGCGAGGGCGCACTCGGCGTAGGTGGCCTACAAAACCATGTGATTTGGGGCCCGGACCATGTGAGGTGGGTGGCTAATATGAGGCCAAACCCATGGATTTGGGGCCCACGATAAGGGTTCGGCCAAGGACCTAACCCATGGATGTGGGGCCTGAGTTCCGAGATAAAGGGATTAATTCACCATGCTCTATCAATTCGAGCTTTTAGAGCAAGTGGTTAATTGTCATGCATCAAATTAGTATCAAAGCAGGAGGTCTCGTGTTCAAGACTCCTCACTGGGGGTGATTAATGCAGGGGCATTTTCACACCGAGCTTGAGTGGGGTGGTCTGTGGGATGCGGGGGCACACTCGGGGTGGAAAGCCTGTGGGATGTGAAGGGACACTTGGTGTGGGCGGCCTACGGAACCCATGTGATTTGGGGTCGTGTGAGGCGGGTGGCTCGTATGAGGCGGAACCCATGGATTTAGGGCCCACAAGGGAGTGGAACACATGAATTTGGGGCCCACGAGGAGGATTCGGCCGAAGACCTAATTCATGGATGTGAGGCCTTGGATATGAGATAGAGGGATTAATTTGCCATGCTCTATTAGTTCGAGCCTTTAGAGCAAGTGGTTAATTGTCCCGCATCAACACAAGTTTCTCCCCCCAATATGCACCAACTCCTTCCTTGTCACAGTCGTTAGAGACTTGCTTGTTACCCATCACTACCCCTTTTTCCCCTCTTCCCTGTTATTACTCCTTTTTCCCCTTCTCTGTTTTTAACATCTAGGCCAAAGCATGCCCTTTGGACCTTGAGCTTTTTCCCTCTAAAGCTTTCACCATGAAGAAACTTATAACTCTCTCAACCTCCTCCTCCAAGCTTATCAAGATGAAAGCAAACCCTCAGTATGAGTAATAATTTCAATCCCAAGGGATTTTCATGTTTCTTGCTACTTGGTTTTAATGAAATTGTCATAAAAAGGGGAGGAAAAGTTAAATGGACTGGAGCTATACTAGAAATGACCATCATAAAGAACATTGGCTTCTCTCTAGCACACTTATGTTAATTGATATATAATTTGTACCTCCTGTACACACATCCCAAATGGCCTGGATGCATCAAAAAGATTTTGAAATAACCTTGAAATTTTGAAACCCGGTAGTTAGAGCTGATATGCATGACAATGTACCATGCAATGGATTGTAGGGTGACCATTCCTGTGTATATCATTGTACTAATTCTTTGCCATAAACAATACACACGAAAACGGATCCCAACAGTGGTACATTGCCACCATGATCGTCATTGCCGTCATCAAATATATTTATTGATGTGGATAAGTACATCATTTCTACCTTTTCTTTTTTTTTTAACAATCACATGTTGTACAATATACCCTTCTTGCATCAACATCTAGACTTTGGAGAAAAATGTTCTCTCGCCTACATCATTTCTCCATAACCACCTTTCTTGCATCAACACTGGGATTTTGGAGAAAAATGTTGTCATGTGTATATCATATCTCCATGTCATACTCTATTTGGGCATATCATAAGCTAGGAAAATGAACCATGTTAGGATGTGACCCAAAATGTCTGGCCGCTCTGTTATGCAGACAAATTTTTACAATCAACAAAATCTGCATGACAAACACATCGCTCTAATTTTTATTACAGTTTGATGTTGCTTCGCTGGCATGCATCATTGGCCAAGATCTAGAACCTTGATCATACCAAAAACAGTTGAACCACCTGGGGACAATAATGGACCATATTAAACTCATTGCCATTAATTCCGATAATTGAGTTAACAGAAAAGGAGCACCTAGATATGGGAACAGGCAGTTTCTCTCCCCAACAGGCGGGCTTTCCCAATCTTGGCAGAGAAGTAGGTAATTTTCGATATGAGCACAAGCCTCAGTTTGGATATCAGCAGCCCTGCTATCCTTGGCAAGGCCCAAGGGCACCCATGCCTCTCAGCATGATTATCCAAATTACTAAGGCTTGGTGGCCCCCACATGTAGTTGATTTGATGAATTGCGTAGGGGAAGAGATGAGGATTATGGTGATAACCTTGACCCCAACCTTCCACGATCAGCCAGAAAGTGTCGGTACCAGGTCAGGGTTGATTTAAGGCATAGCAGTCTTCCCCCAATGTCTACTTGGGGAGGAGATGAAAGCAAGGATGAAGAAGAGGTTCTACGAACTTCTTATGTTATGTTAAGGTATCTTACTATTAAAGAGTATGTGAAGTACTATGACTTGGGTACAATGTAAATTGACAGAAACCAACATGCAGTTGAATGCCAAGGCATGAGGAGAGATGGTAACTATGAACCTTAGCAGTGTCGATTAGAACCATCAGATTACGCTAAAAACCTATGAATAGTAAAGGAAGGCTGCTGTTATACATGATGGCTTCCAATCAGAACAATATTCAGCATCCAAGCCGATATCGAGTAGCAACACACCTCACACCATAGTGCCACAAATGAAAAGTAGTCATGTCCTCCGATGATCACTAATGGTGAGAACCATGGACCTCGGAAACTAATAGTCCTGAGGTGTATAAGGAAGCATGAGAGACATTAACAAAAGTTTGTGGCAGTTTTTCTTGTTAAAAGTGTGGAGACAAGGACTATCTTCCAACTAGGTGCCTGTCGAAGAATGTCGACTTCTATGAAGAGACCAGAGAGATAAGAGGAGAAGAATGAACCAAACAACTGGGACATACTGAATGTGAGGGGATAACGGGCATTGAGCAACTTACATTGCTAACACATTGAATGGAATCCTAACAACCCATTTGGAAAATGAGAAAGACAACTAGTTGTGCACCAATGTCTTCCACCTGAAGGTCCTTTACAAAGGAAGACCATTAAGGTCATCATCGATAATGCAGTAGCATGAACATCATTTCCCAAAGAATGGTAGATCAGCTAGAGATTACGGCAGAAAAACACCATAAACCTATAGGATTGCTAGGGTGAATGAGCATTTATGAGCAACCCATCTTTTCTTTTTTCTTTTTTTTTTAATGATTTACTCATTGGGACCACATTATGCTGATTTTATATGTTGCATTGTTATTCCAATGACATTTTCTCTGACATACACGGTCTACAACGGATGTATGGTGGATGCTTGCAATATTGTGGTTACACTACCATTTACAATTCCATGTATGAAGGGAAGAAAAGCATCATCAAGCCAATGATAGATGATCCATCACAAGAAGACAACAAGACAAAGGCCATTGCTAAGACACAAGAGAATGTTAAGGACGGGCACTTGATGTACAGACCAAGAAGGAGATGCAACCATCACCAAAGGAGACCTCCCAAAACATGTGCTAGAGCAGAGTGCCCAAGAGAGAACACAGTCCAGTTGAAGTTGCGCCTATCCAACCAAAATGAATTTGCCATCAACTTCCACAATGGCAGAAGAAGACTAGCTATGGATGCCTATCAAATTTGAAGATTGATACCAGATTTCAACTCTAGGACGAGTTCTTCTTGAGCCAGGTGGAATTGACGCATCCAAACAACACCTTGTGGGTTGAGGGTCAATCTTCACTGCACATGTGATTTTTTTTAATTGGAAAGGGCATGTGAGGAATATATATATATATATATATATATATATATATATATATATATATATATATTGATAAAAATCCTATGGATTGGGGACCTTGATCCAATCAGATAGCATCAAAAGGTCCTATTATCAGCCGGTTGCAATATTCGATGCGTATGGCAACCATTCGGCTTGTTCCAGCTCTATGGTTGTATAACAACGCCAAATGACTTTTCTTTTTCTTTTTCTTTTTTTTTGGCAAAAGGTGGGAGTACATCACCTATAATATTATAGAATCAAAAACCCATGTACACCTCTAGGGGCAGGGGATTTTCCTAACCCCGTAAAATGCTATATAAGCTATCACAAAAAAGTGAGCATAAATGGGTCCAATCCATGACTATGTCAGCCCTCATGAATGTTGCCAATATCCACATTATCTAACACCAAACAACCTCTGATCTCCCTTGAAAGATCAGCCAAGAGAATGGAAAACCTGTTCTCCTTTCCACTACTCCCAAGTCCTGATTCTTGTGAATACATCTGCCACAGAATTGTTCTCTCGGTATGTGTGGGAGATTAATACTCTTTCAATTCCACGTATTTGTACCAAACATTCCATGGTGGATTCTTGCCAAGAGCAAGACATTGTACCAAAATGTTTGAGTCGCTCTCAAGCAGGACATTATTGAGGCCCATGCTTCTACAAATCCTCAAACCATCCGCAAGCACCCAGGTTGCCACCACCGTGTTCATTGCCCACCCGTAATGCTTGGGGAAAGCAAAAAATATCCTCCCAATGTAACCAAGGCAAATACCTCCCCCACCACTCTCCTCTGGTTGCCTTTTGAAGGCCCATCAACATTCATTTTCACCCATCCACTGCATGGCTTTGGTCATTGGTGCAAACAATAACGCCAGATAGCTGATTTGTACGGAAGTGATCAACACTTTGTAAGCTGGGTGGTAACTAATGGTTGTCCACATAAGCAAGATACTCTTTTCTATACCTTTCGTGCCAACCACAAGAACTATGGGAGCTTTATACAACCATACAGCCCGTATCTGCCATATGTTTGGTATACACACTCCATACGGTTGTCTTTACAGAGTTAGAACTCAGTTTGGACTCTTTTATTGCTGATTTTAGGTTTTCTTATTGGTTACGACTCTTTTATAGCAACTAAAGTAGACAAGGTTACTTTAAGTGGACCAATGGATTAGTTTTGGATGGATTTTCCTTATTAAATGGTGATTAATGTACAAGGAAATAAATCCATAGCCATGTATATAAACCATAGACATGTATTATTGATTGAAAAACATGCAGCCAGTACAGCCAGTAATGGGCAGACTATGTTTTTCACTTCATTTTGCAGGTTTGCCTAGTTTGAAGGTCACTAGAGAGTTTTTTAGCTTATCCATTTCAGAGATGTTCTGTGACTTCTGTCTTAGTTAACAAAATCATCTCCTCTGATAAGAAAATGAAAAATTAATGCATCAAGTTAATGATTTTACATTTAATCCATAAACATGTTAACAACTTCCATTTAAATTTAACATATTAACGAGCCATGTTAGCAAAATCATGCAATTTGCGATATGAATTGCACACCACACAATATGAATCATAGGTTCAAATTGCAAATCCCAGAAAATTGTAACTGAATTGTATCAAATCACACGATTACGTATTGACTGCTATGAGTCAAAAGATAAATGTTGAGTGCATAAATGGGGCCCAAATTTACATAAAATCATTTTCTTTTCTTTTTTATACATTTTTTCTTGTTTTTTACCCTTTTGCTTTTACAACATGTAAAAAGCCCTCCCCTATTAAAAGTCCTCGTTTCATTTGAGAGGAGATTTGGGGATTTTAATATTCCAAGACCCAAAACAAAGATCTCACAATATCATTTTATTAGGTCAATAGAATTGAATGCCACTTTTTCCAACATGATTTTACACTTAGAAAGGTAGAATTACTAAAGGACTCTTGTATGTTTTTAAGGTAAAGTCTTTTAACACAAAACATAAAGGAAAGACAATGATCCTTTAACATTATCACAAAACTTATAAAAGTTCTCAATTGCCAAAATCATGACACATATTACTTCTCTTTTTGCACATTGATGGGAAATGGATGATTGATGAGTTCTTTTTTTTCGATTTATTTATATTTTTTCTATTTTACTGTGAGAAAACCAGGAAAAAAAAAAATCTTACGATTTACTATCCAATACGATTCAAGCCCTATTATAATTTGAGATATGAAAACAATTTTGACAACACTGTAACCAGCTTGATAGAAATAAGCAATGCTACAATACCTCTAGAATTAATTATTTGTTCTCAACAATCCAAGGAACCACTACAGGGGTAAATAACCACAGAGCTATCATTGTCCTCATATGTGATCTAAGTTAAAAACAACACAATTTCCTATATATACCAAATCAAGAATGACAACATTTCAAATATTGGAAAGAATAGAACTCACTTGTTCATGACCTCGTATTTTCAAATATCCACGCAATAATTCACGTTTGTAGTGGCAATCACCACTTAGATGCCCAGCACGAATCTGAAAGCGAACAGAAGAAAAGATATGGCATTAGTAACTCTAAACGAAAACTTGGGGATTTAAGAAAATGCAACAACAATGCACCCACCTAACACAAATTACCAAAAATAATAATAATAATAAATAATAAGTAATTATGAACAATGTAAGGAATGTAGATCAATTGAAGGAAACAAGCTACAAGTTAGATGAAAAGGTTCCACAAACCTCACTGCAAGCATGATGGGCACAATTTGCCCAGTCCAAGTTTGCCGCTCGACAGTCATCGTACGCATGGATTAGCTCATGGATAACAACTTGGTTTACCTCATCTTGGATGTTCATGTGATTGCTGCATACCAATATCTGATACAAAAGTTAAACAATTAAATACCAATTCATTATCCTGGAAATCGATGACAGTCAATTCCCACAGCTACTTTTACAGTACAAACAGCGAAAAACACCATATATACGGAAACCAATTTCATTTCCAACCATTTCCAGCTTCCAAAACAACCTTGCTCATTCTCACTTGCTAGATTAGAATATAAATGACATTGCCCGCAAAGAAAGGAGAATGGATCTGATGAACGACACCGAGTATCTAACTTAGGTGACTCTAGTTACTGTAAGTCAGTTCGTTTTCAGTTCTCATTTATATGTTTATAGCATTTAGCTTTTGAGCAACCATACTTCCTGCACTTTCACCTTGAACTTTTTTTTTCATTTCATATGAGAGATTTCATGGATAGGAGACGTTGTACAGTGTGCACAATGAAAATTTATGGATTGCCCATTTGTTTTTCCAATGAGAGGTTCACCTCAGAGAAGGGGATGTTCATCTCTTAGATTACAGATGGATCTTCATAATTTGGGAAGATCGTTCTTCGATGAAAAGGTAGATTGCTAGATTATAACATTATCCTTCTAGCTAGGAAGGTGCGGTCCTTGGGATTGTTGTGGATCACTAGGTAGTAGGTAGACATGGCACTAGGCCCACTAACTGTGGAACATGCAATCAATGGGGTGATTTCTAAAATGCTTGAGCTTAGGTATGATTGGGTGTTATATAGTCATTGCCTTTCCCCACAACATATTAATGTGGTTTGCCCTTGTCACGTCGTTTTGCTCTAGGTGAGATGTATGTGGGATACATGAAGAGTTTGTACCATCATTGGGTAAAACACTCAACAGCACATCAAGCCTATTTAGGGCACCACTACCAGTTGCACGAAGCATGAAGCAAAACAGAAAAGATGTTAACGAGTATAAACAGCTTGGAAGCAGGAGGAGGGGGATCCGATGCGGAAGAGGCACTTGGTTTGAAGATCAGGCAACTAAGGTTCCACTTAATTCAGTTATGATTGTAACTACACTGACAAAGAAACAGTTGACATGTCGAGAATAAGCATCATCTTCAGTTAGGTAGTTATCGGAACTATTTGCATTAAGTCTATTTTTTGTCCCATTTTTTCACCTTCCATGTATTGCATAACTCAGGGTCCCACATATCTAACTAGTCATGTTTATTAAAACCTTTTTGCATGAACAAAAAATAAAAATAAAAATAAAAATAAAAAACATTGCTTGTTTTGTAAAGCATATCTTACATTTATCTCTAATCCAAATGATAGATGGTATCCTGGACATCATATCGATGAGTTTGGACCACAAGGATTTAGATCCACTGATCAAGGACTAAGATAGCTACATCATTAATTAATTCTTGGATCTCGAGGAATCTTTACAATGGATCAAATATGCAATTAAGGATTCTTGGAGTTGGAACACCCATGTTTAGCAAACCAACAAGCTTGAGGAATGTGTCTCCAACTCAAACTAAATCGCAATAGGATATTTCATAGGTCTAATTGCAAGGTAAGAGAGATAAACAGCATATTACTAGAGAAACTCAGCCCCTAACCAACTATATACACAGCCTATATGTGTTTGGCTACTGGGAGAAGGGTATCTCACGGACTGTGAGTAACCTGCATATATCTTTTTTGGAGCCCAATAATTAAGAATGCTAGGAAAGAGAACCCTTTTCTCCACTCATCAGTTGTATAGATTCTTCTCATCAAGTATTGGGCAATTCCAAGTAGGCTCTCTAGACCCCCACTTCAGCACAATCTCTAGCACACGCAAACATGTAGAAGAGGTATGAATCACAGAATTTTCCCTTCCATTTTATTGATCAGTAGCAATAGATGGGTTAACAATTAAACTAGAATCAATGTCGTGAACTTCCAATAATCACACCCAGTAATCTTCATGATAGGGCCCACCTTTTGTAAAGATAGGATGTCCCTACACATTTGACATGGCTGATGGAACAAAGCATATAATGGTAGCCTTAGCATGCTAAGGCTATATCACATCTTATTATTTTCTAAACAAAAAGGTGGTGAGATGGATTTCACTTCTGGATTAAAAGGTAATTTAGGCTGAACTGAACTCTTTTTTTTTTCTTTTTTTCTCTTTTTGGAGAATTGAATTGAACATTGCATACTTCCTTTGTGTGGCTAAGTCTATGATTCCATACCTGGTACAAATTACATCTATTACAAATTCAAAAACCACTTCAAAGTCAATCCTGCTTCTATATTTTCTTACTTTCCCCTCATAGAATCTTCAGATATACAAACTAAAAGAGAAGCAAGAGCATACATACCCCTTCCCCACGCACATAGCCACCGCTGATCTGCTTGTCGCAATCAACAGCCTTGATGAATTTCTCCCCAATGATGCATCCCGCTTTCTCCAAATGTTCTCTTAGGAATTTCACCGTTGGCGCTTTAAATGAAAAGTCACAGAAAATAAATAAATCCATGAAGAAGCCATTTAAGGGGGAAAATAGACAGAGATTTGTTTAAAAGAGGCTCTAATATTACTTCTAAGGCTTTTAGAGATCATGTCTTGGCATTCGTCAATCGTCATCCCACCATTTCCATATGATGAGAAGCTTTTTGAAACATTGGAAGGCTTTGATGTTGCCGTCTTCTTCCCGGTGGTTTCTTCTGCCATTTAACTGTGATAGAGATATACAGAAGCGGATGGAGTTTTGAAATTTAAGGGCCTGTTTGGATGCCCGTAAGTCGGGTAAAATATAAAGTGACTTAGGAAGTCACTTACAGGCTGTGTTTGGGGGAAGCGGATTGGCTGGTGACGTCAGGAAGTTCCGTGGATCTGATAATGAGGTATGTGTTATATCCAAACCGTCCATCCGTTTGAAGAACTCGTCTTAAGGCATGAGACGAAAAATAAGACAGATCTAACCATCAAGTTGACCACACTGGAAAAAAAAAAAAGCAGTGGGAGATTGAACGTCTACCATTGAAACCCTTTTTGGGTCACAAAAGTTTTGGATCAATATGAAATTTGTTTTTCCTCTTCATTCAGGTCTTTGTGACCTCGTGAACATATTTGATGGAAAGTAAACGTTATGGTAGGCCCTACAAATTTTTTAATGGTGAAAATCATTATCTCCTGCTGCTATTTGTGATGTGGTCCGGATGATCTTTGGATATGATTCAGTTTTTGGATTAGTCTCTAAAATGATCTCTAAATATAGATGAATGGTGTAGATATAATAAATACCTCATTGTGGGGCCATGTAACTTTGATCTCCTTTTAACCGTTCGTACGACTCGGAGATGGAGGAGCATCACTGCTTGCCTTGGCACGGCTAGTACCAATAGTTAGAGTTGAGCATTTCTGATCCAATCCGGTGGATCTAATCCGATCCAAACCGAACCGAAGGCTTGGAACGGTGCGGTTCAAGTAGGGCCAATCAAATTCGATTATTCATCGGATCAAGTTTAGAGCGTGGTTAATCCGGACCAATCCGATTCGGAATCT
Source organism: Magnolia kwangsiensis (assembly GCA_037074715.1). Classification (NCBI taxonomy): domain Eukaryota; kingdom Viridiplantae; phylum Streptophyta; class Magnoliopsida; order Magnoliales; family Magnoliaceae; genus Magnolia; species Magnolia kwangsiensis. Next base: position 28,838,750 of record CM073584.1, on the reverse strand, counting down.
GATCCTACTAGATACGATCCAATCCAATTCTATCCAATCTGGATCTATTATCAAGTATATATATTTTAAATATTTTTTATTTTTTTATCGTTTTTTATTTTATCTCTTCTCCTTTTAGTTTTTAACAAGTAATTTTAGGGCTTTATCCCAAAAATGGCCAATCTGAAAGGCCAATCATGACCTATCAATTTCATGCATAAGAAAAAGTTCTTGAAAAACTACATACCACCCTCCATACACATCCACATATACTTTGTGAGCCGAAATATCATTCATGCAATTTATCCACTCCAACCATCTCTTTTAACAAGTAATTTTAGGACTTTATCCCAAAAATGGAGTGTATTCGATACTCAAGTGGAGCACACCACCAGAAACAGTGTGAATTGAACATCTACCGTTGAAAATTTATTGGGAGCGAAAGAAGTTTTAGATCAAGCTGATATTTGGATTTTCCCTTAATCCATGTCTTCCTGATCTTTTGAACAGGTTGGATGACAAATAAACATCACTAGGCCTCATAAAGTTTTCAATGGTAGAAATCAATACATTTACTTTTTCTTGTGGTATGGTCCACTTGAGCTTTAGATATGCATTAGTTTTGGGTTCAACCCCTAAAATGATATGGAAAAACGAATGGACAATTTATTTAAACCGCATGCATTTACGGTAGGTCCAACAAAGTTTACTCAGTGCGATAAGAGCAATTAACATAGCCAAATTTCTTGTGAGACACAAACCAATAGGAAGCGGATTACGTACTTAGTAACTCAGTATGCTAAGCGTAATAAGTAAATTGTGTGGGATCCACCATGATTTATGTATTTGATCCACCCCGTCCATCCATTTTGAAAGTTAATTTAAGGTCCTAATACCAAAAATAAAGTCTATCCAAAAAACAAGTAAACCACACTAGATGAAATAGTGTGAATTAAGTGTCTACTATTGAAACATTCTGGGGTCATAGAAGTTTTGGATCAAGCTGATATTTTTGTTTTCCCTTCATCTAGGTCTTTTTGATCTTATGAACATGTTGGATGATAAATAAAGATCACTTTGGGCACTAGAAAGGTTTCAACGGTCAAAATCATTATTCCCTTTGTTTGTCTTCGGTGGTCCACTTGAGCTTTGGATATGCTTCTATTTTTGGCTCAATGTCTAAAATTAGATGAAACAACAGATGGACTGATTGGATAAACCGCATACATTTACGATGGGCCCAACTGAGTTTACTCGACACAATAAAAGCATACTGAGTAACTCAGTACGCAATCTGATTTCCAGCCAGTAACCCGATTTCTCGTGAGACACGCTAGCCAGCGATACAGCTGGTATTAGGGGTGTACACGAACCGAGCTAGCTCGGTTAGCTCGCTCGACTCGACTCGAAAAAGCTCGATTCAACTCGGTTCGAAGTTGAGTTCGAGCCGAGTCGAGCTGATTTTTTGAGCTCGAAAATGAGTTCTAGCCGAGTTCAAGCAGGCCCCAACTCAACTCGACCTGGATCAAATCCAGCTCGAATCAAACCAGTTCGGTGACTCGGTTACTTTGCCATTGATGTTGCTCACCAACTGTTTGATAAAATGAGAGTAGCATTTGGTTCTTTGAAAGAATTGAAAGGAGTGATTGTGAAGATTTTGTTCTTCTGGTTGAACATAGGAGAGGTGAGTAGGGATGGTGAGGAGCTGAATTTCTATTTGGGCTGACTGTCCACCTCTTTCCCGCTGTCGAATTTTGAGGAAAGTCCTCAGTGTGGGCGCAGGTTAGATTTCATGGACTTGGTATTGGATTCTTAGGATGAAAAGGGATTTGGTTTAAGATCATGAGGTATTGTAGATCTTGATGGATCCATCTTTGGTTTTCGATGGATGCTCCCGGCAGGTGATACTCTATCCTGATTCTTCTTCCCTTATATTATTATTGTTTTTTTTAAAAAAGAAAAAAAAAAAAAAAAGTGAAGTCTTTGGAATTTTGAAATTTTTATTCTTAAAATTATTTAAAAAAATCTCTAACTGGGCACTTTTTTTTTTTTTTTCGTTTCGACGGTCCAAAATCGTGGCTATTCAGTGGGATTTTGAAGTTATAGTTCAGGTGTTTGTGGAAATGCCTTAATGGCGAACTCGGCTCGATCTTGGCTCGAACTCGGCCCGAGCTGGCCAAGCTGCTAACCGAACCGAGCTGAGTCGAGTTCGAGCTGAGGTTAACCAGTGTTTGAGCCGAGCCGAGCTGAGGTTGGCTCGACTCGGTTCGACTCAATGTACACACCTAGCCGGTGTAGATACGTGTCATGCAAAGATGAGGCCGGACGCTCCTCAAGCTCCGAGTTGTACGAATGGCTCAAATGAGATCAAAGTTACAGGGGCCCCACCATAACATTTATTTTCCATCTAATCCGTTAATAAGGTTAAAAATACATGGGTGAATAGGAAAAACAAATTTTATATTGTTCCAAAACTTTTGTAATCTCCAAAAAGGTTTCAATGGTAAACGTTCAATCCCTAGCTATTTTTTACAATGTGGTACAATTGATCTTTAGATCTATCTTATTTTTCAGCTCAAGCCTTAAGACGAGCTCTCCAAATGGATGGACAGTTTGGATATAACACATACCTCATATTTTAACCCACAAACCCAACCTGATCCGAACCCTACCCAACCCGATCCAACTCGGTTTCCCTAACCGAATCGAACTCGGTTCGAATCAAGCCAACCATGCAGTGGATCGGTTCAAGTCAGATGTCCCAGACTCGGTCCCGAATCGAATCAAATTTGGATCAGCCCGTGTAGATTTCGGACCGAATCGAGTTGGACCCAATCCGATCCAACTTGGTCTGATGCCCGACTCTACCTATAACAACGGCCCAACTCGGTCCGATGCCCAGCTCTACCTACAACAGCTATATAGCTGGTGTGTGGTACACCAGCCAATCTGCTTCCATGTTTGGGGGAGAAAATTCTCTAGTAAGTGGATTACAATCTGTGAGTCACTTACAGGCAAATCTTCCAGAAAACTGTAAGGGTTGGGGCCAGTATTAAGATATTCAAAAAGAGAAAAAGGGAAATAAATGCACCAACAACATACCTGCAATCAGCTCTAATCTCTCTCTCTAGGATTGGCCTGCGCCTCTCCTGTTGCTAGGGTACAAGCTTCTTCTTTTTTCTTTCTTTTTTCTTGCTTTTGAAATGGGCGCTCGGTGAGGCGTGACGATAGGGCCCACCTTATGTATTGATATATCCACATTGTCCATCAGTTTTGCAATCTCATTTTACAGCTTGGCCTAAAAATGAATTTAGGAAAAAGTGATGATTAAATGTCCACCATTAAATCATTAAAGACCAGGTATGCCGATCGTTAGGTTTATTTGCCATCCAACCTATTGATAAAATTACACATTGGTGGATAAAAGGAAACATAAATATAAGCTTGATCTTGCTCTTTTACAGCCCAAAAAACATTAAGGACCTGTTGGAGCAAAAAGCCTACTGGCTACAATACCACAAATTGTTTTCCGCATGGTAGAAAGCATAGGGGAACCTGACATGAGAATGTGTGCACCTGCGTTTTATCCACACCGTCCATCCATTTTCCCACGTCATCTTAGGGCATGATCCAAAAAATGAGACATCCAAATCTCAGGTGGACTACACTATAGGAAACAGTAGGGATTGAATGCTTGCCGCTGAAAACTTTTTCTAGGTCGCGGAAGTTTTCGATCAAGCTGATATTTGTTTTTACCCTGCATCCAGATTTGTGTGACCTTTTCAATAGGTTAGATGGAAAATAAACATAATAGTAGACACCAATAAGTTTTTAAGGGCGTGTTTGGATTCGCATATAGTACTGTACAGGGAAGTAAAACTATCCTATCAAGGTATTAGTGGTCCTGCAGCGTTAATGCGTCTGCAAAGTGAAAACCAAACACAATGTTTGGATAAGAGTGCATTTGTAATTAGAGGAAACCATGGTTTTCGAAATCAGTATTTGGGAATGGAGTGTTTATCATCCGCATTGCTTCCCAAGCATGAAATAGGTATGGAATTAATGTTGACACGCCCGTGAAACGGAAATTGTATATAAACATCCGGCCCTTAGATGATGTACTTACTGTCCAATCTCTAAGTGGGCCCCACCATGATAACCTAAATAAAACCAGTTCCATACAACTTATTTTATATATCATGGTTATAATTAGTTAGATCCGAATCAATCCACACAACATGATTGACCACATTACAAGATTTGTGGATGTTCAATGGTCGAGATTGCAGTTATGCTTCCGGGCCACAACTGTTATGGATCATCAGTAATCAGTCGTTTCTTAGATGTCGTCACATGGAGTGGTCCATTCCTGACATACATCCCTCATAAAAGAACATGTAAAAATGTTCTTAGGATGGATTGGATGTGAAACATACCTCATGGTGGGGACCACATAACAAAAAGACACAAATCTGTAGCATGATTCATGAAAAAAAAAAAAAAAACAACGTCTATATTTCAAAAAAAGAAAAATAATATCACTGGAAGTAACAGACAATACTACATCTGCCAGGAACCCGACACAGATGTGTTGAGAATGTGGAGCCACATCTGGGCCACCTTCGACCGGTCGTAGGACATGCTCGACCGGTCGTAGGGGCCTACTCGACACTACGACCAGTCGTAACTCCCCTTCGATAAGTCGTAGGTTACGCAGATTCATTTTCGAATCTGATGCAGACTGTAGATTTTGGTGTCGCCTTTCGCAAGGGTACAGAAGGAAAGTTACCTAAACCATAAATAGGGGTTCCTAAGGTTTTTCTAGGTAGAATGAAAGTTATTCTAAGGTGTGGGATAAGGGTTTTCTATGTTCTTCCAAGGGAGAGATTAGTATTTTACCTTGTAATCTTTATTTTTTCTTCATAGTGAAAGTTTGCATCCATAGTTTTTTTACCCTAGTTTAAGGTTTTTTCACGTATATCTTGTCTTATGGTTTATTTGGATTGCTTTGATCTGTTTCTAGTTTATATTTCTTTCTGTTTATCGTTTGTGGGTGAGGCCTAAGATTGAATCTAGGCTCACTGCGTTGTTGGCATGCTGCGCAACAACTGGTATCAGAGCTATTGTTTTAGTTCTATTGGGAGCGATGACAAAAGATGAAAAAACTAGAATTGAGAAGTTTAATGGTTCAAACTTTGCCTTCTGAAAGATGTAGATGGAGAATTCTCTATATCAGAAGGACCTCTACATTCCTCTAGGAGCAAAAGAGAAGAAACCAGAAAAGATGACAGATGATGAATGGTTTTTATTGGATAGGAAGGCTTTAGGAACGATCCGACTCTCTTTGTCTAAGAGCGTTGCCTTCAACATATCCAAGATGAAAATTACAAAAGAATTGACGGAAGCCCTAGCCACCATGTATGAAAAACTCTCAGCATCCAATAAGGTTCATCTTATGAAACAATTATTCAACATGAAGATGTCAGATGGTGAGAGCGTGGCTGAACATCTAAACGAGTTCAATACAGTCACGAGCCAGTTGGAATTTGTTGGCATCGTTCTTGAGGATGATGTCAGGGCACTATTGATCTTATCCAGTCTGCCAGACAGTTAGGATGGTTTGGTGATTGTTGTGAGCAATTCTTTAGAGTCAACAAAGCTGAAATTTGATGATGTGGTCGGTCTAATTCTCAGCGAAGAATCTATAAAGAAGGCATCAGGAGTTTCAGGGGACTCAGGGAATGCTCTAAACGTTGAAGGAAGAGGAAGATCGCTGAACAAAGGAAGCAATAAACACGGGTGTTCTAAGTCAAGGAAGAAGTTCAAGGGACCGAAAGACAAAGACGGGTGTTGGCATTGCTGCAAGAAGGGACACATGAAATGTGATTGCAAGACACTCAAGAAATAAGAAGGAAGCTCTTAAGGTGGGAAGGATTCAGTGAATCTATCTGAGGAGAGTGACACAGAGGCATTGATTTTGTCTCTTGATGTGAGGAATGAGTCTTGAGTTATAAACTCGGATTCTTCGTTTCATGCCACTTCATGTAAGGAAGTTTTGTGTGATTATGTGTCAGGTGACTTTGAAAGAGTCTACCTAAGTGATGATAAGCCGTGCAGTATCGTTGGAAAGGGAGACGTTCAGGTCAATCAGAAAGACGGAGTGATTTTAAATTTGAAGGATGTCAGACATGTACCAAGTTTGAGAAGGAATTTGATCTCAGTGGGGCAGTTGGCCAATACCGGTTATGTGACGACATTCACCAGTGATCTTGGAAGATCACAAAAGGTGCTTTGGTGATATCTCGAGGTAAAAAAGAAGGTACTTTGTACGTGACTTTAGGATCTTATAGTTCACTCGCAGTCGCATCAAATGGAGTGAATGGGCAGTTATGGCATCAAAGGTTGGGATATATGAGTGAGAAATGGATGAAAGTGCTATTGTCAAAGGGAAAGTTACAAGGGCTGAAGTCTATTGACTTGAAATTCTTTGAGGACTGCATATATGGCAAGCAGAAAAGGGTAAGCTTCAAGAAGACAGGACGCGCTCCAAAGACGCATCTGTTGGATCTTATACACACTGATATCTGGGGACCGACACAAGTATCATCTCTTGGTAGCTTACGTTATTTTGTTTCATTTATTGATGATCCTAGTAGAAAACTGTGGGTTTATTTCTTAAAGCATAAATCTGATGTATTTAATGCGTTAAAAAAGTAAAAATTTATGGTAGAAAACGAGACAGGTAAAACAGTAAAGTGTCTCAGATCTGATAATGGAGGAGAGTATTGTGACAAGAGGTTTTAGGAGTATTATGTAGTAAGTGAAATCAAACATCAGAAAATGATTCCAGGGACACTGCAACAGAATGGTGTGGCTAAGCGCATTAACAGGACCATCCTTGAGCATACCAAGAGCATGAGGTTATATGCAGGATTGCCCAAGACCTTTTGAGCAGATGCTGTGAATACTGCCGTATATCTTATCAATAGAAGTCCCTCAGCACCATTGGATGGTGGGCTACCAGAAACGTGGACTGAGAAAGAAGTGAACCGTACACATCTCAGTGTTCGGTTGCACTTCATATGTTCACATTGATGAAGAGCACAGAAACAAGCTAGATGCGAAGTTCAGGAGGTGCACGTTTATAGGCTACGAGCAGGATAATTTTGGCTACAGATTTTGGGATGCAGAAAACAGAAAAATCATCAGAAGCAAGGACATAGTCTTCAATTAAAAAGTGATGCATAAGGACAGTGTGTAAGAAAATAAGGCCGAAGAAAAGGAATTCGTAGAGTTGGAAGAGTTACCGGACATAGGTGTTACAACGCCACAGGATGATCATGCACAAGAGCATTATGAGACAGAGCCACAGACACCGGTTGTAAGGAGGTCTACTCGGGAGAGGAGACCCACGGTCCGATACTCACCCTCCTTACATTATCTATTGCTTACAGATAATGGTGAGCCAGAGTATTTTGAAGAGGCATTACAGTCAGATACACGGGTTAAGTGGGAGTAGGTCATGGATGATGAGATGGACTCTCTTAAGTCTAATCGTACATCGAAGCTAGTCACTCTACCTAAGGGTAAGAAAGCTCTTCATAACAAGTGGGTTTACAGACTAAAGGAGGAACATGATGGTTCGAAACAGTACAAGGCTAGATTGGTTGTGAGAGGGTTTCAACAAAAGGCAGGTATTGATTTCATTAAAATATTTTCACCGATAGTGAAAATGTCTACGATTTGTATGGTCTTGAGTATAGTAGCTACAGAGGACTTACATCTAGAGCAGTTAAATGTTAAAACAGCCTTTCTTCATGGGGACCTTGAAGAAGAAATATATATGCATCAGCCGACAAGATACGTGGCACCAGGTAATGAGAACAAGGTGTGTAGATTGAAGAAGAGTCTATATAGTCTGAAGCAGGCCCCGAGGCAGTGGTACAAGAAGTTTGATAGTTTCATGTCGGGAAACGGTTTTAGGAGATGTCATACAGACCACTGTTGTTACTTGAAGAAGTTTGATATGTCGTACATCATCTTTCTTCTGTATATTGATGATATGCTTGTGGTCAGTTCAAGCATGAAAGACATCTCAGATCTCAAAAGACAATTGTCTATAAAATTTGTCATGAAGGATTTAGGAACTGCAAAAAAAATCTTAGGCAGGAGGATAAAGCGTGACAGGAAAAATAAGAAACTGGTTTTGTCACAGGCAGAGTACATAGCCAAGATACTTGATCGATTCAATATGGGAGGTGCTAAGCCAGTTAGCACTCCATTAGCCAATCACTTCAAGCTATCTAAGGAGCAAGGGGCAAAGACGCAGGAGGAATGGGACTACATGGCTAAAGTCCCATACGCGTCAGCGATTGGGAGTCTCATGTAGCTATCGTGAGCACGAGACCAGACATTGCTCAAGCAGTAAGAGTTGTTAGCAGGTTCATGAACAACCCTGGGAAGGAATATTGGGAAGCTGCGAAGTGGATCCTCAAATACCTGGTAGGTACTAAGGATGTAGGGCTGTGCTATGGTGGATCAGAAATCAAGTTACAAGGCTACGTGGATTTAGATTTGGCAAGAGATATCAACAGCGGAAGAAACACTACAGGTTATGTGTTTACTCTGGGTAGTGCTGCAGTCAGTTGGATCTCTCAGTTACAGAAGATAGTATCTATCAGTATGACAGAAGCAGAATATGTTGCGGCTACAGATGTATGCAAGGAGATGGTGTGGATGCAAGGTTTTATGAAAGAGTTGTGTAAGAAGCAAGTAGATTGTAAGTTGTACAGTGACAGTCAGAGTGCAATACACTTGGCTAAGAATTCAGCCTTTCATTCAAGGACCAAGCATATTGTCATCAGATATCACTTCATTCGTTCATTACTGGAAGATGGATCGATTGCTCTGGAGAATATTCATACAAGTGAGAATCCTGCAGATATGCTGACTAAGGCGGTCACGAGGGAGAAGCTGAAGCTCTGTTCAACTTTGATTGTTCTTCAGGCTAGAAGACGGGGAGGTGGTGCACTCCGGATGAAGAAGACGAAGGTTTATGGCAATGTGTCTCTAAGTGAAAAATTATTGAGAATGTGGAGCTACATATAGGCTGCCTTCGACCGGTCGTAGGACATGCTCGACTGGTCGTAGGGGCCTGCTCGACCGGTCGTGAATCGTCGACTCAAAGTCCAGCAAGTCCCCTTTTTTTCGTGTTTGGGCTCTTCAACCAATCGTAGGAACTATTCGACTAGTCGTAGTACGACCAGTCATAGCTCCCCTTCAACAAGTCATAGGTTATGCAGATTCATTTTCGAATCTGATGCGGACGGCGGATTTTGGTGTCACCTTACACAAGGGTGCGGAAGGGAAGTTACCTAAACTATAAATAGGGGTTCCTAGGATTTTTTCAGGTAGAATGAAAGTTATTCTAAGGTGTAGGCTAAGGGTTTTCTATATTCTTTCAAGGGAGAGGTTAGTATTTTACCTTGTAATCTTTATTTTTTCTTCATAGTGGAAGTTTGCATCCATAGTTTTTTACCCTACTTTGGGATTTTTCACGTATATCTTGTCTTGTGGTTTGTTTGGATTGTTTTGATCTGTTTCTAGTTTATATTTCTTTCTGTTTATCATTTGTGGGTGAGGCCTGAGATTAGATCTAGGCTTACTGCATTGTTGGCGTATTGCGCAACAAGATGATAGGGAGTAACCAGAGAGATGGAGAAATACAAATTGTTGTTAATATCGTACTACATCAAACGGGAAATCTCTCCCATAGATTTGAGGAAGTAGTTCCTATATTACCTGTATTCGCCAAATCACCCACTTGTAATGTCTGGAGGGAAGAAGGAGAGAGGAATGATGGCAGTAAGGATGACCAATGAATCCTATCAAATCTATTCAACTCCAAGGCAGTGGTGGAGGTCTTTGGAGAGATGCAGGACAGGATGATTGAGGGGAGGAGGGTGGGAGATGCCTGAGAAAACCAGATAGATGAGAAGAGAGAGTAGATGTTACACGATGGTCCGCTGAACCAGTTGCTAAAAGGAATTTTTTTTAAAAAAAACTACTGTCTACTATGGCGGTGCAGTGCAATGAAAGTACTGCACTTACGCCTACGTTGTAGCAATGATTTATGAGACGTGTGGTTTCGAGAAAGTGGGTTGGCGACGTACTCGGGTCACCAGCGTACCACGTGGCGATGTTTAGATAGAGTCGAATTGAATAATGTATTTTATTAAAATATACGTTGCATTATATTATGGGCCTAGCATCCAAACACGCCCTAATAGTGGACATTCAGTCAACCCTATTTTTTTGCTATGTGTTCCACCTGAATTTTGGATCTGCCAAATTTTTGAGCTCATGCCATAAAATGAGCTATAAAAATGGATGGACCACACGGATAAAACAGATACCTCGTGGTGGGGCCACAGACCAGCATGCTGGCCGGTGTTGGGTTCACTAGCTAAACCGCGACCCGAATGTAGAGTTGCATTTAATGCTCTGGTAGCTAATGACGCTTCATTCACTGGCACTCGAAAATTGTACACGTGGCACACGATTCCTCAAATTAAATAGACCAATGTGTAGAAACATACATGGATAAGTCACCGATTGCTAAAAAGGGCTAGTTGAGCAACCATGACCTCAGATTCCTGGAAAATTGTTTGTTAAAACTGGGTGATTAGGTTTTTTTTTTTCATTTAACCTTCCAACAAATGCCCTCCAATCAATGTGTGCAATATCTGAGCCATTCATTAGGTGTGGCCCATGAACATGCCATGGCCCAAAATTAGGCAGGTGCGCACCCAGGTGGCCCATCTAAAGATATACCTAATCTAATTTTGTAGGGCATTTGATGAGTGGCATAGATTGCACATAAATTCAAGGTGTTGGTGTATTTCAATTGATAGAACCAACTATGAGAATGGATGGGCTTGGATTTCACACGTACGAAGGTGCACACATCACAAGTGGACTAGGAATGGACAAGGAGAGAATAGTAAGCCATTGCGGTTACCTTTTTGCTCCCCGATTAGAGCGGCAGGCACAACTTTTAACATTCAAAGTGCATGAAAAAACATTTTTAATTAATTGAGGAGAATGTTGGCTGTGTAAGGATCGTTGATTTCTTCGTATGGTTTAAATTTCATACATTTTTAAGTCTTTTCACACTGTTAGTGTTATGGAAAAATGTCTTAAATCTGTCTAGTGGTCTGTCGATGATATCGACAGGGTTTCAGATGATATCAAGGCTGTCATTGAGAGTGGCTCGATGACATCGATAATTCACAGAATTGTTACCACTGGTCGCTGGACAATTTTTTGGTCCTGTTGATATCATTGAGAGACCTTCAGATGATATCGATGATGTTATCGAGAGACCTTCAATATCGTCAAAGAGTTCCGCAAATGCGATTGTGGAAACACAAATTTTGTGGATTTTATTTCGTATTTGGATTCTACCTTTTTCTATTCTTATATAAAGGGGTGCATTCGGGATTGGGGGATGAGAGATGGTATGTCAAGGCTTTCTAAAGGGGTTCCAAGGGTTCCTAAAAGGATTTTAGAGTTTTCAAAGGGTGTAGTAAGGGTGAGATTCGAGGTTGTTCGAATCGGGTAAGTCCTCTCTCTTTGTAATTTCTATTTTCATAGTGGAGATCTGTCACTTTGTACCGTGGTTTTTTTCCACAAGGGTTTTCCACGTTAAATCTGTGTTCTCTTATGTGTGCTTGGTGTTATTGAATTTCTATCCTATATCTAGATCTTTGTGATTCCGCATGTTAAAATCCCCAACAAGTGGTATCAGAGCTATCATTGGGGCACAGATCTGAATCTGAGGGATTAGTAATAATGGCAAGCACCAGGTATGAGATTGAGAAGTACTCAGGAAAAAATAATTTTGAGTTATGGAAAATCAAGATGAGTTCTTTAATCAAGCAAGGCGAAGATGATGCTCTTGAGGAGCGAAAGTCTACTATGACTGATAATGATTGAAATACTCTTGATAAGAAGGCTTTATCATCGATCCGTTTATGTCTTACAGATGAGGTTCTCTACAACGTCATGAGGGAGAAAACTGCGGCTAAGTTATGGACAAAGTTAGAGGATGTCTATGCGAAAAAATTCTCTGAAAATCGCCTGCACTTGAAGCGGCAGTGATATAACTTCAAGATGGCAGAGGGTGGAGATATGGAGGCTCACATCAGTAACTTAAATAAATTAGTTTACAAATTGCTGGATATGGAGGAAGTAATGAAAGATGAAGAACAAGCATATATGTTGCTGAATTCTCTTCCGATGTCGTATAAGTCATTCAAGGACACTATGTGCAGCATGAATAAAATTATGAGTGTCAACATTGTTATCTCAACCCTTCAAGGAAAGGCTATAAGACAGTTAAATAGTGATATGAGGACATCTTCTGATGCACTGCTTATAATGGGTAGGAATTCTAAAAAAGGTATAGGTTCTTCAGGTTCTAGATCCAAATCCAAGGGTAAGGGCAAAGGAAAGGTAAAGTGTTAAAATTGTGGGAAGGAAGGACATGTGAAGAAGGATTGTGAAAATCCTAAATCGAAGAGGAAAGATTCTGAGGCTTCATGCAGAGAGGCCAACGCAGCCATGTCAGATGGATGTGATGGTGATGTTTTATTTGTGTCTTCGCTCAGATGACCATACAATGATCGTAAGGATGAGTGGATGCTAGACATAGGGGCATCTTTTCACATGACTCCTCATCGGAGTTGGTTCACCAGCTATATGAAGTGCGATGGTAGACAGGTATTTATAGGCAATGACATTGCCTATAATGTTGTGGCTGTTGGTTCTGTGTGCATCATGATGTTTGATGGGGTGGAGCGTACCTTGATAGATGTGAGGCACGTTCCTGATTTTAAGCATAATCTGATTTCTCTTGGTGTGCTTGAGGTAAAAGGATGTAAGTACACAGGTATTAATGGTGCTCTTAAGGTATCTAAGGAGGCACGGGTAATCATGAAAGCGCAACGACTCAGTAACTTGTACAGGTTGATCTAGAGCACTTCAAAAGGTGGAGCTGCAGTGGATGTAGCGAATTTCACCTCTGTACATGTGTGGCATGTTGGGCATGACCACATGAGCGAGCAGGGCAGGAAGGCTGAGACACGCGGACAAGGATACAGAACAAGTGGAGCAGTCACCTGTGAGAAGAATCACACGGCATGATCGTAGGATATCGGCGAGGTATATGGACGACTCCAATGTCGCAGGAGATTCATCTTCTATTCAGGTAACTATGGGTGATGTGATGGATTCATTATACCAGACCAACATATGGGAGTGGGTGGAGCTTCCAGTGAGTCGAAAAGCTGTTAGATGCAAGTGAATCTTCAAGAGGATACAACATAGATACAGGGCGAGGTTGGTAATGAAGGGTTATGCTCAGAGAAAAGGGATCGACTTCTCAGAGATATTCACGCCGACGGTATAAAAGGTATCTATTAGATCTATGATTGGTGCTGGTTGGCCAATGTGATCTTGAGTTGGAAGGATGAATGTGGAGTCTGCACTTCTGTAAGGAAATGTGAAAAGCAGATCTACATGAAGCAACCAGAGCAGTTCAAAGTTAAATGGTCTAAGAAAAGACTTTGCAGGAGGTCGTGGTTCGACTTGTCGCCTAGGCAGTGATTTGATTACTTCATGGTGAGTTGGGAATTGATGACATGTAGATTGCCAATTATGACATGTCTGAAATCAATGTACTGAAGACTCGGTTAAGTGGGACATTCATGGATGAAGGATCGGGGGGGCTGCAAAGATGGTTTTTGGCGTTGAGACTGAAAAAGGAGCAGACTTTGGTAATCACAGGAGAAATACCTTGTGTGTAGGTATTGATCAAGAATGTGATGGGTCAGGTAAAGCCGGAGAGCGTTCCCTACGCATCTCTCCTCAAGTTTTTCTCAAGACATGTCCCAAAACAGATGAAGAAAAGCAGGATATCTCATGAGCCTTATTCGAATGCGGCTGATAGTGTATGTCATGGTTTGGATTAGACCAGTTATTTCACAGGCTATCAATGTTATGAGCAAGTACCCCGACAAACAATATTGGGTAGCAGTGAGATGGTAAGAAGACTACGTCTTTTCTTTTGGGAAGACAAGAGCAAAGGTAGTTGAGCACATGAATTTTGATCCGGCAGACATGCTTACCTAAATCGTTCCTGCAGAGAAATTCAAGTTCTGTGTAACCTCTCTGGGCTTGGCCATGGCGTAAAAGGAAGACGGATAAAGATTGAGGACAAAAAGCTATGATGTGATGTGATGCAGAGATAAGAGAAAAGGACAAGAGGCTACACGGATAAAGATTGAAGATATGGTGGAGATTGTTATGGACAGATATCTTAAACCTGTCTGGTGGTTTGTCAATGATATCGACAGGGTTTCAGATGATATCGAGGCTATCATCGAGAGTGGCTCGATGACATCGATAATTCACATAATTTTTACCACTAGTCGCTGAACAGTTTTTTGGTCCTGTCGATATCATTGAGAGACCTTCAGATGATATCGATGCTATTATCGAGAGACCTTCGATATCATCCAAGAGTTCCACAGATGCGATTGCGGAAACGCAGATTTTATAAATTTTATTTCGTATTTGGATTTTACCTTTTTCAATTCTTATATAAAGGGGTGTATCTGGGATTGGGGGATGAGAGATGGTATGCCAAGGCCTTTTAAAGGGGTTCCAAGGGTTCCTAAAAGAATTTTAGGGTTTCTAAAGGGTATACCAAGGGTGAGATTCGAGGTTGTTCAAATCGGGTAAGTCCTCCCTCTTTGTAATTTCTATTTTCATAGTGGAGATTTGTCGCTTTGTGCCTGGTTTTTTCCTGCAAGGGTTTTCCACGTTAAATCTGTGTTCTCTTGTGTGTGCTTTGTGTCATTGAATTGCTATCCTAGATCTAAATCTGTGTGATTTTGTAGGTCAAAATCCCCAACAGGTAGTTTATTTATCTTCTCCTCTTTTTTGCATGTAGCACACATAGCATGATAATAAGGAGACCATGCAACAAAAGGATCTATAGGACCTACTGCAGTGATCATGTTAAATTCAAACCCTACATAAGTTATGTCAACTTATGCCAAGAGTAAACCAAAATGTGAGGCAGATCAGAAGTTTGAGTGGCCTACGACATAAGAAAAAATGGGGATAAGTTATCAAATATTGAAACCGTTCATGTTGATATCACGATATCCTCCTTATATTGTTTACAGACCTACAGAAAAAGATAACAATAGAGACCTTGGCTATAGCAGGGGACCCTTTGATGCCAAAGTCATTGTAAGCAAACTAGGTCTAGTAGAAAGTGGGGTTTTTAATGTATATTTGTGCGTACCTTTCACCGTAGGTGGGGTTCTTAATTATAGTTGCTTAGTACTAGTTGCGTAGATAGTAATTTCTCTACTTAGCAGGTGCGTATTGTAAAGGGTATCTACTCTGAGACTTAAGGTGTTATCCTTGGCGAAGATCTCAAGGAGTTGTCCTCGTATAAGAAGGAGATCCACTGGTGATCGGCTCCCGAGGAGACCATGGTCAATAGTCGATGCCGACCTCTAAGTCGGGGTGGTCTGTTTCTAAGAATGTCATTGTCGACGATCGATGTTGACCTTTGAAATGGGTGGGTCGACTCCTAAGTTGAAGGGTCGGGATCCCACAGACCAAGCCGAACTGTCGATTGCGGTCAGAGCCTTTCTTCGAGGCAGGTCCGGTTAATGCTCACGGTAGGTTATTGGTCGTAACAGTAAGAGGTCGACTAGAGTCGAACCCTCCGCTAGTGGTCGAATAGTTAAACAGCTCACAGAGGTCGCGCTCGGTTATCGGAGCCAAACTACTTCCCTTGAAGAGTTGTGTTCTCTCTCATATCAATCAACTTGGTCAATCCATTTCTATACATAACAGAAACCATGAGCACCGTTTTCCCTTTACCTAGTTGTATGTGGCTCACACTTTGCAATAATTTCTCAAGTTTTTCTCCAAAATTTTGTTCTCTTTAGGATCGTTAGGCAGCATGAGTTTGGGGGGTTGGAGGGTCTTTGAGGGTTTTTTTAATCCAATATTAGTAATTTGGATTAGAGGGTATTCTAAATTCAGGGATTTCAAATCCTCACTTTTAGTTTTGCAATCATGCCATTTTACTTGGATTACTGGATTACCAATCCTCACTCTTTTTCTTTTTCTTTTTTTTCTTTTTTTTTTGCTTATTTTTAAAGGCAAAAGAATCGCATGTGTAACAAATGTGTGATGTTAAGCGGGTCGCGGACACTTTTATGGCAAAGATGGACCAAAGAAGGCCCATTCGGAGGCTAAAACGATCTGGACCGTCAAAACCTTAAATCAATTGTATCTCACAAACTAGGATGAGTTTTTTGACATATTATATATGATATTGGGGTAGGAGAACATGCTTAAGCCAGCCAACCCAGTTATGGCAGGTCGTGCATGCAGTATTTGCAAGATTTCATCTAATCAATGGTCAAAAGTCTCGTTTAATTTTGTTTTTACTATAAATAGTAAGTTTTAGTTCGAGTATAACTTTTGATCCTTTAAGTCGTAGAAGTCTCGACCAACATGAAAATGACTTAGAAAAGTTAGGAGAATAACGTGGTTGAGCCAAATTAGACACTTACTATTTTTTACTGAAAATCACAAAATCTAGTAAGAATAGGGGTCGCCTATGAATAGTAAGTTTACTATTTATAGTAAGTCACATTTTTAAGGTGTTTGAGTTGGAGGCTTAAATCTAAAACTCCTTATGTTTGAGTTCCTTATTTAAAGAGTCGTAAATTTTTTTTGTTATCATCAATCAGATTATTTTAAATTTATTAAGAATTATTCCTACTTTTATCCCTCATGGATTTAAGGAAGCTCCGTGAGGAGTTCAGAGAGCTCCGTGAATTCAGAGTAGTTATCTCCTGAGGAAGATGGTGATCTACCTCATCACATCCCTCATAGCTAAGACTCCCCTCGGGCCGATGGTGAACCATCGAATCTTCTGTTCATAGCTCGTCTTGCGGCCTCTTACGTGTTGGCCAGAGACATGCCTTTGTTTGACACGCGTGGTTTGCTTTCAGCGCATGCAGAGGCACGAGATTCGGACAACTCGCCATGTGTTTCTTAAATGGCTACGATTTGCACGGGTGGCGAGCGCCCTTTCCCTTCGACCGACACTTCAGAACCTTTCAGAGATAGTAGGTCCTCGGGTAGAGTTGATTTCCAGCATGAGATGCGTGGCCCCATCCCAGCGGTCTCTCGGGATCCCGTCCCCTCCGTTACTCCACGTGGCATCCCTACGTCATGTTCAAGGCTAGCTTCTAGTGTTTCAACCGTCCACTGTCGGTTATCTTCAACACATGCCAGTGTTGTCCCTGCCTGCTTCGGATCAGCTACCACGGTATCAGATAAGGGGCCTCCAATCGTTCCACGTGTCCCCAGCTCATTCTCCCATCCAGTAATTCCTGACCATCCATTCCCAGAGCCTCCCACCTATTCGACTCATGGCATTCTTGATTCAAGAGGGCCTCTTTTTAAACTCAATTCCTCTTCGGCGTCGAGAGTCGAGTCCATATCCAGGCTTCATTCAGACTCTCCTGAGTGTGGAACCCGGGTTCCCCATCCTCCGGACCTGGATCCATGTAATCTTAACCTCTCTTATCACGAATTTGAATGCCTCGTGCAGGACAGGAGCTCCTTCCAGAGACTCTCTAGATCTTCCTCCTTCCTCTTCGACGTTCTCAGTCACGATTCATGTTGTCGAACACCCCAATCGCCTGCATCAGTTCAGGAGACCGATGCCACCCCCATGGGAGCCATCAGGTTTCAGTCTTCCTCTATCCCTTTGTGGTGCAGAATCTCTTCTAAAAATCTCTTAGAACTAGAGTGTTCAGAGCTGGATCTGGGTTCCTTGCAGTCAGACAACCCCTCCTCTCCATCTGTTATGCCTTCGTCCCCGGGTTCCTCTCCCTACTTTGGGTCCGAACACAACCTCTTGATGTTATTTCAAGAAGAACCAGATTCATAAGTTATTGAAGCGAAACCCTTGCAGGTCTGCCTTGGAGTCTCCACCGTTGTTGTTCAGGCTGTGGACAACCATGCTATAGATGACTAGAGTAGAGCAAAACTCAGTTCCACCATTCACAGGAAAAAGTGGATAAGAGATGCCATGGGTCATGTCGGAAGTTACTTAGGTCTCTCTTTTGGCGATTGTCCGGAAGATTATCTTACTCTTCTTCATTGCATGGAAAATCATGGAAGCCCTTAATCTAATTCCAATTCCCCATGAATTCACCGTGCCAGATCCGGGAGCAGCAAAGAACTGTTAGGTTTAGCCGATGGTCTCTCTCAGTCAGAAGTCCCCTCCGGGAGGGGGTGGAGTCATGGTCTCCGGGGAAGTTTGTTTGACCGATGAAGTTTCTCTCTTAGAACGTTTGAGGCATTGGCTCAAAGCAAAAGCACCGCCCCATTAAGGACATCTATGATTGCTCCAATCCAGATGTGGTCTGTTTTCAGGAGACTAAGGTGTCGGCCTATGATGACCGTCTATTGAGTACTCTCTAGAAGTGTAAAAATATCAAATGGGTTTCTCTGGACACTATCAAAAGTGCTAGTGGTATTATTGTTGCCTGGAAGTCCTCCATCCGGAATCTTCTATCCAGTTGGACTAGTTCCTTTTTAGTATCGGTGATTCTGTAACACACATCCTTGGGTTTTTCTTGCCTTCTCTCCTCAGTCTATGGCACAAATTTAGACTCCCGTAGATCCCGGTTGTAGGAGGAAATGTCGAAATCCATTCTCAGATTTTCAGGGTCTGTTTGCATTATGGGGGATTTTAACATTATTAGATTCCCAGATGAAAAGTCTAACAGTCATGCAGTTACCTCGGCTACGGCTGCCTTCACTAAGTGGATTGAAGACCAAGAACTTGTGGACCTTTCATTGCTCGGCGCTAGGTTCACCTGGTCTAACGGTCGGGCTTCTCCCACTCTCTCAAGGCTTGATAGGTTTCTTCTATCCACTGCCTGGCTCGACACTCATCCTTTTTCCTCCCAATCTGTTCTCCCCAAAATCACTTCGGATCATTATCCCATTCTTTTCGACGTGGAGGACCAAAACTGGGGTTCCAAGCCTTTTCGGTTCAACAGCTCGTGGCTTAAGATAAGGATTCAAGAAGATGGTTGAAGACTGGTGGACATCCTTCTTGGTTATAGGTTACACAGGGTCCAAACTCAGTTCGAAACTGAAACTTTTGAAGGCCACTCTGAAGGAATGGAGACTCAAAGAATTCAGTGGTAAAGAGCAGGAAGTGGAGGCCTTGCTAGCGGAATTATAAAAAAAATGATTCTTAGGCTGAAGGGACACCCTTATCTTCAGTTACTATGGTTAGAAGAATTCAGATTATTCAAGATTTGACTGGAAGGGCCCTCCAAAAGGAAATCTCGTGGAAGCAGAAGGCTAAAGTCTCTTGGCTCACGGAAGGGGATCACAACACTAGTTTTTTTCCACAGCATCGCTAGTAAGCATGCCAGGAACAACCGGATTAACAGTCTTCTTATTAATGGTTCTCGAATTGAAGACAAAGCAGTATTGTGGAGGAGACTGTTCGTTATTTCACGGATCTTCTCAAAGGCGATGTCACGCGCAGACCTACTCTCGACAACCTCCCCTTTGCGAGGATATCGGAAGAAGATGCCGTTTTTCTTGAGTCTCCATTCTCTATCGAGGAGGTTAGCCGGGCTGTGGCGTCAATGGTTGGGGATAAGGCCCCTGGCCCGAATGGTTTCCCCATTCTCTTCTTCTAACATTTCTGGGAAGTGGTCTAAAAGGACGTGATGGAATTCCTCTCGAAGTTTCATGTCAGAGACAAGCTATCCAAGAGTCTTGAGGCTTCTTTCATTGCTCTCATCCCCAAGTCCCCAGGGGCCGCATCTCTTAAGGAGTATAGGCCAATCAGGCTTTTGGGAGCCCCTTATAAGATCTTAGCCAAAGTGTTGGCCAATCGGCTCAGCACAGTCATTAGAAGCATTATCTCTGGGAATCAAAATGCTTTCATAGCTGGAAGGCAGATTGTTGACGCTACCCTCATCACCAACGAGTGTCTTGACTCGGCTTCCAGATCAGGAAAGAAGTACATTGTTTGCAAGTTAGACATCGAGAAGGCATACGAACATGTGGATTGGGCTTTTTTGCAATATCTCTTCAACCGTATGGGGTTCGGCAAGAAGTGGAGTGGCTGGATGGTGGAGTGTGTTGGGTTGGCATATTTTCCTGTTCTTCTAAATAGATCTCCTAAGGGCTTCTTCAAGAGTTCAAGGGGTCTTAGACAAGGCGACCCTTTATCCCTATTTTTATTCCTCATTGTGATGGAGTCCTTATCCAGAATGTTGTAGTAAGGTCCGGCGAAACAAGTGCTTCACGGGATTTCCATTACAGTCATGAGCGATCTGATCACTCACATTCAATACACGGATGACTCCCTTATTTTTTTCGATGCTAGTACTGAGAAGGTTGAAAATCTGCGGACTGCTATTCGATGTTTTGAAGTGGTTTCCGACCTATGAGTTAACTTAGCAAAATAAAAAAATTTCAGCATCAATATAGACAATGAAGAAGTTAAAGGCATGACTGCTATTGTCGGGTGCACTCTGACTGCTCTTCCCATCTTTTTGTTGGCCTCCCCCTTTGTGTCGGTAGGCCTCCTTTAAGAATGTGGGAGAAAGTCACCTCTCATTGTGAGAAGATGTTGGCTAGATGGAAATGTCGTTATCTCTCTTTAGGTAGACGTATCACTCCCATTAAAGCCTCCTTATCCAACCTCCCAATCTATTTCATGTCCCTTCTGAAATACCCTAGGGTGGTTCTCGGTTTGCTAGAAAACCTAAGAAGAGATTTCTTGTGGCGAGGCAGGGAGGTTAAGCAGAAATTTTCTTTGCTCAGTTAGAAGGAGGTGTGCAGGTATGTGCGGGATGGGGGGGCAGGGATCCGAAACCTTAAAGATATGAATCGGGCATTGATGGACAAGTGGATTTGGATTTGGCGTCTGGGAAGGGAATTTGGAAGTTTTTGGAACAAGGTTATCAACCTTAAATATGGTCTTTCTAATGATAGTTGGTGGATCAAGGAGTCCTCCACTCCATTTGATCTAGGTAACGAAAAAAAAATCATTTTTAGGAAGATATTTGGATTGGGGACTTGCCAGTTTGGAATATCGTTTGCAGAAGGAATCTTCACAACTGGGAAATCTCTGATTATGCTAATTTGCTAAATTATCTTTCTGCTTCCTAGCCTTCTTCCAAGGACGATAGTCTGAGTTGGAAAATTGACAAGAATGTAGTTTTTTCTGTTAGATCCCTATACTGTTTTCTGTCAGCCTCCATCCTCCATCTAGCGTAGTCACGTCCCTATTCTGTGGAAGTATGCCGCTCCTCCCAGGATTGTGGCCTTCGGTTAGCTTGCAGGTAGGAAGAAGATCCTCACTATAGAAAATATCAGATGCAGAGGAACAATTATCCCGAACATCTGTCTGTGCTGCATACAAGAAGCAGAATCGGTCGACCATCTTCTGCTTAATTGTTCATTTATTCAAGCTATTTGGGTCAGGATCTTTCGTTCCTTTTGCATCTCCTGGTGTCTGCCTAAGAAGATCAACGATTTACTTTCTGCATGTCATGGTGTGCACTTTAGCTAATCTAAGACCAAGCTTTGGAGAATGGTGCTTCTTGCAGTTTGGTGGTTTGTATGGGAAGAGCATAATAATCATTCCTTTCGGGACTTGGCAAACTCTGCTGATTTTGTGCAGTCTGAGGCTAAAAGTTCTATCATCGAATGGGCTGCTTATGGTTCTTCCTTCCTAGATAGCGATCTTCTTTTTCTTCATTTTTAGTTTTCGATCTTCTATCTCAGCGGATCTTTTATTTCTGTCTTCTTTTTTCTCTTTTAATGAAATCGTTATCTTTAAAAAAAAATGACAAAATAGACAAATTCTATGGACGGTGATCCAGAGATTCGTTATTTATTAGAAAGAGTGAAAGTTTTCCACCAGGAGAGTCAGTTGACCATGCAAGGATTGCAGGCAACGCTTGACCGTATTGCAGATACGCTAATTATGCCCCGAGCCCAAGGCGACGCTTAGTCATCTGTGCTCGTTGTACGACATAATCCCATTTTTCAGAGCACTTCTAGAGGCAAATCACAGGGCTATACCAAATGAGTCGAGTTCAAGTAACCAGGATGGCGGTGGCGTTGTTGCCTGATGGATGGTTCATGGAGACGATTGACTAAATCCTGTTGAAAGAGAATATCAAGGTAAGGCCGAACTTCCCAGTTTTAATGGCTTATTGCATATAGAAGACTTCTTCGATTGGTTAGCCAAAGTAGAGTTGTATTTTGATTAAATGGACGTGTCGAAAGTGAAGTTGTTTGTGATTAAATTGAAATCCAATGCTTCTGCACGGTGAGAGCAATTACAATTCTCACGTGCCTGACAAAACAATGAGCCCATCTGATCATGGGCATAAATGAGGCGCCTTCTTCGATCAGGATTCCTCCCTAGTAATTACGAGCATATGTTGTTGCATCAATACCAAAATTATCAATAGAGGAATCATACTAGCACATATTGCACTAAAGAATTCCAGTTGACAGAGGAATTAGACTGGCACATATTACACCAAAGAATTTCAGTGATTGACAACACGAAATAATTTGTTAGAGACCAAATTATAGAAGGTAGCGTGGTTCATAAGCAGTTTACGATTGACAATTCAAGATCGAGTTCAGATGCACCTAGTCAGGATTGTGGATAAAGCAATTCAATTGGTGGTAAGGCAGAAACACGGCTTGCAAGAGTCCCTACTCGGCCTTATCCTCGAATGATAGATAAAGTGAATTTTGCATATACAACACACCCAATAGACTTGGGTGTTTCACAAACTATGTAAAAATCAAGGACTCAGACTAACAAGTCTAGTCTTAAGTTGAGTTGAGACGAGCCACCCTTGTCTCTCAATTTAGCCAATTATGAGGCTAACTTGGATGCATGTATCATATTCACTCCATTCATTTATTGTGCACACTTATGCTAGGACATGGGCTAAAAAAATTATACAATTTCAAAACTGAAGTGGACCACACCACATAGTGGAGGGTTGAACTCCCACCAGTGAAATCTTCTTAGTCCCACTGAAGGTATATGGCTGAAATTGTGTTTCCCTTCATTCTAGTTGGAAGGGCCTTATGAACCGTTTAGATGACATAGATTCTACATATTATGAACATGTTAGATTTTGTATTGAAAGAGGAGAGGTCCTCTTATAGAAGACATACCATCTATATTTAGCAATATCTTAATCTAAGAGGATAAGACTAATCATATATCCTAAAATCTAGTTAAGATCAATTAAAGATTTTATATAATTACAATATAATATATAAACATCAGAGTAAATGATAAAAATTAGTTTTAATTTTGGTGTTTCCATCCTTGCCATTGGTGTGGCTACTTGTGTTTTAGATCTACTTCATTTTTTGGCTCATGTCTTAAAATGATCGTGCAAAATTGATGGATGGATCAAATGACTCACACAAGCATAACAATGGGTCCTACTAAGCTTTTTGGTTACATAGTCATTGTAACTATTTGAACCTAGGGCTTGTTTGATTTTTTGCATTGACCTTAATTACCACGTAAATGGGTAATAATTATTTACTTAGGTAATTACTGCATCTTTCTCGATACAGACAATGACAATTACTTTTTTAGATCTATAAACTACATGTAGGGCCCACTGTGATGTATGTGGCTTATCCACACCATCCATCCGTTATGTCACAATTGAATTTAGGGCACGAGCCAAAAAATGAGGCCAATCCAAAGCTCAAGTGGACCACACCACAGGAAAAAGAGTGGGAATAAAGTGCCTACTGTTAATAACTTCTTGGGGCCCCCGTAAGTTTTGGATTAAGTTGATGTTGGTGTCTTCCCCTTATCCATGTCTATATGACTTTATGAACTGGTTAGATGACATATATACTTCCATGCGGGCCTTGTGAAGGAAAGAGCTTTCAATGGTGGAATTATTATGGCCACGATTCTGCTAGTGTGGGCCACTTGAATGCTGGACTGCTTCATTTTTCAGCTCATCCCCGAGATGTTCTGATAAAATGGATGGAAAATGTGGATATGTTATATACATCATGGTAGGACCCACAGTTTTAAGCCACCACTTTTGGATCAATTTTCGAAGCATAAATACGCGCACTTTTAAATTGGGCAAACAATTAATAATTACTCATTTACAAATATTCACATGTAATGTGGAAAATCAAATAGGCCCTCAGGGAACATGAAATTTGGGATATTCTCTTATCTTTTTTAGTGGGGAGAGACATCCTCTCTCCACCTTTTCTTCCATTTTAAAATCTACTATATCCATAAGGTGAGAAGCTCTAAATGGACCATACCTACAAAAGATCAATGGGGGCTGCTACAATGCATGTGTTATATCCACCTAGTGAAGCGATCTGTGGGCCTCGTTGTTGTTCAATTTGGACATGTGGCCGCACATATAACAAACGCCCTGATTTTAGTTAAACATTTGTAAAATAGGTGTTGGGCGTGCCTGAGTTGTGTTCAACTTAAATCAAACTGAATGATTGTGACCTCAAGTGCCGAATTAGGACTAGCTCTATAAAGATTAGCCTGACTATTCAACACCAATTGTTAAAAGGGATTGAGCGATTCGAGAAAGGGAGGGTTAGGACCTGTTTGTTAACATTGAATTTTTGTACTTAACGCGGAATTTGAAAAATATTCCATGTATAGTGGTCTTTGTTAATGCATAAGAAGGAAAGCGCTGCACGATTTTGTGTTGAAATTTTTCCGTGATGGGAATCTTTTATGTTGAAATTTTTCCATGATGGAGTCTAGCTTAATGGGGAATGGAGAATGCGCTCCGTGATTATTATTTTTTAATCAAAAATTATCCTTTTCCAGAGAGATTTTCTCCCTTGCGTTATACACGTCGCGACTTTTAACATGGAGCACTTCTCTTAGCCCACCATGATGTATGTGTTTTATCCATTCCATTCATCCATTTTAAAGATCATTTTAGGGCTTGATACCAAAAATGAGAGGAAGATAAATCTCAGGTGGACCACACCACAAGAAAACAATAGTGATTGGATATCCGCCGTTAAAATTCTCCTAAGGACTAATGTACTGTTTATTTGACATCCAATCCGTTGATTAGGTCATATAGACCCAGATGAATGGAAAAAAAAAGATCAGCTTGATCCAAAACTTTTATGGCCCCTAAAATTTTTTTAATGGTCAGCGTTCATTCAACACTGTTTTGCTATAATGTGGTCCACTTGAGATTGGGATATACCTCATTTTTGGTCTCATCCCATAAAATGATCTAGAAACATAGATGGACGGCATGGATAAAACACATACATCATGGTGGGGCCCACACAGCACCGACCACCAGCCATTGGCTGGTGGCAGGGGAGTAGCCAATTTGTTTCCATGTCTGGTTGAGTAGCGAGACTCGCTAGTATTGAAGTGACGTCACCAAGTTATGTGGGCCTAGCATGATGTATGTTTTGTATCCACGCCGTCCATCCACTTCGAAATATAATTTTAGGTAGAGATCCAAAGAATGAGTCAAATCCAAAGCTTCGGTGGACCTCACCACAGAAAACAGTGGGGAGAGTGACACCCACCATAAAAAACTTAAATAGGCCCAAAAGTTTTTGATCAAGCTGATACTTGTTTTTCCCCTTCTTTCATGTCTGTGTTAACTTATGAACAAGTTGTATTTCAAATAAAAATCACGGCGAGCCTTTAGAAGGTTTCAACATTAGGCATT
Organism: Magnolia kwangsiensis; assembly: GCA_037074715.1. Taxonomy (NCBI): domain Eukaryota; kingdom Viridiplantae; phylum Streptophyta; class Magnoliopsida; order Magnoliales; family Magnoliaceae; genus Magnolia; species Magnolia kwangsiensis. Next base: position 28,812,867 of record CM073584.1, on the reverse strand, counting down.
GATCTCCCCACTGTTTGTTGTGGTGGGGTCAACTACATGGATGCGGATTAGCTGGTGTACCTAACACTAGCTATATAGCTATTGTATTGACGTCAACAAGTTATGTGGGTCCCATCATGAAGTATGTGTTATATTCAAACCATCCATCCATTTGGCGAGCTTGTATTAAGGCTCGAGACGAAAAATAAGACATCGAACTATCAAGTAGACCACAGTGCAAAAAGCAGTGGGGGATTGAATGTCTACCATTGAAACCCTTCAGTGAGTAATGTTGAAGCATTTTTATAGCCATGAAAGTTTTGTATCAAGTTATATTTTAGGTGTTTTCACTTCATCCAATTGGCAATGACCTTATAAACGCTTTGGATAGCATATAAACATCAAGGTGAGCCTTATTTGAAGGTTTTGTTGCCACTGGTACTCAACCCTACACTACACACAGTGACAATCTTCCGCTAAGAGGAATTAAGGGACTTATGAATAATGATATTTTAGTTTTCTATTAAGTATTTTAGTTTATTTGAATTAGATACAATGATTTTATTTTCATTTAATAAAAAATAATTTCTTTATAATGTAAAACATTTCCAAACGGGAGATAAGGGGCAAATGTGTCAAATTAACATATTTTAGACACTTAAGATGTTTGTTAACAAACATATTGTTTCAAATTCAGTATTTCAGACTTCAGCCATAATTATCAAACAAGTTTTTTGACTTTAGATTTCAGATTCAGGCTCTAGATTTCAGATTCGGTCTTTACACTTTAGATTTAACAAATGGGGCCTTAGTCCTTTTGAATGAGTCATTTTTATCTCAAAGTCAGTGACCTTTCTTTCAATAATGATAACTTCGATCATGTTTCTTAATAAAAACAATAAGAGACCGACAAATAAAAAAATGGCTTGATCATCGATTTTATTCATCAAAATATTAATGTGGTATAATTGGTAAAAAAGAAAAATAATTAAATAAGCAAAAAATATTACTTGACAACAATCTATGTTGGTGAAATGGTCGTGGTCTTAACAGTGCTCTAGACCTAGACAATTGTTAGATAGTGTTGGAAAATAGTTAAGATGTGATGTTAGTAGGATGTTGCCATAGATGTATCGAGTAAGAACTCAGTCATTCAGGGATCTAACGACAAAGTCGTGGATATTTATATTAACCCATTGGCGTGTTGTGATAGTACGCAGGACAGAGCAAAACTAAACTAAGAAACTAAAGGATCTGTACTTGTTGTAGCATGACGTTGGACATAAGTAAAGGAAACTAAGCTTAAATCAATAGATATCTATGAAAGACGAAAGAAATAAGTAATGTAAAGATGAAAGTTTGTGTGTGACTGTATTGGCATGGAGCCTTGAGCTCATTGTTGAGTGTTGCTTTTATAGTTTTTTTAGAGGTGGTGGTCGTACGTAAGATCCTACAACTTGAACAAGAGTCTTATGATGATCACGTAATGGTTGTATCTTACTTGATTCTAGAGTTCTTGTTATATTGTGCCATTGTAAGCAATATGTTTTCATCTTTAGATGGATTACTGCTATTTTCTCCAATGTTCTTATGGCTTTTGAAAAGATCTTGGATATTTTGCTGAGTAATTTTTCTTTTGCATTAAATCCAGGATCGGCCATACCGTATGATTTTTGGCTATACTCTCCAGCAACTGCAAGTTAGTGAAACTTCCTTTACATCATATGTGTCCCGCCCCAGAAATTAGATATAGAGTGTGCACCCTCATACCCAAGTTGCGGTCCATGACTCGTATACCAAGTGTACATAATTCCCCTTATCATGTAGTTGATGAGAGACGTAATGTAATGCATTTTAAATTCTCGTCATCATTTAACATTCAAACATCCACATCAACTATACAGACTCTCTTCTTTTCATTATCACATTTATCATATCCATAAATCATAGTACTAAATCTAAAATTTAATTATGTGCACCTATTAGGGACTTTATTCAACTAACATATTAAGTACTATTCAATAAAAGCATAATTATAAACAATCTAGATTTAATCTAATCATTAATGACTACAAATAATGGAAACTAAATCTTTTATAAATCGCTTGCATAAACAAATCATTCATCCAGTGCGGCAAGTTCATCTTCCACATATACAGCTATTGGTCCCATGTTTCATCTGCTAACCCTTTATTCTTTGATACTTGATGCGGTTTACCTATTTCGTTCGTCTCCATACGGTTGTTAATCCACAACATTAGCTGGTTAGGCTAGTGAGTGAATCTGATGTGGTTCATACAGAGCACGACAAAATAGAATTGTATGTATACAACATGAGTATTGGCACTGAGATGTCATGAGATATATGCATGTCAAATGAGATGATCGTCTACTTGCTTGAGTTGGATATATGTCAAACCGAATCTGTACAATTTAGACAACCACCTAGGTAAGCATGGGCAATCTGTACCAGTCAAACATCCACCCAGGTAGGCATGTGCAATTTATACGTCTACTCTATGAGTAGGCTTCCACTGATGCGGACATTTGGCAATGAATCTACTAGGAGAACCATTCAGGGAGATCCCCCAAGAACCCAAGCATAAGGTGTCAATGCGGTCATTTAGAGTGTGCCTCTAGGAATCAATGTAGGAACGCTATGGATGCATATAATACATGTTTAATATATATGTGTCAATATATGTAGTCAACAGATACATCACTTTCTGAGAGGAAATAATGGATTCATAATATCAATGTTTAGGATATTCACTTATTCAATATACATCAGGTATATTTCCAAACATGTATCTTACAACAAAGATTATGAATACAATAATAAAATCAACTATATCAATCATATCAATTATCATAGTCACAACAATCACACCATCTATCGTAATCGTACTTGTATGAAATATGTTGGGATTTACTCACCTATTCATGGTAAAGTCGAATTCGTTAAATAATCAGACGCTTTGAGATCTAAACTTTGGATCTTTATGAAGATTATTTGACATACTTCACTTTAATTAAACTATTCCATCAAGTGGGGTCCACTTTGATCATACCAAGATAATCTATCACTATTCCTTTAAGTTAATTTTGAAAACCAACAGAGGACTGTCAATCAATGCACTCGATCGATCGAGATAGCTCGATAGCCTTCGATCGATCGGCTATAGATCGATGAAATTCAGAATTTAACATCTCAAGTCTTTAATAGATCAAACCTACCCATTGATCAATCAAAACATGTCAGATTAATTTAGTTTAGTTGCTGGACAGTTTTGGCTAATCTCGATTGAGACCCTCGATTGATCAAGGCTGCTCAAGGAGACCCTTAATCGATTATGAAAACCAATCAATCGAAGCATGTTATGAATTTTCGACTTTGGTTGTTGGACAAAAATCGACACGTTCGATCAATTGAATCTCAACTTCGATTGATCGATTGAAGTCAGTTAGGTTACACAATCCAAATCTTCAAAAATCTTAGGATCTCTCCTACACTTTCTTAGCTTTTGTGAATTCAATCAATTCTTGGATTGGTTCCGACCCATCCAATGGTTTTCTCATCGTCAAATTCGGAATAACCAAAGGATTACTCGAATATGAAATATCCGGAATATATAATCATTGGTTAAAACTATTTTCAGCATAGTCTAACACATCTACACTATTTGTATATCATTGTGGGAAATCCCTCCATCGGATTAACCTAAGATTCAAGGTCCTGACATGAATCGGCTTTTAGATCATTTGATTCGATTCTTCCTAGATTGATACGATTGGATTTGTCATGGTTGATCTCCTAAAATACAAGGTTTCACGCAAAACCGTTCTCTTTTCTTCAAAACTTCTCTATAGATTGATGTAATAGATGTAGGGTTCATCCACTACGTTCATTGGTTAGGTATATAGTTTTTAGATACAAATTCAGAAAAAAAAAAAATTAAAGCAATTGATAGAAAACTTACTAGCTTGTGATTTTTTTTTAAAAAATAGAGAAAGAGGCCCATACCAAGAAGATTTCATTAGGGTTTTGTGAAATTTGGAAAAAATATAAATACTACAATGTTATAAATCAATCCTCTAACATATTCTTCCATTAAAAGTATCCATACCAATTACACCAAGCACTTAGTTTTTATTATAAGTCATAAAATTAATTTATTAATTTGATTAGTCCAAGGTCTCATGTGGCTCAAAGAATTACGGGCATTACAATATGTGCCTTGCGTCTGTTGGTCATGTATCACATGAGAAGCGGCCTTTTTTAATTATGAAAGTGCATGGAAATAGGCAAACTAGTCTCTTCCTACTACGAGTGTTGTTTCTCCTGCTTCCATATGAGTGCATCAACACATAGCAACTTCTCGTTTACAAATCTGGGCTAGGTCCTAGCATGATGTATGTGTTATATACACACCGTTCATCCATTTTTCGGATGATTTCAGGGCCAAGCGTATCGAAAGCTCGAGTGAATCACAGAAGGATTGAAACTATCACAAAAGGATTGAAACTACCGAGAACTTGGCTACAGAAGTTTTGGATCAAACTATTTGCGTTTTGTCTTAGGTCGGTTTGTGACCTTGCAAACCGGTTGGATGGCAAATAAATATAAAGGCAGGAAGGTTTCAACGGTGGCCCTGGCAAACAAATAAATATAAAGGCAGGAAGGTTTCAACGGTGGCCCTGGCAAATAAACATCAAGGCAGGACGGTTTTTATGGTGTGGTCTGCTTGAGCTTTGGATCTTTCTGATGTTCCGGAATTATATGAAATATAGACAGATGGCGTGGATATAACACAAACATTATGATGGGCTGACGTAAATGGAAGCGGATTGGTTGGTGCTCCAAGTTGTACCAACAGTTCAAATAAGATCAAAGTTACATTGGCCCCACGATGATGTATTTATTATATCCATACTGTTCATCTATTTTTCGAGATCATTTTAGAGCATCAGACAAAAAATGAATCATATCCAAATATCAAGTGGAACACACAAAAAATAGCAGAGAGGATACTGATTTTCACCGTTAAAAAATTCGTAGGGCCCACCATAAAGTTTATTTTCCATTGAATCGGTTATGGTTAATAAGGTAAAAAATACACGGATGAAGAGGGAAAACAAATTTTATATTGATCTAAAATTTCTGTGACCCAAAAGGGTTTCAATGGTATACGTTCAATTTCCCGCTGTTTTCTGAAGTGTGGTACACTTGATATTTAAATCTATTTTATTTTTGGATTCAAGCCTTAAGAAGAGCTCGAAAAATTTATGGACGGTTTGGATACGACACATACCTCATGATGGGACCCACAGAACTTGCTGACGTCAATACTAACTGTGTGTTATCCCAGCCAATCCGCTTCCCAGTGTGAACGCAGTACCGCCCTCGGTGTGGTGTGTTCTACGTTTACGGAGTCCGAGTCCGCCGTTTGCTGTTATAGCTGCTGCTGCTGCTTGGTATTGGGCGGGTGAGGGATGGCGAAGACGGCAGCGCTTGGATGCGAGCCGGTGGTGGGGACGCTGGTTGCAAATAAGAAGAGAGAATACAAGGTGAGCAACAGGGTGGCAGAAGGCAAGCGCCCTCTCTACGCCATCGCCTTCAACTTCGTTGATTCCCGCTACTACAACGTCTTCGCCACTGTCGGCGGCAATCGAGTCAGTACTCTATCTCTCTCTACCTCTCCTTTTTTTCTTTTCCGAAAATTCCCTTCCTCTCCATTTCCGTCTCGTTGTTGCCGGGAATTCAAACACGACATCGCGTTTCGGATGGTTTTGATGATATGTTGTAAGAGGAACCCTAACAGGATTAGGGCATATCATCTGGTGAACGTAAACGTGTCTGTTGAGCATCTCAGTTTCTTCTTTTTCCCCAAAATGCCCTCTCTGTTTCCATCTTATTACGAAGGCGAATTCGAGCTCTGTGTTTTGTTTCGGATGGATTTGGTGTTAAGAGGGTGCTGTAAGCTGTGGGCCCTACAGCGGATTAGGGCGTATCATGCGGGGAACATGAACGTTTCTCTTGATTTTCTCGGCTTCTCATTTGCCCCAAAATGTCCTTTCCATTTCTACCTGATTACGAAGGTGAATTCAAACTCGGCACTGCTTTTCGGATGGTTTTGGTGATCTGGTGTAAGGGGAAACCCTATGCTCTTTATCCAGCATAGGGTTAGGGCATATCATGTGGTGAATGCGAGCGCGTCTCTTGAGCATCTCGGTTTCCCCAAAATACCCTCTCCATTTCCATCTTATTACGCGGCGATTTCAAACACTGTACTGCGTTTTGGATGGTTTTGGTGATTTGGTGTAAGGGGAAGCTGTGTGCCCTGCACAGGATTAGGGCGTGTCATGTGGTTAATGCGAATATGTTGCTTGAGCATCTTGGTTTTTCCTTTTTCCCCGAAATGCCCTTGCTGTTTCCATCTTATTACAAAGGCGAATTCGGCATCGTGAGATGGTTTTGTATGATTTCATGTTAGGGGAAACCCTAAATTGATTCCTCTACATAGGATTAGGTCATATCATGTGGCGAATGCATACCTGTCTCCTGAGCATCTCTGTTTTTGCTCTTTTTCTCAAAATGCACTCTCCATTTGCATCTTATTACAAAGGCGAATTTGGCATCATGTTTTGGATGGTTTTGGTGATTTGGTGTTAGGGGAAACCGTAAACTCAAGCTGTGCATCTTGCATAGGGTTAGGGCTTGCCATGTGCTCTCCCCGTATGCCCTTAAGGATGCAAAAGTGTCTCTCTGAGTCATTGTTGTCAAATGCGATCGCATATGCGCATACTGTGGATCGAATCGCATATGCCATGATGGCATATGCAATCCCAACAAGTATGCGATGGCATACTTTTATATGCGATAAATATGCGATCGCATATGTGAGTATGCGATCGCATATTTCCTAATAATTAGAGTGGAAGCAATTTTTTTATTTTTTATTTTTTCAATTTGGAGAACTTTTGCCTATAAATAGGCACTCATATCCCCTCCATTTTCACTATTCTCTATTCCAAAGCTCTAAATCTATTACTCTCTCTCTTACTCTAATCTCTCTACAATTACTTCAAGTATGTTTATTTTCTGTATTTTATAAGTTGTGCTTACTTTTTGTAAATTAAGCTGTAAGTTATAACTTGTAAGTTGTTTCAAGTTATCCATTTATCAGTAAAATTTCTTTGCTCGAAGTTTACAATAAATAGTTTTCTTTTAATGTAGCTTGATTGTTTTGTTAAAATTTATATAATATAATATAAGTAATTAAATATTTAACTTAATGAAACACTCAAACTATAATGAAATAAGTAAACTAACTCAATCCAATCATGTGTACTAATTAGGCAAGTTTTTCCTCTATTTTTAGATTTTTTTTTTTTTCATTTTTATTATTTTACAAAAAATATGCCATGGCATATGCGATTGTGCGATCGCATATGCGAACAACATATGCAATTTGACAACATTGCTCTGAGTATCTCAGATTCTCCTTCCCCAAAATGCCATATACATTAGTGTGCATCAATCATCGTCATCATTGTCATCATCATTTAATCCTTATCCCAGCTAATTCGGGTTAGCTACATGAATCTTGTTTCGGCAATCCACTCTATCAAGGGCTATATCCTCAGTTAAACCATAAGCCATCAAATCTTTTTGTACTACAGTCACCCATGTCCTTTTGGGCCTTCACCTTGCCCTTTTAGAGCCTTCAACTTGAACCAATAACCAATTCACTCCTAACCTGTGCAGTTCTTAGTCTCTGCTGCACATGGCCAAACCATCCAAGTCTGCTTCACTCATCTTATTGCCTATTTGGTGCAACTCTTAGATTCCCTCGAATGTATTCATTTCTACTTCTATCCTTCCTCATCTTGCTCCTCATCCATCTCGACATCCTTATTTTTGGCATGTTTCAATCCAAACTCATGTTTTAGAATCAGTTTTTGGGATTATTTTTCAATAGAGAAATGATCATGTACACCATTTTTATTTCCTGCTCGCATGGTGCTTTTACATAACATCCATGTTGTCTAAAGATGGGTTGCGTTAGAGGCTGTTCGACAACCTGGAATATGAAAATTACTTAAGAATTCAATTCTAGGAATTGGATTCCTTAGAATTTCATTATATCAGTTGTGTTTGGCATCTTGGTATGGAACTTGATCTCTAGAGATTTGCAAGTTAGCATTTTAGAAGGAATCATAAATTTTCAGGAATTGAATTACTATTTAAATTGATTGTGACCGCATTTCAGGTTGCTAAACATAAGAATTTGCCCTTCGGAATATTAGTTGTAGCCCCAGCCTCACCCAACATGGTGCGACCATGACCATGGGCCCCACCTTGATGTATGTGTGGTATGTACACGGTGTCCATTTGTTTCGCCAACTCATTTTAGGGCATGAACCCACAAATGAAGCAGATCCAAATCTCAGGTGGACCACAGTAAAGGAAATAGTGGTGATTGAACGTTTACCATTAAAAACTTCCTAGGACCAACCGTAATGTTTATTCTCATTCCAAAGGTACATTCTCACATTTAGCTACCAAAAATGTTGTCACAATCAATTCAAATAGTAATTCAATTCCTGATTATTTATGATTCTTTTTTAAACTGCTAGCTTGCAAGTTTCTAGGTATCGAGTTCCTTTCCAAGATGCCAAACACAATCGATATAATGAAATTCTAAGGAATCAAATTCCCGTAATTGAATTCTTAAGTAATTTTCATATTATAGGTTATCGAACAACCTCTAATGCAACCCACCTTTTACACAACCAATCTGTTGTATTTGGCAAATTCCAAGTTGCTAAACAATCCGTTGACCACCTGGGACAAAAACCAGGTTGGTCCATTCATTGGGCCAGCTACATTGTTGAAGTCAATGTACAACGTGGTGGTCTGACTTGCTCAATGTATGCAAAAACAGATGGTGGCCATCGTTACGCATTACAAGGTTGTAACAGCCATTATGGAAAAATGATCCATTACTGGCTGATATAGGTTTTTTGAGGAAAAAAAAGGCCATAACAACCATTACGGTCCATATTGTGATAGCGGTGGCCGTTATGGCCACCATTACCACTATTGAATACCTTGGGCTCAATGTCACACAACGAAGATCATGTGGAGATGTATCATACCCTTAGGATACAGATACGTATTGGTTATCGCACAGGATATATCGTTTGTATCAGGTAATTTATCGCACTTTTGGGAAACATTGAGAAAATGGTTAAAATTTTCACTGAAACTTCAGGGATTATTAAAATAGACCTTAACATACTTTTAAATCATAACATCTAAAAAAGAAGTGCACATAATAGGTTTCCTTTGTATAGGGTCCTAAGCTATACGTCGTCTGACTGAACTAATGCAACTATATTCAAATTAAAAGCATAACATTTAGAGTGTCTGCGATGATCATTTCATCAAACACTCCTAAATACTTCGAAGTTCGAAATTAGTCTCAATTGACAGCTGATTTAAGTGAAATTTCGAAAAAAAAAATATTTTAATAATTTTTTAATTATATTTAATTAAAAATGATTTTTATTTTCTAAAAATTGACAAGGACTTAACAAATCAGTAGATCAGCCCTCATACATGCTTGATTTAGTGTTTGGAGTGCAACATTACAAACAATTTGGGTGAAATTGGGGAAATTTAAAAAAAAACCACAAATTTTCCCAAATCGGACCACCAACACTCAAATTTTGAAATTAGAGTGTACGTGATGATCATTTCATCAAATACTCCTAGATACTTAAAAATTAGTCTCAATTAATAGCTGGTTGAAGGAAAATTTTGAAAAAAAACATGGAGAACATGAAGAACCAATGGATATCGAAATCAAAGGATATCGCAATCAAAGCTCCAACTCCATGACTTTTCATGTAAAACATGAAGAACCAATGGGTTTGTAACCATTTGACATTGATTTAACATAATTTCAACAAAAAAGGGATCGAAAATTGAAAATGCTCACCGAATTGAACATGTGGGATATATCGGCACTACTTGTGCGTTCATATCGCACAAGTGGGATACAAGATATATCGTGGGATACATTGGCCGATATTTAAAATATTGGTTGTATGTTAACATAAAACATTGTATGTAGTCTTCTCTTTACAACATTTGTAACATTTCTTGTTTCCGTGAAACAGAAGTAATCATAGCATCTTCTTTGGGGTTTTCCCTGATTTTTACTTGCGTAATTTGTAATTCTATTTTCACATTTAGCAACTATGAAAAATGATGTGATTTTTCTCAGGTGACTATTTACCAATGCCTTGAAGGAGGTGTTATTGCAGTGTTGCAAACATACATTGATGAAGATGTAAGCAAGAGCCTCTTCCCGTGATCTAATTTTCATGTATCACAAATAAGTTTTTCTAATAGCTTATGACGATTTTCATGTGCTTTATAGTTCAGAAGGATGAGTCATTCTACACTTTAAGCTGGGCATGCAATGTTGACGGGGCTCCTTTCTTGGTTGCGGGTGGAATCAACGGTATAATTCGTGTCATCGATGCTGGCAGTGAAAAGATACATAAGGTAATGTGTAGGATGTGGAGAGTTTTGGACACCCATGGAGATGGCAAAAAACTCTTAATCCACGTTTTATATTTTTCTGGTTTAGAACCTGATCAACTCGATCAAAACTAAGTTGATTGGGTTTCAACATGAGCTCATGGGTTCGAGCACCCATTGTGGTGAAATCCCACTGTGGTGTGAGTGCGTCGGTGTGTGTGGGGTGTGAATGTGTGTGTAAAAAAAGTTGATTCAACTGAGTCAACTCTGTTTTTGCGAAGAATTAAAGAGTCAACCCCCTAAACACATTCACCATTTTATGGTTTTAGCCCTTGGGCAGGGCGCACTCTGGAACTGAGTTTTGATTCCTTGTTTTTTAGCAAGGTATTTAATAATGGTAACGGTAACCATAAGGCCAGCCTTATGGGCGTTAAGATATGGGCCATAACTGCTGTTACGACCCTGTAAAAGTTGATTTTTTAAAGAGTACAATCTGAATCAGCCTGCTATGGCCCGTATCTGCCCGTTATGAGCATTTAAAAAAAAAAATGGGGCATTACTGACCTGTATCACATAACAGGGACTGCAGTTACTTTTAGTCTGTTATGTAGTGGTTGTTACATGTGTAATGTAACCATTTTTTAATACCATGTTTATTAGACAAAAACAACCATGCCTAGTGTCATAACCTTCATCATGTTACATGGAAAACACATGACAAACCTCTAAGATAACCCCATTTTAATTTCATTTTTGCATGCAATAAATTTCAAAGGTATTTTCATACCCATGGCAATCCATGCAATTTTTGTTCCGCATCCAACCTACAATTTATTGAATATCCATTCTTTTGATTGCTTATCAACATGCAGAGTTTTGTTGGCCATGGGGAATCGATAAACGAAATCAGGACTCAAGCTCTGAAACCTTCACTTGTAGTGTCTGCAAGCAAGGTAGATACCCCTACTTGTCTCGGCTACCTGTGAGACAACACCCTTTCAGTTGGCATTTCTGATACCTAGATGGGTCTTCAAACAGGATGAATCAGTTCGGCTATGGAACGTACATACTGGCATATGCATTTTGATATTTGCTGGAGCTGGTGGCCATCGGAATGAAGTTTTGAGTGTTGTAAGTATAGTGAAAGATGGATAGTTCTTCATTCCTCTGCAACTTCTATCATGGATTGTAATACAAGCGAATGATTGTAGAACATTAACCATTTAAGGGAGTTTGGGGTTTTGTAGGACTTCCATCCTTCTGACATATATCGCATTGCGAGTTGTGGAATGGATAACACTGTTAAGATTTGGTCGATGAAAGGTGGGCAATACATATTATAGTGTTCTCTTGCATTTTATTTTTATTTTTTTATTATCCCATCTTGTGACACCCACAAATATTTGCAGAGTTCTGGACGTATGTTGAGAAGTCTTTTACATGGACCGACCTTCCATCCAAATTCCCCACAAAATATGTACAGTTCCCCGTAAGTTCTTTTCTTTTATTGGTACAGTTTCCTGTAAGCACCAGTTATTTATTCTGTTTAAATAAGTGCTAGCTATGTAACAAGCACACACCTCTTTGGCATTTGCTCAATCAATTGAACTTTCCTGAAATCTCTCCATTTTGCATGTGTCATTGGCAAAGACATGCCACTTGCTACATTGTCTAGAATGGTGGTAGAGACTAGAGACATGACAGCATGTGTCAGATACCAACATGTATCTGCATCAAAGTTGCATGAGGTGCTATTTTTTAAGTTTTAATGTGATTATTTTCACTTTAACTGAGATGAGTTTTGTTATTTCAGGTTTTCATTGCTTCTGTTCATTCCAACTATGTTGACTGCAATAGGTGGCTTGGAGATTTCATTCTATCAAAGGTGAATTAGTACTTAAGTAATTTCATTCAATGCGAGCAGTTCGCATCGTTTATTGACTACTTGTCTAGTTTGTAAGTAGATTCTGTTCTGCTAAACTTATCTGAAACTGGGGGTGATTGTGCTCATCTATCGCTCACCTTATTGCTTGCAATGGGCAGACATTTAGTCAATGGCTAAGTCCAGATGTAAAAGATGGATGGTGTACAAATGTAATTTCGTCCTCCCAGGTTTATATCGTGCGGCATGGATATGACGATTTGAAATGTTCATTCATCATAGGGCTTCATTAATGGACCATAGACCTAAAATCACCACGATCGGACAATCTTAATTGGGTAAAAGATTTGTACGAAGTCATTGACTGGATTTTACTATTTTGCATTACATTTTTTAAATGGTTAGGAATGTCCGATTGCTATGATTTTTGTTTTATGACCCTTTATGATTGTTTGAATTATCTGCGATATTATCGAAATATCTCCAATATTATCGTTATCTCCAGCTTTGGAATACCGATAACACCGGATACCGATAACAACGGTAGTATTTGAAATTCCAAGCAATGTATTGCTAAGTACCGCCAATGAATCTATATTGCCAATATTTTCATTTGTATAAATTCTAGGTGCCGCTTGTATTGCTAATGTATCGACATCGTTAATATTTTCGACCATGTAAATTCTAGTTGATGCTTGTATCACAAGTGCATCGACCATGTTTCAATAATATCGCTAATGTACATATATCATAGAAAGCTTGTTTATTGAAAAAAAATCTATTTTAATTTTTTTTACGAGCGCATTGTTGTATGCAGTTTTCAATTTGTCGTTGCTAATGTTGATAATATCTCAATATTATCGTTATCGCAACACGCGTGATATCAAGACCGCAATCTTTTGTTTCCTTTCCCATTGTTGATGATTTCTTTGCAAAATATCATGAGTTGTCGATATTCTGCAATATCGATGGATGTTTGGATGGTTAAATGGGATGGTTTGACTGTTTCTTACGACGACACGTGCTTTTAAGCCCCCATTAAATGGAAACTTATTGTGTATACATTTTTCTTTGCAAATTTTTTATTCATAAATTTGCAAATATGTATATTTTCGCATCTCCTGAAGTTTCACTGAAAATTCTATTGTTTTTCTCGTGTTTTCTCGCATTTCTGGTTATCAGCAATATTATTGACGATATCAATAATGTTTCCTTATCCCCGACCAGCGAAACTTGTAGCGATACCGATACTACCAGGAACTTACCCATAAACGGTCTCGACACCCGGGTCATCACTCTCACAAGCGTACTCGGAGTGTTTGTCAAGCTAAAAGGCATGACAAACCACTCATATAACCAATCTTTCGTCTTGAAGGTTGTCTCCCATTCATCTCTTGGGCGAATACGTATATGATGATACCTACATTTGTGGTCAGTCTTGGAACAGATCGTGGCATTGGCCATCATGTTTAATAGGCTGTCAAGACGCGGTATAGGAAACTGATACTTGTCTGTGATCTTGTTGATGGCTCGACTGTCTACGCACATGCGCCAAGTGCCATATTTCTTAGGCATGAGGAGGGCTGGCATGATACATGGACTCAAACTCTCCTGAATGAACCATTTCCTAAGAAACTCATCAACTTGTCTTTTTAACTCCGCATGCTTCATAGTGTTCATTCGGTAGTGAGGAAGGTATGTTAGAGTCGACCCGGGGACTAGTTCTATGGTGTGATGAATCTTCCGCATGGGTGGAAGCTCATTCGATGCATACTACGACATCACACTATAATGTGTCTTTGTAGGAAGTAAACTGAATGAGAAAAAGACACTGCCGAGAAACTGGTATTGAGGACGCATCAACCCATGAAACTCGATAGGGTTGAGGGTGAGGAACGAGTTTCAAATCCAAACAAGACACAATGCTAGCGGGAGGAGACTACGTTAGTGCAACTACCACTATCAATTATCACCTTTTTTTGCCACCACACTTGATGTTAAGTTTGAAAATTTGAATTCATGTGCCAATCATCACTTTCTTTAGCTTGGGCTAAGGCACATCTGACAACCGCAAGTGATAGTCTCAACTCATTTAGCTTCTTCATTACTAGCACCAATTTTGGGCTAATATTCTTCTTCTTCACAATCGCTCCGATCATCCGCATCCTCATCACAATCACCAATCACAAGGGCCTTATTTCGCTCTTTCGTGGGGCACTGGTGTGTGAAATGGCCAAATCCTTGGCAATTGTAACATCGTGTATGCTCACAACCCCTCGAACTAGTACTAGTTAAACCTTTGCCCTTCACATCCCTATTGTTGGATTGAGTACTAGGGGCTTTGGATTGACTCCCAAAATTAGGCTTAACTCCCTGATGTGTGGTCTTGCCATTGGATTCACAAGAGTCGAATCGCCTCATGAATTGCGGTTTCGGATGCCGCTCAAGTTCTTGCACCACTTGATAAGCATGCTCTAGGGTGCTAATGTCACGAGGAATGGGCTCACATTGAAGCTTGGGTCGGAGGCCCAGCTTAAAACGGGAAAAGGATAATTAAGGGGTCCTCATCGATATTACAACGCATCATGTACTCATCAAACTTGGTGATGTAATCAGCCACGGGCATTGTTCCTTTACGAAAAGATTGTCACTGATCCAAAAGTCTCTGGCGGTAAGAGAGAGGAAGGTACTCCTTTAAAATCTCTTTCATCTCGGCCCATAGTGAGATTGGGTCATGTCCAGACCTTTCCACCTTCCCCTCGACATTCGTCCAAAATAACTTGGCTTGACCCAAGCGGGTTTTAAAACTAAGGAAAATAGGAGAAGAGGAATGGAAATGAGAAGATCATTATTCACGACACTATTTACAGGCGGGGGAAAAAGAAAGTGTTGGTTTAGGTTAGGGTTTGATGTAGTCTGGTTTAGGTTAGTGAGAAATCTCATTCATAATAATCACAACATCCCCAAATTAGGGTTCCCATAACCTTTAAATAGTCTCAACTTGGGACTTTTACAAAAAGACGCCTCTCAATAAGGAAAAGTCCTAAGTAGTGTTCGAAATATCGGTATCACGTTACGTATCGCATCCTTGAGATATAGATACGTATCGGTTATCGCATGGGATATATTGTTTGTATCAGGTAAGTATCAGGTAATTTATCGCACTTTTTGGGAAACATTGGGAAAATGGTTGAATTTTTCAATGGAACTTTAGAGATTGCTAAAAAAGACCTTAATACACACTTTTAATCATAACATCTCAAAAAAGAAGTGCGCATAATAGGTTTCCTTTGTATAGCGTTCTAAGCTATGCGCTGTTTGACTTAACTAATGCAACTATATTCATATTGAATGCAGAACATTTAAAGTGTGTGATGATCATTTCAGCAAACGCTCCCAAGTACTTTGAAATTAGTCTTAATTATAGAATGCTTTGTTACTTAAGTGCTTTCCTATTTCATAGATTTTTAGATTTTATATATTTTATTACAGATTGTAAGGTTGATTATAAATAGGACCTATGTCCTATGGAATAAGACAAGCTGATTAATATTCTCTCTATGATTTTTTTAATTCTCTATGGGGGGGGGGGGGGGGGGGGGTGATCTCTAGTTCTAGACTATAGGACTGTTGAGCTTGCTCATAGTCTTACATTTGTGATCTTTAGCATCTGGATAGAGGATTGTTGGATCTTTCCCACAATCTCTTTCTTTTCTTATTGATTTATTTGCTTTCCCTTTTGGGTTTGCACCAAATTGGTATCAAAGCAAGTTCTACTCTTGGGAAAATTAGAATGTAATTTTTTCCCATCTCAATCTAACCTTTCATCCTTCCCCTCCATCCATTTGTCATCTTTCTCTTTTCTTTCATTTTTTTTTTTGCATCTTAAAATCACCAAACCCTAACTCTACAAAAAAAAAAAAAAAAACTCTTCCAATCCTACCACACCAAAATCCTGTCCCAACATATCAATTCCTTGCCCTTCCTCTCTTTCCTTATATATATATATATATATATATATATATATATATATATATATATATATATATATATATATAAAAGAAGAAGCAGAAAGAAAGGAAAAAAAAAAAAAAGAGGAAAAAAAAAAGATAGAGAAGAAGAAAGAAAGAAAAAAAAAAAAAAGAGAGAAGAAGAAAATTTTATTTTGTTTGCTTGCCAAAGCCTAATCGGAGTGGACAACTAGAAATGAGTTGGTAGATTTGCTCATGGGTGTGGTGAAGTTCACATGGTCAAATGGGCAAGCCCTTCCCATTCAGTCCAAGATAGATAGATTCATTCTCTCTCCAGAATTGCTAGACAAGTTCCTATTGGTGTTCCAAAGGAGTTTGTTGAGACTAGTGTCTGATCATTGTCCAATTTTATTGGAAACAAAGGAGGACTAGCGCCCAAGGCTTTTTAGATTTGAGTTCTCATGGCTAAAAGTAGAGGGTTTCATAGATCTACTTAAAGAGTGGTAGGCATCTTTTTCGGACCGAGGGGGAGCAGGTTTTAATTTGTTTAAAAAATTAAAGCTGTTAAAAGGCAAGATCAACATGTGGAGAAAAGAAGTTTTGAGTGTTTAGGAAGAGGAATCTTCAGCCACTCTAGTAGAAATTCAGCCCCTAGATTTAAAGGAAGAAAATAGTGAGCTGCCGGAGGAAGAAAGATCCTGGAGGGAAGTTCATTCATCGAAATACTATGCTAGACTGAGGGAAGATGAGATTAAATGGAGGAAGCGGTTGAGGCTTTATGGTTAAAAGAGGGGGACAAGAATAGTTCTTCCACAATATGGCTAGTGTGCGAGCAAGAGTCATAAAATAAAGTCAATTGTGGTGGAGGGGGAAAGACTAGAAGGAAAGCCCTATGTTTGTGCAGCATTAGTAAACTTCTATTAGAATCTATTAAAAAGGGAAGGGTGGTCTCGATTGAATCTAGACTACCTTCCTTTTGACTTGATTTCAAGGGATGTGGTTGAGAATATGGAAAAACTTTTTTGGAAGAATAAATCAAATGTGCTATTTTTGAGTCGGGAAGTGAAAGGGCGCCTGGGCCGACAGTTTTCCATCATGTTCTTTCTAAACTTTGGGAGATTGGGTTTAATTAAAGAATTTTTTCTTTTAGGTAAAATTTCTCCAGAGTTTGGTGTGATATTCATAGCGTTGATTCCGAAGGAAGGTGTGAAAAGTCTAAAGGACTATAGACCTATAAGCCTTGTGAGAGGGTTGTACAAAATCCTGGCAAAGATGTTGGTAACAAGATTCAAAGTAGCAATCGGTGGGGTCATATCCAGGTCTCAAGGAGCTTTTGTAGCAGGGAGGTAGATTGCGAATAGTGTGCTAGTGGCTAATGAAGTATAGATGTATGCCATAGGAGAAAGGAAAGAGGGGTTTGTAAGTTGGATATCGAAAAGGCGTACGATCATGTGGGTTGGGACTTTCTGGATGACTTTCTGGATTACATGCTAAGTTGTTTGGGTTGTTGAGTGAGATGGCGCTCTTGGATTAGGGAGTGCACCTCCTCGGCAAAGTTCTCGGTTTTGGTGAACGGCTCGCTGAATGGTTTTTTCTCTTCATCTGGAGGGTTGTGGCAAGGAGATCCCTTATCTCCATATTTGTTTGTAGTTGTAATGGAAACATTGAGTAGAATGATCAATAAAGGGGCCAAGGAAAACTTGGTGAGGGGTTTTGCTATTTATAACTCCGAGTTTCGCTTGACGTGCCTTTAGTACGCGGACAACACATTAGTGTTTTGTGAGGCGGATGAAGACTTGGAGAATCTGCGACTGATTTTAGTAGGTTTTGAAGTAGTGTTGGGGCTTTGATTCAATATTCCAAAGAGTAAACTCTTGGGAGTGGGAATTTCTAATGAAGAATTGGCCTATTTTGCTAGCTTGTTTGGGTGCAAAGCCGGGCTCCTTTCCATCTACTTATCTCGGGCTCCCATCGTGTATAGGCAAGCCTCCCTAAGTTTGTATGGGACAAGGTGATTGAACGTTTTTAGAAAAAGCTTTAGCAATGGCGGACTAGAGCTTTGTTTTTTAGGGGGAGGATCACCCTCATCATGGCAATGATGTCAAATTTACCTGTACACTGTATGTCTCTTTTTAAATGCTTGAAGTTGATTGTGGAGAAGCTAGAAAGAATCAGGAGAGATTTCCTGTGGAAGGGAGCGGAAGACAAGCAGAAGTTTCATCTTATGAAGTGGGACGACGTCTGAAAGCCATGGGACCAGAGGGGGCCGGTTTGAGAAGTCTGGAGAAGATAAACGATGCATTGATAGGTAAATGGGTGTGGAGGTTCAGGGTGGAAAAAGAGTCCTTATGGAGGGAGGTAGTGGGTAGAAAGTATGGGGTTGATGAAAGGGGATGGTGGATTCGCTCTTCTTCATTGTATAGGGCCTCTTCGATATGGGAAGGGGTAGCCCAGACTGGAAGCAAGGTGTGGTAAGGCATTGGTTACTCGTTAGGTAACAGCTTGAGGATCAAGTTTTGGGAGGATATTTGGGTGGGGGATCAGTCATTGGGGGAGGCTTTCCCGTTGGTTGCAAGGGTGGCATCAGAGGATGGTATTGCGGTGGTTACCTGCTTCTTGATCATAGGCGATGAGGTGATTTGGCTCCGCCTTGTAGGAGGAATTTAGCTGATTAAAAGGTCGAGAAATTTGTTAGACTGCTGTCGCTTCTTGCTCATGTGTGGCCGGTGTTATCAGAATCAGATTCGTTGGAGCGGCAGAAAGAGAAATCCGGAAAATTTTCGGCTAGATCCTTTTATAAGAGTTTGGAGGGAGTTGATTTTAGTGGCGGCATAAGCCCGACTGCCTATGCTTGGGGCTATGGAGCACATTTAAAGTTGGCGGCCTTTGTGTGGTTAGCAGGGTGTAAGAAAGTCTTTAAAAGTGGATAATCTCAGGAAAAGGAAGATTATTCTCCCGAATGTGTGTGTAATGTGCTTTCAAGATGGGGAGTTGGTGGACCACCTCTTCATTCACTGTGAGTTGCAATGCAGCTGTGGCAAAAGTTCTTCAACCTGTTTGGAGTATTGTGGGTCTCGCCAAACTCCATCGCTCAGTTTTTCCTTTTGTCTCACAAAGGGATGCACATGAGTGTGGGTAGAGAAGTTTGGTGGCTTGTGATGTTGGCCAGTCTATGGTTCCTATGGAAGGAAAGGAATAATAGATGTTTCAGGAACCGGGAGGGGCAGGTAGAGGAGGTTTTTCAGATAGCGAAAATGTATGTAATAGAAAGGGCCGTGGTCTTGAAGGGTGTTGTTTGGTTCTCGGAAAGCTGGGCCGAGTTGTAAGTCATTCCAGGTTGTTGTATAGTTTTCTGTTGTTGTTTTTTCTGGCTTCGGCCTCTCCTAATAATTTTTTTTTTCTCATCACTTCAAAAGAAAAAAAGAAAAAATCGTAAGTCCTACTGATCTTCATTCAACTAGAATTTAGAAGACCCCAGTTTGTGCAAGAACAATTAACAAATGTTTCTCTTTTCACATTAATATGGTGAGTGATTTGGCATTGGATACAAATGGTGAATCTTTGATATTGGTGACTCATGTGGCAAGTAATGATCCTCACTTGATTGCACCACCTCCTAAAATGTCAGTTGTCACCACCAATGTTTTAAATATCGATAATATCAGCTTATATTATTGGTATTGCACCTCACCAATACGATATACCGGGAGGAATTTTGCAATTCCCCCGTGTGGACGATAATATCAACGATAGTGTCGATATTCATGATATATTGTGGGTTCCCCTTTATAAAGATTACTTGGTATCGTTGATGTGTGCAACATGTATCGACAATACACCGATAGTGTATGAGGAAGAAAATTTAAAAAAAAAACATTTTTCCACACTTTTTTTGGGGAATATGTTCATGGGGGGATTTATGCAAACTTCATTTGAGTTGTTTTGGGAGAAACCAAGGTTTGGGTGGAGAAATTGTGATCCAAGAGTGGGAACAGGGCGGAACCCATTTGGGGAGATTTTTGTTTTTCTGTTTTCTTGGTTTTTTATGGTCGATCCTTGAATACATATTTGGTAGAAATGACTTAGAAATCCATTTCTATGCATGTTTTGCATGCATTGACATGAGTTTTACGCTTGTATTATCGAATCTGGGGACAATAGAAGATTTCGGGAAAATTCGAAAATCCATTTGTTCTGTTTACTGTGGTCGTATATTTATATTTTATTACGTGTATTGTAGAATATTTGAATGACATGAACTCATTTTGGATGTAATTGCATCACTGCTATCAAATAGCGCATAGTTTAGGCCCCTGTACAATGGAAACTTATTATGCATACTAGTGTTTCGTGTTTTAAGTGTCTAATCGTGTCTCTTTTCACATTTCCCGAAGGTTTTTCATTGAAAAATTCCATCATTTTCCAAATGTTTCCCCAATGCTTCCCTCAGACCGCAATATATTCCCTAATACATGCAATATTTCCCATGTGATACTGATATGTTTTCGTATACCAAGGGTGCAACCCAGGCAATGTTATTGACACTTAAAACATTGGTCACCAGTTTTGTCAAATTTCTATCTTCAATTTGATGGTGATATCTGATAAGGATAGCCAATAACCAAGTACCAGTGTTGGTGCTTGATACTAGGCAGTTTCCTTTATCAATATGTTCATTACCAAATACCAATGGCATATCAGACTTGGGCATTGTATGTAAATGGCCAACTGCTGCTAGCTAGTTCAAATCTTTCTGCAACTGTATTCTACCTGTTTGTGTACTAAATTTACAAGTAGAATAACTGTTGATCTGGGATTTGCTTTTGTTAATTTCAGCAGTATTTTGTTGCAAAATGCAGAGTGTTGACAATGAAATCGTTTTGTGGGAACCAAAAACCAAGGAACAAAGTCCTGGAGAGGTGAGAATTTCTTCTGCCCTCACGTCTCTTTTGGCATTTGAAGAGTTCATATCTTTATTTTGATTTTTTTTTTTCACAGATTCGTGTATGCCATTTATTTGTATAGACTAGCAGCTATACCTTCGAGTCATTTATCTTTCCACATCTTTAACAATGTTTATGTTATTTTCCTCTTAGGGCGTTGTTGACATTCTTCAGAAATACCCTGTGCCAGAATGTGATATTTGGTTTATCAAGTTTTCATGTGATTTTCATTACAATGCGGCGGCAATAGGTAAAGGCAATTGAGATACAGTTTTTGTACTTGTTGCCCTCACAACTACATTGGATCTGTTCTATAATTCAACCTTTTGAACTTGGTCTGATGCTCGAGATTGAAAGATTGCAAACATAGGCTGTGTTTGGACGCACATTCGAATTGAATTGCGGACATCCAGTTTAATTAATAGGAAATGACAAAACATAATGTTGTAACTAGTATTCATAGGAGAGGTGGCCCTTAAATTGAAGTTATATTTCTCTCTCCAACTTGAAAGTAACTTAATGGGAATTGGTGCCCCCACCTCGATATGAATGCTAGGGAAGGAAATTTTGATATCCATGCACACTCAGCGTTTTAAATGAGATGTTCAAAAATGTCATTTTTTAAACCCTGAAATTGATTTTCGACATCCAAGTTTGAGTCATTCAGTTGATGAAAAATTGCTGATTTTATTGAAATAAAAAAAATCAGAGTATGATTTTTATAAGATTGTTCAAGTATGTCAGTGGGATTTTGAACATAAAATTCAGCAATGATCCTTTTCACCAACATTTTTCTATCGACCTATAAGAGAATGATTATTTATTATTTATTATTTATTTTTATTTTTCTGAAACCCAAAAAATAAGGAAAAATGAAATCATGTCTATATAACACGAATTTGGGAAGTTTAAGCTTTTTACTTAGTCTAGATGATATCTGTTACTGCTAATGCTAGATACCATTCGCATGATGCAATTCTTCCACCAGACATGCAGCTTTACATGCACACTGAATCCAGACCCTCAAGTTTACCAGTCCCCACTGCCGGTAGGCATAACCTGAAGATCATTCTGATCGGATGATCAAAACTGTCTGATTCCACTGCTAAATGTGATGTTGCCAATGATTTCATTTGGCGGACACCAGTTGAAAGCATTGTTCTAAATATCACCTGCTATCTAGTTGACTTGATATTTAGGGGCATTGGGCAATGAAATGAGTCACCAGGGGTGTCACACTCCCATACCAGACCAAGTCAGAACAATTCCAAGCTAGTCACACCCAAAAAAGTTGATCGTCCAATCCATGTGATTTTCAGGTTATCATATGCATGACAACAATTTGATTAGTCTAGATTGGCATGCATGCATGCTGCATTTATACTGGATAAGATGCAGCATCCTAGTTAGTGCAGCTTGCCCAGATTTCAGTGTTTCACCTTCCTGCCTTGTTTTGTAATGACTTATGAATTGACACCTTGGGTCATGAGAATGCAATCTAATCAATCTGATAACAGAACGTGATGATTCTAAAAAGACGAGCATTGCCCAAAAGCAGCGCTCTCCAAACATTAGATCATATTATTCTGGCATCTGATTGTCGTGTTTAACAGGGAACAGGGAAGGCAAGATTTACGTTTGGGAACTCCAATCCAGCCCACCTGTGCTCATAGCCAGGTTTGTCTGATACCTCAAATGGTAGTATAGTGGTCACTATCCTAATTTCTGTTGTTGATGTTGGGTATTGACTTTTGTCTCTTTCTGCCATACTTGCTTCAATTTCAGGTTATCTCATATTCAATGTAAATCTCCTATTAGACAGACGGCCATGTCCTTCGATGGAAGGTACAGAAGTCTGATCCAATACAATATTCTGCATGTAGGCTTGATCCTTGGAAAATTGTTTTCTGCAAGTGCCCTTCTTTGGCCACTCATGAAGAGTAGTCTGCTGTCCTACTCTTCCCACTTGTGGCTGTTCATCGGGCAGGCCCCACCATGACATGTATGTGGAAATGCCCTAAATCAGGCCAGTTTGGTCATCAGTTGACAGTTGGGCCCCACCTGAATGTGTTTTCTTTCTTCCATTTTTTTTCTAACTTGTGACTGTGAACCAGCTGATGATCTGACCTGCCTGATTCCTTGGTCATGGAACATGACGGGGCCCACCATAAGAATGATATATATCGCGCACTAGGGATGCAACTCAACCCAAGCCCGACTTGACCTCAAGAGGACCCAACCCTCAACCCGACCCGTCCTGAATTTCGATCCGAGGTGCCCAACTTGAAACCAACTGTAATTCTCTCTAGTCAACCTGACCCAGCCCGACCCAAGATGACCCGAATTTGCTCAATCCAAACAAATTGCATTGCATTTTCCAACCTGAACCTGAACCTGACCTGAGGACCTTGACAACCTGACCCGAGGACCTTGACAACCTGATCCATACTTGGGTAGTCAAGCAGGTTTGGGTTGACCCGAACCCAAGTTGCAGCCCTATCATGCACGTTCCATTTGGCACATGGAGGGAGACTCGCTAGTAGGCCACATTCACATTTCTCAACTAGCAATAAAATGCAATAATTGCAGTTTTTGTGTGACATGGTCTATTGCAGTACCATACTCAGCTGTTGTGAGGATGGCACAATCTGGCGGTGGGATGTAGTCGCCTCCTAAACACACCGAGTTACAACATGAGGATGTCTCTTATCCATATTATTCTCAGATGAGAAATGTCTGGGCAGGAAACTGAAAGTTGGGATCAGAAAGGCAGAAATGCTCACACAACATTTCCCTTCCAAAGCTGTTTCTCCCCTTTGCATATGGAGACTTGAAGTTTTCTTTCCTCCTCCAAAAGAATTATATGTATTTTTGCAAGATTTGGCGCAAAGCAGCTGGTGGTGAAGTTATTTGTTAAAATGTTGTAGGACTTTTTTTTTCTTTTTTTTTTGAAAGAAAAAAGCTGGAGGCGTAGTTTGAAAACTTGACTTGTTTCGGGTTGACTTGATCACTCGATCGAGCCTTTACTTGATGTTTTATAATTAAATTAAATACATTTATGATTGCAAAAGTCTTTGGAAGTAATATTATGGTTAGGCAAAATAAACAGTCCTTGGCTTAAATCTGACTCAGGGTTATTTTCCAGCCTTCTTAGTTCATTCTCAAATTTGCATTTTGTTTTTTAACTGTTCACTGTGCGTGTGACTCGGCTCAAGCCACTCAAAGTTACTGCACGCGTCCACGAACGACTTGACTAGTCTTTGCTGAGTTGAGGCCGAGTCAAGCTCAGGAGTGAATTTCCTGTTTACTCGTCTCAAAATTTCACTAAGTCAGGTTTGACTCAGCCAAGTCTCAGAGTCTTTAAGTCACTTGAGTTTGGGATGCTAGTTTGGGAAGCATGGCAGAAACTTCTGCCAAACGAAGCCCAATGCTCTGGATGCCAACTTAGCATTGTGTGAGATTCAGGCCACTGATCAAATGGTGGGCATCATGGACAAATCCTACCCTAAAGCTTAAGGACCTGTTTTCTCACACTCACCCAGTGGGTGGGCCACAACGGTAGATTCATTATGGATCATTTGTAATATTTTTGTAACCATCAATTTTTTTCTCATGTATATGTACACGATTGGATGGCCAGATAAGCCTTAATTTTGGGCCAGCTCATGTTTTCTACGGCTGTCACCTGATGATTGGAGCTGATCTGGCACAACATGCCATGTGAATGCAAATGGCCTCTCTTTCTCAAATTGCTTTGGCACTTTTTTCTTTCAAATTCAAATTCTGATGAATGTCTTGGGCAGATATTTTGTTGCCTGAATTTTCCATTCTTCTGCCCTATCTGAGGCAGAGGTTATCTGGGTTGCAGTGTGGATATTATGGTATCCAGACTATTGATCAGATGGACCCCACTGTGGATGGGGGACAATGCAAATATCTCCCAGATTGAATTTCTAATCATTCATTAGTGTGCCCTATAAATAGGCAAATAAGAAAAATTACTGACGAGCTGTCTAATTCCAACTGAAATTAGGCCAGATACTGGAAGTGTTAGGATCTTCCAATGCAAGAGATTCACGAGGCATCCTCAATCCATGGTGAGGAACATCAAATGAAGTCTTGTTTTGTCAATTGGGAGCATCTTCGCTGCTGTACATTTGTTGAGACTTGGGAAGGCCTATAAATTCTAAAGAACTCCATCCTACTTAACAATCAACGTACATCAAATGAACAGTCTTGTTTTGTCAATTGGGAGCATCTTCGCTGCTGTACATTTGTTGAGACTTGGGAAGGCCTATAAATTCTAAAGAACTCCATCCTACTTAACAATCAACGTACATCAAATGAGCAGTCTTGTTTTGTCAATTGGGAGCATCTTCGCTGCTGTACATTTGTTGAGACTTGGGAAGGCCTATAAATTCTAAAGAACTCCATCCTACTTAACAAATTGTTGATTGGTGAATTTTGATTGTCTGGATCGTTCACTTAGTGGACCGCCTTTACAGCAAAGTATAACAGTCTTGAATGCTTGTGACCCCAAGCACCAAACTAGCCATATTAAGATCAAACCTATGAAGGTTGATCATACTATTTAGCCATCAAAGTTACAACATTCAGACAATTTAGAAGGGAACAATTGGTCCTTCAATGAAATCTTTACACCTTGTGTTAAGAACTTTTCTTTGAATGGTGATAACAGTTTTATGTTTCTTAGTAATGCAATGATGAATGAATAATATTCAAAAAATAAACTGGACCATTGATTTTATTTATTTGTATGTAAGGATAGTACAATCAACAAAATTAAATTAAACTAAGCAGAGAAAATAAAGAAGATTACCTATGTTTGCTTGTGTGGACATGTGGATAGTCTATGATCCACCAATTAAGGATTGGGTGATCGGTGGGATTTGACATCAAAGGTCGTGGATATTTAATCTACTCGTGGATATTTAATCTACTCTTAAGTTGTACTGCAACAACGACACTTGACAGTAGTGAATCTAAGATAAACTAAAGATTCTAGACTTGCTATAACATGACTGAACGGAAGTGGATGTGACTGGATAGAAGTGGAATATCTAAGGTAAAACTAGTATATGAAGTGTTGTGTTGTAGGGATTGATTGATTGTGTGTAGCGAGAGCCTAGAGCTCTTCATCAACTATTGCTTGTATAGATTTCTAAGAGGCAATGGCCGTTTGTAATTCTCGACATTGTGAAAGATTTGGATGATCGGTTGTGTAAATATCCTTGAATTTTTACATAAGCGTAGCTTGCTGTATTAGGCCACATGTATAAGAGAGATTCTATAAGCCTCTTGCTATCAAGCAACATCTGTCGAAGGGTTTACTAGAGAGCTTCCGTAGTTAGCCTCTTCCTTTTGGAGGAACTTGTTCTTTATAAACTCTCTACTTTGCATAGACTTGGTTTTGTTAGACTCTAGGTGAGAGCTGCCCTTTTGTGGGACTCTTGCTTTCTAGAGATTTGCTTCCACATAAACATGTCTTTGGCCCTCAATATTCATCATGACCATGTGTGGCATGGCTGCCATGTAGCACCTTTCAGACCGTTTGATTTGGCCATGATCAACCGGGTGTAAACAATGCCCCCACAGCTCTTTGTATTCAGAGAATGTGTTTGGAAAATATGAAGAGATGTTAAATGTTCGTTGGTATTTCCTTGTCAAATCAGCTATGAAATCAGACATTGTAGCCATTAAATTGACAATTCTGGTTGAATCGCCATAGGTTGATAGTTTTGGTTATCGTTGGCCGTTGAGTTTTTCTTGTTAAATTGGTCGTGACATCAAACATTATAATTGTTAAATTAAGAATTCTAGTCAAATCGGCCATTGGGTTGGTTGTTTTGGTCATCATTGGTCGTGATTAGCTATTGAAATTTTCTTGCCGGTCGTTACGACTGTCATGATTTTCCATGTAACCGTTGTGGTTTGTTTGGAGCGGTGCATCTATTTGCTGTATAGATCCTATGACAACATCATTCATATAACACATACTTAGGTGGCACGTCTTTTGAACTACTTGTTGATATGAACAATGCGGCTGTAGTGGTTCATCGTATGGTTTGTCTGGGGCACTATATTGATCAGTTGCATAGATTTTTTGGCAGTATCGTTCACATAACATATATCTTAGCGGCATATCTTTTGGTGAATTTTCTTCACGAGGGATTAGTTTTTGTCCTCGCCCCTGAGTGTCTTTGGATTTGACTTATCTATTTTAATCAGCCATTTTTCTAGAAGTCATTTTTTGGATGTCGATCTATTGTTTGCTGTCTTTGACTGTTTTGATTTTTCTATATTGACCATGACAACATTCACTTTACCATATGTTTAATAACACACATTGGTCATAAGATTGGCGAGCTACTTTTTGGGTTGAATTAATTAGATCTTTACAACTTAATTGTTATGATTGTGGTAGGAGGAACAGTCTTCAAGCCACTGTATCACGGTTGGTGAGGCCCGAGGAATTAGAGGTTGCCCCTCGACCGGATCGGCCCTTGTATATTTTTGTAATTTTGTTAGCAATGCTGGCGGTTGCCCCTCGGGCTTCTTGACTCCAGCATAATACGTTTGCGGCGCCGCTGGCATGGGCAGTTGCCCCTCTCCCCCATGCTAATCGAACGCTTACGTAGAGTTGCCCCCTAAGCATATGGATGTTTTGGGAGTCTCCATCCTATTAATCGTAGGGACGGTCGTTTCAACCATTTTTTCTGGCAATCACATGAGGTGCTAGAGGACGACTTTGTGGTTCTGCTTGGCTGACTCTTGTTGAAAGATCAACTGGCCTCTCTACCTCTAAGTTCATTAGGGAATTATTGATAGACTGACGGTTCGCTGGTAGTAAAAACTATTTGAAGAAGATTTCGATTAACTTGGCGGTTTTCTCTACATTGGCCCTGTTGTCTTCTGCGATCTGTCACAAGTCTCCCTGCATGTCGTGGAAGTGATGTGTGACATCATCCAGTGTGACACTCGGTTGGGAAGATGATCCCACATCCATGTCAACGGGCTCAACTTTCTGTTCCTTGTTTTGTGGCTCTCCAATAGCCTTATGGTGAGTACTAGCCCTTGTTTTTGCCGCACCAATGATATTGCTTTATTGAGAAACGCCAAAAATAACATGCTCCACTCGGTTGGCCAAAAAATAGTGTTGTTGTTTAATCAAATAGGAGGCTCTACGTGTAGTGAATGACCCGTATTCTATTAAAATGTGCGATTAGAATTAGTGTCGATTGTGCTAGATTCATACTTAACTCGAATTAATTGAATGCTTCTGACCATAGGCACCAAACAAGCCAAATTAGGATAAGATCTGTGAAGGTTTGTTTGATTGTTCAGCCACTAATGTTACAACAATCAGGCGATTTAGAAGGTGAGGGTTAATCATTCAATAAAACATTTTTGCCTCGCGCTAAGGACTTTTATTTCAATGGTGCTAGTAGTTTCAAGTTTCTCAATAATTCGATGGACGAATAAAATTTTTAAAAAAGGCTAGCTACTGATTTTATTGATTTGCATGTAAGTAAAGTACAACCAATGAAATCAAATTAAACTAAGCGGAGAAAATAAGGAAGATTACCTATGATTGCCTGTGTCGACAAAACAACCAAGGTGTACAATATGCAAGACGTGATTGGTGTGATTCAGTGATGGAGGTTGTGGATATTTAATTTACTCCGAAGGCGTATTACAATGATGACACTGGACAGTGGTGGATCTAAACTAAGTTAAAGATTTTGAACTGGCTGCAGCATGATTGGATAGAAGTGGAATATTTAAGCTAAAATTAGGATAGACAATGTTGCGTTATAGAGTGATTGATTGTGTGTAGGGTTGTCAATGGGCTGGGTCAGGGTAGGTCTCGGACTGGATTTTGAACTGTTTTGGGCTGGGCCATCAGGCCGACCCTACTCAAAATTCTGAGTTTTCAGGCCCAAGCACAGCCCCATTGACACCCCTATTTGTGTGTGGTAAGGGCCTAGGTCTCTTCATCGACTACTGCTTATATAGATTTTTGAGAGGCAGTGGTCATGTGTAATACTCAACATTGTGAAAATTTTGGATGATCAGCTGTGCAAATATCCTTACTATTCCGATGGAGCAATATCCGTTGGAGGCTTTGCTAGAGAGCTTCCATAACTGGAATCTTTATTTTGCAAAGACTTGCTGTGTTGCTAAATTCTTTGGTTTGCTCCGCAGAGACTTGGTTTCGTTGGACTCTAGGTAAAGAGTTGCCTTTTTATGGAACTCTTGCTTTGTAGATAATTGCTTCCCAACATAAATAGTCTTTGGTTCTCGATATTCATCTTGACCACGTGTGCATGGCTTCCAGGTGGCACCTCCTGAACCATTTAATCTTGTCACGATCGCCCTGTGTAAACAATTTCCTGCAAGCACGGCTTATTGAGTACGTCCGAGCCATGCAAAAGGTGGGCCA
Source organism: Magnolia kwangsiensis (assembly GCA_037074715.1). Lineage (NCBI taxonomy): Eukaryota > Viridiplantae > Streptophyta > Magnoliopsida > Magnoliales > Magnoliaceae > Magnolia > Magnolia kwangsiensis. The sequence continues at coordinate 28,783,073 of CM073584.1, read as the reverse complement.
CAGCATGGTGATTGCACAGGGTAAAAATAAAGCTGGTCCACTCATCAAGCAGGTTACACCATCAAAATCAGTGGACAGACTATCTGATCCAACATTCAAATGAAGCCCACATAATGACTGGACCGACCCAATTGTGACAGCAGGTGATCTTCATAGCACTACACACCTTTTGCATAGCTTTTATGTCCTTGGCACTTGACACATTGTTGCGAAAGATGGGACTATTTGTGAAAAGTCATCTATAATGATCATTCTAATCTTACACACACCAGTTGTTCTGGATGTCAGTTATCTGCTGTGAGAGGCACCCCCAAAACCGTTTCCTTTCACTGCCTGTACCTAGGCCAACTTTGAGTTCGGATCATCCCTACTGCCCAAAACAAGTGCATCCAAACAGCCCCCCCCTCCCAAAATATGTTTCCAAATCCATTTTCTAAAAATCATAACAGATGAAGATTTTGAACCGAACCAGGCACAGGAATGAGTTGGGTTAGCTAGAAACTCTTTTTGGGCAAGAAACCGTTCAAACCATCTTTAGTCCAACTGGTCTCCACATCACAGTCAGGTGAATTAGCAGGTTCAACCTCTGTGCTCATAAATTTGAAAATTAGCTGTGGGGTTCTAACCCAAGACTAAATTCATCCAGACCAAACCAGACTAACTGCACTACATGCAATATATTCACCTATTCCGAATCATTTATCTATTTATTTATCATGATCGGGATCATTTATCTATCTTGACAATAGTTCTAAAACTCACTAACTCGACTCAAAACTCAAGCTGAGACAACTTGATGAGATTTCCAGCAATCTTTGACAAACTTGGTCACAACAAGCATGACAAGATTCATTGAGTTGGCTTGACAACATATAGCTGAATCGACCAAACCAAACAAACATAAAAAAAAAAGGGTCCGAGGCTAAGTCCCGGTTTTCAAAATCTTGTTTAAACAGAACATTCCAACAGGAAGGAACAGAGAACCAAGCATCTACTCTTTACTTGTCCAAATGATACAATGGGGGCACACCTCAAAGGGCACAAAATTTCTGAAGGATACACAACCTCTACTTATTGCAGCCTTTTGCAACATACTCAACATATATTTATATTTATACATACAAAAAGAATGGCCAATTACGGGGGCAGAAAATCTTAATTTCCAACTGTGTATGTTTGGCAACGATTAAATTTGAGTCCGCAACTGTGTTAATAACATCTGCATGCTTTCAAGCTTCTGATTGAGCTGTTTTATGTCTGCAAGCTGTATGGTAGATTCAGGACTACTGAATTCTGTAATGAGGGCCAAGCACTTGGCTTGTGATTCTGAAACTGTTGCCTCAAGGGATGCCACTGTCGACTCCAAGCTTTGGCCTGGACTCCCAAAAGCTGTGTTTGACCTTGGGGTGAACCCCATACTGCTGACGCTACCGCGCGTGCTGAGTTTCTCAGGTGTGAAGATTTTGTCTAAGCCCCCACTTCCTGCAATTCGTAAAATGGACTCATAAAGAATTTATGCTCTTGAAATGATACTGCAGGGGTATGAAATCATATAAAATCTTAAGACTATAACATAAGGATCCAGGCTAGGAGCTAATAAATTAGTTATTCAGTACTCAATCTTCGTACATGTGGCACACATGTATGGGATCCAGATCACTATGGGCCCTGTCGTGGATGGGAAGTAACCCTAAAATCGCCATGAGATGTTCCAGAAAACCAAGGACGATGATGGTCATTGAATGTTGACTGTTGGTTCGACTTTTTTCTTTTTTCTTTTTAATTTCAGAATGCCGGTTTGTAACCCTCAAAAGTAGGCCAATCTGTGAATAGGATTAGCCAACCAGTGTAATTTTTGGGGTACAACCATTCCAAGGTAGGGCCCAAAAGAAGAACAGTCTGGGTCTCTACATGTGTGCCACAATGATACACCCAATGAATGTTGAAGATTGGTTGGAATAGACTTCATCAAAATGCACAATTTTGTAATCTCCAAACATCGGTCAATCAGTGGATATCCGACCAGAGATATTCTTGGGTACCGCTCATTAACAGTAGGACCCAACAAATGGGCAGTCTTGATCTCATACACTCATGAGACATGAACAGAGAGTATGCTTGAAAACTTAGACATGTGTACAGAGACTGTAATGAGGGACATATGATTCTTTTTTTAATGGTTTGAGTTTGTGGGTCAGCTATGGTACTTTTCCGGAGTTGATGAGTGGATGATGGGTGGGTCCCTTGCAGCATAAAAGAACATTCTTTGGTAGATGCTCCCCTATGGTGTGATTTTGGGGAGAGGGGAGGGAAAGACTGATTCTGTGAAGTACACTGCCTTGTTGATTGTGGAGCAGACGCTTGCTTCTTCGTAGTTTAGGGGTTTCTCGCTTGTTGATGTTATGGGTAATATTTGGGAGGAAAACTTCCAGGGTTTTTTATTGGGCTTGGAGCTCTTGTTTTGCTTGTGTTTTCCTTTTGAACCTTGGTCTACTATTTTAGCTGTTTGAAGTTTGTAATTGGGCTTGATTAAAAGATGTGAGTTGGTCACTTGCTTGGGCTGTTTCTCTGTATGTTTTTTTGCTTAGTTTTTAATACAATTTCGTTGCTATTTAAAAAAGACGTTTAACACCACACAAAATCTCATTTAAAAAAGAAAGGAAAAAAAAGAAAGAAAGAAAGAAAAGAAAAGCAGATTCTTATAAAAAGCATGATAGGTTCCTCAACTTTTCCCCTCTTTTTCTTCTAATAAAATTGTGTTACCATTCAGAAAACAAAACAAAATAAGAAGAAGAAGAGGAAGAAAAGAAAAAGAAAAAGAAAAGGCGAACTCCCCAAAGTTTGGAAAATTGGGCTAGAACACCTATAATAGTTCACCACCGTTTTAAAAAAATGGTGGCAACTCATCTACCATGAACATGGGATAGTTGTATGGCGGGCCAAACCAATTTCTGATCGTACTCTGGATGGAGCATAACCTGAAAATCACATTGAGTAGATGACAGTATCCATCTGATTTTCTGCAGTGGATTTCAATAACTAACTATTTTACTTTATCCATCGTCTTGATATCCACCAATTGGATGGTTATTGGATTGTTTGATTGGTGTGGTTTTCGAGATATGGTAAATCTACAAGCTGCGCCACAATTTGGATGGTCTAGATAGTCATACATGTGTGCACCATGTATGCAGGATGAGTAGCCACCATTTCTGAAATGGTAGTGAACCATAAACTAGACTCCTATCCCGAAAATTACTGAACAATTGGTAGCAACAAAAGTCGTTTCCTACACAGACTTCTCTAGACATGTTCAGAAGACAACCTATCTAGGCACATTGTCCCGGACATAACATATCTAGATACATCTATCTTGGACAGGCGTGTATATTGTCCTATGTGCTATTTATTAGATGCCTTGGAATAAGTCCACTATGAGAGAAATTAATCAACAGCCAAGGCATAAGTCAGCCAAGGCATAAGTCCACCTTGAGAGAAATTAATCAACAGCCAAATTCTTTGCAAAATTTGGCTCTAGTGGTTGACACATGTTGGGTGTGTGATGATGGACAGTGGCACGTGTGGTGTACAAGCACATTGGCCAATGTGGAACATGTGTGACGGTTGAAGATTGACAGGAGCACATGTCGCACGTGTGGGGTGCTTGAAGATGGACAGTGGCACATGTGAAATGTGCCACATTTGCCTATTGGCACCATGGCAAATGTGGGGTGATTGAAGACTGATAGCAGTACATGTGACGCATGTGGGGTGCTTGAAATGGACGGGTGGCACACATGGCATATTCACACATTGGCACATATCACATGTGAGGTACTTGTGTACTGAAAGAAGGTAAGGAAATGGTTTGGTGCAACTTTTTCGTAGTTCCTTGGAGACAAGGTTCTCCCAGCGCCAGAGGCCATATGTTGGACAGACCTCTCTTCAATTTTTTTAATTTTTTTTTTCTCATTTGTTAGGCTCGTCCAGGACAGCTTTATTCACTACCAGACAGGCCTTCAAAGATCAGGTTGGTTCCAGAACCCTGCAGATTAACCAATTCTAAGACTTGGAGCTAAAATCAAGCATCCTTAAATTGGAAAACAGATTTTTAAGTGGTTTAGATATTAAAACAAAAAAAAAAAGAAAAAAGAAAAAAGAAAAAGAAAAGAAGGAAATAAAAACAACACTGTACTTCTAAAACAAAGGCATTTGTTTTGATTGGGTGTTCCCTCTTTATTTGAGTCCCCACTGAAAAACATGGATCCCATTGTTCCCACCAATCATTTCAGCGGGGACCAATTGATAATTCAGCAGTCCAGCAGACCAAAGCTGACCTATTTCATTTTGATATTAGCAATATTTGGTTAATTTGCAAGTAAAAGAATTTTTCTATAAGCTGTAAAACATACCAAGGTTGCTGAGCTGATCTATGGTGGCCTGGCCGATGGATTCATCAAGTTTCAATACCCGCAGAATCCCAGCAGCAATTCTACCCATTGAGTCAACTTCAGAACTGCAGAGAATTGCAAGTTGTTCTAGTTCCTCCTTGGTTGCAACTGCCTCGATCTGCAAGCACAACTCAATTAGGCTTGACTCTTTAAGCTTCAGATGCTCTCACATAATAAGAGGAATTATATAATGCTCGCCCCTTTGCTTGGGCTTTCAGTTTGTACGAGTGGTGCCAATGATCAAGTGATTTAAAACAGTAGATATGATAGGCCCTGCTGAGGCTGGCCCATGTTGAAGTATGAGAGAGAGAGAGAGAGAACCACATGGACCCCACTTGTACATGTATGTGTTCTCAGGTGAGCATTGCATTATTCATAACTCAAAACAAAAGCAAAGTGGAATAGCAAAGTTGGGAGATTGTTACCGGCTGTGTAACCGAAAACTTCACATTTTCAACCACCCATTTAACAATCTCAATCTCTTCGTCCTCGGATATCACCATGCGGGCTTCAAGGTTTACCCCTCCACAGTTTCCAGGAGCACTTTTGGTCCATTCTCTGTCTTTCTTGGCGTGATCGACTTCCATCAAAGAAACACCAGCTTGTAGGATGTCATTCCTCAATTGAGGCTTCATGGCCTGCAAGCCCTCCACACTCACCTGCAACCATTACCAAATAGCATTCCTGTCACTATACAAATAATCAACAAAAAGCCTATAAAAAACTGACCAATTTATGCATTCAAATCAATTCAGGAATTCATCTTTGACGGTTTTGCCATCTTTAAAGTACATTGAATTGAATAATTCAGTGGCTAAGATTTTCTTTGATAAGTGACAGGAAAATTCTATTAAGGGCATGTTTGAATACATGGATTCCAAGGGAAAGAAAAAGAAAAAAAAAAAAAAAAAAAAGAAGAAAAAAACAGTAACCATCATCCAATGATTATTTCCAAAACATGGATTTCAATTTTAGGGTTCTTGTTTGCAAAACAAGTGGAATTCTTATTTCCTCTCTGGTAGAGAATCTGTAGAGTGTGTGAGTGATCCAGGGTTCAATACCTGGTAGTGTTACCTTTCAAAAACAGTAGTGACCTAGTTTTTTGTGCCATGGAATCCAAACAATGGGAAAGTGTAACAGTTCCTTGTGGAACCCATCCTTTTCTTTGCTATCCAAACATCTCAAAAGTGTCATTTCGAAGGAAACCCTTTTCCTTTTCCATTTCACTTAATATCCAAACATGCCCTAAGAGGGCAACAAGAAAGATAATGCCAAGATCTGCTTTGGAAAAAACACAGAAAATACATTGAGATGAGGCCATAAATCCCCAATAAAATGATCTGCAAATAGGCAGATTTCCATGAGAAGCTCCTCAATGCAATTCACAGCTCTGCAACATGGTCGAATAAAATATTTAACCAAGTTCACAGGATGCAAATCATTGATCAGACCGTATCACTAAAGAGATGTTCCCCAGAAACATGTTCTTGGAAATGTTTTGTTATATGTAATAATTATGCTTGATTGTTTAAGGAAAAAGAAAACAACGAGTGATATGGGCTTGGTCTGAGCTTATATTCAAGCCCAATGAGAAAACATGCCAGGCCCAGACCTAGTTTCAAACCCAACAGACAAATGAGGCAGTCTTTGGTTCAGCTTTGATAGCTAATTCATCGAGGTCAGGCTTGAGCCTGAGTACAAGACCACTGATGACTGTCACCAGTAGGGCCTGGGCCTGATTTAAGGCCCGCATGCCAGAACTAATTTCAAGCCTGAAAAAAAAATAAAAGGAATAAGTGCACCAGGAACCTTGAATTTTCTGTGTTTGTGCATGTAGATAATCTATTTTCTGGCCTCCATAAATTAAAGAACAACTAATATCATGTATGCTATGAAGAGAGAATCTAAATGCTCACAGTGACTACTTCGACCGGATATTTGTGTGTCATGGACGGTATTCTTGAGCTATTAACACTGTGCTTTGGACTGCTTTTTGCCTTCACTTGTAAACAGTGGAATGCCGTATGCCAACATCTTGCTTCCCTACTGATATCTTCACGGTTGTAAGACCACCATCCCTCTGTCATCTCATCTGTGCCTTCAAGGGCAAATAACCAATCTTTCAGTTCTATGGATATGTCAACATCATCAGGCCTCCCCAACTCCAAAAACCCACCACTATCCACATCTTCAGAACTTTCATCTGAGATCAGAAATAATAGCCACCAAAATTATTAGAAAGAATAAAGCTAACACGAAATCAGTGAGAAAACAAGAAATTATGCAGAAACGGGAAGTTACTGTTTCTCATGAAATGATAGGATTATTTCCAAAAGAACAAAATCGTTCGTGTATCTTTGCCAAATGATAAAATTTCTTGTGGAAAGTATTATCTGCAGTATGCATAGAAAATTAATGCACATCTCCAATGGTCTGACTGTAATGTGGGGGCATTAGAGCGCTGGGCTCAAGTGGGGTCAGGGTGGGTGGCCCGCATAACCTTTGGATTTGGGCCCCTGGAGGCGGGTGGCTCATGTGAGGAAGAGCCCATAGATTTGGGGCCCACGAGGAAGTTTTGGCAAAGGACCTAACCAATAGATTTGGGGGCTGGGCTATGAGATCAATGGATTAATTCGCCAAGCTCTAACAGTTCGAGCTTTTAGAGCAAATGGTTAATTGTCCTGCATCAAATTGGTATCAAAGTCGGAGGTCTCGTGTCTGAGACTCCTCACCGGAGGTGATTAATGAGGGGGCAATTTCACACCGGGCTCAAGTGGGGTGGCCTTTGGGATGCAGGAGCACACTCGGGGTGGGTGGCCTGCATAACCCATGGATTTGGGGCCCACGAGAGGACGGAACCCATGGATTTGGGGTCCACGAGAGGTCGGAACCCATGGATTTGGGGCCTGGGCTATGACATAAAGGGATTAATTCGCCATGCTCTAACAGTTCAAGCTTTTAGAGGAAGTGGTTAATTGTCCTGCATTAGACTGTGATGGTCCGGATTCATAATGCATTCTACAATAGGATTTTTAAATGGCATTTTGAAATACTTTTTGGATTCATCATTATAATCATCATCAACATCTAAGCCTTATAGCAAAATATCACAAATCATATTCTGGCATTCCCACTCTATCAACAACCAACTTTTGGATTCACTCCCTTCGTATTTTGACGGTAGAAGATATGTATGCCCCAAATCTCGGTGTGGGTACAAAATGTGTTTTAAGCTGTGCCCTTTTATTTCTATGAAGTAAAAAATCTAAGTTGAATATGCAGATATAGATTTGAATAAAAAATCCACATAAACACACAAGTATACTAACATCCACACATGCATAAAATAGAAATAACAAACAGTAACATGTTATGCAATACCAAAATGTTACCAAGGAATACCACTTATTAACATGGATTCATAGAATCATGACTGACCAGAGGACATTTCTCCTAATATTGAAGTATTTGAGGCAGTGAAGATGTTCGGCTGGAGAATATAATGCTTTCATTAACTGGGAGATGGAGCTAGCTACCAAGATATATGTAAAGGACATAATTTGTCAAAATAACAGAGATGTCCATGCAAATCTCATTTGTGCAGACAAAGCAGCTGATATTTGCATGGGTGTTTTGCAATTCTCAAATATTTAAAGCTTTTAGCAAATTCAAGAACAACAAGCTAGTGACTTTTTCATATTAAAGCTTCAAGGGTACTCATCATTTGGAAAATATCAGCAAATATTCGGAGGTTATACGTAAAATTCAGAAGTTAATGGTTCCATACTCTCTTCGTCATCAACCTCAACAAGAGGTGATGCTCTCAGTAGCTTTGACAGTGGCCCAGAAGATAAATTCTTCAATCCTTTCGATAGGCCCTCCCCAGGACCACCATCAGGCCCCAGTATACCGAAACGATGCAGCAGAGCTTCTGTATAATTCATCCCACCACCAAGACGTATGCCTGCTACCTTGGCTGACACACTCAAGCTGTGGCACTCCATATCTTGTGAATGGTAAGGCATCACATGCACAATGCTGATCTCTAGAAATGGAAGTGGTGCGGCAATGCCATTTAGCTGATGTTTCTTTCTGTTATCAATCCAAAAAACTGCTCTCATCTGTGGATATCCATTCCCTGCCACGAAAAAACCATTTTCAGTAGGTTGCCCAGTACCGTTCTCATGCAGTGGTATCTCATCTGCATCCACACAGTCCACCCGAACACTCTCCCAACGCAAGCTGGATGAGACTGCTATAGCGCCACCTAAGGTCTGATGAGTGACTTTGACAAACAGATCTTCTCCACCAAATTGAACTAAAGGCATTCCTTGAATATTCACAGAAGAAGTCTCCAGAAATTTAAGCTGGAGGTCATTTACTGCTAAAGTGACTGCTGTGTCGCTTGGAACCTTTTCCATTATCCTTCCACCCAGGGTTTCTCTACTTCTCGGTTGGTCGCTCTTTTGGATTTTTGCTACTTTTTCACCGACTTTACCAAAGTAGGTGTAGAGATCCAAAACAAAGAACAGCTGCTCGACGGAAGTGTTTGACAGGTATTGCTGGCAAGAAACTCCTATTCTGACGATACCTCCTGGCGGGGGCATGCTGATCAGTGGACCACCATCTGCAGTTGCCATGGCTGCCTCAAAGCAGGCTTCTTGCAGTTCGACACATCTCCACAAACCGGCAGACCAGTCAGGAGAAGTTTTATGTTCTGTTACACCACCGCATGTTTCAAGAGACAGACTAAGATGTGAAGCTCGAGTGGTCCATTTCATCTGGCTGGCATCAACTGGCTGACCTTCCCAGAGACAGAAGCAAGCAGCATCTTTGTCCAGGTTCAATAGCCTGAATTTTATTTTTGGGGACTTCGAGAAGAATAGGTCCTCGACATGAAGCCTTGCACCAGCAAAGGAGCTCTGGAATGGGTTGTCGCCATTGCCAGGACGATTTTCTGATTTTCGTATATCCAAAGGAACTGTGAGATCAAACTCTTTAAGAGTGAATACAAGGGAGTTTATTGAGAAATCTGGCAAAACAGCACCACGATTGACCACAACTCCATCGGCTAAGAAGGAAGAGATCCTCAAACAAGTTTCCTCCTGAAGATTAATCTATGGAAAAGAATGGAACACAAAAGAGTCAGGGACATGGGATCTTTTTTTTTTTTTTCTTTTTTCCTTTTTTTTTTTTTTAAAAATTTTCCGAGAAAGGATCTGTTGCTATCCTTTACATCTACATTGTCATCAAGCACTATCGCCTGATGTGTGGCACACATGTACAAGATCTGGACCACTCATCTGTTGGGCCCTGCCAATGGACAGACCACACCCCAAAATATCACATCAGTCAGACGATCCTAGACACCAGACATAGGATTTTTTTTCCCAATGATTACAGATAGATGGTTCAATAAACATCCCAATGAGGAAAAAAAACCTCCAATCAGAAGTTAAGATTATCCAACATTTTGATTATTGGCTTATGGCCAATCGACAGTAGGACTGACAGAAACAGTCCAGATGTCATACATGATACAAAATCAACAGTGATGGATTGCTTGAAAACAAAAATAGATATACGTGTTCTGCACCAGATCTCTTCCCTTTTCTAGTGAAGAAATATAGTTTGATATACCATAAGAGGCTGGCAGTCGATGACTGTCTGTGAATCAAAAGAAGGGGGAGCAGGTGAAGGCTTGATCTGGAGAGAATGGAGGCAAACTAGAGGGACACCGATGTTGAATTGCCACTGAAGGTCTCCTAATGGATAGATTGGAGGACAAAAATCCTTAGCTGCATGCATATCAGACCACATGAACAAATCAGCTTCCAAATGAATAAAAAACCATCTACAATCAGTAGTAGCATCTTATGTAAAATAATCACAATGACATTTGAAGCAAAAGAAAGAGAGATAAGAAATACCAAACTCCGGAACATGCAGAGTGTCCTTTGTTATGGCCTGCATGGATGGTTGCACCAAGGTGCATGGAGGATGCGAAAAAGTGTCCCTGCATTCCAACCAACCACCAAGTAACCAACTAAGTTCCTACTATCTGAAAATGTAGTAGAAGAACCATTCAAGAAAGCTCAAAAGACAAATTTTAAGTCAATATGTTGCCAAGTATGAAATATACATTTTAGCATTTTATCTTCAACAAATAAAAGGAAAGTGTACAATAGGTAATCTGGGACTATATTATTAATCAAGGGCAATGTGTCTTACCAAATTTGATAACGACCAAGATTAATAATTTATTAAGGTCATGAAGAGCCAATATTGAACATTTTAAGGCAACAAATCAAGAACTAGTTATTTACTGCAACTGGAACTGGTTGCAACCCATTGATCAATGGATTACTATATGGTTTCATCAAAATCTATTAAAACAAAACACACAAATAGTAAATATTTTGTCAAAAGTAAGGTTCTTAATATCCGTTTTTGGGGGTGTATCAAAATCCCAAAAAGCTGATACATATGGCCATAACAGCTCCATATCAGCGGGAAAAAAAAAATTGGCTAGAAAGAATAAGAATATATATATATATATATATATATGTATAAAAGGAAAACAGGAAAATGTAAAACACCATAATCTTTTAAAAAAAGTCATAATCATCATCATTAGAGCCTCATACCAACTACTTGGGGTCGGTTACACAATTCCGCCATTCCACTTCATCAAGAGCCATATCCTTAGTTAAACATAGGTCATCAAGTCTTTTCTTAACCCCTCCATGTCCTTTCAGGCCTTCCCTTACCCTTTTCGAGCCTTCAACTTGAACCCACTCCTAAATGGTGCAGTTCTTGGTCTCCATTGAAAATGGCCAAACTGTCCAAGTCTGCTTCATCTAATTACCAATTGGCGCTACTCCTAAATTCCCTTGAATGCATTCCTTTCTAATTCTATCCTTCCTGGCCTTGCCACTCATCCATCTCAACATCCTCATTCCAGCTATAAGCCTATACTCATCCTATGAACATGTTGTTCCTTGACTGCCCAACATTTTGTACCATAAAGCATGGCTGGTCCTATAGCAATCCTATAAAGTTTCCCCTCAAGTTTGATTGGTATGCTATGATCACATAAAACTCGATAGGCACATCTCCATTATTTATTTATTTATTTATTTTTAATTTTAAAAAGCATGTATTCAATCGTATTCGGACTATTCTTTGACAAGAATGTTGTCTGTCAGCCTGACCTGCTAGAAGTCGGTCAAATAGGCCATAATCATACACACATCAAGCAGGATTTTGTGGATTATGGCCCCTTACATTAGACAGCAACAAGAAGATTGAAAAAAAAAAAAAAAACCAAAACCTGATGGTTTTCACTCTTTTCTGTTTTACAGGACGATCAATTCAGTTCAATTCATCAAAATCTTTTTTTTTTTTTTTTGGGAACAGGAGTAAGTTTATTAAAAAGAAGCCAAAAAGGCAGAAACAACAACTACATCACAACCATTATGAAGCAATTGCTCCCCCAAAATAGGCCAAAATGTAGTCTACAATGAATTTGTAAGCTTCCTTTGGGGTTGAAATGAAGAAAAAAAGTGTAAAAAAACTGACAGAACATTGGGGAAAAAAACAAACAAACAAAAGGGAGCCTTTATCGTCATTGGCTGATATGAGTATGATATTAGATCTATTTGACCCTTGCATGAATAAGCACACGAATTTTCAATATTTACAAAGTAGAAAAATTAATGAAGAATTGTTGACACATCGAATTGAAAAGCTAAGGTGCGAGTTCTTCTGGAGAGGGGCATAAGTTCCACCTTCACAAGTGGGAAGAGGTTTGCAAACCGATTCATGAAGGTGGAGTGGGGATAAAGGTGTTGGGTTACGAATGAGGCTTTGTTGGGAAAGTGGTAATAGAGATTTTTCTCTAGTGCTGTACACGAACCAAGATAGCTCAAAAAGCTCACTCGGCTTCGCTCGATCCAGCTCGGCTTGAATGGTGACTCGATGCGAGTCAAGCTTCACATGACCTAGCTCATTTGAAAACGAGCCGAGGTCGAGTAGAGTGGACCTTGAGTCGGCTTGGCTCAATTCCAAGCTTGGTTAACTCGAGCTCGGCTAGAATATAAATATAAATACACACACACACAAAACCCTACCCTACCATACTGTTCCCATCCCTTTCTTTACCTTTCCCTATACAAACCCAACCCGCCGTGCCTACTCGAGCTTCTCTCTCTCTCTCCCTCCCGAGCTCCACTCTCCCATTCTCTCTCTCCTTCCCATCCCCACTTGCTCGAGCTCAACTCAGCGTCTTAGTCGCATTGCTCGCACCCACTAGACTCACTCAATCTCTCTCTCTCTCTCTCTCAACAACAAGGTACCTCTAAATCTAATCTTTGATTTTTTTTAAAAAAATTATTTATGTAGTTGTTTAAAAATACGAAAACCCCTGATCCCAAAATTGAGATTTGAAGTTTTGAATATATGATTTGTAAATTGAAAGATTTAGGGGTCGGGAACTCGAATGGTAAGCTCGAGTGCAAGCTCGAGCTCAAGGAGAACACGGACAAGTCAACCTAAGCTCTAGTGGTAAGCTCAGGGAGAGCACAGACGAGTCAAGCCAAGCTTAGCCCACCTTAACTCGACTAAGCTCAATGTACAACCCTATTTTTCTCTGAAGAGGGTCGGTTATGGTGAGAGATCATTGCTTATAAATATGGAACAAACAAGGTATTTTGTAACAGTAATAGTGGTCATAACAACCACCACCATTACCTTTACGATATAGGTCATAAAGGCTGTTACGACCCTCATAATGATCGTTACGGTCTCTCTATTTCTTTCTTTCTTTTTCCTTTTTTTTAAAAAAATTATTATTGAAAGAAAAAACTTGAAAATCTTATATCTGCCTTGTAACATAGAAAAGAAAATATCCAAAAAACTAGTATTTGTCCCATAATAGACCATAATGACCTTTATAGGGGGTGTAACGGACTGTTAACGATAGTTACGGGTCATTTTTTCCCATAACGGTTGCTATGGCCGTTACAATCTCATAACGTATAATGATTGCCACTGTTACCTTTATGTAGCATCATCTATGGCACACCAAACGTGTAATGGTTGCCACTGTTACCTTTACGTAACAACTTTTATGGTACACCGGGGCACAAATCATCACTTTATCGAGCTTCGGCATTTGGAAGGTTGTTGTATCTATTAGAAATACATTCAAGGTTTGGTTTTTCTATCTTGGCAACAAAACGCATGTTTGTTTTTGGGAAGATTCATGGTGTGGGGACAAGCCTTTGGAGGTCGATTTTCCTTCTTTGGCAAGACTAGCACCATATAAAAACACCTCTAGCCAATTGCTTTTCCTTTATTGGAGCCACAAGTGTTTGGTGCTCTCCATGTCGTAGGGATCTATCGGACAAGGAGGCATGTGACTATGCAAGATTTTTGGGGCAGCTGTAGAACATTCATACTTCTTCGACTTCTAAGGCTCTCATTGGGGAAGTCTATAATTAAATCATTCTACCCTCCGATCTGAAAATCATCATCTCTCCCAAGTTAGGAATTTTTTCATGGGTTTTGGTTATATGGAGCTCCAACAAAGATGATAACATTTACATGGTTGGTTGGGAGGAAGAGAGTGTTAACCATAAACAACCTCCAAAAAAGATTCCTGGTCCTCCCCAACATGTCTCATGTTTAGATGCAGAATTGATAGAACATTTGTTCATTCATTGCCCTTTCACAAAGCAGGTGTGGATCAAGGTTATGGCCATATTTTAAGCTAATTGGGTCATGCCTTCATCAGTAGAAGTTCTTCTGTAGGCATGGCATGGTGGGATTCGAGCTGAGTAATTAGTCATTTTTTTTTAAATTTTTTTTTACAACATAGGGTGTCCCCGCTCCATTTGAGGCGAGACTATTTCCAGCGGATGCACACAATCATCTGCAACCATGTGCATTAGGTAATGCCAGGGAGGGAAGTCGAACCCAAACCTGTAGGGAGCATCGGGTGTACTCACAACCACGTGCATCAGGTAATGCCAGGGAGGGGAGTCGAACCCATGCCTGTAGGGAGCATCGGGTGTACCCGCGACCACGTGCATCAGGTAATGCCACCCATTTGGCATATGTTGTTGTTAGCAATTCTATTGAATAGTTGAGTTGAACAGAATGACGTGTTTTAAGGGCAAAAAAGGTCCTTGGGAAGAGGTGGTTTGGAAGCCTAAATGGGATGTGCTAAAATGGGTGTCTAAAACAGAGAAAATGGAAGATTGTAAAAATTTATCTTTGCTCAGGTAGTAATGTTTTTAGGCTATATTATGTTCCACTTCAACTTTTGTCATAGTGTTTTATCAATAAAAATATCATTATCCTTAAGAAAAAAGGTGGACATACGATAGTCGAGATCTTGTGGCACATCTCTTAGGTCGGCATGGGATTATGATCAAGAGTAGATGCCACTGGTCAGGAGAAATGGGGTTAATTTGGGTGCATAGATAAGGCGTGTATATTGACTTTTGTTGGGATAACGCATACTAAAGTCTATAGGGCTGAGGTACACCATAACTAATGTCCCCTTTAAAACAAAGATTCCTTATAAATAGATCCAATCTTGAGGGGGATGGAGCAAGAGAGAGTCTTAGATATCCCCACCCTAAGGACATCTAGTAGAGATGGAGAGAAAAGAAGAAGAAGAAGAAGAAGAGAGACATCTCTCTCTTCCATCACAAGGCCACACGTGGGGCCCACCTTGGGTGCCTCTCAAGTGCACACACCTAGAGCTACCTTGAATGTGTAGCCGCTCACTAGTCTCCTCTTTTTTGGGATAGATCATGAAGAGACTTCCAACGTTGGAAGATCAAAATCAACTTTTCTACACGGGATCAATGGACAACAAATTCAAGGTAAGATCTTAATCTTTGATTTGTTTCTTTTCTAAGGATTTGATAATATCAACACGGAGATCCTGAGGCTAACATTTGGAATTTTGAAAAGTTTTATGTTTCGGCATCTTTTAAAATTCACCAACAATGTGTGGGTCGAGCCAATGTCCACCCAAGCCTGACTCATTTAAACGGTCTATCTAATCTAATTCATGCCTAACTCAAACCTGGTAAACTCAACTTGGACCCTTCTTTTTTAGCATGTTAGGTAAATTGGTGTATGAGTCAACCCAACTTAATGCCATTTCTACACATAACCAATTGAGATTTGCCATTGCATCCCCGCTTGGAGGCTTGAAAAGGCTAAAACCTAAGCCTGGCATTGCTCACGAAAGGTAAAATGGCTAAAAGAATCCACCCGAAATATCCAATCGCAAACCAATTGTGCATGAAGAGGTTATTAACCATCTCCTAGTTACTAAGGCACATAATTAGGGTGCTACATCAAGCTGAGTCAAGTTGAGTTGGGCCAAGCTTGTCTTGACTCGTTCGTGCTCTCCTCGAGCTCGAGCTCGCCCTCGAGCTTACCATTGGAGTTTGGCTTGATTTGTCTGTCCACCCCTTGAGCTTGAGCTCGCCATTGAGCTTACTATTCGAGAACCCAGCCCCAACTTGACCCAACCCGATCCCCAAACCGTTCAATTCGCAAATCATAGATTCAAAACCCAAAATCTCAATTTTAAAATATGAGAATTTTCTATTTTCAAACAATTACATGAAAAAATAAATCAAATATTAGATTTAGAGGTACCTTGCTGTTGAGAGAGAGAGAGAGAGAGAGAGAGAGAGAGGAGCTCGGGCGGGCACGGCAGGTTGGGTTTGTAAAGCAAAAGGTAAAGAAAGGTACGGGTACGATAGGGCCTTTACGATTTTTTTATATATATATATATATATATATATATATATATATTCGAGTTGAGATGAGCTCGAGTTAACCAAGCCAAGCCGAGAGAGCTTTTTGAGCTAGCTTGGCTCATGCACAGCTCTACACATAATGCATCCATTCATGACATGAATGCCCCTATTATTGTGGTGGTCAATAGTCAATGCCTAATCTCTTTCAACAAGACAACTAAACACCACTACTCTAGGAGGACCTTGGTAAAAACAACCTTTGCCTATTTCAAATCTCATTCACCAAGGTTGTCAATGGGCCGGGTAGTCCTAATGGGACTTCGGGCTTGACCCGTTTTGGGCCGAGTTTGGGGTGGTGTATCAGGCCCTACAGTTGGGCTCGAGCTTAAATCAGGAGCCCGATTAGCCGAACTTGGGCTTCGCACCTCAAAAGCCCATAAACCTGACCTGACCTAATAGGTCTTTTCTAAACCTAATTTTCCCCGTTTCTTTCATTTCTCCCTCCCTCTCACACATGAGGCACACCAAAATATTATTTATCCACAGAGATATTTACGGTTCCGGCGGACTCGGGTCAAGCATTGTGTAAATGTCCCAGGCCGGACTATTTCAGCCCGTCACAAGCCTGGGCTGAATTTGAGCTTAGGTTCAAAATTGCAGGCCGGGCTTGGATAGAGCTCAGCCTGGCCCATTGACAGCCCTACATTCATCCCTTCGAAAGGATATGGCCAATTGCTTTAGATGTCTTGCACTTTGAAATAGTTTTCCATATGGACTCATCACCCCTAATCAGCAGACTAATGACCCAACCTCTCTTTGTAACAATAATTGTTTGCAATAACTCTTCTCCATACAGACCCTTGTCCACGACCATTTACAAAGAAACACCCAACTTCCTCACTTAGTTCTCCCTATTCTTGTCTAACCTTCTTCCTTTGATATATGGAAACCTTACCATCTAATGATTTTCAACTTCTTAGCACGGTGCCACATACACAATGTTCATATGAAAGTCTGATGCAGGACATAAAAATTAAATATGATATGCGAGATTTCAGGCTTAAGATCACGTTAGTTCAGAAACAATTACACAAATTCCATATCCCGCATGAAAGTCCAAACATTCAATTAAGGAGAATCTATGCGGGTCCAGGCCTACACATGATAGGGCTGGATCAATAAAAATTATAAATCAAACGATACTCAAAGATAAGAAATAATCATTCACACATGCATAGTAATCAATTCCTAATCCAAGGGATTCATAAATTCCAATTCGGGGAACCCTAGGATAAGAAAATTGGCAAATTACTTAGGAAAAACGTAATTTAGGGCTAGGATTCATGAAAAACGGCTATGAGAGGATAAAAAAGGATCAAAACTTGAGCCAAAAGACGATTTCACGTATGGACAGCGGGCCTGGGGCGCTCGCACCGCACGTTCGAGAGGACGTCGTTTGCAAAAAAACTCTCCTTGGCCCTGGACGGCCGGGGGGATGCTCCAAAACCCCGAAGTTTCGAGTCGATCCGAGCTACGGCTTGTGCGTGGTGCTCCGCTGAAGTTTCAACTCGCCTGTGTGCCAAAATCTGGAAACCTACTGTAATGAAGAAATCTAATACAATAAAAGGAACGAATTCGAAGTACGGATGGTGGGGGAAGATGAAAAAATATGATGGAAGATTGGGGTGAATTGGGATTGATGTGGCTTCGCACTACGGTAATTAGCCCTTCGAAAAGAGAGGGCTTTGCACCCACTTTTGAATTCTTCCACAACTCACGAAGAGAGCACAAAAATAAAGCAGGAATTTTTTTTATTAACTTCAATGAATGAAAAGAACTACAAGAGGTACCTATTTATAGGAAAAATCCTATACCTCAAAACTCGCACCATGTATGCAACTTATTACTTGGCGGTGAAGTAAACTAAAATAAAACCAAACAAAGAAATCCAAAGCATTCATGATGTTCTAAATAATAACAATAAGCAAAACCTAAAATATGACATCAATTCGACGAGTGGGCCACGATTATGAGATCCCATAATGGCCTTTTATTGACTATTGGGCCTACTTTTTTTGAACTAAAACTTGTCTTCTAACTAGGAGGCCCTCCTTGAACGTCATCATCGAGCCAGATCGATGGTGGGGTCCTCCTTCTGCGTACGTACGTGCGTAGGGGTGGTGGTGTGCGAGCGTGCGTGTGCACGATGTCCTCATCAACTCTCTCCGGCTGCGAAGATTTCGCCACTGGCGAAATAGAACTCTTGAACCACTCTAGGATGTCAGGATCAAGTCTCTGAAGCTCCTTCTCAGTGAGCCACATGCTGGCCCTTGGAGGGTACCGCTTGGGCTTAATGCGGACCATCACAGAGTCCCCGATATTGAACTCTTTGAAACGTCTATGTAGGTCTGCAAAAAATTTGTAATGTTCATTACTAGTAGTGATCTTTCGCTTGATTTCTTGATGCAATGAATGTATGTGATGTGCAAAAGACTCTGCAGACTCTGATGGCCTATGAGACAATGACATAAGGATAAGATCAATAGACTTCTTAGGCTTGTAACCAGTAACGACTTCAAAAGAACTATATGTGGACCTATTAACAGAACTATTGTATGCAAACTCGGCTATGGGTAGTACGGTATCCCATGTCCTGGTATGCTCCCCCACTAAACATCAAAGTAAACTCCTTAAGACTCCTATTAACCACCTTAGTCTGGCCATCGGTCTGAGGGTGGTAGGCAGAAGAAAATTGGAGCCCAGTATTCATCATGTACCATAGTGTCTTCCAAAAGTAACTCATGAATCTCACGTCACGGTTAGACACTATGGTTTTTGGTAACCCATGCAGTTTGAGGACCTCACTAAAGAACAGATTGACAACATGAGAGGCGTCGGAGGTCTTAGAAAAAGGAATGAAGTGGGCAATTTTAGAGAAACGGTTCACAACAATAAATATGGAGTCATGCTTTCGAACAGTCTTGGGAAGTCCAAATACAAAGTCCATACTGATGTCCTGCCAAGGGATGAATGAGACCGACAAAGGTGTATATAATCCTATATTCTGTTTCCTCTCCTTTGCCAGTTGACAAGTACGACATTGCCCTATAATTTTGGCTACGTCCCGCTTGAGGCTTGGCCAATAAAATCTATCATCCGCTAGGGCAATGGTCTTGTCACTGAAATGACCCGCAACCCCTCTTGAATGTAACTTCCAGATAAGAAAATCTCAAAGGGAGGTGCGTGGTGTGCACAAGTGGTCACTCTTAAACAAATATCCATCCAAAATCAAATACTCACCGTTAGCTCCTAACAGACTTCCTAATAAAGACGTATACACAATCCCAAAATCTGAACACTCAGAATACTCTTCTTTGATGCGCTCAAGGCTCGTAACTTCAACACTCATGGAGTTGAGTAATGCGACTCGACGACTCAACGCGTCGGCAAACTTATTCTCTACACCGGCCTTCTGCTTAAGCACAAAAGTATACTCTTAAAAGAATTAAACCCACTTAGTGTGCCTGGGGCTTAATTTCTTCTGAGAGTTCAAGTATCTTAAGGCCTCGTGATCTGAGAACAAGACAAATTCTTGCGGTAACAGGTAATGTCGCCAATGGCGTAGTGATTGCACTACCGCGTAGAATTCCTTGTCATAGGTGGAATATCTTTGCTTCGCCTCATTCAGTTTATCACTAAAAAAGGAGACAGGATGCCCTTCCTGGCTAAGTACTCCTATGCCGACTCCTGACGCTTCACATGCGACTTCAAAAGCTTTTGAAATCTGGAAGTCGCGTGACTGGAGCTTTGGCCATCTTGACCTTTATCTCCTTGAAGGCCTTCGAGGCGGCCTTTGTCCATTGAAACTCTCCCTTTTTTATGCAGTCTGTGATGGGAGCCACAATGGAACTGAAGCCTCGAATGAACCGCCTATAAAAAGTGGCTAAGCCATCAAAATTGTGCACCTCATGAATATTGCGGGGTTCAGGTCAATTAACGATGGCCTTGACCTTCTCGGAATTTTCCGATACGCCCTCAGCTGACACAATAAAACCTAAGAAGATCACACTACTAGACAAGAACGCGCACTTCTTTAGGTTAGCGTACAACTTCTCGGCCCTAAGGATCCCACAAACCTGCCTCAAATGGTTGAGCTGTTGCTCCTTAGTCATGCTATAAATCAAGATATCATCAAAGTATACGACCAGAAACTTCCCCATGAAGGGTCTCAACACTTGGGTCATCACACGCATGAAAGTGCTTGGGGCATTAGTTAACCCAAAATACATAACTACCCACTCATATAGCCCATCCTTCATCTTGAAGGCCGTCTTCCACTCATCACCAGGGCATATACGGATTTTGTGATACCCACTTTTGAGGTCAATTTTTGAGAAGACAGTAGCATTGGCCATCATATCTAGCATGTCATCAGGACGCAATATGGGAAACCGATACTTGATTGTGATTTTATTGATGGCTCTACTATCAATACACATCCTCCATGTGTCATCCTTCTTAAGTGTAAGAAGGGCGGACACGGCACACGGACTCATGCTCTCTCGAATGAAACCCATCTCTAGGAGTTCATCAATCTGCCTCTTCAACTCAGCGTGCTCCTTTGGGTTCATTCTATAATGCGAGAGGTTTGGTAGAGTTGCCCCAGGGATTAAATCAATGGTATGCTGTATATCCCTCATAGGGGGAAGCTCATTCGGTAAATCATTAGGAAAAGACATCACAAAACTCATGTACTACCTGAATGGCTTCAGTGGGTAACTCTACGCTAGTCTCTAGTATACTCTATCTAGCCACAAAGGCGTATATCATCGAGTCCGCCTCCGTCTCTCGCTCAAAGTCTTTGACATTCAAAATATTGAGTGGTTTGGACTTGGACTTGGACTTTGATTCCTTCACTTCTTTTGGGCCGCTCACACCACTCTGTGTGGTGAACTCTTTTCTAGTTGTATTCTTGGGTGGCAGAGGATTTACCTTGACCTTCTTGCCCTCAAACCAGAATGTACACACATTTGAATGACCAAATATGGTAACATCCCTGTCATAAAGCCACAGCCTACCCAGGAACAACATCACACCAAATTGTATCTTTATAAGATTCAAACTGAATAGGGACAAGACAATGATGCGAGACTGGAATGGATGTTTCATCAACCCAGGAGACTCTATAGGGCTGAGGATGGGCTTCCAGCTTCAAGCCCAAACGATTCACAGTGCTAGTCGATGCCACGTTGGCACAACTACCACTATCCACGATCATCTTACAACTCTTTTCCACACATTTTGCATTAGTGTAGAAGATCGTGTTGCGGCACCAGTCATTAGTGTTCTTGGCTTGAGCCAGGGTGCAATGCACAATTGTGAGGGTCACAGACTCTTGTGCTCCCTCTTCTTCATCACTAGGGGTTCCGACTGGCTCATATTCCTCCTCACTATCACTCTCTGAGGGCACTACTTCTACTTGCCCATCAATAAGGAGTACTTTGGTGCCCTCTCTCGAGTCGCACTGGTGAGCAAAACAATCAAACCCTTGACACCTAGTGGCCTCACTTCCACGTGAACTAGACCCGACAATCTCTTTACCCTTATCATCCTTAGGTCTGGGCTGAACATTAGGGGAAGGTTTGTTTTGGAATCCCGTGTTAGGTCTAGCCCCAGAGGGGTTGGCCTTAGCACTGGATTCACGAAAGTCAAACTGTCTTCCCACAGATGCTTTAAGGTATTGCTTGACATCTAACACTACTTGGTACAACTGTTCGATAGTGTCTGTCTTTGGGGAGCAATTCTCTCCTAATGTCAGGATGGAGGCCCGTTTTAAAACGAGCAAGGGTGAGTACGGGGTCCTCGTCAACCTCACGGTGGGTCAAGTACTCTTCGAATTTCTCAATATAGTCAGCAACACTCATGGAACCCTGTTGAAGAGACTGTCACTCCTCAATCAACCGTAGGCGATAAGAGAGAGGGAGGTACTTCTCTTTCAGCGTTTATTTCATGTCTCTCCAATGGACTATTGGGAGTTCCCTCGCTCTTTCTTCTTTCGCTCAACTGTCGCCCAAAACCTCTTTGCTTGACCCACAAGCTTCATCTTGGCGAATCGGACTCGTCGAGCATCGGACATATCATACCACTCAAAATAGTAATCCATATCCGCCAGCCAATTTAGAAAGGCTTTAGGGTCCAAGTGGCCATAAAATGTGGGAGCGTCTACCCTAACTCCCTTGAGGAGTTGTGCATCTAGGTCATATTGATCATGATGTCCCTCACGGGGTGGATGCAAGGTATCCCGTATCAGTATCGATTGGCGTATCGGTGACCTCCAAAACCGATACGGATACGGGGGCGTAACGGCGATATGGGGGCATAATGGCCCGTAACGGCGCAAAATTTTTTTTTTGCCAAAAAAATATGAAAAAATATGGATTAAATCCGGAATATTCTAAGCATTCCAAATATGCATTCATTTATAAAATGGAGCATGTTTATGGGGGCGTAACGGTCTGAGAAGTTGTATCGGACTGTCTGATGAATTTATGAACCAGATAACCTGAATTTGACTACAAAATTCATATATTTAATTTTCTAACTATCTACTACCAATGATAGATATATTAGAATGAATGTAATATGTAAATATCTTACATTAGGTGTGTTTGCAATTATTTTTGAGGAATTTCTCAAACATACCTGTGCAGTGTGTACGTGACTGTGATTCCTGTCTATGACCTGTCATCCTCAAGTCTAGAATATTAAAAAAAATAAAATTAGTAGTGTCTGATATACTCCCCTGCAACTTGATTAAGGATTACTTGATTGGTTGTCAGGGGAGCTATTTTAAATACAAGTTCGGCAGTGTCAAGTGTGTGCATAATTGCATGGCTTCTTGCAATAATACTGTTGTGAGCTGTCTGCTGCAAAATGCAAATACTTACCTTAATACAAATATATACTCACAATCACAAGTCACCACCAAAATGAAAATCTGCTTTTTTGTGGTTGCTCGACCTCCACATCATCGTCATTGTCACCATCAGGCTGAGGCTGTCCAATAGGTGTAGGTTCTGCATATCCATAATATCCAGTGCCAGAAGGAAATACTATATCAACGAAACCAGAGGATGACTGATCCTGACTAGGTAACGACTCTGACCTTGAGTAAGGATATCCACCAGTGCCCGTCGAATAGTCATACTGGTAACCATACTCAGGCTGTTGAGAATCTTGAGATTGAGAGTGCGTCTGCTGTGATGAGTAACTTGGATTTGGATCTGGATATCTATAATCATATGGATATTGATCGGAAGGGCTACTCCAACATAAATGTGATGGAACGGGCTCAGTATAACCATCATAATTATAATCCAATTGACCATAAAAATATCCATCATAATAACCAAGACCATGAGCCTGCTGATGTTCCGGACCTCCCGGACGCTGTGCACCACTAGATGTACCCTCCTGCTGGTTGTATCGTGACTCGGTACACTCGTAGGTTCGACCTCGGGTACCACCTCGTCGATGTTCATCGGCATCGCGATCTGTAGACGGCTGAATAGGGCGTTGAGCAACACCAGAAGTGCCAGCACCAGAGGCAGGGGGGTCATCGTCACCATCATCCGACACGGACACGCTACCACTACTCGTACTTTTTTGTTGATCTCGAGCCGTTTCCGTACGTGGCATAAACGCTGCCCCTCTTACTGGGTCCAACACATCTGCACGACTCTCTTGTTATGCTTTGCGTATTTCTGGGTCATCAATTTCCAATTCTTCACTATCCTCTTCAATTTGTTTTTTTCTTGTTTCCAACCAAGGTAGAAGTGGGTCATCCTCATCATAAATATTGTCCAAGTTTATTGGACAGTAGTCTCCGTCATCGGCAGCTGTAATGCTCCTATGATGTTGTCGCATTCTTAGTTTTATATTGTAGTGTATGAAAACAAGTCTATCTAATGTTCTAGTATGCAATCTATTCCTATTCTTTGAATGAATGAGCGCAAAACAACTCCAATTCCTTTCGCAGCTAGAGGAGGATGTTGTCTGGCTCAAAACTTTTACCGCAATTTTTTGGAGAGCCTTCGTACTCTCTCCGAAATTAATCCACCATTCGGCCGGTTGCAACCTAGATATTGCATGCTGTGCAAGAGCATCTCCAAAACTACCAAGACGATTTCCAAATGTATCTAATTCATTCAACGCCTTTATTTGCAGATCTAAGTCAGGTTCTAATCTCTCTATCACATTTTTTAGCCCGACACGAACTTCATCATCCGCAACAAATGATTGGGCATATCTATACCTATGATTTAAGTAATAACCTGCTGCATGAAGATCGTGATGGAGTTGTTTTGTCTATCTCCTGTCGATCATCTTCCAATAAGTCTCCCAGCTTCTACAATCACGTTGAATTGCAAGCTTTGCCTTATCCATGGCATCATATAGGAAGCCCATGGTAGGTGCTTCATCGGTTTCAACAAGACGGAGTACCCTCATTAGTGGCTCCATCACCTTTAGGATCGCCTTAACCTTCTTCCAATATTTGTTGTCCCGTATGGTGTTCACAACGTCGACCGGTGTCCCTGATGTCTTCTTCCCATGTTTTGTGTTGAGCCATTGTCGGGAAGCGAACATTTCACTCAACTCTCCCCTATGCTGGAATAAACTCTCTAATGCTATAAAGTTTGTTGCGAATCTAGTCGCCGCAGGCCTCAACAATTCTCGTCCTTTCGTGAACTTTCTCATTATTGCGACTATTTGATTATGATTGTAAATAAACGTCGTTACTTCCCTTGCCCTTTCGACCATTTCCTTAAAATTCTTCTTCTTCCCAATATCTTCCAATATAAGATCAATACAATGGGCAGCACATGGTGACCAAAAAAGATGTTTTCTCTTATTCATCAACATATGTCCTGCAAGCTTATATGATGCTTCATTATCTGTCACAATCTGCACTACGTTCTCCTCTCCAATCTCATCCACAACTTTATCCATTAGTCCAGTAATATAATCAGAATTTTTCGTTACTTCTGAGGCATCAATTGACTTTTGATATATAGTTCCCAAGTGGCAGTACACCATGAAGTTGATCATGTTGCGTCTGGTTGGGCCAGTCCAACCATCGCACATGATCGTGCATCCTCTGGCTTGTTCTACAGGTTTAAAGGTAGCCACGTATGTTTTCACATCCACATACTCTGCATCTGTCCATTTTCCCCTAATCTCCTTAGCCGTGGGAGCTTTTATTCCTTCACCTGCTTCTTCTGCTGCATCAATTACCACCTGCCAATATGGAGAATTGGCCGCGTTAGGAGGTATGTTAGCATGTATAAATAACTTTGCTGCTGCTCTACCTAATTTCTCAACGGAAGTTCTACTCCACATTTGTTTTATCTTCTTTTGTTTAGTTGATTCTTTCCTAAACAGGATTGGATCAATAGAGGGTCTCCTAGGCTCATTTACTTCTTCATCCAAATGTATATGGGCATCACGTGATGATGTCTGTCGTCGGCTCCCAAATACACGTCGTAACCCACCAAACCTACCCCCCCTACCCTCAGTCCCAGCTGCAGAAGCAGTTGCACTTCCAGTTGCACTCTCTGTCCCACTCCCACTCCCACTGCCCCCTCCTGTATCACGCACTGACCCATGCGTGCCAAACATGCGGTGACGTTCTTCCTCTTCACGAGCTAGACGCACGCTCTCTCTCCTAGCTATGGTTAATTCCCGATCTGAATCTTCGTCAGAATCAATAATATCTTCATTACGAACGCCCATATATTCAGGACCAAACACCTCCTGTCGAGCTGCTTCTAAAGTATCATCTCTCTTCTTTTGTACAGCAACACGTTTACCCTTCGACTCATCCAGACTAGCTTACATTAATAGCATTATCTCTCTCGGTACTCTGACACATGGCGCAACTTGACCCTTTCGATGTGCCAAATGTTGTTTGAGACGGGTAATTCCACCAGACAATCCTATCACAATACTTGCACTTTATTTGGTGCCTAGTACCACCAACCCTCTCACAATGTTGCCATCCAATATCCTCACTTGTTGTTGGCCAGACCCAGACATTTCTTTAGGTTTAGGATATGAGTATGAGTGTATGACCTATGTTAATAAAGATAATTTTATGTTCTAACTAAACCCTAAGAAGCTCCAAAACCTGTCCAATATAAGCAAATAAAAATATAAAGTCACTAATTCGAAAATACAAAGAAAAATTTATAAAATGACACCCCAAATATGTAAAATGCACATTAACATATTCTACTATGATTAACACATCATATGGCATCATTAAAACAGCAAAACAACTATTAAAAATTGATTTTTCGAATTTTAAAAAAAAGGGCCCAAAAATCATGCGTAAATAGAAAAAAATATAAATAAATAATATTAAATGGCACCCCAAATCTGTAAAATGCACGTTAACATGTTCTACTATGATTAACATATCATATGGCATCATTAAAACAGCAAAACAACCATTAAAAATTGATTTTTCGAATTTAAAAAAAAGGGCCCAAAATTCATGCGTAAATAGAAAAAAATATAAAAAAAATATAAAATGGCACCCCAAATATGTAAAATGCACATTAAAATGTTCTACTATGATTACCACATCATATGGCATGATTAAAGCAGAAAAACAACCATTAAAAATTATTTTTTTGAATTTTAAAAAAAGGGGCCAAAATTCATGCGTAAATAAAAAAATATATAAAATGGCACCCCAAATATGTAAAATGCACATTAAAATGTTCTACTATGATTAACACATCATATGACATCATTAAAACAGCAAAACAACCATTAAAAATTGATTTTTTGAATTTTAAAAAAAGGGGCCAAAATTCATGCGTAAATAGAAAAAAATATAAAAAAAATATAAAATGGCACCCCAAATATGTAAAATGCACATTAAAATGTTCTACTATGATTAACACATCATATGGCATGATTAAAACAGCAAAACAACCATTAAAAATTATTTTGT
Source organism: Magnolia kwangsiensis (assembly GCA_037074715.1). Lineage (NCBI taxonomy): Eukaryota > Viridiplantae > Streptophyta > Magnoliopsida > Magnoliales > Magnoliaceae > Magnolia > Magnolia kwangsiensis. The sequence goes on along the minus strand of CM073584.1, from coordinate 28,755,813 downwards.
CGAATTTTAAAAAAAGGGGCTAAAATTCATGCGTAAATAGAAAAAAAAAAAAAATATATATATATATATATATATATATATATATATATATATATATATATATATATAAAATGGCACCCCAAATATGTAAAATGCACATTAACATGTTCTACTATGATTAACACATCATATGCAATCATTAAAACAGCAAAACAACCATTACAAATTGATTTTTCGAATTTTCAAAAAAAAGGCCAAAATAAATGCGTAAATAAAAAAAAATATAAAAAAAATATAAAATTGCACCCCAAATCTGTAAAATGCACATTAAGCTGTTCTATTATGATTAACACATCATATGGCATCATTAAAACAGCAAAACAACAATTAAAAATTGATTTTTTGAATTTTAAAAAAAGGGCCCAAAAATCATGCGTAAATAGAAAAAAATATAAAAAAAAATATTAAATGGCACCCCAAATCTGTAAAATGCACGTTAACATGTTCTACTATGATTAACATATCATATGGCATCATTAAAACAGCAAAACAACCATTAAAAATTGATTTTTCGAATTTTAAAAAAAGGGCCCAAAATTCATGCGTAAATAGAAAAAAATATAAAATGGCACCCCAAATCTGTAAAATGCACATTAAGCTGTTCTACTATGATTAACACATCATATGGCATCATTAAAACAGCAAAACAACTATTAAAAATTGATTTTTCGAATTTTAAAAAAAGGGCCCAAAATTCATGCGTAAATAGAAAAAAATATAAAAAAAATATTAAATGGCACCCCAAATCTGTAACATGCACATTATCATGTTCTACTATGATTAACACATCATATGGCATGATTAAAACAACAAAACATATTAAAGAAAGTAAATACCTATTTTTGAAGAATTTCTGAAAAATGGCCCACCGAGCTTTGATTCAACCAAATCCGTAATATAATGTGTTTTTGTCCCAAAAAACCAGCCAAGGTTGGTCGAAATTACTATTAGAAGGAGTGAAAAACAGTTTGGAAGCAAGAAGTTTGGAAAAAACAGCAAAAAAAGTGCTTAAAAAGAAAAAAAAAAGTAGCTGTTATTTGACCGTTACGGGTGACCGTTACGCCCCCGTAACGGTCCGATACGCACAAAAATCAGTAACGGCCGATACGGGGCCGATACGCGTATCGGCCCTTACCGATTCCGTTACGTATCGGCCGATACGGCCGATACGTAACCGATATGGGACACCTTGGGTGGATGCACAAGTATGCGCGCATGACCAGCTCTATAGCCGCCTCCATTCCTTGGTCTAACCTCCTGACCAATTGCCTAAGATTGGGCATCCTCCTCAGTGGTGGGGTTTGCCCTGAAGGAGGCCTCTATTTCTTCGATGCGTTTATCTATGCGTTGTTCCAAATGCTTATTCAAGGACTCAACCTGCTGGGCTAACTTAGCCACTGTTTCTTGCAGTTGCTCTATGGTTAGTGTGGGTTGCAAACCGAAACCACGACCCATATGTGTGGGCATACACTGACTTGCTCAACCTAAGGACCTGCTACGATAACTATATGCGTCTAAAAACTAAATGACCCTACGAGACTCTATATGAAGGAGACTACACACCGTTACTAAAATTCAGCTACATATATCAGGGACTACGGTTTTCTAGCAGCTATATATGATAGATTGGATGCATGAAGGACTCAAATAAACTAAACCCCAAATGTGGTGAATTCCCCTACAACAACCCTAGGCTTTGATACTAAATTTGATGCAGGATATGAAAATTAAATATGATATGCGAGATTTCAGGCTTAAGATCATGTTAGTTCAGAAACAATTACACAAATTCCATATCCCACATGAAAGTCCAAACATTCAATTAAGGGGAATCTATGCAGGTCTAGGCCTACACATGATAGGGCTGGATCAATAAAAATTATAAACCAAACGATACTCAAAGATAAGAAATAATCATTCACACATGCATAGTAATCAGTCCCTAATTCAAGTGATTCATAAATTCCAATTCGGGGAACCCTAGGGTAAAAAAATTGATAACTTAGGGAAAACGTAATCTAGAGCTAGGATTCATGAAAAACGGCTATGAGATGATAAAAGAGGATAAAAACTTAAGCCAAAAGACGATTTCGTGTATGGACAGAGGGCTTGGGGCGCTCGCACGTGCGCAGGTACCTGGCCACACGTGCGCAGGGACCTGGCCACACGTGCAAGGGGGCGTCGTTTGTAGAAAAACTCTCCTTGGCCCTGGAAGGCCAGGGGGATGCTCCAAAACCCCAAAGTTTCGGGTCGATCCGAGCTCCGGCTTGTGCGTGGTGCTCCGCCAAAGTTGCAGCTCGCCTGCGGGCCGAAATCTGGAAACCTGCTGTAATGAAGAAATCTGATGCAACAAAAGGGACGAATTCAAAGTACGGATGGTGGGGGAAGATGAAAAAAAAAAGATGATGGAGGATGGGGGTGAATCAGGATTGATGGGACTTCGCACCACGGTAGTTAGCCCTTCGAAAAGGGAGGGCTTCACACCCACTTTTGAATTCTTCCACAACTCACGAAGAGAGCAGAAAAATAAAATAGAAATTTTTTTATTAACTTCAATGAATGAAAAGAACTACAAGGGGTGCATATTTATAGGAAAAATCATATACCTCAAAACTCGCACCATGTGTGCAACCTATTACTTGGCGAAGTAAACTAAAATAAACACCAAATAAAGAAATCCAAAGCATTCACGATGTTCTAAATAATAACAACAAGCAAAACCTAAAATATGACATCAATCCGATGAGTGGGTCACGATCATGAGATTCCATGATAGGCTTTTCTTGACTATCGGGCCCACTTTTTTTGAACCAAAACTTGTCTTCTAATTAGGAAGCCCTCCATGGATGTTGTCATCGAGCCAGATCGATGGCGGAGTCCTCCTTTTGCGTACGTATGTGCGTAGGGGTGATGGTGTGTGGGCACGCGTGTGCACGATATCCTCATCAAAGTCCATGCCATCCTCATTCACTCATTTCCTAGTTTCAACTTTTCAGCACATACACAATGTTCATATGAAAGTCCATGCAAACCTTGTTCATTCATTTCCCATTATCGTAAAAGGTGATAAAAAAAAGCCTTTCATAATATATTGAGTTGTTTCTGTTTCATGGGGATGGATAAGAATGTGCTTGGCACAACGCAACTTAGTAAAATTTTATTGCATCCCCCAGAAAGTGTCCCAGAAAGTTTGTAGACACTAATCCCTTCTTTGAGGCAATCAGTTCACAAGATCAGTCAACCCGGCCAGGAAACTTATGCAGAACCTACGCATCATATGCCACCAAGTTAAAATTTTATCATGTTCCCCAGAAGTTCATAGATTTTTTAAAAGGTATAGACACTTTTATTAAGAAAAACTGCTCGAGAAAACCTCAGGCAGGAACAACAACTACAACCGAAACTTGGAAATTAATTACAAGCATCAACGGCCTTTAAACAAAAGGCCCATCCGGCCATTCCAACACATCCCACTTAAGCCTTCACACCACCCCTAGCACCAACACACTCAAGTTCCGGAAATACCGATTGCTCCTCTGCACCCAAGGCCCATAACGCTGTCATAAGAATCAGCCGCCATGCCATCCTGCCTTCTTTTCCTACCCCACCCCATGCCAAGCCAATAAGAGGACTTCAATTGCCCTGACATCATCCATGTGGTTTTAAAGAAATCGAGGAAGCTCTCCCACATTCTGACCAAACTGGCAATGAATGAAAATGTGATTAACTGACCCAGCATTATTCATGCACATTAAGCAGACATTGGGAAGCACCATCGATCTTCTTTGAAGGTTATCCATTGTGAGTGCCACATTCCTACCCGCCAACTACACAAATGTTGCTACTCTTTTTTTTTTTTGTGAGTGCCCCATTCCTACCCGCCAACTACACAAATGCTGCTACTTTGGGAGGGGCACCATAGAAAAGGAGACCCAACTTATTACATCTAGATGCAATCAATTCTGAACACGAGTCAATGATCCAGCCTGAAAATTTAATACAACATATGTCATATGTGACCAAATATAACTTGCGATAATGTGTACAAGAGGGCTAAACTAATGATCATACATGAAGCTAGAGGAACTATGGTTTACTAACTATTTATTCCTTGTATAGAGCAATATTCTGAAAAACAAAATTGGACCATAAATTGCAATAGAGGTTAAATCATATCAAATTGGAAAACATATTGTAAATTGTATGATTTATTCAAATTACAATAGATTTTTTTTGAAAGGTAGCGGAACTTTTATTAAAGAGGAGCAGCAAAAGGGCTCAAGGGATTTTTTTAAAAAAGGCCATACAACAAAGACCAATCACTTTGGTCAAAGCCCATAGAACAGGAGACCCAACTTTTTACATCTAGCTTTGCTCTCTTATAGACTTCCAGCTCCAATCCACTTTTGTTTCAGAAACTCCAATTATTCCTCTCCCCCTAAATGGCCCAGATTACAACCATTAAGAGTAGCCTCCATATTCTTTTTTTCCCAACCCCTCCCCCATGCCAAGCAAAGAAAAGGCCACAATAGAATATTTTAAAAGAAAATTATGAAAAATCCAGAAAAAAAAAAAATCAGTCATATTAATTAAATATCCATTTCCAACTTGCATCCATTACATAAGCAGAAACTAATTTACTTATTGAGTGATGAGTTTAGGAGTAGATCCACCCACATAAATGGAGTTAAAAACAAAAACCAAAAAGCAAGTTCACAATGAAGGAAACATCTTGATGTGTGGATAAGCATAAGTTATGATAACATGATTGTTGTCATCCTCCTTAAGCGGCATTGTCTCATTTTGTTATTGGAGTACGTGTGACTGTTGCAAGTTAACTCCTCTCACCATTTTCTTTATGCCAAAAGGTAAATATAATGAGATAAATGAAATAATAGAAGGATATGGCTTTCTACAGGATTGCAAACTTCAATCATTGCCATCAAAATTCTCGAAAGATAGTCAAAGTGACCCTTTGGCTTAAATGAACATCAATACAGCTTAAGCGGCATTAAGACTCATTTCATTATTGGAGTATTTGGTAGTGCAACGATTGCAAGTAATTTCATAAATGAACATCAATCTTATCATATATGGTATCATCATTGTTATCATCCTCCTTGCTTAAGTGGCATTAAGTCTCATTTTGTTATTGGAGTACTTGTTGGTGCGACGGTTGCAAGTTGCAAGTGATGTTAACTTCTGTCAAGCCAAAAGGTGAAGACAATGAGATAGATAAAATAATACAAGGATATGGCTTTCAACGGAGTTACAAACTTCAAATATTGCCATCAAACTTATCAAAACATACGTTGAGGTGACCCTTGAGATTTCTTCCTTTCATTGTTTCGTGTTCAGAAAATTTCTGAATTAAAAAATCCCACAATAAGCACATAATGCAAGTGAGAAAGATGTTATTTGACGCTCAAAAGACCAAAGATAACTTTAGAAAGAAAAGCAAAGAAAATAAAAGTCTAATTACTTTAGCCACGGTTCAGCCCACAACCATGATCCTTGTTTACTTTTTCTTCCTTGATAGAGAATGAAAATGGTTGATAAAGCAAGAAACAAAGATGGGGACTAACTCACAAGTCACAACCATTACCACTGTTTATTCACTGAATCATTAGATTTGTGTGAAATCATAAGATTCAAATCATGAATTGAAAGATTTAGCCAAAAATTGTTAGATTCAATTAAGAATCCAGAGGGATTAGAACATAAGATTGAAATGGTCTTCCATATGATTTGATTTGAATCATAAGAAATCGTAAGATTTTAATAACCATGATGGTATAGAGAATTCTCTCAAGCCCATTTGAGAGCCTTATTCATCTTGGCTTATGGAATATTATTGCAAAGAGTACAAGCCCAATTTTTTCAATCAAGGATGCATCTAAGACCTGTTCTTTTGTTGATATGAAAATTCATTAAAGAAAAAGGTTATAGCACTACATCCATCATGATTGTGATAAAAGGAACCAATAGAGAATATCAATGCAAGATCCCTTTTCCTTGGGAGTCTGCAGAAGGTCTAATCTCATTTACAATGAAAGGGAATCTCCAAGGTTCGAAAGCTTAACCTCAAACCCCAATATATAAAAAATTTGGTTTCAATTTCCACTTTGGTAGTCTCCTTCTCCAAAGGGACCGGAGAATAGGAGCTTGATTTTATTCCTTATTGACAGTCTTGTTAGGTATAAAACCAGCAGTGCTTTATTGGGCAGAATGTTGGGCACTTAAGGAACTGTAACTGAAATGAGGATGCTGAGATGGATAAGTGGCAAGACAAGGGAAGGATAGAATTAGGAATGAATGCATTCGACTTGGGAGTAACACCAGTAGGTAATAAGATGAGGAAAAGTAGATTGAGATGGTTTGGTAATGTGCAATGGTGACCAAGAACTACACCGGTTAGTAAGAAGTGAGTCAGTTCAAGTTGAAGGCTCTAAAAGGGCAAGGGGAAGGCCCAAAAGGATGTGGGTGGAAGTAGTAAGAAAAGATCTGATGACCTCTGGTTTAACAGAGGAATGGCGGAAAAGGATTCATGTAGCTGACTGCAATAAGTTGGTATAAGGCTTAGAAGATGATCATGATCGACGGATTTCTTAGATATCAATTTTGCTTGCAATTGCATACTTACCTCCATTCCTGAAATGTGGTATCAGAATGTTCTAGGTAACTTGCATCCATCCATCCACATGAGCATGTGCACATACACACGAATGCACACATGGATGCATGAGGGCACACACGTACATAAACACATACATGCATGCATCCATGCAAGCACAAACAAACAAAAAAGGGAGAGTTAACAGTTGCTAATATCAATTCATGCCTGCAAAGGGCATGTACTCAAGCATTCAAACATAAGACCATATGCCACGTAATTATGAGGATGATAAATTCATTTAAGAGTTAAGGAAAAAATCTCTTAGATGTTAAAACTAAAACTGGAATCCTAAACATGTTCTTGACTTATCAAGAGCTTGGAAAGATGGGAACAAACTGGAGTTTACCTAAAAAACAATCCAGCGACCATAATGCGAGACAAGTTTTTGGTATTTCCTCCATCATTTACACTCGCCTACAAGAAAAGTGCGTCCAAGTCAAATGTGTGGTGGAAAATAAACTTTAGATAAAATTGAATCAGAACCAAGACAAGGAGCATAAATTGCATGAGACGATCATACAGGGATCATCAGCATCATTGAGCATGGATGTTACTAAAAAAATACCTGAATAGGGCCAAAGTGAATGAAAAGACAACAAAGTATTAAGAGCACAATATAAAACTCAGTCATAATTGTCACCTTCACAGTTCTTGTTCAGGTTTGCAGTTCACAGTACCTAGGGTGGGTAGTTAGTCCAACTTGCCATTTCAATTCCCCAGTAAGTTGTCCAATGCACAGCATTCATTTGGTGAGTTCCTGGAAGAGTTCATTCAATCCTTCACTCTTGGTCTACTGTTCAAATCTTCTAAAGCTCATATTTTCATCACATATGGCATACTTCTAAAGCAGCATGTTTTGTTAACCTGAATCAAAAGGGTAGAGAGATAACGACGATTTTTTCAGGAGCATTTGATCTGGGTGGATGAAGTGGGGATGTGCCTCTAGTGTGCTATGTAAGCATCATGCCAATGAAACTCAACAGGAAATTTTATGATAGTGAATTTGATCAACTATACTGTATTGTGCGGATGTTGAAAAGTCAGGAGGCAACATGAACAGAGGATGAGAATTATAAAAATCTGAATCTTGAGATGGATATATGGGAAGACTAGGAAAGTTAGAATCAGGGATGATGTCATTTGAAACAGCCAAAGAGGAGTCCATTGGGAGATAAAATGAGGGGAGAATATTGAAATTGTTCTGCCACATGCAATGAAATCTGGTGATGGTCCGATAAAGATGAAGGTTGGGGAGTCCAAGATTAATCTCAAATTTGATCACAACATTGATGAGGAACACTGGTAAGAAAGACCTACCAGGGAAGAGTCATTAAAGGCTGCAAATTATTATTATTAATAATAATTTGGGTAACCAAGGTTGTCGAATCGCATATGAGATCATGTGCAATCGCATATGCCTATGCACATATGCGATCGCATATATACATATATATATATATATATATATATATATATATATATATATATATATATATATTTTGAAAAATTAAAATATTAGGAAAATTTTCAAAAAATTGTAAAAAAAATATAAGAAACTGAGGAGAACTTTTCTAAGTTAATAGATAACTAATTTTACATATTTAAAATACATTTGAAAGAGATAAAATCAATTAAACAATGAATTAAACATCAAGTCATCCACATTTAACAATATAGTTAACAAAAAGTAACAACAAAATCAACAAGCTATTTATTTATTATGGTAGAAAATCAACAAGCTATCTTCCTTGAAACTTAAAAGTGCTTGAATCTTGATTTTCCAACTTCCAAGAGAGGGGGAATGTAAGAGAGAGAGAGAGAGAGAGAGAGAGAGAGAGAGAGAGAGAGAGATTTAAGATCACTTGGTTGTAGGAAATACAAGAGAGAGGGAGATTAAGACCACCTGTAATTAAGAAATGTAAGAGAAAAATTGAGTAAGAGAGTTTTGGAGTGAGAATATTGCAAATGGAGGAGATTTGAAAGCCTTTTTATAGACAAAATGTTATTTTTTTACAAAAATAAAAATAAAAATAAAAATAAAAATTCAATGTGCCATGGCCAATGATATGCGATCGCATACATCGCATATGCGATCGCATATTTTCGCATATGCGACATATGCGATCACATATGTGCCTGATTGCATATGCCATGATCGCATATGCGATCTGCATATGGATATGTGCATATGCGATCGCACATGACAACAATGTGGGTAACAATAAAGCTCTAGGAGTGTCAATGGGTCAAGCTGGTTCGTCAGGTTTTGGGGCCTAGCCTGATTTCTGCCAGGCTTGGGCTGGAATTTGAGGCCTGGGGGCTGGGCCAGGACAGGCCTAAAATTAAAGCCCATTAATTAATTGGGCCAGGCTCGGGCTGTGACAAACACCCTGTTGGCCAGCCTAGCCCATGTAGAATTTCATGGGCATTTATGTAATATATCCTGCGTGGTGGGGGCATGCCAAATGAACATAACAAATCTTTCACAAAACTAGATGCCCAATCTCAGACTCCGCCCATCCATTAGGCAAGGTTTGGATAGACCTCAGCCTAGTCTATTTACAGTAACATAAAACTTTGGGACCTAATGGACTCCCAGTTGCTTTCTTCCAAACATTTTGAGAAGTAGAAGGATATATCTAACTATAAGATTTGACATCGGAATTTACACAAGGGGTAAGTTGGGCAAGGATCTCAGGGCTCTTTTATCACTTTGATTCCAAGAAAGGAAAGTGCAGTTTCTTTGAAAGAATATAGGCTCTTCAAAGGGTGGGGGCTTATAAATTGACAAATATCTTGGCTGGTAGATAACGCAGGACCGATGCATGAACTAAGTAACATGTGAGTTCAAATAGCCAAATTAAGATATTTAATAATTAAAAAAAAAACACAAACATCGCTATAATCATCATAAATATCATTAAAATCAAAAGAAAATCATGCATAATCCTAGCTTAAGCTACCAATATTGTAACACAAGATCATTAAATAAAAGAAACTATGATCTAATGGATGTAGGGACATCCAATAGTCTATTTCAAAATAGAAAACCTAATACAACTTAGGGTGAAAATTAGGTTTTGGATAATTTGAGAAAGTATGAAAATTAGAAATTTTAGGTTTAGGGTTAGGGTTTCAGGGATGGAAGAAAGATGTTTTGATCTAATGATGGTGGGAAACAAAAAAAAAAAGGGGGGGGGGGGGGAAGGTGGGATTCACACGTGTAGCATGGGGTGGATGGGTTTAGGTCGGTTAGGATTTAGATTGTGGATGGGTATGAGAAAGTTAGGTTTGGGAGAAGACGAAGCTCCGGGATAAGAGAATTAAGAACCTGAAGAAAATATTTGGACAAGGGAGAAAAGAGAAGATGGTGTGAGGATAGATAGAGACCTCGCACCACCGTTGATGAAGATTAGTCTCACACCAATCTTCCTTCCAAATCACATGGAAGTATCTTTAAATCGCATGAAGATGGAAAAAAAAAAGAAGGAAGGGCTTCTCTCTCTCTCTCTTTATATATATATATATATATATATATATATATATATATATATATATATATATATATATATATATATATATATCATAAAATCCAATGGGAGAGAGGTCACATGCCCCCCCTCTTTTTCTTGATCCAAGAAGTTTCAAAAATTACAATAATCCCCGTCTTGTGAATCTTAAAAAAAATAGACCTAGTCTAAATAAAATCAACCAAAACACTCATAATGTGTTCAAATATAAAATAATAAAACTAAATCCTAAAAGATAATAAAGTCTAAAACTTATGTGGACAATTAACGATCAATGGCCCGATCATGTGATCCATGCGATACAATGGCCCGATTGTCGCATCCCTCCGATTCAACAGTCTGGGTCACTCCATAAAGCAGCCCATCTGTATCTTCCCAGTATGGGGTCTTCCAGATGCTTGCACATGCACATGGGAAGTCTTTAGTACGATCAAGAATACTTGCCTAACCACAGGGAAATCAGAGTGGCCCGCCTCCTCTAATACGTACATTAGGGTGAACGTGAAGTGATGTCCTTATTAGTAGATTTAGAAGGGTGCTTAGTTCAATTTTCCTTTTTTTTTTTTTTTAATGATAAATGGATTCATTCATACAAAGATGCTTGGCTCAGTTATCTCTTATGCCCGAGGTGCTTTTATTCATTGAAGAGATTTTGGACAAGGTGCTTAAGGCTCAAGAATATTGAATGCATCATGAACTCCAGATAGCAAGAGGAAAGGCAACGCCACAAGGGTAATTTGAATATTGGATCTAGAAAAAGCCTATATGATCATGCTAACTGGAAATTCTTGGAGTGTATGTTGAAAACATGTTTTGGGGTCATGTGGAGAACCTGGATGGTGGAATCCGTTGGTTCAGCTCATTAAATTCTTATTAATGGATCACCAAAATGATCTTTCAGAGGTTCGAGGATACTTGCAAAGGGACCTATTAGCTCCATTTCTCTTCACGGGTGATGGCCAATGCCCTTGGCAAAATGATTGATAAAGCTAGAACGACGGACTATCAGTAACTTCAAGGTAGAGGGAGCTAATATTCAAGGGTCTCTTCTCAAAATCGCCATTGAAATTATTGTTCTCTTATGCTAAGCTCGCTCAAATTTCTAACTTGAGAAGGGCCCTCCATTGGTTTAAAGCAATGTCTAGCTAGAGGGCTAATCTCTGCAAAAGGAATTGTCGGGACTTTAGTTGAAGCTTGTTCATGTAGTGGAGTGGGAAGACAATCTAGGATGTAAGGGCTGGTAAATTGATATCCCATTTGCAGCTTCTATTGTGTATTAGAAGATGATGAAAAGATTTTGGAACTCCATGATTGAGAGGAAGCTCTCAACATTCATTAATTGGACTCTAATTAATCTTACATCTCTAGTGAGCAAGTAGTTTAAATCTTGAATTTCATTGGTACTTAACCAGTGTTCCAAATATTGGCGATGTTATCGATAATATCGGCAATATTGTTAGGTTAGTGATACCGAAACTGCTGAAGTTTAAAAGTATCATTAGGTTACTGATACTGAAACTATTGGCAATATTTTCAATAATATCGAGAATATTTGGAGATATTATTGATATAGGCGATATTTTAATGAGAATCCCTTATAAAAGTTCCCTGGTATAGGCAATATTTAAAATATCGACGATATCAGATATCGGCCGATATATCCCACGATTTATCATGTATCCTACCTGTGCGATACGAAACGCATAGGTAATGCCGATATATCCCACCAATACAATATGGTGAACATTTTCGATTTATGACCTAGTTTTTTGTTGTAAATCATATTAAATTAGTATCAAATGGTTACAAATCTGTGATTCTTCACCTTTTCCATGAAAAATAATGAATTTGGAGCTTTGATTTTGAGATTTAGGGAGATAAGCCTCGTTGCAGAAAATTGGGAAAAATCAAAATTTCTCAGTTTCTCACAAATTAGTTGCAATCTTTATATCCAAGCACAAAATCAAACAAGTATGTTACTTGATCTAATGATTCTTCTTTTGCTTTTGAATGTATTGCTTAGTGTTTCCATACATGTCTTCTTACATTAATAAATTATATGAATAAACTTTGAATATACTTGCATCAGTTCAGTCAGACAAGAAATATATTAGGACTCCATACAAAGGAAACCCCTATTATGTGCACTTTTTTTATGTAATGTATTGATTTCTAAGTGTGTATTGATGTCTTTTTCAACAATCCCTGAAGTTTCATTGAAAAATTCCACTAATTTCCCAATGTTCTTATGTTTCCCAACAAAAATGATACATTACACGATACAACTGATATATCTCATGCGATAACTGATATGTATCTGTATCCCAAGGGTGCAATACATTACATGATAATGATATTTAAAACATTGGGTATAGGCAATAGCATTGAGAATATCCCTAATATCAAGGAATCATCCATAAATAGGGAAAGGATAAGGTCGTAAACGTGAACTATTTGAGTAGATGATGATTTTTATTGATGGGTGTTTATTGTGTCTGCAGAACGGTGAATCAGTGAATCACGTAGTCATCCACTATTCATTTACAACAGATGCATGGTGGAGATTCCTTAAGCTATATTTGGCATAGTTTGTATGATGACAGCGTACATTGCTGAGTTTTTCAAGTCCTGGAATTGGGGATGACCTGGAAAGAGAGGTCACACATTATGGAGATTAACCATGCCTGTATTTCTTTGGTTCACCTAGAAAGAAGGAAACGGTAGGTGTTTTAACAACATAGCTTACCCTTCATGTGAAGTTTTCATAGGTCTAAAGCAATGTTCGAAATATCGATATCGCATTACGTATAACATCCTTGGGATATAGATACGTATTGGTTATCGCACGAGACATATCGTTTGTATCGGGTAATTTATTGCACTTTTTGGGAAACATGGTAAAACATTGAGAAAATGGTTGAATTTTTCAGTGAAACTTTAGAGATTGTTAAAAAAGACCTTAATACACACTTTTAAATCATAACATCTCAAAAAAGAAGTGCACATAATAGGTTTCCTTTGTATAGGGTCCTAAGCTATGCGTTGTCTTAACTGTTGTCTTAACTAAACTAATGCAATTATATTCAAATTGAATGCATAACATTTAGAGTGTATGTATGATCATTTCATCAAAGTTCAAACACTCCTAAATACTTCAAAATTAGTCTCAACTGACAGCTAGTTGAAGGGAAAGTTTGAAAAAATTTAATATTTCAAGAAATTTTTATTAATCATTAATTAAAAAATGATTTTTATTTTCTGAAAATTAACAAGGACTTAACAAATCAGTAGATCAGCCCTCACACATGCTTGATTTCATATTTGGAGTGCAACATTATAAGTAATTTGTGAGAGATTGGGAAATTTTCAATTTTTTCCTAATTTTCCCCAAATCGGACCACCTACATTCAAATTTCAAAATTAGAGTGTATGTGATGATCATTTCATCGAATACTCCTAAATAGTAAATACTTCGAAATTAGTCTCAATTGACAGCTGGTTGAAGGAAAATTTCAAAAAAAAAAAACATGGAGAACTTGAAGAACTAGTGGATATCGAAATCGAAGCTCCTGGCTCCAACTTCATGATTTTTCATGCAAAACATGAAGAACCAATGGATTTATAACCATTTGACACTGATTTAACATGATTTCAAAAAGAAGAAAAAAAGGGATCGGAAATTGAAAATGCTCACCGGATCAAACATGTGGGACATATTGGCACTACCTGTGCGTTTTGTATCGCACAGGTGGGATAAAAGATATATCGTGGGATGTATCAGCCAATATCGTCAATATTTAAAACATCGGTCTAAAGGAGGGAGTTTGCCATGGGGCTGCTTGCTTGAAGACTTTCGCGGGTGTTGCAAAGGATTAGAAAAGTTCTGGTTGTCTATATTAAGAGTTTTCCGTGTGGATCTTCATCATCCATTGGATTAATATTGTTTGGTTGTTGTTTCTGCTAACTCTTTCTGTCTCTAGATCAGGAGGTTGGTGTCCCCCTGTAGAAGACCCCTTTCAGATTCTGAAGTAGAAGAGCTCTTGAATCTCCTCAACCTTCTCCAAGGAATTCATCCCAACCCGGCGGCCCCTGACTCTCTCTTGGTCGCTGACCTACTCAGGAGTCTTCACATGCAGATCTTTCTTCTCCATAGTCAGAGGAAACCCTTCTTCGACAATCGGCTTCCATGGCTTCTTCTGGACCTATGATAGGCCCCCGCAGGTCGAGGCCTTTACCTGGCTCATCGCTAGGAAGAGATCTTTGACGAATGATAACCTCTGGCGAAAGGGTACGATCCTCCCTAATATTTGCATCCTTTGCATGGAGGCAGAGGAAACCATCAGCCACCTTTTCCTTCACTGTTCCTTTGCACATAGAGTGTGGTCTGTTGTCCTCTCCAAATTCAGAGTTTTCTGGGTCATGCCGGCCTCTGTGCACTCCTTGCTTTACGCCTGGCACTTATCTTCTCCCGACAGAAGTCTTTCTAAAGCCTGGAAGCTTGTGGTGCTGGCTAATATCTGGGAGATCAGGAAGGAAAAGAATAGTCAATGCATTTGCAACATCACCTCTTCAGCTAGAGTCTCAGGCCTGGCTCTTTGGAACATCAAGGATTAGATGAGTGTAATATCTCCTGAAGACTGGTCGTTGATATCTCATCAACTCAACTAGTGTTTGGATGTTTTGTGATGTTTCTGTTGTTTTAGCTAGCTGTTTTTGTCAGTTCCTCAGCCCGGATCTGGTATTGTGTTGAGCTGTATAGCTTCTCAAGTTTCTTTTGTTTGGTTCTGCTTTCTGTTGGTTTGTTTCTTTGTTTGCTTTGCGGTCCTTTTTGGCCTTTTAATAAATTTCAATCTTCAAAAAAAAAAAAAAAACATTAGGTTGAAGGACTTGAAAGGAGGATGATGGGAATATCTAAACGGACTTGGATCGAGGTGAAGAGGAAGCATACAAAGATTTATTCACTTACTGAGGATAGGCCTTGGATAGGAATAATTAGCAAAAAAGGCACATAAAGCCGGCCCAAAAAACTGGGACAAGGCTACGGTGATAATGGAGATGGTGGTGGTAGTAGTGGCGGCAAATTTTGGGTTTGGACACATGTAAGGGGCAAGGATTTGCGTATTTTGCGGAACTTAAAAGAATATTGAATTCAAGTGAAAGAAGGAATGGGTTTGGGTGAATTTAGAGGTTGTTAATATGTGAATTGAAACCACTGAATTCGTGATGTGTGGCAAATCAACTCGCGACAAATTGCATATCAATTTGGTTGACGTTATTTGCAGCACACAAAGAGTTAAATCAGTTTGGAGGTTATTACATGCATGAACAACAATAAGGCCTAACTCCTTTATGAAAAGAAGCAGTTAGTACAATGACCCAGTCCACACGACCAGTTGTCCGTGACGAAACATACAATAAATCTGGCATAAGCACGTGCTTTGAACCATAACATTTAATGTTAATATCTTCTAGACCATCAACAGAAATAGCCCAATTGCAAAAAACTGGATGCTTAACTAAAAATGATATGGTCCATCGATCATTACCCGAGAAAAGAAGAGCGATTGCATCAAAAGCTCTAGCTGGAACTCTGAAAATAAATTACAATCATTACTGAAGCATATGGAAAACAATTTCCACAAATGAAACTCTTTCACACAAACGCAAAATTAATATATATATATATATATATATATATATATATATATATATATATATATATATATATATATATATATATATCTGCAAAATGTTACAACAAACTTGAATAATCTAGAAAGAACAATTTGAACTAAACATAACTAACCAGTATCTTTGATGCAGAGAAATATATGGTCTACAATGATGGACACAATAGAACGGCCTGCTGCATCTGTAGACCGCTGCCAAGGTTTCCATTAAATATGTTTCATGAACAGGAATTCAATTCAGTATAATTTTCTATAATGAGAACAAACATACCAAAACATTCTAATGGAATGACTATAAAGCATTCAAAACGACAAAAAAAAAAAGGACCTGTTTAGCCTTTGGATCCACATCTCCTCTATTCAGGCACACACACAACGCTGTCATGAACCGTAGAAGCGCACGCAAACCTGCTCACGCTTTTAAGGATTTACACATCCTTAGTATATCATAAAAAATTCTATGCATTATAATTTTGAAAATGAGAGGCAAATAGATGACAAGTCAATTACCCGGTTCGCTCAAGGCAGGACAAACAGCTTCCGTCACATGCAACTGAACCTCGAGCCCCAGTGGACCATTTTGTTCTGTCCTTTGAACAGTGATCTGAAGGGGAATTATGAATTGGGACATAAATGATCATGATTTTCCATAAAATTCCAAAGAAAGGTTTCTAGTTAATCTTAAAAACAAAGTTTCCCTAGAAGCAAATTGGCATTACATAAGCCTGCCCTGATATTCCTTCCAGAAATCGTTCACCCCCAAAAAAGAGTCGCTTTGCACCATCATCATCACGCTTGCTTGCTCCATTTTCAGAAAATGTCAAATGGGCGTCAGTGAACATATCAGGATGAGGTAACAGGTCGACAGATAATGATTCCCATTCAAGTTTCTGAGAACAGAAACAGTTTAGCATCAAACAAATATCCTCTGATACAGAAGAAGAAGATAGTGATATGAGCATTTGAGCATTTCAATCAAAATGTATAATTTGATCGATAGACAGAGACGAATGGACAGTTACAAAAGATGAGAAGACAGGCAGACATAAAGATATCAATATAGATATGCATGTGTAGAATTTCAAAAGTTTGAAAGCAACTCAGACATTCAGACTCCAAATAGAAAATATAATTATTTGAATTTCAAATGACTACCTTGAAGACATAGATGTACTTCTTATTATTGGAAAAATCCCTTGCTTCTTTGAGGTTGACAACCTGTCGGCACAAAATGATTCATATGAAGTAGGATCCTTATGTGAGAAGAACACCAACTATTAAATTACAAACGAACAACCAAAAGACTACCTGCCAGTTTTCATTTGTCGTATACAGCAAAAGGTTGCGTATTGTGATAGACGCTAAGGGTGATGCCCTGGTCAAAGATGAAGAGTAAGAGTGACTTTGCTGGCAATAAAATGCAAGCATCAAAACTTCTAATAGAAATTAGCAAGTCTGATGTGGAACATTGTTCACCACAAAATGAACACAATGAACACATGAAAAAAAAGAGAGAGAGAAGATTTTAGAAGTTATTCATCAAAAAAGAGGATAGAAGAAGTTATTCACGCTTCCCTTCATGGCGATTCATGCATGTTGGGTAAATCAAAGGTAAAACCAATAAAACAATACAGCAAACAATAGGTTTACCGTAATAATGCAAAAAATAAATAAATAATTGTGTAGCAATTTACACACAATAGAGCTCACACAAACCCAACGACACATGGAACATAAAATACACTAGATACACTGAGAGGGTAGAGAGGAGTATCCTCGCCCGCACAAACAATGGGTGCAATTAAATTTCGAGGATGAAATTCTTGTAAGGGTGGCAGAATGTAACAACCCAGAATTTTGGTGTGCATGTGTACGCATGCATGCATGTACACTTGCATTCATTGAAGCACATATGCATGAATCCATTCATTCATCCATGCATTCATACATATAAGCATCCATAAGCTTTTGCAAGGAGCGACCATTGATATGTGCTATATATTTGTGGTAGATTTTGTAATTAACGAATATATGATTTTGTGTGTATATTAGTATATATGTATGTATACACAGTCTTGCCACTAATACACATGAAATCAACCAATCATTCACAAACTCACCCAATCTTAACCGTTGAACATGTATTAAACTCACTCGACCATCCACTTTTGTGAGATTGAGTTACACGACTACCCACTTGTTTGTCCATTCACAAGATCAGGTAGATTTCTCTAATCATTAATCTAAGACTTCTATTCGACAGGCCATCGATTAATCCGTCTCACCATCTAGCCTTACATCATATTTGGATATGCCAATTGGGCTACCCAAAAATCCCCATAATGATTCTCACATTTTCCCGACAAATTTATCGGATTACTACTTTCATTGGAACACGATTGAATAAGTTTTTGGGGCCCAAAAGCCAAATATGTATTTTGGTGGCAAACTTGTAATTTCTTTTTTTTTTTTTAAAAAAAAAAAAATTAAAAAAAAAAAAGAAATAAAAAAGAACATACATGCATCTATATCCTTAACCTTACGTACATAGCCCCATATCTTACAATCGTGCAATCTACCCATAACACCGACTGTACAATGACCTCTTTACCTATCAAAGTACCCGATGGGCCGTTTAAATCTTATTTTCATACTCATCCAACCGTCAATCACATATATGCACGTAGCCATCAAATGATCCATTCAAATGAAATTTCAATGATTCATATTGAGGTGAACATCATACCTATCAATTGTACTGGAGTACTTTTGTGTAGGGTCATGCTTAGGTTTATTTCCTGATCTCACAAGCCTTACAAAGAAAATCCCCGTTACATGACTTTCCAAAAGTGAAAATCTCTGTACATTCATCCCAAACATCTACCTTCTATACATTGCCCTATATTTCACTTTAAAGGAGTTTATTTATAAAACAAACTGTACATCTACTTTCAAATACATCAAAGACCATATGTACCATTCTGTTCACGATTCTAAAATTGTTTGAATGCCCATTCCAAAATCCAAATTTCTTGAACCATTCATTTAAAATACTAGCGTAGGACCATCCGTTTGTGGATCTAAACCACCCATTGGGGAGATCATTCAACTATAGTTATCATGAGTGGTGTACAAGCTTAACTTCAATCATTCACATGAGTGAACTTAGGCCAAATCAAGCAACATGGTATTTTTGGGAGTAACATGGGAAGTGTAGTAGCACACGTTACCAAAACAACTCCTTTTGGTTTTTGAATCACGAGAAGAGATGAGACGTGATTTTTGGAACAGTTAATGATGCACTAATCTAGACTATCAAAAGAGTGATCATAATCATTTATCACCGAGGTCACGAATGATAACGTTAGATGAACGGTGAACATCTTTCATCCTGGACCCTATAAACATGTGAAACCAAGCCAAATACTCCCTTAAAAAGAGAGAGAGAGAGAGAGAGAGAGAGAGAGAGAGAGGAATTTCGACAATGCATGTTGTTGTGTGGCTTAGAGGCAAAAGAAGTATAAGGTGATTCGATGATTATCGTGTGGAGAAAAGAAGATAAGAGTGAAAGAGAAAAAGAATGATGAGAGTTTGGGGGAAATGTTTTGTGTTTGCCAAGATGCCCCAACACAATGTTTTATTAGAATAGAGCATATAGTACACTGTAGGAGAAGACGAAAGTGTGCACATGCACTTACATTAAAAGAGCCATTAACCACACACTATGCACTAACACTCTCTAGACTCTCCCTTAAGTTGAAGCATAGATGTTGATCATGTCCAACTTGTCGCAAACACGATGAAGAGGCTCTCGACTCAAAGACTTTGTAAGAATATCAGCAAGTTGATCCCCAGATCGAACAAAAGGGGTGATGATTTCCTTCAAGGCAACTTTTTTCTAAATAAACAATCCACCTTAATGTTCTTGGTTCGCTTGTGGAAAACCAGCTTACGAGCAATATGGACGGCTGCCTGGTTGTCACAATGAAGAGGAATATGAGCTGAAGGAAGATAGCCAAGTTCTTCAAGAAGGGCGCGAAGCCACACGAGTTCACACGTTGCATGAGCCATAGCACGATATTCTTCTTAAGTCGAGGACCGAGCAACAACCGATTTCTTCTTACTCTTCCATGTGATTGGATTGCTACCTAAGAAGGTATAGAAGCCGGATGTAGAGCGGCGATCATAAGTATTACCTACACAATCAACATCGGAATAGCTAGAAGATGAAGATGACTATGCGACTGAAAGCAGAGGGCAAGACCCGAGGCTGATTTTAGATATCGAAATATGCGGTATACAACCAGATATGAAGCACGGGGAGCTTGCATGAATTGGCTAACAACACCTACAGCAAAGGAGAAATATGAGCGAGTAATAGTTAGGTAAATAAGTCAGCCAACAAGTTGTAAATACATCTTGGGATCAGAGATGAGAGCATCATCATTTGGCCAAAGCTTTTGCGAAATAACTGTGAAGGTGGTAGTGGGTTTGCACCCTAACATGCCGGTCTCCATGAGAAAATCAAGCACATATTTTCGTTGTGACAACACCAACCCAGATGAAGAGCGACTAACTTCAATTCTTAGGAAGTAGCGAAGAGAATCAAGATTCTTGA
The DNA here is from genome assembly GCA_037074715.1 of Magnolia kwangsiensis. Taxonomy (NCBI): domain Eukaryota; kingdom Viridiplantae; phylum Streptophyta; class Magnoliopsida; order Magnoliales; family Magnoliaceae; genus Magnolia; species Magnolia kwangsiensis. The sequence continues at coordinate 28,735,260 of CM073584.1, read as the reverse complement.
TCTCAAACTTGGTCTTAAAAAATTCTTTGATCTCTCATATTCCGACCAAATCACTACCGGACAGAACAATATCATCCACATATACAATTAAAACCATGATGTCTATCGATCGACGACATATAAAGAGCGAATGATCGGCATGACTATGAACAAGCCGAACTCCAAGAGAGCCTAACTAAAATTTTCGAACCATGATCGGCGTGACTTTGAACAAAGCCGAACTCCAAGAGAGCCTAACTAAAATATTCTTCTCCAGCCGAGGACTGAGCAACAACCGGTTGCTTCTTGCTCTTCCATGTGATAAGATTGCTACCTAAGAAGGTATAGAAGCCGGATGTAGAGCGGCGATCATAAGTATTACCTACACAATCAACATCGGAATAGCCAAAAAGATGAAGATGACCATGCCGACTGAAAGCAGAGGGCAAGACCCGAGGCTGATTTTAGATATCGAAATATGCAGTATACAACCAGATGTGAAGCACGAGGAGCTTGCATGAATTGGCTAACAACGCCTACCGCAAAGGAGAAATATGGGCGAGTAATAGTTAGGTAAATAAGTCAGCCTACAAGTTGTAAATACATCTTGGGATCAGAGATAAGAGCACCATCATCTGGCCAAAGCTTTTGCGAAATATCTGTGGGGGTGGTAGCGGGTTTGCACCATAACATGCCGGTCTCCATGAGAAAATCAAGCGCATATTTTCGTTGTGACAATACCAACCCAGATGAGGAGCGACTAACTTCAATTCTTATGAAGTAGCGAAGAGAACCAAGATTCTTGATCTCAAACTTGGTTTTCAAAAATTCTTTGATCTCTCATATTCCAACTAAATCACTATCGGACAGAACAATATCATCCACATATACAATTAGAACCATGATTCTATCGGTCGACAACATATAAAGAGGGAATGATCGGCATGACTATAAACAAAGCCGAACTCCAAGAAAGCCTAACTAAAATTTTCAAACCATGTACGCGGGGATTGTTTGAGTCCATAAAGAGCCTTCTTCAACTAACATCCTATTGTATTACAATATGATACGTTTATACTTTAGCCATTGGATTTCAACTTTTTCCAATTATGCAAACCAATAATTTGATAGGGTTCCCCTTGGATGGGGGTTGCCCAACAAAAACACTTTCGGATTGAATATTTCTACCCATTGTTTATATAAAGGTTATGGTGACCATTCATGTTTAATGCAAAGAAAGCAAAATTAACAAAGGGTTGAAATAATCCAATTGAGAGTACTTTTCCATGTTGTCTTTCCACCATACAGAGTGAGAATTGTCATATAAACAGTTTGGATGATTAGAAGACGACCCAAATTGCCAGAGTAAGGTCTTGGCATATCTTATCATAATACGTTGGGATATATTCGAGCAAACCTCACTAAAAAAAAGAAGCATTGGGTATGGAAAAATTAATAGAATGTTTACAAGAAGAGGTCCAGTGGTATATTGTTTGCAAATGACATAGTTTTGATAAACGAGACGATGGAGGGGGTAACGACAAAGCTAGAACTCTGGAGGGATGCTTTAGAATCTAAAGGTCTGTCGGGGTAAGATAGACTATATGGAATGCAAATTTAGTAACAACAGGAGTGTAAATGAGGAATTAATGAAGATTGTTGACCAAAACGACCATGTCCAATATCTCAGGTTGTTAATTCATGAGAGCAGAGAGACTAAAAAGGATGTTGCTCATAAAATTAGAGCTTGGGGCATGAAGTGGAGATGTACCTATGGAATTTTATGTGATCGCTGCGTACTGCCTAAACTGAAAAGAAAAATTTATAAGATTGTTATAAGACCAGCCATGCTTTATGGAACTGAATGTTGCGGAGTCGAGGAACATAATGTTCATAGGATAAGCGTGGCCGAAATGATGTTGTTAAGATGGATAAGTGGTAAGACAAGGAGGATAGCATTGGAAATCAATGCATTTGAGGGAGCTTAAGAGTAGCAACAATAGGTGATAAGATGAGGGACAGTAGACTTAGAAGGTTTGGCCATGTGCAATGGAGACCAAGAACTGCACCAGTAAGGAGTAACTTGGTTCAAGTTGAAGGCTCTAAAAGGGCAAGGGGAAGAACCAACAAGACGTGGGTGAATAATGCAGGGGCATTTTTACACCGAGCTCAAGTGGGGTCGCCTGTGGAATGCAGGGGCACACTCGGGGTGGGTGACCTATGTGATTTGGGACCCACGGGGGAGGTCTCGTGTTCAAGACTCCTCACCGGAGGTGACTAATGCGCATTTCACACCAGGCTCGAGTGAGGTGGCCTGTGGGATGCGGGGACACACTCGGGGTGGACGGCTCATGTGATTTGGGGCCAATGAAGGGGGTTCGGCCGAGGTCCTAACTCATGAGATGTGGGGCCTGGGCTATGAGATAAAGAGATTAATTCGCTATACTCTAACGTTTGATCTTTTAGAGCAAGTGGTTAATTATCCTGCATCAAATTGGTATCAGAGCAGGAGGTCTCGTGTTCGAGACTCCTCACCGGAGGTGATTAATGTAGGGACATTTTTACACCGGGCTCAAGTGGAGTCGCCTATGGGATGCAGGGGCACACTCAGGGTGGGTGACCCATGTGATTCGGGGCCCACGGGAAGGTTTCGTGTTCGAGACTCCTCACCGGAGGTGACTAATGCGCATTTCACACTGGGCTCGAGTGGGGTAGCCCGTGGGATGCGGGGACAAACTTGGGGTGGGCGGCCCATGTGATTTGGGGCTCACGAAGGGGGTTCGGCCGAGGTCCTAACCCATGAGATGTGGGGCCTGGGCTATGAGATAGAAGGATTAATTCGCCATACTCTAACAGTTCAAGCTTTTAGAGCAAGTGATTAATTGTCTTGCATCAATGAAGGTAGTAAGAAAAGACTTGAGGACCTATGGTTTAATCGAGCATACGGTCCATGATATAGTGGAATAGTGGAACAGGATTTTAGTTGACGCATTAGTTGGGATGATAAGGCTTAGATGATGATGATGATCATGGTATTTAAAAAAAAGTCATGTAATGGCTATAATGGTAACGGGGGACCTTTTATGTAATGGTAACAGTGGGACCCGTTATGTAATGGTAACAGTGGGACCCAATATGTAATGGTAACAATGGGACCCATTACATGATATAGGGTTGTAACATGCCTTCTGAAAAAAAAAAAAATGTAACACACCTATAATGGCCAGAAACAGGCCTGTGACGGTCTGATACAGGCTCACAGCAGTCCAATACAGGGGCAATACATTTTCTTCCAGCAGAAAAAATTGAGCATTACTGGGCCATAACGCCCACTACAGTCGGTATCACAATGGCCATAAGGCTGGCTGTTACAGCCACCGTTACCGTTATTGAATACCTTGAACACAATATTACTAAACAAACATTAAAAGGTGTGTACTTCTCTGGGTAAATGATTGGGAATTGTATATTGAACCTTTTAGTTGTCAGGATTTGTGCATACCTTGAACATGATATTACTAAACAAACCTTAAAAGGTGTGTACTTCTCTGGGTAAATGATTTGGAATTGTTTGCTAAACCTTTTAGTTGTCAGGATTTGTACTTATTCTTATCAGTGGACTGAATTTTGTATTGTTATTTGTAGCTTTTAAATGCTTCTATATTTGAAAAGAAAGAAAAGAAAATTAGAAACGCATGCCCTTAATCTCTCTCTCTACAAAACCACAGACTTTTTGTCTAATGCATTGGCAAAATCTACAATATTTGCAACAAAGACAACAAAGACTTTTTATCTACAGTATTCCTCACTACAACACAACAATAGCTTTTTATCTAAGTATTTGCAAAATCTATGAAAAAAAAAAAAAACCATGAAGAAGAAGAAGCAAACAGCTAGCAGAAGACAAATCCAAATTCCTAATCATTGAATTTTTAAATATAGATATTAGCCAAACTGCAAAACAGCTCCAACAGAGAAGGCCATAGATGATATATTTGCTGATTCGAAGAACTTAAGAGCTTATGAAGATGCAGTGCATGTTCCAAATACAGTTAGCAAAACACAATAATGGAAAAAGCTGTATGTGAATAATTCAGGTTTAATCAGGCTCTGGTTCTTAGAAAAGGTTCAAAAGTTGAGGGAAAAAAAAAAAGAAGGATAAGTCTGAGTTCAACACAATTTTGACTAAAAAGGTGGAGTAAAAAGGGTATGCACACAATTTCTGTGTGCATATGCAGTGTATTCATGCACGTGTGTGTGGGATCAAAATATAAAATTTGTTTAAATATATTTCCAACAAAAGCAATAATGCACAGAGGTAATCAAATAGTGAACTAAATTATCCATCCCTCTCAAATCTTTACTCTCAAAGTATTCCCTCTACAAAAATCTCCGCGGATCCTGGCCACTTCCCATCAACCCAACCTTATAATAGTGAATGACAACAATGAAGACCCAGATTCCCACCCCTAGGTCTCCATCAAATGACTTAGTGTGATTATTTGTGTTTTGCTCCCTCCCTCCCTCTCCCAAGTCTCTTTTCGATAAACATGACTTTAATTTGGTTTAACTGAAAGAATGAGACTTTTTTTTTTCTGATTTTTTCAAATATATGGAGTTTTAAGCCTTACTGCAATTATTCAAGGTTTCTTTAATACAAAAAAAATAAAAGGACTTTAAAATGGAGCCTTGCTAACTATGGTTCTAATTCACCCATTTTCTTATGAATATGATAGAATAACAATGCAGCTTTGACCAATTGCACGCCACAATGCCCACAAAACAAAATGCTATGAGACAATACTCCATGTTCATTGACAAGATTGTTGCACAATTTGGAGAACATTAACAGAGTCCTTTAATAGAATAGAGAGGATACAACCAATCAATTACTACCAAGGTGTGGCAACAAGTAATTACCATGTTGCACCTCCTTGGTGTCGAGCTCCTCCATGGGTTTCAAGCATAAGATTGACAGTACCCACTTCCAAAGTCATTCCATCTGCAATCTGATAAAGTCAAAGAATCAACATCTATTACTCAAATTCTGATAAAGATCCAAACACGAATCAAAGATAAACAGAGGAGTTAATTGCTAATGTCCTTTTTTTTAATTGGTACATTAATAGCTAATTTTGTGGCACAACATTGATAGAATTCCGAGCACAACTTTCCTTTCATTTCTTCAGACTCAGGAGTGATTGAAGTAAACACATCCAAGAAAAAGAAATAACATCATCAATCATGCCAACAAAAGATCTAGCTTTCATTTTCTCCATCTTGGACTGTAAAATAACTTCTCACCCAGAGAGTTGGTTAACAATATTGTAGTCTAATCACAACTCTCCTTTTCATGTATTGAATTTCTTGATTAGCAACTAATATCTCCCTATGTTTTGAATGATTACACTAAATTGTGAGATTGGTTGTGATAATGAGGGCAGACAATCAGTATCGAGGAGCTTGTTCAATCCATGGAAAAGATCCTAACTCAGATCTAATAGTCAAGGACCAAAATTCAAAACAAGGATCTGTTTGAAACCACAAGAGGAAGGGTGATGCATCTAGGACCATACATGAGTAATCAAAGGATGCATCCAGGCCCCGCAATCTGGTAGATTAAAGATTAGGGCACTAAAATGCATATAGTCAGATCAGGTCTATCCAATGGTCTTGATCACAGACCGAACAAATCCAACCATCCAAATTTAAGATTTTAAACATATGATCATTCAAATCATATGGCTAAACCACATCTAGATCCGTCTAGGTGATGCAGGACAATTAACCACTTGCTATAAAAGCTCAAATTGTTAGAGTATGGCAAATTAATCCCTTTATCTCATAGCCCAAACCCCACATCTCATGGGTTAGGACCTCGGCCGAACTCCCCTCGTGGGCTCGTGGGCCCCAAATCACATGGGTCACCCACCCCGAGTGTGTCCCCGCATCCCACGAGCTACCCCACTCGAGCCCGGTGTGAAATGCCCCTGCATTAATCATCCCGAGTGAGGAGTCACAAACACGAGACCTCCCCCGTAGGCCCCAAATCACATGGGTCACTCACCCCGAGTGTGTCCCCGCATCCCATGGGCTACCCCACTTGAGCCCGATGTGAAAATGCCCCTGCATTAATCACCCTCGGTAAGGAGTCTCGAACACGAGACCAACCTGTCTCTGATACCAATTTGATGCAGGACAATTAACAACTTGCTATAAAAGCTCGAACTGTTAGAGTATGACAAATTAATCTATTCATCTCATAGCCCAGGCTCCACATCTCATGGGTTAGGACCTCGGCCGAACCCCCCTCGTGGGCCCATGGGCCCCAAATCACATAGGCCGCCCACCCCGAGTGTGTCCCCGCATCCCACGAGCTACCCCACTTGAGCCCGGTGTGAAATGCCCTTGCATTTCTAGGTTACTTTGATAGAGGATCAGGGCCATCGACTGGTCCATTAGTGTTTTCTCCAAGATCAATGGTCAGAAATCAGGATGAGACTACAGGGTCTACACGCCAATTTGATGGTCTAGATGAATCTCCAAGTGAAATTCAATATTCCACATGTCCATACAAGGCTTTGTAGTCATATCCTCCATTCTAGAGGTTTTAGTTGTCGATTTCATCATCATCATCATCATCTAAGCCTTATCCCCACCAATTAGGGTCGGCTACATGAATCCCGTTCCACCGTTCCACTCTAGAGAGGGAATAATTATTATTATTTTAAATTTGAAATTGAGAGAGAGAGAGAGAGATCGTGTATCTCATCTCTCTCTCTCTCTCTTTCTCTCTCTCTCTATTATCCAAAACCCTATCAATAGTCTCTTATCTAATCCTATCTTTTTATCTTATCTATCCTAATCTCTCTCCCTTCTATCTCTCTAATTCCTCCCCATATCTCTCAACCTCCCAATGTTTCCTGCCTCTTAAGGGATCGTGAGAGGAGTTCTATTGCAACCCAAACACAACCAAAAGGTGTGCCAACTTAGAAATTTTCATATTTCTTATTCTTAAATGTAATATGTGGCCAGACGGGTGTGATGGACGGTTTGGATTAGTTCTTCGGCAGCCGTACATACTTAGATGGAGAGGATCAATTATCTGCAGAATTAGTCTATGGTTTCGACATAGAGAATTGTTGCTCTCTACGTTTGATGATAGATTCATATGTGAAAAGTAAATTAGTTCTTATCAATTTTGGCAAATTTGGGATTTAATCAACTGGACAACACAATGAACGGGTCGGATCAGCTATATGACCATTGTGTTGTTAGATCTAGAAGCGTTTAATAAGGAAAGTTCACATTCTCTGTGCAAGTAATGATATTCCTTGGTGGAGCGGATTGAAATAGGCCACCTGGTTGTGTGTGAAGAGATCCACACCGTTCATTCAAATCCTAGGGCCAAATCATGCTAGGACCCCAATTATTTGGATGATCGGATCTGTAGGTGGGCCACGTCAATCTAAGTCATATGATAGGTATATTATGATTTTTAACCATGTTAAGTTCCGGTTTTATGGAAATCGATTTGATCAGATCGACTTAATCGATCGTTGGAATCAATTACATTAGATCCCCAAAAATCTAATTGAACTAATTGATTGGTGCGCCACACCGATTGGATTCTTCATAATTTGTTAATCTTATTATATGGATTAAACAATGTATCTATGGGTCAAATCAACCAATCAATGGGTCTCTCCCTTGTAATCAATCTAAAGAGAACCATCGAATGGTATGGATTAGTTCAAAATGCCTAAATCAGACCATAGATCGTCGAGTAAGTGGAACCCTCAAATTGTCTGAGTTGACTGCCGAAGTTAGATCAAAAAGTAACTTTGTTTATATGACGAATAGGAATTCTAAAATCAAATCAATCTAACTATTGTGCGAATTCAACACTATCAGCCACGAGTGAGTAATCCCATTGTGTCTCGTGTTTGTTGAAATTTAAAATAGATTGTTTGTGATGGTTTGATTGGTTTATGTACTATTTAGAGTGTTTTGTTCCGATGTTGTTGATTTAACTACTGTGAATGTATTACGGTAAATCACATACTAACGTGTGCCGAATTACATGAATTATGGTAATTGTATGTTGAATTCACATATGAATATTCTTATCAAGACATATCTATGGGTGGTTATGAAAATGATGCATTCATACATCATCTATCATACAAATACATTACATTGTCGATCCTGGTAGACCTCCCTAGAAGAATGTCGATCCTAATATAATCGTTAGCAAATGCAGGTCAGCACATGCCTACCGAAAGGTGGAAGCCTACCCAACGAGTGGATGCAGATTGACGATTATCGAACATAAACAGATGGACGATCATCCCATCTGATGCATTAATATATCTTAATTTTAATAAGCATGAACCATGCTGAGTTTTCTCACTAAGTCTGGCCAGTTCACATTTTTATTAATGGAAAAATCGTACAGATAAGCAATTAGTTGATGAGTTGGCACAAGAACAATAAGTTGTGGCTAAACCAATGAACAACCCACGTGAGAGATGGCCATACCTATCAGAAGAGGGACTGGCTGCATTAGAAATTCATTTTATTTAATTGAATTGTTGTAGGTTTGTGATAAGTATTCATTGGTAGGTTGTATTGACTGATGAACAGTGCGTATTTATGCTAATTGAATGTTTATGAATGTTGAAAATGGACAGATGTTGGTGTCTAAATCATTTTATATGAATGATTGTGAATGGACGAACCTAGTTGGAATGTAAAATGAATATTAGTTTTACCTTTGAATAAATATACAATGGAATGAGTTAAGTACACATCTCAGGTTTGAGGGTGCACACTTTGTACTCAGATTTCAAGGTGTGACACATAACTTCAGTTTTTTTCCTTTAAAAAAAATAAAAATTTACCAAATAGGTACCAATTAGAGATGTCTAGCATACTTTTCCTTATTTCATTTTTAATGTAGGCTCTAGGTGCCAGTCTTATAAAATTTTAGATTCTTTTGAAATGATAATGCAAAAGAAAAAGGTTCAAAAAAAAAAAGAAAAAAAAGAGGGATTTTTACTACAAAATTCTTGAGGAATCTATATTTTACCAAATAATGCCTCGAGAAATAGAAATTATATGGAGGTGCTTTTTGAGGGATGAAATTACAAAAATGCTCTCATTTATTATTATTATTATTATTATTATTATTTAAGTAGGAAAAGTCAAAACTTGTGGGGCCCACGTGGTACGTGTATAACATCCAACCCATCTAATGTATGCACCCCACCATGATGATTTTTTTTCATTTTGAGAGAGATAACCCCACTATGATGATAACACCAACAAAACATCAAGCTAGTCCAAGGTATACAAAAACGGGGCCGTTATGTAATGGTAACGGCCATAACCATTACACGTTACAAGAAAAACTGCTTGTAATGGCCTTGTAATGATCTCATAACAGGTTTTTAAAAAATAAAAATAAAAAATACCGTAATGGCCATTAAGGACCATATCGTAATGGTAACGACAATAGCCATTACCATTATGGAAGGCCTTGGGCTAGTCAGATCATCAAATGGGCTACACTTGCATTGAGATATTTTCAATTGTGTATATTTTTTTTATGGAATGGCCCACCTTATGATTGGATCGGCCGTTTTTTTCTTTTTCGGCTAATAATAACATTGGTGTGCATCTGTTGTAAGGGTTGGATGTAAGACACATATCATGTGGGCCCCTCAATTGTCCACTTTGTTGTAAAGGCAGTAATGTAATTTCTCCTTTGTAAGCATTGACCAATTTGGTAAAATCCAATTCTTTAAGGAATTCTGCAGTAAAATCAACCCCACCCCCCCCAAAAAAAAAAAAATAATAATAATAATAATAATAATAAATAAAATAAAATGAGGGAAACACAAAACACAAAAACCAAAGAGAAGGATTATGAGAAATCATCCAAGCTAGACAGCCAAAATATTTCATGTTCTAAGGCCTAGACTTACAAAGTCCATAATCATTCTCTTCGTAAAAAGGTCTATTAAAAGTCCCATGGAGCACATCTATGGATTGGTTATGATGAATTTGATGAATAAATGCATGTTTGTTTTTCTTTTCCTGCAATGGGAATTGTTGATATTTTGTGAGCCATTAATACTGCTGATGTAATGCCATGGAATTGGTAGGGTGACTCTACCTAGTTTTCATTAAATTACGTTGCATCAGAGGGAGGAGGTAGAAGAATATCTCTGGAAGGTTGGAGGAAGATCAGAGATGGGAGACGGTGTAAGAAAGAATATCACAACCAGTAATCAGCATATGCCTCCTAACAGAATAGATAAAATGGAATAATGCCTCAGTCAACAAAGAATGATTCATGGCTGTGTCTAAGAAAGGGTAAAAGAAATTGGTACAATAAAAAATATATATATCAAGAGGCTTATGCAATTTCTATGGATACGATATCGAATGCCATTTAAAAGGATAGGATGCAATGCTACTTTAATATCTTATGACGCTCAAATGGGTTCTGATGGTTGTAACAATTCTCAGTTCTGATTTGAGGATGAGGAAAGTAATTAACCAGGGACGGCAGAGAACATCGTGAGGAGGTCTGTTCATGCTGCAATGGGGAAAGATACACATTGCCCAAACACATGATACCACAGACCTGGACCACAGGTTGCTCTGGTGCATGAAAGGGTATGTGATATGCTACTTCATCCAATGCATGGTATGCTAGGGGCAGGATCATGCCGGTCACTCTAGTACATGCACTAGGCATACGCAATACAAATCCATACACAGATTGGTATTGTAAGTTTGTATATAAAATGATGAATGCTATTATTAATAACAGATCCTGCATGCATGGGATTATACTGTATGCCTGTTATTGCATGCGCATAGATTTTTACATTCTAAATAAAAATTTACATAATAATTTAATCAACACTAAGGCCCCAGTTGGTTTCCACTTAAAAATGATTTCATCTCATTCTAGTTAACAGTAATTATATATTAGAAATCATAGCTTATATAAATTACAGGTTATCAAGATTCTTTTCTTTTCAATCCTTACCAATATCTATAAAACACAGTCATTGTTAACTAAAATGAGACAAACTAATTGCAAGCGCCAACCTAACAGGGCGTAAGAGTATATAACCACAGTTTGGGGTTAGTAAAAGGTAGGGATGCAGCCATAACTAACCCCTAATTTGGATCGTAATATAGGTAACATCAACACAATCTCTAAACTATCAAGAGCTTAACTTGATAGATTCTAGAGAGAGCAGTATGCATCCAGTTACTAGGGTCGGTAGGTATCCAATTACGTATACATTGCCCTATTGGGCAGTTCCAAGAGACTGGGTAAAGAAGGAAGGTTGATGTCTGGTGGGCAACAGATCTTTACCAATCTACATTTTAAAAGCCAACCAAAATTGTTGGGTGAAAGGCTAAGATGAGGATGAGGATGAGGATGATGACATGACAATGACAACAATGACGATTAGACAAGCACTGTGCTTGTAACTAGAAAGTGATGCAAGGTGGAGCCCATCTCTCAGTGATCAATGATCTTTCATCTGGTGCACCCAACTTTGGATGGCTGATGGACAAAAAATCTCCTTCATCAAACAATTCCTCCCATCCAGTTGGTTGACTTTGGATATTGCATCCGAATGTTTGACGTATCTTCTCTTTAAGCATGCATCTGCCAGTTGGTTAACGAACATCTAGGATTGTCCCAAGGGGGACCTAATTGGAGCACCAACCATCAACAGAGAGGCCCACCCGCTGAATGGTCTGGATCACTTGAAAGTAGGCCCAATCTGCATGATATGCTGGCCCAAATGGGAATTGCTGACAATAAAGGCCGAGCATTTTATATTTCCTGTAAACCTCATAAGTAACCCTGTCAGAAGAACACGATTCAAGTATAAAATCCAAAGCGACATTTGATATGTTATAATAGAGTGTGTAAACTTTTCAACAGTCTGTGTAAACTTTTCAACAGTCTTACCTTATCAGCAAAACCATAACCGCTTCCTTTTCCAGAACTTGTGGATGATTGGTTACTGCCAGCACCCAAACAAAATTAAAGAAATAAAAAAGACAATCTCTCAGCAGCTATATAATATATATCTACCAAAAAGCAAGAAATCACTCATTCAATCATCACTTCCTGAAAGAACCTAATGCCTAAGGATGCACTTGGGTGCCACTTGACTGTGGGGCAGGTGGGATACTTTCCTCCCAAAACCACCATCCATTTGGCAAATGGGGCAGAAAAGGAATAAAACCACATAACTCATGCAAGCTAATCTTGGTGGGAGTTGCTTACAGTTACAAGAAAATAGCCATTCCACCAGAGATCAGGGTACATCCAGTCATGCCCTAAATTGGTAAAATTCCAAATGGCCATCTAGATGATCAATCGAACTGAATCTTGATAACCCATTTCCATCCTGACAAAATGATCAAAGCAGGGGTGGCACCAGTTTAAGTTACAATCATAACTAATGACTAAACACCAAAATGCAATCCCGTCTGCCTCGAGTCAGAGTCCGAACAATCAGAATTTTGAGCTACTATTTCCGAACACACTCAGGCCATCACCCGCTTGGGTTATTTACATGCTACTAAATTGATTTATCAATCCAATTCAATCAAATTGTGTGTTCAAACATGGCCATAAAGGCTGAACTAAAACAAAAGAAGAGCATTACCTGCTTGAGCTCCTCCCACTATCCGAATCCGAATTCTGCTCCAAAACCACATCAAGCCTATCAACTTGGACAACGATCGGCTCCGTTTGCACATTCGACACATAAGGAAGCTGAAAACCACACATGACAAAAACATTAAGAGAGAGAGAGAGAGAGAGAGAGAGAGAGAGAGAGAGAGAGAGAGAGAGAGAGAGAGAGAGAGAGAGAGAGAGAGAATCTCCTTTCATTTACACATTACCAAGATGTTGTCCTATTGGATTACCAGAACTAAAGACAAAGGGTTGTATTTATCAAAACAAGGGCGAGCATCTATATTAATTATCCCAAAATTCAATCAAATTAAAAATAAATAATAAAAAGGGTGATCCAACTCACCTTGATCTCTAATTTCCCTACTCTGGCTGACGCAACATTCAATGCCGGCGGCAGACCGAGGCTTGAGTGCAGAGCATCTCCATTTATATCTAAAATTTTGAAAAATACATTACAAAATACAGCATTCCACAAGAAAAAATCATAAATAAAAATCGTGCCTTTTAAAATTAATAAATAAATATTATTTTCTATTTTTTATTCTTAAAAAATTACCGAGATTGGAGAGCTGTACAGTACGGCCCTGGAGCTTGAACTGATCTCTAGAGAAGGATTTCAGCCAGTACTTAAGCGTGTACTCTAACGCCCGCGCGAGTATCGATTCCATCTCTCTCTCTGGAAGGGATCCCTTTCTCTCTCTCTTCGGAACCTTCTAGAAGCTTCTAGAAGGGATCCCCCATTTCCAGACGCGACTGCAATTCGACGGATCTAGGACTCTTCCAAACCGCTTCTTCTTCTTCTTGTTCTTCCTTCTGATGTGAAAATGAGGGACTCTGATGGAAAGAAGGCTGAGAGATGGGGAGATTTACGAAAAAACCAAGGGGAGAAGGAGAATGCAAGGGAATAAGAAAGAGACGGAAAGAGGGTGCGAAAGCCGAAAAGGAATACAGAAAATCGATTTCTCCGAGGAGGAGGCGCCTTTTGCATGCTGTAATCCTCTCGCTCTCGGCAATTTTTCGTGGGGAGTTATATTTGATACTCTGTCCGTGTATGACACTTGATACGCAGCACTAAAAATTTTATACACGTCGGTAAATTAAATTAAACCTATAGGATTCTCTCTGTTAAAATCAGATTTCAGATTTTCTTACAATTCTAATCTCTGATTTGTGGATATTTATTGAAAATGCCCACAAATCCGACGGCCAGCAATCAAATGAGAGTAATTTTTTTCTCATGGTATATTCAAATGGGAACCAATAATTTGGACGGTTTAATTTCATCATCTCAGCCTTATTTCGCTCATTATCTAGACAGTTTAATTTGAATTAGTTATATATGCTATTATTGCAATTTCTAAGAATTTTTAAGTGCCTGTGTATCATAATCACACTCTACCAGCGTATCAAAGCTTTTCCTTTCTCTCTTACCTTTTTATTATTTTTAAAAAGTAATCAGTTGCAAGGATTGGTCACATAACATAGACCCTCAACTCGCATGCTGCAGAATTTTTCCGGCATGGCGTCCCATGTGCTGGAAATCTCAGCCGTTTAAAAGGTGGGCGGATCATAAAAAAACAGACTGGTCCCGTCATTGTGTGGATCGTCATCTGAAGCCAATGGACGACCTACAAATGACTCGATGTGAGAGGTGACCCACCTGATCAGATGATGGGCATGATATTTTATATAACCTGAATTTCATGATTATTTCACCTTTTGCACGGCTCGGATTTTCCACACATGTGATCCATCTGCAGGAAGCTTTTGGAGCACAGTCAGTGATCCTGGTCGAGGTTGAAACGGATTGGCTACTCCCCCTGCCACCCGCCAATGGCCGGTGGTCGGTGCTCAGTGGGCCCCACTATGATGTATGTGTTTCATCCATGCTGTCCATTTAATTTTACGGATCATTTTATGATTGAGACCAAAAATGAGGTATATCCCAATCTCAAGTGGACCACATTACAGGAAACAGTGTTGAATGATTGATAACCATTAAAAGCCTTCTGAGGGCCATAAAAGTTTTAGATCAATATGATCTTTGTTTTTCCCTTAATCTGGTCATGTATGACCTAATCAACAGATTGGAATTCAAATAAACAGTACAGTGGGCCTTAGGAGGATTTTAATGGTGGATATCCAAATATTGCTATTGTTTTCCTGTAATGTGGTCCACATGAGATTTATATCTATCTCATTTCTAAAACCAAGCCTAAAGAAATAATGCGTAAAAATAGATGAATGGAATGGATGAAACACATACATGCGCCGACAGAACACCCACAGCCAGCCAACGGGCTGGTGGCAGGGGGAGTAGCCAATCCGTTTCCAGGTTTATGCGGGATAAGCAGACGTTGTGACCCAGCTCCTCCGGTATCGAGCCGACCGTAATATATGTGTTCTATCGACGCCGTTCATTCATGTTTCGTATCATTTCGAGGCATGAGCCCAAATTCGAAGATGTTTACCACACCTTAGGAAGTAGTGGAGATTGCATGCTTACTGTTGAAAGCTTTTTGTGGGCCACATAAGTTTTGGATCAAGATGATATTCGTGTTTTCCTTCATCCATTTCTCTGTAGCCTTGTGAACAGATTGGAAACAAACACCATGGTGGGGCTAAGAAGGTTTTAACGGTGGATGTTATATCCCTACTATTTGCTGTGGTGTGTTCATTTTAAGCCTCAAACATCCTTTTATTTCAAACTCATGTCCTGAAACGATATGTAAAAAACGGATGGAGAGTGTGGATAAAAAACATACATTGCGGTGGGCCCGGCAGATTACGCTCGCCAGGGATAGAGGCGGTGGGGTTGGGGTGAGCACGCAGTCCGCTTACCACGCGACATGCTATCTGTCGCCAGCGGAAACGGACTGGCTACTTACCCTGACACTAGCCTATGGCTGATGGTCGGTGCTCTGTCCGCCCTGCAATGATATATTTGTTTCACCCATTCCGTTCGTATATTTTTAAAGATCAATTTAATTTATAAGACCTAAGATGAGGTATGTGTCAATCTCAAGTGGACCACCTTACAGGAAACAATTTTGTATGAGTATCAGCCATTAAAAACATTTTGAGGCCTTAAAAGTTTTGGATCACGCTGATCTTGTTTTTTTCTTTTCATTCGGGCCTGTATGACTTTTGTTTTTTTTCCTTTCATTTGGGCGTGTGTGACCTAATTAAAAGATTGGACTTCAAATAAACAGTACAGTAGGCCTTAGGAGAAATTTAATGGTGGATATTCAATAACTATCATTTTCATGTGGTGTGGTTCACCTGAGATTTAGATCTCTCTAATTTTTAGGATCAAGCACAAAAATGATCTTTAAAAATGGATGAACAGAATGGATGAAACACATACATTATGGTGGGCCCACAGAGGACCTACCACCAGAAACGGGGCGGGTGGCAGGGGGAGTAGCCAATCCGTTTCCGTCGCCAGCAGGGTGGATTCCTATTACGACAGCCAATATTCACGCACGCCAGCTCCTCGCATACAAGTGCTTCAATCCACACCATCGATTATCACGGGCCGTGTAACCGTGTTCCATATGGGTCGTGATATTGAAATCACACAGCAGCCATGGTTCTATCATCCTGTTGGTGGGGATGATTAAAAATAGACCAGATTCAGAGCGATAGTCTCTACCGATCGATGGTTAGGATCATCCATCCATTCTGAATTTGATGCGGTCCATGATTTGGACGGTTTGGATTGAGGTACATATGAACCAAGTGTTCATCTAACTAATTACGTCACGTGCCCATCATCGCTTCATAATCGGTTAATCTAGACCGTCTATGAGATGGTCCTTCTAATGAGTGAGCAGGGATTTGAAGATGGTAGCAGTCAGAATATTCTGATCGGACTGTCGTACACCAACAAACGGTTAGAAACAAAGTTGCAATGGTCGACGATAAACTCCCTAATTTAAGTCCTAATCAAGTAGCGGATGTGACTATAGTATGATTGACGGTCTGGATTATTCAAGTTGCACCTGATCTTAATTGTCAGATGTCACGTACCGCGCGTGCGGGGTATGCGTGTGCATTGGATCTGGAGATCCGGTGTCAGCGCAGGGGAGCATTTGTCGGTGTGTTCGATGTGCTTAGGAAGTGGGAAAAGGTTAGATCGCCGAGATTGCTTTGGTCGAATAAAGTGACTGGACGAAACTAAACCATGCCAAGTAAACTCGCGCATCTGAATTCATGAAACAGATATTAACGTAGTTCAATACGTGATCTGAACCGTTCATCATTTGGGCCCACATCATCTGTATCCTTTTACAAAATATTAACTTGTTTAACGTACGGAGTATGATATACATAGATGTTAAATATGGACTGTTGGCTAATTTGTTCTAACCGTCCTTTTTCTTACATGCTTGGCCCATGTGATGAGCGAACCGCATGTTTTCTTGGCCAGGAAACTTATATTTGGAGCCCTCATGATATAAGGCCCAATTGTTCCTCGGATTCAGTTACTCACACGCGTGACATCTCGTTGCAGAGTCGTTAGTCCTGATGCACACAAGGTGGATAGGCATCTTCGAGTGTTATTTTAATCCAGAGCCTATGAGGATGCGTGCGAATAACAAGATTGGGTTTCCTTTGCCTTTAAGCTGAGGGTTAATTTTGAAAACAGGGCGGCAATGGATCAGCTCCCTAGGGATGTTATATGTGTGCAAAGTAACGCTCACAGACAAGTACTTGAAGAATTAAAATTGTTCTAACCTGTTGTGTATTAAATACTACGAATTCCTCTTTCAATTCAATGTAATGCGTTACAGGAGGATGTGTGACATCAAGTCATACAAAAGTGTCATGGAAAGATGCAGTTCATTCGTCAAATAGAATCTACTAATGAAATTTTATCTTGCAGTTTATTCATCAAAAAGAGTTCATTAATTAAATTTTATCTACTAAAAAATAATAAATTGTTCTCATTATTGCAGCCACACATTTAAGTTGAATATGAACAGTTGGAATAGATTTTTAATAGCCCAATTTTTGTAGAAGAATATCATATTATAGATTACAAAAAAATAAAATAAAATAATAATAATAATAATTGCCTTCACTTACTTATAAGGGACCTTACCTAATTAATTGATTAAATTTCTTATATATATAGCACTTCATCCAAATATATCACATGTACAAATTTTTTATTCATCCCATTTTCTTAGGAAATAATTATTGATGCATAAATCTGATTAGCCTCTTCCGAACCTTCCTACTTGCACAAGGAACGGACAAGAAAGACCTTGGCTAAAGTAAGAGACTTTCCGATGCCTAAGTCAAGAAAGAGATCTAGGTTTAGTCGAATATTCAGAATTTCAGGACCAAAAATAGTGTGTACCTTTCACCATTAGATGTACCTTATTTATAGCTTTAACAGAGGCGGTGATGCAAAAGGAATTTTTCTATTTAGTGGATACGTATTGGAAGTGGATTCAGATCCTACATTAGTAGGAGGATCTTTCAAGATCCTCGGCGAAGATCTCGAAGGTCCGAGTGTGTCACAGATGTCCTCCAAGATACTTGGAGAAGAACCCGAACAGATTTCTCTTACGCCCAATTTAATTATCTGAGATAATTAGGGACATGTAATGGGAGGCCGAGGTGGTTTTAGCCGACCTAACTTGGGAGTGGCGTGCTGACCTGGGTTATGAGGACCTGGGTTGTGCCAACCTGCGGTATGCCAACACGTCTCCTTAGTTGGGCAGTGGGGCGGGATCTCCCTAACGAACTTTGAGGATTTTAGAACTGAGGGAGGTAGTGCCTTTTCAAGCGCTTGGGCAAGTCAGCAGGTGTCCCAATCTGGTGACAAAACGTCGAGCTCAATCTTACTTCTTGTTAGGGTTTTGTGTATGGAATCGAACCCGCAATAGTGTCCAACTTGGGGAGATACGTAAGGTTCCAACCTGACCTTTAATCATTGGTCGGCCTATTTTCCCTATAACAATAATCATCTTCCTCTTTTCTCTCTATTCATTGAATGCATCACTCTTGTTTAATGTTCTCTCTCATTAGAAAATGGAATTGAACAAAAATCTCTTTAACTCAAAAAGGGCTCCATGAGGCTCGACATGATATATGGGTTTTATCCATGCCGACCATCCATTTTTCTAGATCATTTTAGAGTAAGAACTTAAAAATGAGGCACATCCAAGGCTTAAGTGGATCACACAAAGGGGATTGAGTGCCCACAATTAAAAACTTATTGGGAGCTAGAAGTTTTGGATGAAGCTGATGTTTGTGTTCCCCTTCATTCGGGTCCATCTGACCTTATGAATAGGTGAGATGGCAAATAAACATCATGATCAGCCTTAGGAAGATTTCAACGGTGAGATCATTGTGGCAACTGCTTTTTATGGTGTAGTCCAATTGAATTTTGGATCTAACTGGCTTTTGAACTTATGCATGGGGAAGTTTTTAACGACAGGCGCTTAATGTCTATTTGTTTCTTGTGATGTGGTCCACTTGATATTTACATCTGCTTCATTTTTTAGACCATGTACCAAGACGCTGTCTAAAAACTCATGAATGGCATGGACATACAACTCATACATGAAGGTGGGACCTACGGTCTGCACCCCACCACTTGTCATTCAGGTAATGGCCACCCTATATTTGTATTGGGCCCACCGTGATGTGTACCATGAGATCTACTTCAATCATTGGACATGTAATTTCATATAGGGCTTAGAGCTATATAAAAAAAATCAGGTTAATATGCGAATTCAAGTAGGTCATACTAATGAAAACAAATGTGCGAGACATCCACCCTTGATTTTTACCGGGCTCAACGTGACGAGCATATGAAATGCATTCCAACCATGATACGCCAAATCAAATGCTAGAAATGACGCCTAAAATGCAAGCACATTCATGATTCATCTAGGCCATACTAAGAGAAACAGTTTTGATGGTTAGTTTTCCTGCATACCATTTTTAAGCATGTGGTCTACCTGTACCACAGATAGGGCTGATTTTCAAGGTCTGGTGTAACATTGGGTGACTTATCTAATGACTGGAGTGGATTTTACATAACCACCATGGTGGGGCCATCCCAAGCCAGCAACTCTCCTTCTTTAATTAACTTTTCTATACACATCATTTATTAAGTTAATTAGCATTTAATTCAGACAGCTAGTTGGATGGTCCAACTAATTGTGTGTGAGCATTTGCGCGCTCTCTCCCTCTCTCTCACTCTCACACACGCACACACATATAACATTCGCATCAGGGAAATGGTATAAGATCCCGGAGGTGAATGGTAAGATCCCTAACCATACGGCCCACCATGATGCATGTGCCTTATATCTAGGCTGTAGGCCTTGAAAACTCATTTTAGGGTATGATTTCAAAAATGAAGTAGATCAAAATCTCATATGGGTCATAATACAGAAAATAGTGGCAATCGAGTATTAAAAACTTCTCATAAGCTACAAGTTTTGGATCAAGCTGATGTTTGTGAGGTCATTTCATTCATGTCTTTGTGATCTTATCAATAGATTGGATAGCAAATAAACATTCCGGTTCCCTCCTTGAAGTTTTTAATGGTGGGGATTCAATCATAATTGTTTCTTGTGATATGGTCCACCTAATATTTGGATCTGCTTCATTTTTGTGATCATGCCTTAAAATGGACGGATGGTGTGGATTTAAGGCACATACATCAAACTAGGCCCCACAATTAGGGATCCACCCAAATTTCACCTATTGAACGGTATCCAAGATGTATGATCCGAAAGACAAAATAATCCTAAAAAATTAATCGGCAACAAGCATAAATATATACACATGATGTAAGTATGCTTGCATGCATTTGGTAATTGAGCAAGACTAGGCATGCTAGGGTTGTCAATGGGCAAGGCGGACCAATGGGCTTTTAAGTTGGCCCACTCCACGCCATTCCTAGGGTTAAAATTCATGCATGTTTGTCATTAAAGCCAAGTTTGAATGGTGTACAACAGACTGCCAAACCGGCCCAAGTCCAATCTAGCTCTGCTCATTAGAATTTAAAAAGGCAATTTTGTAATATATACAATATGTAAAATCCACATGTACTCTCTACTAAGCTTTTTATTTGTTTCGTGGCATCTAACTAAGAAGCACTTAATTAAGCTCACTAGCATAAACATTTCAGGCCAACCTTGAGCCAGACTATGGTGCATCGTGGGTCAAGCCTATTTCGAACAAAGCTTAGCCCAGCCCTAACCTAGCCCGTTGAAACCATGGGCATACCTTTAACCCCAGATTTCATTTTAATCCTGTGTATGGTCATGCTAGCTAAATGTGTTTTTTTTTTTTTTTTTTAATTTTTTAAAAATTTTTTTAAGTCATTCCAGCTAAGGTTGGGTTGGTCAAGCTCAACCCCGGCCGTCATAATTAAATGGGCCGGGTTAGACTTGGGCTTGAGTGGGTGTTTGGCGCATGGTATTGGGAAGGATTAGGTGCGATGGGATTAATAAAACATAATTATTACATATGGCCAGGATGGTCCACTGTTAGGATGGGATAAGCTTAATTTCATGCTATGTTTGTAATCCAGGGGTACATTGAATGGATATAACCACCATCATTTGAAACTATTGAGAATAACACATGTGTTATATCCAAACCATTCATCTATTTTGTGGCCTCATTTTATGGCACATGTGCTTAAAAATGAAGCGCAGGTCCAAAACTTATGTGACCCCAAAGAAGTTTTCAATGGTAGGTATTTAATCCCCATTGCTTTCTATGGTGGGGTCCACTTGAGCTTTAGATCTACCTGATTTTTTGGTCCATGCTCTAAAATGATCTCAAGAAATGAGTAGATGGTGCGGATATACCCCACACATCATAGTAGGACCTACACAACTTGCTAACATTGAGTGGAATTGGCCCTGACCCAATACAATTCTATCTAATCTAATTCCAAGCTTTTCCATTCTTCCCAAACATTGGGTGGAATTGGCATGGACCAAATACAATTCCATCCCACCTAATCCCATCTAATACCACGCGTCGTCGAGTTGATAAACATCTTAGGCTTGAGCCGATCCAAACCTAATTCGGTCTATTGCCACGCCTTACTAAGACTCACTACTACACAAGCCGGCCTTGTTTCATTGTCATTCCTCAGTGCATGTTTGGATGGATGGTAACCCGAGACTGTTCATCTTATGAGTCTACTCTGTATGGCCCACATTAGAAAAACAACAAGTGATTTGGACCATTCATTGAGAGTAATTTTTGAATCGTGAGCCTCCATCAAATGGCCCATTAGTTGGACAGCTGTATGTAGGGAATATGCAATCATGTGTATGGTTTCAATAGGTATCTAGATCCTTGAAGTATCCGCCCGTTTGATAATATCAAGATTCAAAATTTTGCAGGCGATTAATAATCCAGTTCGACTCAGTTCCATGGACTTGGACCCACCTAGAAATGACGTTGGGTGGGATAAGTCGAATTTGAATCTATGATTTGTTTTTTTTTTTTTTTGAGATATTTACCGTAAAATTCCTCAGCAGTTTGGATTTTACCAAGTAGTGCCTGGATCAACTAAAATTATTAGTGCTGCTTGTTTAGAGGAGAAATTTTATTGAAATGCCCTTGTTAAAGTCTTTCTTTAGAAACTGGAGAATAGAGAATTGTGGGTCCTGTGTTGTGTGGGTCTGACATCCAAACCGTCCAACAGATGCACCCCACCAAGATTACTATACGGTAAACCAAACTATAAACAATGAAGCATCCAAATTCAAGAGTGGCCTAGATGATTCGATTGACCAAATCATCTTTTGTTCTTATGATCATGATGACAGGTTGCATATGTAAAATGGGTTGGATGTGATACATATATTACATGGGCCCCACAATTCTCGACTTCACTTATTTTAAAGAAAAATAGATGAGGCATTTTGGTAATTCCACCTTGAGAACATCTGTTGGAAAATTTTCAGTTGTCCGGCCATTGTGTGGGAAAATGAAGGTTCTTGAGGAATTATGCCGTAAAATGTCCTTTCTTAAAACTTTATTTAAATACGTTAATTATTTAAAGGAATTTTTAACATAAAATACCTCTATGAGGAGATTTTACCAAAGAGTGCTTCCAGTGGCCTGACTCTCGAGCAGTGCTTTTTTAAACAAGAAATTATATTACTACCCTCGTTTTTTTCTTTATATAATGGAGAATCCAGAATTATTGGGCCACGTAGTGTGTTTCTGACATCCAAACCGTTCAATAGGTATATGCCACCATGATTAAGAAGCAAGTTAAAAATATTGGAGATCCAATCACAAGGTTGGCCAATTCATGAAAAATAATATACACCCCTCAAAACATACAAATTCAAGTGCAGCTCATTAGATAATTTATTGGTCAAATTTTAATTTTTGTTCATGTAGTCACCATGGTGGGGTTCATATATTAGATAGCTTGGATGTTATATACATACCACCCCCTAGTTGTCCATTTTCACTAATTTTTAAATAAAAATGGCATAAAAGCATTGGTGTAATTACCTTCATCAAAAGGCATCTACCTGTAATTTCGATTGGGATTCTCTAATGACCCCCTCTAGCACCCAGGTCAGTATTGGTCGAAGCTCCCCCATTATGATGTATGTATTTTATCCCGCGACCCTCCATCCATTTTGCTATCGCATTTTAGGGAATCATCCAAAAAATGAGGAGGATCCAAATCTCAAGTCGACCACTCCTCGGGAAATAGTGGGGATTGAATGCCTACCATTTGAAACTTCTCGTGGGCCACAAAACTTTTCAATCAAGCTGATTTTATGTTTTCACTTCATCCAGGGTTGGGTGACCTTATGGACAATTTGGATGGCAAATAAACTTCGTGGTGGGCCTTAGAAAGGTTTCAACGGTAGGTGTTCAATCCCCACTACTTCCTGTGGTGTGGTCCACTTGAGCATTAGATGTGCCTCATTTTTGGGCTCATATTCTAAAATGAGCCTGTAGCATGAATAGGTAGCATGGATAAAACACATACATCATTGCAATATGGTGCTCAATTTACCCTTTAGTTTTCGGGCCAAGCTAGCCGAGTCGAGTGAAATGGCGGGTGATGTAAAAGAATTCAGCCCCCTGTGGTAATACACTACGCTTCCTTTTCTCCAGAAGAGACAATCGAAGGGGCACTGGGAGTGGGCAAAGCGCCATAAGTAAATACCGTCACAGTATAATCATGAGCAATGTCTGAAAGTGTGGTCATAGAGAGGCTCACACGTGGCATGACACAACATCTCAAACTGCTATATATAACAATTTAACAACTCATCTCGAAGGTTGCCCAGTCACCAAGATTATAGTCAATAATGGAGCTGCTATCAATCTTTTCCTATTAAGAATGATGTCAAAATTAAGGAAGACTACAATTGATTTAATTCCATCAAAGGTAAAAGTCAGGAACTTCGTTGGCCACGTCACAAATATGCATGTGGTCTTTGCAGTCGCCTTGACTGTGGTAACAAAAAAGGTGTTGGCTCTGTTCTTTATGGTCAATACCTCGTCCAGTTATAATAATTTGCTTAGAAGGGATTGGATTCACTCGTTTGCTTGCATCCCATCAGTTCATAATCTTTTGGAGCTAAGATAGAGTCAAGCTCCTGGCCGATAACAAACTATTTTTGGTCACTTTGAATGCAAATGAAGCCTACTACTATGGGGACGAAGTAAGGCTGATTCAATTTACCAGGAGAAACAAGCACGGCCGTCCAATCGGGATATCAATCAAGAAGAATTTAGATAGCATCGTACTAGACATCACTAAAATAATTCATCCAGTCGCTAACCTACCAATGGATATTATTCCTTTTCAGTTGGGTTCACATTGCATCATTGAAGAAATCCCATGATTAGTATGGCAAAAAATAAGTAGCAAATGAATGACTTCATGGTCAGAATAAGAAGGCTTGGAGACAGCTTGAGGGATGTCGACAATGGCTGTTTCATGAATTTAGCCGACATAGATGTCTTGACTGAAGAAGAAGAGATGAAATTGAAAGAAGTACCTGATAAGATGGAAGACTCTCAGGCCTAGGTTCAAAATCCGTTGGTTGAGGTGAACCTAGGAACTGAGTAAGATTTTAAGCCGTTTTTATCACTTGATTTTAAGCCAATGAGTTGTGTGCTTTACTTAGTAAGACTTATTTAAATGTAACGATTGTTAAGGACGACCAATACTTTTACTGATTCATAAACTCCTGTGGTAGAGTGAGGAATTGTTGAACAAAGTACATGATGGTTGGTTCAGAATGACTTCATCACTTGTTATAGTCAAACCCTTTGGATGGAAATTTGCACAGCGCAAATTATTTCATCACTTTATCGTGACCAAGAGTGCCTTCTATTCTACAAGCCAACCCTTTGGATGGCATCTTCTGAAGTAGGCTCGGAACCCTTCCATTCTAAATGGGTCTCTCAAGGTACCATTTCATAATCAATTTTGTATTTCTTTCTCATGTAAAATTTTTTGAATTCCCAAGCTTGTTTGATGTAATAAGCATGAGTGTGTGACTTGTATGATCACTGTGGCAGGTAGATGCGCGAAGTTACATAGACATGTATGTCTTAATATTTACGTGAGTCAACACCGGTAAGCGTAATTAAAATTCCATACTTACATCCAGAATGCATATCGGAGGGCATGCGTGGGTAGTAGACCAGGTGGAATTTGAAAATACTGAATGCGGAGACTAGGGCAAATTCCTTTGTCATAACAAGTCCCAAGGATGTGGGTATGGTGGTGTTGATGACAACACCCCCTGTGGTGGTGTGTTGATGCGTTTGACATAGTGGGGCCAAACATGACATCCGGGTTTTATATCGACATCGTCTAACATGGTTCATCCAGATCATTTCAGGGGTAGAAATCCAAGACGGAGAAAACTAAGTAGAAAAGGGAACAAATTTGAAGCTCAAGTGGATCACATCACAGGAAACAGTGTGGATAATGACATCCACTGTTAAAGCAATTTAATGATCCACTGTAATGTTTATTTGTCATTGAACCTGTACTGATAAGGTCATTCAGACTTGGATGAGGGGACCCTTCCATTCTAAACAGGTCAATCGTCAATGTTTCCCATAATGTGGTCCATTCGAGGTTGGGATCTGCTTCATTTTTCATCTCATGCCAGGCAAATGAGGAGGGAAAATGGATAGACGGAGTGGATATAAAGAACTTACACATCAAGCTGGGCCCACAATGTACAACAAATCAACACACCACCACTATGGGTGGTGTTGGCAAAACCAGCTGATCCATGTTCGAGATCTTTGTTGATCCAATCATTTATTCCAAGTTTGAGTAAATCCGCAGTTGACTTGCCAAACATTGTGGTGGAATTTCAAAGGTTGTACCTGTGGGGCCTAGGGTGAATCAGTATCCAAACAGGTCCATCTTACGATCCATGTTGGAAATATGATTTGGATACACTGAAAATATAAAAAATAAATAATCAAAAATAACAATTTCACTAGGCTGAATCACGTATACAATACGCTGATTCGCCCCCTTATAAACTGTTGATGAGTTACAGACGAATTGCTTCCAGGATAAGACAAGCCTTATCTGGATCAAGCGTGCAGCAATCACGATAGGTCTACTTATGGAACAGTCTAACACAACAGATTTCTTCTGACAGATTTAAATGGTAGAGATGATCACAATATTCTAAAATGGAGCTTATGGACTGTATTTTTTGAATGTGAGAGATGGTGTGTTGAGATGATGAAATCGGACTGGAATGGTCCAGTTTATATAGGCAGCCTATAGTGGACCATTGTCAGACGCTATCAATGGTCCAGAACATTTGAAGAACGTTTCTGGCCGTTGTCCATTAATCTTAGGCATTTTTGATCATCGGATCAAAAAATCTGACCGTTGGATCATCATGGCTCGTCCGTTTTCGGACCGTTTAGCTTTCAAGGCATAAAGTCATTTTCAGAAACTGCTGAACGTTTCGGAATTAAGATCTGAAGTGCAAAGTGCGCCATCTAGCGCCACTACAGCTACACTGCCTCACTGCCCACGCCCTCGCCCACGCCCACGCCCACGCCCGTGCCCGTGCCCGAGCCCGAGCGTGCGCCCGCGCGTGTGTGCGTGTGTTCTAGTGCTATGCACTGGAACACGCAACCTGAGTTTCATCTCCTCTAAAAAGCTCCAAGTAAGAATACCCTTCTCAACATCTCATATAAACTACAAAATTATCTTTTGCATTTTCGATGTGGGACAAAACACACACACCGCACTTTTTAATTAAAAAAATTCAAAAAGTATTTTGGCAGGAAAATCCTGAAATTTTGAAAAATTTGAATTTTTATTTTTCTTATTTTTTCAAAACCACTGATTTTAACAATCCCCCACTGGTTTTTAAAACAATGAAAAACTCTGCCAGAATAATAACAGTTATTATGCATACGGAAAGATATCTTGCGATTTGAATCTTTTCTTGTGTAAGTATTTTAAAGTTATTTCAAAATTTCTGGTTGCCGTAGCATTGAACCAGTTATTCCTATATGATATAACCGAAAATACCATACACATAATAGTTCCTGCATTAGGTGTTCCTTCGTAGTTTCGCTTAACACTTTTAATGGCCATGTGCTTATCCTGTTTCATGAACGATCCCGAGATAACTCTAGCTCTCATGAGAAGTGGCACCACTTTTACGTTCACATAGGTGAAATCTTTCCAGTGTTTCCGTTAAAACACTTGTCCTGTTTGACTAGATTTCATTAAGAGTTTAATACTCATCACTCTTTTATAACGGCCAGCACTATCATACTGGATGAGGTTATTGATTTATTTAGTGCTGAAACTTTTCACTTATCAGTGAATTGTTGTTACCCATTAAACCCAATATTTAGAGATTTTCTAATTTTGGGTTGGATTTCTTTCACTGGTGAAACTTTGAGTAAAGAGTTTTAACCCCATTCCTCTAGATGCTGTCCTTACTACCTCTCTCGTCAGAGGTTTAGTAAAAGGATCAGCCAAGTTATTACTCGATTTCACATATAAGATCGCAATGATTCCATCTTGAATCAATTGCCTTACATAGTCATGTCTCAAACTTATGTGTCTGGACTTTCCATTATAGGTATCGCTATAGGCTCTCGCTAGAGTGGCTTCACTATCACAATGAAGTGAAACAGCCGGTATATGCTTCACATATAATGAGATTTCTAATAGAAGATCCCTTAACCATTCAACCTCTTTGCCTGTAGCAGCTAGAGCTATGAACTCAGATTCCATAGTTGAGTGCGTTATGCAAGTTTATTTCTTTGATCTCCAAGATATAGCTACACCTCCTAGGGTGAATATCCATCCTGTAGTGGACTTGTTGTCCCCTGCACTCGATATCCAACTTGCATCGGTATATCCTTCCAATACTGCTGAAAATTCTGAATAAAATAGCCCTAGTTCTTTGGTTTCTTTAAGATAACTTAGAACTCTACTTATTGCTTTCCAGTGTTCAACACTTGGATTACTCGTAAACCTACTTAGTTTACTCATAGCGTATGCTATATCCAGTCTTGTGCATTACATTGCATACATAAGACTGTCTATAACACTAGCATACTCTAGTTATGCAACTGCTCTTCCACTTTTTTCTTTTAACTTGATACTTGGATCAAACGGAGTTTTTACCTCTTTAATTTTCAAGTGAATAAACTTGTTTATTACTTTCTCAATATAATGAGACTGACATAATGCAAAATCCCCACTATATTTTTTTAACTTTGATACCTAATATGGTATCTACTTGTCCAAGATCCTTCATTTTGAAAACTGAAGAGAGAAACTTTTTGGTTTTAGTTACACCTTCCATTTTGTTACTGATTATTAACATATCATATACATACAAGCATATGATTACAATATAATCATTACATACTTTTGAATATATGCATTTATTAGCAATATTATGTTCAAAACCATAAGATAGAATTCTAGAATCAAATTTATCATGCCACTGTTTTGGTGCTTGTCTTAATCTATACAAAGACTTAACAAGTCTACACACTTTTCTTTCATTTCCTGGTAGAACAAATCCTTCTGGTTGTTCCATGTAGACCTCCTCATCGAGATCACCATTTAGGAATGCTGTCTTCACGTCCATTTGATGGATATGAAGATGATGTATGGATGCCAGAGCGAATAAGATTCTAATCAATGTTATTCGAACTATTGGTGAATAAGTGTCAAAATAATCGATTCCTTCCTTCTGTCGGAAACCCTTAGCAACTAATCTTACCTTAAAGGTTTGAATTGTACTATCTGTGTGATATTTTTTTTAAATACCCACTTACATCCTATTGGTTTAGAACCTGGAGGTAGATCTACTAATTCCCATGTTTGGTTAGACATTATGGAATCCATTTCATCATTAATGACTTCTTTCCAGAAAGCAGAGTCTCTTGAAGACATAGCTTCACTAAAGGTTTTAGGTTCATCTTCTATAGTTAAAATCATAGGTATTTTCCTAATCACCTTCTCTCTATCACCTTCAACCAGATGAAAGGAGAGTCGCTGAGAGTCTATTTGATCAGGATCAAGACTCTTTTCTACTCTTGTTCTTTGACTCCTACGAGGTTCACTTGGTGTATTCTCTTCTATATGAGTTTCTTTTATAGTTTCATTAAGAGATTGAATCTCAGCATTCTTTTTCTCCGTAAATACAAAATTCTCAAAGAACTTTACATCTCTAGACTCTATAATTACATTGGAGTCTAAGTCTAGAAGTCTATAGGCCTTACTATGTTGTGCATATCCTACAAGGATGTACTTGATAGCTTTTGGTCCTAATTTAGTTCTTTTAATATCTGGTGTTCTGCAGTATGCAAGACACCCCCACACTCTAAGATACCTTATGTTTGGTTTTCTTCCTTTCCATATTTCGTATGGAGAGGTCTTGGTTTTCTTACATGGAACTCGGTTTAAAACATGACATGCAGCTAACAGTGCTTCTCTCCATAGGTTTAATAGCAACTGTGCTTGTATTAGCATTGATTTGACCATTTCTACTAATGTCCTATTTTTTCTCTCTACTACACCATTTTGTTGTGGTGTATAAGGTGTTGTACACTGATTTATTATGCCGTTTTCTTCACAATAGTTAGAAAAGTCATTAGAAAAATATTCTCCTCCTCGGTCACTACGAAGGATTTTAATTATTTTGTCTAATTGATTTTCTACTTCAGATTTCTAAATTTTGAATGCATTATATGCCTCATCTTTCGATTTTAACAAATATATATATATATATATATATATATATATATATATATATATATATATATATATATATATATATATACATATCTTGAACAATCATCTATAAACGTTATAAAGTACCTTTTACCTCTACGGGTAAGAACGTGATTTAGTTCACATATGTCAGTATGCACTAGGTCTAATATTTGAGATGATCTCTCAACGCTAGGGAAAGGTTTCTTGATTATTTTAGACCGTATGCATACTTCACATTTATCTTTGTTGCTATCATTGTATGATATTAGGTCGTTCTTAGCCATGAGTTTTATGGTACTGTAGCCAATATGGGCTAGTCTACCATGCCATAGTGTTACAGACTCAATCATGTAAGCAGAAGAATTCTTTTCATTCAAAGATAATTTGATCATCCCATTACAAGCATATCCCTTATCCACAAAGTTTCCATTCTTAGATAAGATCAGCTTGCCTGATTCAAACACAACCTTAATCCCAGGCTTGCTTAAGAGATCCCCTGAGACAAGATTTCTCCTTATGTCCGGGACATGCAGTGCGTTGGTCAGAATTACCTTATTTCCAAAGGTAAAAAGTAATTCCACGGTTCCTCTGCCTACAACTTTCAATCGTTCTTCATTTTTCATTTGAACCTCCTGACCATTGGTCTCGTCTTCATAGTTTTTGAAGGCAGATCGATTATTGCATACATGGACTGTGGCACCTGTATCATACCACCAACTAGGAATTTTCTCTTGAACTAGATTCACTTCTGTGACCATGGCTACGATTTCATCGTCTATTGCATTAGCCTCTTTCTTAGGCTTTTTTTGGTCCCTACAGACTCGAGCGAAATGCCCGGTCTTGCCGCAGACATAGCAAGCTCCCTTAGGTTTGCCATTTTTCTTCTTTTGGATTTTCTTGAATTTCTCTTTATCTTTATTAGGTTTAAGGGAATCAGTTTTCTCATTATTTTGAGATGGTCGTTCTACTGCGTTCACCTTAGATGAGGATGTACCGTTAGCGTCATCCTTTTTGTCTTTGTTACGAGATTCTTCTTCAATACGAAGATGCTTCTGGATTTGTTCTAGGGTGAACTCTTTGGATTTATGCAGTAGTTTCTTTCTGTAACCTTTCCAGCTCGGAGGCAATTTTGCGATTATAGCTCTGACTTGAAAGGATTCAAGAAGATCAATTTTTATGGCTTTTATTTTATTTACAATAAGCTGTAATTCTTGGATTTGGGCCAACAGCGGTAGATTGTCTACCATCGTGAAGTCGAAGTACCTAACAATTAGAAATTTTTGTGTACCTTCCTCTTCAGCCCTGTATTTGTATTCCAGCGCGCTCCAAATTTCTTTAGCTGATGTGGTCCTTGTGTACAAATCGTACAATCGATCAGAGAACGCATTGAGGATGTGGCCACGACATAGCAGTTCATCTTCTTGTCGCTTGATCCTAGTAGCAACTTATTCAGGAGTATTAGTTTCCTTTGCTTCAGGTAGAGGCTGGAGAGTTGGGTCCAGAATGTAGAAGATCTTCAGAGCGGTTAGCAGGAATTTTAGCTTGTCCTGCCATCTAGTGAAATTTGAACCATCGAATCGGTCCAATCGGATTAGATCCTGGTTCATCAATTTGATTGATGCAACACTTTCTGTGTCCATTCAATCATGCTTTAAGATTGTTGGAAATATGATTTGGATACACCGAAAATATAAAAAATAAATAATCAAAAATAACAATTTCACTAGGCTGAATCACGTATACAATACGTCGTCCTTAAAGCGTGATTTGCCCCCTTATAAACTGCTGATGGGTTACAGGCGAATTGCTTCCAGGGTAAGACAAGCCTTATCTGGATCAAGCGTGCAGCAATCACGATAGGTCCACTTATGGAACAATTTAACGCAATAGATTTCTTCTGACAGATTTAAATGGTAGAGATGATCACAATATTCTAAAATGGAGCTTATGGACTATATTTTTAGAATGTGAGAGATGGTGTTTTGAGATGATGAAATCGGACTGGAATGGTCCAGTTGATATAGGCATCCTATAGTGGACCATTGTCAGACGTTATCAATGGTCCAAAATGTTTGAAAAATGTTTATGGCTGTTGTCCATTAATCTTAGGCGTTTCTGGTCGTCGGATCAAAAAAACTGAAGTGTAAAGTGCGCCATCTAGCGCCACTACAGCCACACTGCCACACTGCCTTAGCCCTCGCCCAGGCCTACTCCCGTGCCCGTGCCCGTGCCCGTGCCCGAGCCCGAGCGAGCATGCGTGTGCGTGCGTGTGTTCCAGTGCTTCATCTTCTCTAAAAAGTTCAAAGTAAAAATACCCTTCTCAACATCTCATATAAACCACAAAACTATCTTTTGCATTTCCGATATGGGACAAAACACACACATCGCACTTTTTAATTCAAAAAATTCAAAAAGTATTTTGGCGAGAAAATCCTGAAATCCTGAAATTTTGAAAATTTTGAATTTTGAATTTTCTCATTTTTTCAAAACCACTGATTTTAACAATCCATGCTTAATCTAATCTCATACCTCCAAATGAGACAACATGCAATAGTCCTAGGCCCAACTCAATTCTTCCATGCAATCCAAACATGCATTGTTCACAATATGGCTTATGACAATTCTAAGACAGCTTGATAGAAGGCAATCATGTTGTTTTTAGAATGCTATCCCATCTAATACTATGCGCCAAAGCCACTTAAGGGTTTTTTCAAGCTCACAAGTCATCTCACGTAATCTAAGAAAATGTGCATCATACTAGGGTACGGTATCTACAAATGTGCTAGTAAGTAAATAAGAAAATAAGAAAAGGTTATGGGCTGGCTCGATTGTATTCTAAGAAAAGGTGCATCATACTGGGGTGGGGTGCATTAAGATCTGGGAGTTCAGTAAGGTGTTGTGAACACCCTCCTGCATGTGACTACACACGACGGAATGATGCCCTAACTTTCTTGGCCTTTTTTATCTGTCGATTCTGGTATTTGACTTGATTGAAATGCAGACTCAGATATAAAAGTACGTTTGACTTGGAGTCGCCACTAACCAAAAGAAGCTTAGAATTTATGGCTGGATAGAAACTGTAGAATCACTTAAGGGTAGGATTATGATTCACCAACTCAAGTGACTTATGCGGTTGGTATACGACTGTAGATTCTGAGTAAGGGCTTTGGTTACAAGAGGAATGGGTTAGGTACCATCTTCTGCCCTCACTAAGTGTGGTCTCTACTTTAAGAGATGCGTGACTATTAATGAAATTATGGTACATGTAAATATGTTAATCATATAGCCATGTTTCGCATAACCCCACGAGAGGGCTAGGTGGCAAAATAAATAAAAGAGATTCTAGCATTTCTTCGCAAAGTTGAAAGAAAATGGGCAGACAAACAAAATAAAATAAAGGCAATAGAAAGTAAATGCAGTAAAGAAAAAAGAAACAAGAAGTAGAGTTAGCAGTAATGGAATGTGCAGAATTGACCACGTTCTGAGCTTGATTAGATGTGAGAAAAAATGGAAGTCAAACACCCTTTTCTTGAGTCAGAAAAGGGATAGTCGAACGTCCCTAATCTTGACCCCACTCCTGAATTGTCTGGCTTGCTTTGATGAATTAGATACCTGTGTCTGACTGAAGCAGAACCTAAGTATAAATATGGAGCTTGTAGAGCATCTTAGGTGGTAGAATCTCTTCGTTGGTAGGGAATGGAAGCTAATGAAATTGGCCAAAATTCCTTAGACCTTTTATACTGTTTTCTTCCACCGTTTGTGCCCCCTTTGAACAACGGGGTGAGTGCTGATTATATAGGCTAAGAAATTGTTAGCTCATGGGTGGCCGACGGACACTTGTCAATAATTTTTCATGCAGGTGGACACTTGTCAGAAGTAGACATGTATGGTACCAGGTGATTGTCAACTAATAATCAGCCGACACTACAACCAATTAGACTTTTTTGCAATGACTTTTTCAGCGGCGAGTCTAATTTCATAGCAAAAAGTCAATTTTTTACAATGACATTTCAAGTCGTCGCCAAAAATTGACTATTTACGATGACAGTTTAAATCGTCGCTAATAGTCAACTTTTTTGCGACGAGCTTCAATTGTCATGACAAAACTTGTCGTTAAAACTTACTGCATGAGTTTTTCACAAGAAATTATGCGGTGGGAAAAACTTTTCATAACTAGCTTAACCAGTTGCCACTAATAGCCACTTTTTGTGATGCATTAGGTGTCGTCAAAAAAAAATTATTTTACGACGACACAAAAGTTGTCGCAAATAGTAGCTTTTGTGATGATTGGTTAAGCTCGTTGCAAAAATACAACATTAAATTTTTTTTCACATTTTTTTTTTTTTTTTGCAACAACTAGTTAAACTCGTTACAAAAATGCAAAATTAGACTTTTTATGAACAATGTAGTTTTACTGCGAAAGGGTAGAGTATTTGCGATAATATTGTAAATCGTTGGAAATAGTCAATGTTTTTGTGACAAGCTACAATTATCGTCACAAAAATTTTTCCCACCAATCTTTTTTAGGAAATTACATAGCGGGAAAGACTTTTCGCGGCACGTTTCAATTATTATCGTTAATGTGCAATTTATGTGACAAATTGAGTGTCATCACAAAATATTATTTTTTGCAACAACATAAAATTTGCTGTAAATAGTTTGTTTTAGCGACGACTAGATTAACTCGTTGTGACAAATTCCAACTAAAACTTTTTGTGATGAATATAGTTTCATTGTGAAATGGTAGAGTATTTGCAACAATGTTGTAAATTATTGCAAATAGTTAACGTTTTTAAGACAAGCTGTAATTATCATCGTAAAAACTTTTCCTACCAAATTTTTTCAAAAAATTCCATGGCGGTAAAGACTTTTTGCGACGCATTTCAATTATCATCGCTAATGTATAGTTTATGCGATAAATTGAGTGTCATTGTAAAACATTATTTTTTATAATGACACAAAAGTTGCTACAAATAGTTTATTTTGCCGACAACTAGGTTAACTCGTTGCGATAAATACCAACTGAAACTTTTCGCGACAAATATAGTTTCATTGTGAAAGGGTAAAGTATTTGCAACAACTTTTCCCACCAATTTTTCGCGAGAAATTACATGGCGGAAAAGACTTTTCGCGACACATTTCAATAATCATCACTAATGTCCAATTTTATGCGATGAATTGAGTGTCATTATAAAATATTAAATTTTACAATGACACAAAAGTCATTACAAATAGTTTATTTTAGTGATGATTAGGTCAGAGTATTTACAACAACATTATAAATCGTCGGCAATAGTTAAAATTTTTGCGATGAGCTATAATTATTGCTGATAATTGTTGCACTAATTTTTTTACAAGAAATTATGTGAAGGAAAAGACTGTTTGTAATGACTGGTTAAAGTCATTGCAAAAATACTAAATTAGACTTTTTATGACAAATATAGTTTCAATCGAAGGGTGGAAATGATCGCCTAATCAACCTTCTAATCACGTGGAATCCACCATTAATTTTTTCTAGAGAAAACACACTATAAGAAATTAATGTGATTTCTTGACGAATTTTTCTAGTGATTAAACAAAAATCTTCGGATATGCTTAAATTTTTTTAAATGCATCCTAAAATGAACTGTACGAATGGATGGACAGTGTAGATATCCAACAGATCATCAAGGTGGGCCCTATGGTAGGGGTAACACTCACTAAGGTGTTACTCAGGTTTGTAGTAGCTTATCCAGTCCCATCACCTCTCTCTCTCTCTCTCTCTCTCTCTCTCTCTCTCTCTCTCTTTAAGTAGTTGCATGAGTAACACTCACTAAGCTAAGAACATTAAGTAAGCTCACACGTGATCTATATCTCTAATCCGCACTGTCCATACATTTTAGTAGCGCATTTTATGAAATAAGACTAAAACTTAAGCATATCCGAAGCCTAAGTGATCATCCTAAAGAATGAGTGGGAATTGAACTTGTACTATAGAAAACTTCTTGGGGGCCACAAAAGTTTTAGATAAAGGTGATATTTGAGATTTTCTTCAGCTGCTTGTGTACTCTCATGAATAGTTTTCCTTCATCTTTTTGTGTGCTCATCAATTAAATGGTGGAAACCAATGTAGATTGCTTCATTAAGTTCTTGATCGACGATTGAACGGTGCGCATTACTGATGATCGCTTGATCAACTTCCTAATCAACAATCAGATGACACAAAGTGTTGTTGAACATCTGATGAACCTTCAATTAATGATTGAACGGTACAAATCACCATAAATCTTGTTATCAATTCCCCTATTGACAATGGAATGGTGCACATCACCAACAATCGCTTGATCGACCTCTAATCAACAATCGAACGATACGAAGTGGTGTTGACCATCCGATCAACCTCCAATCCTTTATTGAATGGTGGAAATCATCGTACATCACTTCATCAAGTCTCCAATTAACGATCGAATGTTGCACATCACTGACGATCATAAGATCGAGCTCCCAATCAATGATCGTACAACACAAAGTGCTTTTGACCATTAGATTAACCTCCAATCATTGATTGAATGGTGGATGGATGGGATGGATGGATGTTTGGATGGTTGGATGAGATAGTTAGATGGATGGATAGATGGGATGGTCGGATGGTTGGTTGGATGGATGGTTGAATGGGATGGTTGGATAGATCGATAGGTGAATAGATGGGATGGATGAAAGGATGAACAAGATAATTGGGATGGATTGATGGGATGGATGGATGTTTGGAAGAGATGGTTAGATGGTTAGATGGATGGATCTGATGATTGGATGGTCGGATGGATGGATGGACAAATTGATCGATGGGATGGTTGGATGGGATGGATGGATGTTTGGATGATTGGATGGATGGTTGGATGGTTAGATGGGCAGATGGATAGATTGATCAATGAGATGGATAGATGGTTGGATGGTTGGATGGTTGGGATGGGAATGGATGGGTGGTTGTTTGGATGGATAGATGATACGGATGGATGGATGTTTTGATGATTGGATAGAATGAATGGATGGATGAGTCGGTTCGATGGATGGTTAGATGGATAGCTAGGATTGATGGATGAATAGATGGATGGATGGGGTGGTTGTATGGATAGATGGTATGGACGGATGGATGTTTTGATGATTAAGGGGATGATCATATGTATCAGCGAGATGGTTGGATATTAGATGGATGGATGGTATGGTTGGACATCCATTTTGGATGTTGGATGGATGGTTTGTTTTAAATGAATAAACTCAGTTGGGCCTATTGTGAATGTGTGTGGGTTATCCATGCCGTACATCCATTTTTCCAGTTAATTTTAGTGGTTTAGCCGAAAATTGAAGCATGCCCAAAGCTCAAGTGGACCATACCATAAGAAACAGTAGGAATAATGACTCCCACCATTGAAACCTTGGTAGGCCCCACAATGATTTTTATTTGTCATCCAACCTGTTTATAAGATCGAACAGACATGGATGAAAGGAGAACACAAATAACATATTGATCCAAAACTTCCTTTGCCCCCAAGAAATTTTCAACGGTATAATTTCAATTCACACTATTTTCGTGGTGAGGTCCACTTGAGATTTGGATATACTTCGTTTTTTGTCTAGAAACCTCAAATTATCTTTTAAAATGGATGGATGGAGTGGATAAAATATGTAAATCATGGTGGACCCCATAGAGTTAGTTACTCAGTACGTAATCCGCGTCCTTAGTAGGTATAATCCGCATTGAAATTGGAGAAATTTGTGACTGTGGACCCCACCTTTTATCCTATGGTTTTTTTGAAGTAAAACAAACCTTGCTTGCAAACTTAGAGCTCCACATACGGACAACCAAATTCTGGATGAAAATACCCCTCCTTTCTCACTGCCCTTTCCACTACTGTTACTTTCACCCCTTTCCACTGCTCTCTTCGATTTTTTCACCCCCTTTCCTCACTCCATTTCCAGTAAGAAAGACCAAACATGATTGTGGGGCCCATTTCCTTAAAAGCGTTGGATTGCATCCTCCCTGTACATCTGCATCTTGTCTTCTCCTGAAAATGGTCGGTCCAGTGAAGAAAGCATGCACCACAGGTATATTTTAGGCTTGCATATGGGCTTTTGGTGTATACATAATCCGATTGAAAATGGAGGGGTATTAAGTAATTCGATGAACATGATGTATTACAAATAAAATATCATTGTGGGGCGTAGCAAGCGTAATCGAATTGCGTACTGAGTTAGTCAGTACGCTCCCATCGTATTGAGTAAACTCAGTTGGGCCCACATTGAATGTATGTCGTATATCCGCATTGTTCATTCGTTCTTTCATCTAATTTTAGGGGGTTAGCCCCAAATTGAAGCATATCAAAATTTTCAGTGGTGTGGTCCAATTGAACATGAGGATACGTTTAGATTTTTGGGCTTAAGACATGAAATTATCTATTAAGTTTGCCCCACTCAATTTCATGTTTGCCCCACTAATTTTCTAGTTTTCCCTACTCAATTTCATGTTTGCCCCGCTCAATTTCATATTTCCCCTGCTGAAATTCATGTTTGCCCCGTCGTAGTTCATTTTTTGCCCCACTGAATTTCATGTTTGCCTCGCTGAAATTCAAGTTTTCCCTGCTCAATTTCATGTTTGCCCCACTGATTTTCTAGTTTGTCTCGC
Organism: Magnolia kwangsiensis; assembly: GCA_037074715.1. NCBI lineage: Eukaryota > Viridiplantae > Streptophyta > Magnoliopsida > Magnoliales > Magnoliaceae > Magnolia > Magnolia kwangsiensis. The sequence continues at coordinate 28,696,596 of CM073584.1, read as the reverse complement.
TGAATTTCATGTTTGCCCCGCTGAATTTCATGTTTGCCCCGTTGAAATTCAAGTTTGCCCCGCTCAATTTCATGTTTGCCCTGCTCAATTTATAGGTTCTTTCGCTCAATTTCTAGATTGCCTCGATATTTTTTTCATTCTTCTCTCGCTCCATTTCTAGTTTGCCTCGCTCAATTTTCATGATTGTCTTGTTCAATTTATAGCTTGCCTCACTCAATTTTCATGTTTGCCCCGCTGATTTTCATGCTTGCCTCACGCAATTCCATGATAGATAGCGTTGCTTAATTTAGCGAGCACCACAAGAAGTCATTTGTATCTTTGAAGTCCTTATCCATATAAGCTTAATCTCTCTAGTTGTTTATTTAGAAAATTAATGTATTTCTTAGTCTTTATTTCCTTAAGTTCTTTATCATTCTCATCTATTATGGAACGTGAGTACTCGGTCCTCTAGTTTGCCATTCTAAGTTTCATGTTTGACCCTCTGAATTTATAGTTTACCCCGCTCAATTCCATGTTTGCCCCGCTCAATTTTCAGTTTTCCTCGCTGATTTTCTACTTTTCCCCACTGAATTTCATGCTTGCCCCGCTAAATTTCATGTCTGTCCCGCTCATTTTCATATTTGCCCCACTCAATCCCATGTTTACCCTGCTCAATTTTCAGTTTGCCCCGCTGAATTTCATGTTTAACCCGCTGAATTTCATTATCGGTGATGTATATGCCATATCCATGCCGTTCATCCATTCTGCCTATTCATATTAGAGCATGAGCCTAAAATGAGGTAGATTCAAAGCTCAAGTGAACCACACCACAGTAAGCAATGGGAATTGAGCACCTATTGTTTGTAACTTCTTGAGGCCACAAAAGTTTTGAATTAAGCTGATTTTTATGTTTTGCCTTTATCTATGTTTGCATGACCTTATGAACAGGTTGGATGACAAATAAACATCATTATAGGCTTTAGGAAGGTTTAAACTTTCAATGGATAAGGCTTGTTAGAATCACAATTTCATATGGTGTGACCCACTTGAACTTTGAAGTCTTTAAAGGCAGTTATTTTAAGAAGGAAGCACTTGTTTGCCCCATTCAATTTCATGTTTGCCTTGCTGAATTTCATGCTTGCCCCATTCAACTTTCAATTTGCCCTGCTTAATTTCATGCTTGCCCTGCTCGATTTCACTTGCCCAATTTCATTCCTGCCCTGCTCAACGTTCAGTTTGCTTAGCTCAATTTCATGTTTACCCCGATCAATTTCTTGTTTGCCTCGCTTAATTTTCAGTTTGCCCCGCTTAATTTCATGCTTGCCTAGCTTAAATTTCAATTTGCCCTACTGAATTTCATGCTTGCCTCGCTTAATTTCTAGTTTCCCCCGCTTAATTTCATGCTTGCCCCGCTTAAATTTCAATTTGCCCCGCTGAATTTCATGCTTGCCCTGCTTAATTTCTAGTTTGCCCCACTCAATCTTATTGAGTCAGTTGGCCGTGTCAGCTTACTTGACTAACCACCTCAATGCAATTAGTAGTGGTCAAGAAAATAATCAAGCTACCCTCCTAGACTGCCTCTAGCGATGAAATTCAGTTAGTAGAGAAGGATAAGCTCTTTATAACAAATGACCTACAATTGAAGAAAATTGTACGAGGTTTAATGTTATCTTAGAGTGCAGAAAATTTCCAAGTCTTGATGGCTTTTCAAGTCCGAATTCTTTCTTTGATAATCCTAGGGATGTGTTAATTGCAATAGATTAGATGTACACTCCACTCAATTTCATGCTAGGCTCACTCTATTTGTAGTTTTCCTCGCTAAATTTCATTCTAGGCTTGCTCAATTTTCAGTTTTCCTTGCTCCCCCTCATGCTAGGCTCACTTAATTGTTATTTTACATCGCTCAATTTCAGGTTACTTAGATCATATTTGTAGTATGTGATCCTCTCTGATGCAATAGATCCTTGTTGCATCATAAAAGCATGAATGCTCACTAAGGTACCCACGAAACAATCTCTATGTAGCTTATTCGAGATAAGTAAGCTCGGTTTAAGATCAATTATAAGAAACTTTTTTTACTTAAAGTTACTTAATCACTTAATATTGAGACTGAATTGAGCGGGGCAAACATGAAATTGAGTGGGGCAAACTACAAATTGAGCGGGGCAAACATGAAATTCAGCGAGACAAACTAGAATTTGAGCGGGATAAACATGAAATTTAGCAGGGCAAACTAGAAATTAAGCGGGACAACCTGAAAATTGAGTGGTGCAAACATGAAATTAAGTGGGGCAAACTAGAATTTGAGCGAGGTAAACTGAAAATTCAACGGGAAAAATTGAAAATTAAGCGGGGCAAATATGAAATTCAACGAGGGAAACATGAAATTCAGTAGAGAAAACTAGAAATTCAGTGGGACAAACATGAAATTCAGCGGGGCAAGCATGAAATTGAGCAGGGCAATTAAGAAATTCAGGGAGGGGGGGACTGGTAATTCAAGGAGGGTAACATGAATTTTAATGAACTTGAAATGTAATTGAACTAGCCTAATGAATAATTGAAACGCAATTGAACTAGCCCAACATGAATTTCAATGAACTTGAAATGTGATTGAAGTGACCAAACATCAAATTCTAAGGTCATTACTCGGAGAATTCAACCAATCATGAATCGGGAATGTCGGCGACAACTCAAGCATATTGCCGAGAAGTATACATCATCCGATGAACATGAAATTGATTGCAAATAAAACATCGAATTTTGGGCTCAAACCATTAATATAGATAGAAAAATGGATGAATGTCGTGGATAGTCCACATACATTTAAGTCAAGGTGGGCCCAAATCAGTTAACTCAGCATGATAAAAGCATACTGATCAAAATGATTTCAAATTTCAAGAGTTCTTAGTATATTTGACTTACTTCTCAACAATATGCTCGAGTTATTGCCGACATTCCTGGTTTATGATTGGTTGAATTCCCTGAGTAATGACCTTAGAATTTGATGTTTGGCTACTTTAATCGCATTTCAAGTTCATTGAGATTCATGTTAAGCTAGTTCAATTTCATTTCAATTATTTGTTAGGCCAGTTCAATTGCATTTCAAGTTCATTGAAATTTATGTTACTTGCGCTGAATTTCCAGTTTGCCCCATTGAATTTCTAATTTGCCTCGCTCAATTTTATATTTGCCCTGCTGAATTTTCAGTTTGCCCTGCTCAATTTCTAGTTTGCCCCACTTAATTTTCAGTTTGCCCTATTGATTTTCTAGTTTGCCCCGCTGAATTTCATGTTTTCCTCGTTGAATTTCATGTTTGCCCTGCTTAATTTTCAATTTTTCTCACTAAATTTCATGTTTCCCCTGCTGAATTTCATGTTTGCCCTGCTCAATTTTCAGTTTTTCTCGCTGAATTTCATGTTCCCCCGTTGAATTTCATGATTTTCCCTGTTGAATTTCATGTTTTTCCCGCTGAAAATCAAGTTTGCTCCGATTAATTTCATGTTTTCCGTGCTGAATTTCATGTTTCCCTCGTTCAATTTCATGTTTGCCCTGCTCAATGTCTAGGTTCCCTCCCTTAATTATAGCTTGCCTCGCTGAATTTTCATGCTTCCCTCGCACCATTTCCAATTCGACTTGCTCAATTTTCATGATTGCCTCATTCAATTTCTAGCTTGCCTCATTGAACGTTCATACTTATCTTGCTAAATTTTCATGCTTGCCTCACGTAATTCCATAATAGATAGCGTCGCTGAATTTAGCTTGCCTCATGCAATGTTCGTGCTTGCCTCACGCAATGTTCATAAGATAATATAGACATGGATTAATAGAAAACACAATTATAAGCTTGATCCAAAACTTCTCTGGCCCCTAAGATTTGATCAACAGTAGAAGTTCAATTCAAAATTTTCATGTGGTGTGGTCCATTTGAACATTGGATACATTTAGATTTTTGGGCTCAAGCCATGAAATTATTCGTTAAGTTTATCCCACTGATTTTCTAGTTTGCCATGCTCAATTTCATGTTTGCCCCGCTGATTTTCTAGTTTGCCCCACTCAATTTCATGTTTGCCCTGCTTAATTTCATACTTGCCCCACTCAACTTTCAGTTTGCCCTGCTCAATTTCATGTTTGCCCCGCTCAATTTCTAGTTTGCCCCGCTCAATTTCATGTTTGCCTTGCTGAATTTCATGTTTATCTCGCTCAATTCCATGTTTGCCCCACTCAATTCCATGTTTGCCCTGTTGAATTTCATACTTGCCCCGCTCAGCTTTCAGTTTGCCTTGCTCAATTTCATGCTTGTCTCACTTAATTTCATGTTTGCCTCGCTCAAGACCGTGACAACCTGAGTGAGCCTGACCCATCTCAAGTTGGGCCAGTTGATCCAAACACAAGTTATAGTGAGGGGTAGGTTGGGTTGGGTTGAGGACAACTTGAGCCCAACATGACCTCTAGAAGACCTAACATATTAGTTGTGAAACCTGAAGAGAAAAATTACAATAATTAGTAAATCAGTTGTTTTTGTCATTCCTTTGAATTTCAGATGTTCCAATTATACAACTATACAGTTCTTTGTTTGATATTTATTTGTCAACACATGAATGAACAATATCTTCAATAGGATGTATTAGCGATACAAGTAGGCACTAATTTTGAGTATGGAGATGGATCCAAATTTACAAATATCATGTGAGACTCAACCATGGATAGACTTTCAACTAGTATTAAGTTCAACTTTCGTGTTATAGAAAGTCACATGATCCACTACTTCCCACCTCTTGTGATGAGTGCAATCATACAATTGATGAACTGATATTCTATGAATTTATGTACTTCGTATCTTCTGCAAATGTTTAATGTGGTTAACTGCTCAATGTGTGTTTAATGTGGTTAACTGCTTAATTTGTTCAACATTCTTCAATTTTCTTTTCTGGTTGCTGGTCTCTCTTGTAGGAATACTTGGTTCCTCAAGAATACGTACAGACAATGAGATAGTCCATGCGAAATTGTGCCCGGTTTATTCTTACGATCAAGTTTGTGAAGTGTTCATGAAAGAGCTTGGAAGTATGCCACATGAATTATATTCTTTTTCTTTCATTATTTGTTAAATTCTTCATTCATATCATCTTGGGTACATGTGATTTTCATCGTTAATATTTTTTTCTCACTAAAATACACAGCCAAAACTTCCATGTTCTTGTCTTTGATTTTTTTCCTTCTTTTTTATTGTGAAGAGTAGTTTTATAAATTGATTAAATGCTCAATTGGTGCAAAACTTGCCAACTGAATAAAACAATCTTTTTATGAAATAGATTTTGGTTGAGTCTGATCTTGTTCCACTAGCAAATGCTCCCCTCGCAAAAGTTCATGTTGCTCACATGCACGATGGCAAAAAAGTTGCTGTAAAGGTAATTTCTTGGTGTTCTTTCATTTGTATAGGCAACTAGAGCTTCAAACTTCAGATTGGAAATCTCTATGACATAAATTTGAAACTTTTTATATTAAAGGTTAGATTCTCTATGGTGTCCTAATGCTTTGTTTCTTTGTTTCTTTTTTTATTTTGTTTTATTTTATTTATTTATTTTTGTATCAGGTGTGAAGAAATAAGTTGATAAAGTAATAGTACTTGTGAGGAAAGGAGATGAGAAAATGACCGTAGACCTATGGCTACGGATTATAACCGTAGTCATAGATTATTGATAATATCGAACATATTTCGATAACATCGAAGATGAATGACAAATTGTCCAGCAACAAAACTCGAAAAATGGATGAATTTTCGATATTATCGAGAATGGTTCAATAATATCAAGCATAAGTCATTAATAATATCGAGTAATGATAGATAGTATCGATAACTAATATTGAGTAATGACTGTAGACCTATGGCTATGGATTATAACCGTAGCTATAGGTAGTGTGCTGATCTGGCAGCAAACCCTAGTAGTGGGACAAGACATTAAATCGAGTTTGTAGCTAAATCGACTACGGTTATGATCCATAGATATAGAGGACGACCAATTCTTCACAAGGCAGCTTACTTAAAAAGTAGGGGTATTTTCATCCTCAACTACGATGTTCGCATCAGAAGGTCTAAGTTCATATATTAAGTTTGTTTTGTCTCATAAAAACCACTGGATAAAAGGTGGGATCTACAATCATAAATTTCTCGCGAATGCTGAGTTACTCAATACACTTTTATGATAATGAGTAAACTCAATTGCGCCCACTGTGAATGTATGTGGTTTATCCACACCGTCCATTCATTTTTTTTCTGCTAATTCTAAGGTTGATCCCAAAATTTAAGTAAATCCAAAGTTCAAGTGAACCATTCCACAGCAAACAGTATGGAATAATGATTTCCACCGTTGAAACCTTCCTAGGGCCCACAGTAATGTTTATTTGTCATCCAACCTGTTCATAAGATCACAAAGACATGAATAAAGAGAAACTATGAACATCATCTTGATCCAAAACTTCTGTAGGCAAAAAGATTTTTTCAATGGTAGAGATTCAATCACACCTATTCCTGGGGTGTGGCTTACTTAAGCTTTAGATATGCTTCCGTTTTGAGTTCAAGCACTAAAATTATCTGTTAACATGTATGAACGGAGTGGATAAAATAAATAAATAAAAGGTGGACCCACAGAGTTTACTCAGTACCCTTAATGGTACCGAGCTAGTACGATCCGCTTCCATCCGAATCCGAATCCGCAGGGACGTGGTTCAGCCAGTAACGCTGCCCCTAGCTAGGTCGTTAGTGGTCGGTGCTCCGTGGGCCTACCATGATCTATGTGTTTTATCCACACCGTCCATCCATTTTTACACATTATTATTATATTTAATGTCATAAATGAGGCAGATCAAATTCTCCGATGGACCACACCATGGAAAAATAGTAGTGATTGAATGTCTACCATTAAAAACCTCCTAGATCCCACCGTGATTTTTATTTGACATCCAACCTGTACATTAGGTCATACGGACCTACTAGATGAAGGCAAAAACTACGTATCAGCTTGATCCAAAACTTTTGTAGGCCTAAGAAGTTTTTAATGGTGAGAGTTCAATCAACACTGTATGGCCCACTTGAGTTCTTCATCTACCTCGGTTTTGGGTTCTTCTAGTAAAATTATCTGGAAAAATGGATGGACGGCATGGATGAGACATATACATCATGGAAGGCCCATAAAGCACCGATTACGAGCCATTGGCTAGGGGCAGGGTGAGCAGCCAAACCATTTCCTCCGAACATGGGACGGTGCGTGGATTTCACGCGGAACCTTTGGTGGGAAATCTAGGTGGGCCACCTTAATGTTTGTGTGAAATCCACTCCGCCCATTTTTTTTGTGAGTTTATTTTAAGACATGGAACCAAATATGAGTATGATTCAAGACTCATGTGGCCCCATGAATATTTCAATTATGAACGTTCAATCCTTACAATTTTGGTCCACTTGAGTATGGGATCTGGTTCATTTTTAGTCTCATGTCTTAAAATGAGCTCACAGAAATGATGGGCGGAGTGGATTTTGCACAAACATCACAGTGGCCTCACTTATGCTTCCAGCGCTGGAACATCTTGCCAATGTTTAAAACGGACGCACCTGTGATTAAGAGAAATTTACAACTGTACGATCCATACGTGGCCCATTTACATTTATAAGCCCACTTCTTTTTACCTCCCAGGAATAAGCCCCATACGTACGGACGGCTTCCCATTAGTCGAAAATGCCCCCTGCCTTTCCTTCCACAGGAAGATCGGCTGGTGCTCGAAGACAAGCGCAGACGCTCATCGACCTCCGAGTTGTACGAACGGTTCAAAAGATATCAAAGTTACATGGCCAACGGTTATGTATTTATGATATCCACAACATCCATCTATATTTCGAGATCATTTTATAGCATTATAAAAAACATAAAAAAAAAAAAATCATATCCAAAGATCAGCTAGACCACACCACAGAGCAGTGGGAAAATTGATTTTCACGGTTATGTATTTATTATATCCACGACGTTCATCCATATTTCGAGATCATTTTATAGCATTATATATAAAAAAACGAATCATATACAAAGATCAGCTGGACCACACCACGGAGCAGTGAGAAAATTGATTTTCACGGTTAAAAATTTTGTAGGGCCCACCGTAACATTTATTTTCCATCCAACCCATTTATAAAGTCACAAAGACCTAGATAAAGAGGGAAAAATAAATTTCATAATGATCCAAAACTTCTATGACCCCTAAAAGGGTTTCAATGTTAGACGTTCAATCCTCTACTGCCTTTTAAAGTGCGGTCCTCTTGATGATTAGATTTATCTTATTTTTCGTCCCATGCCTTAATATGAGTTCAGAAAATAGATGGACGGTTTGGATATAACACATACCTTATAAAAGGACCCACAAAAAGCGGTGATAGGAGGGAAAAAAAACAAGAAGCCAGGAACCTATAGCTACGGGTATAATCCGTAGTCATAACCATAACCCATGCTTTTCCAATAAGCCCTTTGGAATGTATTGAAGGTCTTTGGACATGTACTTTGATATGATTAAATAAAGCCCAGAACTGTAAAGCGAGTTTGCCTAAAAAATCTTACAATTTTCTGTATATGGTAAAGCGTATTCGATGTATGGCTATGGATTATAACCGTAGCCTGATATTTGTGCTAAGTGTGATCTCATGAACAAGTCAGATGGATAATGAGCCTGACGGTTGGCCCTAGGAAAGTTTCAACGGTAGTTTGTTCAATCCCTATTGCTTTATGTGGTCTGATCTAGTTGAGCTTTGGATGTACCTCATTTTGGGGATTGTGCTATAAAATTATCTGATAATTTTGATGGAAGGTGTATATTTAACATAAAAATTATGGGGACAATGAGAAGCCATAACACTGGAATTTCTTATGCCTTCAACGAAGACTATCCGCACTTAAAGAGAGATCAATGCTCAAGATCTCTCACACAACTTTTAAGGGTTAGTTCTCTTGGTTGCTTACCATTCATTCTTGACTGTCCATCACGTTCAACAAAAAATTTCATAGGCTAGCATGGAAATATCAGACAACAATAAGTCTTAACCAACAATGCCATCTATTTATTTGATTGCTCCCATCATAGATTGCTTTTGATTCTAAAGAATCACTTGTGTTAGACATTCATAACAATCCTATCCATGAGTTCCAACAGCTATAAAAATAAATAATAAATAATAATAAAAAAAAATAGCTCAACGAAGATGGATTTAATCAATTAAGAAGACTGACTTATAATACGTGGTAGCCATTGAAAAGTGTTATGGACTTAATGTGTGTTTTATTCACATTGTCGCCTCATTTTAGACATAATCCAAAAAAATGGGTGCAGATTCGGTGGAACCCTAGATCCACTATGGTCGGTGGAGCCTTGTGGTGGCATACCATGATGTATGTACCCTACATCCACACTATCATCTGTTTTGACAGTTTAGGTGGACCACAAAACAGGACATAGTGGTGATTGATCATTAAAAACTTAATTTTTGTGGGCCACAAAAGTTTTGGATCGAGCTGATATTTATGTGATCCCTTCATCCAAGTCTGTGACCTTATCAATAGAATTGGATGAGAAATGAGTATTATGGTGGCTATGGTGGCCCCAAGAAGTTTTTAACAGTGAGTACTTGATCACTGTTGTTTCCTGTGGTGTGGCTCACCTAAGATTTGAATGTACTTCATATTTTTGAGATCATGCACTAAAATGAACTGCCAAAATGGATGGACAGTGTGGATGTAAGGCACATACATCATAGTGGGCCCCACAATTCGGGGATTAATCGAAGTCGTGCCCCCAAAAAAGAGATCCAAATCTCAGCGGACCACCCCGCAGCAGTGATTGATGGTGGGCATTCAAAATCTAAAAAAAATAATAAAAAAAAATACCATAGATTTAATGGTGGGCATTCAATCACCACAGTGGTGAAATCCCACGGCATGCGTGTGTAGGGTGTGTGCGCGTGTGACATGTGTGTGTGGGGGTGTGTGTGCGTGCATAAATCAAAAAAAAAAAATCACCACAGATTTCAGAAACAAAGAGAGAGAGAGAGAGAGAGAGAGAGAGAGAGAGAGAGAGAAACTTACCTTTGTTCTTCTCCTTCTCCTTCTCCTTCTCCTTCTTCTTCTCCTTCTTCTTCCCCTTCTTGCGGTGAAAGGGGGTTTTGACAACAGAGATGGGGGAATGCGGCCAATAGACAGGGAGAGAGGGTGAGGAAGAGTGGGAGATAGAGAGAGGGCAAGGGAAAGAGAGTGGCTGACTACGAGAGAGAGATTGAGAGAGAGATGGGTTTCGAGTGCAGGAGAAAATGGCGGACGCTCGGTTTGGGGAGGGAGTTTTGAAGAGGGTTGCATACGTACTAACTCAGTACCGTTAGCGTACTGACTAAACTCTGTGGGTCCCACAATATTTCTTGAATTTAATCCACTCCGTCCATACATTTTAGAAGATAATTTTAGATCTTTGTCTTAAAAATGAAGCATATCTAAAGCCTAAATGTACCACACCACCGGAAACAGTTTGCATTCAACATCTACCATTGAAAATTTCGTGGTGGGCCATAGAAGTTTTAGATCAATATGATATTTCTGTTTTCACTTCTTCCATGTCTTTGTGATATTATGAACAGGTTGGATGATAAATAAACATCAGGAGGGCCATAGAAATGTTTCAACGGTAGAAATCATTATTCCCACGGTTTCCTATGGTATGTATTCACTTGAGTTTTATATATATCTCAATTTTGGTATCAACGGCTACAATGATCTGCAAAAATGGATGGACGGAGTGGATTAGACAATTACATTCACAGTGGGCCTAATTGAGTTTAATAAGTACTATAGGAGTGTACTACACCGTACGTACATTCCAAAAACCCATTTAGCATGGGGTGCTGACGGACGGCCCCCCGGGACTTGAATTTTAGGACCGTGGGGCCCACTGGATATGTATTTTACATATCCACTCCGTCCATTAATTTTAAATTATTATTTTAAATGTTGGTACAAAAAATGAGTCAGATTGAATTTGTAAGAAAACCACACAATATATTAAGTGTGGTCCACTTAAACATTTAATTTATATAATTTTTGAGCTAATCTACTAAAATTATATATCAAAACTAATGGATGGCTTAGATGACCCCATGGAGCCTCATAAGCATCATGTATGTTTAATATGATATAGGTGAAGAGTTATGATTTAAATACGGATCAGCTAGGATTTAGCTATGGAAAAAATCTGTAGTAAATTTGCTACAGATTTATTCCATAGATAACTACTTTCAACTTCCATAGCCTTTGCTCAATTTTTTGGTAGTGGAGGATAGGTTAAAAGCCCACAAATTTAAAAATAAATTAGCCCAATATACTATCTTGGAAGATAATTTATATAAAAGGGGTTTTTCGTTGTCATACCTGAGATGCTTACAACCTAAAGAGGCCGAATATGTCTTAAAGGAAATCCATGATAGTTTTTGCGAAAATCATTCAAGCAGATGGGCCTTAGCCCACAAGGTGATTCGACAAGGGTACTATTGGCTGACATCTATGAAGATGTAAAGCAATAACAAGGATATGTGACAAGTGCCAACACTTTACTGCAATACCACGATAATCGCCCGAGCAACTAACCCCAATGAGCGGTCTATAACACCCTAAAAATTGGCACCTGAGTACAAAGACCCCGATCCTAAGTTTTTGGGTGTTAACCAAATAAAATACAGGTGTGACCTCATTCATATTCACACTCATTTTTCACACGAGTAATCAGAGAAGTGTAATTCAATTAGTGGACCCAAAGCGAGGTAGATATAACAAAGATAAATAAATATGGGGCTAACGGTAACAATACAATTAGAATATGATGTTTGCCCAAATGAGGATTATACGAGACATAATATATATACTTAAAATGATTAAAGTGCAAGTTTTCGGTTTGGTCCAGTCATCTAAAACACGACGTCAATGGTGCAAGTCATTCTAAGTCTATCCATCGGTAATCTCGATAGTACTTGTATTGATAATATCGTCTAGTTAGTATTTTAAAACATCGTCCCAGAGTGAGAGTAAGTGATCAACTCAGTAGTTCTATTAATATTAAGTTGCACAAGCTATCAAATTCACATGCACAATTAATGAAAAGCAATTTAACCATACAGTCCATAGATATGTTTGTCAATGCACGTACATGCTATTATGATATGTTGCATGCCCTCATCATCCAACACTCCCTCAAGCGACACCATTTATACGTTCACATATGACTGACACTCCCTCAATGTGACCTCGACTGCCGAGTTCCTAACCTATGCTAATGCAATGGTATGAGTGTTCATTTTAGGTGAGTATTTAATTAAGTGCATTCATCCAGCAAGATTGGGAAAGCTGAAACACCTCCATTTAATCAATGGCTTTATCCTAATCACTTGGCCTAGGGCGGCCGTAGTGGCTCTGAATCTGCAATCCATTATCTAAATTTAGATATCATCCATCTGTCTCACAAATTAATAAGTTTAAAGATAAGGCATGATATCTAAAAGTATGAAGATCAACTCGGTATGGGTCATCACTCAAACACTAAGTATGATCACTCAATTTTGAAGGGCAAGCTTGTCGCATAATTAAATCACCATAGGGAAGGGCTCGTCACCTAATTCCATTCATGTTCGAGTCGTTCGAATGCTACTCTGGCACGAAACTATCGGCCGGATAATTTAACAGGGGTCATTCGAACAAGGACCCGTCACTTCCTGTGCCCACTAGTCACTATGAGGAAGCTTGTCACCCCAGTGTAGGCTGACAACACGGACACAATGTCTCATTCCATCATACCCGGCTTTCGAGACTTGATTATTTACTGGTTACTAAGGAGAGGCTTGTCACCCTAACGTAGGCCAACAGCTCAGACATGGCGTCCCATACCACCATACCTAACTCATGAGTTTTAGTAGGATCATATCACTAACGGTTATCAGTAGACCTCTCAAAGGTATGGGGTGTTTCAAATTCATGTAGGCATAACCATACATGGTGAACATATATGGTTGGCCAACTAGTGGACTAATTCGACTGACTTAAACGAACTACGGTGCAACCAGCACTGGGTGGAAGCATCCCTTGTAGTCTGACTACTGTCGGTTGTCCGTCTTAGGCCTGAATCGGTCGTATTGGCATAGGGCAAACGATCTAGTAGGGTTGTCCTTGTGAATTTTTCGGTTACCGGCCAACCCAATTACCAATGAACTAATATTTTACAGCATGCCACAATCAATTCTATTTAGGAATAGGAAACCAACTAAATAGTATTTAAGGATATTCTAGCTAATATGGGTAAACAAATTGGCATGTAAGTGTATTATTCAATCATCTCACAATTTACCACAATCAGCTAATTAGGCACATGTATCAGAGAAAAATATGGAACATGTGGGCATAGAATTTCTGTATATCCGGTCTATTCTAGCATGCAATCAATAATTGACAACCATAAACAAAAATTTCACTTCATATGGGATAATAAGTTTAAGGATTAGTCATTAGTTAGCATGCAATCCACAATTTTCACTACACAATCATTATTTGTAACATAGGTTCTTTAATTGGCAACCTAGAGGTAATGGTCCATACCTACGAGTAGTCCATCGATTTTTAGTGTCACCCCTAGGGTTAGGGTCAGTTGATTAGCATGTCGGTGCACTCTCTCTTGTTGTTGGGTTGTTTCCTTTAGGGGGCTCACTTCCGAATGAGAAAAATATTTATATGATAGTTCTATGTATAGACATCAAAAACCAAAATTCAGTTCTCACTAATCATGTATGCACGAGTATTTGTAAAGTTTCAAACATGGGTGCTTGGGAGAGATGTGAAAAAAAAAAAACTGTTCAGAAATGACCCTTGGCCATTTTTGAGTGTGTCCCATAATTAGGTAAGGCCACCTTTTGGCATGCCATTAAGTTCCTTTGGTAGCCCTATATATGGCCTTTAAAATACAAATAGTTCGGTTCACTAGATTTGCACATATGAGTTTTCGCATAAAGCTAAACATATGCATTTCAATTTTTCTGCGTAGGAGTTTTTGCACAACTACGCCCGGTCTTATTTGAGATCCACTCCCCAATTATATGGGGTCCACTACTTTCGAAAGAAAAAGGAAATTTAGTAGAATTATATATGTACTTCAAAACTCACAAGGTAACCCTTCTTAATCATGCATATACAGTTTTTGGTGAAGACTCAAACTTGGGTGCTTGGAAGAAATTAGCAGGAAACAGTGTAAAGTTAGTTTTGGCTCGATTTTGAGTATGTCTCATGATCACAAGGACCACCTTTCAGTGTGTCATGAGGTGACCTTGGTACTATTATATATATATATATATATATATATATATATATATATATATATATATACACACACACACACACACACACACACACACACACACACACACACACACACACACACACACTTCAAAAATTATAAGCTGGGACCACCTAGTTGTGCACACATAATATTTGGTATGGGGCCAAACATAGGTATTTTAATTTTCTGCACAGATATATTTTATTTTTTTGCACAACTGTGCCTTATACCCTCTTTTGAGATCCACTCCCTGATTTTATGGGATCTTATTTGGCCCAAGTAAAATATAATTTCTCTATTTAATGGTATAACTTAAAGGTTTCAAATGGTGAGCTACTCATATCTTGTGCGTGGGGTCCACTACGAAGGCCCAAAGTTGGTACAAAACATAAAAATAATCAGAGTTTTCAGCAATGAGGTCTGTCACAACTTAGGGCCCAATTTCCAAACACTTGGGGATCATTCCAAACAATAAGGTGGGACATGCCATCTTACTGATATAAGAATTAAACATCCCCCATAGTGGTATCATTAACTACAGAGCGTGGGGCCCACTACAATGTGTCAAAGAGGCCTACATACAATAGTTAAGTACACCTAAAAAAATTTCAACAAACAGAGTGCAAAGGAAATGAAACAGATCCAATGTAAAGTGGGGCCCACATGCTAACTAACCATAAATAAGAGACACAAAACAATGTACATGGGTCTCCAGATTAGATGAACTAATCAAATGAATAAATCACAAGTGGTCCAACATCCAAGTAGATCAATAAGAGGATGAATGTTATGTTCAACATAGATCCAACATATACATCAACTAGCACATGAAATGTATTGATCAAATTCATTGATCAGATACTCCGTTGGAAAATCTCATCCAATGGATGGTTTGGAAATAGGTCATTTATACCTCATATCGATTTCCAACCATATAGACTCTTAGATTCATTTGGACCATACAAAACAATTCAAGATTTATCCTTACGAAAGTATCTATCGGTCTAGAATTTTTTAAATTTTATCATAAAAGAATCTGACCATAGGGACCATACATATGATTATTAACTATCTTAAGTAACTTCAAAATAAATATCAAATATATCTGACCGTCGGAATCACGGATATAGCCCACACAAGAATGGTCATAACAAGCCCCCAAATTCATTTTCGTATAAGGCCAAGATATCAGTCGTCCGAATTCTGATCGAGGCTTATTATATATTGTTAGAAAGCTTCTTAGATTTTCTATAAATTCAACGGAACATATATTTTTATTGTATTCAATAAAGGAAGTAAAAATAGTTCCGTTTTTGGCAAATCGAAATCCTGCATGTACATACTACTGGAGAGCAACCAAGTAAAGTTGATACCACTAATGATTGCACCGTTGGATGTCTACCAAATTTGGTTCATAGTTAGGTCATATTGTGGTTCATATTATTCCCAATTTCAACTCCGATCGTAGCGTAGTTTATTTTATATGATTTTTAGAAGTTGTTATCCAAATACAAAAATGAGATTACAAGTGAAGGGTGTTGATACAATGTTCATCATGGTTGACCATACTGACATGGGCCACCATGCTAACCACCATAGCCATTAATACATGCACCCATGGGGCTCCATACTAGTGGGCCTTACATGCATCAAGAAAATATAAAAGGTGGAAAGAGGAGGATGAGGAGGCTCACCTCAAATGGATGGATGACTTGATGATGATGTGTGGTCCACTCTCTCTATGTTGATGATGGGCCACACTTTGGCCCCACCATCTATCACTCTCCCTTAAAATCTCAAAAAAATTCTAAGTATAGCAAAAGGATGAGTGTAAGAAAGCTCCTAATCTTATATAGAGAATTGGGGGTTGGGGCGGCAAGATGATGTGACAAGTTTATAGGGTCTTATTGGTGTTAAAAGTGAGGTGAAATGTGGTGTATGGTATGGGTAGTGGATGGATGAAGTGGATGGTGCTAATCATGTATTGGCAAAAGTGAAAAAAAAATCTAGGCATGCATTAGCTAATGGATGCATAAGAGTTGTGGGTTGTAGGTGATGTATGGTGGATGATGAAGTGGAGTATTACAATTGTTTGTTTGAAGTGATGTGGTACAAAACAAGTTATGCATTAGATGCATGTGTAAGATGAGGTGAACATTAGCCATGATTAGTTTCTAAGGCATGGGGAGATGGCTAATGATAGATTTTGGAGTAGAACCCATTTTTGTCTCATGTGCACTGTCTTATATGTGCTAGCTCATTTTTTTTATCATGTAGTAATTATCCTATTTTGTGATAATTTCTATCTTCTAGAAATTGGGCTTTAGGCCCACATGGGACCAAGTCCAATGGGCCTAGCACAATAAATGTTGCTCATGTTATAGAATACTTAATTTTGGTCGTGAGTTCAATGGGTTGTATCTTATTAATGGAGTGTTGGATTGGCGCACAGTTTTCGCCATGGCGACCGCAACGACGACGCGGTCCACATGACAGAGGTTTCAAAGGCATTTGAAACAAATCACTTGGTCAAGCGGTTTTGGTAGATCTAAGATCACTCTTTTTAGTCCTAAACACGTGTGAATACACACAAACATACACTTAAGTCGATAAATCAAAGGTACTACCTAAGGACATCTAATTCCCAACTGGAAAAAATCTGAAGCGTTGCACGATCCCTGACCCTTTGTGCAGTGGGGGGTCAACATCATAGGACCTCTTCCCAATGGGTAAGGGACTGACTAAATTCTTCATCATTGTTATCGACTACTTCACCAAGTAGGTCGAGGCCCTTAACAAAGATTATCGAACAGAAGACTACCAACTTTATTTAGAATAATGTCATTCACATGTACTGTATTCTCCACACCATTGTTACGGACAACGGCAGGCAGGTCGACAATAATTGTTTTCAAGGACTGTGAAAAGTTTGACATTTATAATGCCTTCTCTTCACCTTACTACCCCCAAGCTAACGGACAAATAGAAGCTGTTAACAAAAACATAAAAAACTACCTGAAAACCAAACTTGAAAAATTGAAAGGAGCCTGGGCTGATGAGCTATCACATGTCCTGTGGGCATACCGAACCACGGCCCATATAACGACTAGTGAAACCCCGTTCTCTCTAGCCTTTGGCACAAAAGCAGTCATTCTAATTGAGATCGGGATACCCTCTTCACGCACTGAGTTGTCCAACGTAAACAAAAAATGGCGAGCAAGTAACTTTCAGTCTCAATCTAGTTAATGAATTAAGAGAAAAGGTGTAGTTAAGGGTCGTCGCTTATCAATACGGGGCTTCTTGGCACTACAACATAAGAGTCAAGGTGCGCAGATTTCGAGCAGGAGACTTAGTCCTCCAAGAATCTTTCAAAACACTAAGGAACTCGGCTTGGGAGCCCTAAGAATAAACTGAGAAGGAACATACAAAGTGGCCAGTATGCTCAATTTATAGAATGTCTGGCACCTGAAAATCTACTACCCATAAAAATGAACCTAGAAAAAAATCTATAACATTTTGATTATCCACCTTGAAGCAAAGTTACTGACTATCAAAAAATCTCTACTCATGTAAGAAACCTCATTTTTTAAGGAATAATGCTTTTTTCTACTATCTAGTCTACTAACTACGCGATTAAGAATCTACGTGCTCGACTATTGACTAAAAATCTATATGCTCGACTATCGACCAAAAATCTACATGCTCGACTATCGTATCTATGCATAAAGACACAAAGTTGAATAAAAAAATTCCTTTAATTAACGAATGAGAATTTACAAATAAAAGGAAAAAAATAAAAAAATAAAAAAATAAACGAGAGGCTTATCCCTGGGGAGGCTCCTTAATCTCGGGAGCAGCAACACCAGGACCTTCGAGGGCATCTTCATCGAGGCAACCCAAGTCCAAGTTGGGATATCTTTACTGGACATATTCTTGGCATCGTTAGAAGGTGGCTTTAAAAATCTCCTCCAACTCAGTTGTGTGCTCCTCAGAAGCCTTGAAAGCCTGCACGGTAGCTACTCCCTCCCAGGAATCAAGGCCTCAACCTCTACCAACCTGACCTCCACGTCAACTGCCCAACCCCCGGCTCGGTAAGGCAAGACTCGACCTCAACCACGTGGGCTGCCAACTCAGCCCTCTCCCACTGCTCCTTGAAGACCCTCAAGGCCTCCCGGAGGGCCTCCACCTCAGCATGGCTTACCGCCTCAGCCACCATAGCTACTTCTAGCTCTGCAACTTTAGCCTGAAACTCGGCCTAAGCTCACTCAAGCCTCCGGGCTGATTCTTCCTTGCGACCCCTTAGGTCAATCAGACATTGGTGGGTGGCAAGAACTCCGATGGCACTCAAAAAATAATAAACAAACGAAGGTCAGCAAATACAAATGAAAAGGAGTGAAAGTACATAAAAAGGTGCCGACATTATTACATTGATCAGCATCAACACCATCCTTCCTAACAGAGGCTCAGGGTGCAGGGAGAGATTCACATTAATCTCCTCCTTAGGCACATGACCGCGATTCCAATGAGCCAGCATAGCCATATGTTGCGAGAGGAGCACGGGGAATGTTGTCCCAAAAATCTCGACAGTTGTATCCTTAACCCCTTAATGGGTTTAGCTCTTGAAGGCACTTCTAGCTCCAACCTCCGGCTCACCAGCTACAATGGCCTCTACCCATCCCTCCTCAGCACGAGCAGGAGACGACTCCAAGTCGACAACCTCCCTCAGGGGAATGAGTGAGGACGAGGAGCCTTATGCAACACCATTTGGGGCAGCATCCTGGAGCACCACAATTATATCCTCCATGACTACCCCCGTAACAGTGACTGCCTCCGCCTACTCGGCCGAGGGAGGAACCTTAGGGTCAGGCCCCATCACCGACCTCTCTGCAGTTATCACCAGAGCCTCAACCCCAAGTGCACCTCGAGTAGGCATAGAAGGAGCAGTCCTCTTCACCACAATCCTCAGTTGCTCCAACTCCACTGTAAAGGAGAGTCTCAACCTCTTTAGTTAAGGGTGATCTATCATCTCTACAAAAATAAAAATACACAAATACAAAACACATAAAGTACAGAAAGAAACTGACATCCTTCAAAACCTTATTAAAAAAAAAAAAACTTAGCTGCCGACCCAGCCACCAACAAGCCAACCTGCACCAAGAGGGTCAGAGTTATCAGCTTCCTCCACTCCTACTAGGTTGCGGGACACTCCCGGGCGATCCTAACCTGACAAAGGTGGACTACATAGAGTGGGGCTGACACCAAAAGACAGCTACCAAAAAAGTGAATAGGTCAATCAAAAACTACAAAGGGAGAAGTCAGAAATAAACTGCAACAACTTTGCCTGACCATAAAGAAAAATAATACCAGTTGCGATAGCCTGGGCTGTTCTTAGCTTGGTACAAGTATAAGAGCTCGCATGTAGTAAGCTCAGGGTAGCCAAGCTGGTGCCAAAAAATATAGTACTCAAAGAAAGCTTACCACATGTTAGGGTTGAGCAAAGAAGCTCAATGACCGAGCTGAATCAGTAAACCCTGCTCGAAGATAAGGTTCATCGACAGACCTCAACCTCGGATACTAATTTCAACCTTGAATACCGACCTCGACCTCGGATACCAACTTCAATCATAAATACCGACCTTGAGCTCAGAATGAAAATATCCAGAGATAATTTCGTGCCATATATGAACAAGATTATCCGGCGAGATCTTTTTCAAAAATTATACAAAGCAATGCATAATCAGGAAAATACTCGAGAATAAATTCTAACTCAAATACGAGACCTACTAGCGTATCTCATAGATCTACCCAGATATGCCTAACAAATCTATAAATACATCCCCATACTTAAAAAGGAAGGGTAGGCACAATAATCCCTACACTTACTTTGACTTCATCTACTTGACTTCATCCCCGTACTTAAAAGGAAAGGTAGGCACAAATCTATAAGTGCATCCCCATACTTAACGGAAAGGTAGGATCGGAAGGTCTCCCGCCACATTGGACTCCCAGTGTCGTTTTGTTCTATATTAAAGTGCAGTTAAACAACGACTCGCAGGAGATATCACAGGATGGACCAGATTCTAGCGTTAACAAGTTTGGTGTGCTAAAGGGGATTCGTGTGTTTCATGCGTCCCGCCGCAAATGCCGGCTGAGACCTTTATTTACACTATACTGGACCAGGACCTAAAAGCCGACGAACCAAGCCCCACCCGTTTCCAACCCTGAGGAAGCATGTGTCTCCTAATGAGGCCAACTTCCAGAGATAGATCTAAATTATCATATCTGTCCATCCTCTGCTGAAATTTTGAATGGCCTGTAATCCAAAAATCATGCTTCAAGGATGATCCTGACCATTCTACATGTGGGCCCCAATGGAGCAACATGGGTTTTGACATAGTAGGACCGGCATCAAAGGCCGGGTCTAATGTCCGCATAGTAAACGTGCCATATAAAAGAATTAGGATAGAGGCACACGTATACTGTCAATTCGGACAGCTGAGCTTCTTTTCTGACCGTTCATTTCTCTCATACAAGTTTGACATGCCTGATGAGTGGACCAAACTTATTTTTGGTCCGGATTGGGTTTGCAGTGCACCCTAGTGGATGAATGGCCAGGATTTCTGACATGTGTGCCATTTGATTGTGGACCATTCTATAATATACACTGATGGATGGACACCGAGCCCAAACGAAGGCTTCTTTCTGACTTAATGGCCCTACCTATTTCAGGCCCAAATGTTAATGGGCCTGACCTGTTTTAGGCCCAACTAAAATTAGTTCATTCAAAGCCTGACCTGAACCCGTCTTGAGATGTGCCATTACCATACCTAAACGTGACAAGCATGTATGAGATCCGAACCGACCATCAGATGAACCTTGTGTATGATGGACCCCTTCTAAAAATTTACAACAATTGGACAATCGTAACCCTCGGATTGGAGGATTTTTTTAGGAAGCGTCGAGCAGTCAAAGGGTTTTTTTTTTTTTTTTTTTTCTTTCTTTTTCATTTTTTTTTTTTAACTACCTATTTTCTTTCCTCAGAAGTCCACCAAAGAATCATGAGAATTCTAACCGTTGTCACTTGTCAGCTTTTGGGACCCACAGATACATGTAATTATTCTAAAAGTGGAGCCCTTGGTTGTGTGATCCAGAGCGTTGGTCAGATGGAGCCCAAATGGATGGATGTACCAAAAGCTTCTTGATAAAGTAATCCTAAACCGTTCAATAGTTTGTCCTTCATATGGACGGTTAAGAAGAGCAATATATACGACCACACTCCACTAAGTGGGCCATATGTCTAGTTTTCAAAAACCGCATTCAAATGCTGAAAGATTTTATAAAACAGAGAACATAGACAAAAAAAAAAAAAAAAAACTTTAATACTCCAACAAAATGTGGTGAATGATACACAAGCATGCATAAGCGGAATACGTTTAATTCACATTAAACGGTACAAATTATGGTCCAACTGTATAAATTATGGTCCCAGTTTAGATGGATCAGGGACCAAAAATTACACGTGTTTGTATGGACGCATATTGCCTGCGATCCGGATCACAGAAAGTTCGCATGGTCGGAAGCTAAGTGGGGTTTATCATGATGTTTGTGAGAAATTCACTACATTCATATGTTTTTCTCTATCATATTAGCAAAAAATAAAAAAATAAAAAAAATAAAAATTCAAAACTCTTTGAGCCATGCGACAGGAAAGAGTGATAATTCAATATCCACCATTGAAACATTTGTATGGCCACAGAATTTTTTGGATCAGGCTAATATTTTTTTTTTTCAGTTCATCCTAGTGGCAATGACCTTATGAATGGTTTGGATGTGATATAAAAATCACGGTGGACCTAGAAATCCTTCAATGGTAGGCAATCCCTCCCTACTTTTTCCTGTCGTGTGGCCCACTTGTGCTTTGAATCTGTCTCATTTTCGGGCTCATGTTTTAGAATGAGCTGGAAAAACGGATGAACTGGGTGGATTTCTCACAAACATCACGGTGGATCCCACCTAGCTTCTGACCACACGAAGAATGGCAGGTAATCCGCATCCTATTTGTAATATTAAAAAATGAAAAAGGTCAAAAGGATCCAACGACCAAGTTTCCACAGATAAGTGTCCATGAATCAAATATTAGAATTTTTTTTTTTCCGAATAAAACTTTAAAAACAATAAAAAATGGTGGAGACTTTTCAACCGTACAGATGGCATGGTTAAACGGCAATCCAGACTACCAATATTTCTGGCCCATGTGTTGATGTAGGATAAAAAATTGCACTTGATGCGATGATGTTAACCATCTGACTTTTACATTTGAATTTGGGCCACTCACTGTTTTTACTCTTGACCCTCCATTTTATAGTCATTAATTGGATGGTTAGGATTGCTTGATCCTGTGATTTTAGGGATATGCCCCATCCACAACTGGACCCACAATTTGGGTGGTCTAGATGACTGTGCATCACTGCCCGTGCACAACCCATGACGATATATAATCGCCATGCATGTCCATGTGTTGTTGTCTAAAATGTGCATTAGAGCACCCTCCATGCATCCGTACAAGTGACCTGATGGTTAGATGATCCAGCTGTTGATCTTGCGAAGCACGCTACAGATGGGGGACAGCCCAAGAGTCTTCTATATTGAAGATCCCAAGATCCAAAATTTGAGGCCAAATTTCTCTCTTTCCCTATAGGAGAATGATTGAAGGGTCAGGATCCTTTGATGTGCAATATTTAGGCGAATTCCCCATCCATGCAATACAATGAGATCAATGGTCAATCTGGATTACAGAATGATCTGTCCCCTTTGTATTCAGATTGAGATGAATTACTATGTGGGTCAGATGGGTCCCACCATACGTGAGGCATTCATCAAAATACTCCATATGGGACAAAAAGCTCTTGATAACTCCATGTACGTGTTGCAACATGTACTGTTGATTTGATCGACCACCTTTCGGGGGCATTTTGGTGCAGTGTATTAGATGGGAGTAGGTGGGATAGAATTTCATCTGGTACCGTACAATTCCATCCCGCGATTGGAGAAGTTGGGATTAAGTGGAATGGGATTTCATTTTGTCCTATGAAATTGCATTTAGTTCCATGTAAAATTTTTATGAATTTTGAAATTTACTATACATGTGGGCTCCACATCGATGCATGCGTTTATCCATGTGGTCCATCTACATACACCGTTTACTCATGACATCCTAGTTATAGATGTGTACGAGTGAATGAAATCTATTTTGAATTTAGTTTGTTGATTATAATTTCATGATCCACCAAACATGATTTTTCTTAATCCAGTACTATCGGGTAGCAAATCTTTTATCCTAAACAAGGAATTGGATGGCTACAATACCATGAAATTTTCACAGATAGAATTATTGTGCAATAATGATGTTAGTCTCATCTGATACAATTCAATACCATTTAATTCCATGGACCAAACACGCCCTTACAGTGTCTCATATGCTTGGATGAACCCAACGATGCATCTATCAGGTTTCACTGGCTGCGTGTATGTATTTGACGAGGTTGTGTGTGTGTGTGTAACAACACAATAGTTATTTAGTAACTTGCATTATCAAAAAGCACTTACGGGGTATTTTAAATCGCAGAGCAATTCTTTGGTAAATATGGAATTCACGAGGAATCTTTTCACAAAAATCCCTAATATTTTAAAGCTACAAGGGTCTAATTTTTCTTCGAGACAGAAATGGTGGTGTCCACATGGTATTTGTGTATGTAGACACCCCATCGCAACACACTGTGCACTTATTTTGCGGTCAAACGGAACCTTGGGAAGCCAACCCATAACTTAAATTCTTTATAAGGCACAAGGTTTCACAAAACTACTGAATTTGGCAGGGAAATTTGGAGGGAAAATGCCACATGGGTGGCAATACTAATGCTACCCAAGCCTATTATGGCAATCTAGGACAGTGGATCATTTGGGGATTAACACAGGCTGTTATGACAAAAATGAGAAAGTTACAAATGGTATTGCCATCCACACCCGTTTTAGCAGTTTGAATACATAAAGGATCACCTAAAATCCCTAGGATGTTGTTGGGCTCATAAGTATAAACTTGTGCGCGCAAGGGTGGTAATATATATTGCCGCCTGTTCACTCCCCAAGTGCAGGGTTGTGATGTAGTAATAACTCGGTAAGACCGAGGTCGAATCCCAAGGAACTGAAACTTGTACGTTATCTAAAATTAACTGGAACTAGAACTAGAATAAGATGGAATCTAAATTAAATGTAATTTGATGAATAATTGTAGGTTAATTAATCTAAAACTTAGGAGATATCAGAGAAGGATAACTAGGGATTCAGAGGATCCACTTGTAGAGATCAGGGAGAATTTATGCTTGCATCAAAAATCATGGAAATTACTGAACTGGCGTTGATCTAGTTTTCAAAGAGATGAAAGGTGTATGAATTAGAATGGATTCCATCACCAAACCATGCCCACAGACTATGGCAAACAACAGAATTAAACTAATTACCAACCAATCATATGTATGAAGGTTAAGAAGGGTACCGTCATCCAACCATGCCCAGGAGACTATGGTGAACAACAGGGCTTCCTAACGTCATAAACATTAAAGAGAATGGGAATATTAAAAGTCATTGCAGACCCATTGTAATTTCAGTCACAATAGACCATTAAAAACCTAAAATATTTTCATTAAAATCAAACTAAAACCAACTTCAATTCAAAAATTAAAATTAAATTAAAAGCATATAATCTCTCATCTCACTACAAGCTTCACCTCCTAGCCCTAGCTAGGAGGTTTTAGCCTGCCATGGATGGGCTTAATCCAAATAAATAAAGAGAAAAAGAAAAGGAAAAGAAAAGGGAAAGAAAAAAACCAAGCTCCTCTCTCTCTCCTCTGCCCACGTTGAAACTCAAGCTCGAGCCCTCTGTTCTTCCTCCTAAGACCTGAATGAATGCTCCTCACGTCCAAAAACCTCTTTTTATAGCTGCTGGAAGGCTGGAGTCAGTGATAGAGTTGTAGCAGGACACGGAGTGCAATTTTCGTAGCCAAGTTTGGTACCATGAAACACGCCACTTTTCTCGCTCAAATTTCAAAGAAACACCGTCCCTTAGTACTTTCTTGGGTCCTCTACATGATAGACGGTTCAGATCTGCCATATGATCAAAGATGGTGGGCCAAAACCGTCCGGAAAAGTCGGTTTTAGCGGATGTGCGAAACCTTTCGCACCATTTCGCTGTTGTGGTCGGTGGGCCCCACAGAAGCATTTTCTGGAAAATCCACCCCGTCCATTGGATTCAGAACGAAATTTCAGTCAAGAATGGGTGGTTTTGAACGTCCATTGACGTGTCCCAGAGAAGAAATCACAAAAGAATCAGTTTTGAGCGCTACCGAGTGGCCCTTTTGTGGCCTCTGTATCTCACACGTGTGCACGCATGGGTACAAAAATTTAGCATGTTTTTGTAGTTCTCGAAGCCCTCTACACGGTGAACGGATCAGATTGGCCATACGAGCAACGGATGGGGCCCACTACCGTTCGCAAAAATGGCCGCGGCCGTGCGTCCGCTGCGAAATTTTTTTTTTTTTTTTTTTTTTCTTTCGGTCAGAGACGGTCAAGCCGTCTCTCACACTTGCCATGCACAGTGAGTGCACATGTGCACTGTACACGCTCATCTCATATGGGGTCCATTGCACTGTTTTGGAGAAATCTGTACCGTCCATCTGTTTTGACTCCTCATTTAAGGCGTCAATAATAATTTTGAGGCAGTTCCAGATATCAGGTGGGCCCAGAATCAACGGTTTATGGGCTGATCTGTCAGTTGGGGCACTTCCCGAGATCTTCAATGGCTGAAATTTTATATGTACGGTTAATTTATGGTCCTCAGGCGACGTATGAAGTTTCGAGCCGAACGGATGGTGGGAACCTCGTGATCTTGCATTCTGGACGTCCTTCAGGCCACTTGAGCTTCAATTTCTTACTTTTCTCGGATTTCTGACCGTGTATATTTGTCAATCTTGATCCCCTGGAGTGTGTCCCTTGCCTGTGGCGTCAACAGAGTGTTAAATTCATACTTTTAGCAACTTTTTGCATTTCATGCTTTCAACTATACCCTGTATCACAAACACGGCAAAACGGGCCATTAAACGGCATTATGTACGTAAATTCAGGTAATAAATGGGGTCTAATATGCAGTATTTGACCCTCAACACCGCCCATGTCTTTGCAGCTTCAAAAAGATCTGAAATTTTCTACAGAGATCTCCCCAACAACTATAAAGAGAGGTGAGCAATAATAATATCATTGTCATCCAATGCTAAAACAGCCATTTTACCTCCCCAAAGATGGGAACTCCCTCATGGGAAAAGGTTCTATACAGTCCAGCTCATGGGAACTCCCCGTGAAGTTGAGCTGTGTGGGCCCCACCATGTTGTCGAACATCTACCCCATCAATCAGATGCACCATTCCAAAGTGGGCCTAGTGCTTAAAAATCAAGTCAATCCATGACTTGTGTGGGCCACACTACATACAAAAGTTAATAGGATTTACTCTCCATTAAAACATTCATAATTATTTTTTGGGCCCACCGAGATATGGTTCACAAATCCAGCCCATCCATTGTGTGTGTCCCACTTGGACGAGGGGTCAGACCAAGTTTCAGACACATCCAAATTTCAGGTGGGCCCCCAAGTGCTTTTATGTCTTGGGCATGTCTTCACATGAGTTTAGATGGTATGGCCCACCTGAGTTCCATATACGGCTAATTTTTAGGATATCCCATAATTTAAAGGGGACCCATCAAATGCATGGTGTTGGCGTTCGACGTACATCATGGTGGGGTCCACACAGCTCGACATCATAGGGAGTTCCCATGAGCTCGACCATATAGAACCTTTTCCCATATATATATATATATATATATATATATATATATATATATATATATATATATATATATATATATATATATATATATCAATCTACATGGCATGCTTGCCCCTTAAGATCTAAAAAATTTCAACAATACCAAGCCATTCTTTATAAATTAGGGTTGAAAGTCGAGCAGGTTGGGTCGGGTTGGTGCTCAACCCTAACCAAACCCAAGGTTCCTATACCTCAGCCCTACCCCAACCCAACCCAATCTTGGGTTGGGAATTCTCAACCCAAGCCCAACCCAAGCGGGCTCAAACAGGTTGATCAGGTTGGTCGAGTGTATATGTGCTAATATTTTCGTCATTACATTAGTTTATTATATTTCAGTATAGGACCATTTTTTTGTATTTATTATTTTATTAATTATATATGTGGTTACTCATCATAAAGAACTTCATTTTTTTTCTTTAAAAAAACAAGCTAAAATATAAGACCCTACTCCTTTAAACGTCTTGTAGCATAACACGTGATCTATTTGAGAGAGAAAGATCTGGCATATCTTGTTAGCTTGAGTCCTTGGAAATGATGTGGACAAATGAGACCTAACATCACTAGTGTGCCTTCAACACAAACAATCCACACTTAATCATAATTTATAAGTAACTAATATATTGATAGGGTTCGGGTTGGGTCGGGCAACTTGAGATCTCAACCCGAATCCAGCCCAAGTTTTATCGGGTTGGTGTTTGTATGGCCCAAGCTTGAAATGGAACCTGATATATCCTGCCCAAGCCCAACCCAATGTTGGGTCGGTCACGGGTCGGTCGGGTTGAACCCGCCCAACTTTCAGCCCTATCATAAATAGAGACTCACCATTCTCTTTTCCACGCACTAGGTTCTCAACAACAATACTTGGGTGCTCGGCGTATGGGAGTAGAAAAAGTGACAGTAAGAGTAAAGCTAAGAGTATGAGAAAGAGTAAGTGTGCCACGTTCATCTAAGCCATTCAACCCTACTTATACAAACATCCAAGCTACATCGGCAAGTCAAGATTGACAAAGTAGGTTGGAGATCCAAGATCTATGATTATCTTATGAGGTGTGTCTTAGCTCTCCCTTCCTCTTCCCATATTTTTATGTGTACAAACAGCCATCCGACCATCCATTCTATTTTCTATCTTCGTATTTGCACAATCACACTCTCATACACCACCCTGCTTATAGTTTAAGTAATTATTAATTGTATGTCTACACCTATAAACACCCAACAAATCGTCACTACAACAATTTAGACTTTTTGCGACAAGTCAACTCGTCGCTAAAACCTCCAAACTCATCGCTAAAAATTGTTTGTGATGAGTGTTGCTCGTCGCTAATTTCATTGCAAATAAAGTGTTACAAATTCGATTTAGCGATGAAAACGGCAACCCATCGCTAATGACTCAATTATTTGCAATGACGTAATAACTTGTCGCAAAATATAGCTAATTAGCAACGAGTTGACACGTTGCCATTGCATATCGTAAAAAGTCGCTAAATATGAAACTTGTCGCAAATAAAGACGTTCTGTAATGAGTCCTTGTCATCGTTAACAACTCCAAACTTGTCACAAAAACTTGTTTACGATAAGTGTTGCTTGTCGTCAATTTTATCGCAAATAATAATTATTTGCAACGACTTAATAAATTGTCACTAAATATAGCTTATTTGTAATGAGTTTACACATCACCATTGCATATCGTAAAACGTCATTAAATATGAAACTCATTGCAAATAAATACGTTTTGCGACAAGCTTCTTCGCTGCTAACAATCTCAAACTTGTCGCAAAAGCTTTTTGCAATGAGTATTGCTTGTCACTAATTTTAATACAAATACTAATTATTCGCGACGACTTAATAAATTATCACTAAATATATCTTATTTGCGACGAATTTACATGTCGCCATTACATATCGTAAAGCGTTGTTAAACATAAAACTCGTCACGAATAAAGACGTTTTACAACGAGTCCACTTATTATTAAAAAATCATAAAGTAGTCGCTAAAGCCTTTGTTACGATGAGTGTTGATCGTCGCCAATTTCATTGTAAATATGATGTCACAAATTCTATTTAATGACAAAAACAATAACTCGTCGCCAATGAGTTAATTATTTGCCACAACCTAACAACTTGTCACAAAATATTAGTGATGAGTTAACACGTCACCATTACATATCACAAAATATCATCCCTATAATACAAATATTTTATAAAAATATTTTTTTTATTTAAACCAACTTAATCAAACAAAATAACTTGTATTAATCAATATTCATCATCATCCAGAATTTTTTGAAAAAATACATGTCCGAATTGTCCAATAAAAATGAATAGTAAAAAAAGAAATGTTCTTTATCGATAATTTGGTGAGGCTTGGGAAGATAACACTAGTCTGTAGAAAAATCTGCTAATTAAAATAAAATATTATTAGTAACTATTTTCCACTACTTTCATAATTTAAACATGACATTCAACTTACCATTGAGGATGTAATTGAGGTTGCTGAGACATGAGAGTGCGCAACATCTCCTCCAACTAAGCCTGTCGTGTCTTCATATCATTTACCATCCCTTACATGACTTGTTCCTCAGTCTTAAACTCAGCCGACATTGCCTCTGCCTGCTCGGCCCTCTTTGTAGCTTTATCCACATCAACATGGCTATGATGGGTCGATGCGAGCACCTCCTTATGCCCGATTCCACGAACGTAGCCAAATCTAGAGCCAAGGGCCCTAAAACACATGCTTCATCTACTGTCAACGGTGTAGTGTCCTCCGACTAAGCTTGAGTATGAATTTGTAGTATTTCGTTCTATAGTTTTTAACAAAGCATTATCAGTATGAAAATGAATAAGTAACAAAATAACTTTAAAATAAGTTTAAATGATTATTGCATATAATTCCCTGCAACGCGGAGTCACTTAAGTGTCTATCATATACCTAATGTGTATGTTCCGATAGAAAGTAATGCATTAGGATAGTTAGATGGATGGATAGATAGGATGGTTGGATGGTTGGTTGGATGGATGGTTGAATGGATCGATAGGCAAATATATGGGATGGATGGACGAATGAAAGGGATAGTTGGGATGGATGGATGTTTGGATGTGGGAGTAACCAATTTGTTTCCTGTCTTCGCACAACACGTACCTACACCAGCTATACAAGCCTATTCGGAGGTTAGGACAGGCAGAGACTCCGAGGACCACTGAGCAGCCTCTGTGATGTATAAACTTTATCCACACTGTTCATACATTTTTTTCATATTATTTTAAAATATTATTCTAAAATAGCGAAAATAAAAGTCACAAATGGACCACACAGTGGGGATTAAATTCATACCATTAAAAAATTCGTTGGGGCCACAAAAGTTTTAGATCAAGATGATATTATTTTTTCACTTCATCCAAGTGTATATGACCATATTAAGGAGTTGGATGGAAAATAAATGACACAGTGGGCCCTAAGAAGGTTTCAATGGTGGGCGTACCCTAAGAGGGTTTCAACGATGGGCGTCCTTAGCACCGCCGCTTCCTACGGTGTAATCCACAAAGACATGGTTAAGCAAGTGATGCTGCCACTAGCCAAGTGGATAGTCGTCGATGCTATGTGGGCCCCACCATAATCTATGTGTTTTATTCATACTATCCATCCATTTTTATACATTATTCTAATGTTTTATCCCATAAATGAAGCAAATCAAAATCATAGATGGACCACACGAGCCAAATCGTTCATATAGTGATGTCCATTGCAAACATACCTGTCTCCCAGAAGAGGAACACATACAGATATCACCAATTAAACCTGACCGTTGTTTTGATGACTTCTCTTTGCCGTTCAAAGCCTCTCATCTTCTTTACTAGAAGAGAGTTAGATGCATCTTTTTAATCTCAGAGAAATTTACAACTGTACAACCCATTTATGGCCCATTTACATTTTTAAGCCCACTTCTTTTTACCTCTCCAGAATACTCCCCATGCATACGGATGACTTGCTAAAGGTCAAAAATGCCCCTGTTTTTTCAGAAATGTGATTTTTGAAAGCTGGGGTTTCCTATGACTACGGATTATAACCGTAGCCTCAGCTTTTTCGATATGTACTTCGATATGCATTAAAGGCATTTCAATATGATCGAAAAAGGTCCAGAACTGTCCACCGATTTTGCCTAAAAAATCCTGCAATTTTCGACACATATCGAAGAGTATTCGATATGTATCGAAGCTGATTTTCGCTATAGCTAAGGATTATAGCCATAGCCATAATTGTAGTCTGTAAGAGTCCGTGCAATATATATATATATATATATATATTACATGGAAAACTTTATTCTACCTACAATTTTCTCTCATATATATTTATATAAATATGTATATATAAGCATATGAATTTTTTTCTCTCTTTTTTTCATTTCTTTCTTTATTCATTTAACAAGAATATCTTCTACATCAAAATTAGTTACTTGACGTACCATATATGATTTTGGGGTAGGAGAAGCTACTTTAGCCAACCAACTTGGTTATTTTCCAAGATTCCATCGGGTCAATGGTTGAAAATCCATTTCATTCACTTCGTGGTCAATTTCAATTAGTTTACGATCAATTCCATTTATTTCATTTACTTTGTGATTAATTCCATGCATTTCACAGTCAATCCCGGCTATCTAGTTTGGATTCACAGCCATTTCCATGCATTTCATAGTCATTTCCACACATTTCACAGTCAATTCGCTTCACTTCACTGTCATTTCCATGCATTTCACGATCATTTTCGACGATTCCGTTTAGATTCACGGTCATTTCCATGCATTTCACGGTCATTTCCCTTCACTCAAGGTCATTTTCACGCATTTCACGGTCAATTCGCTTCACTTCACGGTCATTTCCATGCATTTCACGGTCATTTTTAACAATTTCGTTTGGATTCACGGTCATTTCCATGCATTTCACGGTCATTTCAATGCATTTCACGATCAATTCGCTTCACTTCACGGTCATTTCCATGCATTTCAACGTATTTCAGGTCAATTCACTTCACTTCACGGTCATTTCCATGCATTTCACTGTCATTTTCAGCGATTCTGTTTGGATTCACGGTCATTTCCATCATTTCACGGTCAATTCCCTTCACTTCACGGTCATTTCCACGCATTTCATGGTCAATTCGCTTCACTTCATGGTCATTTCCATGCATTTCACGGTCATTTACGGTGACTCCATTTGGATTCATGGTCATTTCCATGCATTTCACGGTCAATTCCCTTCACTTCACGGTCATTTCCACGCATTTCACGGTCAATTCACTTCACTTCACGGTCATTTCCATGCATTTCACAGTCATTTTCGGTGATTCCATTTGGATTCATGGTCATTTCCATGCATTTCACGGTCAATTCCCTTCACTTTCACGGTCATTTCCACATATTTCGCAATCAATTCCCTTCACTTCACGTTCATTTCCATGCATTTCACAGTCATTTCTGACTATCCCGTTTGGATTCACGATCATTTTCATGCATTTCACGGTCATTTTCGACTATTCTGTTTGGATTCACGGTCATTTCCATGCATTTCACGGTCATTTTCGGCAATTTTGTTTGGATTCATTGTCATTTTCATGCATTTCATGGTCAATTTCCTTCACTTCACAGTCATTTCCACGCATTTCACGGTCAATTCGCTTCACTTCACGATCATTTACATGCATTTCATGGTCATTTTTGGCGATTCCGTTTAGATTCACGGCCTTTTCCATGCATTTTACGGTCAATTCCCTTCACTGCACGGTCATTTTCATGCATTTCATGGTCAATTCACTTCACTTCACGATCATTTCCATGCATTTCACGGTCATTTTCATGCATTTCACAGTCAATTTCCTTCACTTCACAGTCATTTCCACGCATTTCACAGTTAATTCACTTCACTTCACGGTCATTTCCATACATTTCATAGTCATTTCCGGTGATTCTGTTCGAATTCACGATCATTTCCATGCATTTCATGGTCAATTCCCTTCACTTCACGGTCATTTCCACGCATTTCACGGTCAATTCGCTTCACTTCACATTCATTTCCATGCATTTCACGGTCATTTTCGATGATTCCGTTTGGATTCACGATCATTTTCATGCATTTCACGATCAATTCCCTTCACTTCACGGTCATTTCCATGAATTTCATGGTCAATTCCCTTCACTTCACGGTCATTTCTACACATTTCATGATCAATTCGCTTCACTTCACGGTCATTTCCATGCATTTCATGATCATTTTGGGCTATTTCATTCAGATTCACGGTCATTTCCATGCATTTCATGGTCATTTCTGGTGATTCCTTTCATATTCACGGTCATTTCCATGCATTTCATGGTCATTTCCCTTCACTTCACGGTCATTTTCATGCATTTCACGGTCAATTCGCTTCACTTCACGGTCATTTCCATGCATTTCATGGTCATTTCTGGCAATTCCGTTTGGATTCACAGTCATTTCCATGCATTTCATGATCAATTCCCTTCACTTCACGGTCATTTCCACGCATTTCACGGTCAATTTGCTTCACTTCACGTTCATTTCTGGAAATTCCATTTGGATTCACAGTCATTTCCATGCATTTCATGGTTAATTCACTTTACTTCACGGTCATTTCCATGCATTTCACAGTCATTTTCCTTCATTTCACGGTCATTTCCATGCATTTCGTGGTCAATTCCATTTGAAATGCAGGGAAATAACCGTGAAGTGAAAGGGAATCACTGGAATTGACCGTGAAATGCATGGAATTGACCTTGAAATGCACGAAATTGACCGTGAAGTAAAGGGAATTGACTGTGAAATGCATGGAATTGATCGTGAAGTGAAGGGGAATTGCCGGGATTGACTGTGAAATACATGGAATTGATCATGAAGTGAAAGGGGAATTGTCAGGATTGACCGTGAAATGCATGGAATTGATCGCGAAGTAAATGAAATGAATGAAATTGACAGCATACTGATTAAAATTCACCGCGAAGTGAATGAAATAGATTTTTTACTATTGACCTAATGGAATCTTGGAAAATAATCAGGTTATTTGGCTAAAGTAGCTTCTTCTACCCCAAAATCATATAGGGTACATCAAGTAACTAATTTTGGTTTAGAAGATATTCTTGTTAAATAAATAAAGAAAGAAACGGAAAAAAAAAAAGAGAGAGAGAGAGAAAAAAAAATTACATGCTTATATATACATATTTATATAAATATGTTTTAAATAAAATTGTAAGTAAGATAAAGTTCTTCATGTAAAAAAAATAAAATAAAATAAAATTGCATAGACTTGTACGGAGTATAGTTACAACTTGATCAAAGCCTTTTCTGACCCCAATAAATTTTCAATGGTAGCATCAATTCCTACAGTCGAAAAAAATTGGATGGATAGTGTGAATCTAATAAATACATTATCTTGAGCCCATGTGAAATTACTTGCTGTGTTGTGCAAGGGAGCAGATTAGATGTGACCCAGCCTCACCCAAGAGGGTTCAGCCCTTACTGTGGAGTCCAACTGATGTGTCTACTCTTTATCCACTCTGTCCATCTGATTTTTACATATCATTTTAGAGCATTATATAAAAAATTAAGAAGATCCAATTATCAAGTGGACCATACTTTAGGAAACAGAGGTGATTGAACACCATATTATTAAAAACTTCTTAGGGCTCACTTTAATGTCTCTGACAGTATTTACTTTCAATCCAACCTGTTGATAAGTTCACATAAGCCTGGATGTAGAATCCTTGTCCCACCTTTTTCTGCACAGCGCATGGGCTCAGTCTATATGGGCCCATTTTGCTGCAATATTCGGTCTAATGCTGGTGCAGGCCCTTTTTGTGGAGGCGCAGCTGAAAAATTGGTGGCGCTCCCCATCTTCTGGCAGGTCATTGGGGCCATTTGAGCTGCTGACTTCGTGCTTAATCCTATGGGAGTTATCGAAGGGCTGAAACGATACCAGGATGGAAGGTAAGGTAGTCCCGGTTGGAGTCCAGATCTCTTGGATCAAAGGCTGGATCCATGCTATTGCGGTCAGGTGGCCTGCTTCAAAAGTGGGAACTTCCTCCTGTGCGCTTGCGACATTGGGGATTGCACCACATCCTCCTCCCGAAAAAAGTCTCCGTGTGGTTAAGTGGTTTAGGCCACCCCCTGGATGGGTTAAGCTGAACGTAGATGGGTCGTCTAGGGAGAATCCTGGTTTGACAGGCAGTGGGGGCATTGGCAGAGATGATAGAGGAAACTTCCTCTTCGGTTTCTACGAAGGTTATGGTAGGGCCTCCAACACATAGTAGAATATGCATATGGGTGTTCCCTGATAGATATCTATCAGGGAACTCACACTTCTGCAGGTAGTGTATGATCGGATCCATCCAGTTTGACGATTGACTTATTGGGAGGGTCTCCTTTTGGTCGGCCTGGATGATATTGGGCTCGGACATGAACTCGATTGGTATGGTCCTGGCGAGGTCGTCATTAATTATTGCAGCTAACTTGGCTAGGGCGTCTGCCTTCGAATTTTCTGACTAGGAACTAGGACAACCTCATACTTATCAAATTCTTTGAACAGGTCCCATGGTTTTTGTAAATAGGTGATCATCCTCTCTCCTTAGGGTTGGTATTCCGTAACAACCTGGTTAATAGAGTCACAATGGATTTTCAATGCTAGGCTCCTATTACCTTGGCCAACCTTAGCTTAACGAGGAGTGCTTTGTATTCTGCATCATTATTAGAGGCCAAAAACCCAAACCATATGGTGTACTATACATTGGTCTGGTCAGGTGCGATGGGGATTAATCCTGATGCACTTCCCCGTGAGTTCGATGACTCGTCGACGTAAAGGGTCCATTCTTGTAGACCGACTTCTGTTCATTTTTTTTTCTAGCCGAGGAACATGGTAGGTGAACTTAGGGGCCCTTGATCACTACTATGAGTTGGTATATGATGTCGAATTCTCCGAGCTTGATTGCCCACTTCGCGAGTTGCCTTGACGCCTCGAGTTTTTGCAGCACTTGGTGGAGCGGTCAATCAGTTAGAACCACAATGGTATGAGGCTATAAGTATGGTCGGAGATGTCAAGATGATATAAGTAATGCAAGTGCTAATTTCTCTTTGTCAGGGTATCACATCTCTACTCGAACCATAGCTTTGCTAACGTAATAAATTGGGAGCTGTTTGTTCTCGACCTCATGTATTAAGGACGAGTTGATAGCTATAGTCGACATTGCCACATATAACAGTAGTGTCTCCCATGGCTCTGGCTTGAAGAGTAGCAGAGGAGATCCCAGATACTCTTTGAGTTGCTGGAATGCTTGGTCGCACTCACTAGTCCAGGTCAGTTTTGTGTTTCCCTTCAGTTACTTGAAGAATGGTAGGCATATGTCTGTGGCCCTTGAGAAGGACCTATTTAGAGCTGTTACCTTGCCTGTTAGGCATTGAATTTCCTTCATCATTCTTGGGGAACTCATTTCTAAGAGGGCCTGAATCTTGTTGGGGTTGACCTCTATCCCTTTGTGATTGACGAGGAAGCCAATGATTTTTCTTGAGCTGATGTCAAAGGCGCACTTGTTCAGGTTCAATTTCATTTGATACTTTTTTAAGATCGTAGACATTTCCCTCAGATCTTTCACGTGGTCTATTACTTCGACACTCTTGATGAGCATGTCATCGACATAGACTTCCATCGTGTTGCCGATATTTTTGGCAAACATCTTGTTGACCATGTGCTGGTAAGTTGCTCCAACATTCTTCAGACTAAAAATCATTACTATGTAACTGTATAATCCTGTAACGACTTAGAAAAATCTGTACTTAGGCCCGAGTACCACCTCTAGTAGAAATCCATTTAGAACTAAATCCCTTAGAATTTAATGTGTTTTATCTAACGCTAAACTAGATTTCATGTGGAACTAGTACCGATAACTTTCAATACGATCTGTAAGACCCAAAACCTGTAGAATCATTGACGCTATCTTACCCTAAAATCTAGCATCCAACTCTAAACCCAGTTGCTCCCAGGAATGCTTTGTAATTTTGTATTGGATTTAGACCGCACGTCGAAAGTCTGATAGCTATGAACTTAGACCATTATGACCACCTAGTTGGACTTGACTATCACCTCAAAAATTAAGCTCAAATGATGTCCTGAGACTATTTCCTTGAGTCCGGAGTGAAGAGAGTGAGAAACCGAAGATTTATTAGAAATTAAATGTAAATTTAAGTAATCTAGATAGTTTTGCTTGCGCGTTATTTCTAAGCGTTCTGACCATTAGATTTCGACCCAAATTCACCCTCGGATCAGGAATGGTGGCCCATACATGTCATAGTACTTGTAGCCCTGATCGAATTTCGATAACCGTTGAATTGATGCTGGTCCACCACGGACGATCTGAAAACCTGATCGGACTGAAAACTTAACTTGCTTAAGATCCAATTCTAGTGAGCTTAAGTCCGATCGCATTTGATAAGAGGACCTCCAGAAGTACTCCATTGGATCAGAAAGAGCCCGATTTGGTTATAACCTAAGTATACCTTGATCCTAAGACTATTTTCGTTGACTTTAGGCTTATAAAAAGGGCTTAAACCCTTATTCCCAAATTCCATACGAATTTTCAAACCCTAGCTTTCCAAGAGAGAGAAAGGAGAGAGAAAGTGTGGGAGAACCTGTTGATTCTCTATAGGATTCTTCCTAGTTCATCTTCACATCGAACCTGCGTATCTGAATCGTTCTTCTGGCAATTCTGATTCCATTCTTAGATAAGTTAAGCAAACCCTAACCTGTTTTGAAGCCTAGAATAATTCTAATGCAGTTATAGTTAACCTGTTTCATGCCTTAGGTAGCATATCCGTCGTTGACAAAGACATATCGTCTGAATCATATCGAATACACATTTTCTGGTTTAAGGTGTGGATTATATATGTTTAAGTTATGGTTTTCAAGGCTTTTAACGTTAGATAATGATTTATTCATGTTGTGATTGCCATTACACATGCTAAATGCGTTGCTCGTTTCAATTTACGTTTATGTATACTGTATGTTATAAATAGCGTATTTCATGTATATATTAGAATACCCATATCCGTATGGAATATGTTGTTGTGATTGCCATGATTATTTGTCATAGTCGTATGCTTGATATGTATGCGACAACGCCTTAGCGAAAGGACTTGTCCTAATTTGTAATGGAGTCGACATACGTGATGTATGTTGAATAGTGTAATTTAAGTGTTTGTATAAATGCCTTAATAAGTTAGTAGTTAGTAAGATGTGATTGTTAATGTTGTTGAGATATGAATCTTGATCCCGTTAACTGTGTGTATGATTTCCTCCATGGATTGATTAACTTAGATGAATCATATCAAATGTGTGTATGATTTCCTCCATGTACTGTATTTACATTTAAGTTATACTTCATGAATGTTCATATGAAAGTAGGATATGAATCATATACCTGTATTTGAGCTTGTACGTGATTGGGCTGTACTACAGTCCAGGTAATCGGTAACCGTTCTGCAGTTAGTGGTTGAGGTCGTTGTCGCCACTCAGGATGAATTTAACGAATCTGAGTTGTGCTTGGGATGTTCGGCGGTGGTTAGGCCACACAAAGTGCTTATGCATTTCATGTCGTTCAACTCAACGTGCGCTTGGACTAGTTGAGCTTATCAACTAACCCGATTGACCGATGTTTGTTCACCATGTTTGGTCGCTACTGTTTAAATCTAAGGCACTAAACTTACCAATGTAATTCCAGTTAACCTTGGTACTGTGATCCCCTAAGACTCATGAGCCGGACATGGTGGTATGGGACACCGTGACCGAGCTGTCGGCCTATGCTGGGGCGACGAGCCTCCCCGTAGTGACCAATGAGCAACTTAGACTCGTGAGCCGAATACGGTGGTATGGGACACTGTATTCGAGCTGTCGGCCTACACTGTTTGGTGATGGGGGAGTGGTACAACGATTCCGTGTAACAGTCCTGACAGCCCTTTGTAATGACCTCGAGCTACTCTGAGTCTACGTGGAGGCGACGACCCTTCCGTAGCAATAAGAGTACAAACTAGACCTGTATTGATTTGGTGATGGGGGAGTGGTGTAACGATTCCGTGCAACAGCCCTGACAGCTCTTGCAGCGACCTAGAATCGTACCATCGTATGAGTTTTCTAGGACTGACGACCCTAGAATGGATCAATGTTTGGAAATTGATACAAGGGAGGTGCCTTAGCTTCCTAATCCTGCTGTATGAAAAGGACTAATAAGAACTTGGTAATCATACTCATATCATCGCACTACATGTGCCATTGGCGTTGGTGTGAGAGCACAGAGGTAGTGATTCATGCCGCGATCGTTAGATGATGTCGCATGAGGGAGTTTATGGTGAGGGCATGCATCATTCCCTCATATTATTCTTGCATTAACAAGAGTATCTAGGACATGTTTGCTTGTACTACCTTATCATTACTGCTTGATTGAATTGATAACATGTTAACCTTTGCTATATAGTACTACTGAGTTGATCACTCACTCCCACATTCTGGGACGGTGCTTAAACACTAACCAGACACTGACTTAGTTACAGGTGACGGTGATGCTGGCGAGGCGGAGCCAGACTTTGATGAGGACAAGGAGGCGTTCTCCTTTATGCAGTTCTCAAGCGGGTTCATGTGAGCCTTGTCCTGACGAGCGGAGATTTTTGGGATATGTATATGATGATTTTGCACAGCAAGATACGTGTATTTTGAGATACAGTTGTATATATTTCTCCGGGCAGAATACGCATATTTTGGGGATTCTTTTTGAATTATATATGTATTTAAGTCTTCCGGTTGCATTTCCTCTATATCCCTGAATTATGTCTGTTGATCTGGCTTGATCTATTTCATGTTTTATGTACTAACTCAGACAACATGCATCCATCATTGTTTATGTTGCATAAGTGATGTTTTGGAACTCGGGAGCTGAGTTATGCTCGACCCCCGAATTTCAGGGCATTACAAATCCTTTGTCGATGATGAAAGATATTTTTTGTTTGTTGTATATGTGCATGACGATTTGATTATATCCTGAGTAGGCATCCATAAAGCTGAGGAGCACATGCCCGATAGTGCTGTGTATTGTTCACAACCCTAAGTGTAGGGTTGTGATGTAGTAATAATCTTGGTAAGACCGAGGTCGAATCCACGGGGACTGAAAGTTGTACATTTCTAAAATTAACTAGAAGTAGAACTAGAAGATGTGAAATATTTGACCCTCAACATCAATCAACTAGTCGATCCTTGGGAGGGGAAAACTGTTTATTGGACATGCCTTATTTAGGTCGGTATAATCAACACAAACTCCAAACTTGCTATTTTTCGATGGCCTTTCTCACTAGCATGACGTTTACCAGCAGAGTAGTAGATCTCCTCAATGAACCCGACCTCTAGGAGTTTGTTGACTTCTTTGGAGATAGCCACGTACCTTTTAGGGTCGAACACTCGTTGCTTTTGCCTCACTGGCTTGTGGTTGGTGTCCATATTTAGTCGATGGACCATAACTTCCGGGTCTATGCCGGGCATGTCCTAGTGGGACCAATTAAAGACATCGGCATGTTGGCTTAGTAGGTCGGCAATCTTTGCCTGGTGTCCTGGCTCAAGCAGAGATCCGACTTGGACAGTGCGGGTTGGGTCAGACTTAGAGAGTTGTATAACACGATGTCTTCCACTAGCGATCTACTTTCAATAGTCTCCTCTTGTGGGTCCTGGGAGGTGATGTGCATTGCCTTCCATCGTTGCACTTTTGCTCGGAGCACCGTTGAGTAACATTGTTGGGTCTTATGTTGATCATCCCTAACCTGGCTAGTCTTGTGCTTGGTTAGAATTTTCATGGCGAGGTGATAAGGGGATAGCACAATCCTTATGGTGTTTAAGTACAGCTTGCTTAGAATCATATTGTAAACTGATGGGTAGTCTACCATGAGAAAATCGACTATGGTGGTAGTCTAATTAACACATTCGTCGGCAATTACAGGCAATAGTATACTTTCCTCAGAGATCACCTTCTCCCCTGCGAAATCGAGCAAGGGTGTCTGGACCAGTCGCAGTTTGGATCTTCTGACCCCCATTTTATCAAATGTGTTGGCAAACAAAATGTCAGCCGAACTGTTGATGTTGACTAGTATCTGATGTACCTTGTGGTTGGCCAAGATCATGGTGATCACCAAGGCGTCGTCGTGTGTGTGGTGGAGCCCTCGGACATCCTCTTCTGTGAAGGTTAGGCTGCATGAGTTTAGGATTTCTTTTATGGATCTGCCAGTGAGGTAGTCATGGTACTCTCTCTCGCTGTTGGTCATGCTTCGAGTATGCGCTTGGTGTGCCTGGTTTGAATCTCCACCACTAGCTGGTCCTCCGAATATGGTGCATATTTCACCCCATCACTTCATTGTTGTTTTGCTCGTCGTGTCACTCTGATTGCCGGGTCGGTTTTTCCTCTTTTTGTCGACGAATTCTCGTAGATGTCCCTTTCGAATCAGGGATTTAATTTCTTCTTTCAAGTCAAAGCACTCACTGTGTTATGATGGTGATCTCAGTGGAAATGACAGTACTTCCTCTTGTCTCTCTTCTTAGTGTCGGCCTTCATCTTGCTCAGCCATCTCAGAATTCTTTTATCCCGTACTTTGATAAGTACCTTCTCTGGCATGGTGTTCAAGGGAGTGTACGTGTGGAAGCGGCTCTCTGGACGTTGATTGGATTGCTAGCCCCTGCTCTGGTCGTCTTTCTTTTTTCTCTTGGCATTAGAAATGGAAGGCTCCCCCTCTTCTTTTCTCTTTTTGTCTTTTGCAGAGCTGTTTTCGCTACGAGTAGCCCTCCGTGAACTAAAGAGCTCCTCCGCATTTGAATATATTTTTAGCTCAGTTGAGCAGGTCAATAAGAGTAGTTGGGAAATTCTTACTGATTGAGAAGAGGAATCTCCTCTATTTAAGTCTAGTCACCATGGTGGTAAGAGCTATTTGGTCAGAATAACCATCGACCTGAACTGCTTCAACATTGAAGCGGATGAGGTAATCCCTTAAAAGCTCATCATCTCTCTATGTTATTGTAATGATGTGAGTTGTAGGCTTCCTCCTATCTTTTCCACCTATGAGCTGAGTAATAAAGGCCTTGTTGAGTTAGGTGAACAAGTTGATCGACTTGGGCTATAGGTGTCTGTATCATTTCTGTGCTACTCTTGATAGAGTTAGGGAGAACGCTCTGCACATTACAAGTACTGAAGCACCATGAAATTTCATCCACCCTTGGAAAGATTCTAAGTGTTTGGTCCGATCCCCTGATCCCATGTAGGGAGTTATCTGGGGCGTTTGGAATCTAGATGGTAGTTGGGATGTCATGATTTTGTCTGTGAATGGAGGCTCAATTTCTTTGAGTAGAGTGTCGACGGAGGTAGGGGCATTGGCCAGGCACGCCTATTGGATGGCCCTGAGTTGATCTTAGATTTCCTTCAGTTATGCCTCCTACAGGACTTCGTTCTCTACTATGACTTCAGGAGCTTTTTCTCACCTTCTCATTTCTAGGGTATGCTACAGATCAGACTCAGCGAGCTCGATTATTCCCATGGTCTATGTGGGGACACACTTACTGTGCGTTGGTTGATCTTTTGCTATATATCAGTTGGGAGGTGCAAGTGGAGGACGCGATTACTCGATCGCTGCCCCCAGTTCCATGCCTTGGTTGTCTGGGAGGGGGTGTTGAATTTCTAATATTCTCATGATACAGTTAATGTTGCCAATCAGAGCATCGACTTGGTTTTTCAAAGAGACGAGCTGACTTCTCCTGTTCTAGGATCTTTATGCAATCACCGGGGAAGGGGGGTCAGGCTAAGGGCTTGACTGCAGAGCCTAAGGGTTTTCAGGCTATTCTTCTAGTAATGGCTCGACGATAACAACCAAAGTTGTTATTTTTTAAACTTTAGCCATCAAAGAGGGAGAAGTAGAAAGGCGATAAGACTCATTGGTATAGTGAGGATTTCTTAATGGTTTTGCTGTCGTTCAAACAGAAGGCGTCAAATTGTTATTGCTCAAATCTAGCTGATCACATAACACCTCTTGTGAGCCTCCGTATACCTGCATTTTAATGGAGAACAAAATGACACTGGAGGCGCGGGATGTCGGAGGAGACTCTTCGATGCCTAAGTAGATGAACTCAAAGTAGGTATGGTTAGAGTCGGAATTATTGTGCCTACCTTCCCTTTAAGTAGTGTAATGTATTTATAGGTTTATTAGTTAGGTAGCTTGTGTATTTGAGTAGATATATGAGATATGCTAGTGAGTCTTGTATTGAGTTCATGTATTAAAATGAGTTGTTAAAATGGATGGACGGCTTAGATAAAAATATATACATTGCATTCGGCCCATAGAGCCCCTTAGGCTCTAACCAAGACTTGATGGGTTAGGAGCTTTTAGCTATGGATTTAAGCCATAGTAATATTGTTACGGTTTATATCTATATCTGTAGCCAAAAAACCTTATAGTCCCATAACTTTGCTCATTTTTTTGATAGTACTTGTATTTTTCTGATTATACTTCAATTGACGTAATCTTTAGATAGGATCTTACAAGGTAGTTTTGCCCGTATGCGGCACAAGATTTTTTTTGGATATCTTCATTCCAAGCTTAAGGTGTATCCAAAATCAAGGTTCGGTGGATATGCTTACGTTCAAGGCCAGTATCCGATGTTGAGATCCATCGAACAACCCTATCTTCGAGCGGCGGATTGACTGATTCAGCTCAGTCATTAACCTTCTTTACTCGGTCCAACTTCGCCAGCATTAATCACTTCCGTGGCTCAGGGTGTTTGCTTCGACGGTTCTCCACCACGTGTTTTCTCTACCACGTGTCTCGTACATATTATCATTTCGATTTTCCCCTAACAAAACTCATGGCTTTTGCAGCCTTCCCAAGGTAACCACAACACAATCATAGCTACAAGTATTTTCGAATATAGAGTGTAATTTAAACCTACCATGTAAATTTCTAAAATATTCCAAAATACACTCATCAGATTGTGAGTTCAAATTTCAAATAAATTTCTGCCATAAAATCAAGCCTAAAGAAAAAACCTGCAAATTTAAGTTATGCATTTCAATTCCACATCAACAAAATGAATTAAAAACATAATTCTATGTGAAATAATCTTATTAAATTAAACTAAATATACTGTAAATCGAGATCACGAGGTGAGAAAAAGGTACGATACAACTCACTGTCTAAAACAAACCCAAATTAGATTCAGCACGGTTTAACTCAGCGGGTTGTTTTATTGAGTCAACTCGGTTTGATTCGTTTTTCCTTCTCCTTCTTTCCTCTTTTTCTTTCTGTCCTTTTTCTTTCCTCCCTTTCTTCTCTCCTTCACTGCCGAGCAACAGAGTTAGTATCGTTGGACACAGCCCGACCTAACTCAACTCAATGAGTTGACCCAGGGCTGAACACACACACACACACACACACACTCTCTCTCCTCTCTCTTTCCCTCTCTCTCTCTCTCTCTCTCTCTCTCTCTCTCTCGTGCTGCTGTGATCTAACAGCCGGATGATCTACGGTTTATATAGGCTTT
Organism: Magnolia kwangsiensis; assembly: GCA_037074715.1. NCBI lineage: Eukaryota > Viridiplantae > Streptophyta > Magnoliopsida > Magnoliales > Magnoliaceae > Magnolia > Magnolia kwangsiensis. The sequence continues at coordinate 28,651,699 of CM073584.1, read as the reverse complement.
TCAGGTGCCGGGGTCCTTGCTATCTAAGGAGTTTTGGATTTGGGTTGCGATGAGTCGACGAGGATACAAGTTGCGTGCAGGATTTTCACGCTGGTTTGGATTGCGTTTGTTATTGGTTTCACATGGAAAGATTTAAATCAGATTCTAGGGTTTGAATGATCATTTTGGATCCCTCATCAAGGCCCTTGGATGAACAACAATTTCCAGCAGTTAACAAATAAGATGACGACGCTTTTGCAGATTTCTGCCCAAGGGTTTTTCTTCGTTGTGAAGATGGTATAGATAGGTGTGATGAAGATTGTAGACCAGAAAATCGAACGTCAGAGACCATTCAATCGTTGGGTATGTCGATAGAAGAGTTTGGACATTCGGACGGAGGTTTCGTGAAAACCGATGAGAACGCCATTCGGACGGAAGCGGATTGGCTGGTGTACCACACACAGCTCGTGTATTGACGTCAGCAAGTTCCGTGGGTCACATTGTGAGGTATTGTTAAATCTAAACTGTCTATCCATTTTTCGAGATCTTAATAAGTCTTGATATGAAAAATAAGACAGATCTTGGACCATAATAAAAAAAAAAAAGTAAGGGATTGAACGTTTACCATTGAAATCCAGTTTTGGATCAATATGAAATTTATTTTACTCTTCGTCCCGGTATTTGTGACATTGTGAATAGATTGGATGAAAAATAAACGTTTTGGTGTGCCCTATGAAAATTTAACGATGAAAATCATCATCCCTGCTTCTATTTGTGGTGTGGTCCATTTGATCTTTGGATATGATTATTTTTTGTATAATGATCTAAAATGATTTAGAAGAATAGATGAACGGTATGTATACTATGGGCCTATGTAACTTTGACATCCTTTGAACCGTTCTTACAAGTGTGTAAGCGCTCCTCTTCACACGAAACGTACTTACACCATCTGTATAAATGGTGTGTGGTATACGGTAGTGGATTGGTTGATGTACCTCACACTAGCCCTATAGATGCCGTAGGTACGTTACGTGCAAAGACAAGCGCCGACTCTCTTCGAGCTCTGAGTTTAACAGACGGTTAAAAGGCGATCAAAGTTACATGGCCTCCGTAGTGATGTTTTTATTATATTAATTACACCGTTCATGTAAGAGCAATATCTAAAAATTGAATAACATCGAGGATCATGTGAACCACACCACAAGTAGCAGCAAAGAAAATGATCTTCACCGTTAAACAGTTTTAGGGTCCACCATAATGGTTACTTTACATCCAATCTGTTCATAAGGTCAAAAAATACCGAATGAAGAGGGAAAAAAAATCCATATTAGCCAAAACTTCTATAACCCGGGTATCAATGGTATACGTTCAATCTCTTACTGATTTTTGCAGCGTGGTTTACTTGATAGTTAGATTTGTCTTATTTTTCATCTCAAGCCTTAAGACAAGCTTGTAAAATGAATAGACAGTTTGAATATAACACAGACCTCATGATCAGAGCACCAGCCAATCCGCTTCCCATTCGGCCGGAAGGGATGGACGCGGATTGCGTCCTACCCGTGCTCGTCTCCAGCTGGGAACGGGCAGTATGATTAAGTGGCCACCGTGGTGTATGGGTCTTATCCACACTGTCCATCCATTTTTTCGTATCATTTTTGGGGTGTAATGCCAAAAATAAGGCAGATCCAAGGCTCAAATGGACCACACCACAGGAAGCAGCGGTGATAATGATTCTCACCATTGAAACTTTCTAGGGCCACCGTGATGTTTATTTTCCATCCAACCTATTCATAAAGTTACATTGACCACGATGAAGAGAAAACATAAATATCAGCTCAATCCAAAACTTCTGTAGCCCCCAAGAATTTTTCAACCGTAGGAGTTTAATCCCCATTGTGTAGTCCACTTGAGCCTTGGATCTGACTTATTTTTGATATTCTATCCTAGAATGATACAAAAAAATGAATAGATGGTGTGGATAAGACCCATACATCACGGTGACCGCTCAAAGCTCCAGTCTGTTCCCAGCTGGAGATGGGCGGGGTTCGGACGCAATCCGCGTCTGAAGGGACCGGCTCTTCTCTGACTTTCTTGGATCATTTTTAGAATTCCAAAATCTATTCGGATGGTCAGGATCTGGTTTAGGTGTGCAGTTTCTAAAAATCGCTTGTAAACGGCCAGGAAAGCCCTGCGATTTGCGTTTTCTTTTCGTTAAGCTTTGATTCCTGTAAGGAGCTTCAAACGGTTGGATTTCAACGTGAACGGTTGACATTTATAGGAAATACTCTACCTTTCTTATCTTGGAACGCTGATCGCGCGTGGAGTGCTCTTGGTGTTGATCTTTCAGTTTGATGTTGGTGCCGAAATTGAAGTTGGACAGCCAATATCATCCTAATGGATGAGCTGATGAGATCGTTTGTTTTAACGGTCTGGATTGGTTGAATCTACTCTAGGATCATGTTTTCATACAAAGAAAGATTTGCAAAGAGAACGTTCCTTGAACGCTGCCTGCATTGGAACGTTGTTTCTGTAGTTCCCGATTTTTCACACGTACATGCGCGGATACGTCTAGATCAATTTCACGCATGTGGATACTCCAAAAGTTGTCCTTGTATGTCGATCAAAGGTCCTGATCCCTTGTAACCCACCAATCATACCGTCGGATTCACCGAGCCTTGTTTCTAAGTTTGTTATTCTTCATTGGACGGTCATAATAGATTAGGTTCAATGGTCAGATCGCTTTCAAAATCACAGCCTGCAAGATCAAACCGTGTCACATAGTTTTAGGAATCCCGACAGTTAAGGGAAGAAAACTGCCGCTGGAACCTTCCGGCAAGTCCATTTGACATGTATTCCTTCTTTCACTCTATTTTTCGGAGTTTGACAAAGGCCATAAAATCCACTTCCCTGGTGAGAGAACCAAAACAAAATCGACTTAAATGAAAATAGAGAGAGAGAGAGAGAGAGAGAGAGAGAGAGAGAGAGAGAGAGAGAGAGAGAGAGAGAGAGAGAGAGAGAGAGAGAGAGAGAGCATGTGAAAGAGAAAAACCGAGGGGGAGAGAGAGCATGTGAAAGAGAAAAACCGAGGGAGAGAGTGAATGTGAGAGGGAGAATCTGAGTCGAACCGAGTTGACTCAGGTTGGGTAGAGTCTAGTGTCCTGCCAAGTGCAGCAAACCCTGCTGAATGTAAATTGAAGAGAAGAAAGGAAAAAAGGGAGAAAATGAGAAAGAGAGAGAGAAGAGAAAAGAAAGAGAAAGAAGCAAGAATAAACTTAAAGTGAGTCAACTCACTGCATCGAGTTGGGCTAAGTCGACTCTAGCCTCTGGTCATGCATTGGGAAGCAGAAAGGAAAGAGAACAAGAGAAAGAGATGGAAAGAAAGAAAAAAAGAACAAGTTGAAAACCAAGTTGACTCACCGAATCAACTCACTGAGTCAGGAACGAATTGGGCATAATTCAAGTCAGGTTCGGGTGAAAAATGACAGGTGAGTGATTCCTCATATGGTTTGATTCTCTTTCCTTTCACTTCAGTCTTTTCAATTTTAACCTCTCTTGTATTTCTCTCTTAGTTGAAATCTCTTCTTTCAATTCATCTTTAGATTCAAATTAAATGGTATTAAGTTTTTTATTTTTATTTTTAAGTAGACTCTTGCCACGATTCCATTAATCACAGAAAAATGTACAACTTTTCGGGTGCAACCCAACAAAAGGGCAGGGCCACACCTATCATGTAAGAAAAACTACTATGAACCAAACAAACAGAACTCTGCTATACCAGGACAGCAGCCCCAAGCTGCCCCCAGACAGCCCCAGACTTGAGGCCCACCTACCTCACCCTGCCCTAAACTAAAGAGGAAGAAATGAGCAAGACAGACACTACTCAAGAGAAGATTTAATAGCGCAAAGACCTACTCTGTCCAGAAATAAGAGCCGACGAACCTAAGGAGTAAGGTCCTTGACGTTCTAAAAAACTGCTATAACTTGATTCAGACTTCCCTCCCTTGCCATTCCATCCACCAGGCCATTCCCTTCTCTAGAAATCACTGAATACATTAAAGACACGCTCTGCCCAAGCCTCTTGATTCTGCTGACCCACAGGCACCATTGCTAGGGGACACAAGAGATAGACGAGGAAAGGCCTACCACCATCGTGGAGTTGGATTCAACCACAATTTTCTCCAAGTGACGTTCCAAGCATAATATAATGCCATCATAAATTACTCTCACTTTCGCCTTGTTGTTTGTACCCACTCCTTGGGCAGTGGAGAAAGCAAATAGCAACTTGCCATCCTCATTTCTACAGACACCCCCACCTCTTGAACTACCTGGATTTCCACAGGCTGAACCATCAACATTTAATTTTACCCACCCTGCAGCAGGTTTAGTCCATTTAATTACCTAAAATGAGCAGGAGAGGCAGGTGTAAGGATGGACAATGGAGCTGGTCCTTGAAAATCGCTGCTGCACTTCGTCATGACCCTCCAATAGGTTGACTGCCCACCACCTGATGCGGGCAATAGTTGCATTCTCCACCATTGGAAGATCGTTAAATCTAGCCCCATTTCGGCTCGCCCAGATCTCCCACAAGATCGGGGTCGGAATCAGGGGCTTGATGATGGTAGACCCTGCTCTCAGAGCATCCGTGCTCCTCCACTGCCTAAGCCGATCCTCTATAGCAAGGTGATTGAAGAAAGTGATGCTGCATACATCAGAGAAATAGTGCCAGATAGCGTTCGCCTACTGACTAAACAGGAACAAGTGAGAGAGAGATTCCACTTGTGGGCTGGAGGAGGGACCGATCTTACAGCAGGAGCATCTTGATGCAAGCTGAATACCTTTTCTTTACACCCGATTGTCCATTGGAATAGCTCCCTGTAACAGTTTCCAACATAACAACAACATTTTTGGTAAAATTTTTGAGTACCAGATCCACTTGTTCCACCAGATTCCCTGCCTTGAATCCCTACCCAGGTGCCAAGCCGATTTTGTAGAAAACTGTCCCGAAGAATCTAACGACCAAAAATAGGACGGAGGATTAGCAGAAGTTGCAAATCCGCTGTGTACTATAATGTTGAAGAGATCTTGTGACGGATACAGGTTGACGGAAGAAGAAGGGCAGGGACCTGCTGAACCAATGAAGTCTTTAACCTGAAGGGGTGGACCAGACATTCATCTCACCATTCCCAACATGCCATTGAACTGAATTTTTAATCACTGGGAGCTCTATTCTAACCTCCTTCCAATAGGGGGACACCGAGGAAGATGGGGTAGCCGTACTACCCTCCTCCAAATCCAACCGATGCCGAGCACGCATATATAACACCCATGGGCTATCCTTTTGCCCATATTTAATGTTCCAAGTATTTTCCTCTGCAGCGCCTTTAACACCTCTTTTAGCTTTCGAATGCCTAATCCACCTTCCTTTATCGGCCTCGAGATCTTGCTCAAAGCAACCCACTGCACCTTTTTCTTACCTTCCGCCTAGCCCCAGAAAAATTGGGTAGACTTGCGCTCTAACTCTACCACTAGATTATTTGAAAATTTAGTGACTGCTGTAGTATGAAGAGGGATACTGCCCAGAACATGCTTGATGAGCGTCAATCGACCTCCCTACGACAAAAATCTGGTGTTCTAATCAGAGATTTTGCTACCCACCTTATCCAACAAAGCTTTGAAGGAGGCCATGGAGACTCTACGCTTGTAGAGAGAATGCCTAAGTATTGCACCCCCGCTCTAGCTTTGGAGAATCCCAAGACTCTTTCTGTTTGTCTGATTCTACCTGTGCTTATCTTGGCAGGGCATAGGAAACTACTTTTTTGGAAGTTGATCCACTGACTAGACGAGTCTTGGAATGCCACCAAGAAAGCCTTAACCATACGCAAGGAGTCGAGGCTGTCATTCACAAATAGTAAAGTGTCATCAACAAATAAAAGGTGAGAGAGAATAGGGCAACCTCGGTACAGCTTGAACGGTCTACATCAGCCCCTCTCCACTAGCTGCAGGTCCACCTGGCATAGCCCTCTAGTCAATTTGAAGAACCTTGTAGGCTCCTCGTTGAAAAGGGTTGAAAACAACCAATTTCCCCAACAAGCTTCCATTAAAGCAACCCATCTATCACTAAAACCAAAATGCCTCATCACCTTCTTGAGAAAGAGCCAATCCACCTTGTCGTAGGCATTTTCAAGATCAAGCTTGATAATGAGGTTTCCTCCTCTAGTTTTCCTGTCAATGTTCCGCATCACCTCTTGCACCATAGCAACATTTTCAGTAATGGACCTGCCTTGCACGAAAGCCCCTTGTTCTGTCGATATAAGCATAGGAAGGATCTTACTCAACCGGGTCGCCAGGAGCTTTGAGAAGATCTTGTAGATAACATTACAAAGGCTAATCGGCCAATAGTCAGCAAAGGTAGCAGCAGCTTGCTTCTTTGGGACTAGACTGATCAGAGAAGGCGAAAACGCTCTGGGCATTTGACGCCCTTCCACAAAATAACAGGCAACCTTATGAATATCCTCCCCTACAGTCTGCCAACAATCAATATAGAAAGAAATCGAAAAACCATCTGGCATGGGCGCATTATCCATAGGTAGAGATTTAATTGCATCAAAAGTCTCATTGAGGGTTAGAGGGCCCAGAAGAGTAGAATTCTCCCGAGGGGATAACACAAACAAAATAACAGAAATAAAATCATCAGAAGAAGAGGAGTGATTCGCCTGAAAGAGAGAGGAGAAGAAATTCACTGCTTCTACCTTCATTTGCGCCGCATCAGAAATTGAAACCCCATTGTTATCCTTGATCTCTATAATAGTTGCTCTCCTTATGCGCTCTTGGGTTGAGGCATGAAAATGTTGTGTATTCTTGTCACCAGCCTGGAGCCAGGAATTTCTGGCCTTATGCTTCCAAAAAACCTCTTCCATGAGTTCTAACTGGGCCAATTTTCTCCTAGAAGCCATGCTTTGAAGCATTAGATCCTCCGAACCATCCTGCTGCATTCTGTTTTCTAACTGATTAAGGATAGCCTCTGCGTCTTTAATCTGGGTAAACACGTTACCAAATACTTCATTGTTCCACATCAATAAGATTTGCTTGGTCTTCTTTAATTTTAATTGGACATTTTTCATGGGATTGTAAGAACATAATCCCTCCCACGATTTCTTGACCATAATCTGGAAAGAGTCATGCATGGACCACATACGCTGGTACCTAAATGGTTTGATGGATTGCTGAGAGAAGACAGGGAAAGAAAGCAGGAGATGCGCATGATCTGAGTTGACTCGAGCCAAATAGTTAACTTTGAAGGAGGAAAATGCAGCAACCCATCTGTCATTGACCAGAATTCTGTCCAGTCTCGCCTAGATCCTAGCTAGCCCTACTCTATTATTGCTCCACATGAATGGATTACCAACAAATCCCGCATCTAGAAGCCCCGAGCTCTATATTGCTGCAGAGAACTTCGACATACTGATTCTACCTACCACACTTGCTCCTCGTCTTTCACTAGCGTCTACGACGACATTGAAGTCGCCCCCCACAGCCCATGGCCCAGTCACGTTGCTGCTAATGTTGACTAAATCCTGCCACAGTTCTCTTCTGAGAATGCGAGAGCATTTTGCGTAGACGATAGATAAAAGGCCTGAAGTCCTGCCATCATGTAACGAAACTTTCAAGGAAAGCAACTAATTGGTTGAAGAGTGAAAGGAAATAGAGTGTTGATTTTTAAAATAGACCCAAATCTTTCCTCCCACATCTCCATTAGAGAGATAGGAATGAAACCCCAACTTGAGTCCAATCGTAATTCATTTGTCTTACCTAACCATTAGCTCCAATATAGCTACCAACATATGATTGTGCCTGCGAATTAACTTCCTTAAGGACCCGATAGATGCTTTGTTTCCTACCCCCCAGGCATTCCATATTATAGAGTTATCCATCTGTAACACATCCTGAGTTGACTGACCTTGTCTTCAATCTCTGCAGCAGACAAAACCATTCACCTTCTTCCATCAGTCTTGCCATTTTCTTGCTAGAGACAAATCTCCTTCTGCCTTTGCCTAGAGGTCCTTCATACTGACTCAGGCCCACAAACTTCTTTTTCCATTGCTTTTTCTTGACCTCAAGGATCCCTCCATGCTGATTTGTTGCATAAAAAATCCCGAGCTGGGTAGTCGCCCCGTTAACAATCATCTGAGACTGCAGATGTTCCTGAACAGAATGTAGCTCCCCTAGCCAAAAATACGTCGAAATATCGACTTGAAGTTGGTCACTCTGCTCCACTTCTAGACTCTAGGATTGAGAAAACAGTATCTTCTCGCCTCCGACTCCCTAAGGGAACTCAGAAACAAGTAATTGCTCTTGGATGCTAGAAGTCCCCCCTACAGGCTAACTGGGACGACATGGCGAGCTTCCCTCTGATCTAGCCTTGCCGTATGAAGGATCTGCTGAGATTCTCTTGAGGTGTCCCCTCCTCCAATCCTTCCTTGAATTATCCATAAGAGGGGAAAGAGGAGCACTATCGACTCTGCTATGCAAGGTCATCTTATCCTGATGACTTTCCCCTCCTTTCTCCCCTTCATTGGCCTAGAGAATCTGAGAAGTCACCTGCTGACCCGTAGAAAAGACATGCCTCATCTGATTTTGGGTGGCTACATTGAAGGTATCGGCTACCCTGACTGGCAACTGGAGAACACTTAATTGGTCAGACTCACGGACTCCGCCCTGCTGATTAGCACAAGTATCTCTTCTTGACTGTTTGTCTGAAAGGACGTCACCCCTACACTTTACCTCCAGAACTGCTTGTCTACCTACATCAGTCATAGGCACAACCAGTGGATCCATGGGATAGCATACTTGCAGAGGAGCTGGAGCAGTCACTGCCTCATTTTCCTGATGAGAAGGCATAGTTGGAGCCCCTTCCTTGCATGTAGAAAGCGAGGACAAACTCTCCCGTCCCAAGCTAATCCGATGACCCGTTTGAGGTAATACACTGCCTGATTTGGTAGCATTGGAATAAGTCCGAATAAGCACCAAATCTCCCCTTTCCTGAGATGCATTTGCTTCTAGGACCGGTATAGATTGCCCTGTTCCCTGTCAAATGGGAACAAGATAACGGAGCAACATGTTCATCCTTCTCTATAACATTCTCACAAATAGGTAACGGGCTTAGTCGGATGCTGTCTTGAGCTTTGTAGAACGACTTCTCCACCCAGGTTCTTGTTAATTCTTTGCCTATAGCAGGAGCTTTTCTAGGTGCAGATCGACCACCCTCGCAGGTTTGGCTCTCCAAGACACCAAAAATAGGATAATCTCGGCCCTTTAACTGAAGGATCCTCACTCGCTGCAGATCCAAGTAAGGGCAGAGTTTTACTTGAACTCTTACAAACGCCTAGAAAATTCCCATCGCCATGACTTTGTCAATCTCCACAACTTCTCTGAACAATTTAGCAATCCTCTCAATGGCGTCAGGGAACCACACATTGGACGGGATACCCAACAATCGAATCCACACTCCTTGGAGAAGAGGGGTTTCATGATTAGACCATCTCTTAACCTCAGCAATGTCCATCTTCCTCTACAGTTCACAATCTGCTTAAAGCTCTCCATCTCTTGACTAAATTTAAATTTAACCAAGAACTTTTTAGGGCCTAAGCGGGAAAATTCCACCCGGACTGACACCTGCGACGATCTACGAAAACCATTTAACAGGTGGAGAACTAAGACCTCTTGAGAGCAAGAAACGAAGAGAGCTAGGGCTAACACTCTCTCCATCTGATCAACTAGCTTAGGATCGGTTTGAATAAAGAAAGCATTGGAACCCCTATTATGAAGAGGGGCCTCAGCAGCATTGTAACGGATAGAGTTGTAACCTGGAAGGTGAGAATTCTTTGTTACCGATACATAAAAATATGGAGTATTAGCTCTCTGTGTCTGATCGGGGACTGATCTGACATGCCGAAGAGGCTTTGCCCTCTGAACCCGAGCAGAGCTTACCCGCTAACCATGGCATGATTTTTCGAGAGAACTCCTAGCCTAGGCTAGGAATACAATCTGACCATCTATCCTCCTCCCGTGGAGGCAGTTTACAGCATTGAAAGCTTCCTTCTTATAACATAATGACACAAATGCATATCCTTTTGATCTCCTACTTATAAAGTCCCTGGGGATGTGCACCCCCACAAGTTTCCCATACTTACCAAAGATCCGGAGCAGGTCATCTTCCAAGGCGTCATAAGTAAGATTCGCCACAAAAATGGTGAAAGGAGGTTTCCGTTTGCTATTTTGACGGGGCGGGATGCTCTCCCAACCGTGCTTCCATTCCCCTTCCTCCATTTGCCTCAATGGTATTAAGTTATCTTTGTTATTTTTTATCCTTGATATGTGATTTTCCTTAATCTTGAATTTAACATTCATGCGCATTTATAATAATATTTTATTATGTCGGGTCTCACCCTTTGTCTTAGGTCTACCCCTTGTTGCTTGGGAATATCTATTTTCTTCCATTTGACTCGAAGGTATTCCCCTCGACTTTACCTCCTTGAATTCTTAAGAATTCATGCATTCCCATGTTTGAAATCTATTGATTATAGGCTTATCATTATTTATTTTGGATGATGATATGTAACGTATTATTTTTTTGAATTTATCTTATATTCTTGCCTCATAAATTTCTTGAATTGTTGATGTATTGTAACACGTGTACCTTACGTTGTATATTGATTCTTGTGTCTGCATGTATCATGATTATGAGTGATTAAACGTGTATGGTTGAGTTTGCTTGACTTGCATAGAATTCATGGAGTGCTTGATGATTGAATTGTATGCCTTATCATAAACACATTAAATTTATTATACTTTGAATTGTGGTAGGATTATCGAGTGGGAGTCCCCTTAGCCTTTATAGGAAGGATAATGATTGCGATTGAATTATTGATCGAGGTTCCCTTAGCCTTTATGGAAAGGATGATGATTGTGGTGGGATTATCGAGCAGAGGTTAATTCCCTTGGCCTTTATTGTAAGGATGATGATTGTGGTGGATTATCGAACGATGGTTCCCTGGAAGATCATATCCAAGATAACTTGCATTGGATGCATGATTCATGAATAATGACATTATACTTATTCTGAGAATCTTAAATCATGGCATATCATCTTATTATATGTTTTACTTATCTTTATTGTATCTATTTCAAAGTCATGTATCAAACTTGTAGTGGATATGATCTCACTAGACTTCAGCTCACCAAATTTAATAACACATGTAAGTTTACAAGATGAGAGAAAAGTTGGAAGTGAAGAATACCTAGACGGTTACTTTCATTAGGCTTAGAGTTTATTTTATCATTTTATTTAAGAACTTATAAAGAAATTAAGATATAGAGAGTAATGTAAGGATTTAATAAGAGTAATGGATTTGGATTTGGATTTATAAAGCTAAATTTTAAGATTTAATTTTATTGTGGTTTGGATGATTAAATTATGGTTTGTTTTGGATGAATGATGATTTGAATGTGAAAGTGATGAATGAATACATGAAACATTAGTCCACATCCTAGAACTTGGGATCATGCCTGTTGTAATCGAGTTTTAAATTTTGGCACCTGACACCTCGCTACACACAATTAATCAATCTCTACAATGCAATGCTACCTATCCTATTTTTAGATTTTTAACTTAAATATTTTACTTCTGTCTAGCCATGTTGCAATAAGTCTGAAATCTTTAGTTTAGCTTCGATCCGTTATTGTCCAAAACCATCGTTGTAGTATGCCTTATGAGTATATAAATATCCACGACCTCCATCGTTAGATCCCAACGATTACCAAGTTCTTACTAATTGGCAAATCACACTAGTCACGTCCTGTAGACTGTACACCTCAGTTGTTCAGTCCACACAAGTAATCCTAGGTAATTTCTTTATTATTCTCTGCTCAGTAAATTTTATTTAGCTAATTGTACTTCTCATCTTCTTTAATCAATAAAATTAATAATTTAGCCATAATTTTAATCTTATCTACCCATCATCACATTAGTTAAAAAACATGAAAATGTTATCATCATTGAAAGAAAAGTGCTTAGCATAAGGAAAAAAGATCATATTTCGAAGGAATAACCCTCTCCTTTAAATTGCTTAATTATTGTAACATGAGTGACTGAACAGTCAGATCAACTTTTACAAGTCCGATCCTAATTTGGGTAGTTTGACACCTGGGGTCATAAGCATCCAATTGATCCGAGTCGAGTATGACTTTAAAACACCTGACACTAATCTTACTCACACACATTTGATCGAATTTGAGCCGTTCGTAGCATGCGTGGCCATGCATACATCCTGATTAGTCAATTGGTTCAAATTCTCTTGTTGAGTTAATATCAACAACACTTCTCCATCCACAGGTAAATCACCTTAATCAAGTAGGTTTCCCTGGGAACCATTTAAATTTGGTGCTAGATCATGCAAATTAGGTTTAGAATTTTTAAATTTTTTTCTATGTTTACATTTTTTAGCGTAAGTGATTTTCTTTCGACAATTTGAACAACGTTTGAATGTCATTTCAACTTGGATCTCGTTTGATCTCTTCCATTGATACTTTTCTATATAGATCTTCCTATAACGATCATGCTATTACTAGAAGATCCCTCATTTATTTTTCTACAGAGCTCTTTAGTAAATAAGGTGCACAACGTTGACTCCATAATAAGATCTTGACTGTTGTTAAGATTCATGATCATACTATCTCATGAATGACATAAAAAAAAATAGAAGGGTGAAATTTTCTTCATTGTTGATATTCACGTTGATCATCATAATCAAGGTATTAAACTCATTCAAACGTTCTTGCAAAGTAGACCATTCCTTCATTTTCAAGTTGTACAACTGTCATAGGAGAAGTATTTTGTTTGACATAGATTTTCGTTCATACAAGTTTTATAATTTGTTCCACGTCGAACATAATCGAAAAAATCAAATCTAGTACAAGAAGAAGATTTGTCATATCTAATTGATTTTTTTTTTCCTTGAATACCATGTTTTTCATCTCTGAGAGCTTCTCTTATTTTCTTTATATGTAATTGCACAACTTTCCTTTACTAACACTGTGTGCATCTTGAATTTTCATAATGCATAATTAGATTTGTTGAACTTCATTATCTTGAATTTAGTAAAAGGCAATCCTGTTATCTCTAAAACACATTTATGTCACAAATGACAACACCAAACTAAAGGCTTTTAATTTTTTCCTTTGATATCTATTATTGTAGAAAAACACTCTATGTTGTAAAAACCCTACATTTCTGTGACCCACTTAAGACCTTGACTACACAAATTAATATTTTATTTTTTAATTTCTTTATTAATAAAACCAAACACTTAGCCCAATTAATAGAATCACTCTTAATAAATGGACAATTTAGGAGATCAACTCCTTACACCACAATAAATTCAATTTTTTGGCCAAAACTAGCAAAATCCTAGTAAAATCTTTTAAAATCATGATTCTCACTCTATTTAAAGGGAAGGTCTGCAGGATATTCCTATAGAAAACCATAAATTCAAAAGAACAATTGTAGCAAAGAGAGAAGAACCTCCACTGGTAAGTTTTCATCTTTCTTTCTTATTTTTATGTAAATCTATACCTTAAATGGATGTGGTGGGTTCACCCTATGTCCATTGTTTTACCTAAGGTAGGAGTTTTGATCAATAGCAGACTATTTTGAATAACTTTTTGTAACAATGATGATCAACTATGAGAAATCCATTTGTCGTAGTCTAAGGAAATCCGAACCTACGGATCTTCAAGTCAAATCATGGTAGAACCTCAAATCCTAGATTGATTTGACAAATAGATTTCCTATAGCGATGTGAGAAGTTATATAATTCAAAATAACTTTGATCGAAAATAGTTTTCAACATCTATTGTAGATGCCAGATATTCGGATCTAAGCAATCCTTTGGTTTCTTCAAATTTGAATATGAGAAAATTAAACCAACGGATGGGTTAGACTCAATTCCATAATCAATGGAATCCATCAAAACTAATGAAGAAGAAAAAATCTTAAAATTATTTATTTATTTATTTATTTTTTAAAAGTAGGTTGTGTAATTGAACTAATCCGACTTCGATCGATTGATCGAAGTTAGTGTTTGATAGATCGAAGAAAATTGATTTTTGTCTAGCGACCACATTTTAAAATTTTTAACTTGTTCGATTAATCGAACCCGAGGTCTGATTTAATCCAGCGAGCAAATTGATTTAATCCAACCATGCTCGATCGATCAATGAGCAGGGTTCGATTAATCGAAGGTGGCCAAAAGTCTCTAGAGACTTAAAGAATTTAATTTAAATTTTCATCAATCCATGGTCGATTGATCGAAGGCTCTCGGGTTGGCTCGATCAATCAACTGCATTGATCGACAGTCCCTATGTTTTTCAAAATTTGAAATAAAGAATTATAATAGGTCATCCTGCTTGAATCAGAGGTGGACCCCACTTGTTGGAATAATATGATTGAATTAGAATATGCTAAATCATCTTAATAAGGATTTAAAGCATAACGTTAGAGAGTGTTCGATTGATTGAAGGATTCAACCCTACCTCGAATAGGTGAGTAAATCCCAATGTGACTCATATCTACATGACTAAGAAAGATGATTTGCAGGTTGAGATTGTTTTAATTGATATGATTGTTGTTTGAATGTTGGAACAATTTATAACTATGATCCTTGCTTTATAATATATGCTTTAGAAGATCTCGATGAATGTTAAACATGTGCAAATGCAAATCATTGATACCACAAATTCATATTTCCTCTTAGGGAGAGATGTATCTGGTTGAGTATACATATCGATGCATACACATTGAGTATACATTACATGCATTCATTGAGAGTGCATGCACACCTTATGCATGGGTTCTTAGGAGATCTCCTTGGATGGTTATGCTTAATTGGTAGATTTGTAGCAAGAAGCCATAATAGTGGAAGCCTACTCAAAGAGTAGATGTACAAATTGCTCTTGCCTACCTAGGTGGATGTCTACAGGTTATAGGTTACTCATGCCTACTTAGGTGGATGTCTGACGGGTACAATTTTGGCTTGACGGATGTCCAACCAAAGCAAGTGGACGATCATTCCACTTGACATACTACTCATGACACCCTTGCATCCATGCTCATGTTGCATATATATAATATGGGTTGGTTGTACTATATTATGCTATGTATGAACCATGCTGGGTTCACTCACTAGCTTAGCCAACTAACGTTGTGGATTAACTATACAGAGATAAACGATGCTGGACAGTCTAATCAGATACCAAAAAATGAAGTCAGGTTGGTGGATGAAACTCAAGACCACTGGCCATATTTGGCGAAAGACGAACTTGCTACATTAGACAACTGAATTGATTTTGAGATTTATTTTTTGAGTTTTAGTTTCCGTTTATTCGAACCATTGCTTGCTTGATTAAATTTGAAATGGTTTATAATTATAACCTTGTTAGAAGATGATTGATTATTTTAGTTGAATAAAGTCCTAAATGGGTGGACTTAGACTATGTTTTAGAATTTATTTTATGGATGAAAATGTTATAGATGAATCAATATTAAATAAATTAGAAACTATTGGATGTGTGAATATTAATGTGATGACAATCTAAATTACATACAATCGTGTCTCATAATATTCATATGATGGGTGAACTTATATTAACTTATTGTACGAGTCATGGACTGTAACTTAGGTCTGAGGGTGCACACTTTGTATTTGAAGTGTGGGACGTAGCACATGTAATCCATGTAAGTAATGTAAGACCACAAATGAAAAGAAAAACCCGAAAGAAAAGTCTAAAGAAAAAAAAAAAGGAAAAAAAAGAAGAGATACAGGAAAAACAAGATTTACATAATTCAACAATATACCTTTATTCATGGTTAAAAACATAGTTGCTAAAGTTTTCTTTTTCACTAAAACACATGAAATAAAATTATAAAGTTTAACTCTCTCCCACTATTTCAACTCTCTCATCCAAAAATATGTCAAAAAGAATAAATTATTTTATACCTGTGCTCTCTCATGTACATGCCACATAAGAGCACTATTTAGCTTATTATTATTATTATTTAAAAAGGTGGGAGCACAATGATTCACCAACAATAAGTTAGTTGATCATAAGAGAAATTTACATATACTTCGGGAGCACTATTTAGCTTACAACACAATTCCCCACTGCTTTTTTGCAGTGTGGTCCACTTGATCTTTAGATCTGTATTATTTTCAGCTCAGGCCTAAGATAAGCTTGCCAAATAATTGAACGGTTTAGATAAAACACATACCTCATGATGGGACTCACAGAACTTGTTGACGTCAATACACCGGCTATATAGCTGGTGTGTGGTACACCTGCCAATTCGCTTCCCATTAGAGCGGAAGTGGATTGGCTGGTGTACCACACTCCAACTATATAGTTGGTGTAGGTACGTGTCGTGCGAAGAGGAGAGATGACGCTCTTCGAGCTTCGAGTTGTACGAACGGTTCAAATTATATCAAAGTTACATGGGCCCCATAGTGATGTATTTATTATATCCACACCATTCATCCATTTTTACAGATCATTTTAGAGCATTTTCCAAAAAAAAAAATTGAATCATATCCAAAGATCAAATGGACCACACCATAAATAGCAACAGGGATAATGATTTTCATTGTTAAAAAATTCGTAGGCCCATCATAACGTTTATTTTACATCCAATCTGTTCATAAGGTCAAGAAGACCTGAATGAAGAGGAAAAACAAATTTCGTATTAATCCAAAACTTCTATAACCCCTAAAAGGGTTTCAATAGTAGACATTCAATCCCCCACTACTATTTGTAGTGTGGTCCACTTGATTGTTATATCTATCTTATTTTTCATCCCAAGCCTTAAGACAAGCTCGTCAAATGGATGAATAGTTTGGATATAACACCTACCTCATGATTTTAGATCCATAAAACTTGCTGACATCAATACAACAACTATATAATTGGTGTGTGGTACACTAGCCAATCCGCTTACCATAAGAGCAGAAGTGGATTGGCTGGTGTACCACACACCAACTATATGGCTGTTGTAGGTACGTGTTGTGCGAAGACGAGCACTAACGCTCCTCGAGCTCCACGTTGTACGAATGGTTCAAAGTAGATCAAAGTTACATGGGCCCCATAGTGATGTATTTATTATATCTACACCATTCATCTATTTTTAGAGATCATTTTAGAGCATTATCAAAAAACAAATCATATCCAAAGATCATCTGAACCACACCACAAATAGCAGTGGAGATAATGATTTTCACAGTTAAAAAATTTGTAGGGCCCACCACAATGTTTATTTTCCATCCAATTTGTTCGTAATGTCACAAAGACCTGAATGAAGAGAAAAACAAATTTCATATTGATCCATAACTTCTGTAACCCCAAAAAGGGTTTCAATGGTAGACGTTCAATCCCTCATTGCTTTTTGTAGTGTGGTCCACTTGATAGTTATATCTGTTCTTTTTTTTTTTTTTTTTTTTTTTGTCTCAAGCCTTAAGACGAGCTAGCCAAATAGATGGACAGTTTGGATATAACACATACATCATGATCAGATCCATAAAACTTGCTAACATCAATACAGCAACTATATAGCTAGTGTGAGGCACACTAGCCAATCCGCTTCCCATAAGACTAGGGGTGTACATCAACCTAGCTAGCTTGGTTAGCTTGCTCGACTCGACTTGAAAAAGCTTGATTTGACTCGATTCGAAGCTGAATTCGAACTGATTTTTTGAGCTCGAAAATGAGTTCGAGTCGAGTTCAAGTTAGCCCCAGCTCGACTCGACTCAGATTGAACCTAGCTCGAATCAAACTACCTCGGTGACTCGGTTACTTTGATATTGATGTTGCTCACCAAGTGTTTGATGAAATGACTCAAAGAAGTGTGGCTGGTGGTAAGGAAGGTATGTATATCAAACCAACACCTTTTTTTTCTTTTTTTTTTTTTCCATTAATTTTTATGTTGCTTTGAAGGTGTTTGATAAAATAATTGTAAAACCATTGCTATTATCTCAAATACACTAAAATTTTAAAGGGGCAGTCCAAATGTTTGTGAAAATGCTTCAATGAGGGATTCGACTTGATCTTAGCTCAAAATCAGCCCCAAATGACCCGAGCTGCTGACTAAACAGAGCCGAGCTGGCCCATCAGGCTCAAGGACTGATCCAAGTTTGAGCTGAGGTCAGCCAGTGGCCTAGCCAAGTCGAGCTGAGGCCAGCTGGACCAGATGTACAACCCTGCTGCATAGGAGCACTATTTAGCTTACCACACAAGCAATCATAGTAAGCCCGTGAGAGAAAGAGACCGCTTAAAGAGGCGTCAGTCACTCATCGACAAGATAGGCGTGTGAGAACATGCATCTTACGTGTAAACGGGCCACTTTTTTCACAAGCAAACAAACAAACAATGATGAATATTTGAAGGTCCAAATTGGATTATATATACGTGCGTATATAAGGTTCTTTTCACTTTCTTTAAGCGAATTGGAAATCCATGAACGTCGAGAGAATATTTGCTAATTACGGGAACGAACTTACGGTGTGAAGCATGGCTGGCTCAAACATGTCCAAGTATCACACATCCATTCATCTGAAATCATCGACTTTAACGTCATGGTTGCTTTATTTTGAAAATTTTATCAGCATGGTCCCCCACGTGCAGAGCTTTTGATGTGCTGTTATCTTTTTCCTTTACAGTATTTGGCCAGTGGAAGGGAACAGATCACATGCTAGTAAGGTCCCAGAACTCTTGGCACTGTGCAATCACGTCGACAGCAACTTTTTTGACTTGAGCTCAGGCAGCATTATGTAGATGTTAAATCAACTCTGCCAACAATTTGAAAGGTTTTCCTAAAATGGCTTAAGTTCACGTGGCGGGGCTGGCCGATGTGTTTTTTTCATTGTTTTTTATTTATTTATATTATTATTATTATTATTATTATTATTTAAGACTGAGTTTGTATCTTCCCTTCACTGTCACACTAGATCAAGGGGTTTGATGAAAGATTCTATGCCGTAGAGCTCACGGGAACTTCCCACTCACAAACCTAGGAACTTCCCATTAGGTTGAGTTGTGTGGGCCCCACCATGATGCATGTCGAACATCTACCCCATCAGTCAAATGTACCATTAGAAGCTGGGCCACGGGTTTAAAAATCAAGTCAATCCATGACTTCGGTGGGCCACACCACATACATTAATTGACAGGAGTTACCCTCCCATTAAACATTCATAATTATTTATTGAGCTCACCTAGATGTGGTTCACAAATTTGGCCCGTTCATTGTATGTTCCCACTTGGATGAGGGGTCAGACCAAATTTCGGCCACATCCTGAAATCAAGTAGGCCCCACCAAGTGCTTTTATATCTTTTAGGCATGTCTTCACATGGTTTTAGATGGTATGGGCCACCTAAGTTCCGTATATATTTGATTTTTGAGATATCCCATAACCTAAAGGGTACCCATCAAATACACGGTCTTGATGTTAAACACATATCATGGTGGGGCCCACACAGATCGACCTCATGGGAACTATATATGTGTGTGTCTACACACATATAGGCATGCTCACCTACGCACCTATGCACATGCACACCTTTGCACACATGTCATGGGTATTAAATCTGAACGGTTCATAAGATGCGAAATTCTATGAAACCTTAGGGGGTGAATTTTCACCTGATCTAAGATTCTGGTGGACCATAGCAAAGAAAAATTCAAATCAAGGGAAGAAACTGTTTGCATTTTTTATACACATATATATAGGCATACTCATCTACGCACATGTGTATCTTTGCATACATGTCATGGGTGTCGAATCCGAACGGTCCATAAGATGTGGAATCCCATGAAACCTTAGGGGGTGAATTTTCACCATGATCTAAGATTCTGTTGGACCATAGCAAAGAGAAAATTCAAGAGGTTCTGCTTCATGTGAACCGTTCAGATTTTCGAGACTCATCAGATATGATGAATTCTTAAAAAAGTTTGTATTTAGTCTGTGTGAACTGGTTCGCAGGTGAACGTTCTGCTATATATATATATATATATATATATATATATATATATATATATATATATCTAGTTATGCTCACGTGCGCACCTTTGCACATGTGTCATGGGTGTCTAATCTGAATGGTCCATGTGATGCGGAATCCCATGAAACTCCAAGGGACAAATTTTCACCTGATCTAAAATTGTGGTGGGCCATAACAAAGAGAAATGCAAATCAAGGGAGGAAACTATTTTCAATTTTCATGGCCCACCAAAGTTTAGGATCAAAGTAAACCTTGGGCCGATGGGGTTTCATGAGGTGTTGCTTCATATGGACAGTTCAAATTTTGGATCCACATCACGTGTGATGGGTTCTCAAAAAAGTTCGCACCAAGCATATATACACACACACACACAAAGTCAAACGCATGTCTTACTATGTGTGCTAAAAAGGGTGTTTGGCTCGAAATTTAGTTGTTGATACACAGGCATGTTAGAGATGGATACATCATGATTTAAACGGAACAACTTCGACTCTTTTATGCATTAAATAGAAAGAAAGACCATAGCCGTTGTTTATGATCGAGAACCATGTAATTCAGCCATATTTTCAGCCACCTGTTAAAAAAAATCATGTTATTTGCAAAGGGAAAAGTTCGTCATTCTAATAGGATCTTTTTAGCTTTTAGTTGAAAATACTTCAATATTCACATGATTGAGACCGTAGTTCAATAATGGAATTTTATTTTTTTTTAAGAACAAACAATTGACCAAAAGCTGAAAATAATTTTATTGATAGTTTACAATAATCATACATATAATCTGTTGTTAGGAACAACAATCCATTCGTTGGATGATGAAGATCATCTTAATGAAATGTGGTGATCGTATAGTGTAAGACTATAACCTAGTGCAGCAGCATAGTAGTGTCGACGTAACAACGTAGTAGCATAGTTGCATAGAGCTTAATATATCAACGTAGCAATGTAGTTGCGTATCTATTTAGCAGCATAGTGACACAGCAGTGCAGCAACGGAGCCACTTAGAATTGGGCGTAATGTCCTATCAGTCTTGTGATTAAGCAGTACTATTGTGTTGAATTTTATTGATTTTGGCCTCCTCCATGAGAGAACTCTATTATGAACTTTATTTATAGATGATATGAAGTGATTATGTAACTGTTTAACTGTGTTCTTAGTTATTGAAAGTTATGTAACATCTACCACATTCTTAATTATGGGTGATTACTCTAATTATTAGGCCATTAAGTTATCATGGCTTCTTATATCTCGCTACATGTACATAATAGCTATTGTTGATCCGCTTTAGTTATATGACATGTGTCACATAACAACAGATAATCAACAATAATTATCGACCACAAATTGATCATTATAGTTATTGTCAGCCCAAACTCAGTCATTATTCATTAATTGGCCTGCTGTTATTTAAGTGGACAATTTTATCATTTTAACATAGTAAAGAAATTCATTGAAATAGTGCCACCACGTAGGACCTTTTAAGCTACCTGATCTGATTGGGTTAGATTAAGTGTCAACAATTTTGTATGAGATTGGGGGATATTTATTGGACTCATAAAAATGAAAAATGTCTACCGGTCATGTTTTGCCAAATAAGTGTCCACAGGTTAGGATTGTGCAGCCAATATAATATTGGGTCGAGAGTTTTTGACAGTAGATTTTACAGTTTAGTCGCTTTAATTAATTTGAGTTGATGTATAACCGAGGGGTAATTTCCGAGTGCATGCATATCAACCAGCCTAAGCTGCCTGAGTACCATGCCGTGGCGCAGGAAAGGGATTGGCTACTCCCCTGCCACCAGCGCCGTGGCTGGTGGTCGGTGCTATGTGGTCCCCACCCTATGAATGTGTTTCCTCCCATTTTTAAATATCATTTTAGGCTAGATACAAAAAAATGAGAGGGATATAAATCTCATTTGGACCACACCGAAGGAAAACAATAGTGATTGGATATCCACCATTAAAATCCTCCTAAGGCCAACTGTACTGTTTATTTAACATATAATCTGTTGATTAGCTCATACAGACCCAGACGAAGGGAAAACAACAAAGACCAACTTGATCCAAAACTTTTATGGCCTCCAAAAAGTTTTTAACCATCGAACATTCATTTAACACCGTTTTTTGTAATGTGGTCCACTCGGGAGGGGACATATCTCATTTTTGATTTCATACCATAAAATGATCTAGCAAAATAGATGGACAGCATGGATGAAACAAATACATCATGGTGGGGCCCACCCACCATCAGCCATTGGCTGGTGGCAGGAGTAGCCAATCCGATTCCCGTGGCGCAACCCTTTTTTTATGACGTCGACTGCGATTATTTGAGTGCCAAACGATTGTCGATCATGATGGGGCACCATTAGTACTGCGCGCCGCTCGCAGGCACCTACGACTGTAAAACGACGAGCTTGGTGGACTGGCAGATGCAATAAAAACGCTTTTATTTTAAGCTTAACATATAAATCAACACATAAGGCTCACCTTGATGTTTTAGTGAAATCCAATCCGTCCATCATTTGCAGCCCATAATTTTCCCAACGAACCTGAAAATCCAGGCTAACCTAGACTCAGATGAGCCACACCACAGGGAGCAGTTGGAATGGATACACTTACCATTAAAAACTTCCATATTGTACGTGGGGCCCACTATATTTTTAAATATTTCATCTAATCCATTCAGAAGATGCACCTACAAAAAAGAATGGATTCCCAATAATTAGGTGGGACACAACAGTGAATAATACGTTACCACGTCAGTAAGCTTCTGAAAATCAGAAACCAATGAGCATGTTTAAAATCGTCTGTTGGGGTTTGTAAAGAAGGGCAAGCATTCATGGGTCAACAGCTAGGAGTTCGAAAGGGTGCATTGACCCAAGAAGAAGATCTTCTGCTTAGGAAATGCATTGAAAAGTACGGGGAAGGGAAGTAGAATCTAGTTCCTCAAAAAAGAGCAGGTAAGTGATAGAAAATAGCTACAATCATTTTCAAAGACCTTCGCATAACTCCCAATTAGTGAAGTTGATTAATAGGAAGCTACCAGATGGTCACCCAGGCTTTGTGGGGGTGAACTATATTGTATTGTATTCATAAAATCCATGCAGTTCATAAGGTGGGAACATTATGAACATGGTACGCGCCTGAGTATCGAGTGATTTACGCGCTTCTTAGAATAAGTGTTGTAGAGGATTCAGGTCCATTTTGAATGTGGTTTTTTGAAAATCCCATTTGAAATGAAATCAAATTTCTGCCATCATCTTTAGATGTAGAAGTTAGTTGAGTATGCGCAAATTTTCTTCTCTTAATTACATAGAGTAACAAAGTAACTACATTCCTCTTCTGTCAAATTTGAAGGCCTCAATCGGTGTCGTAGAAGCTGCAGATTGAGATGGTTGAACTATCTCACTCCAAACATTAAGCGAGGAGAGTTTGATGATGATGAAATTGATCTCATCATCAGGCTCCATAAGCTTTTGGGTAATAGGTAAGTTGAAATTCATATTCTTCTTCATGTAATAGAAAACCATCTTCCTTTTATCTTAGTATCAAAAAGGTTTCCGGATTCGTGTACTTTGAAAACCCTACTTTCATAAATATTTATGAGGACTGCACTAGCCTGACCATGTGACTTTCGTGAGACCTAACCCGTTCATCAAGTATGCTAACTCTCTTTCACCTTGTAACCCAGAAATATTCATGACTCTCCAGCTTTAGGTAGGTAGACCGAGATTAGCACCCGGGTTTTTAGAAAAAGAGTCGTATACTTCGGTTTCGAAAACTGGTGCGTTACAGCCATACAGCCACGTGTAAAATGTTATAGGAGACTAATTAGTGAGGGAGTTGTTTGATTGTTAGGTTCAAAGTAAAGGATTGCAAGAAATTACACAGTTGGGTGTAATACATAGTTAAAACAAAGGAAAATGATATTCTTACAAAAAAAAAAAAAAAAAGGTAGGCCAGACCATAGGAAACAATTGGGATGAAAGCTAGCATTCTTCAAAAATCACGCTATTCCAATACTCAGTTGAGCAATAGCACATGAATTTAGAGGTTTCAGGTATATATAATTCCCTATTAGGTGGCCCACCTAAGTATTGAATGAGCCTGAGTTTTTGGGTTCAAGGCCGAACAAGCAGCATTGTACCCGATGGACGGTATAGATATCATGCATGTGAAGTCATTCGCTTCACAAAGTAAGTCGTATTTTTTTTTTATTAAAAAAAAAAAAAAAAAAAGACCCACCTCTTTTCCCTGTGAAAGATATCTAACTAAAATGGGAAACGGATTGGCTACTCGCCTGCCAGCAGCCCCGCGGCTGGTGGTCGGTGCTCTGTGGGCCCCACCATGATGTATGTGTTTCATTTTATAGATCATTTTATGGTTTGATCCAAAAAATAAGAGGGATATAAATCTCAGGTGGACCACACCACAGGAAACAATAGTGATTAGATATCCATCATTAAAATCCTCCCAAGGACCACTGTATTGTTTATTTGACATCCAATCTATTGATTTGGTACCCAGATGAAGGGGAAAAAAACAAAGATCAGCTAGATCTAAAACTTTTATGGCCCCCAAAAAGTTTTTAATGGTTGATGTTCATTCAACACTGTTTCTTGTAATGTGGTTTAGATTGGAATATACCTCATTTTTGGTCACGTGCCATAAAATGATCTATAAACATAGATGGATGGCATGGATGAAACACATACATCATGGTGGGGCCCACAGAGCCCCAAAGACCAGCCATTGGATGGTGGCAGGGGGAGTGGCCAATCCGTCATGCCATGTTCTATTTTTTGTCAGATGGTCGTTGATTGCAGGTAGAATTCCAGGAAGAACAGATAATGACATAAAGAACTATTAGAACTCACACGTGAGTAAAAAGGTTACTTCCGATGATAAGCACGAGACTGCAAAAGCTAGCTATGCCAAAGTCCTAAAGCCACAACATAGGAAACTCTCCAAGAGTTTGATTAGTTCTGGGAATCTTGAAGCCTGAAGAAAAGAAGAAGGTGGCGAGCCACTGTTAGCTCCGGACAATGATGCAATATGGTGGAAAGGTTTGTTCCAAAAGGAAGGAGGGAATGGGCCCTCGGGTAGTGCAGATGCAATGAGAGAGCTATTAGTAATCTCTGCCATTGACAATGTAGACACAGGAATAAGAGATGAAAATAGCACTTTTGCGGAGGACCGTAAAGAATGGGATGACTTGATTTTGGACCCAAGCCTTTGGGTGCAATTGGAGGGCAATTGTTTGGTTGACACTAAATCAATTCATCCCTACTGGCATTAGAGCTCATATGGCCTTTTTTTTTTTCTTCTTCTTAGAGCTAGAGAAATAGAACTTTTTGTTGTAGAACTTGTTTTATGATAGGTTCAGCTCCATGGCTCAGTGGTAGATAGACTCTCTTTCAACGGTGAGATCATGGGATTTAGTACTCATGTGGTGTGTGTTTGAGTGCTTTTGTAAAACAATAAAAACTTTTTTTTAAAGATAGTTAATGTCATTTTTAATTAAAACTTACAACGATGCTGTCTTAAATAAGCATGCCCCTTCATGGCTCTCACCTAGGATGTGAGCCATCTACCACATTCCACATTAGATGTGGATCGTCCATCATGTGGGGTCCACCTTTGATGTGGATAATCCAATGTGTGGGCCAACCCTTCGAAGTGGGCTGTCCATCATGCGAGGCCTGCTTGGATGTGGGCCATTCATCATTAGGGGCCAACCTTTACCATGGATCATCCATTATGGGAGGCCCACTTTGATATAGGTAATCCATCGTGTGGGGCCCACCATCATTGTTAATTGTCCTTCATGTGGGGCCTTTAGTGTCCACTGTCGGGGATGTGTAATGCCTGTGCCCTCCACCCATAGGAAGTTCCCGTGGCTAGAAGTTATTTGGGGCCACATGGATTCCCATGAGAAATCCACTCCATCCATTAGTTTCTAAATCTCAGAGTGGGGCATGATTCCAAAAATCATGCAAATCCAAAACTTAGGTCGACCATATGACATGAAAAAGCCAGAATGAAAATATCTACCTTTAAAACCTTCCTCAACCATTATGTTTTTATCCCATCCAAACCATTCATAAGGTTTATTACCATATGAATAAACTACGGACACAAAAATGACCATGATCCAAAGTTTCTCTAGCCCCCACAAAGTTTCAAATGTTGCGCATTCAATCTTCATTGTTTCGTGTGGCATGGTCCACATGAGTTTTGGGTGCAATTAGAAGGTAACTGTTTGGTTGGAACTTAAAATGAATTCATTTCTACTAGTATTAGAGCCCATATGGCTTTTCTTATTTAATTCAGTAAGAGCTACTCTAATGAGAGTTAGATAATTAAGATTTTTCTTGTAACGCTTGTTTTATAATAAGCTTGTTTGATAAAACCGGATCCTTCCTCTTGGCGGGTGGTAGGCTCCTTGGAGTTTCAACACTCCGTCCAAGGTTCGAGTATCAATGGGAGCTAAATTCCTAGGTGGTCAAAAAATTAAAAATAAAAACACTTTTATATAACTTAAACATATTTGTCAGAAATAAAAAAATAAAAGCTCGAATAAGATATTTAAAAAGAGTAGTTATGTCATTTTTAAAACTTGCAACGACTTCATCTCAAACAAGCTCGCCCTTTCATGCCTCTTACCTTATATGTGAGCCATCCATCAGGTCAGACATTGCATGTCGATCATCTATCATGTGAGCCCACCTTTCACGTGGAGAGTCATTTGTTTACTTCATCTCAAACAAGCTCGCCCTTTCATGCCTCTTACCTTATATGTGAGCCATCCATCAGGTCAGACATTGCATGTCGATCATCTATCATGTGAGCCCACCTTTCACGTGGAGAGTCATTTGTTTGGGCCAACCCTTTAAAGTGTGTCATTCATAGTGTGGGGCCTACCATGGATGTGGACAATTCATCATTAGGGGCCACCTTTGATGTGGACCATCCACTATATAGGGCCTACACTGATGTAGATCATCCATCATATGGGGACACCATCATTGTTAATTGTCCTATACGTAGGGCCAGATCGATCAATGTCGACTGCCCATGGACGTGAAGTGTCTGTGCCCTCCACCTATAGAAAGTCGTCTGGTTGGAAGCTGTATGGGGCCCACGTAGATGCTGGTGAGAAATCCACTCCATCCATCAGTTTCTAAATAGAACATGATTTCAAAAACCAGGGAAATCCAAAACTCAGGTGGGCATATGACATGAAAAAGCCTGAATGGAAATGTCTACAGTTGAAGCTTTGCTAAATCGGACTAAAATGTTTTTATACCATCCAAACTATTTATTAGGTTATTGCCAATTGAATAACCTACATACACAAAAATGACCTTAATCCAAAACTTCTTTGACCCACACAAAGTTTCAAATGTTAGGCATTTAATCTTTGGAACGGAAAAATGCACTTATGAAAAGCATACTTTGGAATGGCTCTTGCATGGGCAATATATTTATCAATATATCAGAAAAATAAAATTTACATGATTAAAAAATGTACCTTTCATTTATTGGTAAAAGCATGGTTGCTGGACTTTCCTTTTCACTAAAACACATGAAAAAATTTATGTAGTTTAACTCTCTTCCACGGTTTCAACTCTCCCATTCAAAAATAATAAATTATCGCATACTCGTGCTCTCTCATGTACATGCCACGTAAGAGAGGAAGTGGATTGGCCGGTGTACCACACGACCAGGTGTATAGCTGGTGTCCCACGACCGCCGACGCTCCTCGTGCTTTGAGTTGCAAGAACGGTTCAAAGGAGATCAAAGTTACGTGGCCCCACAATGATGTATTTATTATATCCATACTGTTCATCCATTTTTCTAAATTATTTTAGATTATTAGACAGAAAATGAATCATATCCAAAGCTCAAATGGGTCACACAGAAAAATGGCAGCGAGAATAATGATTTTTACTGTTAAAAAAATCACAGGGCCTACTATATCGTTTATTTTCCATCCAATCTGTTAATAAGGTCAAGGAAAAAAAAATTCATATTAATCCAAAACTTATGTGACTCCTAAAAAGATTTCAATGGTAGACGTTCAATCCCTCACTGCTTTTTGCCGTGGTCCACTTGATCTTTAAATTTGTCTTATTTTTCAGTTCAAGCTTTAAGACGAGCTTACATAATAAATGAACAATTTGGATATAAAACATACCTCATGATGGGACCCACCAGACTTATTACGGTAATACACTAGTTATATAGCTGGTGTGCGGTACACCGGCCAATTTGCTTCCCATAAGATCACTATTTAACTTAGGACAAGCAGCTATGGTAGTCCCGTGATGGAAAGAGACCGCTCAACGAGACGTCAGTCAGTCATCGACGAGAAAGGCGTGTGAGAAGATGCATCTTACTGAAAACGGACCACTTTTTTCACGAGCAAACAAACAAACAATGATGAACAAAAGTCCAACTTAGAGTCTATATAGATGCGTATCTAAGGCTCTTTTCACTTTCCTTAAAAGGATTTGGAAATCCAAGAACTTCGAGAGAACATTTGCTATTTACGGGAACGAACTTACTGTGCGAAGCATGGTTGGCCCAAGCATGCTCAACTATCACACATCCATTCATCTAAAATCGTTGGCTTTAACATCATGATTGCATTATTCTGAAAATTGTAGGGATTTTAACTGTACGGCCTTGAAGTTTGGACAAATTATCTAGAAAGTTACGCCGTGTCATATATTTCAAGAGTGGCTTTCTGACAAGCTTTTGAAAATTACTTCGATCAAAATGCCCTTTTTCTTGCTTCAATTTTTATAGTTATATAGTTTTTAGGGAATAAGAAGTTAAGTTGTATTTAATGCGAAGAAAGTGATGTGTATGGAACTTTTTTTTGCGCGCGGGTAAGGACCAAACTCATGAGGCCTACATTGATGTATGCGTATAATCCATGCTGCCCATCCTTTTTGAAGTGTCATTTTAGGGCTAGAGCTTAAATATCAGCCTAATCCAGAACTCGTATAGGTCATATAATAGAAAATAATGGTGACAATGGAACCCATTGTTGAAACTTTCCAGGCTCACCGTGATGTTTATTAGAAGTGAACATTGTCTAAGTCAGAATTTTTCGAGCCCATGGCGAGCTCGTCGACAAGGCGGACGGAACGGATCTCCCCATTATTGGCTTTAGGCTATTGTACCAATGACTATCCTTTCATTTGGTAGTAAAGGAAGTGAACATGTAACAAGCACAACCCATAAAACATGAGAACCATGACCTATATAACATGATAACTACGACCCATATCACTTGAGAACCACGACCCATATAACATGAGAACCACGACCAATGGACCATAACGTAGAGATGACTATTGATAGACTGCATGAATAGGAAATGTAGGCTATATGGGTCTCGTTTGTCACATTATAATGGGTCATGGTTGCCATGTTATTTGAGTTGTCTTGTCACATTATATGGGTCGTGATTTTTATATTACACAGGTTGTGGTTGTCATTCCATTTTCCTCAATCTACGACCCAACGTTAATAAAAACTATGATCCAATGTGCACGTGAACCACGATCACACGGCATGGTCGTGGTTGTCATACACACTAGGTTGTGGTTCCCAACCACAATCCATTGTAGATAACAACCACGACCCATTGTTCGTCATATCCATGACCCTTCCATTCGAAATCAGCACGACTCTTCAGAATCAGTGTCATATTCTTTTTTAGGAAATCGCTACTTCTCCGTAATCCCCTCAGAAACAGTGTTATAACCATTAGTTGACCAGCCTATAAAAGTGGTACTTGAATTTCAAATTACTTTCACAAGCCAATCTGAACCAGAATCTTTATTGCAACACCTTACGTATTCATGAATTTTTTTGCTCTTTCTATCAAAATAATGGAGGAGATATTTGAAGAAGCCATCGAGTCATTCTTGCGTTCTTCTTTTATGGGTGATCCTTTCCCTTTCCTAAGGGATGTTGACGATCTTCTTAAAGACAATTTAAAATGACAGCACTCTTCAATGTGTACCCAGCGAACTGAAAAACTCTATTGAGAATGTCTTGTTTGAGTCGCGCTGATTTCGAAGGGATTACGGGAAAGTAACGATTTTTGAAAAAGAATGCGGCGTTGATTCCAAAGGGAATGGTCGTGGATATGACAACCATGACCCATTTAAAATGACAACCATGACCCATATAACGTGACAACCACGATCTATATAAACATGAAAACTACGACCCATATAACATAACAACCACGACTTTATGGGAAACTATGACCCATATAATGTAACAACCACGACCCATATAACATAACAACCACAACCATAATTACAAACAACTCTCTTCAATGGATACCTAGTGAGCTGAAAAACTCTATTAAGAATGTCCTATTTAAGCCTGACCTTCTTAATAGAGTTTTTAGTTAGGCTAAAACAAGACATTCTCAACAAGATTTTTCATCTCACCGGATACTCGTTGAAGAGAACTGTTCTTCATATTGTATTGTAATTATAGTCATGGTTGTCATGTTATATCACCACCAAAAAACAGGGCAAAGGCGATGGATGTGTGTCTATTTTAGCTACGGATTTTAGCCGTGGGAAATTCCGACGGCTAAAATTTGTAGCTAAAATAGAAATAGTCCATAGCTATAGCCTGTATTTTAAGGGTGGACGTTCAATCGCTACTGTTTTCCTGTAGTGTTGTTCACGTGAGTTTTATTTCGATCTAATATTTTGGTATCAACCATAAAAAATTATTTACTAATGGATTTATGGTGTGGATTAAACACAAACATCATGGTGGGGCCCATAGAGCCCTACCAGATCTAATTTCCAAACTACCGTTTTCATTTTACGGTAAATGATTGTTAGATTTGCATTTTATGTTAAGTAGTGGAAACTCGTCCATATAAAACGTGGGTTTGATATATGGCTATCCAGACCATCCAATTAATGGGTCTTGTTGCAGATGATTTATATTTATAATTATCTTATGGAATAATATTTTAACAATCCACTAAATGGACCATTAATTGTACGGCTGTGAATATAGTTTATTACATAAAATATGTAAAACTCACATTTTAACGGATCTTAATTCTTCTACGATTTGAGAAAAGAGAATTTTCATTTTCCCTCTATGGACCGCCCGTTTCCTCCTCTCCCTTCCATCTCTCTAAAGAGGAATTTTCATTTTCCCTCCTTCGATTCCCTCTTTCAACCGCCCTTTTATTCCTCTCCCATCCCTCATTCGACCGCCCTTTTCTTCCTCTCCCTTCTCTCCTTCGAGCGTCATCTTCATTGCCCTTGATCGCCCTTTTTAAAGCTCGTACACAGACCATTCATCTAGAAGCTCATATGCAGATTTCGTGCTAAGGTGAGTCATGAAATATAATCAGATTTTTTTTATTGGTGACGTTCTTGGATTATTGTATTCACATTTATATTTTCTGGCCAAACTTGATCAAACTCGTGAATATGATGTAGCTTGAGGAATTATTAAAAAGAGCTTCTCATACTGTCTGTTTATTATAGATCTTTTTGAAGGCATTCGATGGTATTTAGTTGATAACCGTTGGAATGTCAGATGGTAGTCAGTGCATCGTTTGGGGATGATAGCACTGGACTGCATTCTGTTGAACGAAGGCCATGATTGGTGGCTAGGATCTTCTAATTGCAATGAGTTTTATTGCATCGATCCACCCTACAAGAAAAGTAGGCATACTGTCCAAATCAAATGATCAAAATGAGATTGTGAAGATGGCCCCTTATATGCAATTTTCAACCTGTACTTCATTTGCAATGAGGCGTACGATTTGGACGGTCCTGATCGTGTTATATGTTTGCCATGTGCACAATGTATGAGTCATTGCTTTCTTGAAAGAGAATCATCAGTGCACTGTAGCCCAAGAAGCTGTATTGAGCTCTCCTTGTCATGCAGATACAAAATTGAAAGAACGTAAGATAAAAGGGCAAATTTAGTTTATTGTTCTTTCTCTTTTTCTTGTCGTACTGGTATCATTCTTCAGCATCATCTTAAAAATGTTGGTGATTCTTCTACCGTACATGTGGCATAATCCCACGGTGATTTATAGTACCATCAAAATTTTTGATCATTGATGGATGGATAGATTAGATGCTAATCGACTGGATTATCCAGATTATCCCTCACAGACCCTTCAATCTAGGTCATTTTTGAGTTCATACCTTAAAATGACATGTCAAAATAAATAGATGGTGGATAAAATACGGACCATCCGTCTCTATCTAGGTCCTGATGGGTAGGACAGGACTGTTTGTCTCTAGCTAGACCAGTCTCTACCAAGCTAGATACGGACAGTCCTATAAGTGGTTCTATAAGGCCCACCGTGATGTATATATTTTATTCATGTATATATTCATTTTGACTTATTATTTTAAGGCATGAGCTGGAAAAGGGGACAGGTTAAAAGCTTAAGCTGACTGCATCACGTGGAAAAATGGGAATTTACTGTATTCATTTTGACTTATTATTTTAAGGCAATGCTTGATGAATCTTTATTGTTCCTAACCCTCTCTCCAATCATGTTCACTGTTTGCTATACAGAAATGGAACATACCATAGTCTATAGAATACCTGTAGTAGATTGGAACATTAATTATGGTGTAAAACAAGTAATGTTCATTCTTCACATACACCTCAATAGAAAAAATAAAAGAAATTACATGTGTGTACGCCATATGAGCCATCCAAAAGGTGGGCTTTCACATTGATTCAATTATTAGGGTGAGTCACCAAGGGTGGAAGTATATATCATTTCCCATATCTTGCTATCTATCTATGTTTTTCTCCTTAGGGGTCCTTTGGATGCCTGCAAATTTTGTAAGTGGTAAATGAATTGCAAGTAATTG
Source organism: Magnolia kwangsiensis (assembly GCA_037074715.1). Classification (NCBI taxonomy): domain Eukaryota; kingdom Viridiplantae; phylum Streptophyta; class Magnoliopsida; order Magnoliales; family Magnoliaceae; genus Magnolia; species Magnolia kwangsiensis. Next base: position 28,618,716 of record CM073584.1, on the reverse strand, counting down.
AATTACAGTCAAATTGTTTGCTGCATGTCCTGTTTGGCTTTAAGTTGTAATCTATTTACAGGTAAATAGTTAATTATGTTTGGATAACTTGTAAATTATATAAACTGTAATCTATTTATAGTCAAATTTCAAAATTCTAGCTGTTATGTTGAATTCAGTTGCAGGTAAAATGAAATCAGTCCTTTTCAGCAGGTTTTCATTTACAGCTAAAAGTTTTAAATGCTTTACAGCTTGTAATTCATTGACTATCATTTTCGAGCATCTAAACATTCCCTGTAAATCAGCATGGTTTAGTTCTTTTGGAGAAAAAATCAAGCCATTTCACACCTCACGTGGGCCACAACATATCAAAGTATGAGTTGGTAAAAAAATGTAGCTGCCAATTTTTATTTTTTTTATTGTGGCCAGTGCCCATCTGAAGAGTGTAATTGTCTGATTTTTTAGGCTGAAGTTCTCAGTGTTATTCACAACCTGATGTTACTATCATATCTCATACACACGTTTCATATTCATGTACTTGTATGTTTATATGTATGGTTCTACATGTGAAAGGAATAAACCTCTTATGGATTTAAGGAGAGAGCATTGTATGAAAAGTGAGTCACTAAGGGTGGAAGTATATTTCATTTTCGATATCTTGCTATCTATATTTTTTTTCTCCTTAGGGGTCCTTTGGATGCCTGCAAATTTTGTAAGTGGTAAATGAATTGTAGGTAATTGAATTATAGTTAAATTATTTACTGCATGTCCTGTTTGGCTTTAAGATGTAATATGTTTACAGGTAAATAGTTAATTGTATTTGGATAACCTGTAAATTATATAAATTGTAATCTATTTATAGCCAAATTACAAAATTCTAGCTGTTAGGTTGAATTTAGTTGCAGGTAAATGAAATCAGTGCTTTTCAGCAGATTTTCATTTACAGCTAAACGTTGTAAATGCTTTACAGCCTGTAATTAATTGACTGACATTTTTGAGCATCCAAACACTCCCTGTAAATCATTTACCTGCAATTAATGTACCACTAGCCTAATTTATAGGCATCCATACGACTTCTAGCTGTGATTTTTTTTTTTTTTTGGGGCTACCTATTGAATGATCAGGATCTTTTCCTTAGGGGATTTTGGTGCACATTGCAAAGGCTACTGCTGATGAGGCTAACAATATCAATGGTTTGAATTACTGAAACAAACTAAGAGACTAACAGCACTTTTCAAATTGATGTTGCATGTTTTTGGGAAATGCGCACATATAGATATAGACAATTAGTGCCTCTAGATAGAGACAATTAGCACATATAGATATAGACAATTAGCACATCTATATAAAGACAAGCATGAACAAAAATTTATTTAAATGCACAAAAAGATAAGGAGAATACAAACTTCTTGACTAGCATAAGAAGATAACATAAATATGTATTATTTTACTCAAGGCCCTTATGACTGGTATTTATTTCATGATTGTTATTCCTTTAGCTCCAATAAAGAAATCATCCCTAATTTTCTTCTCTTTTTAGCAAAGCGGTCAACTTGATTAAAATATATAATATGGATTTTGACAATGCAATGGATTATGTGGTACATCAAACGCTTCAATAGAATGTCAAATGCCTCTTTAATTCAAATGAACTATATATCTGTGATGTTTTGATATAGCTTAAATTGAAAGATGACGCTTTTAGATGTTTCAGGAATATAATCCTATTTGTTAGAAGTCCACTTTGAAATGGCCTAGCTATATGTCTTAGATGGGGGGGGAATAGGACTATGCCAAATTAAAAGAATTACAGTGGAATAAAACCAAGAGATAGCCAAATAGAAATAATTCAATTCTTAAAGCTGAAATAAAAGTAACCTCAATAAACTAGTATTGAGAGGTTGATACGAATTCAGTTCTAAGGACAACTTTATACCATAAAAACCAAGGATTTATGACAAGACAACCTTATTTCTAGAACGTCCTTTGTATCAAAAACTCAAACCCAAGAGGAATAAATAAATAACAAGGAATTGAAATAAATTGCAGAAATTTAAATCTAAATTATTACACCATTCCCCACTGTGCTTGAAATGAAAAAATTACAACATTCACATCCACATGTATATTCCACAGTTTTGAATGATGTTCACTCCCCAAGTGAAGGGTTGTGATGTAGTAATAACTCGGTAAGACCGAGGTCGAATCCCAAGGGGCTGAACTTGTACGTTATCTAAAATTAACTGGAAATAGAACTAGAATGAGATGAAATCTGAATTGAATTATAAATTGAGGAATAATTATAAACTATTAATCTAAAACTTATAGGAGAAATCAGAGGTAAGGAAACTAGGGATTCAGAGGATCCACTTGTAGAGATCAGGGAGATCTTATGCCTGTTTCATGAATCATGGAATTTACTGAACTGCCATTGATCTAGTTTTCAAAGAGATGAAAGGAAGATGAATTAGAATGGATTCCATCACCAAACCATGCCCAAAGACTATGGAAAACAACAGAATTAAACTAATTACCAACCCATCACATGCTATGAAAGTTAGGAAGGGTACCGTCATCCAACCATGCCTAGGAGACTATGGTGAACAACAGGGCTTCCTGACGTCATAAACATAAAGGGGAAAAGGACATGCTCCAAGCCATTGCAGACCCATTGTAATTTTAATCACAACAGACCATTAAAGACTAAACAAAACATGACATTAATAATCAACTAAAATCAACGTTAATTCAAGAATTAAAATTAAATTAAAGACATAAAATAAAATCTCTCATCTCACTACAAGCTTCATCTCTTAGCCCTAGCTAAGAGGTTCAGCCCATCACAGACATGATGAAGCTGGACATGTTAAAAGAAAATATGAAGAAGGAAAAAAAATAAAAATAACAAAATTTCTCTATCCCTCTGCCCTCGTTTCCAGCCCAAGCCTCAAGCTCTCCACCTCCTGATCTCCTTCTAAGACCTGAATGAATGCTCCCTACATCCAAAACCTCCTTTTATAGCTGTTGGAAGGCTGGAGTCAGTGACAGAGTTGTAGCAGGACACGGAGTGCAATTTTCACAGCCAAGTTCGGGGCCTCGAAACACGCCACTTTCCTTGCTCAAATTCTAAAGAAACACCGTCCCTTAGTACTTTCTTGGGTCCTCTATATGATAGACGGTTCAGATCTGCCATATGATCAAAGATGGTGGGCCAAAACCGTCTGGAAAAGTCAGTTTTCGCGGATGTGCGAAACCTTTCGCACCATTTCGCTGTTGTGATCGGTGGGCTCTACAGAAGCATTTTCTGAAAAATCTACCCCATCCATTGGATTCAGGATGAAATTTCAGTCAAGAATAGGTAGTTTTGAACATCCATTGGCGCTACTCAGAGAAGAAATCACAAAAAGACCAGATTTGAATGCTACAGGGCAGCCCTTTTGTGGCCCCTGTATCTCACACATGTGCTTGCGTGGATGAAAAGTATAAACATAGTTTTGTAGTGCTCGCAGCTGTTTACACGGTGGACGGCTTGGATCATCCATATATATCATGAGTGGGGCCCACAACCGTTCGCAAAAACCAGCGTCGGTCGGTTATGCGACCGTGAAAAATGGAATTTTTTATTTTTTTAAAGATGTTGCGCACTGACCGATCGGTTCGTCTGGTGCACCTCGTATGCACGTACATGTGTAATGTACACACCATGTATATGGGCCCCATTGCAATGTGTTTGAGAAATCCAATCTGCCCATTCTGTTCCTCACATTATTTTACCCGTTGAAAACAATTATCAAGCATATCCAGCTGGCGGGTGGGCCCCAAATTGAAGATTGATGGGCTGATCTGCCCGTTAGGCCACTTCCGCAATGATCCAATGGATGATTTTTGACGTGTACGGTTAATTTATGGTCCTCAAGCCACGTATGAAGTTTCGAGCCGAACCGATATTGGGAACCCCGTGATCTTGCATTCTGGATGCGTTTCAAGCCACTTGAGCTTCAGTTTCTTAGTTTTCTCGGATTTCTGACCGTGTATATCTGTCAATCTTAGTCCCCTGGAGTCCGTCCCATGCCCTAGTGATCATCAGAACGTTAAATCCAAGCTTTTGGCATCCTTTTTCAGTCAACTCTCCTAATCACACCCTGCAACAAAACACGATTAAAACTGGGCATTAAACACTATTATGCTCGTAAATCCGGACAATATTTGGGGTCTAATATGTACTATTCGACCCTCAACACAACCCCCAACCAGCATCTTGTTAGTCCCGAGCAAGGTATGCGAAAAATAAGTTGAGAATGATAGGAGAACTTTTTATGAAATCGAGTGAGATTTTGAACAAGATACGAGAAATTTAATATTCATGAATGTTGAAAATTATTTTCTCCTGAGCTCAAGCGCACAGTAGACTTCATAATCAAGTGTAAAGTATTAATCCATCAATTAGAAAAATTTTAAACATTGAGATCCATGGATGTATAGTCTAATCTCGACTTATTATCATTAAGAGATCCAATCGTCAATTTCATAATATCATTGGTAACCAAAAAGAAAATTCATGACAACCAAAACCTAATCCAAAACTTGCCTCATAGATTAACCTATTAACTTGTGATTTTTCTATTCAAAGTAATGCCAAGGAAGGGGAATCAAATCCTCACCTATAGGGAGCAAACCTATGGTAAAGATCGTACACCTGACTCTTTTTCACATATCATTCATAGGGAATTAACTCTACACCTATAGGGAGAAAACCTATGGTGAAGATTAATTATCCAACCTTTTCAATTTTTATACAATGATGGTAAGATATTTCAGGTTGGTTCCTTTCATGCTTAATGATTACCAAGTTAATCCTTCGATATGGAACTGAAATCTTAATGTGTAAGCAAGACGTATCCTGAAATCATGTTTCAATCAATGTTTAAAATCTCTAATCATGGATTGATAATTCGAACTCAACTGTGGAATCTATCAAGTAACTAAATCCAAGAGTCATAAATTACTAACATCACGTATCTCGTAATTCTAAATCAAAGATAGATGTCAAAATCACATTGAATTTACAAGAAATATCAGAAAAATTTTAAAATTTTTTCACAATTTTCATAATTTTCACAATTTTTGCTCAAGACCAAGAAAATACTGATTAGGAAGCCTAATCTCCCACCCCCAACCTAAAATCTACATTGTCCTCAATGTAAAAGATCTAAACATAGAACAATAAAAGTAAATGAGAAGTGATGGGAAGATAGTACCTGAATAACGAATCGAGAGAGATTTTCCACAAGATCATAGTATGGAAGCTGGTTAGCACGAGAGAAAAAGAAAAATAAAAATGACGAAAATAAAATCCTACCTATACCACTTTCGCAGGTGCTCTCGATTGCATTTAGCGTATGCAACAAGCCTTTAAACCCCTAGGTTACCCCTAGTGGACGAGTTGTAGTCTCGTGAGGGTTTGCAGTAATGTTACCCACAAACATTGAACTAACTAACCTATGAAAGCAACTATCCTAAACCTATGAAAGCAATAAACCTACCTATACCTCCATCAGACTAGGAGATCAGTCCTGGTAAACAGGAGCAATCAGAGGCATGGACATGTCCTCTGAATTAAATGTTTCAACAAATGGCTTTAATTGATGTCCATTTACTTTAAACTCCTTGCCATTGTCGGGATTTCTTATCTCGACGGCCTCATAAGGATAAGCAGTGACAACAATGTTAGGGCCGGTCCAACGAGATCGAAGCTTACCCGGAAAGAGATATAGTCGAGAATCGTATAAAAGGACTTTCTGACCTGGCGTGAATGATTTTCGTAGAATACGATGATCATGAAACGCCTTCATCTTGTCCTTGAAAATTCTCGAGTTCTCATATGCATCGTTCCGGATTTCTTCAAGTTCATTTAATTGAAGTTTGCGTAACGAACCAGCGTTGTCCAGATTGAAATTTAGATTTTTGATCGCCCAGTATGCTTTATGTTCTAATTCCACAGGCAAGTGACAGGCTTTCCCATAGACAAGTCTAAAGGGAGATGTTCCAATAGGAGTTTTGAAAGCAGTACGGTATGCCCATAAGACATCGGTCAATCGGATTGACCAGTCCTTACGATCAGGGTTAACCGTTTTTTCTAGGATATGTTTGATCTCCCTATTGAAAATCTCAGCTTGTCCACTTGTCTGTGGATGGTATGGGGTGCTCACCTTATGAGAGATACCATATTTCTTCATTAAACTCTTAAATGGTCTATTACAAAAGTGTGAGCCCCCATCACTAATGATGGCTCGAGGCGTTCCGAACCACGACAGGATAATTTCTTTCAAAAATTTAATGACCGTGCGATGGTTATTTTTGCGACACGGAATTACTTCGACCCATTTAGTGACATAGTCTACGACGAGCAAAATATACAGATTTTCAAATGATTGGGGGAATGGTCCCATGAAATCGATGCCCCAACAATCAAATGCTTTTATAATAAGGATGAGATTCAAGGGCATCATATTTCGACGAGACAATGCTCCCAATTTCTGATAACGCTCACAAGCCTTGCAAAACTCATGAGTGTCCCTGAACATAGTGGGCCAGTAGAAGTCACACTGTAAAATATTGGCCGTGGTCTTTTTAGCAGAAAAGTGACCACCACAGGCCTGTGAGTGATAGAAGGAGATGACACTCTGATGCTCATCGTCTGGTACACATCTTCTTAAGATTTGGTCTGGGCAATATTTAAACAAATATGAATCATCCCAGAAAAAGTTACGCACCTTGGTAAAGAATTTCTTCTTATCTTGTGACGTCCAGTGTATTGGTATGGCACCTGTAGCAAGATAATTAGCAATATCAGCGAACCAAGGTGAATGGGAGACTCTAAACAGTTGTTCATCAGGGAACATGTCATTGATATGGGTCGCCTCAAGGGAATCAGAGGTATTAAGGCGAGAAAGATGATCGGCCACTACGTTCTCTACTCCCTTTTTATCTTTGATTTTTAAATCAAATTCTTGGAGTAGAAGGATCCATCGTATCAAGCGGGGCTTAGAATCATTCTTAGAAAGAAGATACTTAAGTGCCGCATGGTCTGTGTAAATGATGATCTTGGATCCGATCAGGTAGGATCTAAATTTGTCCAAAGCGAACACTACGGCTAAGAGTTCCTTTTCCGTAGTCGAATAGTTCACTTAGGCAGGATTTAGAGTCCTACTTGCGTAGTGAATGACGTAAGGCCGCTTATCTTTTCTTTGGCCTAGAACCGCTCCAAGAGCATAATCAGAGGCATCGCACATAAGTTTAAAAGGAAGACTCCAGTCGGGTGGCTGCATGATCGGTGCAGTGGTTAACATACCCTTAAGCTTAGTGGAAGCTTCTTGGCACTGCTCAGTCCACTCATATAGTGCATCCTTTTGAAGAAGATTACATAAAGGATGAGAGAGGAGACTAAAGTCCTTTATGAATCGTCGGTAAAATCCTGCGTGTCCCAAGAAGGATCGCACATCTCTGATGTTCTTGGGTGGAGGTAGGTTAGAGATAAGATCGATTTTTACCTTATCTACCTCGATTCCTTTGGACGAGATGATATGCCCAAGGACAATTCCCTTTTGAACCATAAAATGACACTTCTCCCAGTTAAGTACCAAATTTTTTTCTTCACATTTTTTCAGCACACATTTAAGACTTGCTAAGCACTCGCTGAAAGATGAACCGAAAATAGAGAAATCGTCCATGAAGACCTCTAAATATTTCCCCACCATGTTAGAAAAGATACTCATCATGCATCGCTGAAAGGTGGCAGGGGCATTACATAACCCGAATGGCATCCTTCTGTAAGCAAAGGTGCCATAGGGACATGTAAATGTGGTCTTTTCCTGTTCTTCAGGGGCGATTTCAATCGATTATACCCTGAATACCCGTCAAGGAAACAGTAATAGGAATGACCAGCTAACCTTTCCAAGATCTGATCTATAAAGGGCAAAGGAAATTGGTCCTTCCTAGTGACGGTATTCAGCTTCCTGTAGTCAATGCACATTCTCTAACCAGTAGTAACTCTGGTCGGTACGAGTTCATTATTGGCATTGGCCACGATGGTGATCCCGGACTTTTTAGGAACCACCTGAGTTGGACTCACCCATTGATTATCGAATATGGGGTATATGATCCCCACTTCCAATAGTTTGAGAACCTCGGCCTTAACCACTTCCTTCATGTTTGGATTTAGTCTACGTTGTGATTGCCGAATAGCCTTTGCATTATCCTCAAGATATATACGGTGAGTACAAATCGATGGGTTAATTCCCTTGAGGCCCGCTATCGTCCATTCAAGAGCTCCCTTATGCTCAATGAGAGTAGATATGAGCATACTCTCCTGTTCTTTTTCCAGGTGAGCAAAGATCACCACCGGGTATGTCTCATCTTGACCTAAATAGACATATTTTAAATCAGAGGGCAAAGGTTTTAAGTTAAGCTTCGGTGGCTTGAGGTTAGACGGTAGAGGCACTACATCAGTTTGGGGTAATTCTTCAATTTGTGGCCTCCACTGGTTAACTTCAAGTACCGGTGCAGTATCCAGCATGGCACACGTCTCCCTAATTATATCATCATCAAGATCATGGGAGTGGGCCAGGCATGTCTCTAGAGGATCAGAAGATAAGGTGAGAGGTGTTCTATCTTCCACAAAAGAATCAATCATGTTAACATCATAAAAATCGTCATCATCCTCTGAGTTGCTGCCGTTATTGAAAAAGATATTCGATTCCAATATCAAATTTCCAAAAGACGTAGTCATAACACCATTCCTGCAATTGATAATTGTATTTGAAGTGGACAGGAATGGGCGACTAAGGATGACGGAAATTTGAGTGCTCGAGTCATTGATGGGTTCGGTGTCCAAGATGATAAAATCAACAGGGTAGTAGAATCTATCAACCTGGACCAACACATCCTCGATGATCCCTCTTGGTACACGAACAGAACGATCAGCAAGTTGTAGTGTGGTTCGCGTGGGTTTTAATTCACCCAAATCTAACTGTTAGTATACTGAGTAGGGAATCAGATTGACGCTCGTTCCTAAGTCAAGAAGTGCATGATCAATTTGATAATTCTCGATTACACATGATATGGTTGGGCAACCGGGATCTTTAAATTTTTGCGGCACCTCTTGTTTTAGGACGACACTCACCTTCTCAGTCAAGGAGATCTTCATTTGAACACTTTTTCGTCGTTTGGTAGTGCATAAGTCCTTTAGAAATTTAGCATATAAAGGAATCTGTTTTACAACATCAAGCAGAGGAATATTGACTTTCACTTGTTTCAACACCTCTAGGATATCCTGAGAGTTAGATAGACGTTTTGGTTCAACCAACCGTTGGGAAAACGGAGCAACTGGCTTCTCTGGAGGTTCCGGTTCAAATTTTTGTAGGGCGTCACCAGATCCATCATTGTTGTCCTCTTCTGGTTCTTGAAGCTTTTCGGGCCTAACCGGAAGGGTTTTATCAATAACCTCCCCACTCCTAAGAGTGGTGATGGATTTAGCGTGCCCCAATTGATTTGAAGAGCTGGGATCACTAACTCCATAATGCGGTTTAGGATTGGGAAGAGATTGAGCTGGGAAGCTCCCCTTGTTTCCAATCGTATTTTCAGCCTTAAGTTCATGTATTACTTTCGTAAGGTCTTGAAAAGCTTACATCATACCCTGATTGAAAAGCTCTTGCTTTTGAAAATGTTTTAGAACCAAATCTTCTTGAGGTTTCTCTTGAGTTGGATTTTGGTTTAGGAAACCTTGAGGTGTAGCCGTTGGTCCATTCCTCCAACTGAAATTTGGATGATTTTTCCAATCAGGATTATATGTATTAGAGGGTGGTCCATTGAAAGCTCTTTGATAGTTATTTACGGCATTAGATTGTTCATTCAATACTTCTCGAAAGGCAGGTATTGAAGGATAATTTTCAGTAGTATGAATGTTGCAATCACAGATGCCGCAAATACTTTCATTAACCTTTTCCTTCCTTCCATGGCCTCAAATTTTCTAGTGAGATTGGCCACCTTAACGTTAAGATCATTATCCTATTTTAGGAGATATATTCCTCCTTTTTTCCTTGAATGAGTCAGCCTAGACGTAGTGTTCGTCCTTGGGTAATAGTCCCATGACTGTGTTTTTTCAGCGAGACTATCGAGGTAATCCCATACCTCGTTGACATTTTTATTGATGAATTCTCCGTTACACATTGTCTCGACCATTTGGCGCATGGAAGATGTTAGCCCATCATAGAAGAAATTCGTAATGCGCTATATTTCAAAGCCATGTTGTGGGTATGCATTAACCAGATCCTTGAACCTTTTCCAACATTGGAAGAATGTTTCATCTTCCTTTTGGGCAAAGTTCATGATTGCTCTCCTGAGGGTAATTGTCTTATGATGTGAAAAAAATTTCTTTATAAATTCCCTCTGCATATCATTCCATGTGCCAATGGATCTAGGATGCAGTGAATGTAGCCACGTCTTGGCTTTTTCTTTCAAGGAAAATGGAAAGAGTTTCAGCCTAATAGTATCCTCAGATACATTAGGAAAGTATAAGGTGCCTATGATTTCATCGAACTCTTTCAGATGCAAGTATGGTTCTTCAGACTCAAGCCCATGAAACTTAGGAAGGAGTTAGATAACCCCTGGCTTGATGTCCATATGTCCTGTATTCTCAGGAAAAATCATGCATGAGGGCGTACTCACCCTCGCCGGTTGTAAATAATCTCGTAAAGTACGAGGCGAGGGTGCCTGATGCACCTCATTCTCATCATGTACTTCCTCAACCCTTAGTTGGGGTAGTGCTTGAGGTTGATTTTCAGCCATAACGTCCTCTAACTCAGGAGAATTCAAGTGGTGTCTAGTCCTGCGATGGACAGTCAACCCCTCAACTAATCCTCCTTCAGTCACGAGACGTCGAGTGTTGTCGCGTGCCCACTGGGGCATAAAACACACTCAGCCCTCAAATTCTAACTTAAACCTAAGAGAAAGGAAGAAGAAAACTAGAAAATAAAAGGGAAAGATGGAAAGAAGTTACCAAATTTGGAGTCCTAGGTGAAGAACCTTCAGAATAAACAAAACAAGTTAGTTTTTAAACAAAAAGTCTATAAAATAGAGAAATTCTAAAAATAGAATAAGAACCAAAGTTAAGATTTTTTAAAAAGAATTAGAATTATCAACTATTAAAAAGAAGAAATAAATCTTAATCTAGAATAGAGAGGAAGAATTTAAGAAAGAATTTACCAATTTTGAAACTATATTAGAAGCCTACAAAACAGGGAAGACAAGTTAGTTTCTAAAAATCGAGAAAATCTAAACCTAATCTTAAACTAATCCTAAAACTAATTAATTTCAGAAAAATGCAGCCGACAGTCCCCAGCAACGGCGCCAAAAACTTGTTCACTCCCCAAGTGCAGGGTTGTGATGTAGTAATAACTCGGTAAGACCGAGGTTGAATCCCAAGGGACTGAACTTATACATTATCTAAAATTAACTGAAAATAGAACTAGAATGAGATGAAATCTGAATTGAATTATAAATTGAGGAATAATTGTAAACTATTAATCTAAAACTTATAGGAGAAATCAGAGGTAAGAAAACTAAGGATTCAGAGGATCCACTTGTAGAGATCAGGGAGATCTTATGCCTGTTTCATGAATCATGGAATTTACTGAACTGCCATTGATCTAGTTTTCAAAGAGATGAAAGGAAGATGAATTAGAATGGATTCCATCACCAAACCATGCCCAAAGACTATGGAAAACAACAGAATTAAACTAATTACCAACCCATCACATGCTATGAAAGTTAGGAAGGGTACGTCATCCAACCATGCCCAGGAGACTATGGTGAACAACAGGGCTTCCTGACGTCATAAACATAAAGGGAAAAAGGACATGCTCCAAGCCATTGCAGACCCATTGTAATTTTAGTCACAACAGACCATTAAAGACTAAACAAAATATGCCATTAATAATCAACTAAAATCAACGTTAATTCAAGAATTAAAATTAAATTAAAGACATAAAATAAAATCTCTCATCTCACCACAAGCTTCACCTCTTAGCCCTAGTTAAGAGGTTCAGCCCATCACAGACATGATGAAGCTGGACATGTTAAAAGAAAATATGAAGAAGGAAAAAAAATAAAAATAACAAAATCTCTCTACTCCCTCTGCCCTCGTTTCCAGCCTAAGCCTCAAGCTCTCCACCTCCTGATCTCCTTCCAAGACCTAAATGAATGCTCCCCACGTCCAAAACCTCCTTTTATAGCTGTTGGAAGGCTGAAGTCAGTGACAAAATTGTAGCAGGACACGGAGTGTAATTTTCATAGTCAAGTTCGGTGCCTTGAAACACGCCACTTTCCTCACTCAAATTCCAAAGAAACACCGTCCCTTACTACTTTCTTGGGTCCTCTACATGATAGACGGTTTAGATCTGTCATATGATCAAAGATGGTGGGCCAAAATCGCCTGGAAAAGTCAATTTTTGCGGATGTGCGAAACCTTTCGCACCATTTCGCTGTTGTGATCGGTGGGCCCCACAGAACCATTTTCTAGAAAATCTACCCCATCCATTGGATTCAGGATGAAATTTCAGTCAAGAATAGGTAGTTTTGAACATCCATTGGCGCTACTCAGAGAAGAAATCACAAAAAGACCAGATTTGAACGCTACAAGGCAGCCCTTTTGTGGCCCCTGTATCTCATACATGTGCTTGCGTGGATGAAAAGTATAAACATGGTTTTGTAGTGGTCGCAGCTGTCTACACGGTGGACGGCTTGGATCATCCATACATATCATGAGTGGGGCCCACAATCGTTCGCAAAAACCAGCGTCGGTCGGTTACGCGACCATGAAAAATGGAATTTTTCATTTTTTTAAAGATGTTGCGCACTGACCGATCAGTTCTTCCGGTGCACCTCGTATGCACGTACATGTGTAATGTACACACCATGTATACGGGCCCCATTGCAATGTGTTTGAGAAATCCAATCTGCCCATTCTGTTCCTCACATTATTTTACCCGTTGAGAACAATTATCAAGCATATCCAGCTGGCGGGTGGGCCCCAAATTGAAGATTGATGGGCTGATCTGCCCGTTAAGCCACTTCCTCAATGATCCAATGGATGATTTTTGACGTGTACGGTTAATTTATGGTCCTCAGGCCACGTATGAAGTTTCGAGTCGAACCGATATTGGGAACCCCGTGATCTTGCATTCTGGATGCGTTTCAAGCCACTTGAGCTTCAGTTTCTTAGTTTTCTCGGATTTATGACCGTGTATATCTGTCAATCTTGGTCCCCTGGAGTCCGTCCCATGCCCTAGTGATCATCAGAATGTTAAATCCAAGCTTTTGGCATCCTTTTTCAGTCAACTCTCCTAATCACACCCTGTAACAAAACACGATTAAAACTGGGCATTAAACACTATTATGCTCGTAAATCCGGACAATATTTGGGGTCTAATATGCACTATTTGACCCGCAACAAATGATAAAAGATAGAAAGAATAAATCACACATCCACAAAATGCAAAGAGTTATAGTGGTTTTCCTGTGTGTACACCAACTGTTATAAAACAGCCACACAGATTGCTACTCCACTCCTAATATCCTCACACAGGGGATATCAGCGTTCACTATCAAAATAGGTTTCACAGGTTCACCTAAAACCTTCACAATTGTGTCTTTTTTACTTGGGCTTACACAATTCAAAAACCCTTCTGTCTGAGTTTTTTAGCTCTCCTCAGATAACCACATAATGAGATTTTTCTGGCCAATCTCAAAACAAACCAAAAAGAAATGTAAATTACAATAAACGTAAAATACCTGAATTTCTCCTTTCGTTGTAGCCTGGAAGAACCAATCGGAGTAGATGATTGAATGTAGAAGTTCAAAGTCCTGTACTCACTTTAAAATGATTCTAAGTTCTAATTGATTTTAAGTTAAACCAAATGGGCTAGCTGTATTTGATTTTAATTCAAAGAAGAAGGAATTACTGAATTTTCTCCTTTTCAAATCAGATTGGAATGCAGATCAAAATCAAATAACAATAAGCTAACAAAAGGAATATTAATTATGTACAAAGTATCTTAAAATGAACAAAAACTTATCTCAGAGTGGATCCTTGATTTTACTTGAATTTCTATATGAAACTCTGAAATTCGTGCTCAATTTATAGTAGCAGAAATCTCGTCTACAACTGGTCTTGAGGACAGTTCGACTGGTCATTGCATAACGGATTTTTGAAGATTTTGGCGTGATTGGATAAAACCGTTCTTCGACTGGTCTTAGGTTGTCTACGATTGGTCGTAGGCCTTCTTCGACTGGCTTAGGACCCTCACGACTGGTCAAAAGAACCCCAAATACATCGTTGGAGTTTGAATCGTAGATATAGGACAGGTCGTAGGACAGGTCGACACTGTTCACATGACCGGTCGATCAGTCTCCAGGACTGGTCATAGCTTAACCAGAAATTTTTAAAAATTTACAACAACTTACGATTAGTCTTGAAATTTTTAGGACTGGTCGAGGCAATGCTAGGACTAGTCGAACAAGGTCCAGGACTAGTCTTAGAACAGACCAAAATCATGTATAAACATATAGTTTGAATTATGTATTCAAAATGACCTACCCTAAGGTCAATCTAAGGTCTATCATACCCGGAACATGAAGTATGAACATTGAACTTCATTCATTCAGCGAAGGTAGACCTTCGAACCTTATCAAGCTTGAGTTCTCGCACTTGATGTAGCTTGATCTTGATATATTCAAAAACTTGAACTCAAACTTCATCTTGAGTTGCACTTGAGACTTAAAGTGTACTTTAGTCTTGTAATTTTTATCAAAGTAGCTTTGAACATATATGCTTACAAATGTTGACAAAGTACATGGCTTGACTTGACTTGAAGTCGATCAATGTACTTGACTTGAAGTACTTGTGAGGCCGTGTTTGAATATATATAAATCAACATACAAACATACGACACAGATAAAGGTTTTGGCACCACAAAATTTGACAACCAAAGGAGCATGTGACTATAGCACTTACAATCTCCCCCTTTGTCAAAATTGTGATAAAACACTCATCAATAATATAACCAAGATGAATACAAAGAATTAAGCACAGGTTACAACAAAAAGATTAACCAGTTACAGCCTGGTTAAAGAATGATGCACCAGTTGACATACAACAACTAGCACACCTCAGATGAAGTAGGCAAAACACTTCACCTTCTTACTCCCCCTGAGTAGCACATATATCCAAAAAAAAAATAAAAATGCTTCTACTACTCACAAATCAATTCATCTCCAAAACCATTATAGAAATTCTCTCCATTTTTGTCATAATATGACAAAGGAAGAATAAAACAATGGAACATGATAATAAATAGGAGTAATCAAGGAGACAAGATATATGAAAATAAAGATCATAACTATTAAAATAACTTAATCCACAACCAATAAACCATAGTCAGCAAACCATATAAAGTTCACAATCCAACAAAAGTAAACTAAAGGTTATTACAGACCAAAGAGGTAATCAATCAATCTGAACCTAAAGAAGGAGCAGGTATGGAAGGATCAAGTTGATGCATGCCCCTGCTTAAACGCCTAAGATACTTGCGAATATATTTAAATTGTAATTCATGGGCAACATTCATGTGATCAACTTTAACATCCATATGTTCTATCTTATCCTCTAGTGCACGCAAATGTGCATCAAACCCAGATGGTTCATAATCAGGGTCATTAGTAGAATCAGACTCAATTTCATCAAAAATATCATCCATGTTTATGTCGTCTAGAGGAAGATCATCAGCTTCTTCTTCATTTTCAGCGTCAGCTCCACCATCACCATCCACTTGGCCAGGAGTCAATTCCAATTTCATTTTGTTTATATTTGAGTTGTTAAAAATCAAATTATTGATAGGAGCCTCTCCAACGGGCATAACGACCAACATATGAGAAGCCAAAACAGTCATAAGGTAGGAAAAAGGTATATCACTATGACCTGGATGGAGACGAAACTGAATGATGAAATGACATATTAAAGATGGTTGACAGACTTTAGTACCAGTAACGACAGAGTGCAAAACACGAACCATAAATGCAGTCAACTCTGTTTTGTTACCAGAGCGAGGATACAGATTTGAAGTAAAAATTCTATGGAGGACTCTGTATCTGGGTAACAAGTACCTTGAGGGGAGCGCATTCCCCTTGTGAGTCCATTGTGCATTCCCCTTATGAGTCAATTGCACATTCATGTTACATAATGCTCTAGTGAGCATCTGTTTTTCAATCTCAGAGAGTTTTTCAGATAGAACATGAATGGGGATACCCTCATCATTAACTGAAATATCCATAAGGCCAGATATTAAATGACGGTCTACATTAAAAGGTCCTTCTTTAACATCTATTTTGAAAGTTAAATTTTCAGTAGAGAAGTCAGACAAACATACAAACATGGATCGTGCAATAGATTGGTATGCAGGTCCACCCCAATGTAAGATGTTGTCCCAACCTACAGCTTGGAGGAGAGGAAAGATATTAAATGGAGCAATGTAGTTAAGATCAACAACTTTTTCAACAATAACCTTGCAAAAATGCAAATCCCGTAAAAATGCGGGATCATCTTCAGATAAATGAAGATGACGCTGAGTTATGAAAGCTGATCTAGAGGATGATGGACCAAAAGCTATTTTCTTTTTTCCTCTAGCATCCATTACCACAAAGGAATACAAAGGAGCAAGAAATCACAAGAAAATAGAGATGGATTTTTCTAGATCAGCAAATGGAGAAGAAAAAAAATTCTAAAATCTCAATAAAGCTTGAAATCAAGTACTCCAATGATAATAAAGAAGAGAATAAAACTTGAATCTACTATATTGACCAAAAGAATGCACTAACCCTGAAGATCAGGTCGGTGGTTTCGACTGGTCGAATGTCGGCTCGTTGGAGAGGAAGTTAGAAATGAGAAAGATGAGATTTTCTTTCAATTTTAAAACAATCAACGCGCTCCATGACCGGTCTTGGCCTGTCCACGACTGGTCGTACCAGGACCAGTCGTGTACACCCACGACTGGTCGAGTACTGACAAAAATATGCATTTATTCATAAAAATTGAAATTTAAACACATAAATTCTCAAATATATTTACACTATGATACACAAATACATGAATAATCAATTTTGTATGCACATTCCAAGATCAAATCTTAATTTATTAAACCTGCTTTTGTCGAGCGGTTTAGTGAAAATGTCAGCAAGTTGAGTCTCGGTCGGAATGTATTCTAAAGATATTATTTTTTCTTCCACAAATTCATGAATATAATGATACCTAATATCAATGTGCTTGGTACGTGAAATATTAATAGTATTGATATTGTCATAATATAAAACCATTGAATCCTATGCTATTCCATAATCACTTAACATACGTTTCATCCAAACAAGCTGAGTACACGTATTTCCAGCTGCGTTGTATTCAGCATCAGCAGTAGAAAGTGATATAGAACTTTGTTTCTTGCTAAACCAAGAAACTAAACAATTTCTAATATAGAAGCAACCACCACTAGTTGATTTCCTATCATCGATATTTCTAGACCAATCAGCATCAGTGTACCCTGCCAATTGAATACTAGTATCATATGGATACTAGAGACCCATATAAACTGAACTTGCGACATATCGCATAATCCGCTTAACAGCAGTTAAATGAGATTCTTTAGGATTAGATTGATATCTAACGTAAAATACCAACATTAAAGTAATATCAAGTCTATTAGAAGTTAAAAAAAGTAAACTACCAATCATACTACGATATAACTTAGGATCAACATTTTTACCTGTAGAGTCCTTTGAGAGTCTTAGGGTTATACTCATACGAGTATAAAAAATTTTACCATTCTCAAATCTGAACTTTTTGATCAAGTTCAGATCATATTTGGTTTGAAAAATAAAATTTTTATCAGGTTGTTGTTTTACTTGCAACCCTAGGAAATAGTTCCTTTCCCTAACTATGCTCATTTCGAACTTAGATTTCATTAAAGCTGCAAACTCGACAGTCATGTTAGCATAAGTTGATCCATAAATAATATCATCAACATAGATTTGAACCATTAAGATATCATCGTTATGTTTCTTAACAAAGAGCGTCTTATCGACACTGCCCATTTGAAAATTATAACAGAGTAGGAACTTAGTCAATTTCTCGTACCATGCCCTAGGAGCTTGTTTTATACGATAGAGAATTTTTTTAAGACGGTATACATGATCAGTAAACTTAGGGTCTTCAAACCCTATAGGTTGTTCAACATATACTTCTTGATGTAAATCACCATTTAAAAAGGCACTCTTTACATCCATTTGATAAATTTTAAACTTTCTATAGCAAGCAATGGATATAAAAAGTCTGATTGATTCAAGACGAGCAAGTGGTGCAAAGGTTTCATCGTAATCAATTCTTTCAATTTGAGTGTACCCTTGTACAACTAGTCTTGCCTTATTTCAAATAATATTACCAAGTTCATCAGACTTATTTTTAAAAATTCACTTTGTTTTAATAATATATTTATCTTTAGGTCTAGGAACAAGATACCAGACATCATTTCGATCAAATTGATTAAGTTCTTCATGCATAGTAACTATCCAATTTTCATCAGAAAGAGCTTCCTTTACGTTATTCGGTTCTATCTGGGATGTGAAACATACGTAATTACATATGTCTTCAAGTTGACTACGAGTTCGTACACCAGTGAGAGGGTTTTCAAAAATTTGAGAAGTTGGATGATCTTTAACAGTCCTCAATTCAGAATCAGTTTGATTTGATAAAGTTTCTTGTTTGTCAGTCAAAAGAACTTCATCATTATCTGAACTTGGGGCAGGTGTATTCAAGTGATCGTCTATGACCATATTTATAAACTCTTGAATAACACCAGTCCTTTTGTTCAATACACGATATGCATGACTGTTTAAAGAGTATCCTAAAAAGATACCTTCATCACTCTTAGTGTCAAACTTTTTCAAATTTTTCCGATCACGTAGAATATAGCACTTGCTGCCAAAAACTCGAAAGTATTTGGCAGTGGGCTTCTTATCAAACCATAATTCATACACCGTTCTATTATTAGATTTACAAGTATAAACACGGTTAATAATATAGCAGGTGGTATTCACTGCTTCAGTCCAAAGATTTCTAGGGAGCTTCATACTATTTAACATTACATTTTCCATTTCTTGAAGCACTCTAATTTTCCTTTCCACAATTCCATTTTGTTGTGGTGTTTTGGGCACAAAGAATTCATGCGATATTCCCTAATCGCTACAGAATTTCTCAAAACTGATATTTTTGAACTCAGATCCATGGTCACTACAGATCTTACATACTTGAGAACCTTTCTCAGTTTGAATTCGTTTGATAATCTTTTTCACTTCATCAAGGGTTTCTGATTTGTCCCTTAAGCATGTTACCTAAGTAAATCTGGTATAATCATCCACGATTGCCAAGATGTATTTTTTTCCACCACGACTCTCCATTCTGGTTGGTCCAACAAGATCCATGTGGAGAAGCTCGAGTGGTCTTGATGTGGCATTGGAGTTCACCTTTTTGTGAGAGCTCCTAGTTTATTTACCATACTGGTATTTACCACATATTTTGTCTACTTTTTACAACTTAGGTAGACCTCTAATAAGTTCTCCTTTGCTCAATCTATATAAGTTACGGTAGTGCACATGTCCAAGGCGTTTATGTCATAATTCTGTCTCATTGGTATGGACCATGTAGCATGATTGACTAGATGAGCTACCATCACTTACAATATAACAGTTTTCAGAAGATTTGTGACCAGTTAATATTACAGAACCCTTTTTGTTTATAATTTCACAACCTTGATTGGAAAATTTCATACTATGGTTGTTATCGCATATTTGAGATATTCTCAACAGGTTGTGTTTTAATCCCTCAACATATAAAACATTCTTAAATAAAGGGAGGTTATAGAGTTGGACCGTACCTTGGCCAATAATATTGCAATTGCTACCATCACCAAATGTGACTGATCCATCAGTCATATCTTTAAGATCGGTGAATAAATCCTTGTCACCTGTCATATGTCTGAAACATCCACTATCCAGGTACCACTTTGAGTGACTTATTGCTTTGAAAGCAGTGTGGGCAACCATGCAGGTAACCTTAGGAACCCATTTCAGAACTGTTTTGAGTATAGGAGTATAGTTAGTCTTCGTATGTCTGTTGCTGTAAGAATGACCTATAGAGTTAGATTTTAAGAGCTCCTTGAGTAGATCAACTATCTTTTCAGCTAGTGGGTTTCGATTCTGATTTTTGAAGTTGATATAGCTGCTTTTAGGTTTTTGAAAAGATTTTAAATTTTTAGAAAAACTTTGATAAGTACTTTTCTCTTTTAAGTTTGAGAACTCTCCTTTCACAAACTTAGGAGGAGTATTCTCCTGTTTAGGAGGTATATTCTTATCATAGCCCAACCTAGATCTGTCATCACATTTTCTTGATCCGGATAATAGTTTCTCTAACTTTAGATCACCTTGGGCATATCTCCATGTGTCTTTTAAACTCAGAAGAGAAGATACTTCATTTTTAAGTTTCTCATTTTTAGATTTCAGATTTTCAATAAGGGAGGTTTTGAATTCTAAATTACATTTTGATTTTTCAAACAATTTAAAATTTAGAAATTTTCTAAAACAAGTGATTCAAAACATTCTTTGAGTTTAGAAAACTTTTCTTTTTGAAGTTTAAGTTTGACAGCAATTTTACAACTTTCCTTATATAGGGCATTGTAAGCATCTTGAAGATCATCTTCATTTTCACATTCACTATTCAAATTTTCTTCACTAGTTGAATCATCATGATCTGAAAAAGTGAACTTGGCTAGAGTCATAAGGGCTTTTACTTCATTGCCCGACTCGGTTTCAGAATCTTCTGATTCAGAAGAGGCTTCAGAATCAGATGATTCATCCCAAGTAGCCAACATACCCTTCTTTTTGGGTTTATCCTTTTTAGGACATTTGTTTGCTAAATGCCCATATTCTTAGCAGTTGTAACATTGACTATCTTTCAAAGACTTTCAAGTTTTAGATTTAGGTTTAGATCTTTTCCTAACATTTAATTTTTGAAAATCTACCATTTTCTTGCTTTTGAAAATTTTATAAAACTTCTTTGCTAAAAGAGCCATATCATCTTCAGAATCATAATTTTTTTCAGAAATATATTTAGAAGATTTTAGAGCGATAGATTTACCTTTAGGAGCTTTAAAGTTTAACTCATAGATTTGTAAAGAACCAACTAGTTCTTCTACCCTCATATTATCCGTATCACGAAGTTTCTGAATCGCGATTACTTTAGAGTTGAACCGTTCAGGAAGAGAGCGTAGTATCTTTGCACACACTTTACTTTCTGGGATTTTATCGCCAAGACCCCACATCGAGTTTACAATGTCATTTAATCTTGTGTAAAAGTCTATAAACATTTCATTTTCCTCCATATGAATTTCTTCAAATTAGGTTATGAGGAGTTGGATTTTAGATTGTAGTACCCTCGTGTGTCATTTCTAATATATCTTAGGCTTGCTTTGCAGTATCACAGGAGATGATTCTTTTGAACTCATTCGGTGATAGTGCATAAGTGATTGCATTTAGTGCTTTTGCATTGGCACTACTCTCATTTTTCTGAAGGGTGGTCCAAGAGAAATAAGGAGTTACTCTCATTGATTTTGAACCATCGATTCTAATTACTTCAGTGGTAGGAGGATTCCATTCAGTCACTGTGGCTTGCCACACACTCTCATCTATTGATTTGAGGAAGATCCTCATTCTGGCTTTCCAATAGGCATAGTTGGAGCCATCAAAGGGTGGAGGCCTAGTGACTGATAGGTTATCAAAATTTGACATCTTTATATAGCTTAGATAGTTAGCTCAGGAATTAAATCCAAATAAAAAGTAATAAGAGCGAGCTATTAAGCTCTGATACCACTTGAAATGGCCTAGCTATAAGTCCTAGAGGGGGGGTGAATAGGACTATGCGAAATTAAAAGAATTATAGCTGAATAAAACTAAGAGATAGCCAAATAGAAATAATTCAATTTTTAAAGCTGAAATAAAAGCAACTTCAATAAACTGGTATTGAGAGGTTGATACGAATTCAGTTCTAAAGACAACCTTACACCATAAAAATCAATGGTTTATGGCAAGACAACCTTATTTCTATAATGTCCTTTGTATCAAAAACTTAAACCAAAGAGGAATAAATAAATAACAAGGAATTGAAATAAATTACAGAAATTTAAATATAAATTATTACACCATTCCCCACTGTGCTTGAAATGAAAAAATTACAACATTCACATCCAAATATACATTCCACAGTTTTGAATGATAAAAGATAGAATAAATCATACATCCACAAAACACAAAGATTTATAGTGGTTCGCCTGTGTGTATACCAACTGTTATAAAATAGCCACAAAGATTGCTACTCCACTCCTAATATCTTCACACAGGGGATATCAGCGTTCACTATCAAAATAGGTTTCACAGGTTCACCTAAAACCTTCACAATTGTGTCCTTTTAACTTGGGCTTACACAATTCAAAAACCCCTCTGTCAAAGTTTTCTGGCTCTCCTCAGATAAGCACACAATGAGATTTTTCTGGCTCAATCTTAAAACAAACTAAAAAAAAAATGTAAATTATAATAAATGTAAAATACCTGAATTTCTCCTTTCGTTATAGCCCGGAAGAACCAATCAGAGTAGATGATTGAATGTAGAAGTTCAAAGTCTAGTACTCACTTTAAAATGGTTCTAAGTTCTAATTGATTATAAGTTAAACCAAATGGGTTAGCTGTATTTGATTTTGATTCAAAGAAGAAGGAATTACAAAATTTTCTCCTTTTCAAATCAGATTGGAATACAAATCAAAATCAAATAACAATAAGCTAACAAAAGGAATATTAATTATGCACAAAGTAGCTTAAAATGAACACAAACTTATCTCAGAGTGGATCCTTGATTTTACTTGAATTTCTATATAAAATTCTGAAATTCGTGCTCAATTTATAGTAGCAGAAATCTCATCTATAACTGGTCTTGAGGACACTTCGACTGGTCGTAGCAGAACGGATTTTTGAATATTTGGGCACGATCGGATAAAACCTTTCTTCGACTAGTCTTAAGTTGTCTATAACTGGTCGTAGGCCTTCTTCGATTGGTCTTAGGACCCTCACAACCGGTCGAAGGAACCCCAAATACATCGCTGGAGTTTGAATCGTGGATACAGGACTGGTCATAGGACAGGTCGACATTGTTCATACACGACCGGTCGAACAGTCTCCATGACTGGTCATAGCTTAACCAGAAATTTTTAAAAATTTGCAACAACTTACGACTAGTCTTGAAATTTTTAGGACTGGTCGAGGCAATGCTAGGACTAGTCGAACAAGGTACAGGACTAGTCTTAGAACAGACCAAAATCATGTATAAACACATAGTTTGAATTATGTATTCAAAATGACCTACCCTAAGGTCAATCTAAGGTCTATCATACCTGGAACATGAAGTATGAACATTGAACTTCATTCATTCAGCGAAGGTAGACCTTTGAACCTTATCAAGCTTGAGTTCTCGCACTTGATGTAGCTTAATCTCGAGATATCCAAAAGCTTAAACTCAAACTTCATCTTGAGTTGTACTTGAGACTTGAAGTATACTTTAGTCTTGTAATCTTTATCAAAGTAGCTTTGAACATATATGCCCACAAATGTTGACAAAGTACATGGCTTGACTTGATTTGAAGTCGATCAATGTACTTGACTTGAAGCACTTGTGAGGCCGTGTCTAAATATATATAAATCAACATACAAACACACGACACAGATAAAGGTTTTGACACCACAAAATTTGACAACCAAAAGAGCATGTGACTATAATACTTACACACTTCCCCTGCTGCATTTTAAGAACCCGCTGAATCAGGTATATTTTGTAGAAATCCAACTTGCAACTCCTCAGAATCCTCTCTGCTGTAAGATATTACGGTGCATGACGGTTCCCAGTAGGTTAAGTTGCAAGTTGTTATATAAAATTAGTTGGATATATTTTATTTTTTAAAATGTCATGAATAGTTAGTTGGATGATGAATTAGGTACGTATAATTGTGTGCCTACCTACAGGTCGCATCCAATGGACTCTAGGGAGTGGATAACTCTACATTACCCAGACCCACAATTTGTAGATGGTATGATGAGCTTTGTGAAATTCATAAAAGAACATCTTCCTGGTAGAGAATCCATTCATTATCCATATACCAGGTGCAGATGTCTACGTTTACCCTGCCCAATCAATGATGTGGTGATAGATCTGATTAAATATGGATTTAATCCAACATAGAAGGTGTGGAACATGCATGGTGAGAATGCATCGCCCAAGTGTACTGAACGTGCATCAACTTCTCACCAGTACCCTAGTGTTGCAGACTTGAACAACATTGTTAATGCGGTTGTTGAAGACCTCAGTGGTAATAACCTGGATAAAGCTTTTCAAGATGAACCCAATGTAGTCCCCGAAGCTAAAGACGTTGCTGGAGATGCTTCAACCAATGAGTTTGAAGCAAATCTATGAGATGCGATGACTGAGCTATATCTTGGTTGTCACAAATTCACCGTCCTGACCTTCATAGTGTAACTCTTTAAATTAAAGGTGAACCATGGATGGAGTGAACAAAGCTTTACGGCTCTTCTTCAACTACTCCAGAGTGTCTTGCCATCCGGTAATAAGACTCCAATTAATACCTACCAAGCAAAAAAGATCATTATAAAGTTGGGTCTTAATTACCAGAGGATCCATGCATGTCCAAATGACTTCATGTTATACTGGAGAGAGCATAAGATGAAGACGAGTTGTCCAAACCGTGGTGCTTTTAGGTATAAGACAAAAGTTAATTTGAAGTCGAGACGAGCTCAAGTACCTGAGAAGGTGTTAAGGTATTTTCCATTAACACGAAGGCTACAAAGAATGTACAGTGTGCCATGGGTGGCAAAGGAGATGACTTGGCACTCAATCGAAAAAATGCAGAGTGGAAAGATGGGGCATCCGGTGGACTCCAGCACATGGAAGTTTGTTGACAATAAGTATAAAGATTTTTCAGCAGAAACTTGCAATATTTGATTAGGTCTAGACACAGATGGGTTTAACCCCTATGGCACTTTTAGCACGTCGTACAGTTCTTGGCCTGTTATGTGTGTGACGTATAACCTTCCGCCACATTTATGTATGAAACCACAATTTACTATGCTCACTTTGCTCATTGAGGGACCACGAAAGCCTGAGAAGGATATTGATGTGTATCTGGAGCCATTGATTGCTGAGTTACAAGACTTATGGCGATAGGGGATGACGACATTCAATGCATACTGTGGAAACAGGTTCAACGTGCGTGCCATCTTGCTATGGATAATTCACGACTTTCCTGCATATGGTAATGTTTCTGGTTGTAGGACCAAGGGTAAGTATGGTTGTCCTCCATGTGGTCCTCACACATATTGCTTGCGACTATACCATGGAAAGAAACACGTTTATATAGGTCATAGAAGGTGGTTGCCACTAAATGATAAGGCCAGAAAGGACACAAGTGTGGGCACCTTCAATAAGAAGGCGGAGCCTCGACCACAACCAATTCGTATAACTGGGATTGAGGTCGAAAGCATCACTACGAAACTAAATGTGCAGTGGGGGAAGATCAGAAAGAGGAAACAAATGGGTATAAAAGGAGGACGGGAACAAGTTGATGATGTTGAATCAGCATGCTTCTTGAAGCAGTCCATATTAGATGATCTGGAGTATTGGAAGGATATTCCTATATGCCATAACCTTGATGTTATGCACATTGAGAAGAATGTATGTGAAATTCTTATTACACTGATGTTGAACATAACTGGAAAAACCAAGGATGACGCCAACGAATGCAGAGACTTGAAGCAGCTAGGAATAAAGAAGCATCTATGGCTAGAAAATACTAATGGCAAGGTGATTCAAAAATGAGGTCCTTTCTTGCTTTGAAAAGAAGAGAATTTTTTTCATCCAGACTTTACGTGAGCTTCGTGTTCCGATCGATTTTAGTGGGAATTAGAAGAACATCGTAAATGAAGATAGTGTGAATTTAAAGGGTATGAAGTCTCATAATTACCACATGTTGATGTAATATCTGCTTCCAATTTTGATCCAACACGCATTCAGGGATAGTAAGCATATGTGCACTATAATTAGAAGCTTTTGTACCTTTTCAATGCCCTATGCTCGCGAAACATAGATATTGAAATGTTAATGGCTCTCGAGAAGGGTATGGCAAGGACATTATGTGAGCTTAAGATTAAATGCCCTCCTTCAATTTTTGTTGTGATGATGCATTTACCTATCCACCTAGTTTATGAGGCTCGCATATGTGGTCCTATCTACTATCGATGGATGTATCCATTCAAAAGGTATGATATGATTTTAATGTGAATAAACCCACCTAACATCTACAATTACATTTGTTAATGTGTCGTTAACTCTTTTAGGTTCATGAAGACGTTTAAGGCGTACGTCCGCAATAAGACACGACCTGAAGGTTGTATAGCAGAACGATACATTCAAGAGGAGACACTTATATACTACAACCAATATAGAGGCAAAAATAATATAAGCCTCTTGGAGAAATTGGAAAAGTGGTTTGACGAGTCAATTTCACTCCTGCTGAAGTTGTAAGATATTGTTGATGACTTCGATGTTGATGAGGTTAGTCCAGTTGGCCCTGGTCAAAGTGTCATTTTAGAAGGTATTGAATACAAACAAGCTCGCACCCGGGTACTGAAGAGTCAACCCAATTATGATACATGGCAAGGGTATGCACTAGACTTAGCTTGTATGCATATGTCTTCTTCATTTATTTCAAATATGGTTCAACATAATTGTAACAACATTTATGAGATAAAAAATTTGTCAATTTTGTTACAACCTTCTTAACTTGCAGGAAATATGCTAATTTCTTGAAGTAACGAACTGTTGTTGCCGGGAAGAAGACAAAGGTGGAGAGTGATGAAGAGTTCATACCTTGGTTGATGAATCAAGTAATGAAGTCTTCAAAGATATAGTTAGTGGACCAAAGGCTTTTGCAATGCAGTACAATAAGTATTGTATCAATGGTTTCCTCTTCGTCACCAAGGATTACGAAGAGAATAAAATGAACCAGAACAGTGGGGTTAGCATAGAGAGTATGACCACCTTTTGATCTAGTGCTAAGGACAAGAATACATTGGATGAATCTGTACCTTATTATGGGGTCCTCCGCAAAATCATCCAACTGGAGGACCGAGAAGGGTACAAGTCACTCCTACTAAAGTATGATTGGGTGAAGGTGACACATCAAGGTGTTTCTTTCGATGCTGAAGGGAATTTGAGATTGGTGAATTTATCTAATCTTCTCAGTTTAGACCAAGTGGGTGATGAGCCATTTATTCTTGCAGAGCATGCCGTACAGGTTTTCTATTCTAGAGATCCAAAAAATCCTGATTGGCATGTGGTCTTAGAGGTTCCAAGAAAGATTTTCATCGAAGACGAGACGAGCCTTTTATCAAAAACACGGATTGTAACTGATGCTGAAGTAGGACCTAATCTCACTGAAGTAGAGATGGGTGGCGAGTTATTATTTAATGACAAGGAAGATATTTGTGTGGTTGTTGAAAAGAAAAAGAAAAGAAAACGAACAGGGAGAAAAAGTTGATTTGTTGGTACTTTTATGTGTGTAACGAAACGACTTTGATTTAGGACCTTTTTTATTTTCCCATTATTATAATAATGTAATGGAAAATATTTACTATTTTTTTTTTTACTCGTCTCTTTATTATACTATTTCAAGCCATTGACTGGATGGCCACCCTTTTGGATTGCCTTACATTTTGGGTATAGGCAGTCCATCTGGTGACCATAGAGCAATTGTCCTGATCATTGTACACATGTACCACACGTACAAGAAAGGCTTTTAACTGTGCACCCAATGAAACTCAATGGTGTCTATCATTGTTGCATTATTCCTTTGTCTAATTTTATTTTTGTTGATGTTTTTAATGTGGGTTTGCCTTTTGTTGGGCTGGTAATGATGAGATGGGCTGGTAATTAATCACATTAGTTGAGTAGTCCTAGCCCCTAATTTGTTGATGCTTGTTTGTTAAAACCATTGGAATTCATGGTTCTTTAAGTTTCCTACATTGTCTAAATATTACTTTAGCATTAAAATGTTAATTTTCTATATGTAGGAATTTATCTTGCCTTCAGCATTATGTTATTTCTCTATCTGATGGATTTGTTCTGAAAATTTCCTGCAGGGAATTGTTTTCAGAATCAAAATTGTCTAATCAACACTCTTCATTTTCTTGAAAATTTTCTCAACAGGTCCTACTGATCCTAGTATGATTTTCTAGAGTTTAATGTCATATTGTTCTCGATCAATAATGTAGGAAGTTATCATTCATTGTTAGGAATTAATGGTGATAGATTCAAACAGTGATAGAATACATTCAAATGATCAGGATGCTACAGACGACCACATACTCTGTCTTGGACTAAAGATCATACACATCAACAATGATCCATACATGCATGTTGAAATTAAACTGTCCAAACATGTATGAGAACCATTGGTGGCTCGAAATAGAAAAAAATCCAACTGCCTAAATTTATCACCCAGATGAGTACGCTACTCTAATGTTTGGTTCAAGTTAATTTATGTCTGTAGCAGGCATTTTTTGATGATTGCTGAATGTAATTCTGCTATAAAGACCATGATTGAGCAATCTTCTATTAAATAAATGATTAAAAGTAAAATTGTGAGAAGTCCAAATTCAAAGGGAAATCATATTGCTAAAACTTTGATTATTATTATTTTGTTGTAGTGGGGCACATGTTGTATGTATATGACATCCAACCTGTCCCATAGCTGAATTTAGAGGCATCGTCATTCGGCACAGAGCCTCCGTTATCTTATTATTATTTACTGTTGAAACAAAATTGGTCCAATCATCATCTTGAACACCTTATAGATAATCTTGCTCTGTATTTCATCAGCATCCAATGATTCTAGCCATCTAATTTATAGCTCGGAGACAACTGACAGTTGTAATAAATTGGCTCTGTTCAAAGGATAATCTGATCAACATGATTCTTGCACCCTTGCTCTTAGTTTTATGAATGAACGAATGGTACAGATCAGTGATCTATATATATGAGAGAGAGAGAGGGAGTCTCTTGTGAACTAGACTGCAGTTTGCAGGAGATGTTACTTGCAAGCAAAGCGGCGACTAACACTGTTGCCATTATGATTTATGATGTGGGCTGTAACGCCTGTTATGGTCTATCTTAAAAAAAAAAAAAAAAAAAACTATATCAGCCTTGTATAAAACCCTTACAAGGCTGTACTTGGCCGTAATGGGGGCCACAACGACCGTTACGGGGCCAATACGGTTTTTTTTTTTTTTTTTTTTTTTGTAACAGCTATTACGCTCTTTATGACCGCGTAACGGTTGGCACCATTGCCATTTTGTATCAGCTGATGCGGCACACCATGATTTTAACAATCAAATGCGTCAGCTCGAGTTAGGCCCAAGGCCAAAAAATCAGCCATGTCCATGATTCAGGTGGTCCACATGAGTAAAAATGTGTGTAGGGGAGTACCCACCCTTCAAATTGTTCCCCCTGGTGTGGTCCACATAAATCATGGATGGGCCTAATTTTTGAGCCTTGGGCATAAATTTTCACGATGTAGTCGATGGATGGATTGGATTGAATATAATCATAATGATGGCTCTTGTAAAAAATTAATAGTAAATAATAATAAGATAACTTCTACATTGCCAATGAAACAGTCCCATGGATCTAGAAGCATCGTCATTCGGCACAAAGCCACTAGGGGATGCAGCCCGTGAAGATGCCATAGGTAATAAGATAACTTCTATATTTTTCTTCTTTTTAACCTTAGCATTTATTTTCTTTTATATTGGCAATAATTAATAAATTTCTATTTTATGTAGACGGGTCGTCATCTTCATCATCTAGGAAGAGAGGTCCTACGCGAGGTCGAGAATTAAATGAGAAGACTTCATTGAAGAGGGTCATTATGACTAATGAATTTGGGCAACCAAATGCGGGGGATATAAATCAGGTCACATTCAATTCATGCATTGGTGTTCTCACCAGCACCCACATCCCAATCACCTACACAAACTTTCGCCAAGTACCTCCGGAGCACCTTCAGAGGGTCACTGAAAGCTTGGAGTGTAGTTATGATTTTCAGAATAACCAACAAGTGATAACAAATTACGTTCGTGAATGCGTGAATACCTCTTGGAGAAATTACAAGAACCAGTTGCATTTAAAGTATGTTAAGGACAAGGATCCTGCAGTTGTGAAGTCATCTCTAGCCCCTGTTGGTGTGCCTATAGAGCATTGGATACTCTTTATGATGATCATTTGAAATTATTAGTCATTTAATTCCATTACTAATGTGTTTTTACATGTATGTAATGTGGAAAAGGCAATTGAGAGGAATGTTAATAGTGATGCCGAGGTTGGTAGGAATGATGTGTACATCAGAGCCCATGCAACAAAAGATGACAAATTACAGTTTCCCGAAGCCTTTGTAAGTGCAACCCTCATACATTCTATCATTAACCATATGAATTTTAAATTTGTCTTTTAGTTGATAATTTTAGTTTTGGATGTTGTCATAGGAAAAAATAAGGTCGATTCAGAGTAGTAATCCAGCATCTCAGATGACCAATGTAGATGACGCCCTTACACAGGTATATATGCTTGTCCTTCAAGTACTTAAGTTTATTTATACTTACGCATTCTCTGATAAATCGACTTGCAATTCTGATTATAGTCAATTGGGAGTGATAGTGGAGGGCGCATGCGGGGTATAGGTGGAAATGTAGGCAAGATTGCATTGAGGAAGACAATCCCTATTGTAAATAAGCTCAATATGGTGACGCAGGATCAAGATAATTTGAAGGAGGAAGTAGGTGAAATGAAGAAAAGCCTAGTAGACCTCCATATGAAGATTAATTGAATTGTAGAAAATTAAGGGGAACAGGGGGATGTGGATCCACCGACATTACCTCCATTTAAATCTAGTTGTGCCTTGTCGGTATGTATGTGTTTTTCTATTACAAAGTTATGTTTATGATTATATGCACCTCCATTTAAAAATACTAATGACATGTTATACTTGTACATGTAGCTTGATTTGATACATATTGGCAAGAGATGCGATGTCACGCCCCAAACTCGGAAACCGGGCTCACAAAATTCTCGATCATTGAATCTGGCGCCTACAGCCTCCGTAGAACCCCATTCTCGGCTCCTAGCGCCCATTCACCAGGTTCTGATCCTGAGATGCTACGAGGAAAATTTTCAGCGTCAGTTTGATTCGTAATAAGCATAACCAAAGACATAACCCACAAATAACAATCAAAAACTCTATTACATTTCCACTATAATCAAAAACTTTACAAGTACAATGAGCATAAAGAGAAATACAATGATGAAGAATAAAAATTCTAAAATGATCTGCCACGTGCTCAAGCCTCAGCGCTGCTGCGATCCAACGTCACCTGCACACAACGGTCGTGCATAAGCTTATAGAAAGCTTAGAGGGTGGTGAAAGTGTGTGCACAAGGTAGTTATATGGTCATGCAATATCAGAGTAATGCAGAAAAATGTAGATGGATCCATAAATATCGTGACCAGTACCAAGGCTATGCGATGCAAGATGCAAGTCAAGCATATAATATTCATCTAAGTCCACATATCAATACAGCTCAAATCTGGAATATCACTGGGGTCTAGTACACTTTAAACCAGATCGCCGCCTCATCGCGCGCAATAAGATAAGTGAAAGAGACCTCACTATCCGTCTACCAATATCGGCCTCGACTCATCAATAGTGGACCCATTCCTCGAGCTGGTCAAACTCAGCCTAGCTTTGCCCCTTACTCTCGGGTGGATAAGGCTGCACTCCCTTCCAACCGACCATGATACAGTGGAAAGCACAACCATATAATAATCGGTACTCGATGCTCTTACACCCACTTGGTCTAGACATTGGAGCAACCTCTTGGTACCATAAGGGTTTAGAGACTTCCACCCAGGGATATCTATAGCACCCCATGTAGAACAAGATTTCTGGTATCCAATCCTGCCAACCACGATACGTCTGTGGAGGCTACAGCCCTGATGTTGCTAGGGCGTATAGTAACCATATCATACAATGTGAAATAAATGAATCACATTATCCAATCATGCAACAATCCTGCGCGTATCATGCGCTCATGTAGGGCAACACTGCCCAATCGGGGTCCCATAAACAATCTGCCTGAAGGCATATGCTATGATCAATCACTTCTCATATCAAGCATACATATGATGTGTATGATCGTGAGTCATGAAACTATACTAAACATGCTATATGGTGAGGGATGTTATTCATAATGAAGATGGGCCTAGACGGCCTACAAGTATGGGCCTAAGAATGGGATCTAGGGAGAATTATAATGCGGACATTTAACCAACATTGCTCCCAAGGCACGACCTTCATAAGGAATTCATACATAATGTAACGACCACACATACGTTACACTGGGCCTTGCTCATGGGCCTCACATACCTCTCATCAGGCCGTTTAAATGGGCCGATTCAAATGGATCACCATAGGTCTCACATGTGGCCTTATAAAAACAATAATGGGCCACACTACTTGGTCTAACAAATACCACAAAAGGGGGCCAAGTCGACCTGACCGAACAACATAATCAAGTGAGCCGAGCCGAGCCGACCTGACCGAACAACACCATCAGGTGAACCGAGCCGACCTGACTGAACAACAACATCAGGTGAGCCGAGCCGAGTCGACCTGACTGATCAACAACATCAGGTGAGCCGAGCCGAGCCGACCTGATCGAACAACACTATCAAGTGAGCTGAGCTGAGCCGAGATGACCTGACTGAACAACACCATCAGGTGAGCCGAGCCGAGCTGACCTAACTGAGCAACACTATGAGGTAGGTCGAGCCGATCTGACTGAATAACACCATCAAGTAGGCCGAGCCGACTTGACTGAACAACACCATCAGGTGAGCCGAGCCGAGTCGACCTAACTGAACAACACCATCAGGTAGCTCGAGCCGACCTGACCGAATAACACCATCAGGTGGGCCGAGCTGACCTGACTGAACAACAACATCAGGTGAGCCGAGCCGAGCCGAGTCGACCCGACTGAACAACACCATCAGGTAGGCCGAGCCGAGCCGACCTAACTGAACAACACCATCAGGTAGGCCGAGCCGAACTGACTGAATAACACCATCAGGTGGGCCGAGCCGACCTGACTGACCAACACCATCAGGTGGGCTGAGTCGAGCCGACCTCTTCTCTTTAGTCAGGCCATTCTTACCCATAACATGTACACTATAAATCTATGGGGCTCATGGTACATTAGAGAGGACCAACACTACTCAGACATTGGCCATATAATCCTACACCTTTAAAACTTGTCCAGGTACACCATCACCACCAAAAATAGATGGACGACATGTGTAACACCCTGTACTTTTCAGTACTCGAGTGTTATTATTTAATTTAATTTAATATAAATGCAAGAAAATAATACAACCTAAATATATACTTTGGAATATTATTTTTTATATTTTATAAATATTTAAAGTTTCATATTAAAATGATATGTAACTATAATTCGTGTTATATGCATATACTTACAATAACATTAATGTAAATTATGAACTATAGAATCCGTTATATATAAAAATGAAATATAACGGAAAAATTTAATGACTTATATAAGATTTGAAGACTAACACATATATGACCATACAAATAATATATATATTAATCTCTACTTACTGATATTCATATAATTTATATATATTAATAATTTATTAAAATATAATTATATATAACAAAATATATAAAAGAAATAAATAATAATAAATGTTGAATTAATCCTAATAAAAACATTTAATGTTATAAAATCATAGAACGGGTGGCCCCAACCAACTAAATAAATTCTTAAGTATCTTTTAACCGTCGAAGATTGATTTGGAATCGATCTGACCATCGGATTCTCACTATAGACGTTCAAAATCATCAATCATAGCTTACGGCCCACCAAAGCTTTGGATCCACTTCATCCTTGGCCAAGAGCCCTTAGATGACCCATATATTCGAATAGACGGAGTGGATTAATCATAGACATCAGTGTGGACCCCACTCACATGAGGCGTGTGCACAGGGCATGTCTACATGCGGTGCACCGGACCACTGACTCGGGTCAGACGCAGCCGACCCGTGCCTAGCCAAAAAAGGGAGTTTCTCTCTCCTTCTGCTCCTGCCTACGAGCTGTTTTTGAAAGACGGAAGGCATCCGTTTGATGCAAGTGTGGCCCACCAAGATCACCCACCTGGGGGATCCAATCCGTCCATCAGCTTCAGGGAGAGGGGCTGACCATAACCTGACTGCTATAGCAAGTTTCCCGACACATATGAACATACAAACCTCGCTGTAAAATGACCCTACAAGCACACTCGTTTTCAAAAACGGAAACTCTCTCCTTACCACGAGGGCAATCCGCGTGCTCTTTCTATCTCCAATCCCAGCCTTCTCTTTAGGGGAGATCACAGCCGTCCACTTGTTTAGGCCGTTCCAAGCA
Organism: Magnolia kwangsiensis; assembly: GCA_037074715.1. Taxonomy (NCBI): domain Eukaryota; kingdom Viridiplantae; phylum Streptophyta; class Magnoliopsida; order Magnoliales; family Magnoliaceae; genus Magnolia; species Magnolia kwangsiensis. The sequence continues at coordinate 28,583,934 of CM073584.1, read as the reverse complement.
AAATCAAAATTGGTTTCGGTTTCTACCCACAGCTTTGAGAGAAAGTTTCGGGCAGATTAAATCCTAACCATTTGGCTTCCATCCAACGGTCCTGGTGGGACTAGGGTTTCCCATATGAAGGAGAGGATTGAGAGAAATCAGACTTCTCATCCGTTCTTGCAGCTGCAACCAGAAAATCACCCATTCTCCCCCTCCAACGAACCCACCACCCAAACTATCCTAAAGCTTCAAAAAAGCTTATTCATAAGCTTCTTAGAGCCTATATAAACCATCCCATGCGGTCGGATTTGAGAAAGAAGTCGTGGTTGGGAGTGTCATGAGAGCCCGCCGTCTTCCTCGCCGCTCCAAACCGAGCCAGGTTCGGTTCGGGGCCATTTTTGGACTCTGAACGGCTGGTGGTGCCCCTGGTGTGAAGACAGAAAAGAGAGAGATGAGTAGTAGGGAGAGAGAAGCTGAGAAATGAAAGAAAGAAAGCAAAGGAAGAAGAAGAAGAGAGAGAGAGAGTTCGAGCGTTTGCATTCACTGCACTCGCTGCCTCACTACAACATGTCTGTCTAGTCAACTCGGGCTGAGTCAAGATGTACCAGGGATCCTGGTGCCAGGAGAAGAAAACCAGAGAGAAAAGAAAGAATGAAGAGAGAGTGGCTACTGTGCAGCCCGAACCGAACCAAACCGAGCTCGATCTGGTTGCAAGCCCAGCTGATTTGGGTGCTGCTGGAATTCCAGCACACGCACACACACAGAGAGTGAAGGAGGAGAGAAATGCAGAAGGAAAAGGAGGAGAAAAGAAAGAAAAATGAGGGAGAGATAGTGGCCATTGCTGATGCTACCGCTGCCTTTGTCGCACCATGCAATCCACTGATAGGTACAAACCGAGAACCCATCGTCCCTTCAAACTCAGTGGCCCACACTATACATCGATAATGTAGGCTGAGAACAGCCTTCATTTGGGCCGTGACCAGAACTGAAAACAGTGTCTGGTTGAACCGTGAAACCAGCCTTTACAGGCACATTTAACTGGGCCGTGAAACCCGCCTTCTGACGCCAATTGCTGGGCCTCGCCACTAATGTTGGGCCTTACAAATTGATTCCAAGTGGGCCACAACATCTCAAGCTGGTGGGCTGCTCCAACGAATCACAGTAGGCCCCACCAAGGTGCCTGTATCAAGACCATCCATCCTACCACCCCTGGACCACCATGATTTACATATTTTTTTTATCCTAACCATCCATTAAGGGACGTTGAGTCCTGACCTTCCAGGGTCTGAATGTGGTGTGCCTGGACACACATCCACTCCGTCCACCGGGAGCTCGTGTGAAGTAGGTATAAATGTATACATATACACACAAACTGTATGTTGCAAATATAATACACATGCATTATACATAGATATACTACATAATATACATCCATGCTATACATAGTGTATGCCTATAAACCATATAATGCAAAGGTAATATACGTGATGTATACATGGGTACACTGTATGATGTATGTAAATGTAGTATATTAGCTTACCCATATGGTGGCAGGCCATGTATGGGGTCCCACCATGATGTAAATGCCCATCTACACGGATCATAGACCCCACCAACTTAATTGAAGCAGTACCACCAGTTGATGGGCTAGGTCGCCCTCGGTTATAGCCCAAACAAGTTGGTTAAGGGCCTTCCAACCCTCATGTATTAAACTCGTGGCTCATTGTCTAGTGTAAATAAATGTGTTCAGGGAATTAAGTAAGTGGTATAGATTCACCATCTTCTCAAAGGAACCTACCTCTAGGAGCTCTCTACGCCTTGACTGGTGATGATTCTTCCCCTTAAGCTTTCTATCTTCTCATTAGCTTAAGCTATAACTTTTATTTAAATTCATAATCGATATCTCCCTTTATAATCACATGTGTTAGCAAGTGAAAATTGAATTGTTGTATTAGATGTTTTATGATTATCCTGTATAAATTGCTCATGCTTATGGATTTCTTTTTGTGGATTGTTTAAGGAACTTAAACTGGTACAATAGTGAAAAATTCCCATATATGAATGTACACCCATACTTGGGATGTAACTTGACTAGTTGTACTCGTAATGAACCTTCGACTTGGTGGTTATTGAGTGATGCCCTAAATGGATCATTGATATGGGCCTACCATCCAGGGTTGTTGTGTCCAATGATTTTCAAGGATGGTCTTTTATTGCACGGTTATGATATTCGCACTATGTGACCTACTTTGATATCGCCCTATGTGGCTTTGTTCCAGTATTTTCCCTGTATGGGTTGGATGTTTTATACTGTACAACCATGCAATGGTAAGCCCCACATATTGTAATATGATTGGCCACCAGTCGACAGGGTACCATTAAACATCCTAAGGTGGTAGTCTCATGAGCCGGGGATGGTGGTATGGGACCTATGCCTGAGTTGTCGGCCTACGCTGGGCTATACGCTCCCCGTAGTGACCTTTGAGCTTATTTAAATTGGCTGGTTGCAATTAGACTAATAACGGGTTGGCTAACCATGCATGCATAGCACAGACCAGCATCTATTGTTGTTATACGAAACATACAGATTCGCCTGTCTAGATATCTTACCCGAGGCACCAATCATCATCTATTGTTATCGTACATTACTGTCATACGTAACATATAGATTCGCCTGTCTGGATGTCTTACCCAAGGCACTAACCATCATCTGTTGTTATCGTACATATTTGCCTGTTTGGATGTTTCACCCGAGGCACAGACCGTCTGGATGTCTTACCCGGGTGGATGATTGCATGGGTGACGACCCCTATGTTCGTCTGGATGTTTTATCGAGAGGGTCAATAAGATACTTGAGGATATGCTTCGGGCCTGCGCGATTGACTTCGGGGGTAGCTGGGATGAGCATCTGCGATTGGCTGAGTTCACATACAATAACAGCTATCAGGCGACCATCGGCATGGCTCCTTTTGAGGCACTATATGGCAGACCATGCAGATCACCGAGTTGTTGGACCGAGGTTGGAGAGCGCCGTCTCCTACGTCCCGAGCTTGTGCAGGAGACTTTAAAGGCTATTGACATCATCAGGCAGAGGATGCGCACAGCTCAGAGCTGACAAAAGACTTCTACTAATCGTCGGCGTCGTCCCTTGGAGTTTGATGTAGGGGACCATGTGTATCTCAAGGTCTCGCCCATGAAGGGCGTAGTTTGATTTGGAGCGAAGGGCAAGCTTGCCCCGAGATTCATAGGACCTTTTGAGATCACTGGGGGCGTTGGCGCCATGTCCTATCGGCTTGCCTTGCCATCATAGTTGTCTGGCGTCCACGACATTTTTCATGTTTCCATGTTGAGGAAGTGTGGGTCAGACATAGTTCCCGTTATTGATTGACAGCCGCTGAAGGTTCTTGAGGACGCTTCTTACATTGAGCAGCCAGTCCATATCCTTGATCGGAAGGAGCAGGTCCTCAGAACCAAGGCCATTCCATTGGTGAAGGTGCAGTGGGGTCACCATTCTATTGAGGAGGCTTCGTGGGAGCTTGAGGCTGAGATTCGAGAGTGTTATCCTCATCTCTTTGATGGTTGATCATGTGATGTATTTTGTATGCTATCTCCGATTCTATATGATGACGTTATATTTCTTATTCTTTGCGAGTTATGCTTAGTTGCGATGCTTGTGTAAATTTTAAGGATGAAATTTTTATAAGGAGGGGAGAGCCGTAAGACCCGTATCTTGGTCCGTACCTTTTCGTAGACTTCCGCGGTCTTACGGGTCGAATTCCGGCGACCTTCGACCCTTAACCGATGTCGACGCGCGACCCTGATTCATATGCTGACAACCCGAGTAGACTCAACCCAAGACCAGTACCATAGTGACCGCGCCGTCGTTGCGGTTCCGATGCCGCGACTCGCGCGCTGAGGCGATACCCTGGTCAAGAGTTATAGGCCAACGTTCGGTGCGAGAAAACGCCGCACATTGCGAAAACCAAGGGAATCTCTATGATGTGTCACATCAATCACATCAATCCCATCAATCAATCAACCCATCAATCCATCACATGTCAAGTACACATCACTTTATTCTATTTTTTCAAGCAACCACAAAAGTCTTCATCTCCCATACCTCTCTTACATAAAAAGCCACAAAAGTCTTCACCACCCATACCTCTCTTACACAAAAGCCACAAAAGTCAAAGATTTCTTACACAACCATCACTCACCACATCCATCCATCACTCTCTCTCTCTCCCATACATCACTCTCTCTCTTTCTCTCTTTCTCATTCCAAACCTCCAAGCAACAAGCTTCCAAGCTCCATACGTATGAGGCTTCTCCAAAATTCCTAAGCTCCAAGTGGCCCACCTTCCTACCCCAAAATCTCCCATCTCAACCCTCCATTCTTCATCTTAACCATTGAAGTTGAAGCTAAGGTGCCAAGGAACCCCTAGGAGCGAGAAGATCGGACGGTGGGTGCCTCCATAGGGTAGTTTTCTTATTTTTAGGGTGGACCAAGTGAGGCCCACCGATCAATGGTGTGGATCTCACTTGGGACCCTAAAATGTGGCCGATGGCCCATTTAGATCATCACGATCGTTCCATGATGGGGCCATTCTCCATGGACCCCATCATGATGTTTATTTCATTTAGAAAGGTCATCTAAACCGTCTATATCGGTGGGGAATGGATCTCCACCGTTGATTTACATTTTCAATGGTCCCATGTGCAAGGGATCCATTTATTGTATGATTTTCTTTTAAGGGAGGGCCCATAATGTCGGGGTCCGTCCATCACCAGGCGTGTCCCACTCTCCATGTCTCTCTCTCTCTCTTTTATTTCTTTTTAGTTTATTTTGTTCTATTTATGTGATAGGGTTGTGTGGCCCACTTGAATGGACCCCACCTTAAGATTTATTTGGTTCAGGTTTTCATTCAAGTGGGGCCCACCTTAAATATCGTAGCTACATCATCCCTCTGTGGTGGCCCACTTCTACAGGGCCCACCACCATGCATTTCAGGCTTGAACCGTCCAGCGTCTGGGACGCTGGACGTCCCTGCATGAAAAATGAAAAAAAAAAAAAGAAAAAGAAAAGGAAAGAAAGAAGGTTTTGGGTGTGCCAGCCTATGTAGGCCCCACCTTAGCATATGTATGAAATCCAAGCCGTCCATCCTCTTACCTATAATAATTTAGCCGTTAGGTAGAAGTTTGGGGCTGATTGGAAGACCTGGTGGGCCATAGCATCAAAGAATGCACCTCTACCATTCAATGATCCATTTTCTTATTTTATTCACTTTCTATCATCAAAAAAATTCGAACTATGGACTCATTTGGACGGCCTCGAGCCGCTGAACGCAATGGCCGGGGCGGATTTCATTCTTACGGGCCCCATGTACGAAAAACCACCGAGAAACTATTTTTTTCATTTTTTTGAAAGAGGCAGGGTCTCTGCCTTCACGTCAGAGGCAGCAGCGCTGCACGAGCAGCGTGCAGCCGTGAAGCGGGCGGACGGCCGCTGGCCACCCACAGCTCTGCACGTGGGCCCCACCGCAATGTTTATTGGTCATCCGACCTGCTCATGAGGTGGGCCACCCCAGTGGTGGCCCCCCCCTCCAAAAATGAAACAGATCCAAAACTCAGGTGGGCCACACCACGTGAAACAGTGTGAATTGAATCTACCGTTGAAAAGTTTTTGGGGCTCACAGAAGTTTTGAATCAAGCTGAAATTTATGTTGTCCCTTCATCCAGGTCCGAGTGACCTTATGAATGGGTTGGATGCCAAGTAAATATTACAGGGTGGGCCCCACAAGGGACCCACTTTGGTGTATGCATTTCTCCACCGCCCGCTGGACGGTGGAGTCCTCTTGATGCATGTATTTTGTGCACGCCCGTGGCGTGCGTGCAGACTGTGTGCGTGTTTTGTGGGTGTGCATGCGTGTGTGGGTGTGTGCATGTATATACATACATACATACTTATATATATACTATATGTAATATACGTACATATTATACTAGTAGTAATATACATGATGGTAGGCCCTCATGTGGGCCCCACCCTTGACGCATGTGATGCATCCAGATCATCCACCCCTTTGAATTTCAAAAGGCCTATGGGCTAGGCCCATTTGGTTTATGAAAGGCCTATGGGCTAAGCCCATTTGGTTTATGAAATGCTTATGGGCTAGGCCCATTGGATTCATTTAAGGCCTAAGAGCTTAGGTCCATTTGATGTGTTGCAAGTCCATGGGACTAGGCCCATTTGATGTACTTCAAGGCCCATGAAATTGGACCCTTTGTTGCATTCTTAAAGCCCATGGATGTGGACCCAGTTGATATATTGTAAGGCTCATGGGACTAAACCCATTTGATTATAAAAAGGGTCCATGGGATTAGGCCCATTGGACTTATTTGAGACCCATGAGTTAGGCCCATTTTATTTGATTAAGGCCTAGGGGTTTAGGCCCATTGAACTCATGTTAGGTCTATGGGTTGAGGCCCACTTGATCTACATGTGGGGTCCAATGGTGTGGCCCATTGGTCATGTATTAGACTCATGAGACTAAGCTCATTTGATGCAATCCTAGGCCCACGGGTTTTGACCCATTGCAATGCACATAAAACCCATTGGTGTGGCCCATTTATATGGCCCATCTGATGAATAAAAGGCCCATAAGATATGGCCCATTTGATATATAAGTAAGGCCCAATGGGACGAACCTAAGATCCATTGCAGTGTGTAATCCCAATACAGGTTATGTAGCGACGTTTAAGAAGATCGTGCCTGGGGAACAATGTTGGTTTGACGTCCACATTGCGAGTGTAATGCTGGTTGGATGTCCACATTACGACTCTCCTTAGGGCCCATTGTTAGGCCCGTATTTATTGTGTATAGGCTGCCCAGGTTCATCTGTATTGTAGGATAGTTCATTTTATTATAACATGTTTAGTATAGTTCCATGACTCATGATCATACACATCATATGTATGCTTGACGTGAGAATTGTCTGATCATAGCATTTACCTTCGGGTAGGTTATTTATGGGCTCCCAGCTAGGCGGTGTTACCCTACATGAGCGCACGATATGCGCAGGATTTGTTGCATGACTGGATAGCGTGAATCATGCATTTCGCATTTGTGTGACATGGTTATTGTATGCCCTAGCGACATCAGGGCCTTAGCCTCCACAGATGTATCGTGGTTGGCAGGATTGGATATCAAAAATCTTATTTTACATGGGGTACTATAGATACCCCTGGGTGAGAGTCCCTAAACCCTTATGGTACCAAGAGGTTGCTTCAACATCTAGACCGAGTGGGTAGATGAGCGCTGAGTGCCGAATACCAGTTGGCTGTGCTCTCCACTATGTCGTGGTCGGTTGGAAGGCGGTGCGGCCTTACCCACCCGAGAGTAGGGGGCAATGCTAGTCTGAGTTTGACCAGCTCGAGGAATGGGTCCGCTATCGACGAGTCGCGCCCGATATTGGCAGACGGATAGTGTGGTCTCTTCCACTTACTTTATTACGCGCGATGTGGCGGCAATCTGGTTTTGAGTGTACTAGACTCCGGTGATATTTCATATTTTGAGCTGTATTGAGGTGTGGACATAGATGAGGATCTGTATGCTTGAGTTGCATTGCACATCGCATGACCTTGGGATGACCGATACCATTCATGTCTTGCATCGCATAAGCCTTAGTACGGCTCATGATATTATAGATCCATCTGTATATTTCTCTTTACTCTGACATTGCATGTTCATATTACTACCTTGCGCATACACTTTCACCACCCTCTAAGCTTTCTGTAAGCTTATGCATGACCGTTACGTGCAGGTGACGTTGGATCGCAGCAGCGCTGAGGCAGGAGCACATTGCTAAGCGTTTTGGAGTTTTTATTCCTTATCATTGTATTTCCCTTTATGCTCATTGTACTTGTAAAGTTTTTGATCATAGTGGAAATGTAATGGAGTGCTTGGTTGTTGTTTGTGGGTTATGCCTTTGGTTATGCTTATTATGAATCAAATTGACATTGAAAATCCTCCTCGTAGCATCCCAGGATCGGAACCTGGCGAATGGGAGATAGGAGCCAAGAATGAGGTTCTACGGAGGCTGTCGGCGCCGGATTCGGCAATCGAAAATTTTGTGAGTCCGGTTTCTGAGTTTGGGGCGTGACAATATCTGACCATCCTTTAGGGTTAATACTTGATTTTTTGGGACACGGGTCATGTACTCAGGTCCTGAAAAGTTGGGGCGTTACAGTTGGTATCAGAGCGTAGTTTGGACAAACTTGCCTTGGGAAATGATCTTATACAAACTTCAAATGTCTCAAGTTAGAATATTTGAAGCTAGAAATTTGAACTTAAGAGAATTTCCCTTAGATTTAGAAGAATGATTGGTAATGTAGAGACCCAAACTTAGGTTCCCTTAGAATTATTAGAGCAATTATTGAGAATTTCCTCTTTAGCTAGGAGGAATTGAGAACATAGGAAATCAAAATGTTAGGCCCCCTAGACAGTTGTTTGGATAACCAAGGAACTTAGAAATAATCTAAGGTTCTTTAAAAAATATAGATACTCAATATTTTAGGTTCCTTAGAGAGTTGATGGATAATCTTAGAAATTGCGAACTGAACTTAGGTCCCTTTGAACATTTTAGGTCTAGTCATTCAAACTTAGGAATGAAAACTTTGGTTCCCTTATAAACTACCAAAATAATTGTGAGACTTAGGAATTAAATACGTGTACAAAACACTCATTATGGTGTACATAAGACTACATAAGAACATTCCTTATACTTGACTTCCAAATGAAAATTTTCTAGAAATCTAGGATATGAACTTTCCTAAAATCTCATAGTTAGGAACCACACTATCGTATTTGTCAGCAAGCGAACCAAACTTAAGCACTGTAAGGAATTCCTTACCCACCATCTTCTACCTTAGAACAAATTTAAACACTTCCTAAACTTAGAAATTATACGTAGGAATTATAACTTGAATCTCTTTAGCCAGAGGCGATATTTCTCATGATTTCCAGTACTTAGAAATGACTAGAGGCGAAGTTCTAAAATTTTGGGTAAGTTTTCAACCCTATGTTGCGCATATTAGTATTAGATTTGAATTCCTAAGTGGGTTAGGAATTTTCCAACTCAAACTTCATGTAGAAATCCTTGTCTTGAGACTTCCAAGTAGTACTTAGATAATCAGAGTGCGCATTAGAAGCGTAATGGGCCACATAATTTTATCTGTTATGAAAATAGAAAATCACATGGTAATTCCCAAGAGTCTAGAATAATCGGGACTACGGATCGATGAAAACGTGTTCATGCGATGTATATGCGGTTTGGCTCAAATTCTAAGTCCTAGCAAATCTTAACGATTCTAATGCCCTGATCAAGCAAAGGACTGAGGTCTAACAGGATTATGAATTGATACTAAAATCCTCTGCTATACGTAGGCAAAGGATCGATGTATCGGGCTCAAACCCACTACAATCATCTATTCGTGACAACTCAAACACAGGAAACCATGAGATTGGTAGGCATGAAAATAAATCGCTAGTTTTGGTGGATACTGAGAAGAGTTGTAAGATTTTATGGAACCCATACGAATTAGCCCATTAGCTAGCCTAGAGACTTGATGGATTAGGGGCCTCTTGATAGAAGTTGTGATTTCACACTTAGACACATACGAGGTAGGATACACCATTAGAATACCCCTTCTACTTATACCGTTAACGATTAGGGCGAGTATTATCAAATCTCACGGGTAAAACCTTCTTTAAGGGGGGTAGATAGAATGATTCATGTTGTAGTAAAAAGTCATAGGCGCTTGCGCACACAAATAAACCTATTAAGGAAAACTATCAAACACCATAAAATAAATTACCACAAACAATCATTGTTTAAGTAATGAATTTCGGGACGAAATTCTCTTTAAGGGGGGTAGTTTGTAACACCCCGTACTTTTCAGTACTTGAGTGTTACCATTTAATTTAATTTAATATAAATGCAAGAAAATAATATAACCTAAATATATACTTTGGAATGTTATTTTTTATATTTTATAAATATTTAAAGTTTCGTATTAAAATGATATGTAACTATAATCCGTGTTATATACATATACTTACAACAACATTAATGTAAATTACGAACTATAGAATCCATTATATATAAAAATGAAATATAACGCAAAAATTTAATGACTTATATAAGATTTGAAGCCTAACACATATATGACCATACAAATAATATATATATTAATTTCTGCTTACTGATATTCATATAATTTATATATATTAATAATTTATTAAAATATAATTATATATAACAAAATATATAAAAGAAATAAATAATAATAAATGTTGAATTAATCCTAATAAAAACATTTAATGTTATAAAATCATAGAACGGGTGGCCCCTACCAACTAAATAAATTCTTAAGTATCTTTTAACCGTCGACGATTGATTTGGAATCGATCCGACCATCGGATTCTCACTATAGATGTTCAAAATCATTAATCATAGCTTACGGCCCACCAAAGCTTTGGATCCACTTCATCCTTGGCCAAGAGCCCTTAGATGACCCATATATTCGAATAGACGGAGTGGATTAATCACAGACATCAGTGTGGACCCCACTCACATGAGGCGTGTGCACAGGGCATGTCTACATGCGGTGCACCGGACCACTAACTCGGGTCAGACGCAGCCGACCCATGCCTAACCAAAAAAGGGAGTTTCTCTCTCCTTCTGCTCCCGCCTACGGGCTGTTTTTGAAAGACGGAAGGCGTTCGTTTGATGCAAGTGTGGCCCACCAAGATCACCCACTTGGGGGATCCGATCCGTCCATCAGCTTCAGGGAGAGGGGCTGACCATAACCTGACTGCTATAGCATGTTTCCCGACACGTATGAACATACAAACGTCGTTGCAAAATGACCCTACAAACACACTCGTTTCCAAAAATAGAAACTCTCTCCTTGCCACGAGGGCAATCCGCGTGCTCCCTCTATCTCCAATCCCAGCCTTCTCTTTAGGGGAGATCACAGCCGTCCACTCGTTTAGGCCGTTCCAAGAAAAATCGGAATTGGTTTCGGTTTCTACCCACAGCTTTGAGAGACGGTTTCGGGAAGATTAAATCCTGACCATTTGGCTTCCATCCAACGGTCCTGGTGGGACTAGGGTTTCCCATATGAAGGAGAGGATTGAGAGAAATCAGACTTCTCATCCGTTCTTGCAGCTACAACCAGAAAATCAGCCATTCTCCCCCTCCAACGAACCCACCACCCAAACTATCGTAAAGCTTCGAAAAAGCTTATTCATAAGCTTCTTAGAGCCCATATAAACCATCCCATGCGGTCGGATTTGAGAAAGAAGCCATGGTCGGGAGTCTGCCATGAGAGCCTGCCGTCTTCCTCGCCGCTCCAAACCGAGCCAGGTTCGGTTCGGAGCCATTTTTGGACTCTGAACGGCTGGTGGTGCCCCTGGTGTGAAGACAAAAAAGAGAGTGATGAGTAGTAGGGAGAGAGAAGCTGAGAAATGAAAGAAAGAAAGAAAAGGAAGAAGAAGAAGAGAGAGAGAGTTCGAGCGTTTGCACTCACTGCACTCGCTGCCTCACTGCAACGTGTCTGTCCAGTCGACTCGAGCTGAGTCAAGATGTACCAGGGATCCTGGTGCCAGGAGAAGAAAACCAGAGAGAAAAGAAAGAATGAAGAGAGAGTGGCTGCTGTGCAGCCCGAACCGAACCAAACCGAGCTCGATCTTGTTGCAGGCCCTGCTGATTTGGGTGCTGTTGGAATTCCAGCACACGCACACACACAGAGAGTGAAGGGGGAGAGAAATGCAGAAGGAAAAGGAGGAGAAAAGAAAGAAAATTGAGGGAGAGTTAGTGGCCACTGCTGATGCTACCGCTGCCTTTGTCGCACCATGTAATCCATCGACAGGTACAAACCGAGAACCCATCGTCCCTTCAAACTCAGTGGGCCACACTATACATCAGTAATGTGGGCTAAGAACAGCCTTCATTTGGGCCGTTACCAGAACTAAAAACGGTCTCTGGTTGAACTGTGAAACCAGCCTCTGTGGGCACATTTAACTAGGCCGTGAAACCAGCCTTCTGACACCAATTGCTGGGCCTCGCCACTAATGTTGGGCCTCACAAATTGATTCGCATCTCAAGCTGGTGGGCTGCTCCAATGAATCACAGTAGGCCCCCCCAAGGTGCTTGTATCGAGACCATCCATCCTACCACCCCTGGACCACCATGATTTACATATTTTTTTTATCCTAACCATCCATTAAGGGACGTTGAGTCCTGACCGTCCAGGGTCTGAATGTGGTGTGCCTGGACACACATCCACTCCGTCCACCGGGAGCTCGTGTGAAGTAGGTATAAATGTATACATATACATACATACTGTATGTTGCAAATATAATACCCTTGCATTGTACATAAATATACTACATAAAATATATTCATGCTATACATAGTGTATGCCCATAAACCATATAATGCAAAGGTAATATACGTGATGTATACATGGGTACACTGTATGATGTATGTAAATGTAGTATGTTAGCTTACCCATATGGTAGCAGGCCATGTATGGGGGGTCCCACCATGATGTAAATGCCCATCTACACGGATCATGGACCCCACCAACTTAATTGAAGCAGGACCACAAGTTGATGGGCTAGGTCGCCCTCGGTTATAGCCCAAACAATTTGGTTAAGGGCCTTCCAACCCTCATGTATTAAACTCGTGGCTCATTGTCTAGTGTAAATAAATGTGTTCTGGAATTAAGTAAGTTGTATAGATTCACCATCTTCTCAAAGGAACCTGCCTCTAAGAGCTCTCTACCCCTTGACTGGTGATGATTCTTCCCCTTGAGCTTTCCATCTTCTCATTAGCTTAAGTTATAGCTTTTATTTAAATTCATAATTGATATCTCCCTTTATAATCACATGTGTTAGCTAGTAGAAATTGAATTGTTGTATTACATGTTTTATGATTATCCTGTATAAATTGCTCATGCTTATGGATTTCTTTTTGTGGATTGTTTATGGAACTTAAACTGGTACAATAGTGGAAAATTCCCATATATGAATGTACACCCATACTTGGGATGTAACTTGACTAGTTGTACTCGTAATGAACCTTCGACTTGGTGGTTATTGAGTGATGCCCTAAATGGATCATTGATATGGGCCTACCATCCAGGGTTGTTGTGTCCAATGATTTTCAAGGATGGTCTTTTATTGCATGGTTATGATATTCGCACTATGTGACCTACTTTGATATCGCCCTATGTGGCTTTGTTCCAGTATTTTCCCTGTATGGGTTGGATGTTTTATACTGTACAACCATGCAATGGTAAGCCCCACATATTGTAATATGATTGGCCACCAGTCGACAGGGTACCATTAAACATCCTAAGGTGGTAGTCTCATGAGCCGGGGATGGTGGTATGGGACCTATGCCTGAGCTGTCGGCCTACGCTGGGCTATACGCTCCCCGTAGTGACCTTTGAGCTTTTTTAAATTGGCTGGTTACAATTGGACTAATAACGAGTTGGCTAACCATGCATGCATAGCACAGACCAGCAACTATTATTGTTATACGAAACATACAGATTCACCTGTCTATATGTCTTACCCGAGGCATCAACCATTATCTATTGTTATCTTACATTGCTGTCATACGTAACATACAGATTCGCCTATCTGAATGTCTTACCTAAGGTATTGACCATCATCTGTTGTTATCGTACATATTTTCCTGTCTGGATGTTTTACCCGAGGCACAGACCGTCTGGATGTCTTACCCGGGTCGATGATTGCATGGGTGACGACCCCTATGTCCGTCTGGATGTTTTACCCGGGACTGATTGCATTCACGCATCCATGCATCTAATAAGACTACATTTATTCTGTTTTGGCTGTTTGGATGTTTCATACTATTTCTTACCTTATGCGGTGGTGTGTAATCTTGAGGAAAATTCACACTGAGTTGGCCACTCATCCATCAAATATATAACCGTACAGGTAGCACAGGTGGTCCTGACGATGTTCACATTTATATTGGTAAGAAGCAGGCTATAGTTGACAAGGGTGCATGATTATATTTGCTAAGAGCTGATATAGGATTTCACAGTTCAAGATTATTACAAATTTACTTGTTTCACATGTAATGTTATTTCATTTTGTATTCGTAATAATGGAGACATTGGTTTGTATAATTCATTATGGGCACTTTCTTGTATATTTTAAATGAGATTTGAAATTTTCCTTTATGCTAATTTGTCCACTCTACGCTCATCTGCTTACTCTGATAAAAGAAAAATATTATATCTGACTATCCTATAAGGTTAACACTCGGGTTTTTGGTACATGGGTCATGTACTCAGGTCCTGAAAAGTTGGGGCGTTACAACATGGGTGGGTCCCATGGACCTCACGCCAGCTTACACTTCACTGCTGCCACCACCACAAGGGATGGATGCCAAAAATGAGGCATCTTTCACTCGGACTACCATGTGAGCTGAGGCCCATTGTTGAAACAAGGTACCTCCCCCCCACCCCATTCCGTCTGCCAATGAGCTATGGATCAGGACATTGGAAATGGGCCCCACCCAAAAGTGGGTTCTATCGTCAAAATGCAATGAACGGTTTGGATAAAGCACAAACATCTTGGTGTGGCCCATTTGGAGGGGTGGAGGATGGGAATGGGTCCCATGGACCCACCGTCAGCACACTCCTCTGTTAGCTACAACCATTGCCAGTACACACTCCATGTTAGCCACCTCTCACAAGGATCAATGCCAGTTGAACTATGGATCTGGGTGTAAACACGCATCAAGGAGGGTCCGCACGGACGTGGCCCCACTGTCCAGTTACACCAATGCCAGAACACACCCATGTTAGGACACACACACACCATATTAGCCACCTCCACAGGGATAATACCAAGACCACAAGTGTTGAGATGAGGCATCTTTCACTTCGTCTACTACCTAAGCTGTGGAACTGGATGGGTCCAGCGCTGAAACGATGTATCTTTCACTCAGTCCACCACGTGAGCTATGGAGCTGGGCCCATGTCAGATCGCACTTCACTTGTAGCCACACCCACTATTAGCCATATCAAGGGGGGGGGGGGGGGGGGGGCTTCCTATGGACGGTTGGGATGACATATAAACATCATGGTGTGTCCCACATAGATGGGGTCCACCGGTAGATAGCATGGGTAAAACACATGCATCATAAGTGGGCCATGAACATGGAAAGAGAGAGGAAGAGAAAGACACTGGTAAAGATGGAGGGGCCCCGCCACTATGGGCCCCTCTTGATACAAAATCTACATTAAAGTGGGTCCCACTACATGTGGCCCTTAAATCAAACAAATGAATGAAAATAAAAATTCAAAGATCACCCACCGTTCCTTCTTGCTCCCTAGGCTTCTCTAGCTCCTTAGCTTTGATTCTAACAGAGGAGATGATAGTTGGGAAGGTTGAGATGGGAGATGAAAGGGGAGGAAGTGGGTCATACCCAAAGCTCTCATGGAGGGTTTGGGAAGAGCTCGGACGGATGGAGTTTTTTTTTTTTTTTTTTTGGTTGCTTGGAGAGTGTTTTGAGAATGAGAGAGAGAGAGGGAGTTGTAAAGAGAGAGAGAGAGATGTGATAGAGTGATGGATGGGAGAGAGAGGGATGAGTGTGTAAGAACTTTTTGACTTTTGGGTAAGAAAGGTATGGGTGGTGTAAGAAACTTTTGACTTTTGAGGCTGGCTTGGGAATAGGTGTGAGGTGATGTGTACTTGACATGTACTTGACATGTGATGTGATGGGATTGATTGATTAATGGGATTGATGTGACAACTCGTAGAGATTCTCTTGGATTTCGCAACGCGCGATATTTGTCCTTACGCCGAACGTTGGCCCACATCTCCGGACCAGGGTATCGCCTCGGTGCACGAGTCGCGGCATCGGAACCTCAGTGACGACGCGGTCACTATGGTAAAGGTCTTGGGTTGAGTCGATATGGGTTGACGACATACGAATCTGGGTCGCACCTAAATATCGGCTAAGGGTCGAAGGTTGCTGAAATTCGACCGGGAAGACCGCGAAAGTGTATGAAACGGTACGGACTAGGATACGGGACTTACAGCTCTCCCCTCTTAATAAAAATTTTATCCTCAAAATTTACACAATCTTCACAACTAAACATAACTCATGAGAAAGAAGAAACATGACATCGCCATATATAATCAAAGATAACCTATAAAATACAATACAATCAATCATCAAAGAGATGGGGATAATACTCTCGAATCTCAGCCTCACGCTCCCAAGAAGCATTCTCTACAGAATGGTGACCCCACTGAACCTTCACCAAAGGAATGACCTTGGTCCGGAGGACCTGCTCCTTCCGATCAAGGATACGAACTGGCTGCTCGATGTAAGAAGCGTCCTCATGAACCTCCAGCGGCTGCCAATCAATAACGGAAACTATGTCTGACCCACATTTTCTTAACATGGAGACATGTAAAATGTTGTGGATGCTAGACAACTAAGATGGCAAGGCAAGCCGATAGGTCACGGTGCCAACGCGCCCAGTGATCTCAAAAGGTCCTATGGATCTCAGGGCAAGCTTGTCCTTCGCTCCAAATCGAATTAATCCCTTCATGGATGAGACCTTGAGATACACATGGTCCCCTACATCAAACTCCAAGGGACGACGCCGACGATCAGCAAAACTCTTCTGTCAGCTCTGAATCGTGCGCATCCTCTACCTGATGATATCAATAGCCTCTGACGTCTCCTGCACAAGCTCGGGACCTAGCAGACGGTGCTCTCCAACCTCAGTCCAACAACTCAGTGATCTGCATAATCTACCATATAGTGCCTCAAAAGGAGCCATACCGATGATCGCCTGATAGCTGTTATTGTACGCGAACTCAGCCAATCACATATGCTCATCCCAGCTACCCCTGAAATTAATCGCGTAAGCCCGAAGCATATCCTCAAGGATCTGGTTGACCCTCTCGGTCTGGCCATCGGTCTGCGGATGGTACGTGATGCTGAGCTGTAAATCATTCCCTATCGCCCCCTGGAAGCTCCCCCAAAACTGAGACGTGAACCTCGAATCTCGGTTAGAAATGATTGAGACGGGAATGCCATGCAGTCTCACAACCTCCTCGATGAATAACCTCGCAAGCCGGTCCATAGACCAAGTCACACGCATCGCAAGGAAATGCACTGACTTCGTCAGACGATCCACAACAACCCAAATGACGTCATGATCGCGCTGAGTCCTCGACAAATCCATAATGAAATCTGTCGACACGTGCTTTCACTTCCACATCGGACGCTCAACGGCTGCAATAGACTAGGGGGTCTCTGATAATCGGCCTTGACATGCTGGCACGTGTCACACTCGGCCACAAAACTGGTGATCTGGCCCTTCATCCCCGTCTAAAAATACTATTGCCTCATGTCGCGGTACATCTTCGTCGAGCCAGGGTGGATGGAAAATCGCGATCGATGTGCCTCGGTCATAAGCTCTCTGCGCAACTCTAGAATATTCGAGACACATAATCGGCCTCTAAAGCGAAGTCCACTATCTGCACCAATCTGCCAATCTGCCTGACTCACAGATGCAGCCTCAGCCATATAACTCTGCAACAACTCATCAGCCTGCTGAGCCTCGATCACCCTTGTAACAAGAACGGATTGAATTGACAGGTTCGATAACTGCACGATAGAAGACTGCAGGCCAAACTCAAAATCATACGCTGTGATATCCTCAAGCATCCGCCACTCCTGAATTATCGTATGCGCCACTAGGCCTCATGGCTAAAGGCTGAGGGCATCTTCCACCACGTTCACCCTGCCCGGGTGATACTGGAGATCAAAATCATAGTCTTTCAGGAGTTTCATCCAGCGTCTCTGCCCCATATTCAACTCAGACTGCGAGAAGAAGTACTTCAATCTCTTGTGGTCAGAGAAGAGCTCGAACCTGACCCCATAAAGATAGTGCTTTCACACCTTCAGTGCAAAGACAACTGCGGCTAACTCCAGATCATGCGTAAGATAGTTCAGCTCATGGACCTTGAGCTGACGAGACGCAAAGGCCACTGGTCTCCCGTGCTGCATCAGCACCCAAACCAATATGCGAGGCATTAGTGAATACAATAAATCCATCACTCCCTGAGGGAAGAGTGAGGACAGGAGCGGACGTTAGACGATCCTTCAACTCCATAAATGCTCGCTCGCAAGCGTCACTCCAAATAAAATCTTCGTCCTTCCGAGTCAACCTGGTCAGCGGGGCTGCAATACGAAAGAAGCCCTCAATGAAACGCCGATAATAGCCCATTAAACCAAGGAAACTGTGGATCTCTGTCGCAGTCATAGGCTGGCCCCACTGACGCACTGCCTTGACCTTCGAGGGGTCTACTGTGACACCCTCCCTCGTCACCACATGACCGAGGAACTTCACCTCCTCCTGTCAGAACTTGCACTTCTCCAGCTTCGCATACAGCTGGTGTACGTGGAGGGTCTGCAAAGTAATCTCCAGGTGCTGCTCATGCTCCTCATGGGTCCTCGAATAGATTAGAATGTCGTCGATGAAGACTACAATAAATTGATAGAGATATGAACGAAAGACCTCGTTCATCAGCTGCATGAAGACCGCCGGTGCATTGGTCAGCCCGAAGGACATGACCTGAAACTCAAAATGACCGTAATGCGTCCTGAATACCGTCTTCGGAATGTCCTCATCTCGAATCCGAATCTAATGATAACCGGAACGCAGGTCAATCTTCGAAAAGAACTGTGCACCCTGCAGCTGATCGAACAAATCATCAATCCTCGGGAGTGGGTACTTGTTCTTGATTGTGACTTTTTTGAGCTCGCGGTAGTATACGCAGAGCCTCAATGAGCCATCCTTCTTCTTCACGAAGAGTACCGACGCTCCCCACGGTGAACTGCTTGGACAGATAAAGCCTAACTCTCGCAACTCGTCCAACTGCTTCTGAAGTTCTCGTAACTCCAATAGTGTCATGCGATACGGGACCCTCGAAATAGGCACAATACCGGACAAGAGATCAATCTGATACTCGGTGAGTCGGTGAGGCGGTAATCCCGGAATCTCGTGGAACACATTGAAAAAATTACAAACCACGGGCAAATGGTCTATACAAGAGGCAACAGGCTCCTCGATGGCACACAACATCAAACAAGACAACCGCTCTCCTCTGGGCTCTTCAATGAACTGAAACTGCGGCACGCCGGGTATACAAAACGTGACTGTCCTCGCAGTGCAGTCCAATATGGTATAGTACTCGACGAGCCAATCCATGCCCAGGATGACATCAAACCCGGACATCGACAATGCAAACAGATCGACAGGCAAAAAAGTATTTCCAACTAGAACGGGACAAGACGAGCAGAATCAGCCCAACACTGCAGTCCTCTCCAAGGGAGTCGATACTGACAGGCTCTCACAAGAAGACTCCAACGGTAAGCTAGTCGATCGGCAGAAACTCTCGGTCATAAAAGAATGTGATGCACCGAAATCAAACAACACACGTGCAATGCATGCAGAGACTGGAAGTATACCTTCAACAACTTCTTCGGATGACTGCGGATCCTTCTGAGCCGCATAAAACCTAGCCCGAGCCGACTGGGGAGGTGTTTGTCCCCTCTGAGCTTGCTTCTACTGCTGATGGGGTCGCTGAGGTGGTCGAAACTGCTGCCTCTGCTGCTGCGGCCTCTGAGGCTGATGCTGATGTTGTTGCTGAGGTGGCCTCGGTAGTGGGGGCTGCTGTGGGGGTCTCTGCTGCGGCTGTGGTGGAGGATGTTGTGGAGTTTTCTGCTGTTGTGGACCTCTCTGCTGCTTCTGGGGGCTGGGACACTCTCACGAACGGTGTCCCGTCGCACCGCACCTAAAACAAGTGTCGGTGAACTGCCTCGGAGGTGGTGCTGCTGGTGCTCGGAAGGCTGGACGACCTGTACGCCTCTGCAGCTGTGGTCGCTATTATTGAGAGTCACTGGAAGGAGCTTGCCTCTTTCGGTCTCTCCTCTGACCTCGATCAGACTGAGAACCGGCCCACTCAGCCTCAAAAATCTGGGCCTTCCGTACCACTTCCTCAAAAGTCAGGAGCTCATGCCCGATAACACTGCCGCGAAGACCGTAACGTAAGCCGTCCTCGAAGCTGCGGGCTCTCCGCTCCTCATCATCTAGTAGGTAAGGTGAAAATCTGGACAGTGCTACAAAATGAGCTGCATACTGAGCCACTGTTATATCTCCCTGCACCAGGGCCTCGAACTCCAACGCTTGCTGTCGTCAGATGTGATCAGGGAAGTACTGTCGGTCAAACCGATCCACAAAATCCTCTCATGTCCATACAAAATCGGTGCCTATTGTTCAGGAAATTGATGCCCGCCAGTGCTCAGCCTCACCATGGAGAAAAAATATGGCTAGTCGAACTCCCCGTTCAGTCGTATATCCCATCGTCTCAAATATCTTCTCCACATCAGTGCGCCATCTCTCAGCTACAGTCGGGTCTGACTCACCCTAGAATCGTGGGGGATCGAGCCGTCAAAACTCATGAAGGAGGGCACCCGCGCTCTCCTGCTCTGCCGTAGCCGGTGAAACAATAGGGTGCCTGCCCTACCCTTGAAGTGCAGTCGTCACAGCCTGTAACATCTGCTGCAATTGGGAGGCACTCATGGATACGGTCGGTTCTGCACCGGTCTCTGGTGGAGGAGCAGTATACTCAGGATGGGCAGTAAGAATCTCTGGTGGTGGAATGGGCATCTTAAGTGGTAGGGCGGGAGCCGCAGGTGGGGGAGCGAGATCCTCAGGTGGTGGTGCGGGAGTCGATCGGGTCACTCTCCCACGTGTCATGTCATACAAGAAAGAGCAAAGGTGCCTATCAACTTCAAAACTCTCGAAGGCACGCACGTTAAGGGTCTGTAATAGGAGATCGCTAAGCTATTTGAACTTCGGGACTTAGTCATTCTAAACTCATAGCAGACATGTAATATTGTTCTCGGTTATTCCCAAGTTATGCTCTGATACCAACTTCTGTCACGCCCCAAACTCAAAAACGGGGCTCACAAAATTCTCGATCGTCGAATCTGGCACCGACAACCTCCATAGAACTCCATTCTCGGCTCCTATCGCCCATTCGCTAGGTTCCGATCCTGGGATACTATGAGGAGGATTTTCAACGTCAGTTTGATTCATAATAAGCATAACCAAAGGAATAACCGACAAATAACAACTAAAAACTCCATTACATTTCAATTATGATAAAAAAAACTTTATAAGTACAATGAGCATAAAGGAAAATACAATGATGAAGAATTTAAACAAAAATTCTAAAATGATCTGCCACTTGCTCAAGCCTCAGCGCTGTTGCGATCTAACGTCACCTACACGCAACAGTAGTGCATAAGCTTATAGAAAGCTTAGAGGATGGTGAAAGTGTGTGCGTAAGGTAGTAATATTGTCATGTAATATCAGAGTAATACGAAAAAATGTAAATGGATCCATAAATATCGTGAGCCGTACCAAGGTATGCGATGCAAGATGCAAGTCAAGCATACAATCTTCATCTAAGTCCACATATCAATACAGCTCAAATCTGGGATATCACCGGGGTCTAATACACTTTAAACCAAATCGCCGCCTCATCACGCACAATAAGATAAGTGGAAGAGACATCACTATCCGTCTGCCAATATCGGGTCCATTTCTCGAGCTGGTCAAACTCAGCCTAGCTTTGCCCCCTACTCCCGGGCAGGTAAGGCCGCACCCCCTTCCAACCGACCACGACACAGTGGAAAGAGCAACCGTATGGTAATCGGCACTCAGCGCTCTTACACCCACTCGGTTTAGACGTTGGAGCAACCTCTTAATACCATAAGGGTTTAGGGACTTCCACCCAGGGATATCGATAGCATCCCATGTAGAACAAGATTTTCGGTATCCAATCCTGCCAACCACTATACGTCTGTGGAGGCTATAGCCCTGATGTCGCTGGGGCGTACAACAACCATATCATACAATGCGAAATGCATGAATCACACTATCCAATCATGCAGCAATCCTGTGCGTATCATGCGCTCATGTAGGGCAACACCGCCCAATTGGGATCCCATAAACAATCTGCCCGAAGGCATATGCTATGATCAATCACTTCTCATTTAAGCATACATATGATGCGTATGATCGTGAGTCATGGAACTATAATAAACATGCTATATGGTGAGGGATGTTATTCATAATGAAGATGAGCCTATACGGCCTACAAGTATGGGCCTAACAATGGGCCTTAGGGAGAATTATAATGCAGACATTTAACCAACATTGCTCCCAAGGCACGACCTTCATAAGGAATTCGTACACAATGTAACGACCACACATATGTTACACTGGGCCTCATTCATGGGCCTCACATACCTCTCATCGGGCCGTTTAAATGGGCCGATTCAAATGGATCACCATAGGTCTCACATGTGGCCTTATAAATATAATAATGGGCCACACTACTTGGTCTATCAATACCACAAAAAGGGGGCCGAGTCGACCTGACCGAACAACACTATCAAGTGAGCCGAGCTGACCTAACCGAACAACACCATCAGGTGAGCCGAGCTGACCTGACTGAACAACAACATCAGGTGAGCCGAGCTGAGCCGACCTGAATGATCAACAACATCAGGTGAGCCGAGCCGAGCCGACCTGATCGAACAACACTATCAAGTGAGCTGAGCCGAGCCGAGCCGACCTGAATGAACAACACCATCAGGTGAGTCGAGCCGAGCCGACCTAACTGAACAACACCATCAGGTAGGTCGAGCCGACCTGACTGAATAACACCATCAGGTAGGCTAAGCTGACCTGACTGAACAACACCATCAGGTGAACCGAGCCAAGCTGACCTAACTGAATAACACCATCAGGTAGCCCGAGCCGACCTGACTGAATAACACCATCAGGTTGGCCGAGCCGACCTGACTGAACAACAACATCAGGTGAGCCGAGTCGAGCCGACCTGACTGAACAACACCATTAGGTAGGCCGAGCCGAGCCGACCTAACTGAACAACACCATAGGTAGGCCGAGCCGACCTGACTGAATAACACCATCAGGTGGGCCAAGCCGACCTGACTGAACAATACTATCAAGTGGGACGAGCCGAGCTGACCTCTTCTCTTTAGTCAGGCCATTCTTACCCATAACATGTACACTATAAATCCATGGGGCTCATGGTACATCAAAGAGGACCAGCACTGCTCAGACATTGGCCATATAATCCTACACCTTTAAAACTTGTCCAGGTGCACCATCACCACCAAAAATGGATGGACGACATGGGTGGGTCCCATGGACCCCACGCCAGCTTACACTTCACTGCTGTCACCATCACAAGGGATGGATGTCAAAAATGAGGCATCTTTCACTCGGACTACCATGTGAGCTGAGGCACATTGTTGAAATAAGGTACCCCCCCCCCCTCACTCTGTCTGCCAATGAGCTATAGATCAGGACATTGGAAATGGGCCCCACCCAAAAGTGGGTTCTACCGTCAAAATGCAATGGACGGTTTGGATAAAGCACAAACATCTTGGTGTGGCCCATTTGGAGGGGTGGAGGATGGGAATGGGTCCCATGGACCCACCGTCAGCACACTCCTCTGTTAGCTATAACCATTGCCAGTACACACTCCATGTTAGCCACCTCTCACAAGGATCAATGCCAGTTGAACTATGGATCTGGGTGTAAACACGCATCAAGGAGGGTCCGCACGGACGTGGCCCCACTGTCCAGTTACACCAATGCCAGAACACACCCATGTTAGGACACACACACCATATTAGCCACCTCCACAGGGATCAATACCAAGACCACAAGTGTTGAGACGATGCATCTTTCACTCCGTCTACTACCTGAGCTGTGGAACTGGATGGGTCCAGCGCTGAAACGATGTATCTTTCACTCAGTCCACCACGTGAGCTATGGAGCTGGGCCCATGTCAGATCACACTTCACTGGTAGCCACACCCATTATTAACCATATCAAGGGGAGGAGCTCCCTATGGACGGTTGGGATAGCATATAAACATCATGGTGTGTCCCACATAGATGGGGTCCACCGGTAGATAGCAAGGGTAAAACACATGCATCATAAGTGGGCCATGAACATGGAAAGAGAGAGAAAGAGAAAGACACCGGTAAAGATGGAGGGGCCCCGCCACTATGGGCCTCTCTTGATACAAAATCTACATCAAAGTGGGTTCCACTACATGTGGCCCTTTAATCAAACAAATGAATGAAAATAAAAATTCAAAGATCACCCACCGTTCCTTCTTGCTCCCTAGGCTTCTCTAGCTCCTTAGCTTTGATTCCATCGGAGGAGATGATGGTTGGGAAGGTTGAGATGGGAGATGAAAGGGGAGGAAGTGGGCCATACCCAAAACTCTCATGGAGGGTTTGGGAAGAGCTCGGACAGATGGAGCTTTTTTTTTTTTTTTTGGTTGCTTGGAGAGTGTTTTGAGAATGAGAGAGAGAGGGAGTTGTAAAGAGAGAGAGAGATGTCATAGAGTGATGGATGGGAGAGAGAGGGATGGGTGTGTAAGAACTTTTTGACTTTTGGGTAAGAAAGGTATGGGTGGTGTAAGAAACTTTTAACTTTTGAGGCTTGCTTGGGAATAGGTGTGAGGTGATGTGTACTTGACATGTACTTGACATGTGATGTGATGGGATTGATTGATTATTGGGATTGATGTGACAACTCGTAGAGATTCTCTTGGATTTCGCAACGCGCGATATTTTTCCTTGCGCCGAACGTTGGCCCACATCTCCGGACCAGGGTATCGCCTCGGTGCACGAGTCGCGGCATCGGAACTTCAGCGACGGCGCGGTCACTATGGTAAAGGTCTTGGATTGAGTCGATATGGGTTGACGACATACGAATCTGGGTCGCACCTAAATATCGGCTAAGGGTCGAAGGTTGCTGAAATTCGACCGGAAAGACCGCGAAAGTGTATGAAACGGTACGGACTAGGATACGGGTCTTACATGCAATCTTTGCGATTGGAAGAAATGGGTAGTTGCTCATGGTGAGGTGCATGAAGTTGATCCAACTGTCCATGTCCATGGAGCAGATCTAGGCGAAGGAAATTTTAGAGTTGTCCTGATCAAGATTAAAGCTTCGCACGCAGAGTTGTGGAAGGAAGATGGTTATCATCATACACTTGGAGAGGTCGGCGTAGGAGGATTTGTTCTTTGGCCCAAGCTATTTCTAACCATCTATCCATGATGTTTATAATTAGACATTATAAAAACTGAGACAATTTACTTTTATTTACTAACTATATGGTAACATAGACACTTATTCGAATATTATGGAATGGAATGGATTTAACTCTCACATCAGATTACACACACATTTATGGAATGGTATGGAATGCATTTATCACTCACATTAGATTACACCCACATATATGGAATGGAACGAATTTAGCACCCACGTTTATGCTTTGATATATTTGGTTGGCATTTCAACCTCCCTTTGAGGAATTGAAAGATTTGTAATAATTTTCACTTTTGGTGTTATTTGCACTTTGAGGGGGTGGGGAGAGTTGTAGGGAATTATCATCATCCGTGGCAGCTGTTGCAGAGAATGCGATCAGCCCTGATGAGAAGTTCCTTCATCATTATTCCATGACTGCTGTTGGTTCTACATGTCTACAAAAATTACACCGAAAACAGATATATGTAAATATTTTTGTTCATTAATATTTTGGAAGTTTAGATTTTGATTAGGATATCTCATAATTTGGATGTATTTTTTGTAGGATCTAAAAAACTCTCATGATTTATTCAACTATGAGTTTTGGCATCTTCAGCTTTTTCTTTGAATGAAGAGGTCGGTTTTACATTTACGAGCATCCTAACCTTGTGTGTGGTTGGTGGTTCCATCTTACTTGGGTAAGGAAAATCAGATGTGTTTTTTGTTCCTAATTTCATTATTTTAGTTAGACAGATTAATCGAATGATCTAAACTATCCTTTAAGCGTATAACAGATTTCTAAGGCTACCATACATAGATTGAATGTGCAGATAGTGCATATTTCTAAGGCTATCAAATCCATCAAGTTTGACCTTGAGAAGATGAAGAAAGTAAGTTTCAGATGCACACAACATGTTGTACAAAGATATACTGTTGAATAATTTCATATGGAGATTGTCAGAATCTCTGGTATTGTAGGCAACGGTGATGAAGCAAATGGAGATTGCTGAGTCATTGGATAGGTTGCCTCTCAATAGGATGCATGCATACCTCTGTCATAAAATCTAGCTTTAATGGCAGCAGCAACATCAACAATTGCTTGGAGTCTAGATGAGTATTGCTAGTTTACAGTTCTTATAGGCACAATTTTTGTTTGACATAGATAGATAGTAAATACAAATGATAGAGTTAAAAAAGAAACCGACTGTTCCCAAATGGACCATGTAAAAGGAAGCATACCAGGGAAACCAGCATAAAATGCAGCCATCATGCATTCACTTGCTCAGATGAGAGCCAACATATCTTTATTATTGTTGTTATATATATTTTTTTCTAAATCTTCTCAATACAGGGATTGGGGCTGGATTGGAGTCTATGACAGTAAATCCAATGGCTAGAGAAGGGTCAATAAACCCCATGTTACGTTCTCGCTGAACTCTATAACTTCTTTTATGTTTTGCATGTTTTTTTTTTCTTTTGCTTTAAGAAAGGATGTTTATTGCACTCACAAAGATCTTTTATAATGTCACAGGTATAGAGTTTCCAACAAGCTCAAGAAAGTCTTCCTGAAGTTCTTAAATGTGAGGGAGTGTTTCACAGGTGTAGAGTGCTAGTTTGTTCAGCCTCACAAGGTATGGGTAAGGTTTCATTTCAGATATGGTTCAATTCTAGCCAAATATTTTATATTACAAATTAGTTAAGATTAATATTACAAAATGCTGTAAATGTTTTAATAATATAATATTAGAAAGATGCGAACCACTAGCAGGGTTGTTTCCAGATTCCCAGGAAAAAGAGGAAAGTTTATGTCTGGTAGGTGGCCATTCATAAAACTTTTGCCACCACCCATACCTGTGCCAAATGATGTCCATATCCTTACCCTGCCCTGGTAAGTTAGTCAATCCTGATACTGATACATTAGCTGCTATTTACTATTTCCCAAACAACTAGTAATTTGTTGAGTTTGTTATACCCACATGTTTGCGCTTACATTTGTCATACCCACATGTTTGTTATACCCACATGTTTGCTATTTACTATTTCCCAAACAACTAGATCTTCTTACATTTTTTTTTTTAATGAAAAAACTGGGTTGTAGTGTACAACTAGTCCTCTAAAGTTTTTTTTTTCAAAAAACTTTTCATTGGGACAACTACCTTTATTTGGGAGGGCAACCACAAAAAACGGGCCTCTCCTATCATATGCTCTACAAAATGAACAAGGAAACTGAAAAAAAAAAAATAATAATAAAAAACCCATTAAGCACACAAGGACCTCAGGGCCCCTAAAACAGTCCTATCCAGATAGAGCAGCCCCCGCAATTGCTAGTGGAGGGTATTTTGCTGAACATGGAAGGAGACCTCTTGGGTCTCACTGCCCAAGCGAGCCATGTCATCTGCAGGCCCGTTCCCCTCCCTAAAGATATAGGAAAAGGAAAGTGTACATCCTTTAAGCAGGGAAAGAATCCATAAAACCTAGTATCTCATATTCCACGGGGTACGAGTTTTCAGTTGGATCAGGTGAAGGGCGAACTTGGAGTCAGATTCGACAACGATATGCATTAATCCCCTCGAACAACAGTAGTAATTGCCGTCATGCATAGCCCTCACCTCTGCGATATTGTTGGAACACACCCCGTATCCAGAAGAGAAAGCGAAAATTAGATTTCCATTTTCTCCTCGGCAAACACCCCCACCTCCTGCCAACCCCGGATTGCCTCTCTAAGAACCATCCACGTTAAGCTTAACCCACCCTTTTGGCGGTTTGTTCCACCTAATAATACAAGAATTCAACGGTTAGTCCGTAGCGGGGGCGAATCCAACCTCTGACTGCACCACCAACCTCTCTCCCTCAATCTGTCGGCCTCTTCCATATGCAAAATTGAAACAACCCACCATTTTATCCTAGCTATGGAAGAGGCTAACCTTATCTTTTGACCCTCATACTTAGTTGCATTTCTCGCATGCCAAACTTCCCAGCAAATTAGAATAGGAATTATGTACCTGATATGAGCTGGCGCGCCATCAGCAGTTGAAGCGAGACGCCACTGCATCAACCTCCCTTCCACAGTTTGATTTAACATGATAGGAATGCCACAACGCCTGCTAAAATGATCCAAAAGAGCAGCCACATGCTATCCAAAAAGGAACAGATGATCTAAAGACTCAGCATTTCGAAGATCACTATGGGCATCAGCTGAACAACAGGAACAGATTGACGCCAGAGAAATTCCTCTAGACTGAACCCGTTCGTCCACTGCAATTGCCCCATTGAGAAGCCTCCAATAGAAAATGGAAATTTTTAGAGGAATTCCTTTGTACCATGGCTAGTTATTCCATCTTATGGCCGGAGAGGAAGCTCGGCTCACCTTCCAAGCTGATTTTAGCGTGAATTTTAGTGAAGGATCAAATGGCCAGAAACGTTCATCAACCCCATCATCCAAGATTACAAAACCAGCATTAAAGATGTGAGCAACAACCTGATCCA
Source organism: Magnolia kwangsiensis (assembly GCA_037074715.1). NCBI lineage: Eukaryota > Viridiplantae > Streptophyta > Magnoliopsida > Magnoliales > Magnoliaceae > Magnolia > Magnolia kwangsiensis. Next base: position 28,555,179 of record CM073584.1, on the reverse strand, counting down.
GGAGAAGCTTAAGAGCTGACGACGGAGGGAGGGGGCCTGCTGCACTCAATAGATCTCGAACCTTTAGGCCCCTCAGCTCAGCTAGAATTTGGACGGAGAGAAGGCACAGAATAGGGCCTAAACCAGACCAATTTTTCATCCACAGGTTAATGTCTCCACAACCCACCTTCCATTGGGCATTGGAATGAGGAAATGGAAGTGCTTCTTAATTTTCACCCACAACTGGGAAGCGGACGAAGAAGTGTTGGGGGACCCTCTCAAATCCCTACAATGCTTGGCCCGCATAAGGGAAACCCAGGGACTAACATTTTGCCCAAACAGAACTTCCCAAGCCATCTTCATCCTAAGCGCACTCAAAACTTCTGAAAACCATCTTATTCCTAACCCACCTTCCTTGATCGGTCTAGCAATTCTGTTCTAAGCTACCCAGTGAAGTTTATTTTTGCCATCTTCCCAACCCCAGAAGAAACTAGCAAAGAGGCTTTCCAATCTACCGATAACCTTACCTGGAACATGCATCGCAGACATCGTATGAATGGGGATAGATCCCAGCACATGCTTTATAAGTGTCAATCTGCCAACCCGAGAAAGAAACTTTGACTTCCAACCAGAAACTCTTCGCTTGATTTTATCAACGAGAAACTGAAAATTAGCCGCTTTGGTTCTACCTTGCTGAAGAGGCACTCCCAGATACTTTTCTCCAGCAACCGCCATTGGAAAACCCAAAACTTGTTCTATGTTGGCTGCTTTCCCAGCTGACAGGCCCTTAGGCTCGATGAAGCAGCTCTTTCGACAGTTAATTTTGTGTCCTGAAGCCTCTTGATATTTACGAAGGAAGTGTGTAACTGCCATAAGTGATCGTCGGCACCCATTAAGAAACATCAGAGTATCATCTGCGAAGAGAAGATGGGAGACAGTGGGGCAACCTCATTTGATCTTGTTATGGTTGAATTTTGTTGGTCTCCACCAATCTCTTGAGATTCAAAGAGAAGGCTTCTAAGGCGAGGATGAATAAGGAAGGCGATATAGGATCACCTTAGCACAACCCTCTAGTCGATTTGAAAAATCCTGACACTTCCCCATTTACCAAAATTGAGAACCAATTATTAGCCCAGCACTTTTCGATCAGCTTGATCCATCTGACGCTAAAACCAAACCTAGAGAGGACTGATTTCAAGAATTTCCAATCCACTCTATCATACACTTTCTCAACATCTAGCTTAATGATGATCTTCTTACATAGTTATGGTGAACATGTTTCCAATTGCATACCTGAATTTCTTGCTTCTTGTTTCCCCAATGTTCATTTTCACATATTTGCATAATTGCTATGACAAATACTGTAAAATTGGATGTTTCTTGCCACATCTGTTTCTCAGCTTGGAAACTATGACTTATTATATGCAGAAGTCATTAGTCTAATTTAATTTACTTTTTCTGTGCTATTTACATCAAATATAAAGAGATGCTTCATTTTCATTTACTTCACCAAATTTCATATTTAGACATAATGAATGTTCTTAATTGGACACTTACAACTAACACTGTTTAACCATTGTCAACTGAACTTCATAATGCATCTCCTGTTGGGTGCTTCAAGTTGACTACTTGTGAGTCAAATATTGCAAATCAAAATATCCATGCATATGGTATCATGCTTATTGTAAGTATTTATCCATGATTTCATATCGAGATAGATGTCTTGAACAAGAAACAAAATTTCTAGCTTTGACCTGGTGATACTTGTCTTTTATATATATATATATATATATATATATATATATATATATATATATATATATATATATATATATATATATATATATATATATATTGCATTCAAGTAATCATGTTTGCTTTCTCCTGTTACTTCCTTTTTTTTTTATTTGAATAATTCTATGATGAATTTTGAGTAAGAATAAGGCTTTTTTTTTTTTTGCCGTTTTTCATTCTTCTTTTTCTTCTTCTATTTTATTTTTGAAGATATTGTTTTTAACAAAAATACTCTCTGTCTCTAGTGTTCTAGTTATGACTAGCTGACTTCTCTATTGTTAAATAATTCTGCCTTCTGAAATTGCCCTTGGTTTTGTTCATTGGCAAACTAAAAATGCAATATGGCTAAATCTTGGTAGTTAAAGAGTTGTTGCTACTTTGTATCCTTGTAGTAAGAAGGGATATGAAGGCTTATGTAGAGCCCAACATTCCTATTTTATGCTTATACTTATGAAGGCACTTAATTTAATGAATTTGATATTGAATTTGGTATGCTTATAGGTAGCGGCATTTCGCTCCTCTTGCAGGTAAATGGTCCTGAATGAATACATACTCCTGAGATTCTGACTATCAACGGTAAATTTTTGCTGATTTATTTCGGCCCTTTGATTTTCATTTAAGCTTCTTTTCATTTTAAACCCCCCTCCAAATTCAGTCGTTTCTGCCTTGTCATTCATAACTTCTGAAATTTCTAAGCTCTCTTTGTACAATTCTTGGGACATAACAGAGCAGTTTGAAATGAACAGCAACTGGCAGGTGGAGGTCCATTACATAGATACCGGATTTCCTTTTGCCAGCACTGAGAGTTCCAAAAATGTCAGGGCGTTTGTCAATTTCAAAAATGAAGGTGTGTATGAGTTTGGGATTAGTTCAAATCTTTATTTCATGGTTCTCCTCAGGATGGTTCTATCTTAGGATTTCTTTACTTCCAGAATTTGGAGAATGGTCACCATGAGAAGGAAGAGTCCGAAGGCAAAACTGTAGGTTCAAAGATTAAATTATTTTATATTATTGTCTAATTGTTTATTTGTGTCCAATTTTACCTTTTTATGTACGAGGCCTTAGGAAAGGAAATTTCTATAGGTGCCACAAAGTGCAACTCCTGCTACCAAGAATAATGCATTATCTTATAGCAAGTTGAGGGAATCCCAAGTTCAAAGACAGCATGTATGTGCCCACTAGTATCAGCATTCATCTAATCTATGTAATTTATTAGTTTCAAAAAGGGAAAAAAAATCTGTGTAATTTATTATGAGCTTCATGCCTTCCCTTTTGATAGGAGTCTAATTCAATTCAGCCAATGTGATGATCCTCTTTTGTCATAGGAGAGCTTAGATGCTCTTATGAAATGTGTGGTCCAAAATATTGTTTCAGTCTGATTGGGGTTTTTATTTGTTATTGATTTACTTTTGGTCATAGCCTGATGGAAATTTTTAGAAATAGGTACTAGGTAGGTTTCTAAATGTGGATTAAATGCACCAGTCAAGTATTTATATAATCAAATCAGTATAATTTTTGGTATATGCTTCACCTAAATTATATATGGCTAAAAATTTGAATGGTTTAATTTTAGTTCTATGGTACATGTGCAATCTAATATTGGTTGTGTATTAACTATTGTGCTATCGAAGTTCTCTCTCTCTCTCTCTCTCTCTCTCTCTCTCTCTCTCTCTCTCTCTGTGTGTGTGTGTGTGTGTGTGTGTGTGTGTGTGTGTGTAAAAATAGTTGTGTTTAACAAAGAGGATGTGGCCCAATTTCCCATGCTCAACTGGACCAACCAATATGCTACAGTTCGGGCTATGTGGTTTTGAGAGTGGCAGGTCTTGCTAATGGTTGGGTGGCAAGTAATATGTTTGCTGTTATCTTCAAAAAAAAAAAAAAAAAAAACTGCAATTCAGGTAACTATGGGCATATGGGTGATGCAAGGTTTATAGCTAATATGTTTCCTTATGGGGTAGCTGTTTGAAGGTCGGGGAAGGCAGATTTGTTATCTTGTGTCTTTTTTCTATTCTTTCTAGCATTCATAAAGAGAGGAGCCATCCCCATTTCCAAGACAGTCAAAGTCTTCCCATCAATTGAGTGTTTGGTCAAATCATAAGATCCCTTATAAGTTGGGCTATTGTAGGGAATTAGAGGCATTGAAAATAAGGATCTTGGGATTCTTACTCTTGCTCGGGTGGCAGACTCTCAGGAGTTTCAACACCCGGTCAAGGGTTCGAGTATCCATAGGTAGTGAAATCTCACCATGGTGTGAGTGTGTGGGAGTGTGTGTGCATGTGTTATAAAAAAAATAATAATAATAAGGAGCTTGAACTGCTGGAATATAGTGTCATCTCAGGTGGAGATGGTTTGTTCAAGGAATTGTAATGCAGCAAGCACAATAAGCCTGCAGTCATTGGCTCATTATTAGTTCTATGACTCATATAAGTGCCATTTTTTCTTATTGTAATGAAATTTCATGCATGCTACTGGTATATTCCTTTCTTTTACTTTGTTTAAGAATAGATGTATTTGTAGTAGATGTACTTGTTTATACATTTATCAGCATATATGTGATTGCAAAAGGTATTATCATCACATCTTCACTTCTACTAATTCTTGTTGTTTTTACTCGATTATTTTCATCTGTAGTCAGCATTTTCACTTGAGTTTATTGCTTGTTGTTCATGTCACCTAGAAACATCAAATGGATCACTACAATACAATAAACACAATCTCCAGCCATAGCAAAGTTCTCAAACACTTATGGTGAAGTAGGGCTTTGCTCCAAGGAGGATTCGTCTACAAATTTCTCATACTACTAGCAAGGGCAGTGAGTTGAGCAAGGATAGAGAATGCTATGAGCCACAAATGGCTTGTACTACCAGCAAGGATAGTGAGTTGAACAAGGACAGAATGTTGTGAGGCTGAAATAGTAATATCTAAGGTGAGATATTGTCCGGATTGACTCATTAAAAGGAGAATTAAGGTACTGTTTATATGTACCTTCAAATCATGGTTGACTTCTTCCCAAGCCAGCATAATGACCTGCGGATTTTGAAGTAGCATGGGAAATTCTACTTGTGTTGAGCGATCTAGCATATTCCACTAGAAAACATTGTTGAGATGCAAATATTTATGTTTTTAACTGTGCTTTCTACTAGCAAATCCTTGTGGTCTTGGGTGTCTTAATTGACGGTCCTGAATACTCTGTTGCAGGCTAAAGGAAATGTGGAAGATACCAACCGTAAAGGAGCGTAGTCTAAAGAAAATGTGGAAGATACCAATGGAATTGGACAGGCTGAAGGAAATGTAGAAGATACTAAAGGGAAAAGGAATGGAAGCATCAAAACCCATTCAAGTGATGTTCATCTATTCAAATATTGGGCGATATTGTATGTGAATAGATAGGTGATGTCTGTAAAATGGAGAAAGAAACTTTGGTATTCTTGTGCCTTGTAATGCCTTGAAACTAATGATGTTTTATGGAAATGCAAATTTTGTATGTTTGGAATTTGAAAGATATATCTGATTTTAATTTCTTCCTTTTGTGTAGACTTACCTTCTTAAATAAGTTGGTTGGTAGATTTAGGGCTTTGGAGAAATGGATATATCTAGTTTTGGATGTGTGTTAATTACGCAATTAATTTTTATTATTTTTTTTAAAAATTAATGAGAAACGCGAGCGGTTTTAGCCGTCAGAGAATGGCCGTCAGACCATTGAAAACGTCGATGATTTTGGCCGTCGCCCTTAGCCGTCGGAAGTGCTGACGGTTTTAGCTGTTAAAAACACCGATGGCTAAAACCGTCACCCTCAGCCGTCGAAAACGCTGATAGTTTTAGCTATCGAAGAGACCGACGATTTAAATCCGTCGGCAAGCAACGCCCACGCCCCCTTTCCCAACCGACCGTTCGACGGCTTTTAGCCGTCGGGGAAGGTCATTGCCGACAGTTTTTAACCGTCGATGTTGACTTATTTTTTGGTAGTGTATGGGTCGTGGTTGTTATGTTATATGGGTCGTGGCTTCCCATAAATTCATGGTTGTTATGTTATATGGGTCGTAGTTTTCATGTTATATAGGTCGTGGTTATCATATTATATGAGTCATGGTTGTCATTTTAAATGGGTCGTGGTTAACATGTGACAACCACAACATATATAACATAATAAGCACGATCCATGATAACTACAATTCATATAATATGACAACTATGACCCATATAATATGACAATTATGACTCATATAACATGGGAACTATGACCCATGCAAACCACAACCCTTATAACATGACACCTACTATTCATGACAACTACAATCCATATAACATGACAACTACAACCCATATAATATAGTCATTTCCAAAAGAGAAACTTAGAACTATACAAGATTGATTCATGGGAGATTTTGATGGTTTTTCAGTACTATTACACAACTTTACAAGTTGCATGATGAGAGTGAGGAGGATGATAATATCCTCATTTGCAAACTTAAGTAGAAGAAACTTGCGGAGTTATGTATAGTACTGAAAAACCATCAAAATCTCTCATGAATCAGTCTTATGCAATTATAAGTTTCTCTTTTGGCAGTGACTATGTTATATGGGTCATGATTGTCATATTATATGGATTGTAGTTATCATGGATCGTGGTTGTCACGTTATAAGGGTCATGATTGTCATGTGATATGAGTCGTGATTTACATGGGTCATAGTTTCCATGTTATATGGGTCGTGGCTGACATGATAACTACGACTCATGTCAACCACAACCCATATAACATGACAACCATGACCCATACCTCATGAAAACCACGACCTTTACCGCATTACAACCACCTGATGTAACATATGCTACTATACAAATATCGTTTGCACGACTATAGCGTGACTTGCACCAACTTGCTGAGTACATGAAATAAACGATATCTACGTATGTCATGTACTAACTTTGATAGATGGTAAGGATTTTACAATCACGACCCTTACCACATTACAACCATGACCCTCGTGGTTGTCATTTTATATGGGTCATGGTTCTCATTTCCTACTCTCAGATTACATAACAACCACGACCCATACATGCACATAAGATCCTTACCGTCCATCAAAGTTAGAAAAGTAACGTGTCCATCCGTACCAAAGCTAATCCGGCATTTTTTGAATATAAGATAACTATTAATAGACTGCAGGAGCAAGAAATGCAGGCTATATGGGTCGTGGTTGTCATGTTGTATGGGTCGTGGTTGTCATGTTATATGGGTCGTGGTTGTGGTTTTCAATGTATTCACTTTCTTTTCTACCAAACCATTGGTACCATAACTTAAGGCCCACAATAGGGTGATCCGATTCATCCACCCTGCCGGCTAGCTCAATGTGGGACCAAAAAGTTCTAACTTCAGTATCCACTTCTATCTACCTTGTCAGCTGATATTTGAGCCTTATTCCTAAAATGATTAGGCAATAAGGATGGGCGATATGGATTATGAACGGCATGAATGCCTTACTCCTAAAATGACACGGCATAGATTATGAACGACATGAAAAAATGGATCATACAACTGGAAAAATGGATGGATGGTTTTTTATTCAATACTCTAAAATGATATGAAAACATGGATGGATAGTTTAAATAAAATGAAAACATCATGGGGGACCCTTAGTGGCCCTCAGAGCCTCCGCCTATCCTAATCCGTGCCTAGCCATTGCCCAGTGGCAAGGGAGAGTATCCAATCTGTCACATTCTCGAGAGAGTAACCACTGCATCTCTTAAGTATTGGACGACTTCTAAACCAAGGACAGGGGCATTTTCATCCGAAATAATATCCAAAGCTTGTCAGAAGGCTACTCCTAGGATACTTGAAAGGTTGATTCTCGTTAGATAATTTGTCCAAACTTTGAGGTCAATAAGGTCAAAATCTCAAATTTTCATCGCATGGCCCCACGTGTAGAGCTTTTGATATGATGCTGTCTTTTTACTTGCCTAGTTGAAGAGAACAGATCACATGCTAGTAAGGTCACAGAACTCTTGAAACCGTACAATCACGTCGACAGCAACTTTTTTGACGTGAGCTCAGGCAGCATTACGTAGATGTTAAATCAACTCTGCCTACACGGTGAAAGACTTTCCTGAAACGCCTGAAGCTCACATGGTGGGCTGGCCGATGTATTTCTCACTTTGTTTTTGTTTTGTTTCGTTTTTTTTTTTTTTTTTCAAAGACTGAGTTTGTATGTTCCCTCCACGGTTACACTATATCAAGGCCGATGTATTTTTCACTTTGTTTTTTGTTTTGTTTTGTTTTTTTTTTTTTTTTTTTTTCAAAGACTGAGTTTGTATGTTCCCTCCACGGTTACACTAAAGATAAACACCTGCTCCACTCACAAACCGATAATAGGCCTCTCATCCTATTGTTTTCTATGGTGTGTCCTACGTGAGGTTGTGGATGTGAACGACGTTTGATGTCTGGCCCTCATATTGACAAGTGCATTCTGATGGATGGATCAGATGGAGTAGATTTCACCTATAGAATGTGGATATACCATAAAATAGGGCTGAAAGTTGGGCGGGTTCAATCCGTCTGACCCATGACCGGCCCGACATTGGGTTGGGCTCGGGCAGGATATTTTGGGTCTGACCTTAAGCTTGGGCCATACAAACACCAATCCGATAAAACTTAGGTTAGGCTCGGATTAAGGTCTAGGGTTGCCCGACCCAACCCGAACCCGATCAATGTATAAGTTACTTATAAATTATAATTGAGTGTGGATCGTTTGTGTTGAAGGCACACTAGTGATGTCGAGTCTCATTTGTCCACGTCATTTCCAAAGACTCAAGCTAACAAGATATGCCAAATTTCTCTCTCAAATAGACTTCATACTATGCTATATGACTTTTAAAGGAGTAGTTGTCTTATATTTTAGCTTGTTTTTTAAAGAAAAAATGAAGTTCTTTATAATGAATAATCACATATGCAATTAATAAAATTATAGATATAAAAAATAAGTCTTATATTGAAATATAGTAAACTAATATAATAACGAAAATATTAGCATGTATATACCCGACCAACCCGATCAACCCGACCGAGCCCGCTTGGGTTGGGCTTGGGTTGAGAATTCCCAACCCGAGATTGGGTTGGGTTGGATTAGGGTTGAGGTATAGGAACCTTGGGTTGGGTTAGGGTTGAGCACCAACTCGCCCGACTTTCAGCCCTACCATAAAACAGGTCATATAGACTTTCGGTAGTGACCCCTTCAGTATTGAGTTCTGCACTGGTTGGAATCGAAAAAGCTGCTTGGCCGACCATATATATATATATATATATATATATATAAGACTGAGTTTGTATGTTCCCTTCACGGTTACACTATATCAAGGGGTTTGATGAAAGATAAACACCTACCCCACTCACAAACCTATAATAGGCCTCTCACCCCTATTGTTTTCTATGGTGTGTCCTACTTGAGGTTGTGGATGTGAATGACGTTTGATGCCTGGCCCTCAAATTGACAAGTGCATTCTGATGGATGGATCAGATGGAGTAGATTTCACCTATAGAATGTGGATATACCATAAAACAGGTCATATAGACTTTTGATAGTGACCCCTTCAATATTGAGTTCCGCACTTGTTGGAATCAAAAAAGCTGCTTGGCCCACCATGATATATATATATATATATATATATATATATATATATATATATATATATATATATATATATATATATATATATATTCATGGGAGAAGGTTTTATGCCATCGACTTCATGGGAACTTCCCACGAGGTCAAGCTGATGCATGTGGGGCCCACACAACTCGACATCATAGGAAGTTCCCATGTGCTCAACCGTGTAGAACCTTTTCCATATATATATATATATATAGAGCGAGAGATAGAGTAATGGTCTCCTGTGAACCATATCGCAAGGAATTTATGTGTAAGCCTTCATGTAAGCCGTGAGATGAGGAGAGCAACTGAGATTTAGCTGCATTAAGAGAGGGGGGAGTATTTTTTTTATTTTTAAAAAGACTTTCTTGTACACTCACAGAGACTCTCTTGGAATTGCAAGCAGATTTCGCATAAAAGTTTTTCATTGGAAGATTTTGTGCAAGGGTTCTATGTGGGGCCCACTGTGATGTTTGTGATAAATCCAACCCGTCCATCCATTTTTTGAAATCATTTTAGGACATGCTACCAAAAATGAGGAGGATTCAAAAATTAAATGGGCCACATGAGAGGAAACAGTGGAGATTTAGTGACCACCGTTGAAACATTCATATGGCTACAAAAGTTTTGTATCGGTTTATGTTCCTAGGGTTTTCATTTCATCTAATTGAAAATGACCTTATAAACGGTTTGGATGGAATATAAACACCAAGGTGGAGCCTACGAAGGTTTCAACAGTAAGCATTCCTTTCCCCACTGTTTCATCTCGTATGGCCCACTTGAATTTTGGATCTTCCTCATTTTTGGTATAATGTTCTAAAATGATATCTAAAAATGAATGGAATGGTTGGATTTCACACAAAGATCATAGTGGGACCACACAGAATCATTCTATGGGATTTTCATGGGAAAGGCTTTAGCGAGAAATTCGTGTCCCCTAGGTTTGGGAAGCAAACTTGCTGCTCCCCTGCCACCAGCTAATGGCAGGTGGTTGGTGCTATGTGGGCATCACCATGATGTATGTGTTTCATTTATGTCGTCTATCTATTTTTCTATATCATTTTATGGTATGAGACCAAAAATGGGGTATATCCGAATCTCAAGTGGACCACATTACAGGAAACAGTGTTAAATGGACGTCAACCATTAAAATTTTTTTAGAGGCCATAAAAGTTTTGGATCAAGCTGATCTTTGTTTTTTCCCTTCATATGGGTCTTAATGACCTAATCAACAAATTGGATGTCAAATAAACAGTAAAGTGGGCCTCATGATGATTTTAACTATGGGCATCACTCTCCCCACTTTTTTTTTCTATGGTGGGGTCCACTAGAGCTTTTGATCTGCCTCATTCTTTAGATAATGTCATAATATGATCTCTCAAAATGGATGGACGGTGTGGATATAATACAAACATCATGATAGGACCCATAGAACTTGGTACGTCACTTCAGTTACTAACTTCTCATTAGGTAATCCGCGTCCCACTCCGAGACGGAAGCAGATTGGCTGGTGTACCACACACCAGCTATATAGCTAGTGTATTAACATCAACAAGTTCTGTGAATCCCATCATGAGGTATGTGTTATATCCAAAACGTCCATCCATTTAGCAAGCTCGTCTTAAGGCTTGAGTTGAAAGATAAGATAGACAGAATGATCAAGTGACCACATTGTAAAAAGCAGTTGGGGATTGAACATTTACCATTGAAACCCTTTTGAGGGCCACGAAAGTTTCTGATCAATATGAAATTTGTTTTTCCTCTTCATCTATGTATTTGTGATCTTATTAACAGATTGGATGGAAAATAAATGTTATGGTAGGCCCTACGAATTTTTTTACGTTGTAAATCATTGTACTTGGTGCTATTTTTGATGTGGCCCATTTGAGCTTTGGATATGATTTTTTTTTTTTTGTTTAATGGTCTAAATTGATATCGAAAAATGGATGAGCGGTGTGGATATAATAAATAAATCATTGTGGGGCCATGTAACTTTGATCTCCTTTGAATCGTTAGTACAACCTAGAGCTCGAGGAGCATCGGCGTTTGTCTTCCCGCGACACGTATCTACACCAACTATATAGTTGGTGTGTGGTACGAATGCTAATCCGCTTCCCTCCTAGATGAAAGGGGATTGCTTAGCTTACTGAGTAAGTTGTGTGAGGTCCACCATGATTTATGTATTTTATCTTCTCCATCCATCCATTTTCCTAGATAATTTTATGGCTTGATCCCAAAAATGAGGTATATACAATGTTCAAATGGACCACACCACATGAAACAGTTAAATTGAACTTCTACTGTTGAAAATTTCTTAGGGGCTACATAAGTTTTGGATCAAGCTTATATTTTTGTTTTTTATTCATCCATGTCTGTATGATCTTCAATTTTGGGGCCTAACAAGGTTTCAACGGTGGAAATCATTATCCTCCCTTTTTCCCTTAGCATGACCCACTTTATGTTTGGATATGCTTCAATTTTGGGCTTAACTCCTTAAATTAGATGGAAAAATAGATGGGCAGCATAGATGAAGCACATACATCATGGTGAGGCCCACATAGCACCTACCACCCCCCATTGGCCGGTGGCGGGGGAGTAGCCAATCCATTTTCCAAACCCAGGGATGTGGATTTCCTGCTAAATCTTTTCCCGCGAAGATCCATAAAAGGATTCTGTGTGGGGCCCACTATGATCTTTGTGTGAAATCTAACCCGTCTATTAGTTTTTAGATATCATTTTAAGACATTATACCAAAAATGAGGGGGATCCAAAATTCAAGTGGGCCATACGAGATGAAATAGTTGGGAAAGGAATGCTTACCGTTAAAACTTTCGTAGGCTCCACCTTGATGTTTATATTCCATCCAAACCGTTTATAATGTCATTTTCACTGAGATGAAATGAAAACACCACGAACATAAACCGATACAAAACGTTGGTAGCCATATGAATGTTTCAATGGTGGTCACTAAATCCCCACTGTTTCCTCTCATGTGGCTCATTTATTTTTGGATCCTCCTTATTTTTTGTCGCGTGTCCTAAAATGATTTCAAAAAATAGATAGACGAGTTGGATTTATCACAAACATCATAGTGGACCCCATAAAATTCTTGCACGGGATCTTCCAGCGAAAGGCTTTTGTGTGAAATCCACTTACAATTCCTAGAATCTCTCCCTGAGCGTAGGAGTGAGTCTTTTTTTGAAAACTTTTCCTCTCTCAATGCAGTTGAATCCCAACCGCTCTCCTCATCTTACGGATTTTATGAAAGCTCGTACATAAATTCCTTGCGGTATAGTTCGCAGGAGACCATTACTATATATATATATATATATATATATATATATATATATATATATATATATATATATATATATATATATATATATATATATCTTATCCATGCGTGTTGACCATTTAGTTTTGCCGATCATTTTGAGAATGAACCCAAAATTGAGGTAGATCTAAATCCTAGGTGAACCACACTACAAGAAACATTGATGATTAAATGCTTGCCCTTAAAATCTTTCTAAGGACCACTGTAATGTTTATTTTCCATCCAACTTGAAATCAGGTCACAAGGGAATGGATGAAGAGAAAACACAAAATATCAGCTTCATCCAAACTTTTTGTGGCTTCCAAATTCAATAATCACTATTTCATCTAGTGTGGTCCACCTGACGTGGATAAAACATATGATGGTGGGGTCTACAGAGCTTCATGGTGGGTCCACATAGCATTTTCCAGCAGCAAACAGTACCAAGCCAGGTACTATAAGGGTCACCGCAGAATCCACGTCCCTTGCATAGGATTCAGGTCCGACCATCTTTCCCATTAACCCGCCACTTATGCAAGATATGGGTGAAAGGAAAACCGTAGGCCCTGCCATGAACAACAGTTCGAGAACCTGGGGTTCCACTCATCAGGTGGACCACACCGATTAGAATCAATGTATATTTAACTGTGTAATTCAACATACACTTATGGCCCACAGGGTAAGCATCCAACATTATGCTAATTTATGCTTGGCGTTAAATTGGGTCGTTGGTACACTAGCATGCGAAAGCTGGATGTAGCTTGATTTGAACGGAATGCCTTTAAACCTAGGCGCGCACCAACATCGATGGAGAGACCGTGGGAGGTTATGACCGACAACTAAACACTCCAGCAATCTATTCAGCCACCGTAAAAGACACCAAGCCATTTATAAAAGAGAGGGTTCGTTTTACTCGTGGGTTCCTTTTAAATAAAATCTAGAAGGACTTTAATATTCGCATTATAGTGATTGTAGTTCAACAATGAAATAACAAAGAGAGAAGAAATAATTGACCGAAAGCTGAAAGTAATTGTTTTAATGATTTACAATAATCATATTTACAATTACCTGCTAAGAATGACAATTTGATCATTGCTTGGTGGAGATTAAACTTCGTAATAGAATGGGTGTCCGATTTAGGATGTTGATTATCTTGATGGAAGGTGGTGGTCGTTTGGCATAAGATGGCAACCCAACATAATCGTGTGTTGACTCAGCATAGTAGCGAAGTAGCGGGTCAACATAATAACGAAGTCACGTAGAATTTGGTGTAGCGACATGGCAATGTAGCAGTGTAGTCATATAGCAATATAACGACATAGAAACGTAGCAATGTAGCCACATAGAATTTGCTGCAGGAGCCATGCGAATAAGCGGTGTTGTGCTAGATTTCGTTGATTTTAGCCTCCTCTATGAGAAATTCATTCTTGGCTTTCTTTATGAATGATGTGAGGTGGTTACATAACCGTTCTACCACATTCTTTGTTATAGGTAGTTATATAACTGTTGTACAAACTTCATGGTTATGAGTGGTTACTGGAACGGTTAGACACTAAGTGGTCAAGGCATCTCATATTTCGTTACGTGTACATGGAAGTTATTTTCAATTGGCTTCGATTGTGTGACACATGTCCCATGACCACGACTAATCAACCATTGTCGTTCGTTATCAATTGTAATCAATCATTATGGACGTTACAGTTGCAAATCGGTCGTGGTCAGTAGAAAAACGATTATTGGTCTTTAGTTGGCCATCGACCGTTTTAATGGTCATAAAGATTTTCACTGAGATAATACTACCATGTGGCGTGTTCTAAGCCATCTGATCTATGTCTCTTTATATTTGGATAATGCGAAGAGATTTGGTTTCCTAGCAACTTCATGTGGTAGCTCCTCATGATCGTTCTAGTTGCATTTCTTAAGTCATGGGACTCATTGATAGAGGAACCTAAGGTGCTAGAGGTTAACCCTATACTATTTGTTTCCAAGCTAAAATTACCCCCACATGGTTTCATAATTTGGTGCATCTTGGTCATGTTGGCAGTATGATCGACCATTTAAGCTCTTGCATTGCCAACTTGTGGTGATAAATTTCAGTCGTTTTGAGATTTTCTAACTATATGGTCACAATGTTGAACTAAAAGTCCCATGCATGTCCCACTATGTGTGCTAAAAAGGGTATTTGGCTTGAAATTTAGTAGTTGATATGCACACATGCTAGATATGGATACGGTTTGATTTAAACAGAACACCTTCAACTCTTTTATGCATTAAATAGACAGAGACCATGGTGGTCGTTTATGACCAAGAATGATGTAATTTGGCCATATTTTCAGCCACCTGTAAAAAATCATGTGATTTGCAAAAGGAAGGGTCTGTCATTCTAATAAGTTCTTTTTATCTTTTAGTTGAAAACACTTCAATATTCACATGATTGAGACCGTAGTTCAAAAACGGAATTTTATATATATATATATATATATATATATATATATATATATATATATATATATATATATATATAAAAGAATAAATAATTGATCAAAAGTTGAAATTTTTTTTTATTGATAATTTACAACAATCATACATATAATCTGTTGTTAGGAACAACGATCCATTCGTTGGAAGATGACGGTCATCTTAATGAAATGTGGTGATCGTCTAGTGTAAGACTGTAACCCAGCGTAGCAGCGTAGTAGTGTCGGCATAACAACGTAATAGCATAGTTGCATAGAACTTCTTTTATTAAAATACATAAATAAATAAATAAAAATAAAATAAAATAAATTTACACACCCCACACACTCACCCCAGTGGAATGTCACTACTCATGGATACTCAAACCCTTGACCTAGTGTTGAAACTCGTGAGAGTCTACCAACCAAGCAAGAGTAAGGATCCAACCATAGAACTTAGTATATCGATGTAGCAATGTAGTAGTTACCAACCAAGCAAGAGTAACGATCCAACCATAGAACTTAGTATATAGATGTAGCAACGCAGTAGTGTATTCATTTAGCAGCATACTGACAAAGCAGTGCAGCAACGGAGCCACTTAGAATTTGGTGTAATGGCGTATCAATCTTGAGATTAAGCAGTACTATTGCGTTGAATTTTGTTGATTTTGGCCTCCTCCATGAGAACTCTATTATTGACTTTATTTATAGATGATATGAAGTGGTGATGTAATTGTTCAACTATGTTCTTAGTTATCGATGGTTGTGCAACGGCTCTACCACATTCTTAATTATGGGTGATTACTCTAACCCATAAGCCATTAAATTGTCATGGCCTCTCATATCTCGCTACACGTACGTGATAGCTATTGTTGATCGGCTTCGTTCATGTGACATGTGTCACATGTCAACGGATGATCAACAATAATTATCGACCATAAATGGATCATTATAGTTGTTGTCTGCCAAACTCAGTCATTATTCATTAATTGGCCAGCAGTTATTTAAGTGGACAATTTTATCATTTTAACATGGTAAAGAAATTCATTGAAATAGTGCTACTACGTAGTGCCTCTTAAGCTACCCGATCTAATTGGTTTAGATTAAGTGTCAACAATTTGTATAAGACTAGAGGATATTTGTTGGACTCATAAAAATGAAAAATGTCCGCTGGACATGTTTCGCCAAATAAGTTTCCACAATCCCGGGGTTAGGATTGTGCAGCCAATATAATATTGGACCGAGAGTTTATGATAGTAGATTTTACAGTTTAGTCGCTTTAATTAATTTGAGTTAATGTATTACTGACGGGTAATTTTGGAGTGCATGCATATCAACCATGCCTGAGTACCATGCCGTGGCACAGGAAACGGATTGGCTACTCCCCTACCACCAGCCCCGTGGTTGGTGGTCAGTGATATGTGGTCTCCACCATGATGTATGTGTTTCCTCCATACCATTTATCCATTTTTAAATATCATTTTAGGGTTTGATATAAAAAATGAGAGGGATATAAATCTCATTGGACCACACCCGGATAACAATAGTGATTGGATATCCATCATTAAAATCCTCATGGGGCCTACTTTATTATTTATTTGATATCATTAAAATCCTCCCAGGGCATACAGACAAAGACAAACGGAAAACAACTAATATCAGCTTAATCCAAAACTCTTATAGCCTCAAGAAAGTATTTTTTAATGGTTGACGTTCATTTAACACTGTTTCCTATAACGTGGTCTACTCAAAAGGAGATATATCTTAATTTTGGTCTCATGCCATAAAATAATTTAAAAAAATAGATGGACAGCATGGATGGAACAAAGACATCAAAGCACCGACCATAAGGCATTGGCCGGTGGCAAGAGGAGTAGCCAATCCGAATCCCATGGCGCAACCCTTTTTTATCTGATGTCGACTGCGATTATTTTAGTGCCAAGCGATTGTCATGACGGGGCCACTATTAGTGCTGCGCGCCTAAAGCTGCTCACAGGCACCTGCTACTGTAAAACGACGTAGCTTGGTGGATTGGCAGATGCAATGACAACGTTTTTATTTTAAGCTTAACATATAAATCAACACTTAAGGTTCATCTTAATGTTTTAGTGAAATCCAATCCGTCCATCATTTGCAGACCATAATTTTTTTGAGGAAACTGAAAAATCAGGCTAACCTAGAACTCAGATGAGCCACACCACAGAGAACAGTTGGAATGGATACACTTACCATTAAAAACTTCCCTATTGTAGGGGAGCCTACAATTTATTTTTTTATTATTATTATATTTCATCTAATCCATTCAGGAGATGCATCCTACAGAAAAGAATAGATTCCCAAAAATTACGTGAGAGACAACAGCGATCTTTAGGCATAATTTTAAAATGCATGCATGCATGACTCACCTGAGTTTTGAAGTGACATGAATTTCCACGATAGAGTCGCACGTGATATAGACTGGACGTTACTAACACATCACAGGAGGCCTCACGCGCCCACCTGTACTATACCTGCATTAAATTTGGATACTGAGTTTTGAAGTAACGTGAATTTCCATTACAAAGTCGCCCGTGATATAGGCTACTAACATCACAGGAGACCCCACGCGCCCACTTGTACTGTATCTGCATTAAATTTAAGTACGATCATTCTTGAGAAAATTTATAACTGTACGACTTATTTATAGCGCATTTACATCTGTCAGTTCACTTTTTTAACCTTTAAAAAATAACCCCCATATGTACGAATGGCTTTCCCAAAGTCGAAAATGCCTCTGCTTTTCCTTCCGCAGGAGGATCATCGGGTGGTGCTCGAAGACGAGCGCTGACGCACCTCGAACTCTGAGTTGTACTAACGGTTCAAAAGATATCAAAGTTACGTGCGCCTCACAGTCATCTATTTATTAAATCCGGAGCGTTCATATTTCATTTTTTGAAATCATTTTGGAGCATTATTCAAAAAAAAAAATTATGCCCGAGGATCAACTAGGCCACATCATAAAGAGCAGTAGAAAAATTAATTTTTACCATTAAAAATTTTATAAGACCCACCGTAACATTTAATTTTCATCCAATCTATTCGTAAGGTCGCAGAAACAGATGAAAAAAATAAATAAATTTTATAATGATCCAAAACTTCTACAACCATGAAAGGGTTTCAATGGTAGACGTTCAATCCTCCACTACCTTTTACAGTGTGGTCCATTTGATAGCTAAATCTATCTTATTTTTCGTCTTAAGACTCAATACGAGTTCACCAAATAGATGAACGGCTTGGATATAACATATACATCATAAAAAGACCCATAAAAAGCGGTGGAGCTTACAAAAAAAAGAGCTAGGAATCTATCGTTATGGATTATAACCGTATCCATAACAGCAGGCCATGCTTTTTCGATATGCCCTTTACTATGTATCGAAGGTCTTTTGATATGATCGAAAAAGGTTCAGAACTGTCCAGCAAGTTTGTCTAAAAAATCATATAACTTTCAATACATATCAAAGTGTATTCGATAAGTATCGAAGCTATAATTACGGATTATAACGGTAGTCTATGTAATTTTTTTTTATTTTATTTTTTACATGGAGAACTTTATTTTATGTACAATTTTCTCTAATACATATTTATATAAATATGTATATATAAGCATATAAAAAAAAAATTCTTTTTTTTTTCTCTTTCGATTTTGGGGTGGGAGAAGCTACTTTAGCCAACTAACCTTGTTATTTTCCAAGATTCCATCAGGTTGATGGTCGAAAATTCATTTCATTTACTTCGTGGACAATTTTAATCAGTTTGCGGTCAATTTCATTTATTTCATTTACTTCGCAATCAATTCCATGCATTTCACGGTCAATCCCGGCGATTCCCCTTCACTTCACGGTTAATTCCATTCATTTCACGGTCATTTTCGATGATTCCGTTTAAATTCACGGTCATTTTCAGGCACTTTAAGATCAATTCCCTTCACTTCACAGTCATTTCCATGCATTTCACGGTCATTTTCGGCAATTTTGTTTAGATTCATGGTCATTTCCATGCACTTCATGATCAATTTCATTCACTTCATGGTTATTTCCATGCATTTTACGATCAATTTGCTTCACTGCATGGTCATTTCCATGCATTTCATGGTCATTTTTTACGATTCCGTTTAAATTCACGGTCATTTCCATGCACTTCACGGTCAATTGCCTTCACTTCACGGTCATTTCCACGCATTTCATGGTCAATTCGCTTCACTTAACGATCATTTCTAGGCATTTCAAGGTCATTTTCGGCTATTCTGTTTAGCATTTCCATGCACTTCATGGTCAATTCCCTTCACTTCACAATCCTTTCCACGCATTTCACGGTCAATTCGCTTCACTTCAGTGTCATTTATATGCATTTCACAGTCATTTTCAGCGATTCTATTTAGATTCACGGTCATTTCCATGCATTTCACGGTCAATTCCCTTCACTTCATGATCATATCCACGTATTTCACGGTCAAATTGCTTCACTTCACGCTCATTTCTATGCATTTCACAGTCATTTTCGGCAATTCCATTAAATGCATGGAAATGACCGTGAACTAAAGTGAATTGACCGTGAAATGCATGTAAATGACCGTGAAGTGAAGGCAATTGACCATGAACTGCATGGAAATGACCATGAATCTAAATGGAATTGCCAGAAATGACCGTGAAATGCATGGAAAGGACCATGAAGTGAAGCGAAATGACCGTGAAATGCATGGAAATGACCGTGAAGTGCATAGAAATCACAGTGAATCTAAAGGGAATCACCAAAAATGACCGTGAAATGCATAGAAATGACCGTGAAGAAGCGAAATGACCATGAAATGAGTGGAAATGACCGTGAAGTGAAGGGAAATGACCGTGAAGTGCATGGAAATGACTGTGAATCTAAACAAAATTGTCGCGAATGACCGTGAAATGCATGAAAATGATCGTGAACTAAAGCGAATTGACCGTGAAATACGTGGAAATGACTATGAAGTGAAGGCAATTAACTGTGAAGTGCACGGAAATGACCGTGAATCTAAACGAAATTGCCGGAAATGACTGTGAAATGCCTGAAAATGACTGCGAAGTGAAGTGAAATGACCGTGAAATGCATGGAAATGACCATGAAGTGAAGGGAATTGACTGTGAAGTGCACAGAAATTGTCACGCCCCAAACTCAGAAACCGAGCTCATAAAATTTTCGATCACCGAATCCGGCGCCTATAGCCTCCTTAGAACCCCATTCTCGGCTCCTAGCGCCCATTCGCCAGGTTCCGATCCTGGGATGCTACGAGGAGGATTTTCAACGTCAGTTTGATTCGTAATAAGCATAACCAAAGGCATAACTCACAAACAACAATCAAGAACTCCATTACATTTCCACTATGATCAAAAACTTTACAAGTATAATGAGCATAAAGGGAAATACAATGGTAAGGAATAAAAACTCCAAAATGATCTGCAAGTGCTCCTGTCTCAGCGCTGCTGTGCCCCAACGTCACGTGCATACAACGGTCGTGCATAAGCTCATAGAAAGCTTAGAGGGTGGTGAAAGTCTGTGTGCAAGGTAATAATATGATCATGCAATATCTGAGTAATGTGGAATATGCAGATGGATCCATAAGTATCATGAGCCATACCAAGGCTATGCGATGCCAGATACAAGTCAAGCATACAATCCTCATCTAAGTCCACATGTCAATACAGCTCAAATCTGGGATATGAACGAGGTTTAGTACACTCTAAACCAGATCGCTGCCTCATCGCGCGCAATAAGGTAAGTGGAAGAGATCTCACTATCCGTCTGCTAATATCGGGCTCGACTCGTCGATAGCGGACTCATTCCTCGAGCTGGTCAGACTCAGCCTAGCATTGCCCCCTACTCTCGGGCGGATAAGGCCGCACCCCCTTCCAACCGACCACGACACAGTGGAGAGCGCAACCGTCTGGTAATCGGCGGTCTAGACGTTGGAGCAACCTCTTGGTACCATAAGGGTTTAGGGACTTTCACCTAGGGATATCTATAGCACCCCATGTAGAATGAGATTTTCGACATCCAATCCTGCCAACCACGATACATCTGTGGAAGCTACTGCCCCGATGTCGCTAGGGCGTACAATAATCATGTCACACGACGCGAAATGCATGAATTACACTATCCAATCATGCAGCAAATCCTGCGCGTATCGTGCGCTCATGCAGGGCAACACCGCCTAATCGGGGTCCAATAAATAATCTGCCCGAAGGCATATGTTATGATCAGTCACTTCTCATATCAAGCATACGTATGATGCGTATGATCATGAGTCATGGAACTATACTAAACATGTTATAATTAAATGGACTATCCTTATAATGCAGATGGGCCTGGACGGTCTATACACAATAAGTACGGGCCTAACACTGGGCCCTAAGGAGAGTCGTAATGTAGACATCTAACTAGCATTACACTCGCAATGTGGACGTCAAACCAACATTGCTCCCAAGGCACGATTGTCGTAAACATCGTTTCATAATCGGTGTTGGGGTCACACATTACAATGAACCTTAGGTATTTCCCATTGGGCTTTAAATACATCAAATGGGTCATGTCATATAGGCCTTTTATTCATCAAATGGGCCACATAAATGGACCACACCAATGGGCCTTAGGTATATTGCAATGGGTCATAAACCATGGGCCTCAGAGTACATCATAATGGGTCAAATCACATGGGCCTTGTGTGTCTTAAATGGGCCTAATCCCATGGGTTTCATACATAACAAAGGGGCCCAATCCTATAGGCCTTATCTATCAATTAGGCCTACATCCATAGGCCTTATATATCGAATGGGCCTAAATCCATAGGCCTTATATGAATCAAATGGGCCTAAAACCATAGGCCTTGGAATATATCAAATGTCCAATCCCAAGGGACTTATAATACGCCAAATAGGCCTAATCCCATGGGCCTTGGAATATATCAAATGTCCAATCCCATGGACCTTATAACATGCTAAGATGGGGTCCACACGGACTATGGATCTGCCCCATTCTTAAACTCATTTCACAAAATGAGCTGTTAAAATGGATGGGCAGATTGGATGCAGCACTTGCATCAAGGGTGGGGCCCACAAGGCCCACCATCAGGTAATTTACAAAATATAATATGATATATATATGTATATAGTATATACAATAATATATATATATATATATATATATATATATATATATATATATATATATACACACACACAATATAATACACACACACACACACACACGCATAACCCCACACGTACACACACACCCACACGCATGCACACGTACACACGCCCATACGCATTCACACGTACACACACCAGCGGGCTCCACCGTCCACTGGACGGTGGATGCAAAACACATGCATCATGGAGGGTACCACCGTCCAGGTGGACGGTGGATACAAACACATACCTCACTGTGGGTCCCATGTGGGGCCCATCTTAATGTTTACATGCCATCTAAACGGTTGTTAAGGTCACCTGGACCTGGATGAAGAGAAAACACAAATTTCATCTTGATCCAGAACATTTGTGGCCCACAGAAGGTTTTCAATGTCAGAGGTTCAATCCCACTGTTTTCTACAGCGTGGGCCACCTGAGTGTTGGATCTAGCTAAAACTTGGAGGGGGCCCACTACTAGGGGTGGCCCACCTCATGAACAGGTTGGATAACAAATAAACCTCACGGTGGGGCCCATGGCAGTAGCCGTGGGCGCTGCCAGGCTGCCCGCCCAAACGCTGCACGCAGCAGCCTGCAGCTGCTGCCGCACGTCAGAGAGGCAGCGCCTCTAATTTCTTAAAAACTTTGGAAACCCATTTTTCTGGAGTTTTTCACGTCTGGGGCCCGCATCACATAAATTCGCCCCGTTCAGTAGCTTCCCTAGCTCAAGACAAGCCCAATGAGTTCGCTATTGAACCCATTTAGGCCTGTAGAAAAATTAAATTTAATTTAAATGGTGAGAGTTACTGTTTTGAGAAGTATGGCCCGTCTAATAAACGGATGGACCTCATTCCTTGGCTCAACGCCTAAAATGATATGGGAAAGAGAATGGACGGCTTGGATTGTACCCATACGTCAAGGCTGGGCCTACACAAGGGCCCACTCCCAAAGCTTTCAATCAAGCTTGTATTTGTGTTTTCCTTTATACAGGGACATCCAGCGTCCCAAACGCTGGACGGTTAGATTTTTGAAATATGCATTGAGGTGGGCCCTGATTAGGTGGGCCACCTCATGAAGAGTGGAGTGGGTACAATGCATTTAAGGTGGGCCCCACTTGAAGAAAGCTAGGACAAAATAAATACTTCAAGGTGGGGTCCATTCAAGTGGGCCAAACAAACACAATATGATCTAAAAAAAAGAAAATGAAGTAGAGAGAGAGAGAGATAGAGGGTGGGATGCGCTTGTGATGGAGGGCTCCGCCACTATGAGCCCTCCCTTGCAAGAGATCATATAATAAAATGGGTCCCTCTACACATGGAACTAACAAAAATCGGATACAACGGTGGAGATCCTTTCTCCACCAATATGGACAGTCTAGATGACCTTTAAATGTAATAAAATAAATATTATGATGGGGTCCATGGAGAATGGCCCCATCATGGATGATCATGATGATCAAAGTGGTCCATCGGCCACAACTTAGGGTCCCAAGTGAGATCCAAACCATTGATCAGTTGGCCTCACTTGGCCCATCTCAAAAATAAGAAAAACTACTATTATCATGCACCCATCGTCCGATCTTCTTGCTCCTATGGGCTCCTTAGCACCTTAGTTTCAATCCTAATGGAGGAGATGAGAAATGGATGGCTAGGATGAGAGATCTTGGGATGGAGAGGTGGGCCACACTTAGAGTTTTTGGAAGAGAGGGAGAGGCTCATACGTGGGATCTTTTCTTTCTTGGATGAGAGTTTGAAAATGACAGAGACTTGTAAAGGGAGAGAGAGATGGGCGATAGATGTTTGATGTGGTGGTGATGGGTGTGTAAGACACCTTTTTGACTTTGGTGCCCTTTTGTGTAAGAAAGGCATGAGAGGTGTAAAAGATTCTTGACTTTTGAGGCTTGCTTGGGAAGGGTGAAAAAGTGATGTGTACTTGACATGTACTTGACATGTGATGTGATGGGATCGATTGATTGATGGGATTGATGTGACACATCGTAGGGATTCTCTTGGGTTTCGCAATGCGCGGCGTTTTCCTCGCACCGAACGCTGGCCCACATCTCTTGACCAGGGTATCGCCTCGGCGCACAAGTCGCGGCATCGGAACCGCAACGACGACGCGGTCGCTATGGTAATGGTCTTGGATTGAGTCGATACAGGTTGACGGCATATGAATCAGGGTCACGCGTAAATATCAATTAAGGGTCGAAGGTTGCCGAAATTCGACCGGTAAGACCACGGAAGTCTACAGAACGGTACGGACTAAGATACGGGTCTTACAGAAATGTCCGTGAATCTAAAGGGAATCACCGAAAATGACCGTGAAATGCATGGAAATGACCGTGAAGTGAAGCGAATTGACCATGAAATGCGTGGAAATGACTGTGAAGTGAAGGCAACTGACCATGAAATGCATGGAAATGACTGTGAATCTAAACAGAATCACCAAAAATGATCGTGAAATGCATGGAAATGACCGTGAAGTGAATCGAAATGACCATGAAATGTATGGAAATAACCATGAAGTGAAGGGAATTGACGGTGAAGTGCTTGGAAATGACCGTGAATCTAAATGGAATCTCTGGAAATGACCGTGAAATGCATGGAAATGACCGTGAAGTGAAGCGAATTGACCGTGAAATGCATGAAAATGATCGTGAAGTGTACGGAAATGACCGTGAATATAAACGGATTCGCCAAAAATGATCACGAAATGCATGAAAATGACCGTGCAGTGAAGTGAATTGACTGTGAAATGCATGGAAATGACCATGAAGTGAAGGAAATTGATTGTGAAGTGAATAGAAATGACTGTGAATCTCAACGCAATCGTCGGAAATGACCGTGAAACGAATGGAAATGACCGTGACGTGAAGAAAATTGACCATGAAATGCGGGAAATGACCGTGAAGTGAAGGGAATTGACCGTGAAGTGCATGGAAATGACCGTGAATTTAAACGGAATCGACGAAAATGACTGTGAAATGCATGGAAATGACTGTGAAGTGAAGGGAATTGACCAAGAAATGCGTGGAAATGAGTATGAAGTGAAGGGAATTGACCGTGAAGTGCATCAAAATGACCATGAATCTAAATAGAATAGACGAAAGTGACCGCGAAATGCATGAAAATGACCGTGCAATGAAGCGAATTGACCATGAAATGCGTTGAAATGACCGTGAATCTAAACGGAATCGCCGAAAATGACCGTGAAATGCATGAAAATGACCGTGAAGTGAAGGGAATTGACCGTGAAGTGCATGAAAATGACCATGAATATAAACAGAATCGTCGAAAATGACCTGAAAATGCATGAAAATGACCGTACAATGAAGCGAATTGACCGTGAAATGCATGGAAATGACCGTGAAGTGAATGAAAATGACCATGAATCTAAACAGAATCGCGGGAAATGACCGTAAATTTCATGGAAATGACCGTAAATTTCATGGAAATGACCGTGAAGTGAAGCGAATTGACCGTGAAATGCGTGGAAATGACCGTAAAGTGAAGAGAATTGAGCGTGAAGTGCATGGAAATGACCGTGAATCTAAACGGAATCGTCGAAAATGACAGTGAAATGCATGGAAATGAGCGTGAACTGAAGTGAATTGACCGTGAAATGCGTGGAATGACTGTGAAGTGAAGGCAATTGACCATGAACTGCATGGAAATGACCATGAATCTAAATGGAATCACCAGAAATGACCGTGAAATGCATGAAAATGACTGTGAAGTGAAGCGAAATGACCGTGAAGTGATGGGAATTAACTGTGAAGTGCATGGAAATGACCATGAATCTAAAGGGAGTCGCTGAAGATGACCGTGAAGTGAAGCGAAATGACCGTGAAATGAGTGGAAATGACCGTGAAATGAAGGGAATTGACCGTGAAGTGCATGGAAATGACCGTGAATCTAAACAGAATCGTCGAAAATGATCGTGAAATGCATGAAAATGACCGTGAACTGAAGTGAATTGACCGTGAAATGCGTGGAATGACTGTGAAGTGAAGGCAATTGACCATGAACTGTATGGAAATGACCATGAATCTAAATGGAATCGCCAGAAATGACATTGAAATGCATGGAAATGATCGTGAAGTGAAGCGAAATGACCGTGAAATGCATGAAAATGACTGTGAAGTGATGGGAATTGACCATGAAGTGTATGGAAATGATCGTGAATCTAAAGGGAATCGCTGAAAATGACCGTGAAATGCATGGAAATGGTCGTAAAGTGAAGTGAAATGACCGTGAAATGAGTGGAAATGACCTTGAAGTGAGTGGAAATGACCATGAATCTAAACAGAATCACCGCAAATGACTGTGAAATGCATGGAAATGATCGTGAACTGAAGCCAATTGACCGTGAAATGTGTGGAAATGATCGTGAAGTGAAGGCAATTGACCGTGAAGTGCATGGAAATGACCGTGAATCTAAACGAAATTGCCGAAAATGACTGTGAAGTGAAGAGAAATGACCGTAAAATGCATGGAAATGACCATGAAGTGAAGGGAATTGACTGTGAAGTGCACAAAAATGTCCGTGAATCAAAAGGGAATCGCCGAAAATAACGGTGAAATGCATGGAAATGACCATGAAGTGAAGCGAATTGACCATGAAATGCGTGGAAATGACCGTGAAGTGAAGGCTATTGACCGTGAAATGCATGGAAATGACGTGAATCTAAACTGAATCGTCGAAAATGACCGTGAAATGCATGGAAATGACGTGAATCTAAACTGAATCGTCGGAAATGACCGTGAAATGCATGGAAATGACCATGAAGTGAGTCGAAATGACCGTGAAATGCATGGAAATGACTGTGAAGTGAAGAAAATTGACCGTGAAGTGCTTGGAAATGACTATGAATCTAAATGGAATACCCAAAAATGACCGTGAAATGTATGAAAATGACCGTGAAGTGAAGCGAAATGACCGTGAAATGCATGGAATGACCATGAAATGAAGGGAATTGACCGTGAAGTGTACGAAAATAATCGTGAATCTAAACGGATTCGACGAAAATGACCCCAAAATGCATGGAAATGACCATGCAGTGAAGCAAATTGACTGTGAAATGCATGGAAATGACCGTGAAGTGAAGGCAATTGATCTTGAAGTGAATGGAAATGACAGTGAATCTAAACGGAATCGTAAAAAATGATCGTGAAACGAATGGAAATGACCGTGAAGCGTAGAAAATTGACCGTGAAATGCGGAAAATGATCGTAAAGTGAAGGGAATTGACCTGGTAGTGCATGGAAATGACCGTGAATCTAAACGGAATCGCTGAAAATGACCGTGAAATGCATGGAAATGACTGTGAAGTGAAGCGATTTGACCAAGCAATGCATGGAAATGACTATGAAGTGAAGGGAATTGACCGTAAAGTGCATGAAAATGACCATGAATCTAAATGGAATCGTCGAAAATGATTGCGAAATGCATGAAAATGACCGTGTAGTGAAGTGAAATGACCGTGAAAAGTGTAGAAATGACCGTGAAGTGAAGGCAATTGACAATGAAGTGAATAATAATGATTGTGAAATGCATGGAAATGACCATGAAGTGAAGCGAATTGACCGTAAAATGCGTGAAAATGACTGTGAAGTGAAGGGAATTGACCATGAAGTGCATGGAAATGACCGTGAATCTAAACGGATTCGCCAGAAATGAACTTGAAATGCATGGAAATGACCGTGAACTGAAGTGAATTGACCATGAAATGCGTGGAATGACTGTAAAGTGAAGGCAATTGACCATGAATTGCATGGAAATGACCGTAAATCTAAATGAAATTGCCGAAAATGACTGTGAAATGCATGAAAATGACCGTGAAGTGAAGTGAAATGACCGTGAAATGCATGAAAATGACCATGAAGTGAAGGGAATTGACTGTGAAGTGCACAGAAATGTTCATGAATCTAAAGGAAATCGCCGGAAATGACGGCGAAATGCATGGAAATGGCCGTGAAGTGAAGCGAATTGACCATGAAATGCATGGAAATGACCGTGAAGTGAAGGCAATTGACCGTGAAATGCATGGAAATGACCGTGAATCGAAACGGAATCGCCAGAAATGACCGTGAAATGCATAGAAATGACAATGAAGTGAATTGAAATGATCGTAAAATGCATTGAAATGACCATGAAGTGAAGGAAATTGACCGTGAAGTGCTTGGAAATGACTGTAAATCTAAATGGAATTGCCAAAAATGACCATGAAATGCATGAAAATGACCGTGAAGTGAAGCGAATTGATCATGAAATGCGTGGAAATGATCGTGAAGTGAAGGCAATTGACCGTGACATGTATGGAAATGACCTTGAATTTAAACAGATTCACTAAAAATGACCTCAAAATGCATGGAAATGACCGTGCAGTGAAGCGAATTGACTGTGAAATGCATGGAAATGACCGTGAAGTGAAGGCAATTGATCGTGAAGTGAATGGAAATGACCATGAATCTAAACGGAATCACTGGAAATGACCGTGAAACGAATGAAAATGACCATGAAGTGAAGAAAATTGACCGTGAAATGTGGGAAATGACCGTGAAGTGAAGGAAATTGACCGTGAAGTGCATGGAAATGACCGTGAATCTAAACGAAATTGTCAGAAATGACTGTGAAATGCATGAAAATGACCGTGAACTGAAGCGAATTGATCATGAAATGTGTGAAAATGACCATTAAGTGAAGGCGATGGACCGTGAAGTGCATGGAAATGACCGTGAATCTAAACGGAATCACAGGAAATGATCATGAAATGCATGAAAATGATCGTGAAGTGAAGCGAAATGACCATGAAATGCATGGAAATGACTGTAAAGTGAAGGGAATTGACCGTGAAGTGCATGAAAATGACTATGAATCTAAACGGAATCAGCAGAAATGACAGTGAAATGCATGGAAATGACACTAAAGTGAAGTGAATTGACCGTGAAATGCATGGAAATGACCATGAAGTGAAGGCAATTGACCGTGAAGTGCACGAAAATGACCATGAATCTAAACAGAATCACTGAAAATGACCGTGAAATGCATTGAAATGACAATGAAGTGAAGTGAACTGACCGTGAAATGCATCAAAATGACTGTGATGTGAAGGGAATTGACCATGAAGTGCATGGAAATGACCGTGAATCTAAATGAAATCACCGAAAATGACCTTAAAATGCATGGAATTGACCATGAAGTGAAGGGAAATCGCCGGGATTGACTGTGAAATGCTTGGAATTGACCGCGAAGTAAATGAAATAAATGAAATTGACTACAAACTGATTGAAGAAATTGTCCGCAAAGTGAATGAAGTGGATTTTCGACCATCAACATGATGGAATCTTGGAAAATAAAATGGTTAGTTGGCTAAAGTAGCTTCTCCTACCCCAGAATCATATATGGTATGCCAAGTAATTAATTTTAGTTTAGAAGATATTCTTGTTAAATGAATAAAGAAAGAAATGGAAATAAGAGAGATTTTTTTTTTATATATGCTTATATAAACATATTTATATAAATATGTATTAGAGAAAATTATAGGTAGAATAAAGTTCTCCATGTAAAAAACAAAAAAGTTACATAGACTTTTACGGACTACAGTTATGGCTATGGATATAATCCGTAGCTATAGCTTTAATACATATCGAATCCACTTCGATATGTATCGAAAATTGCAGGATTTTTTAAGCAAACTCATTGGACAGTTCTGGACTTTTTTCTATTTTATCGAAAGACCTTCGATACATAGCAAAAGACATATCGAAAAAGAATGTGCTACGGTTATGGCTACGGATATAATCCATAGCCATAGGTTCCCGACACCCTTTTTTTTTTTTTTTTTTTAAGCCGCACCGCTTTTTGTGGGTCCCTTTTATGAGGTATGTGATATATTCAATCCGTCCATCTATTTGGCAAACTCGTATTAAGTCTTGAGACGAAAAGTAAGACAGATTTAGCAATCTAGTGGACCACATTGTAAAAGGGCAGTGGAGGATTGAATGTCTACCTTTAAAACTCTTTTAAAAGTCATAGAAGTTTTAGATGCTTATGAAATTTGTTTTTCCTCTTCATCCTGGTCTTCATGACCTTATGAGTAGATTGGATGAATAATAAATCTTATGGTGGGCCCTACAAAATTTTCAACAAGGGCAATTCAATTTTCCTGCTGCTCTTTGTGGTGTAGTCCAGTAGATCTTTGGGTATGATTTTTTTATTTTTTAAAATAATGCTCCAAAATGATTTGGAACTATGGATGAACATTGTGGATATAATAAACACATAACTGTATTTGTGGGGCCCATGTAACTTTGATATCTTTTGAACCGTTCGTACAACTTGGCGTTCGAGGAGCGTCAGCGCGCTCGTCTTCGAGCACCAGCCGACCCTCTCGCGGAAGGAAGAGCAGGGGCATTTTTGACCTTTGGGAAGCCGTCCGTACGTATAGGGTTATTCTTCAAAGGTAAAATGAAGTTTGTTTACGAATGTGAATGTAAATGTAAATGGGCGGGTCGTACGGTTGTAATTTCTCTCATTCCTGGGGCGCGGCTGGGAAGGAACCCCACATTCCCCGAGGTGGGTGGAACGCTGACTGTGGGGCCTATCCTGATGTATTTTTCTTAAATCCACACCGTCCAAACGTTTCTTCATCTTATTTCAGGCGATGACCCAAAAAATAAAGTAGATCCACATCTCAGTTGGACCATGCCACAGGAAACAATGATAATTGAATTTCCACTATTAAAATCTACCTGGAGAGCACCGGAATGTTTATTTTCCATCTAAACTGTTGATAAGGTCACAAGATCTGGATGAAGAGACAACACAAATCTCAGATTTATCAAAAACTTTTCTTGCCTCCAAAAAGTTTTTAATAGCAATCACCACTGTTTCTATGGTGTGATTCATCTGACATTTTGATCAGTTGAAATTTCAGTCACGGACCCTAAAATGATATGGAGAAACAGATTGACGGAACAGATGTAAGAAAAATACATCAAGATGGACCAACAGTCAAGAATCCAACCACCTCAGGGATCCATCCAACACGCGACCATTTCTAGGGCCGAGAATTCTTCAGGTACGTACAACGAACGATTAGGTACGACCATTAGGTTTTCAAGAAATATATAGCTTGGAATGTT
This sequence comes from Magnolia kwangsiensis, assembly GCA_037074715.1. Lineage (NCBI taxonomy): Eukaryota > Viridiplantae > Streptophyta > Magnoliopsida > Magnoliales > Magnoliaceae > Magnolia > Magnolia kwangsiensis. Next base: position 28,523,651 of record CM073584.1, on the reverse strand, counting down.
GGCCGGTGAATAAGAGATAAAACTTGTGTGAATAATACGTTACCACATCAGTAAGCTTCTGAAAATTGGAAACCAATGAACATGTTTAAAATCGTCCGTTGGAGTTTGTAAAGAAAGCGAGCATTCATGGGTCGACAGCTAGGAGTTCGAAAGGGTGCATGGACCCAAGAAGAAGATCTTCTGCTGAGGAAATGCATTGAAAAGTACGGGGAAGGGAAGTGGAATCTAGTTCCTCAAAGTGCAGGTAAGTGATAGAAAATAGCTACAACAATCATTTTCACAGACCTTCACATAACTCCCAATTAGTGAAGTTGATTGATGGGAAGCTACCAGAATGGTCACCCAAGCTTTGTGGGGTGAACTATATTGTATTGTATTCATAAAATCCATGCAGTTCATCAGGTGGGAACATTTTGAACATGGTACGCCTCTGAGTATTGAGTGATTTACGCTCTTCTCGTAAGATAAGTGTTCTAGAGGATTCAGGTCCTTTTTGAATGTGGATTTTTGAAAATCCCATTTGAAATGAAATCAAATTTCTGCCACCATCTTTAGATGTAGAAGTTAGTTGACTATTTGCATATTTTCTTTTCTCTTAATTACATAGAGTAACAAAGTAACTACATTCCTCTTCTGTCAAATTTGAAGGCCTCAGTCGGTGTCATAAAAGCTGCAGATTGAGATGGTTGAACTATCTCACTCCAAACATTAAGCGAGGAGAGTTTGATGATGATGAAATTGATCTCATCATCAGGCTCCATAAGCTTTTGGGTAATAGGTAAGTTGAAATTCATATTCTTCTTTGTGTAATAGAAAACCATGTTCCTTTTATCTTAGGTATCAAAAAGGTTTCAGGATTCGTGTACTTTGAAAACCCTACTTTCATAAATATTTATGAGGACTGCACTAGCCTGACCATGTGACTTTCGTGAGACCTAACGCGTTCATCGAGTATGCTAACTCTCTTTCACCTTGTAACCCAGAAATATTCATGACTATCCAGCTTAGGTAGGCCAGACCATAGGAAACAATTGGGATGAAAGCTAGCATTCTTCAAAAATCACGTTATTTCAAAACTCAGTTACGCAATAGCACATGAATTTAAAGGTTTCAGGTGTATATAATTCCCTATTAGGTGGCCCACCTAAGTATTGAATGAGCCTGAGTTTTTGAGATCAAGGCAGAACATGCAGCATTGTACTTGATGGACAGGATAGATATCATGCATGTAGAGTCATTCGCTTCACACAGTAGTATTTTTTTTTATCATTCAAGGAGAAAAAAAAAAAAGAAAAGAAAAGAAAAGAAAAGACCCCCTCTTTTCCCTGTGAAAGATATCTAACTAAAATGGGAAACGGATTGGTTACTCCCCCTGCCACCAGCCCCGCGGCTGGTGGTCGGTGCTCTGTGGGCCCCACAATGATTTATGTGTTTCATTTTACAGATCATTTTATGGTTTGATCCAAAAAAAATGAGAGGGATATAAATCTCAGGTGGACCACTCTACAGGAAAACAATAGTGATTGGATATCCACCATTAAAATCCTCCCAAGGACCACTGTATTGTTTATTTGACATCCAATCTGTTGATTTGGTCATACAGACCCAGATGAAGGGGAAAAAAACAAAGATCAGCTTGATCTAAAACTTTTATGGTCCCCAAAAATTTTTTAACGGTCGATGTTCATTCAACACTGTTTATTGTAATGTGGTCCAACTAAGATAGGAATATATCTCATTTTTTGTCACATGCCATAAAATGATCTATAAAAATAGATGGATGGCATGGATGAAACACATACATTAAAATGGGGCCCAAAGAGCCCCGACCACCAGCCATTGGCTGGTGGCAGGGGAGTAGCCAACCCGTCATGCCATGTTCTATTTTGTGTCAGATGGTCGTTGATTGCGGCACGAAGGACAGCTAATGACATAAAGAACCTTTGGATCTCACACTCGAGTAAAAAGGTAACTTCCCATGATACGCAGGAGACTGCAAAAGCTAGCTATGCCAAAGTCCCGAAGCAACAGCCTAGGAGACTCTCCAAGAGTATGATTAGTTCTGGGAATCTTGAAGCCTCTAAAAGAAAAGAAAAGGTTGGCGAGCCACTGTTAGCTTCAGACAATGATGTAATATGGTGGAAAGGTTTGTTCCCAAAGGATGGAGAGAATGGGCCCCTGGGCAGTGCAGATGCAATGAGAGAGCTATTAGTACTCCCTGCCATTGACAATGGAGACGCGGTAGGAATAAGAGATGAAAATAGCACTTTTCCCGAGGACAGTCAAGAATGGGATGACTTGATTTTGGACCCAAGTCTTTGGGTGCAATTGGAGGGCGATTGTTTGGTTGACACTTAAAAATCAACTCATCCCTACTTGTATTGGAGCTCATATGGCCTCTCTTTTTTTTTTTTTTTTTTTTTTTTTTTTTATAAAGAGCTAGAGAAATAATACTTTTTGTTGTAGAACTTGTTTTATAATAGGTTCAGCTCCATGGCTCAGTGGTAGATAGTCTGTCTTTCAACCGTGAGATCATGGGATTGAGTACCCATGTGGTGTGTATGAGTGCTTTTGTAAAACAATAAAAGCTGTTTTTTAAAGATAGTCGATGCCATTATTAAAACTTACAATAACGCTGTCTCAAATAAGCATGCCCTTCATGGCTCTCACCTAGGATGTGAGCCATCTATCATGTTAGACATTAGATGTGAATCATCTATCATGTGGAGCCCACCTTTGATGTGGATAATCCATTGTGTGGGCCAACCCTTCAAAGTGGGCTATCCATCATGCGAGGCTCACTTGGATGTGGGCCATTCATCATTAGGGGCCAACCTTTACCATGGATCATCCATTATGGGAGGCCCACTTTGATATAGGTAATCCATCATGTGGGGCCCACCATCATTGTTAATTGTCCTTCATGTGAGGCCTTTAATGTCCAATGTCCTGGGATGTGTAATGCCTGTGCCCTCCACCCGATAGGAAGTTCCCTTGGCCGGAAGTTATGTGGGTACCACATAAATTCCCATGAGAAATCCACTCCATCCATTATTTTCTAAATCTCAGGGTGGGGCATGATTCCAAAAATCAGGCAAATCCAAAACTTAGGTAGACCATATGTCATGAAAAAGCTAGAATGAAAATGTCCACCTTTTAAACCTTCCTGGAGTCGACCAATATGTTTTTATCCCATCCAAACCATTCATAAGGTTTATTACCATATGAATAAACTAGGGACACAAAAATGACCATGATCCAAAGTTTCGCTAGCCCCCACAAAGTTTCAAATGTTGCGCATTCAATCTTCATTGTTTCGTGTGGCATGGTCCACATGAGTTTTGGGTGCAATTGGAAGGCAACTGTTTGGTTGGTACTTAAAATGAATTCATTTCTACTAGTGTTAGAGCCCATATGGTTTTTCTTATTTAATTCAGTAAGAGCTACTCTAATGAGAGCTAGAGAATTAAGATTTTTGTTGTAACACTTGTTTTATAATAAGCTTTGTTTGGTAAAACCACCTTCTTAAAATAAAAATCAAAAAACTTTTATATAAACTAAGGCCCTGTAAAGCTTGAATCTGAAATCTAAAGTTGAATCTGAAATTTGAAGCCTCAATTTGAAACCTGAAGTCAAAAAACTTGTTTGTTAATTATGGCTGAAGTTTGTAAATTAAGTGCTAGATTTGAAACAATATGTTTGTTAACAAACATCTGAAATGTTTGAAAATTAATGTTAATTTCACACATTTGCCCCTATCTTCTGTTTGGAAATGTTTTACATTATAAAGAAATTATTTTTTATTAAATGAAAATAAAAATATTCTATTTAATTCAAATAAATTATAAAGTACGTAATAGAAAATTTAAATATCATTATTCATAAAAAAAGATAAAAAATTAATGATCTACACGTATAAATGTGGCGGCAATTTCTTCATTTTCTAGCCTATTATTCTAAAACGAGTTCACAAAATGGATAGACGGGGTAGATTTCTCACAAAAGTCAGGGTGGGCCCTATATAGGTTTCTAGCGCAGGAACTTCCAGCGAAAGGCTTTACCGCACGTATATGGGTTGGTGTAGACGGGCGTGTATCAGATACTGATAAGTAAGTATCCAAATCGCTACTGAAGTGACGTCACCAAGCTCTGTGGACCCCACCATGATTTGTGTGTTGTATCCATAGCGTCCAACCATTTGTAGAGATGGTTTTATGGCATTAGAAAAAGAATTAGATAAACCTAAAGATCTAAAGCTCCAGTGGATCCACCATAGAAAACCGTGGGATCAATCACACCCATCGTTGAAACATTTATAGGGGCCACCATGATGTATTTTTTTAGATCCAACCTATTCATAAGTTAACATAGAGATAAATGAAGTGAAAACAAAAATATAAGCTTGATCGGAAACTTCTGTGGCCCCTAAGAAGTTTTGAACGGTGGATTAGGTACTACCCTTCAAGCTCCGGACAGGCAGAGGCTCCGATGGCCACTGAGGGGTCACTATGATTTATGAGTTTTATCCACACCGTTCATCCATATTTCAATATCATTTTAGATGGCTAAACAAAAAATAAGGCAGATCTAAAGCTCAAGTGGACCACACCATAGGAAACAGTGGTACTAAGGACGCCCACCATTAAAAACTTCTTAGGGTCCACTTTGTCAATTATTTTCCATCCAACCCGTTGATGTGATCATATATAACTGGACATCCAATCTTTTTCTTAGTTCATACGGGTGCAGATGAAGGGAAAAAACAAAGATCAGCTTGATCCATAACTTTTATGGCCCCCAAAAGGTTTTTAATGGTTGACGCTCATTCAACACCATTTCCTGTAATGTGGCCCAATTGAGATTTTGATATACCTAATGTTTTTGTCCCATGCCATGAAATGATTTGAAAAATTAGATGGATGGAATGGATGAAACACATACATCATGGTAGGGCCTACAAAGCACCGACCATCAGCCATTGGCCGGTGGCAGTGGGAGTAGCCAATCTGTTCCCATCTTGGCGGGACAGGGATTTCCTGCTAAAGCCTTCCGCAGGAAGCTCCCGCGCTAGAAACCCAAGTGGGCCCACCGTGATTTTTTTGAGAAATCCATACCGTCCATACGTTTTTTGAGATCATTTTAAGGCTTGGGGTAAAAAATGAGACGGATCCAATACTAAAGTGGGGCGAAAATGTGAGCATTGAACGTCCACTGTTGAAATATTCATGGGGCCAAAGATGTTTTGAATTGTTCTAATATTTATGTTTTCAGTTCATCTCAGTAGGAATTATTTTAAGAACGGTATGGATGACATGTAAACATAGCTGTCAACCTTAGAAAGTTTTTAATGGTAGGAATTTCCTTGCCCACCTTTTCTTTTAACAAAGCTTACTTGAGTATTTGATCTGGCTTATTTTTGGCCCTAATTGCTAAAATGATCTCAAAAAATGTATGGACAGGATGAATTTCTCATAAACACCACAGTGGGTCCCACCTAGGTTTCCAACGCAGGAACTTACTACAAAAGCCTTTCGCAGGAAATCCGCATCTGTCGAGGACGTGGATTGCGTACTACCCCCACCCGTCTCTGGCTCCGAATGGGCAGTTCTGTAGCGGGCCCACCGTGATGTATATATACATTCAAATCGTCAATCCCTTTTCTCAGATTATTTTAAGGCATGAACATAAAAATGAGGCATATCCAATGCTCAAGTGGACCACACCAAATAATAATATTGGTTGCATTAAAATGCACCAGTTGCATTAAATGCAAGACGTAGTCCATTTGATCGTTGGATCTGCATCATTTTTGTTTTGATGCCTTAAAATAATATGAGAAAAGGGATAGAGAGTTTGGATGTACAGATACATCAAGGTGGGCCTGCCCATAGAACTGCCCGTTCGGAGCGGTACGCAATCCGCGTCCGTTGTACGAACGGTTCAAAGAGATCAAAGTTACATGGGCCACTGTGATGTTTTTTACCATCCAACCTATTCATTAGGTCATGTAGATGTAGATGAAGTGGAAACAAAAATATCAGCTTGATCTGAAACTTCTCCAGCTCTCAAGAAGTTTTTAACGGCAGACGTTCAATCCCTACCTTATGGTCCAATTAATCATTGGACTTGCTTCTTTTATTGGATCACACCTTAAATTACCTGAAAAAGTTAATGGACAGTGTGGATCAAACACATAAATCATGGTGGGGCATAAAGAAGGTTCATAGGTTAAAGGTTCATTTTGTATTGCGTAAAAAATTTCCGTAGTAACTTAACAAGGGTACTTTTGGAAGAAAAAAAATTTTGTTTAATGAAAAATCATGGAGCGCATTTCCCGTTCACCATTAAGCCCAACTCCTATCACGAAAAGAATTAAGTGAAAAACCACTTGCCGCTTTACATCTTCCGCGTTAACAACGCATTAACAAACACTACTAAACACGAAAATTTTTCCCATTCCGCGTTAAGTGCAAAAATTCAGCATTAACAAACACGGCCTAAGCATATTTGTCAAAAAATAAAATTAAATTAAATAAGATATTTTTTAAAAAAGGATAGTTATGTCATTTTTAAAACTTGCAACAACTTCATCTCAAACAAGCTTGCCCTTTCACGCCTCTTACCTTATATGTGAGCCATCCATCATGTTAGACATTGGTTGTTGATCATCCATCCATCATGTGGAGCCCACCTTTCATGTGGATCTTCATTTGTTTGGGCCAACCCTTTAAAGTGTGTCGTCCATAGTGTGAGGCCTACCTTGGATGTGGACAATTCACCATTAGGGGCCACCTTTGATGTGGACCATCTGCTATGTGGGGCCCACCCTGATGTAGGTCATCCATCATATGGGGCCACCATCATTGTTAATTGTCCTTTATGTGGGGCCCTTCAATGTCCACTGCCCATGGACGTGAAATGTGCCCTCCACCCAGAGAAAGTCCGTGTGGTTGGAAATTATATGGGGCCCACGGAGATGCTGGTAAGAAATCCACTCCATCCATCAGTTTCTAAATGGACATGATTTCAAAAACCAGAGAAATCCAAAACTCAGGTGGCCCATATGACATGAAAAATCCAGAATGGAAATGTCTACAGTTGAAATTTTGTTAGAGCGGACTATGATGTTTTTATACCATCCAAACTATTTATTAGGTTATTATCAATTGAATAACCTACATACACAAAAATGATCTTGATCCAAAACTTCTTTGGCCCACACAAAGTTTCAAATGTTACGCATTTAATCTTTGGAATGGAAAAATGTACTTATGAAAAGCACACTTTGGAATGGCTCTTGCATGGGCATCAAAATATCAGTTTTAAAAAGTATTTTAGATTGTTATTTTCGGTAAGCTTCTTTGTGGAGAACCTGATCATGGGTTCCCGTGACCGCGGCAAATCCAACTAGAAGAGGGAAACGGCTTGGCTACTCCCTTGACACCAATCCCTTGGCTGGCGGTTGATGCTTTGTGGGCCCCACCATGATGTATATGTTTCATCCATTCCATTCATCCATTTTTAAGATCATTTTAGGGCTTAATACCAAAAATGAGAGGGATACAAATCCCAGGTGGACCACACCACATGAAAACTATAGTGATTGGATATTCACCATTAAAATCCTCCTAAGGACTACTGTACTGTTTATTTGACAAATCTGTTGATTAGGTCATACAGGCCCAAATGAAGGGAAAAAACAAAAATCGACTTGATCCAAAACTTTTATGGCCCCCAAAATATTTTTAATGGTCGACACTCATTCAATACTGTTTCCTATAATGTGGTCCACTTGAGATTGGGATATACCTAATTTTTAGTCTCATACCATAAAATGATCTGTGAAAATATATGGACGGTATGGATGAAACACATACATCATGGTGGGGCCCACAGAGCACCGACCACTAGCCATTGGCTGGTGTCAGGGGAGTAGCCAATCCGTTTCCAACTAGAAGGGCTTTGAAGACCCGTAATTGAAACAACCTTAAATCCCAGATGGATCCTCTTGGCCTACCTTGGCCCGGACGTATTGTGTGAATGTCATTTCATAGTAACAACAAGTAGTTTTTTGCTCGACCAAGTTGTTCGTATCCCTCACCGTGAATCCGGGTGGATGACCATGACAAGAATTAGGAAGGGGCACGGTTTGGACATGTATTGTATTGTATTGACAAAGGGCTATGGCTTACTTGGGATACAAGGCTCCAGTGTTACCGATGACTTGTACCTGTAGGTGATGGCACACCCCTTGTATGCCTCGTGCATTAATGTGTGCTTGGACAACATCATGGTTTTATTAACAAGGAATTTTTGCTCATTCTTGTGATTATGCATGTTTTTAAATTCTCTTATGATAATCGTCTCAATTTAATGATATATTGGAAAACGTGCTATATGTGGAAATTTCTATTTTTGGATATGTTAGATTTGTACCGTGATTGTATTTGGAAATTGTCTTTTCACATTTGTTGTTGATATATATACAACCTGCTTTATCTGTAAACTTGCCTTATTTGAAAATAATCATTCTTATAAAAATTTTATCTTTAGAAGTTTAGTCTAATAAAAAATTTATATTAAAAAACTTGTTATTTTAGTTACCTGCTATTTTGGGAATTTGTATATTGTTGAAAATTAAATATTTAGAAACTTGTTATGGTTTATCTATGGGCTTCACAGCTCACCCTCGTTGGGATTTAAAATTTTAGTTTCATGATTTGAAGTGGAGGATGTGGCTACTTGGGAGAGAGTGTGGATTTGTGTTTTAAAAGTTCATTTTTGTTTAGTTAGATCTAGTTTCATTTTGGTTTGTGTTGTTGTAAAGGAATTATAGTGAATGAGAGATTAAGTTTTAGTTAATGTTGATTGTATATTTATTCTTGTATTTATAAAGTTTATATAAAGTGGAATAATAGTATGTGGTTTGATGTATTGATCATTGTAATTATTGTTTATGTTTACATTATATATAAGTCATGTCTTGGGATGGGGGATCGGGGCCTGGCCAACTCGAGTGTTGGATTTCGAGGTGTGGCAGATTAGTATCATAGCTTAGGTTACAAATATTATTGAGGACCTAGGTTATGGGTTATAATGAAGTTTATGTTTGAGTCTTAGAGGTCCTAAATATAGGTTTAGTCGGTATGCAGGACGAAATTCAAGTATAGATTATAGCGGAGGGTTATAGTTAAGCCTAGGTATGGTTTGTAGAGGACTCATCAAGATAATTTTTGGTTGCATACACTTGGGCACAATGGAAGTATGGTGCACTTTTAAGTAGACTCTTGTTTTTTATTTGGTTTGTTTGTAATGTTGTCTTTTGTTCACCTCTATTGGTAATGTTGGTTGTATCTATCTCCTAATGATGCTACATTTATGCACCTCAGAGTCAAGGCACGCTTTGGCGATGACCTTTGTTACTACTGTTTCTTGTGATTTTTTATTTTTTTTTGGTTATTCCTTATTTCTAATATTGTTTATTACTTACCTCTATTGTATGTGTACTTCTTCTAGTAATGTTATGGTTGTGTACACACAACAGAATCTTGTTTGAGGGAGCGTTGAATCTTAGCGACGAGATTCTTTGAGAGTAGTAGATTGTAATTAATAACCCAACTTTCTGTGCACATGAACATATGCTTGAAAGTACATAATCACACATCATGTTGAAACCTAGAGAACACTCAAACATATCATGACTAGAAAGGAGGATCCTCGCTCTTTCACATGGCAGGTTTGTTTTAAATTTTGGGATGAAATTTCTTTCAAGGGGGTAAGTATGTAATACCCTATGCATTTAAGGACTTGTTTGGACTTTTCTTTATATTATGTATGAAGCCTTGCTTTTCTTACATTAATCATCATGTATGTAAAATTCCAATAAATATACTTTCATGTGTGTGCACTTTTACTCTAAAGTCATTTGTAGTTATTCATAAATGGCCTTAGACTTATTTAATCACCAAATCAACAGTGGTAATACCAAGATGACATTAGATCTATTTATATATCTCTCCGTTCTTATCCTAATTGGACTATTCCATATTAATCTCATCTTAAAATCATTGGATCTGCATGTATCTTTGTCCATCTAAGTATGTGAACCGATTATATTGCTCCTAGTCCTTGTTTATGCCTTTCCTACTGTTGAAATTTCAATATAATTATTATGTCTCAGGATATTCTCATTTTAGTACTCTAAGTGTGTTCTAAAGCTGGTATGCTTTGAAGTTCATAAGTACATTAATACTTGACTATTTGATATTCCGTCCGACCAATCCTCAATTCATCTTTGATTTAGTATCATGTACATTTTTTTAATTGTGAGACTACCCGTTCATAGTAAACCAATCCTGAAGTCACTAGATCCATTTATTCGCACATCCACTTGAAAATCCGCTCCGTTCATCTCATTCGTCATGTATCTTTATGCTTATCATACATAAAAAATTTATTCCGATGACCCTACGAGGGTTTACCACACACCAAAGTGATCCATGGTGTGTTAGTCCATACGCCTTGTCACCCTTAATCTTCTTAGGTACCAGTCCGATCGAGAAACCCTCTGTACATTTTTCTAATGATCGTATTAGGATTCCAATATCCATTGAGTTTTCCACGTGTTGGCCAAGATCTCATCGAACATTTACCCTATCGCTAAACCATTGAATACCACCATAGATCATGTATAGACATTGATTCCTATCAAGTAAATTTCCTGTGACCATGCACATATAAATTCCTATGCCAATCCAACAACAGGTAGTTATGGTTTCCATAACATACACACCTATACACTTGGACCATGCTCAAAAGCATATTTCCACGTATCTTATTGTGTTCAAATTTGACCCACGAGTTGAATCATTAGAACCGTACACTTATGATTTCTACCCTTGGATCTTAGAATCTAACCATCCATCGCAATTCTATACAATATCTTCTTAATGGCTCACCTGATTATTTTTCCATAATTATCGTTGTGATCCTCTCATTTTTCCCATCAATCTCAGCTGTTTATTGTTTAGAATTCACCATATTTGGACACATTTTCAGGACCATCTAACTTTAGAGGAACTCTATGAAAATCATCCTATTGCTTAAATTCGTAAAGGTGTATATATTCTCCAGTGCATTCATATCATGAATGCCCACCCTCTGCTCATGACGCAATATCTTCCAATGTGATATTCTATCCTTAGAACCGACTGCACACTTTCATACCTATTTAATAAAACATCATGTAAGCTGCTCACTTTCCATTTTCAGGATCATCTAACCGTCCATTTCATAAATATATCATACCCACCATAACTATAAATGGCTCATCTAATCGCAATTCTATCAGTCCATTAGGTAGCATACATTGTCCACTTCAAGTTTAGTAGTTTGGTTTCAAAAAAGATCATCCACACATCATGTGGGAATCATGTAAGATTGAGATGACCCAAAAATGCATTTTATAAGAGAAAGAAGAGGAAAAGGAGGAAATCGTGTGAAGCTTTGGGATGTTTCCCAACCATCCCTCAAATCATGCACCATGGCCCTTCTTAACTTGAATCTAACCCGTTCATTGGGATCATGTCAAAAAAACAGTTAGTACCTACGGACCAACAATCCAACTACAAATTAAGCTCAATGTACATGGCAACAATTTATTCAGGATCTCTATAATGGTTTATCGGACTGTTGCCCAAATTCGAACCTTTGAAGAACTCGCCGCCCTACATCTTTTTAACTATCGTTATCGCTAAACCTGAACCTAATTTTCTCTCGTATGGACCTTTCAAATCACGTCAATCCGCATGCCATAATCGATTCCAGTCCTTGTCGTACCGTTACATGCAAAGATTGTTATATATATATATATATATATATATATATATATATATATATATATATATATATAGTCCCGGTCTCCTGCGCACCGTGCTGCACGGAGCGTAAATACGAGCTCGTATAAGAGCCGTTGGATCCAATTCATCAGTTGGGATTCAGCATTCTGCACAGGAGACTGTAGAGATGACTCGTGCGCCAGTATTTTTGGACGCAGGCGTGCTCCTCCGGAAGTGACGTTTTCAAGTTCTGTGGGCCACACCATGATGTGTGTTTTGTATCCACACTGTCCATCCATTTGGAGAGACCATATTAGGGCATGATCCAAAAAATGAATCAGATCCAAAGCTCGAGAGGACCCCACCACAAAAAACAGAGGGAAGAGTGACGCTCACCGTTAAAAGGTTCTGATCAGCGACAACAGCTGTATTTGAACTTATGATACAGCCAACATTTCTGATTTGTAGAATATCCAATTCATGAAAAAGGCAATCCACAGTGATAATCATCATCACCTGATATGAAAAGATCACTGATCACTGATTGGTGCGGCCCACCAGTGCATAGTCATACAATTGGCTGTCCATTGGTTTTGATGTTGTGTTCTGATCAAAAATTGGATCAGCCTGATTTTCATAACAGGTGATCAATATGGTGTGGCCCATCTTTTGAACGGATTGGATATTCTACAGATTTGTCATGTTGGTGGAAAAATAGCTGAATGGTACTTCTGATACAACCTTTGCATCTGACCATTCATCCATGAATCATATATAGAAACTCAGTGTATTAACTATCTCCACCGTGCAATTAATACAACTGCGTCTTAGATTAGATTAGACATGTAACAAAATGGCACGTGTAGATTGATCCTGACCGTTTAATCCTTAGAGCGGTTGACTGTAATTCTCAGTGGACTCTTGAAAATCGGGCAATTGATTGGACTAAGAAAAACAGGATCCATGCAATTCAAGAGGTGGACGCGGATTGAACGATCCGGATCGATGAACACGTTGAAATCTGGATAAGAGAAATGGTGAAAATGGGGCGATTGATTGGACTAAGAAAAATAGGATTGATGCCATCAAAGAGGTGGACGAATGATTGAACGATCCCGATTGATGCACACGTGCAAATCTGGATAAGAGAAGTGGTACGCGAACCTTGTTAGGAGCATAGCTGATGAGGTGCGCTCATATGCGAGAGGGCTGCCGCAAGTCCCACGGCAACTGTGCGTTTGATCCACGCCATCCATTAAAATGCACCCTTCGAAAACTGATTCATTTTTTAACGGTGGGTATTACTCTCCCTTCTGTTTTTTGTGGTGGGTCCTTTCGAGCTTTGAATCTTATTTATTTTTTAGGTCATGTCCTAATATGGTCTCTCCAAATAAATGGACGGTGTAGATATAAAACACATATCACAGTATAAACCACGGAACTTGGAGACGTCACTTTAGGAGGTGCTCGCGTGCGTCTGAGAATGCTGACGCGCGAGTCATCTCTACCAAGTCTCTCCTGTGCAGCAGGAATGCTAAATCTCAGCCGATGAATGGAATCCAACGGCTCTTATACGAGCTCGTATTTAAACTTCGTACGGCATGGTGCACAGGAGACTGGACTCTCTCTCTCTCTCTCTCTCTCTCTATATATATATATATATATATATATATATATATATATATATATATATATATATATATATATATATATATATATGTTTGTGTACAGTCATGACCGGAAAGGGAAGCGCTATTACTCAAAGCAGTCAAGTGTCAGCAAAATCAAATATTAAAAATCTGATAGTACGTCTCGATAAAAAAGGCCGGTGTGTATGTAGACATCTGGGCCTGAGATGCCTGACTCTCTAAATGGCGGGTGGTAAGCGTGCATCTTTGCCCTCTACTTCTCTAGCAATGTCATGATGAGCCCAGTAAACATGTGAACTCTTAATATCTCTCTCAATGGAGTCTGACTAAGGATGGCCAACTTATGTTGGTCTAGTGACTGTACTTCGCATTTAACTTCAATCATACACCTTGGAGTTACATTTTGGGCTCTAGATTTTTCTTGGTCACAAAATCGTTGGGGTGCCTCTAAACAACATAGGGTATGTTTGGTCGTGTAATTGAATAAAATGGTGTTGAATTGTATTAGACGGGATTAACATTGTTATTGCACAATGATCGTATGTCTGAAAATACCATGGTATTTTACCCATCCAATTTCATGTTCGAGATAAAATTCTTGCTACAAAAGCTCTGAATTAAGCAAAATCTTGTTTGATAGATAATGAAAATGCAATCGAAGGACCAAATTCACAACGGACGTCATTCACTTGTATACATATAAAACCAGAATGTCACATATAAATGGTGCATGTAGATAGATGGCAGATAAATGCATGTATCAATTTGGCGCCCACATGTGTAGTGATTTCAAAATTCATGAAAATCCTACGTGGGATCAAAAGCAATTCTATCCCACCTAATCCCTTGAGCCAAAGGCTCCCATAGTATACATATAACGACATGATCATGCAGCGGTGGAAGTGGAAGTGTAGGTCCACGGCAAGTTCCTAGAAGGCATGCCTGTTATGAGGATGATCGGCAAGATACTATAAGGCATGCTTGTTATGAGGATGATGTGACACACTGACATGACTAGTAGCGGCTCTATTGAAACGATTGGCTGGGGTACTACACACCAGCTGGTGTATTGACGTCGGCAAGTTCTGTGAATCTCATCATTTGGTATGTGTTATGTTAAAACTGTCTATCCATTTAGAAGGCTTGTTGTAAGGCTTGAGATGTAAAATAAGACAAATCTAACGATCATGTGGACCACACTCCAAAAAGCAGCAGAGGATTGAACGTCCACCATTAAAACCCTTTTGGGGTCAGGAAGTTTTGTATTAATATGAAATTTATTTTTTCTCTTCATCTAGGTCTTTTTGCCTTTATGAATAGATTGGATGGAAAATAAACGTTGCGGTGAGCCGTGAGCCCTATGAATGTTTTAACGGTGAAAATCATTCTCCCAATAGTTATTTGTGGTGTGGTCCAGTTGAGCTTTGGATATGATTCATTTTTTAGCTCATGCTCTAAAATGATCTCAAAAAATTGATGAATGGTGTGGATAAAATAAATACATCCGTTTGGGGGCCATGTAACTTTGATCCTCCTTTGAACCGTGAGTACAACTCAGAGGCCAAGGAGCATCAGCGCTCGTCTTCACGCCACATGAACCTACACTAGCTATATAACTGGTATGTGGTACACTGGTCAAGCGGACTGAGGGGTGTATAGCAAGTTTTGTGAGTCCTGTTGTGAGGTATGTGTTATATCAAAACTGTTTATCCATTTGGAGAACTTGTCATAAGGCTTGAGACAAAAAAATAAGATAGATCTAACAATCATGTGTACCACACTGAAAAAAACAGTAGAAGATTGAACGTCTACCATTGAAACCCTTTTAAGGATCACAAAAGCTTTATATCAATATGAAATTTGCTTTTCCTTTCCATTCACTTCTTTTTAACCTTATGAACAGATTGGATGGAAAATAACGTGCAAATGTTTTACCAGTGAAAATCATTCTCTCAATTGTTATTTGTTGTGTGGTCCATTTGAGTTTTGGATATGTTACATCTTTTGGTTTATGCTCTAAAATGACCTTAAAAAATTGATGAAGAGTGTGGATATAATAAATACATCCGTTTGGGTGCCATGTAACTTTGATATCCTTTGAAACGCTTGTACGACTTGGAGCTTAGGAGGTGCCGGCGCTAGTCACCGCACCACACGTACCTACACCAGTTATATAGCTGGTATATTTACCTTGGCAAGTTCTGTAGGTTCGATCATGAGGTATGTGTTACATCAAAACCGTCCATCCATTTGGAGAGCTCATTGTAAGGCTTGAGACCAAAAATAAGATAGATCTAATAATCATGTGGACCACACTGTAAAAATTAATAGAGGATTGAATGTTTACCATTGAAACCCTTTTGGGGTTAAAGAAATTTTATACCCACATGAAATTTTTTTTCCTCTTCATCCATGTCATTTTGACCTCATGAATAGATTGGACGGAAAATAAATGTTATGATGAGCCCCTGAATGTTTTAACGGTGAAAATCATTCTCCCCACTGTTATTTGTGGTGTGGTCAAGTTGATCTTTGGATATGATTCATTTTTTGTCTCATGCTCTTAAATGATCTCGAAAAATTGATGAACGGTGTGGATATAATAAATGCATCCGTTTGGAGGCCCTGTAACTTTGATCTCTTTTGAGCCGTTGGTATAACTCAGAGCTCGAGGAGCGTCAGCGCTCGTCTTTGCACGACACGTACCTACACTAGCTATATAGCTGGTGTGTGGTACACCAGCCAATCCGCTTCCGACCACAACTACCCTCCTGCCGAAGAGACATTTCATGAGGTGTGAAAATTCATAATTAATAAAAGTGCGCAAAATCAAGGTGGAATATGTTAAAAGACATGCAAGTTAGACCCTATCGACCATTCAAATTGTGATATTTCAGGTTCCCATATGCAATGGGACGAGCTCGAATGTGTTCGATTGAGGGCCTCGAATATTTCAGACGAGCCTTACCATGGATGCAAATTGTCACTTGTTAGGAATGCACATGAAATGATTAACGAATTCATTCTAACAACTCAGATTACTTTAAGTGAGCCCCCATGGAAGATGGAGTAGATCATGGCATCACGGGTACCCGTAAACGGTAGGGCAGATGCCCGAATGCGCATAAGACAGCCGACCACAAGTTTAATGGTTCAGATCTACCTGTCAGGGCCCAATCATTTCAAATGGGCCCTATGATCCAGATGGGCAGCACGAGGCAAGAGGGTTGTGTACTCCTAAGATCAAATCAAGCTCTTTCAAAGATGAGAGTGCCCGAAATGGGCCCCACAATCACAGTGATCAAATCAAGAGCTACAGGGACCCAATTGAGGTGAAACCACTTCCTACACTTGCATATACCCATCCTCTATGATTTCAACGGTTCAGATCTTCAAGAGGAGTCATAGATGGGCCATGCAAGACCCAACATAAGAATGGCACGTGTAGGAAGAGGATCCTTACTCTTGCTCCAGTGGTAGGCTATCGGGAGTTTCAACACCCACTCAAGGGTTCAAGTATCCATAGGTGGTGAAATCCCTCGTTAGGTTGATGATGGAGTCGACCATATTGAGATTTGGTCGACAATATTGAGATTTGGCTGGAAACAACTTTGTCTTGTTCGGTCTTAGGTGGAAAGAATGAGGGTTTTGATCCCTCATTGACCGTGCCCCCTCCGCTCCATGTGCATGCTCCCCTTAATGCATGTGCGCCGTCATTACTCCCCAGTGGGACCCATATGTATTAGGTGGACCCCCACCATGCCTTACTGGCCCCATATGTGAGCGTATGGCCCACATGGCCTGATTAATCTAGACCGTAATAAACCAAGGCAAGATGGCTCATCTACTGGCAATGTGGGTATTTGTCAAGATATTGTTATTATTATTTGCTATAAAAACCAATCCCGATCATTACCATTGAGGCACAAAATGACCGATTAGATCTTCTAAAAAAAATTCAAAATTTATGCAATACAAAATTTCACGATTGTGACAATTGCATCCCAATGAAGACAAAACGACAGATTAGATTATTCCAAAAAATAGCTTTTAATAAAACCAAGTTTGTGTTAGGGATTTTTGACCTGTGGAATCACATAGATCTAGATCTAGGATAGCAATTCAATGACACCATATAAGCACATACAAGAGAACACACAGATTTAACGTGAAAAAACCTTGCGGGAAAAAACCACGGCACAAAGCGACAGATCTCCACTATGAAAATAGAAATTACAAAGAGAGAAGACTTATCCGATTCGAACAATCTCGAATCTCACCCTTGTTACACCCTTTAATTTCCCTAGAACCCCTTTAAAAAGCCTTAAAATTATTTTTCATACCCTAGAAAAGTCCTAAGAACACCTACTTATAGTTTAGGCGACTTTCCTTTCACATCCCAGTTGCGAAAGGACTCAAAATCCGCAATCTACACAAAATCGTGGAACGAATCTGCGTAACCACGACCGGTCGAGCAGACTTCACGACCGGTCGAGCGCCACCCACGACTGGTCGAGCATGGTCCACTACCGGTCGAGCACCTCGGACCCCAAAATTTGATGCCCGCTGGACTTTGAGTCGAGCAGGCTTCGACTAGTCAAGCCGCTCCCACGACTGGTCGAACCTGACCCACGACCGGTCGTGAACGTTCAAATTTAAGACATATCTCAACAATCTCCACCATGTCTTCAATCTTGAACTGTGTAGCTTCTTGACCCCTTCTCTTATTTCTGTATTACATCATAGCTTCTTGTGCACACTTTGTCCTTCTTTTATGCCATCGCCAAGCCCAGAGAAGTTACACAGAACTTGAACTTCTCTGCAGGAATGATCTAGGTGAGCATGTCTGCCGGATCAAAATCCACAAGCTCAACCATCTTTGCTCCTGTCTTCTCGAAAGGAGAGACGTAGTCTTTTTACCATCTCACCGCTACCCAATATTGCTTGCTGGGGTACTTGCTCACAACACTGATAGCCTGTGAAATAACCGGTCTAATCCAGACCATGGCATACATTGCCAACCACATTCGAATAAGGCTCATGAGATATCGTACTTTTTCTCATTTGTTTTGGGACATGTCCTGAGGAAAACTTGAGGAGAGACTAATGAGGGTCAAATATTGCATATCAGACCCTGATTATTACCTGGATTTACGAGTATGATACTGTTTAATGGCCCGTTTAATTGTATTTTTGTTACAGGATGTAATTAGGAGCATTGACTGAAAAGGGTGCTAAAAGCATGGATTTAATGCTTTGACGACACTAAGGCAAGGGACAGACTCCAGGGGACTAAGATCGACGGAATTACATGCCAGGGATTCGCGAACATCGAAAAATTGAAGTTCTACTGGCCCGAAATTGGTCCAAAATGCAAGATCACAGAGTTCGCACCATCCATTCGACTCAAAACTTCATACGTGGCCTGAATACCATAAATAAACCGTACACGTCAAATTTCATCCATTGCATAATTATGGAAGTAGCCTAACGAGCAGATCAGCCGCTTAAATCTAGATTTGGGGCCCGCCTGATATCTGGATATATTTAAATTTGATTGTCAACGCTTTAAATTGGATCTGGAAAGGGATGGACGGATCGGATTTTTCACAAACATCTCTGTGGGACCCGAGTATATAGTGCATGAGCACGGTGCACTAGTACATCAGGCGTGCACCAAAAATTCAGAAGTCTCCTGGGCATGGTCGGATGACGGTACCCTTCCTGACCTTCATAACATGTTGATTGGTTGGTAATTAGTTTAATTCTTTTGTTTGCCATAGTCTCTTGGGTATGGTTGGTGATAGAATCCATTCTAATTCATATACCTTTCATCTCTTTGAAATTATATCAACGGCAGTTCAGTAAATCTCCATGACTCATGAAGCAGGCGTAAGAACTCCCTGATCTCTACAAGTGGATCCTCTAAATCCCTAGTTTCCCTACCTCTGAATTCTCTAAATTTTAGATAATATTTTCACCATTATTTCCTTAATTTCCTTCGATGTAGATTTTATCTTAGTTTAGTTCTAGTTCTAGTTAGTTTTGGATAACGTACGAGTTTCAGTCCCTTGGGATTCGACCTCGATCTTACCGAGTTATTACTACATCACAACCCTACACTTGAGTAGTGAACAAGTTTTTGGCGCCATTGCTGGGGACTGACGGCTACGATTTTCTGAAATTAATTAGTTTTGGGATTAGTTTAAGATTAGAATTTTGCTAATTTTAGTTTCAAGTTTTTCTTTCTATTTTTAAAACTAACGTTTCTTTTGTAGGCTTTAAGATAGGAACTTCTAATTCAGTAAGATCTTTCTAATTCATACTTTCTATTTTTCACATCTCTTTTATTATTTTCTAGTTAAGACTTTCCCAATTCGTTTTAGAAATTTTCTACTTTCTCTGGAATTTCTTTTTTCTTTAGAAATTAGTTTATTTTTTAGGAATTTTATAATTTTATATTTTCTATTCTTAGAAACTAACTTGTTTTGTTTGTTCTGCAGGTTTTAACTTATGAATCTCTAACCTGGTAACTGCGTTCTAACTTCTCTTTTACTTTCCATATTGTTATAGGACTTTTCTTTTATTTTAGGATTAGACTCAGAGTTAGGGTTCTATCCTGGAAGCGTGGGTACGTGCATATGCTGAGATGGATAGGAGATATTGGGGAATGCCCGAGGGTTGTGGAATTCAACATATACCTCAAGATTTTGCTCCATCACAAACAAATATTGAGAACTGACTAGAACGTTATATTCCATCTGTTAATAGGGCTGTATACGATCGTAATTATGAGAATAAGAATTATTATCAGCCATCTTATTCTCCCATGTATGATCAGTATGACTATAACCAGTGAAAACATCAAAGCTGGGAAGATGAACCAACAACATGCTATAAGGATTATCCTCTTAGATACCCTAACATTGAGATCCAACAAAAAACGATCCAGGAAAATTCAATTCAGTATAACATGGAGTGGTTTGTGGAATTTAGAAAAGCAATGAAAGGACTCAATGCGCGCCTTGATAGGATAGAGGAGGATCGGTCATCCCAGCCACGACCGAATCCAGAAATACAATGCAAGGAAAGTGATCCGCATTCACTTTTGAAAGAATCTGAAATTTAGAATGAGGAGTTGGATTCCGTTAATGAGCATGTGGTTCAATTTTTCGATGAGTCAATCTCAATGACTGTTCGAAAGAATGGTGAAGATACATGGGTGTCTTTCAAATACATTGATGATGACACACTTTCCTTACATGACACACATGATTTCAATGATGAGGAGGTTAGTTTATTCGAACCTCAACTAAATTTAGGAATAGAATGTGAGGAAGGTGATCCCATCCCAACTGTGCACTGCACGGAACTGGATGATGATGCGTATTGGGGTGATAATCCTGAATGTGCAGCCACAGTTCCCCTAGAATCCATCTCAAGTTTGGTCCAGGTTAATGATCAAGACGTACACGAAGTGGTCGGTCATAATGAGCCACTCCCCTCACCTGACATGTCTGATTCAAAGGTGGAGGATGAGCCCCTTACAACTGACCCTTCTAACTCTTGTGAAACATGTTTAGACCACTTCTCTGAATTGAATGATGATGTGATTTAGGAGACGAACGAGCCACCTGATACAACTCTGAAATTTGAAACCACCCAGTTGAGGCCACCATCTGAACTGTTAAGTTTTGACGATTCAATGCCTCTTCTGAGTAGTATCAATGAACAGAGTTCGCCCATCAATACTTCGTCGACTGACCCTCAATTTGTTTATGCAGGGCGAGAGCAAGAGAGCATACCTCCATTTACTTTCAAGGATGATGGATTCTTTGCACAGATCATCACAAGCCACAATAAGTCACACTCAGCTGAACTCCCTAACTCTTGGGATTGCTTGGCACACTTTGTAGTTTCAAACGATCCCGTGTTAAGAGACAAAGCGGATGCCCTGCGAGACAACATCTCGGTAGTCGTCACTGACCGAGAGAACCCTTATTCTGAAACCCCCTTATTCTGAAACCTTCTCTTCCCCTGATCCTAAACGTCTACTAGTAAAGGAAGTGGAGTTGAAAATTGAACCGAAGTTTGGAGCTTCGGAATGTGTTGAGACTATATCACTTCTTAAGAAATTTTCTAAACTTTATTTATTTGTAGTCTTTGATTCACCATGCGATACTAACGTTGAAACTTCTTCTATCACAGGTGAATCGTATATATTATGGATACCTCAAGCAATTCAATGGAAGATTTCTTATGAGGTACATAAGTCTCTCTGGAAAGTCATGCTCCAGGGCGCCCAACCCTATTACAAAAAGGGCTTTTGGATGATCTTGTTGATGAACTTACTGAGAAACTTATCAAGATATTGGCCGGAAGGGGAACCTTGCGGCATGATCGATTTAATGTTTGTGGGTAACATTACTGCAAACCCTCACGAGACTACAACTCGTCCACTAGGGGAAACGTATGGGTTTAAAGGCTTATTGCATATGCTAAATGCAATCGAGAGCACCTGTGAAAGTGGTATAGGTAGGATTTCATTTGTGTTATTTTGTTTTACTTTCTCTCTCGTACTAACCTGCTCCCTCTCAGCGATCTTTTAAAAAATCTCTCTCGATTCGTTATCCAGGTACCATCCTCCCATCACTTCTTATTTACTTTCGTTGTCCCATGTACATTGCATGTTTATATCTTTTATATTGAGAACAATGTAGATTTTAGGTTGGGGGTGGGAGATTAGGTTTCCTAATCAGTGTTTTCATGGTCTTGAGCAAAAAATTGTGAAATTTTTTAAAAATTTTTCTGAAAATTCCTGTGAATTCGAAGTGATTTTGACAGATTTTCCTAATTTAGATTTTCAAGATACATACTGTTGGATTTATGACTCTTGGATTCCGTATCTGTTAGATTTCGTAGTTGAGTGAATTGTTAATCCAGAATTAGAAGTTGTAAACATTGATTGAGTCATGGTTTCACATGTCACATCTCGCTTTCACATTAAGGATGTAGTTTGATATTTAAGAGTTATCTTGGTAATAACTAAGCATGAAAGGAACCAGCCTGAAAAATTTGCCTATTATGATCAATAGAAAAAGAAAAAAAAATTGAAGAAAAAGAAAATACCTAGGGTTGGGCGAATGGCCTTCACTGTAGGTTTGCTCCCTACAGGTGAAGGTTTGATTCTCCAAGGTTAACATTCAAAAATTATTAGGTAAGAATTCAATTCCCCTCCTTGACATTACTTTAAGAGAAAAATCAAAAGTTAAAATTTATGAGGCAGGTTTGGTTCAGGTTTTGGTTATCATGAATTCTCTTGTTGGTTACCAATGATATCCTAAAATAGAGAAGTGAATTTTAATGTTGATCAAGCCGAGATTACATTAAACACCCATTGAACTCAATGTTTAAAATTATGCTAATTGATGGATTAATACTTGAACTTGATGATGAAGTTTACTGTGCGCTTGATTCCAGGAGGAAGTAATGCCTAACATTTATACATTTTTGAAGTCTCCTATCTAGATTGCTTTTCAGAAATCACTCGCGTTCATAGAAATTATCTTATAATTCTCAACTTATTTTTCGCATACTTTGCTCAGGACTAGCAAAATGCTGGTTGGGGGTTGTGTTGAGGGTCAAATATTGCATATCAGACTCTGATTATTACCTGAATTTACGAGTATGATACTGTTTAAGGGCCCGTTTAATCGTGTTTTTATTACAGGATGTAATTAAGAGCGTTGACTGAAAAGGGTGCTAAAAGCATGGATTTAATGCTTTGACGACACTAAGGCAAGGGACAGACTCCAGGGGACTAAGATCGACGGAATTACATGCCAGGGATTCGCGAACATCGAAAAATTGAAGCTTTAGTGGCCCGAAATTGGTCCAAAATGTAAGATCACAGAGTTTCCACCATCCATTCGACTCAAAACTTCATACGTGGCCTGAGGACCATAAATAAACCGTACACGTCAAATTTCATCCATTGGATAATTGTGGAAGTAGCCTAACGAGCAGATCAACCCCTTAAATCTCGATTTGGGGCCCGCCTGATATCTGGATATATTTAAATTTGATTGTCAACGCTTTAAATTAGATTTGAAAAGGGATGGACGGATCGGATTTTTCACAAACATCTCTGTGGGACCCGAGTAAATAGTGCATGAGCACGGTGCACTAGTGCATCAGGCGTGCACCAAAAATCCAGAAGTCGGTCAGCAAACGCTGACTGACTCTTCTTCTCAAACTGATAAAACGCAACAGCATTTTTTCCAGTTCGGTTGGGTTTTGTTTGTGGGCCCCACCTATATCCAGATCATCGATCCGGACCGTCCATCAGATCCCTAGGGAGTTTCTTAACACTGCCTAGGTGACAGAATTCCAAAATATCATGAGGAGAGAAATCCAGCCGTTCAAATGCAAACAGATGGTAGAGTAGGAAATCTCATGGGCCACACCGAAACTGCTCAAAAATACTACTTCTGGACGGTTTTTCGTCCTGAAACCAATGAATGGGGTGGATTTTCTCGAAAACATTTCTATGGAGTCCACTGACCTTCGCAGCGCAAGAACGTCCGCAAAGCCTCTGCGTCCGTGAAAACCGACGTCAGTGGGCCATTATGCGATCTTGGCGGTGACCGGATCAACAATCCATACCGTCCATAATCTCTAAAAGGGGGTCACGACTTCAACCATAAAGCCAGGCTCCAAGTACAGGCCGTCGATTGTCCGAGATTTCAGTCCAAACGCAAACCTGTTCACATTTTTCTTCCGCCGGCGCTCCACTGCTCCGTAAAGTCGGTTCTCCCACCGACTCCAGTCACGAACCGACCCCCCTTGGTGCCTATATAAAGGAGAGGAGAAGAGAAAGGAGGAGGGCTTGGACGTTGGAAGCAGAGGGAGAGAGAGAGACAGGGAGAGTTTGTATTTTTTTTGTTCTTTTCTTTTTCTTTTTCTTTTTCTTTTTAATTTTATGAGATCTAGGCCCATCATGGTGGGCTGAACCTCTTAGCTAGGGCTAAGAGGTGAAGCTTGTAGCATGATGGGGGACTATTTTTCTTATGTTTCTTATTTATACTGAATGATGTTGATTTTAATTTGATTTTAAGGGAATGCTTTTAAGTTTTTAATGGTCTGTTGTGACTGAAATTACAATGGGTCTGCAATGGCTTTGAGCATGTCCTTTTCTTTTTATGTTTATGATGCCAGGAAGCCCTGTTGTTCACCATAGTCTCCTGGGCATGGTCGGATGACGGTACCCTTCCTAACCTTCATAACATGTTGATTGGTTGGTAATTAGTTTAATTCTGTTGTTTGCCATAGTCTCTTGGGCATGGTTAGTGATAGAATCCATTCTAATTCATATACCTTTCATCTCTTTGAAATTATATCAACGACAGTTCAGTAAATCTCCATGACTCATGAAGCAGGCGTAAGATCTCCCTGATCTCTACAAGTGGATCCTCTGAATCCCTAGTTTCCCTACCTCTGAATTCTCTAAATTTTAGATAATATTTTCACCATTATTTTCTTAATTTCCTTCGATTTAGATTTTATCTTAGTATAGTTCTAGTTCTAGTTAGTTTCGGATAACGTATGAGTTTTAGTCCCTTGGGATTCAACCTTGGTCTTACCGAGTTATTACTACATCACAACCCTGCACTTGGGGAGTGAACAGAGACGCGTAGGGAATGCTCTCTGGCTTTACCTGGCCCATCACATCCTTGATCAATACCTACACACAAGGTATTCCTCCTGTGATTACCAAAGCCTACTCCTCCTTCAGTCTCAATGCCAAGAACCATCTTTGTAGCCCCCCGATCATTCATCCATGAAGGAATCAAACCACTGCCTAGGTGACAGGTCGAACCACGATCTCCTGCAAAGTCTTTTTTCAGCCCCTTTAACTTCGAATTGCTCTGGTTACTTCATGTAGATCTACTTTTCACTTTCCCTTATAGAAGTGCAGACTCCATATCCATCTATCCAGCTTAAGATCATATTGGCCAACCAGTGCCAATCACGGATCTAATTGACACCTGTTATACCGTCGACCCGAATATCTTTGAGAAGTCGATCCCTTCTCTCTGAGCATAACTCTTCACTACCAACCTCGCCTTGTATCTATGTTGTATCCTCCTGAAGATCTACCTGCATCCAACCGCTCTCCGGTCTACTGGAAGCTCCACCCTCTCCCATATGTCAGTCTGGTACAACGAATCTATCACATCGCTTATAGTCACCTTTCACTTCTCAGCACCAGGCTTACCTAGAGCCATCTAAATAGAAGATGAATCCCTTGCGATATTGGAGTCGTCCATATACCTCGCTAATATCTTGCGATCATGTCATGTGATTCTTCTCACAGGTGACTGCTCCACCTGCTCTGTATCCCTGTTTGCAGGTCTCGGCCTTCCTTCCCTGCTCGCTCATATGGTCATGCCCAACATGCCACACACGTGCAGAGGTGGAATCCGCTACATCCACTACAGCTCCACCTTTTGAAGTGCTCCCGATCAACCTGTATAAGTTACCCAGTCGTTGCGCTTTCATGATTACCCGTGCCCTCTTAGATACTTTAAAAGCACCATCAATACCTGTGTACTTGCATCCTTTTGCCTCAAGCACACCAAGAGATATTAGATTCTGCTTCAAATCAGGAACGTGCCTCGCATCTGTCAAGGTACGCTCTACCCCATCAAACATCCTGATGCGCACCAAACCAACAACTACAATATTACAGCCAATGTCATTGCCCATAAATACCTGTCCACCATCGCACTCCCTATAGTTGGTGAACCAACTCTGATGAGGAGTCATGTGAAAAGATGCCCCTGTGTCTAGCATCCACTCGTCCTTACGATCATCGTATGGCCGTTTGAGCGAAGACACAGATAAAACATCACCATCACATCCATCTGACATGACAACATTGGCCTCCTTGTATGAAGCCTCAGAATCTTTCCTCTTTGATTTAGAATTTTCACAATCCTTTTTTACATGTCCTTCCTTCCCACAGTTCCAGCACTTTACCTTTTCTTTGCCCTTGCCCTTAGATTTGGATCTAGAACCTGAAGAACTTGTACCTTGTCTAGAATTCCTACCCACTATAAATAGTGCATCAGAAGATGTCCCCATGTCGCTGTTTAGCTGTCTCATAGCCTTCCCTTAAAAAGCTGAGATAATGGTGTCGACACTCAGGGTTTTATTCATGTTGCACATAGTGTCCTTGAATGACTCATAAGACGTTAGAGGAGAATTCAGCAACATACATGCTTGTTCTTCATCTTTCATTAATGCCTCCATATCTAATAATTTGCAAACTAATTTATTAAAGTTGCTGATGTGAGCGTCCAGATCTCCACCCTCTGCCATCTTGAATTTATACCACTGCCGCTTCAAGTGGAGGCGATTTTCAGAGAATTTTTTCACATAAACATCCTCTAACTTCGCCCATAACTTATCCACAGTTTTCTCCCTCATGACGTTGTAGAGAACCTCATCTGTGAGACAGAGATGGATCGATGATAAAGCCTTCTTATCAAGAGCATTCCACTCATCATCAGTCATAGTAGACTTCTGCTCCTCAAGAGCACTATCTTCACCTTGCTTGATTAAGGAACTCATCATCTTGATTTTTCATAATTCAAAATTATTTTTCCCTGAGTACTTCTCAATCTCATACCTAGTGCTCGCCATTATTACTAATCCTTCAGATTCAGATCTGTGCTCCAACGATAGCTCTGATTTCACTTGTTGGGGATTTTCAACCTGCGGAATCACACAGATCTAGATTTAGGATAGCAATTCAATGACACCACACCAAACACATACAAGAGAACACAGATTTAACATGGAAAATCATTGCGGGAAAAAACCACGATACAAAGCGACAGATCTCCACTATGAAAATAGAAATTACAAAGAGAGAGGACTTACCAGATTCGAGCAACCTCGAAGCTCACCCTTGCTACACCCTTTAATTTTCCTTGAACCCTTTTAGAAAGCCTTAGAATTATTTTTCATTGTAAGCCCCGTATCCTAAACCGTACCGTTTTATAGACTTCCGCGGTCTTCTTGGTCGAATTCTGGCAACCTTCGACCCTTGACCAGTATTTGTGTGCGACCCTAATTCACACGCCGTCAACCTGAGTCGACTCAACCCAAGACCTTTACCATAGCGACAGCGCCGTCGTCGCAGTTCTTATGCCGCGACTCACACGCCGAGGCGATACCCTAGTCAGGAGATGTGGGTCAGCGTTCGGTGTGAGAAAAATGACGCGCATTGTAAAATCTAAGAGAATCTGTATGACTTGTCACATCAATTCATCAATCCATCAATCTTAACATGTCAAGTACATGTCAAGTACACATCACCTTTCACCTTTTTCCAAGCAAGTCCCAAAAGTTAAAAAGTTCTTACAAAGCCCATACTTTTCTTACACCATTTGTCACAAAAGTCAAAAATCTCTTATACACCCATCACTCTCTCTTTTTCTCTCTTTACAACTCTCTTTCTCATTTTTTTTAAACCATTCCCAAGCAAGGAAGAACTCCACACGTCCAAGCCCTCCCATGGAAAGAAAAATGCATGTGTGAGGCCCACCTTTCCATCCCAAGATCTTCCATCTCAACCATCTAAACCTCATCTCCTCCGTTGGAATTGAAGCTAGGGAGCTAAGGAAGCCAAGGAAGCAAGAAGATCGAACGGTGGGTGCTTTGATAGAGTAGTTTTAATGTTTTTAAGATGGGCCAAGTGAGGCCAACCGATCAATGGTTTGGATCTCACTTGGGACCCTAAGATGTGGCCGATGGCCTACTTTGATCATCATGATCATTCCATGATGGGGCCATTCTCCATGGACCCCATCATGATGTTTATTTTTCTTGTATACCTAGGGTCATCTAGACCATCTATCTTAGTGAAGAAGGGATCTCCACCATTGGATTTTGATTTAATGAGCCCATGTGTAATGGGACCCACTTGATGTATGATTGAATGCAAGGGAGGGCCCATAGTGTCGGGGTCCCTCCATCACATGCGTCCCACTCTCTCTCTCTCTCTCTCTCTCTCTCTCTCTCTCTCTCTCTCTCTCTTTCCCTTTTTGTGATGACATGGTTGTGTGGCCCACTTGGATGGACCCCACCTTGTATATGTGTTATATCTACACCATCTACCATTTGGTGGCCCACCTAAGTAAAACCCACCTTAATGCATGTGCCGTGACCAAACCGTCCAGCGTCTGGAACACTGGACGTGAGTTAAACACAAATATAAGCTTGGTTCAAGCCTTGGGGGTGGACCATTGGTGTAGGCCCCACTTTGATATATGTATTCAATCCACGCCGTCTATCCTTTTTCGAGTTCATTTTAGGCGTTGAGCCAAAAGATGGGGCCAATCCGATCGAGCATTTGGTGGGCCATAGCATAGGAAACTGTGGTGGTTACCGTTGAAAAACTGCCTGTTATTTTTATTCACCAAAATACATTCAATATTGGGCTTGATAGGCTTATATTAAGCCATGGGACCCAACGGTTGGGTCGGATTCACTCGATATGGGCCTGTAACACCTCGTATTTTCCAGTACTCGGATATTACCAAGTAACCTAACTTAGTACAACTACCGACTTAACTTGGACATTCCCATTCATTACTGTTAAATCCAAACCGTTGATGACTCTAATCAAAGGTGGGTCCTACATAAATACTATTACTGATGAAGGTAAATGAACAAAGAAATAAGCAAGTAAATATTTATGTATACATACGTACAAAGATAAATGAGTAGGAACACTTTAACAATACAAATGATGTTCTTATAAGACTTTATTAGTAGTAAGGGTATTATTAACACATGAAATAGGTGGCCTTGAATGCACAAATGATCCCGAGAGTCTTTTAACCATTGACGTTCAGTTTCGAGACGATCCAACCGTTAGGTTGGCGGGAATCAGTAAATAGAACCCAAATTGAGTTGTGGGCCCCACCTAAACCTTAGATTAGCCTGATCATTGGCCCAAAACCCTTGGTAGAGCCCCCTAGCAGAATGGATGGGGTGGATCTACAAATTTCATCATGGAGGACCCACTTTGTGGCTGCACGTGCACCAGGAGGTGGTACACTCACCGTGCACCACACCCATTGCATCGGTTAGGTCGGGCTGACCCGACGTTTTCCAAAAGAGGAAAACCTCCCGCCTGTATCCATTTCAAACGGCTCCCGTATGTTTTTCTCCTCCCTTGTTTGATCAACGCGTGGTCCACCATCTCATCCCAGTCGGAGGATCCAAACCAGCCATCTGGTAGAGTGTCCATACCTGACCAAAACCCTGCCAGGTTCGCACGATTTAGCACACACGTGTGGGCACAAACTTGGGGGCAATCAGGCTATGTGCTGTGAATTCCTTCCAAAAATAGAAAACTTCCGTTTCCATTTCAGTTCACCAGGAGGGCGATCCGTGTGAGGATCACTCGTCCAATTAAAGACCTCTATTTCGGACGGGTCCTGACCACCCACGCGCCACTCACGTGTTAGGGTTTTTCGTGGAAAATCGAAGCCAAAACTGCCCTTCCGCCGACTGTTTTCTATCGGATAGCGGGATTTGATCCTGGCCTTCCATCCTCATCTAACGGTCCTAGGAGCGTTGGAGCTGCTATAAGGGTGGGATGAATCAGACTGAAGCTACGTTTCTCTCCCTTTCTTGTAAAAACCCCAAAAATAGCCGTTTCCCTTCCACCAGCGAACCCACCACCCAAATCATCCTATAGCTTCGAAAAAGCTTATCTACAAGCTTCCTAGAGTCCCTTAGGACCGTCTAAAAGAAGTAGATTGGAGGAAGAAGCCTCTTGTTCAGAGATGCCATTAATGACAGCTATTTTCTCCGCCATTCCAAACTGAGTCAGACGCAGTTCAAGATGCCATTTTCAGGCCCTCACCATCTGATGATGGTGTTGGAAGAGAAAGGCAGAGGTAAGAAGAAGAAGGAAGTAGAATGGAGAAGAAATAAGGAGGAGGGTGGTGCGGCCGTTGCACCGCACCACCGTGACCAACTCAAACCGGGCCGAATCTAGACCGAGTCTAGATCGAGTCACACGCGGGACTGATTCAGTCCAGGCATCGTTGGTCCCTCGCACATCTAGGAGAATTCAGTGAGAGAGAAGGAGCAGAGAAAGAAGAAGAAAAATGGAGAAAGAATAGGTGCGGCCGTTGCACCACTTGGCTCGACTCACTGTCGAGCTTGAGGCCGATCGCCTGGAGGTGCTGCTGGACTTCTAGCACATGGAAAGAGGGAAAGTGAGAGAAGAGAAAGAGAAAGGAAGAAGGGAAGGAAGAATCAGGGCAGTGAGAGAGAGATAGTGGGTTCAGGTAGCAACCTGACTGGCTGCTGAGCCGAGTTGGTTCGGATCTAGTTCGTGCCTAGGGGGTTTGCTGGACATCCCAGTAGGGAGAAGAAAAGGAGAGAAAGAAATGAGAGGAAGGAGAAACGAGAAAGAGAGAGGAATGGCTGGTGCGTCGTTGCACTAGCTTGAATGGAAGCGAGTTGACTCGCTGCTGAGTTACAGACCTGTGTCAGGTGCGGTTCTGCTGAGTCTATTGCTGGACACCTTCCAGCAGATATGGAAAATAATAGTAATAATAACAGAGAGAGAGGAGAAGGAGAAGGAAAGAAAAGAAAGAAGGAGAAGGTGAGATTGAGAGAGTTGAGCCGAGTCAACTCAAATGCCAAGTTGTGTTGATTCAAGTCGAATCATAGGTGTGCTTTCTCTCAAACATTTGCATTGGAATTTTAATTAGAACATTAGTAGATTATTTGTGCTATAACTAGCTATTGCAAACAAGATTGTATTTACCAAATAATAGTAGTCTTAAGGATCATCGTTAATAGTAGATCTTAGTATTTGGTTATCGTCATTAGTATTTGCAATTATACAACTTGATTAACTATTAAAAGCTTATCCATGCTTATGCTAGTATTATAAATAAATAAATAAGTTTATAGTTATTGGATATTAACGTTCTATTCATTATGCCCAAACATTATCATTGATAGTAGATTGTACAAATGGATATCATTATAATGGTTATCATTGTTGTAATAGCTAGTATTAATCGTAACAAGGATGCTAATAAATATTTTATAGCTATTAAGTTAACATTATAATTAATTATGCACCACTAGGGTTCAAACCCTAAAAATCTATCCTGGCCTAAACCTTAGGTCAAAACTTTAAACGTATATGGTGTGGTGTAGAATCTAATGTCGGTATATTTAAATGCGAACTTATAAACCATCATTATTAACATATTAACTAATATAAGTTATAATGCTAACACTAATGATATTCTTGTAATTATTGAAATATAATTTTAACTAATACACCAAGTAGAGTTCAAATCCTAAAATTTAAGTTTAAGACTAAACCCTAGGATGAAAACTCCAATTCTACACTAAAACCCTAAAAGATAACCCTAGGCGATGATCTTAAACCCTAGGTAGTGATTAGAACTCGGACCTAATTATACAAGTTCATGATTTGTGGTAGGATACAATTTTAAGGGTGCAAGTACTTAGCGACACTAGAAGGCGATTCAAAGTATAAGGTGATGATTCTTCCCCTTGAGCTTTTCATCTTCTCATTAGCTTAAGTTATAGTTTTTATTTAAAATTATAATTGATATCTCTCTCTTATAATCACATGTGTTAGCTGGTAGAAATTGAATTGCTATATTGTCTACTTAATGTTCATCATATATATTTGTTCATGCTTGTAGATTATTTATGTATTGCTTATGGACTTTAAACTGATATATTAGTGGGAAACCCCCACTTATAAATGTACACCCATACTTGGGATATAACCCGACTGGTTGTGATTAAAATGGGCCTTCGACTTAGTGGTTATTGAGTGGTGGTCTAGATGAATCATTGATGTGGGCCTACCATCTAGGGTTGTTGTGTCCAATGGTTTTTAAGGATGGTCTTTATCGTATGGTTTTAATATTTACCCTATGTGGCATATTTTGATACTCGCCCTACATGGTTTTATTTTGATATTTTTCCTATATGGGTTCAATGTTTTATGTTGTGCAACCATGTGATGGTAAGCCCCATATATTGTAATATGATTGACAACTAGTCGATAGGTTTTCATTAAACATCCTAAGGTGGTAGTCTCATGGGCCGGAGATGGTGGTAATGGGACACTATACCTGAGCTGTTGGCCTACGCTGGGCCATGTGCTCCCCGTAGTGACCTTTGAGCTTATCTAAATTGGCTAGTTGTAAATGGACTAATAATGACTTGGCTAATCATGCATACATGGCACGTATTGTTCCGACTGGATGATATTTCTCAGGTTCGATGATTCCGACTGGATGATGTTTTTCAGGTTCGATGATTGCATGGGTGACGGCCCACTTTCCGTATGGATGAGCATCCCCGGGGCGATGATTGCATTCATGCATCCATGCATCTAACAAGACCTTCATCATGTATTGTTTTGTATGCTTTGTTTTATAACTATGCTTACCTAATGCGGTGGTGTGTAATCTTGAGGAGAATTCACACTGAGTTGGTCACTCATCCATCAAATATACAACCGTACATGTAGTACATGTCGCTTAAGTGATATGCATGTTCAGACTTGATGAGGAGTAGGGTATGATCGCCAGAGATGTATGACTGTATTTGCCTGGAGGAGCTACGTGATCTTACGACTTATATTTATATGCTTTCTATTATTCTTTATGTATTAAATTCTTGTAAATCTTGTACTTGTTAAATTCAGAGACATTGGTTTGTATAAGTCATTATGGGTAGCTTCTTGTATATTTGAATAATAATGGAATTTTTCTTTATGTCGATTTGTCCACACTACGCTCATTTGCTTACTCTGATGAAAGAAAAAAAATGTACACTCGAATTTGACCATCCTTTAAGGTTAACACTCGATTTTTTTTGAAAAACGGGTTGTGTACTCGGGTCGTAAAAAGTTGGGGCTTTATAGGGCCCTACTGAGGAAAAACCTCAGAAACCTCTAAATCAAAAAAAATAAAAAAAATAAAACCATAAGCAGCAGGTCGCTGCTGCTGCCAGAGGCGCAGGCAGCGCCTGCTGTGTGCTTGTGGCGGGCGGACAGCGACCCAAGACTCCAGCTGTGGGCCCCACCATGATGCTTATTTGTTATCCAAACCATTTATACGGTGGGCCACCTCCTGAAGTGGGCCCTCGCCAAAAATCAGCTCCATCTATGGCTCAGGTGGCCCACATCAAAGGAAACAGTGGGGATTTAAGGTCTGCCATTGAAACCCTTTTTCCGAGCCACAGAAGTTTTAGATTAAGATGAAACTTGTGTTTTTCCTTTCACTCAGGTCCGTGTGACCTTGGCAACAGGTTGGATGGCGGGAAAACATTATGGTGGGCCACACACGTGGAACCCACCATTGTTATATGTGTTACCACACCGTCCACGGCTGTGGACGGTGAAACCCACCATGATGTATCCGTTTTATTCACACCGTCCAGCGGACGGTGGAGCCCACGGTGATGCATGTGTTTTATTCACACTGTCCAACGACAGTGGGACCCACCAGGACGCGGGTGCTGCATCCAAACCGTCCATCCATTTTAGAAGCTCACTTTGTGGTTCGAGACTAAGAATGAGTTAGATCCAAGGTTCAAGTGGACCCACCATCTACGTGGATAGTGACATCCACCATTCGAAACTTTTAAGGGCCACCTGTGATATATATATAAGGCCCATGTGTAGAGCCCACCTGTTGCATATTTATGACCCATTTAGAAGGCCCATTGTGATGTATTAGGGCCCATGGATTGAGGCCCATCTTGATTTATGACCATCCATTGAGGTCCACCTTGGCATTTATAAGGCCCATGAGATGGGGCCCATATTGATGTAATTGTGGCCGTTGGTGTGGCCCATCTGATATATATAAGGCCCATGTCACGAGGCCCATTTTGATGCATTCTAAGGCCCACGGGTCATGGCCCATTGCAATGTGCATAAGGCCTATTGGTGCAGCCCATTGATGTAGCCCACTTGATGAATATAAGGCCCATATGATATGGCCCATTTGATATATTTAAGGCCCAATGGGATGTACCTAAGGTCCATTGCAATGTGTGATCCCAACATGGTTTATGTAATGATGTTTACAACGGGCTATGCCTTGGGAGCAGTGATAGTTTGACGTCCACATTGCGAGTATAATGTTGGTTAAATGTCTACATTACGACTCTCTCTAGGGCCCATTGATAGGCCCGTACTTATTGTGTATAGGCCGTCTAGGTCATCTACATTGTAAGGATAGTGCGTTACTTCATAACATGATTAGTATAGTTCCATGATTCATGATCATACGCATCATATGTATGCTTGATATGAGAAGTGACTGATCATAACATATGCCTTCAGGCAGATTGTTTAGGGGTTCCCGGATAGGCGGTGTTGCCCTACATGAGCACACGATACATGCAGGATTGCTGCATGACTGGATAGTGTGATTCATGCATTCACATTGCATGATATGGTTACTTTACGCCCTAGCGACATCAGAGTCGTAGCCTCCACAGGCATATCGTGGTTGGCAGGATTGGATACCAAAAATTTTATTTTACATGGGGTGCTATAGATATCTCTTGGTGAAAGTTCCTAAACCCTTATGGTACTAGGAGGTTGCTCCAACGTCTAGACCGAGTGGGTGCATGAGCGCCGAGTGTCGATTACCAGGAGGCTGCACTTTTCACTGTGTCATGGTCGGTTGGAAGGGGGTGCGGCCTTTTCCTCCCCAGAGGAGGGGAAAAAACCAGGCTGAGTCTGACCAACTTGAGGAATGGGTCCGCTATCGACGAGCCAAGCCTGATATTGGCAGGTAGATAGTGAGGTATTTTTCACTCACCTTATTGCGCGTGATGGGACGGCAATCTGGCTTGGAGTGTATTAGACCCCGGTTATATTTCAGAGTTGAACTGTATTGATGTATGGACTTAGATGAGGGTTTGTATGCTTGAGTGCATTTCGCATCGTATGGCCTTGGTATGGCCGACATCATTCATGCTTTACACCGCATGGCCTTGATATGGCTAATGGTATTTATGGATTCATCAACATCTTCAGCATTACTCTGATACTGCATAACTGTATTACCACCTTGCGCACACACTTTCACCATCCTCTAAGGTTTTTATAAACTTATGCACGACCGTTGCGTGCAGGTGACGTTAGATCGCTCACACTGAGGCAGGAGCGCATATCAGATCAGCTTGGAGTTTTTGTCCATTATCATTGTATTTTCCTTTATGCTTATTGTACTTGTAAAGTTTTTAATTATAGTGAAAATGTAATGGAGTTTTTTGTTGTTGTTTGTGGGTTATGTCTTTGGTTATGCTTATTACGAATCAAACTGATGTTGAAAATCCTCCTCGTAGCATCCTAGGATCGGAACCTGGCGAATGGGCACTGGGAGCCGAGAATGGGGTACTATGGAGGCTGTCGGAGCCGAATTCAGTGATCGAGAATTTTGTGAGCCTGGTTTTCGAGTTTGGGGCTTTGACAGAAGTTGGTATCAGAGCATAACTTGGGAATGACCGAGAACAACATTACATGTTTGCTATGAGTTTACAATAATTAAGTCCCGAAGTTCGGATAGCTTAGCGATCTTCCGTTACAGACCCTTATCGTGCGTTCCTTCGAGGGTTTTCAAAGTTGATAGGTGCCTTCGCTCTTTCCTCTAGGACATGGCACGCGGGAGAGTGACCCGATCGACTCCCACTCCACCACCTGAGACTCCCGCACCACCACCTGAGACTCCCGCACTACCACCTATGATCCCCTTCCACCACCAGAGATTCCCACTGCTTAGCCTATGGATGCAGCTCCTCCCCCAGAGAGCGGTGCAGATCCAATTATATCTGTTAGTGCCTCCCAGTTATAGCAGATGTTGCAGGCTGTGACGGCCGCACTCCAGGGGTAGATCAGGCACCCCATTGTTTCATCGGCACAGGCAGAGCAGGAGCGCGCGAGCGTCCTCCTTCGAGAGTTTTGACAGCTCGATCCCCAGCGTTTCCAGGATGAGCCAGACCCGACAGTAGTTGAGAGGTGGCACGCCGATGTGGAGAAGATTTTTGATACGATAGGATGCACGACCGAGCGGCGAATTCGATTAGCCGTATTTCTTCTCCATGGTGAGGCTGAGCATTGGTGGACATCAGTCTCCCGAGCAGCAGGCATTGATTTTGTGTGGACATGGGAGGATTTTGTGGATCGGTTTGACAGACAGTACTTTCCTGATCACATCCGACGACAGCGAGCATTGGAGTTTGAGGCCTTGGTGCAGGGTGATATGACAATGGCTCAGTATGCAGCTCATTTTGTAGCACTGTCTAGGTTTGCACTATATCTTGTAGATGATGTGGAGCGGAGAGCCCTTCGATTTGAGGATAGTTTGCGTTACGGTCTTTGGGTTATTGGACATGAGCTCCCGACGTTCAAGGGGGTGGTACGGAAGGCCCAAAATTTTGAGGCTGAGTGGGCCGATTCTCAGTCTGATCGCGGTCAGAGGAGAGACCGGAAGAGGTAGGTTCCTTCCGATGACTCCTAGTAGCGTCAACCACAGCAACAGAGGCGTACATGTCGCCCAGCCTTCCAAACACTAGCAGCACCTCCAGCACCACCTTCGAGGCAGTTCACCAGTACCTGTTTTGGGTGCGGTGCGACAGGGCACCGTGTATGGGAGTGTCCCCGCCCCCAGCAGCAGCAGCAGGAGCAGCAGCAGTAGAGAGGTCCATAATAGCCTCCACCACCGCAACAGCAGAGACCCCACAACAACAGCGACAACAGCCCCCACCACCGAAGCCACCTCAGCAGCAGCATCAGCACCAGCCTCCGAGGCCGTAACAACAGAGACAACAGTTTCGACCACCTCAGCGACCCCAATAGCAGCAGCTGCATGCTCAGAGGGGATAGACACCTCCCTAGTCGGCTCAGGCTAGGTTCTACGCGGCTCAGCAGGATTCACAGTCATCTAGAGGGGTCGTCGAGGGTATGCTTTTAGTCTCTACATGCACTGCACGTGTGTTGTTTGACTCTAGTGCATTGCATTCTTTTACCGCTGAGAGTTTCTGCAGATCGATCGGCTTGACGTTGGAGTCTGCTCGTGAGGGTCTGTCGGTATCGACTCCCTTGGGGAAGACTGTAGTGTTGGGCCAATTTTGCTCATCTTGCCCTGTTCTAGTCGTGGATACCTTTTTTTCTGCCAATCTGTTTGCGTTGCCGATGTCCGAGTTCGATGTCTTCCTGGGTATGGATTGGCTTGCCGAGTACTACACCATATTGGACTACTCCGCGAGGATAGTCACA